>OZ017776.1:15014854-16346567 GCA_963969385.1 Philonicus albiceps | reverse complement strand
CCCCATAATGGAAAAAGTTGTTAAGTAAAGAATTTTAATGACAGCAAGTTCGGAAATGTTTATTTAGGAAACACAGGTAATAAAGTTTTATTATTTCAGAAAAACTGTTATAAAATACTAAATGGAATCTCGTTAAATGGCGTTATTAGTTTATGATATCCAGTATTGACTTCTAAGTATCCTGACGCTCCGTGTCTAATACCTCCTATGAATTATGGTATAAAAATGGGTAGGTTTGAAAGGACACTGACCATAGTTGAAGAGGAAATTGATAAGAACGGGTGTTTAACACAAAACATTAAGACAAAATGGCAGAATTCACTGTTGAAGAGTATGCCGACATAATTTACGTGTACGGTTTAGTAGACGGAAATGATAGTGAGGCCTTACGGGAATACCAAAGGAGATTCCCGAATCGGCGTGTACCCGATAGAAGGGTATTTTCAAGGACTTTCAGGAGGTTAAAAGAAACCGGAAGTGTGACCACCCCTAGAGCAGAAGCGCGATCAGGAACTTCGGCCGATTCAGCGGAAACCGACCTACAAATTCTCAACATTGTCAGGAACAGCCCTGAAATAAGCATCAGACAGGTCGCACGACGGTTAGGATTGTCTTTAGGGAGAGTGTGGACCGTTGTGAACCGAGAGGGACTACATCCTTACCACCATACCCCGGTCCAAGCACTACATCAAGGAGATTCCGAAAGACGATTGCAGTTCTGCACTTGGCTGCTCGAGTCTGACATCGAAAACAGAAGGTTTATAGACCGAATTCTGTGGACGGATGAATCGCAATTCACCCGGGATGGCATCACAAACTTCCACAACCTCCATACCTGGTCAGATGTGAACCCACATAGGACAAGGTGTCGGTCCTTCCAGCAAAGATTTAGTGCCAATGTCTGGGCTGGCATTATCGGCAACCAGTTGATAGGACCCTTCATCTTGCCTCAAGTGCTGAATAGTCAGCTATATTCGGACTTTTTGGAGAATACCCTTCCGGATCTGTTAGAGGACATCCCCGTGGCCACCAGAAACGCAATGTATTTACAGCACGACGGAGCACCTGCGCATACTGGGAACATTGTTAGGGCAAAGTTGAATGAACATTACCCAGAGCGCTGGATTGGACGAGGTGGACCGATTCCTTGGCCTGCTAGATCACCGGACCTTAATCCACTGGACTTTTTCTTATGGGGAATGATGAAAGATGATGTTTACTCACAACCAATCAACACCAGAGAAGAATTAGTTACCAGGATTGGGACTGCAGCGACAAAAATACGGGAGAGACTGGCTACCATAGACCTCAAACGCGGAATCAGAAAAAGGCTACTTACATGCATCGAGAGTGGCGGAGAACATTTCGAACATCTTTTGTAGCACATAAGTTTTAATTGTAATTAGTTTTTAAGTAAACAAAATTTATTTTTTAGTTAATTTAAGTATAATTTCTTAAAAATTCGAATTATCCTAATATTTTATAAAAGGATTTTTGTAAATAAATGTTTGTATCCTTTTTCTACCTGTGCATGTTGTACCTTTTTTGAAAGGTAATTAGATAGGAAACTTAAAAACAATAAAAAGTAGGTATGTTAATAACGTGAATTTAGGAGAAAAGTGGGGCGAAAGATGCAAAATCGTGAAATAAAATTCAATTTTTCAACTTCCAGAGGTGATTGTGGCCAAGGGGTTGGGGGTAGGGGGGCGGTGTTGACCTTTTTGGAAAGGGTTTCAGAATAGTGATTTTTTGAGACCGGTTTGGGGTCGCTGCGATGCGTAGAAAAAAAAATAAAAATACAATAGCGGTTCCCATATAAGGCAACATCCTGATTTACGAATCAACCTGTAACTGCCGAACGGTGCGAGGTGACCCCCCCCCACCCATACGATTTTTTGCTTGCCTCGGCCTGACCTTTCACCTCCTGCATTATTTCCCTCCCACCTCTGAACACCCTGTATATAGGGATGCTGGCTATTTACATTTTCTCACTGTGCCATTTTAAAAGTGGGACAAAGTATTAGAACATGTCGGCTGCTCTGGGTGGTGAAACGTGGTTCAGTTTTCGTTTCCAAAGATGATCTAAATAATAAGATGTAATACTCGTGACGTTTTTCCATATCTTTTTTCGATCTTGCAGATTTTGCTAAAAGTAGATGGTAATAAAGGGCGAATGTGTGAAAGAAAGACAAAAATTTAGGGGGAGATGAAACGAAAATTGAAACACTTCTACACTTCTATTTTTTATAATGTCCCCACATTTCGTTGCTTGCCCAATTGTTGTTAAAACAAACTAAATTTTAATTATTAAGATCATAGGAATACACGCTCGTTATTATTTAAAAATTAATTCCTCAAATTGTTTAAGGTTTCCAAAAATATTAAGAGCACCCGGTAGGTACAACAGAAACTTTTGCTAAATTTTATTAAGCATTTGAGATTTTTTTTTCTAATTTTAGGATGCTTTTTCTCTTTCTTAAACCATAAGTTCAAAATATGAAGGATTACGATTTTTTAAAAGGCAGATTCGTGAGACTAAACAATAAGCAATATTAAAATTAACCTGTTTTTGAATATTTTTAAGTGATTCGTCTCAATATACATAAACCAGTTGCTTCTTCAACTTTGATGCTAATCAATTAAATTTTTCTGAATCGTTTATTAGAGAATTACCGGTAAAAAACGGGCATTGTTCCAACATTTTATTAATCATTTCTCTACAGCTTATCCTATTCCTTGTCTTCTGCCTCCTCGGGAGTGTGTTTCTTAGGTCTGCATTCGGGATACTTTTCGGTTAAGAAGCTCCTAAGTTCCCCGTGGTTCACGAGCATGTTCAACCGCACCTTGTCCTGATTGCGCACACTCTCCTGTCTATAGCAATAAAGTTCGTAAGACTGGAATTTTGTGTAAAAGGGAGGATGTTTCTTTTTCCTCAGGACAATTTTATCCCCGAGGACAAATTGCGTGAAATCCATGACCTCATTCATTTCAATTTCCTCCTTTTTGCGACAAATTGTTGGACTAGCAACAATTTGTGGCAAATTTTCGTGGTCCTTTCGCAACTCAACGACATGCAGACCTTTTTCTTCAGCAATTTTCTTGTGATTCTTTTGCTGCAGCAGACCAATGAAAAAAGCCTTTACGATATGCTGCAGGTTCGTGGATCCTTCAATTTTGGCATGAAGGTCCTTGATACCGAGCACTTTGCAGATCGTTGCAATTGCGCGGTGACAAACGAGGCCATAGCCTTCGGGCTTCTTAGATACAAAAATTTTAGTTCTTCCAAACTGGCATACGAAGTCATGGAAAACTGTGTGATTATCGCAGAGCTCGATGTACATCAGCTTTTGTCCTGCGCGATTTCTCGAGTTTCGCATCGCAGTTCTCACTTCGGAGGCCTTAACGAGAGCAAAGCCCGCAAGTCCTTGTTTGTTCCCAGTTACTGTCATAACAGAAAATCGTCGGGAGCGCCCCATATTCGCTTTCATGATGAAAACAGTTTTCATCTCCAGCACACGGGTATCGAAGCCTTCGAAGACATCCTCACCAACTGGATCCGGCGGTCCTATGCTCCTGCCAGGCATTCTCGTCCCAGACCATCCCCTGTCGATTGGATTTATTCGAAGCACCCTAAACGTTCCCATGGAATCGCGGAGCTGAATTAATTTCTTTTCTCTTTCAGGGTCTTCGGGGAGCTTTTTCTGCTGCACCAGTTCACGGCCACGGATCACGGGAGTATTCAGACCAGGCCACATCATATTAGCTTTTCCCTGACCGATTATCTGCCCTTTGTTCAAATCTTTAGCAATTTTTCTGCCGACTCCCTTTCCACGACCTCGCTTTCGCCCAGCATTGCTTACAGATGTTACACCCTTCCACAAGTCGTTGGCAGTCACTGAAATATTGGAAAATGTGTAATAAATCAGAATAACCTATAAAATCACGTAGAACTACATTTGTTGAAAAAACTGGTGTTTCTTGTTGATGACAATGCGGGCAACTGGGAGCCCGGCAAATATCGTAAGAGCTCTGCATTTTGTATTGTAATTTTGCTTACATTTTGGGATATTTTAAGGTTTTGCAGAGATTTCACCAAATTTCCGGAGTAGCACAACAATCTCCCGGCCATTTTTTAGTGACATTTGGTATGACGTTTTTAAGCAGAAAGGCTTAAGCCTTATTCGGTGAGATGTAGATGACGCTGAATACTTTAACGATACTCGCACATGGAAATTGTTAATTGGTAAGAATAAGTTTTGGAGGGAATATAAAATTTCCATAATATTAAAAAAATGTAATAAAGAAGGATTTTTTATGCTTGTTGAGGAAATTTTTAATATTAAGAAATTCTATTAAATATTTAAGATCTTGCAATTTTGTTGTGGAGATTAAATTACTCGCCTTTTCAATAATTTATATATAAAAATCATCCATCCTTCTACCTGTTTTCGGTTCATTAACGAGTTGTTTTCCTTTTTAATGGAATTAACTAAATTATTATACCCATATTTCCTAAGTTCTTAGCATATAAACTTTTGATATATCTTTAAAATCGTTCGGTTTAAGAAAGTGAAGGTTGTTTATTTCAGTAGGGATTTTTTCAAAACAACATTTAAAAATAATTAAATAAATCATTCTTTTTCACCCATTGGCCATGGCTGGTTTTTTTTGTTGTAATTCTAAATTATTTATTGCAAACTTAATTTTAAAATGCATAAGAAATTAACTTTCTTACGCTATACCATTTGGTCTAGTGAAATACAATTTTTTTGTGAGCCTTGATCCTAAAAATAAGTTAATTTAAACAATACCCCTCTTCTAATAGACCCCAAAATTTACAGACAGACCCAAAGCGCATTGTTTAAAAACCTATCTGTTATAAATTACGATACAAGTTTTAAAATTGAAAATATAACTTCGATAAGAATAAGCCATTACTCTTTATTAGCTGTTATTAAACAATAACAGCGTTCTTTGACTTCATTCAGGTAACACCTTTCTAAATTAGCCATATTAATACCTTGTACACCATGCATGACAACATACCCATTTTGTATTTATGAGAAATTATGAAAAATCAAAAACATTTAATTCAAAACAATCATTTTATTAATATAAAAACTTTATAAAAAGTAATGTATTGCCCAATTTCGAAAATGGGTAATTGTCCAGAACTGATATTTTTAAAATCGGATCAAAACAAAAATGAAATGATTGTCTGGAGATAACATTTTGCCTTTTCATTGAAAAGAATAATACTTTTTTGAGTTCAGCAGATCAGAAGCTGGGCGACTATACCTTATTAATATGAATAGGAACATTTAAATTGCAACTAAACTCAATTCAAAAGGATTGAAAAGACAATTAGACTTTGTTTTATAACGAACAACTTTGAATATTGGTTGAGACCGATCAATTAGTCTTAATTAATTAATGCTTTTCAGGCTCTATTGATGCATGTTTTTATTTTATATATATGTTTTATTTTTATTTGTTTATAACAATTAATAGGGATGTAATTATTCAATCTTGGTTATTTTACGCTAATCTACGTAAGACTACATCGTTCATATTTGTCTGAACGATCTTTATGGTAACAAGGGTAGAGGACAGATATCTTTCAATGTTTTTTCCCGACAATATGTTTAAAAAAATACATCATGTAGTCATGTATATTGTGCATTTGTGCTTCAATAAGCTTTAATTTGATTTGATGCTCTTGAACAAATTTGCTTAATATTAGGTCTACCGGAAATTTCTGTCCGATAATTTCGTTTCAAGTTTGAATATATTTGGATATGTTCGTTATAACTCAAACGAGCTGTATATCTTTATAATTGCCTTTATTATGTACCCTTCGAAATTAACTACAACAAGGATATTTCATGTCATTGTTAGCGTGTTGAAATTTGTTAAAAGTTTTTGGTGAAGATGCTGTTGCGGACAGAACATGTAGGGGATGGTTCGAAAAATTTAAAGGTGATTTCGGCCTTCTTCACCTCTACACCGAGCTTGAGCCTTAAAAAGAGAATACTGTGTATATAGTGGGACATGCAAGGTCCACTCCATTATGAGCTTTTGGAACCCAAGAAAAAGCTAAATTTGGAGAAATACAGTCAACAAATGGACGAGTTAGCAAAGTACTCCAAGAAAAAAGGCTGACAATGTTCAATAGGAAGGAAATCATACTGCATCACGATAATGCTAGACCACATGCTGCTTTGGCGACTCGCCAGAAAATCTCAGAGCTAGGATGCGAAATTCTTTCGCATCGACCATACTCCCCATAGCCATAACCATCAGATTTTCACCTATTCCTTTCTTTACAAAATTATTTGATAAGAAAAAAATTCAAATATGAAGTAAACGTTTACGTTTACAGTAGTATTGCTCTAGTTTTTCGCATCCAAAGATTTTCCATCATGCTGGGAAGAAGTCATAAGGAACGATGGAAATTATATCGTACAATAAATCTAGTTAAATATGCTAAAAATTGTATCATTTTCTTCCTCTTCAAAAACGGACAGAACTTTCCGGTAGACCTAATACCTTAAGTCAAAATTTAACTTTCATGATTATAATTAATCATAATTAAATTTCAAATTTGTATGGCAAATAGTTTTAGAGAAAATTGCCTGTGACAGACGGACAGACAGCGGAGTGATTTTAAATACTATAAATATATATTTAGAATATTAAAACAATTCATTATATATGTTTGTAAAATTTATAGAGTGATTAATTAAAAAAAATATGAAAAAAACTCATAGAATCTATTTAAAATATAAAACTATATATGAACAAATCTCTCTGTTTATTCTTATATAAAATACAGACAAATAAATATAAATTGTTTGCAGATGATAAAAGTGCAACTTTAATAACTAGAAAAATGCCGCATAATTCACGGCGCACCTGCAAAAAAAAACCTTGTTTCGAGGAAAAGCGTTTAAGCTTTGGCAAAGATTACGTTTGATTTCTGTCTCTTCACGGATTTTGATGAAATGTTTAACGAATATTCATTTGGGGTTAAAAGTGACAAATATGTAAACAAACTTTGTCGATCGTCCGTACCTACATTTCTAGATATTTAACTTTCAAATTTCGAATATTTTTAAATCACGATTTTTTGCATATTACTACTAGAATTCGTTGTAAATTATGTAAATTCTTTAAAAAATTCTCTACTGTTTTCTTTACTTTAGACATAGAAAAGGCTTGTTTGTGGTATAATGATTTAATTTATAAACTCCATAAATACGAATTTCCCATCTATCTCACTAAAATTGTAAAAAGTTAGACTGTTAGATGTTTCAGAGTATCCATCAGGAGGGAAGTGTTTTCTTCGTGTATAAACTCGGCTGGAGTGCTGCAAGGATCCTTTGCTGTATAACATTTACACATTTGATTTCCCACATCTATGCTTTAAAAATTGATGACAATCTTCAAATCGCATTTATATACTTTAAGAAATTGGAAATCAAAATAAATTCTTATAAAACCCAAGACACGAAAGTTGAAGAAAATATATATTTTATCCTCAGCAAAATCTTGAAGTGAACTCCTCTCGCATTGAATGGAGTTACGAAAGAAATTACTTTGGCGTTATATTTGATAAGAAATTATTATTCGGCACGTACATTCAAGCTATACTCCATAAACCTACAAATTTGATTTTATTAGACGGAATTCAGATAAGGTAAGGAATATAAATTAATTATGTATATAAAAGATATTTTTAGTGGGCATGCCAAAATGAGTGAGATTGAAGATCTGACATAGAAAACAAAAAATAGTATGGTAGGGGGCAATCTCAATCGTTTGGGAGTTACAGGGTGATTTTTAAATTTCAATTTTCTAACGTATGCACATTACTAAAACAGTAATGTATTTTTGTCGTTTGATTAACTCAATGCAGCGACATTCAACCCCATCAAAAATTTACTATACCAATGTCCTTTCCAAAGATGACAACAAAGAAAAGCTGAATTATAGGAAAATGAGGAAAATATTTTCCAATTTCGGAAATGAGTGTACCTGCAGTGATTGGAGGCTGTTCAATATTGTTCACATCTTTGGAAAGGACATTCGTGTAGTAGATTTTTGGCGTGAGTTGGATGTCACTGCGTTGAGTTGATCAAAAGCTATAAATAAAATAGTGATGTGTATACCATGGAAAATTGGAATTTACGAATCACCCTGTAACTCCCAAACAGTTGAGATTGCCCTCTCCCCTCCTGGCATACCATGTTTTGTTTGCTAAGATGCATATCTCTTATCCCACTGTGTTTGGTCTGACTGTGCTACAACTAATAGTAAGATAAAAAAAAGAATTTTTGTAATCAATAAATTTTTCCTGCATTTTTTATTTTAAACTCTATTAATCAGTTCTTTATTAGTTCTTATTATATCTCAGATTGTAAAGAACAAAGATTTTAATCATTGTAAACTCATATGTTAATCGCTAATCATTACATGTTATTATGTTAATAAATTCTATTCTATTCTTTAAGAACCTTTGAAATTAAAGAATTAAAGATAAATATCATTCTCAGCATATCAGCAATTTAAAATCGAATTAAAATAAAATTATGAATTTTGAATTATTATTATTATACATATAACTAATGGGGGAACAGTTTTAATTTTTCCACAATTCCACTAAAACATTGTGAAACATGGGAAAAACGCGGCGGAAAGCTATCGCTTTTCAAAATTTTAAAGTGAAATATCTCAGGATATGCAAGCAAATTTATGCAAATGACAAAGTCACTTTTGACCCTAAATCAACTTCTACGATGTTACATGAAAATCAGTAAGAAGACCTTAACTCATTGATATATCGTAGTTTGCGCTACAAGTTTAGATTGATTGAAATTGATCAAGGAATAAGTTTATAAATTTGAGTTAGGAATTATTTTAAAGGATGAATGAAATTTTGTATTTATTTCATATTCGAATTACTATATATGTCACTTCAGTACTATATCTGTAACTTAGTATTATTAGATTTTGTGAAAATCCATTTTCTCTTTAAAATAAATTCTTAGCACCCAGGGCAAGATGCTTTAAATTTGCCTGGCACACAATGGGTTAAACTCAATTTTTGAGAATTTAAGTTATTGTTGTTTATTTTAGTTTAAAAATGACAGTATTCTCAAATTAAAGGCTTCAGATTCGTTATTTACAAGTAGATTCAATGCCTCACTTCGCTGTTTTGATGTTGTACTATTTATTTAGTCATTTTGCACTATTTGTACTATTTATCAACAAGATAATAATTGAATTGCATTCCATATTTTGTGCAAAATCAGATAGATACTCCTATACGAGTATATCTAGATAATCAAACTAAACTGCCGTTTAAAAGCAATTATCTTGAAGCACATAGCTCCTCTTCAGGACATTATTCCGCAGCATTCACCTCGGCTGTTGTTGGGTTTTCAATCATATGGTTGAATCTCAAAATCCTTCGTGTTGTTTACAAAATATTCGAACGTATAAAGTAACGACTGAGCTGAGCGGTGTTTTCAGGTAAATCTTATTATTTGCTAATTTCCAAGCAATTAGCAATTACCCCCAGCTCGTTTTATCAGCAAAACTATCGGGGCGGGATAGAACCCACGGATGATGTCAACGCATCCTTAAATTACATCGTACCGCCAAGGGATTGAAAGAAGACAGTAATCTTGCTTTATGTTTCGGGATGAAAGCGACTTCCACTTTGGGCCAATTACCCTGAAAATCCTTGACAAAATGCTGCTTGTATCTCTGAGACTCGTATGCTCGATCGTGATATTGGAGGCGAGGAAAGGAGAGCCTCCTGGTCCTGGGCAGTCAAAACTCCGGTAATAATGGGACTTTAGCTACTGTGCCCGGACGGGACAAAAGCCAGGATTACGTTAATTATAAGGCAGCGCCGGTGTAGCAAAGATGCTGCATGGATCCAGGCCGAACTTGGTGCATTCAGAAGACAAGAGCGCATCACTTTCGCATGCATCCGGGAGCCGAGATTGCAGGCGTTCCCGGGATGTAAGCAGGCTACTTAACATGCCCACCCGTCACCGGGTGACAACCTGCTCCGATGCGATTTGTATTCATTTCGAATTAGATTGATTTATCTTGGATATTAGCTGCGGGTGCAAGACAGTGGACTGGCCGCAAGGGTTATCGTGCATAATTAAGTGGCCCCTGCTTAATTTATGGCACTCCCCCGATTTGTTCCTCCCGTCTGGAGTGGCTGTGCTGGTTCCTTGCTCTAAAGCGAACTCGAGTTCTGTTAACTGGATGCTGGCAGTCAGCAGCTCTTTGGACCACAGTGAGTGCGGGGAAGGTGTAGGTATTTAACTGTTGCTGGTTACAGGATCAACTAACCACCATCCACTTGAGAATGGGAAAAAATACTAGAGATTCTAGAGGCCAACATCCTGCCCCGTTCGGTCTTGCCTTACCCCTGCGCCCGGCTTATCTCCTGCTCCAACGCACGGGGGCGGCTTAAAAGCCTTTTGTGGCGAACAATGGGGCCACCGAGGAAGAGAGAACAAGACGAAAATGCCAAAGGAGCTTAAAAATGCAATTTTAAAAGCCTCCGCAGAGTGCCAATGAAAGCCTGGCATAAGCCCTGGTAACAACGAAAAACAAGTCTTGAAGTATATTAAAAGCACTTGTCTACCTGGATGCGTTTTTTGTAGTTCTCCACCTACACCGATAAGCACCTCCCCTGTGTCGAATACCCGTTGAGGCTGCAATGGAGCTCCAGAACACCGACCCGAAGCGTTCCAAGTCGGGCGGGGGGGTGCACGTACACACCCGCAAGCGCCTCAATTGGTCCCGGGACCCCATTGTACGGGGCTCGTCCTGTGGGCCAATTCGACACCTTACTCTGTATTGATTGCACACCTATCGCCGTTGCTCGTCGTGGCGCTATCTGTCGCCCCCGCACCACTTGTTCTGGGTGGTAGCAGAAGAACTCTTTAGATGAGGACTATTGACCGAAAGGGGTAGGAGTATCCTATTCATAAAAAAAAAAAGAAATTGGGAAAAAAGGGATGACTTCCACCATCCAACTGGCGTCATCCCCGTGATCAACGTCATCGTCAGTTCAAGACTTCCGCATTAGTCCTTGGTTTTATCGAGGCGCGTACTTTTTTGAATTCAAAACTTTTTCGGGGGTCGTTCAGGTCTCCGCCTACCCGTCACACTCAACCACTCTTTCCAGTGGGTCCTTGAGAGCTTCCGTTCATCCTTTGACTCTTGATGTTTTCCGATAGATGGGTGATGGCCAGGAATCGCAAATTTTGCTTTTTCAAGGTCAAGTGAGGTTATTTCTAACACAAGTCAAGTTCAGCGATTGCACAAATGTTTGACGTTTTTATACTTAACTATAAAGGAGATGCTCGTATATTTCTTCCTGAATTAGATTTTTCCTTAATAAAAAAATATACGAGTATCGCTGAAGGAATACTTTTTTCGATTCCGATTTCTGACTGCGTTATAATGTTCTTCGACAACCACATCATTTATCATTCAATTAATTAATGTAATCACATAATTCGAATGCTAATCGAATCACTGCACGGCTTTTGTGCTTTTGTTACAATATTTCCATACATTCATTTATGCATGGTGATTTAAAAAAACTTGTTTCAACATACATCATATCAATCGATATGATTATAACTTGTCCTGACCAATTTGCCAATTTAATGTCTGCTTCGTTGCGAACTTTTGAAAACTCCATGCGGGGAAAATTGGTTTGCGACTGCTGTTTGATCGCAGCGGCTGCCTCGTAAAAGTCGTACTACAATCCTTTTCTCCGGCTACTGAAACGAAAAAGTCGTAAGATCCGTTGTTCTGGCTAATGAAACGCAAAATTATCTGTTCTGAGCATGGAACTTTTTGTTTTTGCCGTTCTTTCCAAAGCATTGTTAAAGTAGGTAGCAATTCTCCATCGTGTGCAACCGGTTTAATTCGCTAACACTTATAATTTTTCTTTAACACTAGAACTACCGGCGCGCAAGTCTGTAATTTTAACAACTTTCTGCACCTTTAATTTAATACGCTTTCAAATTTGATTAATAATAATTATTAATGAAAAAAGGTTTTTGAATATGTCGTAATTCTCAATTCTATTAAGCTTTGGCATAAATCAGAAGAGAAGTTCAAAAATTTACAATTAAATGAGGGAGGAAATTGAGTACAAGCCAAATTGACTGGTTTTGGTAGTTCTAGTGTTTATGTTAACCTTATTATATACATTTTTATAACTAGCGCCTATTATTCAAGAAATTTAATTATTAGATAAGTAATACAAACATAAATAAATAAATAATGCACAAATAAGTAAACGTTCATAAAAAGAAATTCGTTTTTCATATTCTGTTATATATTTTAACAAATATTTAAAAATGTCATTGCTTGAATGACAAGTACTAGCGATATACATATATGTGTGGTTTTTGAAAATTGTTAAATTCATAAAATCTTTAATTAAAGATTAACAACTTCTGTATACAGGTCATACTAGGAAATAGCAGCATTCATCATCGGTTAGCTGGCAAAACATTTTTAGCAGTCAACCGACGATGCGTAAAATTTAGTTCATATTGAATAATTCCTAACAGTCAAGGACTTTTTAAAAACATACACAGTTTTATCAATGTATGTAATAAAGCTTATATTTATGATTATGTATAGAATGAAAGAAACGAATCCCACTGATATTTTTATATAAAATTATAACCTCAAAATATTCTTTTACTATAAACTTTAAATCTGCAACGAATCATTGTACACACCTCATGTGTAATTATTCTCCACTTCCTATTTTACGGATAATATCCACTTAAAGGGCTATTTTAATACTGAAGCGATTTATGGCTGAATCCTTTTGAGCGCAAATTCATAGCGATCCATTGAACCAGGACAGTTCGGGATTTTGACGGAGGGCTCAGCATCATGCTCAGGCTCACCTCGGTGAAAGGGGCAAAACCACTTCAGGGGACGTAATCCTGTTTGAAGTGCGTTAATCTCAAATTCAGATCATCAGGAGCATTGAACGGATGTGCTCCTCCCTTCCGGGGTCCTGTAGAGCATTTGAAGCGAATGATGAACAGTTGCTTTAAGTAGATAACTGCATTTTAAGGGAGGTTCCTTAACGGATATTATGGGTAATTCGGGACAGGGCAATGTAATAAATAAATAAATAAATTCAAATTTGCCATTTGGACTTTAAAAAGTAAGTTATATTGCAAATAGTTTTAAATTTAAATTAATGAAAGACTTAAGCATAATTGTTATAACAAACAAACAAACAAAAAATTCACATAATTAAGTTTCGTTTTAAATAGGAGCAGCCAATATTTAATGAATATATGTTTAATATATCCTTCAGTGAATTGTTGATACCATTTTTGGAGCAGTAAAATGTTATTATTCAATACAATCTATAAAATGAATGAGTAATACTTCCTATGAATTTTTAATTATAAGTTTTCATTCATTCATTGAATCTGGTGAGGTTTAATAAAACTTTCTGGATTTTCTTGTAAGATCAGAGATTGGTAGGGAAGCCACATATAATAAATAATAAAAAGTGAAAATAACTATTTGTTGTAATGAATTAAGAGCTATGTATATTGGGTGTCATACTTCTCAGCAACACTATGGATAGTGATAAGGTAAGTACATATACATATGTATTTTACGTAACATACTTTACGAACGGTTTGGAATTATTGATAATTTGATTTAGCATTTATTTATATACTCAGCAATATTTTAATCATATTGTTGCTAGCTTCATGTCAAAGCATTATCACGTGTTGTAGTTTTTAGCCGAAATGAAAAAAATATTAATTTTTTGAGCGTTAAATAAGAGTATGTCGGATTTTGTGTCAAAAAAGGTCAAAATTTCGGATAGCAACGATTTTCAGATGTATAAAAGCCACATTGTGCGAAAAGATATGACAAAGTGATTTTTCAACACAACGCTTAACCCCTACCACCTACCACACCCGTATCATTCTACAGCTATTGATCCTTCCGATTACCACCTGTGTATTTTCATCGATTTACTTATTACTTAGAAAGACGGGAAAAAGTAGTAGTTAATGATGGACAACATTTTGTAAGATCAATTTGTAGACATTCTTTCATAATTAAGCTGAATTTTTACTGAAAAAAGCCTTAAAATTAATGCACATCTTAACAGAGAGGCTATATGCTAATGCTATATGCATATACATATTTCTATATTGATATCAACATTTTTGACTCATTTATTTTATATAATAAATAAGTTCGTACATTCAGCGGTATCGGTATCAGGTGAACGCCATCGGAGATTTTCCTTGTATAGGGTTTTTTGATAATATTTAAGGTATAGAAATATAATATATAATATATAAAGAAAAGTTTAAATTCTATAAAATCCAAATCAAGGACGAGTAATGCCTCGTTCTCACATACTCCTTTCTCAGAATGTTTTATTTAATAGTTTTAGAAAATGTTTGTTTTCCTTTGCTTAGTACTTACGCACATACATTAAATATTTAGATGTATTTTAGATTTGTTTTTATTTCATTTCGATTTCAATTCATGCACTGCAGATTAATCCTACTAGGTATGAACTTTTTCAGAAGAGCTCCTTTCAAAGCTTTAAAAAAAAGATACCTGACGAAAATCCACAGACGAGTTGAATGCAAAAGGGCATAAAATCCAAAAAACCTGGGTACATACCACACGTCCTGCACCTTAGTTTTGTTCACGTGGTGAAAAGTTGTCGTTTTTCTTTTTGAGATTAAATACCTCTGCCGGTGCATCTCCTACCGCTCTACAAAGCCTAATCGCATTGAACGCAAAATGGCACGATGTGATGCGATGCGATACGGTACCACCAGAAGGACGTACAAGTGGTTAAAGTAAAAAGGCGTAGAAGGGGATTCCCCGGCGTGTAAACCATTGCCCTGAATACCCGTCGGCGATGGCGACGGCGGCGGCATAGTGGCACATTCCAGTGCCCCACTGAATGCCAGCAGACCATGAATCCGCCGCTTTAACAAGTTTTTCGTGTTTTTTCCTGTTTTTTTTATTTTTACTTTTTTTTTCATTTATTTTAAGAGCAGTCCTTGTGCTGGCAGTGAAATTGAAGAAAAACTTTCCACCGCAAAAGGGTTAATTCCTCTCCATTTATGGCTCGTCCTTGCTGCATCTGTGGGCCTCCTTCAAATGCATCCCGGACCAAACAGTGGAGCGCTTGAACCGGCCGGGTTGAGGGCACGAGGAAAAAGACTTAGGTGCGCCTCCTGGAACAGCACTCAGGTTCCCTCGCATATGCATCCAATAAACGGATGGCCCTGAAAAATGTTGGAAGTGTGTGAAAGCGCCTAGTTTAAAAAGTCCTTGCCGCGCTTGCTTGTCCGTCCGTCCGTCCGTCTGTCTGTCTGTCCGTTCGACCCACCGGCCATCTCTCGACGTCCATCGAAACAAGGTGTCGTTGAAGAGCGCACTCTAGTGCGGCCCGACGAACTTCGAGTGCCCGAAGGACTCTTCTGCCATTATATAATCATTAAACTCTTCTGTTTGTGTTCGTCCTTATGTGGGTGCTTACACGTACGGCTACAGATACTCCCGGCCAGCCCGACTATCCTAGCTTGCCTCCTTCCCTTCTCTTCTCACGGAAAACGCATACAGCGCAATGTCGGCGGTCTGATGGAGGACTTCAATAGCCAATCTCAAGTTCTACAGGATCTCGTGCGCCGGCACACACCATCCAAATTGTGTCCTTCCTGGAGCACAAACACATGCATCGCAGCCGGGACAATGCCCAAAATTTATGGAGGACTCCCCCCACACGTACACAGCTCCTTCAGGCATATATCAGCGTGCGTCACTGCATACCTTAATGAGACGTGTGCTACCATCACGAGGATCTGGGAAATTCGGGATTTATTTGCGAACTATCCCCTGCAACCGTGTTCTTGTAGTAGTATCAGACTTAGAGAAAAAAAAAAATAGGAAAAATAGGATACATATACGAGTACATTATACATATAGTCGGGCAGCTTCTGGATCCCCAGAGCAGGGTGCTCGGGCGTCCTGAGGGAGACACAGGACCTTTGGAGCCTCACGTTTCATTTATTTGTCCCCGTCTGCTGAGTAATCAGAAAGGCTGAGGAGGACTTTTTCGGGGTGCCCTTCTTTTTCAGCACAGAAAAATATCTCCGGTTGGATTTTATTGGATTTTCATGGATGTCTTTGTGGGTTTTATTGGCGTAGTCGGATCCAGATGAAATTACCTGGATGGGGAGCCGCAGGGATCAAATTTAGTCGATTAGGACTTATTGGATTGAAATTTCAATAAAACTAATAGGCAGTCAATTTATGGTACTTTTTTCTTTTATTCCTGAACATTTTATGAGTGCCAGCGCCAACACTGATGATTGCAGGGTGTTGTGCTAAAGAAGTGTTCTTATAGAATGTGAGGGTGATGCAGCAATTTCTAACGTAAGGGAGTTGCGTGCTAGTTGTCACAAAAATAACTTTTATTTAAATATTTTTGAAAATTGAAACAATATGTTTATATATATATATATATATGTTTTAATAATTTTATTAAGTTATTTCATTATTCAGCCTTCTATTCGTGTTGTCAGTCTACTTGAGGTAAGTTTCTTTATCTTCGTCAGGATCGCAGGAAGCGATAAAATAAACCCATTTTTCAACTACATTCATTTTGAACTCATCGTATACAAGCTGGCCAACCGCACTTCTACGTAGGCAAATAGTTTCGTCCACCTCTTTTTCTTTATCGGTATCATTGGCTTTAATTTGATTGGTTTAAACAAAACAAAAACGTAGTTTTTTTTTTTTTTTTGGCTGGACCTTCTTTTCCAGTACAAATTTTGGGGGCTATTTTATATGTGATAAGTTAGCCTTTATTGTTTGCGAATTGCGACAACTACATAAATTTATTAAATACGAACTATTCAAAATACTGAAAACAAAATTTTACTTTTATGGTGAAAAAAAATTTATTAATTATAAAACGCAACTAATTAAAGGAGCAAAGGAATATTACCCATCAATAATAATTTTTTTCTTGATTTACAATGCAAATGGGGCCTCTGGTAGTTCAGTTGTTAGCACGCTGTCCTACCGTCCCAGAGGCTGTGGGTTCACAATGGGCCAAAATTGGCCTAAGTGTGCCTTTCTAGGCAGCCACAGCAACGAACCAACCAACCAACAATGCAAATGATGGCAGTATTGTGCATTCGAAAACTACATTATTCGATTTTTTTAAGCTTTTAATTTAATACTGGGTATGAGAAGTAATACTTATGAAAACAAGTATGCTATTTTCCTATACATATGTATACAACATAGCCACTTAAAGTGATATAAATGCTGCATAAATCAGAAAAATCAGAAAAATTTAGATTTGCGTTATTAAAATTAATTCTCTTTAACCTTAATTTGGGGAATCAAAAGTTAATTTAACTAAGTATACTAATTTTTGTATGAGAGTAAAAATTTGTATATATTTTTGATCGCAGTTAGATTTTAATTTTATAATTAAAAGGAAATATAACTAGACAAGGTAATGCAAGAATTTTAAAAGAATAAGTTGTTCGCACGTGTATCCTGACCAGTTCTTAATCTAAAATCTAAAAAAGTGTTGGAGTTTACGAAAGCTTTTTAATACAAAACAAATGAAGTTATCTTAATATAAAATGAGCTTTGTTTTCTTAGCGCTCCTTTAGATTTTCGCTTTTACTTCATTCTGTAGTTAGCTAAAAGCAAAAAAAATTATTTAGAAATATATTTGCCCCTGAAAATGTTTGGGCATTCAAATCTATATCTATATGTCTTAAATGCCCTTCTACTCGATTGTTAAACGAGAGTTTTGTTTTTCGAAAGTATGTAAATATGAATTTATTATTCTTTGATTCTTTCTAGAGCCCAAATGGCATAGTAGTAGTAAAACTTAAATATGCTTCCTTAATAAAGGTGTATATAATTTTGGCAACACCCAGACGTCACCAAAATCCAATATAGCTTATAGTGTTTGACTTTAGCTGTAATGCTAACTAAAATTAGTCATTTTATTCATATGAACCATTATGTTCCACAGGAGTGTTGTTTGATTATTCCTAATTAAATGCTTATCTTTATTGAAATGGGTCTAATTGTTTCTACCTTCAAATAGGACCAATACTTAGACTAATTTTAACTTCTTTGTATGTTGTAAAATTATCTGCATCATCCTGGTAACTTCAAAGGCACAACTTAAAACTCGAGAAAACAGTCTGCCCTACTTACAGCCTAAAAGTATCTAGGGACAATTGCGCCATACTAAGCCAAGAGGGCTTCAGTACGGCGATTCATTAGCGGAAAACAATTCTTTTCATATCGCTGGCGGTGGGTGGAGGGCGGACAAAAAAAAAAAAAAAAAATAATGCTACAGTGGTGCACTTAGCCTGCGGCTAGGATGTAAGCCTACTTCAATTAGAACAGCTTGCACCTGACTGACTGACTGCGAAAAATTTTTACTTTGACACGCGGCAGCTCATCCTTTGCTGGCGGCATCACCTACGTGTCTCTAAATGTCTTGAAGACAGTTTTACTAGAGCATCCTCGACGCTTACTTGTTCTACCTGAGGTTGCATGGAGCACCGTGCACAGGAGCCATCCATCCTCGGGACAAGTGGTCACCATGGTCTGGTATTTAGATGCATTGCATACATATCGCTCCGCTACCGCTCAGGTGCAGGGTGGACGGGGGATCCCGTGGGCTTGTATATTAATTCTAACCATGCCCAAGACAGCTCCGTGCAGCTCTCCAATTTACTTTCTTATTGCCCCAAAGAAAGGCATATTTTGCTTTGTTTGGGCCCCACAGCACCACGAGAAGTGGATGCCCTCAGTGGCATAATCATTCTGCACTGAGCTTATGCAGGAGGCCCACACCCGTCCTCGTCCTCGTCCTCGCCACTGTTCCAGCGACCACCCTTTTCCTCTAAATGTTCACTCCGCTGGTAACGAGCTTAATTTTAGTTTCGGCACGATTTTACGCCTTTTTGAAAGTTTGCTGGCTTGGCATGACTGCCCACATATGTGAAATTGTGAAAATGTCCTTGCGGCCTTTGTTTCAAACCCTTTCGAGGTTCCTTGCTGTAATACAGAGGAACTTTGTGTGAGATCGCGTAAGAACCGAGCAAGAGAGTCCTTCGTATATACCTTTGATGGAAAAGAGGATTCGTTCCATGTTTCTTTGACCAGTTGACAAAATTGTTTTTTTTTAAATTGGTCGCTTGAAAGGTTTCTTTGCTTTGTGAAGTCCTTATCGTTGTTTGCTCAGAAGAATTTTATTCTTTATTATGAAAGAGCACCTCCTCATTCACGAAATTCTTTAGGCTATGTGGAATTTTATGTTACTTTTGGAAAACAATCTAGGGCGTAAATTATTAGATATTCGCGTTTGAGTTTTAACATTTTATTTATATTATCAAAATAAAGCTTCACTACTTGGTTATTTTTACTTTAGAAGATTCCACTATGCTTATTAAAATCTTAGATTTTTGCGAGATTTCGCGAAATGCTTACATATGGCAACCTATTGGAGTTCTTATAGGCACAATAAATGCATTCTTGCGTCTTTAGAAGTACATACATTATATTCCGGACTATTCAACAGGCATTACAATTGAAAAATTTAAGACTGTCATTTCATTTAGTGATTATTGAATTCAAATGGACAAAGTAAAACTTAAATTTATTCACTATGTTCAATTGATGGCTTACTTAATCTTTTAAAAAACATCTATTTTATTTTATCGTTGTCCGAGCTAAGATGTGGAAAATTTATCTAAACAGAATTAGATCCATTGATAAAAATAAGGTAAAAATTGAAATATTATTTTGCTCTTCAAATTTCTTGAAATTAGAGCTCAAAGTGGGGGTTCCATTTAAGTCTGCGCTTGCCAGAATTGTTCTTTCACACTTAATGGAAGTCTACTGTACTTATTCAATAATATTGAATGAACGCAAAATTGATCGTTTAATATCTGGTCTCATTAGTATGGTTTGTCTTATAAATTAAACAAAAATAGGAAGATTGTAGATCCAATAGTTGATACTATATTTTATGTTGTTTAGTCGTCTGGGTAGTTTGAGTATCGACGGGGTATACTTGCTAGCCCTAGGAAGTGCTGAGGGAAACATGTTATATTAACTCCTATGATTTTTTTTCAGCAACTATTAGACTGATGAACAAAGGTGCAGTTGTCAATACCTACTCACCCCAATTTTAGCTTTAGAAACCAAGATGATCAGCGGTGAGGGGACCGAGGCGATTGTTTTTTTTTGAATTCTTAATATTAGGCCTTTCAAACGATTCTCCACATCATAATAAAAATAAATTTTATTTTGAGGTTTTAACTCACTCTATTATAAATTAAAGAAAATATATAATTTTCATAACTTTTCATTGAAAGACCTACAAATTTGTCATATTTCAAGTTCCTACATAATATAATTTTCGCGAAAATTGGCTGTGTAAAAATTTAATAAATAGCATAAATATATAAAAAAAAATTTTTACTAGTAATGGATTTGTTGGATTAAATATTTTACCTGTATCGAAATTTTAATTTTTATTTATTAAATTAACACCATGTTTATTCATTGTGCCATTACATATTCTCTAAAAAATGCATTTAATTTTACTATAACTGCAAAATAACTTCATAAACAAAGTGACATTTACACTTTTCATTTAAAAATACATTTTGACTTAGTGTATTCATCATTTACTATAAAAGGGTTCATTTTTGCTAAAAAAAAACCTTTTGAGTAGTGCTAATACTCAGTTTAAAATAAATGTGATTTTTCAACAGATTTTACATATTTTATAACGTGAACGACATTATTGCTGAGTCCTGTTCTGGTCTAAAAAAAAGGCAGTTAAGGGTCAAAGAATATATTTCTATTAGTTCTATAATTTTTAATATATTTTGTGCCTTATTCAATCAACATATTTGATCTTGTTAGAAGATTATCAGAATTCTCCTTGTACTCGTTGGCCACGAAACTTGATAAATATTTTTGTAGAACAAAAAAGCGAGATATTTTATTGAAAAAAAAATATTAAATTATATTTTAGTCGTTTTTGGTGTAAAAATTAAAATTTATACAGATATGGAATTAATTTTTTACATTGCATTACGAGCATTGTTTTACTACTCATAATTTAGTTAGTCTTTATACTCTGACACTTGCGATCATCCTTGATCATAGTTAAAATTTAATTCTGATACTTTTTTGACTCGACAAAAACTAATGAAAAAAAAAATCTCATTTTTAGATACTTTTCTACTTAAAATCCACTATATTTCTTTTCAGAGTCATAAAAATGTAATTTAGACTCTGGAAACTGATAGAGCACATCCGAAAATAGTAAAGAACATGATTTTTCCTTATAGTAACTCCATTATTTTGAATTAGTTTGGAATTCAAAGATCAACGAAAAAATATGTTCCCTTAATCCGTAATGGGTTAAAAAATGTAAATGAATTTCAATATCTATGAAATATTCCAAGCAGTTGCTTTTCCTTCCCTCCGATTTAGTACTTTTGTTCCCTATAGGTAAATAGGATTAAATAATTTAACCGATATTCCAATATACAAATATTATGCGATCTCCTGATATTTTATTCTTTAACTACTTCCTTTACCCAATGAAGCAGTATTTTTATAAGTGCAAATCACCAGGTGAATATTTATATTATATTTTTTCTACAGATAGTTTACGTGCTGATGCAGGGACATTATTGCACTGCTTTAAAAATTTGCAATATTTTTCATTGGAAAATGTTATGCTAATAATGTTGAATTACTAAAATATGTTTAAAGTGTAATTTATTAATGTTTACCTGACTGCGGCAAAGCTATAAGAGGGTTATGATTTCAGCAGTTTATTCTTATATTCAATTTCCTATATAGTGAGTGAGTTTTTAAAAGTCTATAAATATTCAAAATACGCAGGGATAATTTAAAATTGACAAAAAATTAAATTATTCTGATACGCACCCTCGGAATTTTCTTCGCACTGTATGTGAGGAGTAAAAATTGTTTGTAAATTATGTACCCGTTTCTATTCTCCTTGTGACCCACAGAAAAGGTTTGCAGTAGATTAGAAGGGCATACTTAATTAGTGCTTTATTTCATTTTTAATGTCGTACAAATCGTATGTAAACATTTTTTCTGCTTACTTATAAGTTCTATCAAAGGAAAAGGTGTGCAATTGGCACATACCTCGCAATTGCAAATTCATTTAATGAAATAAGAAAAGAGACTATGCAATTCTTCTAAACTAAAGGGAAAGCATCAACGAAGTCTAGAAAGTGTGGGCAATGGTACAAAAATAAGGCAAAAACTAACATTTTTCATTATCGACCGTCTCAAAAGGATGAAATTTACTTTTACTACGGTTTAATTGTGTTGTCGTATTTTTTTTTTTAATTTTTTGTATTTACTTTGGCCGTTTTGCTCGCTGCTACTCCTTTTTGCTTCTTATGTCCTTCTTTTTGCTAGAGCATGCGCCATAAATTGCTTTACTTACACATGAGAAAACAACCTGGCGAGCCTTTTTAATACAAGCGATATAAAAAGTAGTGTGGGAGTTATGGCTTCCGGGAGAAAATGCAAACTTTCACCGAGAGAGGCCGAAATTTTGTGCTGGAATAAAATCTCCCAGCATCCCGGCATCCGTGTACCACTACATCACAATTTAGTGGATGGTAGGGAGTTGTAATTAAAATGAAAACTGGCAAAATCGACATGTGCGCACTTTTGGCGCGCTTGGTATGAATTCTGCCATTTAAGATTCGCTCCTCTACTGGAGGGGAAGACCATTTCTGATGCTATGAACCACCGAAGCATCCGTCCCTCATACACTCGCAATCAGGGTAGGGGCCAATTGAAGAGGGGCTGAGTGTGGCCGCGATGGTGGTGAAACCGGCTTCAAATCTTCTGGTTGGCAAGCACAATCGTGAGCTCCGCCCCTCGGAGGGTCCGGCTGTGATCAGATATGAATTTGATTACACGTTACTTGTCGCCGTGTCGCACACACAATCAAATACATGCATCAGAGTTTTTCGGATATGGATGTGGGATGTGGGCTCTCAGGTGGCAGCTGGGAAACTGGGAAAATAAAAAAAAATAAAAAAATAAAAGTGACCCTCCCCTCCACTGTAATCCTCCGGGGGTGACTTGTTGTTCCACGTCCTGCCGGCATCAGCGCCGGATGATTTATGATCGTTGGGCCGCCGCTAGTTGGGTCCACCGGTGCAACTACCCTTGTAATTGCCCCCCAAAAAAAAATAAGGGTGCCGCGTGCGGTCGGCGGGGGGGTTCTTTCGCGGACCAGGCCGCGGTCGCGCCAGAGGTTGATTTATCGCAGTGTGTGCGACGGCCTACGGGATTATGGTGGAGTTTGAGGAATCCCTGGGCCGCGCTCAGGCTCTCGGTCGGCAATTGAGCAAAGGTGTGTGCGACTGGGTTGACGCCTTTTCAAAATTACCTTTTCATTGATTTGTATTCAGTGCTTTGAGGGATGGTACTTTCGGTTCATTGGGGCGCACTAGTGTTTGTGCGGGCTCGGCTCTCGCATCGTACTGACAGGAAAAATACCCAGTTTTAGCCCAGTATTCGGGTGCGACTGTGTTTGCAGGGGCCTATACCCAGTCAGAGTTAGCGATAATAAAAAAAAAACAAAAAAAAAAACAAAAAAAAAACAATATTTGAAATAAACTCCCCATAGAGAAGAAGACACAATTTTTTACGTCTTCAGCAGCGGGCAATGTTGGGACGACGACGACGTTGTGTTTTTGTTGTGTGTCGTGTGTTGTGTGAAATACCCAGTCTTCTTGGAGGGCTATCCAGAAGCCATCTGAGAAGCACTCGTCAGTACTGTTCAGACCTCTTATTTCATTTGACGGATTCGTGTCGAGTGGATATCGTCCTTAACCAGAAAAAAAACGAAGAAGAAATAAATAAAAATATATCCTCCGCACACATATAGGTGTTTTGGGAAAGTTTGTTTTGTTGTTGTTGTTGTTCCCGGTCGTAGACGACGGGAATAAAAAAAAAAAAATTTATTTATATAATAAAAATAAGCAAGGAGAATTAAATCTAGCCGTTATTCATCCAACTTATTACCACGGCTGCACGTGCACCAAATCATGTGAAATATGTAAAAGAAAAAAAATACCGAATAGAGCGCCAGGAAGCAACCACCCCCGCGCGACTAACTATAATTCCTTTTTGGTGTGGCCTCCCCCCCTCTGCGCGAAAAAAAAAAACAGCCCAAAACAAGCCTCGCGAGTGGTGGCGGCTGCAGCTCATCTACACTCCCACACAAAACAGTTTCGAGGTTACCCTCCGGAAGGACGAATTAGAAATTTTAATTACCTTCGCCGTGTGTCCGGTGGCACGGATTAATTCGCATACCGCAAAATCTGTTTACACGTTGTTTTGTCGGTTATTTATTTTCTGTTTTGATTATTTTTTTTTTTTTTAATTCTTCCATCCAACATAAGTTGTGGGGAGCACCTTGAACGCGCCGGAGGACTTCAGCTCGATGGTGGTCTCCTTGCCACGGAGTGTTTTGCATAAACGAGCCACTACGGCCCATTGAAAAAAAAAAAAAAAGAAGTTTGTTCTAATCGGTTCCGTTCGGATCATACGTGCGCTTGTGAATGTGGCCCTAGTGAAGCGGACTCCCTGTGCTCCCCTCCGCGTATAGTTCCGTATATTTTTTTTTTGTTTGTTTTGTTTGTTTTTTATGTACTACCGGTCGTGTGATGAAAGATTGATTTTACCTCGATCCGCGAAAAATAGTGAATAACCGGTTAAGTGTCCCAGGCACCGTTCAGAAATTATCCGGTGAGACGTAACACGAAAGGAATCCATGCTTACCTACTCCCCTTTTTCCTGCTGCGGGGGAATTTGACTGGATTCTGTGTCAGCCAAGTTGGGTGCGATTTAAGAGGATTTAACCCCAAGGACTCCCTCCGGGATCGACTGCTAGTGGATACTTTTTTTGGATTTAGAAAAGGTTTTTTAATTTTATCTTTTATCGGACTTTCTACGGAGTGTCGTAGTTAGGAAATTGCGTATGAGAAAATAAGTTAGAAAGTTTGTTGTAAATAAACGTGCACTTTGGGCTAGTGCTTTGCCCTTCTTTACTTGCACTCACTAGCAGCATTTTTAATATCAATCAGAAATGAAAATATTCGTAAAGCCCAAAAGGGCATTCTATAAATTCTATTCATGAATAAAATTCATCAAAAATTTTAGTAAATAAAAATGAAAGTCTTTTGGAACCGTCTCAATTGTATTTTATGGGATACTAACTAAAAACTGATTAAATAGATTTTCTAAAAACATATCATTCTTTTATTTTTAAAAAAAAATCTTAATAAACTTTTAGCAAATTGCTCTGTATTGAGAAAAAATATTAAACCTATAATACAAGGAAAAACTACATTTATTAGAAAAATTTAGTATAATATGAACCTACAACATTCAATCTTACTGGCGCGAAAATTTTCTTATTGAATCAAAGGCGGAATATTTTGTTTTGTATTGTTAAAAAACTATCGAATAAACAGAAATGTACCATAATTCATTGATTCCCACGTAGAATTTGCCGAGCTTGCTCAGAATGCCGAGGTACTAAGCATTGGCTTATGTAAACTGTCCCAATCCGCAACGAAGGGTTTAAAATCGTTACTTGATTCAAAAGTTTCTGGGAAAGCTTCATATATGTTGAACCATAAATGCCCATTGTGGGTTTTCTAGTCCACATTCTAGCCTGGTCTAAGATTTGGTTTTTCAGTTGATGCACTATGTATTAGTCAAGGCTTAATTATTTTGGCTTTCCAACCTTTACTCCGCTCTGAACCAGTCTTTTAATATTCAACAACATGCGACCAAACCCATCTTCATCACTGAGAGAAAAGTTATTGTAAATTTGGCAAAATACATATGAGCCGTTTATTTTGAAAGGTGGCGTAAGTCCAAAATGTCATAAGGTCAATTTTGTTTGAAAAGAATATACACAAATTGACCTTATAACATTTTGGACTTATGTCACTTTCAAAATAAACGGCTCATATATTAATTCACTATTTTCCAATACGAAACGGAGTCAAATTTTCGTAATTCAACAATGACCATAGAAATTTATAAGTTGTATTTTTAAAAAGAAAATCTATACAAAATAAAAAGAAATAATGCTAATTATAAAATCTACTACCAGAATACTATAAAATAATAAAAGGAAATGTAGGAAAAAGGCATGTTTAAATAATTTTATTATCAAAGCTGGCTGATTTTATATGGCAAAAAAAATTGTCCTTTTAAACATTTTCAATAATAGATTCTAGCAGATAACAGATATATACAAAAGATAATAAGTATTATAGTTTTGTAATTAGCATTATGTATGAACTGAATATCCCCGAATAAATAGTTTGTAGTGTATAATTTTATATTTCACAAATTACAACAAATTACTACAAACCATTTGTTCAGTTGGTCCTCCAATCGATAGTATGAATTACAAAATTGTAATATTAGTCTATGTTCATAATTTGAATTTTTAAGTAAAACTCTATATATGTGATATTAGAATTCAATTTTAAAAGACGCATGTAAAAATCTAAGTCACTGATTTGCATAACAACGCATAACGCAACAAAATTGTTAATTGACATTAGTCTTCAAGGTTCCTATTAGACTTTCGTTTTAACTCAACGTATATTTATTATTTAAATAAATCTTGTAAAATTAAATTAAAGTTCTCAATTGAAGATTTCGCACTGTAAGAAATCGAATGTTTTAATTTGCATTGATTTCGTATGATTTTATAATGGCATTTTTCTCTGAGTGATTATATTAAGTATCATAACAATAATTGTAATATGTGTTTGATTTGTACTCTAGAATCAGTTTCTAGGACTAGGATTTAGCTACTCTTAGGTCATGTTTTAATATCAGTTTTGGAACATATTTTCATACTAACATTGCCCTAATTTTAGTATTAGTCTTAAGCGAAGTTTCACAACCAACCATAGGCCAAGTTTTAGTATATGCCTTGGAATCTTGGATGTTAGGGCTGCCACAGAGTTATCATCCTAACATTGTTCGAGATTTGGATCAGGCTTCAATGCCAAGCTGGGGCCAGGGTTAAAAAGTATTGGCATAAGCTTGAACCAAATGTGTACTTTTTGTTATATACCACATGCGTTTTACAAAAGCGTGTGTTTATAGATTTTACAAATGTATAATACTTTGCAAATTCAAGGAAATTTCTTTCTCTAAATTGCGTAACTTCATTGTTAATTTTAATCATTTACAAAAACGTTTATTTCATTTTAAGTAACACACTTCTTAAATTCAACTATAATGTTCCTATATCAAACAACATTAGTTTATGTAATCGCAATATTTCAGTTAAATGTTCAAATTAAATATAGCACTTTGAAGTTTGGAATATGGAATACTTAAATGGAATACTTAAAGCCTGAATTTAACACGGACTTGAACGGTAAATTTTACCCATGATTCCATAAACAAATTTACATAGTTTTAAGATGAAACATAATTTGAAAATTTTGAAAGACGAGAACACAGTTCAACAATTTATTTTTAAAAAGTATCTACAATATGAAAAAATGAATTTTAAAATTATCAGATTCGATTTAAAAATGTAAAAACTTTGACTCTCAAATCGAATAAAAAATATACTTTTATAAAATAATTGCTATTTATTTTCATGAAGAGCTGAAAACGAGTTTCATAATTTTAATGTCGATTGATCCATAAGAATCTCTTGATAAATTCAAGATTCTCATTTTGTAGTAGTCAAGATTAAGTATAAATTCTTTTGATAAAAATTTTGTTTTGCTTATTTAAGTTAAAATTCTTCATAATGTCTAATGAATGTATCTATTCCGGTACTTTAAATTCGCTTATTCTAAAATGTGAGGTGCTAGCCAACACAGAGCAAAAGAGTAAATTTTGATTATAAGTAAATTTTGATAATAAATCCGAGTAATATATTCATATATTTTCAAATCCATTGTTTTAAATCTTTCAATTTGATATACTACTCGGCGGGTTAAATTTACTTTTGAGTTCAAGAGTTTAATCATACGATAACCATTTAATTTAATTATTTATTTATTTTTGTCGATTTCATACAACTCAAGTCAGTAAAGAGACTATGAATCATGCCTAGTATAACGTTTTCGCACTATATGGTAAATATAACAATTTGCATTTACTATGTGCAGGTAACTTATCTCTTCTGAACAGATTTCTTCTTTTTGTTACTCAGTTTTTACCATAAGACAATGGAAATATTAAGGGTATTATTCACTATTTCTTATCTTTAATATTTTCATAATTGCTTCCGATTATTTTACAATTTTTACAATAATAATAGTAAATATGTATATGCAGGAGTGCCAAATTGCATTAGTTAGCAAGCCTTAAAGGCTTGGAAATTTAAAATCAAAACCACATTTTTCCAGTTTTGAAATCAACATAAAGTAAACCATTTTATGAAAAGTGGATAAGTAAAGAAGCATGATCCTTTTCAATTAATTTAAAGCTGGTCGATTTCTAATGGATAGGTAGGAAACTAAGCTCTTTATGTTTGATCTAGATTAGGTTAGTTGTTCACCTATTGTAAAATAACAAACATTAGCTTCACCAACAAATATTTGAATTTGTTAACATTAAAACGATATTAAATTGAAATTCTAATATTTTAATGGAAAGTAGGACTTTTAGACGCCATATTAGAAATTATGAAAAATTTTTGAATAATGGAACTTGCCACTTTTTCAAAATTTAATAATAATGAAAATTTCTATGTACTTCTAACCTATGCTTCTAACCAATGTCTTGAATTTCGCAAACTATTATGCTTCACGATACTAAGGAGAGTTCGGACGGTTTAGCTGAAATAATAATTCTAAAAAGATTAATAAATTAAATGGTTCCACAATTCGATTCAAATTATTTCAACTGAAAAGTCCTAGGCACTTTACTATTTAAACTAATTTGTCCTTAAAAAATCCTTTCACACAAAATGTTGGTCGCTTTCTTAAATTTTCAAATTTATCCCTCTTGGTAGGAAATGTAAAATCACCTATTTTAAAAAAGCTGCGTATATAAATTTCCATTGTATTCCCTTGAAATTTTAAATCCCTGGTCACCAGTTGGCGATATTTAATCGATAATAACAATCGTTATGAACTGAAGAATACATGGTTATTGTAAACATTTTTTAAAATGACCCAGTGGTTTAGAATATAACTGTCTATGTGCAAGCTAAAAAATAGTACAAATGTAAATGAACTGCAAAGAACTAACTAAGGTTAATTTTTGTGTTATGTTGCTTTAATATGCCCACATTTTAAATAAAAAAAGGGTATACTAAATAGTGATTCGGTAAGCTTAGTGTTATGACCCTTTTTAAAGATAGCACAATAAGATTATTGTGGGCAAAAACTGAATAAGTAAAACATAAAATAAAAACAAAAAGGAAATAGGTAGAAAAACCTTCCCTGGTATATCCGATTCCAGTAAATAACTAAAAAGTTCAAACTAACTTTGCCAAGCACCGCTCCAGTAAAGTTAGTCGCACAGAATAGCTTGACTCTTAAAACTCGAAAACAAACACAGATGAAAACGGTCGGAGCTCTCCGCGGCAGGAGAACGCTAGACGCAAAAATATAAATAAAAAGAAAGTGGAGGAAAAAAAAATAATTAATAAGGAAAATCACTGTTAACACTTTACTCAAACATTTGTAAAAAGCGCGCGCATATCCGTTCCTCGATCTCGCCGCCATCTCTCCAGGACGCGTTTTAAGGCCTCCGCCCGCACTTGGCGGAAAAGAAGCAATGCTGCTACGAAGGATGTAGAGAGGAGCCCCATAGCGCGATGCAGTTGAAAACGGGGGCGAAGGGATTTTAGAGCTCCTTAAGGATCCATTTTAGCACAGATAAGAAATGCAAGGGAAAAAGGAAATAAAATCCCCAAGAGATGGGAAGGAAAAACTTTAGATGAAGTTGGTCGGCGTTCCGAACTGCGCGATTTCGGCGCGTTTATACACCCCCACACACCTATGCGTTTCGCCGACAAGTCGCGAAAAGGGGCTCGAAAGGGCGAAAGGGCTCTAGGAGTTGAAGAAAACAAAAAAAAAAAAATAATGTAAAATAAAGCAAAATAAATGAGGGAAATTTCACTAAATAAAAACAACTTTACAACTTTGTCAACTGAGCGCGGGCAATTGTGGAATTAGTTTTTTGCGTTCGTTGCAATACTTTGCACTCGGCCGGGCGAGAGTTGGTCGGGGCCTATCGAGATTTTTGGGGGTTTTGTTGAAGGAGTGGGAAATTTCGAAGTGGTTTTTGGAAATATACTTGGATTTAAATCGACTCTGAACAATTCTACGGGCAAGGCTTTTTCTAACGCCCCAAATGGTTGAGTGTATAAAGAAAACGATTGGATTTTGGTTAAGTGCTGCGATTCAATGCGAACTTTTATTTAGTTACAACACTATTTAAAATTTATAATGTTGTTACATTTTAAGCAGCTCAACACTTAACAAACATTCATTATGTAGAGGAAAGGAACTGAATATCGGCTAGTAGTCTAATTTTACACAGTCCCCAATTCAGGTACTAAGATCAAACTGAAATCGATTTTGAAGGCATAAGAAAACTATGAAAAGACACTTACTTCGATCCGTTTTCGATATATAAAAAAAATGGATTTTAATACATCTCAACATAGCAGAGGACTCTTCAGTCACAACTATTAGCTATGGTACTCAAACTTTTTATTGATTTGATTTTCTAACCAATCAAATTGAAAAAACAAAAACACAAAAAATTTAAATTAGTACATTTTTACGTATTTTCTTTTAAAATGTATGGAAAAATGGATTGTTATAGAAACAGCTACAACAATTGCATAAAGTATCTAATTTTGCCCAGGCTGTAATTTTTGATTTAAAATTGAGATCAAAAATCATTATTGCGTTTAGTGAAATAATTTCTATTAAAAAAATGATTCCAGTTAAACTTTAAAATCACACATGACCTTTCAAAATGTGTGTTTTTCACAATAAAGCTGGAACTAAATTAAATAAAAATGTTTGAAAAGGAATAGGCTTAAACTTTCTTCAACTAAGTAATGATAACAGCGAGTTTGGCTTATGTACAGATGATACTCAATGAGACAATAAAATGATTTTTTCAAAAAAATAGTAATTCTCGTCCTGCATTTCTATGTATATCCAACGGAAATAGAAAAATGCGGATAGGGTAAAACATCGGATGTTAAATTACCTTTGTATGATGTGTTTGATGTGTTAATTTTTTAAGGTGATGAGAACTGTATTTTACCATATATGCGTCTGTGTCTAAATTTTTAGTTGCGTTGAAATTATGCAGCGTTTTAAGAGAGTTATTTGGAATATTTTGTTAGTGATCATAAATCGTAAATATAAATGCAAAACACTTTTATTTTTAGATATTTAATGAGGTGTTTTCCTCCAATATTCTTTCCATTGGTTTTTATTCTATCTATTAAGGTTCTTCTTGAATTTGAAATTTAGCAAAATGTTAGGTTTGTGACACACATACATATATTTCGATAGTCAAAGGTTGCGTACTATCTGTTTTTAGTCTTGAATTTAATGGGAGTTAATAGGATACCTTAAAAAAATTGTTAGTGAATTGGTTATAAAGATATAGCCTAAAATGTGCGAAGAATACCCTGATCTTAGTTTTCCACATCTAAAATTTGGTTGTTATCAGAGTTAGTAGCATTGAGTCATAGATAGTAGAAAAGTAATTACTGAAACAACAGTTTTCTTGTATTAATTTATAACACAACTCTGACCAATAACATCGACTTTTATAAGATTGATAAGATATTTGATTGAAATTTAACAATATTACGCAGTGGAAAACATTACTTCCGATTTAATAAAACGTAACGTCTTTTAGAATCTTTTTACTGATACATGAGTAATTTTATTTTTAAATTAAGATTATAACTACGCCCATTCCCGCCTGAGTTGCTTTGTACGTAACATAGAATTTTCATATGGAAGAAACGCTTTGCTGTGATCCGGCTAAAGGTTTTTGTGATTTCAATGTACGAGTACGACACTCTTATAATGCTTTTTTGATAGAAAGAAAATTTAGGAATTATCCAGTGTTAAGATAACAAAAGATAGAATGGTAATAAACTAAAATTGGGATTTACCGAAAAAGGGCTGGACATCTTTCTAGGTGTTAGCTAAGGGCTAAATCTTAAATATAAACCGAAATTTATTTTATATTAAATTTAATTTTCGTACTATTAGTTTTCGAGGAAATACTTATACAGCTTATAATATTTTAGTTATTAACTAAGTAGTAGATTTGGTAGGGAGGATAAATAATTGAAAGGTGTTAACAATTTTTTTTTTAAATAAATTAAGAAATAATTTGGTGGCCTTAAGAGTTAAAGGCTAATAACTTTTTCTTTGTTTACAGGTCGAAACTGCAACAAATAATCATAAATAATAACAGAACAAAAATTATGGAAAGACAGTTTTTTATAGTGGCAATATGTGTGAGTTAGGCTTTTAAAACAAAAAAAAAAAAACTTGTTTAATTAGATCAAAGCAAGTAATATTTCATGAATTCATTGCAACCCGCAATTATTGTAGAAAAGTTTATTTTGTGATAAAAACCGTGAAAATTTTAATCGTAATTAATTTAGGTACAATAGTGCAAAATAAATGAGTTATGTGTAAAGTGCATATAATTGAAAAATAAGGGAAAAATTATAAGCAAATATTAAAATCAATCGGTCGGAATGATTTTTAGTGGTGGAGTGGACAAGTTCTGTGTTAAATTACAGCGGAATTTTCGGGTTATTTGATAAATGTGCTTATCCAAAGATATATAAATAAATTTAGAACAATAGTGCGTTTAACGAAAATATATTTAAAATTATTTTTAAAAATTTTAATCGTATGTCAGCCACACTGGCAAATAATAATTCTGGAGCCTTTACGGAGGATCCTGAACAAGAGAACGGACTGTTACCAGATTTAAATGGCGTCGATTTGGTTATGAGTTTATCACCAAAATCAATAACAACATCAGCAGCAGCCGCAGCAGCAGCATCAGCACACAATTTAACGAATTTGCAACATTTACAAAATCTACATCAGCACCATCATAATTCACTGCTAAATAGCAGTCATTCTACACCATTCAGTGTAACCGACATTCTGAGCCCAATCGAGGAGTCCTATCGCAAACTGGAGTTGAGCGCGAATCCACCATCTCCATATAGGTGGGTATTTCGCGTTTTAATGTGCATTTTTGATTTGATTGATGATTTTGTAACTGCGGCGACAGTAAATAGATTTTGCAAGAGCATCAAGGGTATTTAATTTTAATAATGCAACACAAGAAAAAAATTCAAGTATGGGTTTAACTCTGTATGATTGAGGTGGGTATTTTGAAAATCATACCCAGGTATTTTGAAAATCAATGTTCTTGATAGTTACTGTGGTACTCGAAAGTAGAAAATAAATAGGTTTCATAGATAAAACTGATATTTTACTATGTCGACAGGTACAAGAACGTATTACTACATACTACTATATAAATAAAATCGTTTAATAAGTACACTCGTAAGCAAAATTGAATAGTTAATTTTACCTCAAAGAAGCGATATGAATTTGGAAACGAAAATGATCCATTACGTCACGTTTTTGAGAAAAAGTATGGTTAAAACTAGCAAAAAAACATATCTCCCGTTTTTTGGGTATTTTTGAATTATTATTTTGCTTTTGTAAAATATGAGTAGACATATAGAATATAAACATTCTCTAGGTCTTACTAAAAATAAAAAGTATTAAGGCACCCTAGTTGTGTTTTTGGTTCACTATTAATCGTATGAAGTATTTGGTTAATAGAAAAAAGTTAAATTTATGGAATATTTTGATAAGTGTTAGAGTCTCTCATATGTTTATATAATAATTAAAGGTTCAAAGTTTTATTTGAGCTCCCACAACAATCCGTTATTTTTTAATGAATTTACAAAGTAAAGTAGTAGTAGTAGTAGTAGTAGTAGCAAAGTAGTCTAATTAGTATCTTTAGCACAAACTAAACATTTTCTTACTAGAATACAAAAAATCTTAACTAGTGTTGGATTATTAAACTGCAATTTAAAATCTAGTGCAAAAGTGAATCATTAGAATTCTATTGCAATGACATCTTGCATTTCTAGTTCAGTTCAATGATTTTATAGGGAATATAACTAGAAAGACAGGCTCATATGATATCTAGGAAAATTTACTAAGTATATAGTGTTACATTCTGGTCGGTTTTGCTAGAAATTTAGTAAATTTCGCCGGAAAACACTGTATATCCTACAAATAATATTGCAGTAACTTTTAAGTTTGTGTTGAGAATCCACACCTAATTGTCTAACTTAACATGTTCATTTAAATGCTGCTGTATTTAAAATACCATTTATATATTTAGATAAACCCAACTAAAATTTTGGTCCACCTAAATATATCATCAGTAACAAAGATAAATAAAAATGAAATAATAAAGGGAAAAACTAATCTTTTAAAATATTATGGGTATTATGAAAAGAATATTAACAAGTAATATATAAAAAAAAATTTTTTAAAAAAATTCTTTTTTTTATAAATGATTTATAAGTTAAAATTGAAAAAGTTAGACAAGTACAATAATTTTAGTGATGCGTGGGTGGAAATAAGGGATGAGGGGGTGGATTCGCTCGGGAAACACCACTAACTTGTATTGTCACCGAAGTTATACATGTTCGCCAAATTTCATTGAGTTTGGTAAAGTCTAAGTATAACCTGTAACATCACAGGTCTCAGCTTTGCAAGAGATTAAACTTGAATTACAAACTACGAATAAGAAATTAATTTAACGTGCACAAATTGTGAAAACTCTTAGAATTTCAGCGGTATATGCGCAACGAGAACATGCAAAGGTGTGTGTGGATATTACTAGAGTTTCAGTTAAATGCGACTCGCAAATATGTAATTTCTAGTTTATGGTATATAGTTAATTTCATTAGACTTGCAAAACTACTAAAATATCAGGGTTTTAACAATGTGCTACAAATTCAGTTTTAGCGGAATAATTTTCCGGTATTTTCAATTAAAATTAGTGCAATGTAAGTAAAATAATTTACTAGAATTCGTCTAGTTAAATTTCAATAGAAAAATTTCTTAGTGTGCATGCTTCAAGATATTTTACTTGCAAATGTGGCGTAAAGGGACCTTTTCATTTATAAATATAAGTTCAAAATGTAAGCATTTGTTCGCGACAAATTTAATCATCTTGTCGGCATTACAATTTCCCAATTAGTAAATCATTTTTTATTAGAGTAATTTACAACATATTATACACTATTCTTTTATTTCTTTTATTGCATCTTAAGGCATTTTCTTAATTACATTTTTCAGATCAAATTCAAGCGGTAGCAGTGTAAATTCACCTAGTGCATTAGGAAGTAGTACAACAAGTATGGCCAATCCATACGCAATGGGTCCGCTATACCATAGTCCAGGTGTTCAAAGTTACTGTGGTCCAACAGATAATCTATCTTTAGCTGGTCACTACACAGATATGAGGAGTTCGGCTGGATGGTATGGATCAACAGCGAATGATCCTAGGTTTGCAAGTAAGTTAAATTTTATATAAAGCCTCATAAATTAATTTTAAGGTGTTCTGCGAATGTTTTAAAAGTTACCTAGTATCCATAATATCAAGATTTGTTATAAATGACGCAGGTTTTACAAATTTCAAAATTATTATTTATGTACCAAAGATATAAATAATTTTGCGATACTTGTCACCATTTTAAATAGTTTAATTCTTAAATCCAATTTATTAATTAAATCTCTTCTAAGATGTAGTAGAATATTTATACAATTCTCCAGATTAATATCTAGGTTTGTTTTATAATTTCTTTTCATACTTACTTAAACACTACCAGGGGTTAACCCTCAGCGACTGAATTTCAAAAAATCCTTGCAATTACTAATTACTATTATGTATATTATTCAATTTTCAAAATTCTACCTTTACTGGGTTGGCCTGAGCATTGATTAGTCAGTGAGAACATGTTTTGTTATGTATTAATTAAACATTGACTATATGTATAGTACGCAATTATTTCGCCAGCGCCTAATTTTTGTGCAAAATTTTCATTTCGGTGAATATTTTTTTTATAGGTAAACATTTTTCCATCTCTTTGCAACCGCTTAGTGGTTGAATTTTGTTAAATGCTAATATGCTTGTTTTATTATTTCGATTTATTCTGAATTTCAAGTAAATCCCACCAAAAGCAAATTGTTTCTTCATACAAACTTCATACACCCTTTCTCAGCGAACACTTATAGAATACCAATAGAAATCGTGCGTGCCAAATTTCAAGTTGGTAGGCTTTATTGTTCTAGAGATTTTGCGATGGTATTTGGCTTTTACGAGTATACGTATATAAATATATATTCTTTAAAAGCAGAGAAGCACATACATATGCTCAAACTGAAATTTATTAGTAGAATTAAATGCGTTATCAAAAAATAATTTAATTTAAGTTAGTTCAATTCAAAAGTCCATTTCAAAATAGTTGTGCTTGAGTAGATTTTTTGATAACTTTATTAAATCTTAGGTTGATTAAGGTTTGTAAATACATAAATGCCCCATACATTTTCAAATATGCTGATTTCAGTTCTGGCGTTAGCCTTTAGCCTGTTGGAAAAGTACTAGCAAAACTAGTAAAATGCATAGCTTTTCACGTTTTTGATTATTTTCTTCTTTCTATTTTTACCTTCCCAGCTCTTAAGTATAAAATTATTTCAGAAATAAATTCACTGTTTCTAGAAACATGTGAAGGGATATTGGATAATTTTTATCCTGCCAACCAACAGGCTAAATTGCTTTGCATGTCATTCAAAAATTAAAATAAAATATTATGTACATATGCACTTCAATTCGATTAATAGTGGCTTAACTTTAAAATGTGGGAGAATTTATTTCGAATTTAAATCTATTTTATATGTATAATATTTGCAAAAAATAATGCAATAATGAATTCGTACAGCTATTAAACCGATTTGTAGATCTGATGGCATATTATTTTGAATGACCCTCCTCTAAAGCTTATGTGATTATATTTTTTTATTAGGGCTAAAAATCTATGTTCTTTTTAGAAAAATTATACCTATGTTTTTTATACAATTTAAATTGGCGTTAATCAATAAATTAAATATTTAATACAATTTACTGCTGAGATCAGAGCACATCCGAGCATATAGAACCGACGGTATTTTGAAGAGAAGAAATTAATTAATTAATTAATACTTTATATTTGCCAATGGTTTATTCTTTATTATAACAAGACTTCCTAAGTGAATGATTAGACAATATTATAATATTATGCAGTTATTGATTTTTGTAATATTATTTTGTTTGTGCTTCGAATTTCTAACAAAAGCTTGCTTGGGATTTATGAAAAAAGTGAATGCCCCTAGTTAGGCAGTAATTAAGTAAAGGGTTAATGTTATGTTTCTGTATCGAGTCAAAAATTGTCATAATTCTGAAGTGTTAAAACAACAATCGTGCGATTTAACTGGAGTAAACCGTTTAGCTAGCCTTTCTCCATCTCCTTGAAGCTGCCAGTCAGCCAGAAATTTCTGAATTCGAATAAATAAGTCAAGACGTCCACGACGAAGGCGCACCGGGTGACTGGCAAAAATTTTCTTCGAATAAAATTTTGAATACCTTCCAGTTGTGATGTGTTTGCTTAACATCATCACCATCAACGTCGTAGAATTTTTCCGCTTATTTCTTATTTTTCTTACGTGAACGTCGAACTTCGTGCAGTATGGCATTCTCCTTGGCGGAGGTAGTGTTTGTTTGCTTAGCACTTAACTCGAGGCAAATTCAAATAAAAAATTAATTTCTTTGCATTTTTTTCTAATTTCTTCTTATTTGTTACTGAGATGGCCAACCTCCTTCTCATTGAGATGTATGAGGAGGGGAGCAAAATGCAAAACGGGAAGAGATCACCGATCGGCACAGTCACCGTGATCGTGTTAGCTTAGGTGACTCGGAAGTCTTGTTGTGATGTAAACGTGGTGGATTCAAGTTGAAAGCCACAATCCTCGAGTTAATCTAGCCGGGCTCGTGTAATTACCACAGTATACAGCTCCGCACCCGGCAATATGTTTTCTTAACAAATTCATTTGATTACGAACCAGCCCATTGGACCGAAGAAATGGAGAAAAAAATTAAGCAAATAAAGCGACTTCAGGTAATGTCATAACTGGACCTAGGTGGACACCTTTGTTTGCATTTCATTGATTCCTCGTTATTCAGCACTCCGAATTTAGTTTCTTCGTCTCCCCTTTTAAATAGAATCGTTGACAAGCCTTTGGCATTGTTGTCTCATGATCCCTTTCAGGTCCTACGTGCTGGTAATTAATAGAAATTCCTTTCGTCCTCCATACAGAGCAGATTGAATGGCTTCTGGTCGAAATCTTGAGACGTGTGGTAACTTAAGATTGCTGTGTCATTTAAACTTTTTTCAGAAAGTTCATCTGCAGAAGAGGGCGAATAATCTTGAGGAAGTTTTGGGACGGTGTATAACATTCTACGAATTCCGATTAAAAGGTTTGAATACTGGCGTGTGTCTGGTTTCCTTTCAACCCTTTTGTCGAGCGGGAGGGTGATAAAAGGAGTGTCGCTTTTAAGGTTTGTAGGTTTTCCAATTGTGGAAACAGGTAAACCACAAATTCCTGACATAATTACGTTTGGAAATTTAAGCATTTAAGTGACTCGAGATTTTTCTGGTGTCGGATTTTATGTTTTTCTCTTAGCGCACAAAAATAAGTAAAAATAAAACATTTAGATATGGACGGTCTTCAAAACAAAATGAAAAACTTCAATTCCTTTGAGATGCAGTTAATCTAATTACATAGTTTGCTAAATTTTAAAAAAATGCTACTATTTTATACCCTATATATAGATCGATTTGCCAAACACGCGTCTTGTGAAGTGGCAGGTACAGGTGATCTAAAATTTTTTTAATTGCGATATTTTATTAAAACATGAATTCCAAGATTTAGATTTTGAAAATGCGATTTTTGTCTTACTTACACTTATTTATAAAAGTTTTAAAATTTGAAAGATCATAGATACCTACATTGATTTCTGTGATTTCAGTTTTAGAAAAATTTGTGGAAAACTTTCCAAAATATCAATAATTCTTAATTCTTAATTAATTTTTAATTATTGATTCAATTCCTATCTTCAAATTATTTTTCTACATGACGGTTTATTGTAAAATGGGGTATACCTAAAATACTAAAACAAAAGAATTAGGAGATTGATAATATGTATATTTATTATAAGTAGCCCAACCGCCTTCATTAATGTTATGAGTGACATCGAATTAATTATGAGATACCTTTTCTGCTCCGATCTAATTTTATTTTACTATGAATTCCTATCGTGATTACGTTTTTGTGACAAGTTGTACTATTTTCATAGGCCATAAAGAAATAAGAATTAGAAATTAGAATTAATTTTTTATAATATTTACAAACAATATATCGGTATTTGAATTTTCGTGTAGAAACATTTGAAGGGGAAAAATGGGGTAGGTAAATTAAGACGAAATTCTTCTTACTCCATCTTGCCTCTTCGGGCGTATAAATATTTAGTTCTTACAGTGGAGGATTTGAAATATTAAATCTTTGTTTAAGGCTTAACTTCAAAATTAATTTCATATGTCTACTTATTTAGATAACTATAACTACTAAAAATATACAAAGTTTTATTTAAATTTATATTTACACGAGGTAAATTAAGTATATTTAAATATAAAACAGTAAATCAATATTGAATACTTATTAGTACTTTATTATTGTGGTTTGCAAAAATTTAAAGCGGAAGAATTTAAACCTAAAGCCGCAAAACAATTAATTAATTTATTCGTGGTAAAATTTTAGTATATACGAGTATATATAGCAATTTTTGTTCTGACGCAAGTGCGATAGACAAAAACATTTAAATAACCATTTTCGGTAAGTTCTGGAATACCTTTTATATTTATTTTTATTTTTGTAAACATATTGTGAAATTAATTATAGGCTTATTTCAAATATTTATGCTGCTTTTCGAAAGAGTTTCTCTAAAACTGAAATTGATAATTTTTCTATTAAAAGCCGTATTTGTACTCGAATAGTAAGATTTTTCTCTGAATTATTTTTTATTTATTTATTTATTTCAGAAAATGTGGTAATACATAAGATACATTAATCTTTTCTGTGTACAAACAAAATGTTAGAAAATAAAAATAAAAAAATAAAATATAACCAATAGTATCACTAGCAGCAATTAAAACAAAACAAAGAGAATAAAAACAAGAGCAAATCTAAACTATAACTAAGAATAAGAACGCTGAGGCTTTGCAGTTGACACTAAAATTGGAAAGTGAAGATAATATATATTGAATCTATCTAATTTTCAATGAATTCCAGTTAAGTAATTAGTTATTACCCCGGTGTAGTTTAAATACATAAGACTTCTGAAATTCGCAAGTTAGATTTTTCGCACACTTGAGAAGTGTTTCTAAAACCGATGCATGCAATGAAGATGAATCATCTTTGTAACTTGTATTAAGCGAAATAAAATTAAAAAAAATACTCCTAAACTCATGTCGTTAACATCGTCCACATCTGAAAGTGTTTTTCCTCCTATTATGAATTTTTTTATTTGCTAACTATATATTCCTTATACATTTATTTTTTTTTTTGTATTTGCTATATTGCCATATTGATTCCGGCATTTTGAATTTTTAAATTTTGAAACTGAATTCAGAATCAGCGTCTCCCAAAACCTCCAATTATCAATTTTCATGCCAATCCCTTGAAATTTGCAATTATTGGTCGCTAACTAGTTCACCATTTTGGAGCACATGAATAAAAGTTATGTGTTGCTACTATTAATACTATTTGTCCTAGCCTAATTGGTTGTGATCACGAATGAGAGAAGACTTGGCACTGTTGAGATTTGTAAGGATTTCCTAATAAGCTCTGATCACGTTATAGAGCGTTTTGGTAAAAATATTAAAAGGCAAGTCGGTTTTATAAAATAACAGCATCTACTATTTCTATTTTAGAACTATATAAAGTAACATTACTATATCCAACATAATCAGTTAACATGCGAATAATACTTTTATAAATTTTCTTTTTCTTATTCTGCTCATGTCCGATACTGTCCCACGGATTAGTGATTTTAGCATAAATGTCTTATCTACAAAGATATTATATGCAATATTGTATTTCTGATCATTTGTGAAAGAGAAAGAATGTAAGAATTTATATTTCAGTAATTATTTATGCCTGAACGAAAGGCCTTTGCACTTAAAATTAATCCATCCTAATATGCTGGACTTCTCTCTTTGGGACTAATGACAAATTCTATGTGGAACTCTAAAAAACCTAAATTACTTTCTATATAACCCTTATAATTCAGGCAACGCGTTATCGTATTTACCCAAAAACACGATTTGATATCATAAATGGTCAAAGGATAATATGTGATAGTTTATGTTTTATTTTCCTTCTGTGACCTCTCCGAGAAGTTAGGATATATAAGCGTCTTGCATTATTTTCGGCAGATAGATATAATAAAGCAATATTTTTTCTTACATTCTTAATATTCTACAAAGTAATAAAAATATACTTCACACTATTTTTACTATAAACTTTAATCTTAGCAAATAACGATTTTGTTTGAAATGAGTGTGAATAAAAATTAGAACTTATTAATTTACTTCAGTATAGGTGGAATTCTCTTCACTGTTTTCAAAAATAAATTAATTCATGTAAAATTGCGCAACAATATTGAATTTTGAAGACTTTATGTTTAATCAATTTGACATATTGTCTTCGCCTTTGACGATCTTATTTTCTTCTACTTGTGTAGACACCTCCGTTATGCGAACAAGTTCCCATAATTCTTGTCTTGTTTATTTTTAGTTGTTTTATTGGCTATATAGCTTCTTATTTCACACTAAAGCTTGATTAGATTAACTTTATTTAATGAAAAAAATTGTGTTGTTCGCTTCGGTGTACACTTTGGTCATTGTCTTGTTGATAAACGCAAATTGTAGGTATAGTTTCTTGATCATGCATGGAAGCATGGTATTCTCCGATATATTCACATATGTAAATGGAATCATTGTCTCCTTAATCCAGAAATCAGCTTAACGCCATATCAGGAAAAACAAGCCTATACCATTATGTTTCCTCCTCTATGTTTGATTGTTTACTATTGATCTACTATCAACTTACTTTTGAGCTTTCCAAAATCCTCCTTGTTAATGTCAAGACCAAAAATATTTAATTTTGTCTCGTTTGACCACAGTATATGACTATTGTGAAAAGGTGATTTTCTTGGGTGTTTACCAGCTTTTTTTGCAATCGAGCGTCTCTTTATTGCTGATGAAAAAACTTGAAGATTACATTTCAGTTTAATTTGTACTGAAATTATAAAATGTGTAAATTGGTCGATCTATAGGAGATGCTTTATTTTCAATATTTGTTTAAGGCGTAAGTCCATTCAAAACCATAAATTTTAGAGCATTGCACAAAATCAGCAATTTTTGTTTGTATATTCTACCTTTACTATATATCGCATCCTTAGGATTAATTTCCTTTGCTTTTCAGTATAATGATTAACACGCTCCATAGTCAATTTTAACTTTTAAACATTTTAATTAAAACATTATATACTAAAATTTCTTACCTTATTTCTTTGTATTTGTATTTATTTTTCGCAAAGTCTTCTACGTTATATGAAAATTTAAAGTAATTTTCTGGCTAATGGTTCTTTTGTTTGCACATTTATGCACATAAATATAAACCAGCTTACCTGCTCCCGACGTTGCTTGAAATACCAATTATTTTAGTTTGCGCACCGAACGCGAAAATTACTTCATCGAATATTGCTTTTGTACCGATATTCATCGTCATAAGTCGGTTAGTTTGCATAAATCATTTATCAATTACACTTCTAAATATTCCTCGTAAATGAGTCTCTTACTTGAAAAAAGGGGCAAAATTTCACCAGGGGTCAACACAAAAATCGCGAACAGAGAATCAGATATAAATCCGTCGGGGGATTTCGTTTTATAATATGTACGAGAGTATGTTCTTTACTTGCATATTACAAACAAATTTTAATGTATTTAACGCACTCTAGTATAAGATAAGAAAAGTTTAGTTTAGACCAAGTTCGAATTGAAAAAAAGGACCTAATGTGAAATTGTTACATTCTTAATTTGCACAAATCTCAAAGTATAACTTTTTGATGGTACAGAACCCTCAGTGCGAGAGTCAGACTTGCACTTGGCTATTTTGTTAAACTTATTGGACAATAATATTTCATAATATTTTTCTTTGAACAGCCGTATGCTTTAAAAGTTGCGTTAAGAGAGGAGTAAAAACATTCTGAAATTTATGTTAAATTCAAATTATCTGTCAGTGATCTCATAAAGCCAACTAAGGGGCAAAACTTGAACTTTCCGGGCTCCATCGGTGGCAAAGTGCGAGCTTGTGACATTGAGAAGATCCTGAGGGGACAGGAGCAAATTTTTTTGCTGTTCTGTTCTAATTCAGTGGAGTGAACCAGACGTCATCTTTCCATCGCAAAAATACGAAGAAAAATATAATCAATTCCAAGAATAAATTTACGCTGCTAGGATTCAACTGCTGAGCACCACCAGCAACCCTCCATCCCTGGCATGTTTTACGTATACTCGTTTTTCTCGCAATATTTCGCTTTTAACATTTTCTCTATTGGAAATAGGCACGTTTTGCGATTTATGGAAAAATATTCAAAAACTCGACAGAGAGCGAAGCGAACGCAGCACAGCAAATCTATTGCAAATCACTCGCTTTCTTTATTCGCGAAAATGTTAGCTCAGGATTTTATAAATCATCCATCCACCATTTATGGCTGGCAAACAGAAATAACAGGGTGCTCCCGCTTGGTGCTCGGGATGGGGAAGGTGCGGGGGTGTTCTAGAGCTGGGTCCGTACGGGTGGATTCTATGCTAGTGTACTACTCTTCTGCACACACCGGTCTACCTAGGGATATCCATGGATTTACCCTCTCAACAAATGCGCACCGTTCCCAGAGGATAAATCTCGTTTTTATTGTTGTTATCCCACTTCGCTATCGAAATCCCGGGAATAGACGAGCGATGGAAACGAAAATGAGAACGAGCACACATCGGTTCCCGCTTGAACCGGGATGCTGCGGTTATGACGCTGACGACGACGACGACAACGACGAAGAGGAATCCTGACAGGATATCACCCGGGATAAATTGCAGGATATGCCAACAACGAACAGTCGAGTAATAATAAAATGCTCCGTCGTGTGCCCTCGCTTGCGCCACCATAAATTCAGATTTAATGTGTTTGGCTGTTGGTATTTGGGCCTTATTATGTTGTCCTGATGGAATCCTCAAATATGTGCATCTGCAAAAATTGGTTTACATGGATTGATATATAAAAAATGCAAAAATAAAGAAAAAATCGCTGGGGCGAAGAGCAACCGCTCCCCGTATCACGTGTGGGGGACGTGCTGGTGAATTTCAAATTGGTTTCTCATGTAAATTAAATCCACTGGGCTCGCACGTACGCAAGGATTATGTGGAAACTTTTTATTTTATTCCGTTTTTATCTCCATTTAATTGCTGATTTTAATTGGAAATATTTTAAGCTGGTCCTCTCGACAGAGTTGCATTTTTATTCCCGCTTTTTCCTGGGTTCCATTTTAATTTTATTTTTATTTCGGCAATAATTCTCATATTTAATTATTTCACATTAAGTGTTCGATGAAATAAATTTTTTATTTATTTTTTGTTTAACTTTTCCGACATATCTACTGCAAAATTTGTGTGAACACTTTTACAGTGAAATTACTTTTTATATTTAATTAATAACGACATTTGCGCTAGAAAGCCAATAATAAGCAAAATTGCAGCTGGAGCGATGTTTCATGCATTTTGAACCCTTTTTACATTTTAATTAATAACTCTTCAAATAATGAGCCATTTTCAAACTTGAAATGTTCAAAAAGTTGAATCTAATTCATGTTCAGTAGTTTTTCTCCAACGAAGGGCTAGTATATATACATTCATATTTGCAGATAATAGCCACGTTTTTTCGAAATCTGATCCAGATCAGATATATTTTCATAACATTTAATACAATATATACTAACTGTATATATATATATATATATTTTGAAAATTTATATATGCAGTCGGAGAATGAACGCTTTGACTATTTCTCCATTAAATTTTTCATCCCATAAATAAATCCCACTTACGAATGAAGTAGTCTTATTTTGCAGAGAATCAAATATTTAAAATTAATCATAAAATTTTGCAATTGCTTTCAAAGTTACATATCCAAGCCGTAATTTGTAAAAGCAATGAAAAAGCAGTCATTGTCCTGCTCAAATATTAACTTTTTGTGGAGATGTTCACAATGTGATCAAAATGCAAAATGAAAGGTGATGTAGTAAGAGTAAAGGTAAATTAAAATTTTAGGAGTTTAGTTTAGGAAATCCCTTTTAATTCAATTCAATTTAATCAAATAATTCCGCGACTCTTTTCTTAGATCGATCCAAGACATTTGGAAGTTGTATTTCATTTAAGTGTCCCACAACTCTACCAAACGTTGGTTACAACATTTAGTTTTGCTGGATGCTGATCAATCATCATCATCATCATCATCTCCTTTTTTCCCTTCTGCCTTTTTCTTAACTATACTTGGTATTAATACATAACAAATTGGATGCCACGACCAATTTTTTAAGCGAATTCTTAAAAATCAGCGTTTCAGATGTCAATCTAATAAAACCTATTCTAATTTTTCTAATTCAAGTAAAATGTAACACATGTGAACAGTGTTATTTGTCTAAAAACAAATACAATTATAAAGACGCAGAAAGTCTTTAACTTTTTACCAACATTTCGGTTTCACATAACAAAATGAAGTGTTTTCGTATTTTTCCAGAAGAAAGTTTCCCAAAATACCTCTCAGAAATAGTAAAAACTTCTTTTAACAGAAAAAAAACATTCTTAATTTTGCGAAAATTATCATTCTATCTAAGATATATGTGCTGTTGTATAAAAAACACTAAATCGTAATGATGAGTTATCATATTCCTTTTGTTAATGAAAGATAAGAGATTGGATTTGGAGGAAGCTGAATAAAACCAAATAAAATAAAAGAAAAATATTTTTAAAGGAAATATAAAGGCTTTATTGATCCCCATCATATCTAACTCCTGTTGTTGGATAAAACCTTTTAGTAAAAAAAAGTGTTGACAGTGAAATTGCTGTTTAATTTCTTTATATTAATTTATTATCAGTATCGAATGATACCATTTCCTTACTATTACAAAGTATTTTTCATATCATCTCAATCCTCGCAGATCGGACATGGTCCATGATGGATTCACTTAAAATAATTCGGTAGGAAAATATTTACACGGTTCCAAAGCTTTCAAATTTCCCCCCTTAGTCCCCCGACTGTCGACAGTACAATGTGTTCGAGTCCATTGCAAATTTCAATTTAAAGGGGATTCGACCGAACGACAGACATAAAAAGCATTCAAATCTTGTGTACTTTGCAGATTGAATTTCGTCTTCGGGCCGGACATGCCTTTTTTATTTGCACCCGTTGACGATGTCCAACGCCTTGGTCACAAAGGAATACAAAATATACTTTTTGGGAAAAAATCCCACTCTCGTATGCATCAGAACTAAGATCCGAACAAAACAACTTTCATCCCTACTAAGGATGCGAATTCCTTCCGATGTTTGTTCAGCCAAAGACAGTCGAATTGAAAAATTTTTGGAAGATAAACATGGAATGTTTTTTTAGTGCGTATTTTCTTTGAATGTCCATCATCTTTGGAATTATTTGGTCACGTCGTATCCACTTGAGGCTAAATGAGAAATTCCTTTCGGATACTGCGGTCCATTGTCGTCTCAATGCACCTGACAAAACTTTCAGCTTCATTTCCAGGGAATCTCCTTTTTTTCCCTGTTCTTTTCTTCGCTTCTCATCATCGAGGAATAACCCGAGAGGTGGGCGTCAAAGTCACACATTAAAGGGCCACTTAGGAGAAGGACTGCAATGAAATTTGATACGCGTAATTCGGGACCATTGTGCCGCACACGTTTTATTTGCGAGATTCGAGCTGTTGGCCACCAAACCCCCGCGCAATTGGAAGCCAAAGTCGAAGAAATGGAACTTGAAAGAAATCAGTGTGAGTTTCAACAATAAAAAACATATCAAATTACCAAATCGGGTTGGTTCCATGTATTGCAATGCTCTAAGGGTAATTTTGAATAGTCTTTGGAGGAGTCAACAATTTCTATGATCTTAGATATATCAGTTTATGTGCTAAATAGCATTCGCGTGTCGAAAACAAAGACTTTAATGGATTGCGTAACAAATTTGGGGAAATAAAAGAAATAATTGAGCGGTTTCAGTTTCATTTTCTAAGTGGGGTGGCCTCTTCAGTGCTTAATAAATATTCTCCGCGACGCCTATGAATTCAGAACGGAGAGTGCTGTGTATGTTTACGTTTATAGAAATATATCCATAGGCATGTTGAATGTTGTAGAAAATATATATTTTCTACAAATAGTTTGAAATACAAAATATTCACAAACACTTGCAAAGTTTAATTTTTATACAAAAGTGGATCTAATAATTTTATTAAGTACTGAAGGTCCAACCTGGACTGAGTTTGTATTTTCAATTCCGGCAGTTTAAGTCATTAGCACAACTAATCTATATTTCAAATTTTAAAGCTACATATATACTATGAAAAATATATGTATACAAAATTAGAGGTGTTTACAATACTTCAATCCCAAAATGAAAGTAGATGGTCCGGAAATTTTAGAAAATACACCAACGCAACGATTATTACATTGAATTGAACATTTTACATTATATGTATTTAATTTTTAATTAAGCGACTTTGTGAACTTTAAGTAATCTGTTTTACGAAAACATAATTTTGTAAAAACGTCGTGGACAATTCCATATACACTGAGCATAGATCCGATGGACAAATATTATTCTTAATCTATGATAAAAGAGTTAATTTCCAAATATTATTAAGGAAGAAATTAAAATACATTTGGCAATAAAATTAATAGAGGTGGCAGATATAAGGATTCCAGAATGGTTTACTGGGGAATGTAGTGAGCATAGGATACAATTTCTCAATGTTATTATGCTAGCACTATTTTAAATAATTGTTATATCTGATGAGTAACGTAAAGTAAATTAATCAGTAAAAGAATTAAAAGTTGCAAAAACATAACTTAGTTCATACTTTTTCTATTCAAATTTATAATCGAGCTATTTCAAAACAAAAGTGATTGAAAATTGATTTTTAAATATACAGATTTAACTCGTATTTTTTAATATCGTGTCTTTAAAATATACTTCTTACATAATATTTTTAGTGATGTAAATAAAACATAAATAAAATATGAAAAAACAATAATACTGTAGGCTTGATAGAAAATAGTAATTTGGGTGCAAAAATTAAATAAAAAAGTGAGGGAAAAAAGACTGAAAGTTGAATTTTAGACTAAAAACAGTCGGAAATTATCACTTACTCTGAAAATTGATGAAAATCCGACGGAAAACAAATGAAAATTTTTCAAATATTGGATACGAAACTAACTGCAAAGAGACGGAAAACAGATGAACATTTTTAAAGTGTTGAACTTGGCAAGGAACTGTAAAAAGACAGAAAACAGGCAGAAATTTTGAATATTAGACTTAAAGCAAGGGCCTGCTGACACGCAAAGCAGTCGGAAATTCCAAATATTGGATGGGATTTAGCTAGATACTGCAAAGAAATGGAAAAGTGACGGAGATATATCATAGCAGAATTTACTTTTCGGCGGGGAAACCTGTAACAATGTTTTCCATTTATGAGAGATTTTTCTGTCCATGATTTCCGTTATTTTTCCCTTTGATTTCCGTCACTTTCTGGCTAACTTCCGTCTGATTTTAGTCTTGTTTGTCCATTCCAATCATTTTCCGACCTCAATTTCATTTTCTTTACTTGGGGTGGCATTAATCAATGACGGAAAAAAATGAATGGAACACGAAATGTTATGAGTTACGTCACGTCACCTCATACTGAGTAAGTTCGAAATAGGTGAAAGTCACCAATTTAAATAAAATTTTGGAGGAGCCTTCCATTTGGTGTAAAAGTATCTGGAAGTATCTGAAAGAATTTCTTATTGTTTGGCTATAGTTTCCGAAATATTGCACTTTTAATTTTGTCAAACTTACAAGTGGAATATTTCCACCGCAATTCTTTCTCATAATTTCATCATACATCGATTTTCGTTGCGGAAAAACCCGAAATATAACTGTAATTAAATGTAAACAAAAATATTCTTACCTGCTGTCAACTAGCACGCTATTTTTGAAAAATGGCACATACACTTATCTCCGCGCAATAGTAGAATTTTTAATGAAAAAAGAAATTGACCGTGCAAAAAGTGGTGAAACGTGCTAGTGCAACGGGTGTTAGGGAAATTCAGCACTTTTTAATGAAATTATGCATATATAAAAGAATTTTGCGGTGGAAATGGTCACTTTTAAATTTTGCAAAATCTCGAAATTAAAAGTGGTATACATGGTGTGGAATATTACGGAAAATATAGCCGCCCGCCAAGAAATCCTTTCAGATTATTCCGTTTTAGACCTAAGGCTCCTAAGGAAGGCTCCTAAAAATTTCATTGAAACTGGTAGCTTTCCCCTATTCCGAATTTGTTCCAAATATGGTATCGATGTTATACAATCATAAGTAATTATTATAGGTATGCTAAAGTTACATACATAACCGTCAGAAAGTTGAAGACCACTACGAAATTGATGCTTATATTTCGATACTTTTCGAGGTATTATGAAGTTGCCATAAAGTTATACAGAAATAAAAGGAATTCCAAGTTGTGATGCAGTAAAATAAATTAGGACTTTGCACGGTAGAACTCTCCAGGGGCTATAGACGATTAAAGCTTCTGTCGGAAGTGTACATTCAGCGCAATTTATATAGCTCTTTATATTCAATAAAGTGTGAAATATAAATTTAATAAAGTCACCATCTCTTGGCGAATGTTCCATAATATATGGCGAGAGCATCCTCTATGTACCTTTATCTTATAACATTTAGTGAAAATATTTTAAGAGATGACATTTTCATTTGGTATGAGATATTTGAGGTACTTATTGTATGAGTAACCTATAACTAATATTAAATAATAAATACAAAAGTACAAAAAATTATAATTTTTAAAACCTATATTTAAATTTCCCCTTGGAAAATAGTTTTAATATGTACGCTTGGGAAATTTTTCAGTTTTATATAGTAAAATACGTACACTTTGTTTATAATTGTCATATACAAATTATGAAAACATTTATATTTTTTCTTGTATAGTTGCATACGAAAAATATTTTTCAAGTATACATTCGTCCGTACGGGGTAAACTGAAACTCATCGTATCAGTGATTTTTTTCATATTTAAAAATTTAAATATTTTATATAAGCGTTTTAGATAAAAAAAAATAATTGCTGTTTCAAAAATATGAAAAAATGAAGAAAAGCTAAATTAAGTACAAAAGCCAATTGTTCTGATGTGATAATTGTTGAGGCTTTCTACAGTAAAGGTCGGTTATATAAAACCACATTTATCATAAGTAAACGCCCATCCGGTGACACCCCCACCCGTTTGCTTTCCTCACATGGGTTGTTTACGTTTGAAATTGAGGGTCGAGAAGTCCAAATAAACTAGGACGACTCCTGGCGATTTCAACCGCCCAAGTACACCCCACAGATGTGTCTGCTGATTCAAACCCACAAGACCCGATAGCACGGGTCGATCTCGAAGGGTGGCTAAATTCGATTTAATAAATTGCTCTTTGATTAACTCGAGCCAAATTAGGGCGATGCTCTGTGCCTGAGTGATTTCGTCGAATTTTGGGGAAGTTTTGTAGCGTTTTTGTCATGGCAATGCTGCCGTGAGTGTAACTTGTAGTTACTGGTCTGGTCGGGGGCGTGAAGAGTGATTGAAGCAGTAAGGGCCTGCTTCTGGATAGGTCCTTGAAGCGGTGCGCGGAAATCATTAAATTTTCTCATTATGCAAACGAATAAAAGAGCAGTTTTCTTCATTATTGCAAAAAGAAGGGACCCAGTACAGGAAGGCAAAGGAGAGAAGAAGAGTAGCAAAATGAAAAAATAACACCGAGAAAATCAGAGTAAATTAAAATGTTCGCTGGCAGAGCCCTGGTCCTCGCCAAGTGAGTCGTTTTTAATTACGTTGAATGAAAAGTTCGCGGACGAAGTAAAACTTGACCTCTTGGGAGAAAATTACAACAGCAACAAAAACGAAAGGGCATTATAACTCGGACTGTCTTAGAAAAGCGTCCATAAAGACTTTTCTGAAGAAATTCAACCTCTTATCTTCGTCCACTTATTTTATACTCTGTAACATTTCGCTTCTCGTCACAGTCACTGCAGTTCCTGCCGCCTCGATGCTGTCGTCTGCAATATTTTTTTTCATTTCCAACCAAAAAAGTTTACCGAGCACTCGAAGAGTCGAAAAATAGTGCTACCCTTGCAATTATAATCATCTCATTGGGGATGCTTTCGAAAAAGAAAACCTTCCCCACCCACGCACTCTTCCTTCTTCATGGGATGCTGATCGGGATCATCATCTCGGGGACAGTCACTAGCTCGGGATACTACTTTGCAGCTTCCTTTCAGACGAGGAGCACTTGCCCCGGCGACGATAAGCCTTATTGGTTTTGGCCCTACATGGGGTTGCAGGTTGCAGGTCTAGCTACTTACATAGGGTCGACTATGTTATCTAGGTCGGGATACAATTTATGAAAATTTATTCCAGTTTTGCGGAAGCTGCAGCTCATAGGGACAAAAAGCTGACGATAATATTCCGATTATTGCAGCACTTTCCTATGTTGTCTGCATTGCGGTTACTGGTTACTGTCATATTAATGGGGTGACTGGATTTAGAACTAGTGTTAATAACAATTTGCATGAATTTGGTGCTTAATTTGTAAAAAAATATGAGCGTGGTGTGGGTAAATATCCGACGATAAATCGACTGATCTAAGATTTTTATAATTAGATCTATTATTACTTTTCATACACCCGTGAACCTTACTTTGAAAATTCGAATAATTTAAGCAAGTGACAAAAAATTGTTAGAACAACTACATACATATATGTAAAGTTTAGGAAAGACATGACCTAATTACTAAAGACAATGTTCATTAAAAATCGTTTGTTGTGAAAGTGGAGCACTTAATTAATAATTGCACTATTTACTAAAGGTCGTTATTCAGTTATTAAAGGAAAAAACCGTAGAGATCAAGTACGGATATTGAAGTAAGCATAAACGGGTATGCAAAAAAGAATTTCAGTTCATTTTTTGAAAACTTGAAAACTCTGGAAACTGATATTTTTATGTTTTAGTGAACATTGTGAAAAAAAAGCTTTAGCGTGCTCGGTATCGTCGATAAGTTGAAAAAGTTATTTATCTTTAATTTTTAATTTTAAGTTCTTGGAGAATTTTTTAAAATGAAAAGATACAAATATTTTTAATATAAAGTTTGCAACGAATTTTTGCGGCAAAATGCTACTTTTCGAAATTTTAAAGTTATCTCTGGCAGTATAAGCGACCCTCAAATTCGTACAAGGTTTCATCAAAATCGGTAAAAAAACCTTAAACTTAATCTGTTCCTTAAGTATTTTAAAAATATAATATAAATTTCAATGTACTATTAATTTTTATTTAAATTCATTGAATTTCCAAAAAACTTCAAAAACGGTTTCGCAAAGTAAAAAAAAAGAGAAATATTGAAAGATAAAGACCACCACCAATTTTTCCAACAATTCGACTTTAAGAACTTCAATTCTGAATAATAAATAAAAATATACAAATAAAGTAAAATACGAGTAGTTCGCCCGCCTAAAACCCAACGCAAAATAGTTCGCCGATATTGGAAATCGGGTCATCACTACTTCGTAGCCTCATATTTATTTTATATTGTCGCTTTAATTCGATATGGCATAGTACTTACTAATTGTTGACAATTTTTCGGCTCTGTTAGTCTTAAATATTTTATATTTGAGAGCGCAGTTCCTCCATATTTCTGATAGGCATATCTTTTTAATGACTTTAATGAAGGTCTGGGCTATTTGAAAGTCATTCATTCCATAAGAAAAATATAATCTTCTCAAACAATATGAATGAAAGACTTCTTTCTTTCTTTTTGACCAAAGAATAAACCAAACCTGTACTCATCATTCCAAATTTTTCTTCGGCTTGTATAACATTTAAAAATGCTTAAAAGAATCCATAGAAAGTTCTTCCTAATCGATTGATGATGCGTTGGGGTTTTTCTTTTGACGTTAATTCCCGTTGGATTTTAATTAATAATTTTGTTTTATATATGAACATCGATAGGTGACACTGTAGGATGCTCCGTTTTTTAAATTCTTTTATTTAACTTACACTACGTGTCGTCAAATCTTGCAATGCAAAATTTTTATACTTAGACTTTACCAAACTCAATGAAATTTGGCGAACATGTATAACTTCGGTGACAATACAAGTTAGTGGTGTTTCCCGAGCGAATCCACCCCCGCATCCCTTATTTCCACCCAAGCATCACTAAAATCATTGTACTTGTCAACTTTTTTCAATTTTAACTTATAAATCATTTATAACAATAAATCAATTTTAACTTATAAATCATTTATAACACTAAAAAAAGAATTTTTTTTTAAATTTGTTTTTATATATTACTTGTTTATCGTTTGTTACTTTTAATACTTTTATTATATTTTGAACTGTAAACTGTAATATGCTTAAACTTTTGGATATACGAGTACATGTAAAATGTAAAATGTAACTTAATAATTTATTTGCACTCATTAACACTAACTTTTAATGTTTAATGTTTTCACTTAGAATTTTGCAACGTGTCATTTAATTTAAACTTTCTTTATCCAAAAACTTCATTTTAATAAGTCACATTTTGTGTAATGACGAAAAACAAAAGTCTTGAAAGCAATTCTTCTAATAAAATAATCATAATAGGCGAATTATTTTGATTCGTTTTTGAGGGTAGGTGTGTTTTTAACGAATTTTTTGTTAATGGTAAATTATTGTTGTTTTTTATTAATCATTAGAAAGTACATATAACAAGCTTCATTTTCTCAGAAAAGACAAAATTTGTTGTCGTTTTATAAGTACTCCTTCAAAATGCTAGTGGGTGACCTATTTTGCATGGGAGTAGTATATGAAATTTTTCATTAATACCGCCTCAATAATAATTTATTTTTAGATAAGACAGATATTATTATATATAATGCTTGATAGTAAACAAAATTGTTAGATTATTTACTTTGACTATATCATTTACATTGACTTAAAAACTTTAAGTTTGTTAAGTATCTCCTCGAGATCCTAAATAAGTTTAACGAATATTCCATTTGCCAGCTCTACCGCTCTATCTAAACAACGATAACGAGAAGAAATAGTGGAGCTAAGTTCAGAGCCGCAAGTAATTTGTCTTATTTAATTTCGTTTCAGTCTCAAGATTAATGGGAAGTTCAGCGGGCGGCTCTATGGGACACGCAATGAGTAACATGGGAAGTCTGGCGGCGTGCAGTGTCACTGACACAAAGCCAATGCAATTTCCTCTGGCGCAGCGAAGAAAACGACGAGTGCTGTTCACCCAGGCGCAGGTCAGTACAACGTTTGATTATGCTCTTAAAAAAAGTAAGAATAAAATTTAAAAAAAAAAAAAAAAACAAAAGCGACTAACCGCGAATTCAGGCAATATGACTGAGGGAGATGATGAGTGGTGTGGGTGCGAGAGATGCAGACTGGCAGTAAAAAGTGAGCAGGCTTCTGTGAGTCTGCATTTTCTGGATGCTGTTTGGTTTGGGCCTGGACCTAAGATTTCTATTAAGACATTGACTGGTCGAGCATGCCGCTGCCCCCAGGGGGGCGGACGGAATCTCTCCCATTTTGAAATGAGCACCGAGTGGGTTTTGCTGGTCTCGACATAATTAATTAAAGCAATTTGCGAACTTCTTGAACGTTGGAAAGGCAATTCCCTGCATGTAGAGAAGCCCACGCATCTTTTCCGCTCCCCGACTTTCGATGTTGTTGGAAATATCTAATTTTGTTATTTTTCAAACCTCAGTCCACAGATTCGCTGAGAGGAGGGAAATTCTCAGCCTCATAAGATGTAACCGTCACATCCTGTGGCCATTTCCTCTGATTGAGTGGCATTCACGGCCAATAAAGGAGGAATGCTGTCACCATATCGCAGCATCTATAAGAAAGGATTTTCTTTTTGTCTGTTCCTACATTTTGTTTTTTTTTTTTTTTTTCGGTCTATTATATTTTGTCGGCGGGCAATGCGGGCTCAAATCATCGGACTGGTCCATTGTTGGAATCATCCATCCATAGTCTTGTACGGTGCTCGGCGGCGGTTTCGTCGGACGGTGGTGCACAGAAGAAGACGTCTCTATGCCCTTCGTACCCTCAGTCCCTTAAGGACCTAGAGATTGTAATGTGACGTGCTGTACGTGACCCAGATCAATCTCTACTCCATCCTGGCTACATTGCATTCCGAGGCACGAACGGAACACGCTCGTTTTGCCTTTCAGCAGCACTTCTAGAGCTGTCGTGGCTTATCAATTCGAAGCTGGCTTTAATCAAATTATTCAATTTTTCCCCATAGGGCAAATGAAGCAATTTTTGTTCAATAAAAAAGGAGGAAAAAATCATAGTTGCGCTGGTAAGTGGTCCGGCTCCTTTCACAGATCAAGATAGGCTCCCCTGCCGGCCTCGAACAGTCTCGCTGTACTAATTAAAATCGGGGAAAAATGAATTCGGGATTGTTTTTTTTGGCAAATCGCTAAAAAGCCCAGTCAGGCGGTCACCTGCAGGATTCTATTTATTTATTATTATTGTTCCGCCGAAGGTTGGTGCGGCGCAAAAATCCACGGTCTGGGTCCTTTGGGGCGAGAATAACGAACGTCACGAAGCCGGGCAAATATTTGCCCGGGAACCGGGAGCAATGGCAGAGGCCGATCCAATTCAGGGGGAGTTTTGCTCGTGCTGAACTTTGTTTACAATTCCTCCTTTGTTGCGCGCACTCTTTATCCTTCGCCTTATTTAAATGTTTTTTAAAACGATTTCCAATTGGTTTTAAATCGAATCCCGGGGGAGCCGAAGGTACTAAGTATTTTTGTATTGCATTAAATGCAAGGGAGCTTTATTGTTTCTCTCCGAGGGGCAAGATTTTTGTAATTTTGATTTTTATTAGTGCTTCTCGATGACTACCTACTTTGGACTAACTAGATATTTTGCAGGGGTGTAGAAAAGTGTGTTTTTTTCTCTTTATTTCAATTTGACTTGAAAAGATTTGACTGTGACAATAACTAAATTTTCAGCTCGAAATTCGAAAATACTGATTTTCTTAAAGGAAGCTTTACGAATAGTTGAGGAAAATTACTTGAAATTGTAAAATAATTATCTCTGCAAAATTTTCGTTATCCGGTCTATAACACTGAATATTTTTTGTTTTACAGAAGGCTTTTGTAACTTTCAATAAAATTATGTTAGAGATATTAGCCAAAATTGTCGTTTGCTATCGTGAAAAAAATGCTTAAAGTATGGGTTTTGTTGTTGCAAATTAAGACATACTGTGAATTTTTGTAAAACATTTAACAGTTTGGAATTCAAATTAAATATTATATAAATATCATCCAAATTTTGATAACCGAAACCAATATATGAGCTGGTTTTTTTGAAAGTGGTATAAGTCCACGTTTTAAAAAAACTAAGTTAACGGTATTTTTAATGAGCTATAGACACCTTCTTTCCATAGGTACAATCACAATTTCAATAGAGTTCTATTTTGACATAAAATAAACAAAAACAGTTTTGCTGTACAATGCAATCACACAAATATTTCTTTCGAAACTGGAATAAGTCCATTCCTAATAATTATAATTAAAAAAACTTTCTTATTGCAATTATTATTGATTATTGCTACTTCAGTGCAGTGTATGAAATGAAAAGAGAAGACTTAGTCTCAACTAAATCTCTAGAAGAAGCAATATCAAACAGAAAGAAAATTACGAACGGAGAAATTGTAAACTGGCTTAAAATATGTTGGATGAGGTTCAAAAGGAATGAACCTCACAAAAGTTTTTTATAAAATTAGTATAGAAGAAAATTCTCCATTTAAAAAAAATTTTTATTTGGAATAAAAGGAAGACCAAAAAACGTCAGCAAAACTAATATGTTACCACTTTATAAAACTACAAGGAGCATAACAAGAGAGAAATATAACGATATGATAAGTTTATTACCTTATATACCACCTATTCACCATAAATACTTCAATATGCTAACTGTAAAAGAAAACTAAGTTTAAAATATCTTTTTTTTTTATGTAAAGAGTTTAACGAAGTAATTTTCATTTTTATATTTTTAATATAACTGAAATAAACTCTTAATAAACTTGGTTATTCGTGTATTTAAATGTCTTCATTTTAACTATTACTTTTCTACATAAAAATCCATTTCAGTAAAGCTTATGTCTATAAAAATATGGACTTATATTTGCTTCTGTTTTTATTTCTTGTAATATGTTATTTTTGAAAGTGGTATAAGTCCATGTGGAGCTAAAAAAATCGTTTATTTTTTCAAATAATTTTAGTAATTATTATTTCATAATAAAATTTAAAAGGTGTATAGTGTAAGAAAACATCACTCGAATTGATTAAAGTTGGTTAATTTTTTTAAATTGATTCAAACGCAAACCCTTAAATATCTCAATATATGAAAAAATGGACTTATACCACTTTTAAAAAAACCAGCTCGTATTTTAAAGTAATCAAAACGGGAATAGTAGTTTTTGTTAGTAATTTAATAGTTCGTTTTAGAATAAAAATTAAAATGTTGTTAAAGGTTATTACTTTTACGTACAATTATTAAGATAATTTGTCTCTAAAATTAAACATTAAGCTTGTATTAGGTGCTTTATATTGAGATTCGAAAATTTTTGATAACTCCAAACAAATAAAATCTACTATTCCTGTAATTGGTTACTTTCAAATACGTTGATTACGGTATATATATACATATGCATATCGGCGATTTTTTAATAATAACAGTTTATGGAATACCTACATATATACCAATTAGGAGAAATTTATATAGGAAAATTTATGTAGCGTGAAGTGCTATAAAAATAGCATTACATCAACTGCTCTTCGATATATTTTAAGCGATTATATCCGAGCTCATATTAAACATTTTATATGGCGCTTCCTTTCCCCTTTTCTTCAATTAATCCTTTCGTCTTAAAATGCAATTTGTTTAACAAAGTAAACGAGTTTAAGAAAAATAATGAGTGTTTTAATCCGAGAAGTCGCCTGCATAGCAGTGGTGAAAAGGGTTTAGAGTTGATCTTTGTAAATGATTTACTAAAACTCCAAGTGTGAATTATAACGAAAAAAATTATAGATTTACGCAATACACATATAGGAGCAATAGTTCAAAAGATATACCTAGTTAATTATATAGCGACCTGAGTAAGACAACATTAACAAAGAAATTATGAATATCTGGGAATATTTGAGTCTTCTGTAATTCTTGCTTATGTAATAATTTGCCTCGTTGTACTATTGGCGAAGCAATAATTATGGCCTAATAAGTTATATTTTCTTTTATACAAAACATTGTATAGCGATTGCCCAATAAATTATTCTGTGTGACTTTTTTTTACGATATATCACATTATAAAACAGGTTTTTAGTCTGATCTTTCATAAAGGTCATATAATGCTGCTATAAATACAGATTTTCAATTTTGAACCTTCTTATTGAACGAATATAGAGTCAAAATTGTCTGTTTATTCGGATAGCAATACTAAATGAATTCTTGTGTCTAGATGTATGTACTTAATTTCATATTTATTATAATACACCTTATACTGCCCCCAATTAATCATTCTTTGATTTTTAACCGCTCATTTTCCTAACCATAGAACACAAAATTTCCATTATTTCTATTTTAATGTTGGAATAACGTTTTAATGTAACCTCCACAAAATAAACTAAAATATTTGCAAATGAATTTGCTAATGAGCTTGGCAGGTGGGGAAAGCACTGGACATATAGCAGGCGAAATTATTAAATTTGCATGACGCAATATTTGATATTCTGTCGATATTTGCTAGCCCCTGGGGGAACACAAGTTTGTTTGAATTGTTGTCATATCTGTGTACTTTTTTTTCACTGTAAGGGAGCTAACAATCCATAAAGTTTCACGTATCCATTTGGTACTGTTCGTCTGTTTACACAGAAATACAATTAACCGCCATCGACTCGAAAAATTCCGTCGCTGATATTTTCCAATATTTTACCCCGAAAAATACTAAATAGGATTTTGTTTGGGATTGTTTTGCTAATGGGCTGACCGGAAGCTTGTGATTCTCTGACTTTTTGTTTGTCGAACTCAGTGGTTATGCGTAAATGCTACTGTTTAATTTTGGTCGCTGTTTCAAGTGCGTAATAAGCAAACGAAATGTGGAGTAGAGGGTCCATTTTAAAGAGTACCAATTGTTTTTCTATTAAATTTCACTTTAAAATAAATCACTATCATCATAATGATAAAACATTTTCAAATTATTATTGCGCATTTATAGAAATATAAATGCAAATCAATATTCCGACACCTGATTCTATTTTATTTCTATAGATGTATGCGAGGCTCTTAGCATTTGTTTTAAAGTATTTATTTAAGTATTTTATACAAAATAGGGAGAATATAATTAATTCAAATTAATTTTATAATTTTATTTTCATTACATAAATTATATTAAATTATGAAATTTGAATTCTTTTACTTTTCAATATAACAAAGCTTAAGCAGATTTTGATCGAGTTTTATAAGTTATCCTATATCTGGCTAATAATATACCTTATAAAGTCAATTATTTCAGTTTGAAAGAAAAAAACCCTTTTAAAGGACAAACAAATTTCCATTTTATATTTTTTTATTTCGAAAACGTGTTTTTCAAGCACTAAGCTAAAATTTGGTTCTTGGTGCTCACAATATAGACGACTTGATTAGAAAACTGAAAAATCAAAATATGACATGATGGAGACGATGCCAAAATTGTTTACCGACCTGGCATTCTGATAGTTTAAGTAGTCTGATCAAAATCTTCAATCGCATAAGGGGTAACTATCTAGACTCTATACAAGGGCCGTGCAGAAAAAATCGTAAGTTACAGTCTGAAAATGACAAACAGTGGTCATTCTTCGGCAGACTGAGTAATCCAGCTTTTTTGACTATATTTTTTTCTACGTAAGTGTGTTGTTTTTTGTCATTTGTTGCTATAATTCGATGTGTTATTAACAAAAATTACATTATATACGTTTTTATACTATACTGAAATTTGTAGGGTTCTCTACCTCGAAGTGAAAAAACAGAACCCATATGCTGTTTTTCTGTCTGTTGTCTATCCTTTAATTTTTCAGGCTAGAATGTTGAGTTGAAATTAATATCTTAAGTTTACAGCCTTATAGTTCTGTAAAACGGTACGGCTTTTCAAAATATATTTTCATAAGAACATACTAGCTTAATCACTGATACATTAAAACCAACAGGGCACTTACTTTCCGTTGACATAGAATCATGAAATTTGGTACGAAGGAAACTTATAGCACAAATGAAGGAAAAAAGCCGAAATTCATTTATTTCTAATTCTATGGATGTTTGTTTACATATTACTGTATAATTAGCTCAACATTCCTTAAAATACATTTATGCCTTATAATAAAAATAAATAAATTTTTCTTTTATTAAATTATTGAAGTACTTCGAGTTTTGTTTGAGCCATACGAATTTTTTTAAAGAATAAACGAGAACATCAAATTTCATGAACGTTTTTGATTTGGTTTTAGTGGAAAATGATTTCTTATTGATTTTCTTATTTTTTACAATCGCCGGCGGTAAATTAATTTTACATTAAACAATCAGTTAATAATAACAATTTAAAGAGCTAAGATGCAGTGTAATGCTATGTATGACTATTTCTTTAATAGAGATAGTGTGGGCTTCTAGGGTTAAAATTTTATTTTCTTTAAAACAGTGTTATTAAACTTGGTTAGCAGTACAACACAAAAAATGTTGACCAATATATTTAAAATTTTGAAATTATCTTGAAAAATGATATTTTATGCAAAGTACGTAAGTATACGTTCTTTTATTAAGTCAAAAATTGTTTCAGCTACAGTTGATTTTACATATTTTTTTTTTGTTTTCAAAAGGGCAGAATTATTCCACTTTTTCGACATTTGATGAAAAATTAATATTTGTAAAATAGGTTTTTTCAAGATGTTATACAGAACTGTTACTTCTTAAGATAGCAGCCAAAAAAGTAAAGTGGATTTAACGCCATAATTTTTACCTTACCGACTTTATCAGCGTAAACTGTGTATATTAAATAATGTCATTTTTATTATTATCAAACCGATCTAAAATTTTCTATCTTCGTGCAGACAATTAGTTGATTTGTTTGCAGAGTTGAATTCTTTTAAGCCTAAGTATGCAGTATTAGATAAAATTTATATATAACTATACCTCAAAACTTTAACAAATCTATGTAGGTATATCACAAAAAATTCCAGCTAACTAAAATTACCCGCCATTGAAGGCGTAAAGTACCCAAAATATTTCAGTTAAGTTAGGCTTGTTAGGGAATATTCGTCCAGGAATTATTGCAAATAAAACCAACAAAAACATGTTTGAAATAAACAGAAAAACATGCATTTCATTTTCGTGGCACAGAATTGCATGTTTGTTGTTGGTTCTCCTTGAATTGGGCGTTCACAACTGCACGTCCTACTACCCAAAGTACCACCAACTAATAACTCTGAACAGGCCTTAGTGGACCAGTTACCAGAAACCGAACCATCTCTACATCCATACAGACACACATACCGAACACACCCAAAGATCCTGAGGGAGCCAAGGAAGAGGAATCGATACTTTTGCTACTTCTGGCATCCACCTAGTGCTGAATAATTGCAACCCTTATGTTACCACCTCCTTTAGAGTCCTTTCTTTTCCATATCCTGTGTACGGGAAGCCAAAGCCAGTCAGAAGCCAGGAGCCAACCAGCCAGCTCCGGGTGCAGTGCCGGGCAAGGAAGGCACTCCCGGAATGAAGGGTATGTACCCGGGCGGCTCATACACGTCTATTATTGTTTGTATTAGTCGGAAACTTGGCATCTTGAGTGCTCGGCAAATAGACATTCCCGAGGATATGTGTGTTTTAGGGGAATGCGGAATGGAATCTTCGGGCACACTGACTCCGGCGGCAGCTACCAGATCTTTGAATAACGCAAAGGCTACACGAAACTACAGCCAAACTAGATCCGTCCTTATGGCCACTCTCAACTTAATATTAGTTCCTAACAGGGTTATCATGATTCAGCCGACAGGGGGCGTCTTTCGTTTTTCGCAAAACTGGAGCGAAATTCGTAAGACAGAGGCCACCCCGGCGGACTTTCGATTTGTTTTACCTTTTAATATAAAACACAGGGTGTCCAGTTTCGAGAGGTGTGCAAACAGTAGCAAATAAAAGCGAAAAAGTGAAAATTACCAAAAGGGGCGAACCGTTGAAACAACGACTGGATCTGCCGCCAATTAGGAGCTCATCACTTATTAAAACTCGAAGGCCCGGATCCCGAGATAGATGGACACAGGACCCTGGTCCTGTTCATTTATTGCTCGTTGTACAAAAACATTTACATTCGGAAAATGAGCATATTCCCTCAGGACTCAGGTGCCACGTCACATGGGTCCAGTAGTTTGGAATCGGTTTTGAACTTTCCGGGTCATCACCCCTATGGCCAGGTTCCCTGCTCCACCACCTTTTCGCTTTTTTTGTAAGCGCGCAAACAATCTCAGAGGACGACCGGTGTTTTATTTTAAATTTGTTGATATTTTGCTTTCTTTTGATGAATAAGCAGCAACAATAACAGACCTCTGATTGCTCCTCAAACAGAATTTTACATTCGCCTTAAGTGGACGTCTCTACGCCTTTTTGCAAATCACACGGTCTCTCTCCCGTTTCTTTCTATTTGTAATTTTTAATTTTGCAAAATTTGTTTTCTAAGCGATTGTTTTCATTTTTGTCGTTTTTTTTCCAATGAATGTTAGTTTGCACTTGCAAATGGCTTTTAAATCTTTTCTCGATGTTTATCTTAGTGGCGATTAGTTTCTAGCGCATTGGAGAGGCCAAATCAACCGTCAAGCCTTGTTAGAGTGAAGATCCAATCAAAATATTTGCACATAGAGGCACAACGATTTCATTTTATTTTTATGTTTCTTGCGGAGATTGTTGATTGCCTTTTTGTTCATCTTCTTATTGTAATTCTCTTACAGGTGTACGAGCTGGAGCGGAGGTTTAAGCAACAGAGGTACCTTTCAGCGCCCGAACGAGAACATTTAGCAAGTTTAATACACTTAACACCAACGCAGGTTAGTTTATTAGTCACATTTTATTCTTACCATTTCAATGGGAGACTGTACGACATTATATAATTACTTTTTACCAACAACTATTGCAATTTTCTTATTTTCATCCAATTTATTGCGTTATTGTCGTAATTTTAAAACATATTATAATTATACATAAGATAAATCGAGTACAATGCCAATCAAAATTGCATGTTATTCCATGTACGTGTAAATATATTGGATGTATATATGTAGTTGTAAAAGTAGACCTCTCAAAGTTAAAGTTATTTTCTAAATTTTGATGAAAGTTAATATTGACCCTTATTTTTGTTTAGCCTATCTATAGTATTAACTAGGTAGTTTACACAATTAGTCACACCATTTCAATTCGATCAGTTACCATTCTTCCACCAAAAACTCATGTAGAATATGTCGATTCCCATAAATTTTTTAAAACGGTGATAAAACTTAGTAAGAAAACTGCCTATTATATACTCGCTGAACCTGAAGATACTTATTAATTTAACTTAAATATAACAATTTTCACGTTTATTTAACTATATTTAACTTCTATTTAAATATGTGATACCATCTATGTAAAATATTAACAAATTTTAAAATTAGTCTGCATATTCTAAATGAGCTGCTTTGAGAATCTACAATGTTACAATTCTATTTGTTTGTTTGTTTATTGAGCTCATTAGCTCATTACATATATACAATTATTTTCTAACCATTAGTCCCTTATATATATTTATTTACGTACAAAATTTTATTGAAGTCGGTTGATTGATTTCAAATGTTTATAAGTAAGGATTATTAAGAATTAAAACTCGAGATAATTTTTGGAGATTTGTGAGTCAATTTACGAAAAATCGGAAAGTGATTCTAAAGTCTAAAAGTCTACAATACTCTAAAACTACCGTAGAATAGAAGTAAGCAAGACTACTTCTATTCTATGGTAGTTTTATGTTTAAGTGCAATATATAATTAATTTACAGTATCCACTTATTCATAATTCTTAAAGATAGCTCAGCTTCATATAGTACATATATATGCCTCGAGAAGTATACGACCCTAAAACGATTTTCATTTACCAAGGATTATTACTTGTGCAAATAGGATTAGCGGAGTCAGCTCCACTTTGTCATTTTAAATCCATCTCATCTGTGGGAAAATTGAAATCTTGTAAATTTAAAATCTGTAAAATGTGCGAAGTCACTAAAAACTAACAATGAAAGGATAAGATTCATACGACCTAAAACAACATCTTTTTCCTTCATCAATGCTATCGAATATTGGATATTCCCAAAGCAGGTATGCGTTTGCATTTTTCTTAATCCCACTGAATTTGCTAGGGATAGTAATTACATTAAAAAGGTTAAGATAGCGATTTTCTGCAGTAACCGCATTTTGGTTGAATTTTTATTGAGATGAATATAACAATTCCCCGGCAATTTCTAAAGGTTCCGATTTATGAAGGCGCAGGGACTATTGAGGAGGTTTATTGTGGGTTCAAATGTCAAATATTTACCCGCATTATGGGATTTACGCGGGTTTCCCCCGATTATTACACTTTTTCTCGGCTTCTTTTTTATTGTGTAGCAAATTGAGATATCATGTGCATGGAGGCCTCAACAGGAAGCCCATTAGCAGGTCGAACAAAAGAGCTAAAATCTCGGCATTGCTCGGGCAGAGGAGGAATCAAGTGGTGCGGAAATAATGAGGGTATAATATGCTCGGGATTCGCCGGTTTATTTTTTTTCTTACAATCTCAAAAAATGGTTAAAAAGTAATAAAATCTCAAGATGCTGCAGGAAGAGTTTTTGCAACGGTCGCTAATTTATCCGCTGCTTCCTATAACGAATCCCCGAGCCAGCTAGAGGAAAGAAATCCTTCCTTCAGTAGCATGCGCATAAAACTCTTGAGCAGCCACGTGGCCACATAATAATTTTCCCGGTTATTGTGATTAAAAATCTCCGCGCTTGACGCCAGGACGATTCACTGCCTCAACGGACAAAAGGACAGCAGCCAAAAGGGATCAGAAAGTTTTCCTGGGCGGATGAAAATCAGGAAATCACGACACTCGTGCGTTCCTATCGTGAAAATGACACGTCCGCTCCCAGTGGGAAACTCTATTTTGTAAGGCCCTATTTGCAGGGGCAGACTGTCTGGGGATGCCAGTGAATGGACCAACGCCTTCTGTTTTCTTATCCGACAATTACAATTAAATTCTGAGGATAATTAGGACAGAATGCAGAGTGTAAGACGAGTAGTTTGTTTTGCGATCGGAGGTTGCTTTTGGTCCATAGCCTTTTAGGAATCACAACGATTGACGTGTGAAGAGAAATATTTTGACGATTTAAAGATTAATTGCATATAAGAAACTATTATATAAACAGGGTGTAGGATTCCTATTAATAAGTAGTAATAGACGATAGCAACCTTATAAATGTATGTATAAAAAATCACTGGTAAAAACCATGATGTCTTCTTATAAATTGAAAGAAAGAACATTCCCGGAGTGAAACTCCAACCATGTCACCTTTAAGGTTTAAGGAAACTAAAATTCATAATATGCCTCCGACACGAAATTTCCCTGATATTGTTTACGTTTTACAAATGTTAATTTTTTGTTGAACTGACTAGCTTTAGAATTATCGTATATTTTGGTATTAATATTAAATAAAACCAATTATGTGTAATTCCACCCGGAATATTGTTTGCAAGTCAAATTTTCAAATGTTTAAAATTAGCATAACCATAAGTTTAAAGCATAAACTAAAAGGGTTTAAAAACTGCATTTAAAATCTTCCTACAATTTAAAATTAAAGGCATGTATAATTTGATACCATGAACTTATAAGTTTTAAAAAAGTTTAAATAATCAAACCTCCTTAAAACCTATTAATAAAACTTGGGGGACTTGGGTGCATTGTTAGATGAGTGGTTTGGCTGTGATGTACAAAGGGTACTATTCCGAGCTTGTGGGATCGATTCCCATATGAAAACTCTGGTTAAAAAGTAAAAATAGCACAGAAAGTTGCGATATGTGCTTAGTTCCCGAGTGCACGAAAAATAATAAAGCAATTTTAGAATTACATCCTAAATTGTAAAATAAATAATAAAAAATAAAGCTTGGGTAGCTTAAAAGTAACAAAAATATAAGGGATTTTTCCCATGCTATTCATATACTAAAAGTATTACAAATAGAATTTAAAAGCTAAAACATCTTTGTTTCTAAAGATTGAAATTAAGTAGTTGTGAAGTTTTTAATCTGTAATAGTTTAACATTTAAACCACACATCTCTTTCCAAGAATTTTTAGATTAAAAAGAAAACTTTCAAAGTTTCCCTCAAAATTTAAACTAAATTGCTTCTGATATAAGTTTAAATTTTAAGCAATTGGTATACTCTTTAGTTTACATGGTGATAAAATACTTTGAAATCGGTTATATAATATTTTGGACAAACTGACAGATGGACTGACAAACTAAGTCTTGAGTCAGGCTTGAGCATAGACTAGAAACTTCAGAATTGGCAATTGAAATTTGGCCAGAAACTATTGAGTAAAGTCAGAACTTTCAACTCTTGATTGAAGCTTGGGCCAGAAAAACTAATACTTAGTACCCCGGCTTTCGGCCAAGCTCCGTTGTCAAAAGCCCGGAAAATTCTACGTAGGATAAGTATTTTGTTGTTTATGTGATTATAATTTGTAATACTAACATATTTGAAAACTGATTCTCTACTTTTGCTATATAACTAATTACCGAATTAGAATTATATAATATAATATTTTTTACTTTTTTGCCCTTAAATCCATAAATCTATATTATTTTTTATTTTTGTAAGAAAACAAGGATATGCGCCAATTTCTTTTATAATGAAATGTGGTTTTTATTCGACTCTATGTCTTAAATGAGTTAAGTGTTTCTGACTGAATTTTATAACAGCATTAATAAATGAAAGTGTTTCTTTTGAATTGCCGTTTTCTCCAACATTATTTATGCTATTAGTTGCATCTTAAAAGTAAATCTTTGCCACTTTAGACGTTTTTTTATATATAATAAATTCGAGTTGTTGCAGGATGTTGTCTTTTCACATCGAGCAGTGAAAGTCGACTGCATGTTTCCACCTTCGCACTAATGAAGAGAGTATACGAAGAAAATTGAATGTTCCAACACTTGTGTGGAAAAAGTTGTTTTAGAAAATTTTCACGAGAGCATCTCACTTTTGTTCGATGTGCCAGGCCTGCATCCGACGTGTACGTGGTATTTACGTAGTGCATTCATTTCGTAACCAACTAACCGTCCCATAAGTAGCCTTGAGCTCCATACAAGACACCACCGTCTTTCTTCAACCTTATTTTCTCCATTTAGAAAAATGATATAAAAACAAAAATAAAATCCTCAGCTATCTCGCTTAATGCAAAAGGCCAATAAAGGAATAGAGTAGGACTCTTATCTTTGGCGAAGCGAGTGGTAAAAGTTCCGAGAAAAGAGCAAAGGAAAATTTCATTTAGAACTGAGTGGCATCTATGGCATCTGTGGTGTCCCATCTACCGGGTGGTGGCTCTTTAATATGCAACACATACTTGAGTCTACTTGTGTTCGCTTTCACCTCAATAAAGCAGAAACCCGCCGGAGCCTCTCTAAGTCACATGCTTAAATATCGTCCTTTTACCCACCTGCAGCCCACCTCGTCGGGACCGGCCCCGGGTACCCACCTGTGGGGCCCTGGTGGTGCTCTTGCTGCAGCCGCCGCCCCGGCGAGATGAATAGAGGAAAATGAGAGTGAGGCTGCCGCTCCGCTGCCACAGCCAGCGCTGCACTAAGCCCCACTTGAGGATCTAAAGCCACATGCACTTAGCACGCATATGTGTTTGGAAACGTTAAGAATGTGCACCGAACCTGCAGGCTTTTGGCCAGGGCTTTGGCGCAGGAATAAAACGCCAGAAGGAGGCTTATTTTCCACAGTAAATTCCACTAGGTGTTTGTTTCAAAGCAGCTGCACCGCGGAATCTGTCTTCAAGTGGCCGCGTTCGTGCTCTCTGTAAATTGCAGATATTTTACGCCTCAGGCGCTCTTGAGGACCACTGCTGACAAAGGAAATGTACCAACACCCGTGGTCTGGCATGTCCACCTCAGCCAACGAACAGTCCCCACGGGCACCGCAGTCGTGCTTCTGATAGGCCTTTAAAAAGCAATTTTCCACGTCCTATAAAACTCGACAAAACCCCCGATCAAATCGGACAGGAGTGATACCAACAAACCGCCCCAATGGCGAGGGTTGCTCTTTGAAATTAGGTATGAGGGGTGCGGAAGATCACAGTCTTCTGTTGTAACGCTAACACAACAATTGCCCTTCCGGCTACCTCCGCCAGATCGAGGGATGGTGAGATAACAACGGCATTAGGCAGACCTGGATAGTCTGGAATTATTCACTTTAAAAAAAGCAGATACACAGAAGTGCGGGAAGGGTGGCAAAAAACCAACAAAACGCAGCAATCACAATTATTTCGGGAGTAAAAAAGCAACAAAAGCAACCCGTCAAGGGTTGCTTGAGTGCATGGATTTACGCATCATTTAAGCGTCGAGAGGGATGATCGAAGCGGTAGTTTGCTTTGCCTCCGTCGCGCTTTGTGAAGTAGTTAGTACGGGAGTTGCTACTTTGCGGATGGGGGGTGGTGCATTTCATTTGTTGGATGAGCAAATGGAACTGTTCAGGAATTAAGGCAAGAGCTTGTAAAGAAGAAGTTCACAAGACGTAAGGAGTCCAGCAAAGTTTCGAAGTCTATGGGCCTTTGAAGGCTAATTGCAAAACCCGTAAGTTGCAATATTAGACTATATCGAAAAGTAATAGACATGGACACATGCGAGAATCGACCTCCCGACCTTTGAATTTGCACTTCGATACTCTAATCCTAACTAATTAAGAAGAGATGCGAACTACTATGCATTTATGAAATATGTATTACAGTTTAACGAACGGTCGCCTTTAGTTTTGACTTCTCAATACTAAAAAGCTCTCTTAGGCATAATTCAAAATCTTTTTGTATTTCGATATTAATAAACGGCAACAGTAGTTCGACATTTTATATTTTTTTTTTTTAAATTGACTATCTTTTAGATAAAAATTATAAAAATGAATAAAGTAAATTTAATGCTACGGGTACTAACCTACCATCAAACTTTAGACTATCGCCACAATATAATAATAATAAAACTGATAAAAGAATAAACAAAAAACACATCTTAAATCTATTTTATAATTAATTTAAAACCATTGGTCAGTCACTATCAGGTTAGGACTATCTTTCCGCGAAGAGGATGTGTTACGGCAACTATTATATAACATACGTATTTAGTCTGCCAAAATCTTTGCAATTTGTAGCATGAGTATCAAAGTTAGTGTACCACAAATTCACTATAACGAAATGTTAAGTCATAGTGCGCTCTAACTTTACTACAACTTGAAATATTGCTAGATAAAGCAGGTTGATTTGAGCTAAAATTAAAGCACTATTTTGAGGGTTTTAAAATATTTATGATTGGAATATTTTATTATAGATTTTACTGAAAGAAAAAGCATATAATTATACGGTGGAAATTCATGCCATCAGGTCTTTGAACTCTGTATGCTTGTAAATAAAATAAAAAAAGTTCTACATTCAGAAGGGGATAGAAATATGAATTTTGGGACATCATTTCGTTTGAATCTTTGCATCTTCATCAAAGTCTGCTTATCACCCGCTATAAATCATCGCCGCCACATAAGGACCACTATGATGGTAGGAAAATTTGGATCCCTTTGATTCACGCGATATTGCACACCATCCACCGTGGTGCAATTCCATCGCATCCATTTATCACCGCGCAATCTAGCTTCTTTTGAAGTTACAAAAAAAGAGAAAATGCCATGGGTAAAAATTGCGCCTTTTTCCTGCTCCTTACGTCGCAAAAAAAAAAAAAGAGCCTTAAGAGAGTGTGTAAAGGATATGAATCAAAGGACCTGCCTTCTCGATGTCGCGTTGCGGCGCTCCGTGTCCTCTGAAAAGTTTCCTTTTAAAGGAGCTTTTATGTGTTTGAAAGTATGTGCCATAATTCCACTCAGCGGCGACAAAACAAGAAAGAAATGAGAGGAAAACTTAAAAGAGGAAAAATGAATTAGAAGGGCGGGGCGGGCCGGGAACTGCAGGTATCCCTGATGCGGTGAGGGAACAAACGGAGAAAACCGGGACTAGGCTGGGAAAGAAATAAAAGGTTCCTCTGATAGAGGCCCATAGATGTCAAGGAAGACGACTTTGATGTTGTGCGCCAAAACTACTTAAAAAGCATTTTACAAACCCTCAAACTTTTGGAGGACTGCAAGTATGTAAAATGTAAGTGGAGACCCACTCCTGCCACGATGCTATTCTCATAAAAAGAGAGATTTTATGGGGTCTTTTAAAAACGATATTGCAAATTGTAACTAATCCTTATTTTTAACCAAAACATTGCTTATCTTACAAATTATGAGAGAATAGGAATAGTCTTCAATAAAATGGAAACTCTCAAATATAGGCATAAAATGTTTGATTGAATTTCTCATTGGAATACAGTAAATCTCAACTCGAGATGGTTTCTTAGATGTTCAGTTTAAAATCTAGTGAAAAACAAATCTAGAATTTTATTGCAATTATATCCTGTATTTCTAATTTAGTTTAGTGGTTTTATAGGACCTATAACTAGAAATGCAGGCAAGCATTGGCTCATATGACATCTAGGAAAATGAAAAAAAAATGTTTGCAGGAAAAACAACGATTTCGGCTTAAATTGTGCACTAATCGTTCGAATTCGACATCATCCTATTTCTAAGGATTTGAACATTTCCTATCGAAATCAGATTAGGACACCCTACGCCGTAAAATATCGCAGTGGGCTCAACGGATTATCCACACCTTATAAGTAGTCTAAAAATCTGGCGAACGAAAGTTTTGATAGCGGATTAAATGCAACAAAGACCGTATCCCGCCACATCCTTAAGTCCCGAGTGCCGTCGTGGACCACTCGACATCCTCCTCTACTAAATCTGGTGCAATTTCCACCTGAGCGGAGTCAGAATGGTTTTGTCAGCTTATTTCGTTCGATCCTCGTCACAGGAGCCTCCCGGTTGGCTTCTGCATACTGCGGTGCATCCTGCTGACAATAAAGCAATATCGATGCACCACGGCTGGCTGCCTTCTGATGATACAACTAGAATTTTTCAATTTCCATTGTATTCAGGACGCTGCGCAATTTCGCTTTTTTTATACTATTTTTTTTTTACCATAGCGCAAAAATGATTTTTTGAAGAGTTATAGGAGACAGGACGGGGCCGATGTACGGGCAGGCAAATTGTCTACTCTACTTCGAGTGGATCCTCGACAGTCCTGCCAATATGAGACACTCCTGATGGCTTTTTGTTGTCGAATAAAATGATTTTTTTTTTTATCATACACCACAATGCAGTCGACTTCAAGGACCTCCTCTCAAATATTATAGCGTGCGCGCTCTTGATCTCGTTTGTTATTAATTTTCGCTTAATGCAACATTTTTTCAGTGCTGGAATAAGAGTTATTTCCAAAAATTAATTAGTCAAATTTAAATTTAAATTAAATGGCAGTGGAAATTTCATTTCTTGAGTTTTATTGATAATCCGAAAAGTATTTATAAAAATATTTTCTCTAAAATTCCAATGTAACGAAGTCACGATTTGAGATTCTTGAAAGATTAACCATCGACATCAAGAAAAATCGATTAAAAAAATTTATTGTTACGAATACCTTTCATATGTACCATATATAACGTGGGAATTAAAATTAAGTAATTTGTATTTTATTTAAATATTAACTGACTAACCTAGTTTTACCAAGTGTGTCGTAAGTACTATTTATCCTAGTAAAGAATTCTGAGTGCATCTAATTTAGGACATACGACATACGTTACTAAAATCTGTGGATGTGGTATAGAGCTATAGTCCAAAACTAATTTTGCTGCTATGGACCACCTCTGAAAGGATTTTGCCTCTTCTTGCTATTATATCTCTGTATTGTGGAAGGACATCCAAATTTTAAATTTTAAAATTTTCATAGTATCTAAATTCATCAATTGTTCCCGCAAAATACTATCTGTAATAATCTTCAGTGAAATTCTTTCAAGTATTAAAAACATTGTGGTCGCCATATTCGTTCCTCCACTTTTAAATTCCAAATGATGATAGTTCAAAATTAGTGTCACCTTAGATTATCGTAATTTTAGCCTCAAGACTATCATAGGCTTGGTTCTAGTCTTATTTGGATCATGACTATTTTCAACCGGCTGTAAATAATTAGTTTTACTATCTATAGACTATGCTACAACAGACTGAAGGAAGTACAATATTATTCTTTTTGTTCTATATTTATTTATTATTATTATTAATAATTTACTAAAATTCTCGATATGACTCAGTTGAATATTTTAACTTGACTACATTATAATTAAACAAAGTAGCCAGTGGTATCTTGATTATTATTTAAAAGAAATCAAAGTGGACTTCTGAGCCACAAAATCAACAATGAAATTATATAATAGGTTTTATGAGATACAGTAATAGAATGTAAATAACACAGTAACACAAGTAAAACAGACCGTGGTCATAGTTCTAAAAATGTTAAGTATTGATATGGATTTTTTGGTAGTTACATTTGTTTTTCATAAATAAGAATTTTTGAACCAATTTACATTAATAGATGATATTCTATAAGTGGATAAATGCCAAAAACTCTAATAAGATGGAAAAAAACAATTGAAATTTTTGAAAATATACATAGTAACTTTTGAATAGACACCACTAGTTTGTCTTTTTAATATTTGTTGTACTTAAATAGTGTCGCATTTCACCTCAAAAAATCTCTTAAAAAATTTATTTTAATAACGAAAATATCTCAAGAGATTTTTAATGTCAATCAAAAGTGATAACAGTGAACGCTTTTAGCTGAAAATGAAACGCTCCGCGGTCCTTCACGGGTGTGATGCTCGACACAGTCATAATATGATTCGAAATGTGGCACCGTGAATGATCACAATCGGTGACAATGTGACAATCTGTCGCAAACGCCAACAGTGCGCGGTCAGGGCATTTGTACCTCGATTAGAGGAACTAAAGTCGTGTGGCCCCCTGTAAAATACTCCTTGAAGCAAGTGCTCAACGGTTCTCGACACGACAGCTTCTGATTAAATCGGATGTTGTGTCATATTTGAGGCTGTAAATTAAGTGGGACTCGAATTAAGCAAATGGAATGATTGCTGAGGCCGTGTTAGCCATCGCACTGCACGGAGCAATTCAAATGCTCATGCGATCTTGCCTGGGATTCCGCGAGTTTTTCAGTTTTGAGATTGGCTCTTATGCTGCCAGAACCGAAATATCCTTGGCCCGTTTTTTGGTCGTTGACGCCGGGTTACCGCACGAGCATAGTAAAATAAAAAAAAAATGAATGAAACGAGAAATTATGATATATGCTTCCGATGAAAATATCAGGCAACTGGTCCTGAGCCCGTTCTCTGTCAAAACAACGGGTCTCAAGTAATTTTGCACTTGAACATCTGCTGGATTTAGTGACCCCGATTGCGATGCTTCAATTACTATTCGAAGGGTGGACTCAAAAAGGTTGCCTAACAATAATATTGAAGGGTAGGCATATTAGAAAGTAACCGCGTTATGAACTTTTTACAACCCCCTGAATAGCCTAAGCCCTGCTTTTTATTTTATTAATAAAATGAACGACAAAAACCAAAACTGAAAAATAAAATTTTATTAATTTATTTGTATGTATTATTAGTCTTCAGAATTTTTTAAAAAATTTAGTTTCCACATTGTTTTTCTGGCATAAATTGGGTTTGAGGATGAAACGTTGTAGGAATGATCGCTTAAGTTTAAAAGTGACGAATATGCACAAGTTTTCAATAAAAATTGGGTATAATCTTTGCACAAAGGATATTTCCATTCTTATTAAGCAAAAACACTGAACATTTTGTGAAAATAAAATAACTGAAGACAAATGCGTGCTCGTGGATAAGTCACATAACTTTTTTACCAAAAAATATTTCAGAAAAATGCGGAAAGATCTTTAAGTTATGGTTTTTATACAATTTCCAACGACAGTTTTTAGGAATATGCTTATAATTGCGATAGAAGACATGAAATTGTTTGAAAATCTCAAGAAGGAACAGGCAATATTTTAGCATATTTGTCACTCTTGAGCCCAAATGAATGAATAATTTTAAAATGTGTAATTAAAATACGTGAGGCTATCTCAAACTCAATCTATGCCAATGAAGGCAAGGAAATTATATGACCAGAATATGTTCTGAGGATATACGAGTAATTTGACCTATAAAATCTAAAATCTGATATTTAATAAAAGAGAGCTTTTTCTATTGCTCCAAACGAATTTCTTCAATATTTTCAACATCTTAAATTTAGTATATTATCACCTTTTTTTTAAAATTACACTCCAGAGAATAAGTCGAGCTTTACTTCAATTCAATGAATACCATTTGAATTTTAGCTATTAAAGTTTACTACAAGTGAATAGCTCTTGTGAATTAAATACCAACATCTTATTATTATTACACAATATTTTGTTCAAAATTTAGAAATTGTTTAATTTGTAACAACAAAATGTTTAAATATACATTCCTACTGAAATTTCAAATCAATTCTATTGGATTTCTACATCAAATTTGTTGTAAATCAATAATCATCATCAATTATTGATTTAAATTATTAAAAAACCTAAATTTATAAAGTCTCTGAATATTTCGAAAAAGAAGTGTTATTTAGTTATAAAAAGATTTATTCTGATATAATCGTATGAACTAATCAATTTACCAAGTTTATTACTCTTCCTAAACTATATGAAATAATAATACCCATTTTTGAATTTCCTTTTCAGGTGAAAATATGGTTCCAAAATCACAGGTACAAATGTAAACGGCAAGCTAAAGAAAAAGCTATGGCAGAACAAAATCAACAAAATCAGGTAATTCACAAAATCCTAACATGAAAATAATTTCATAATTTATCATCTCTACGACTTTGTAATTTTAAACACAAATATCACATAAAAGAGTAGTTTAGCAAAACCGTTGTTATATAATTTAAAAATTAATTTGGGTGTCAGTCCAAATTAGTGACTTCTAAACCCTCTAGGGACTTGTGCGGTTTCTGTGAATCACAAAGGCATTCGCAGGGGCCCTAAATATATTATTATTAATATATTGTAGTACAAATATAATTCACAGATGTAGCTTTTAGGTAAAATAACAATCTGTACAAGGTTGACCCAATAATAACATTCTCATAATCATGTTCCGGAACTAGAGTTAGCTCCTCATCTTATATTTTTGGTTCTTCGGGTATAGATTTTAATACTAGGGCTGTTAGTTTCATTGAATTTTTTATACTTATTAATTTATTGTTAAAATGACTGTCGAATAAAAATACTGCAAACATGTGAATTATTTTACATAAAAAACTTACAAACACTTGAGAAACTCAAGAGCCAATATTCTTGCAAAAATAAAAAACTTACATTCTGTAACTTTTTTCTAATAAGACATAAATAAAAGTATAAAGCCATTTTGGACATCTAATAACTTTGAATAGAAAAATAAAATTTTGTCCTAATGAAGATAATTCTAATATGAAGAATTTTTTTATTTCTAATAATTTATCCTATATGCTGGAAAATTATTTGTAATTTAATACCTTCATTGACCTTTCATTAAACATATTTCTAATTGTATAAAATTCATATAGAAGAAATAGTATTAATACTGCATTTAGTTAATAATTCCCGAAGTAAACTACTTAGTCTACTCAGATCTGAGTACAAAAAAGTTTACCCTGATTTTTGATGATAAGCTTTTGTTAATCTAACATTATTGTTCGCAATGCAATTAGTCGAACACGTTATTTTATTTGATGCTCTTAAGCTGCACTTTGCATTCTAAGTCATGTGATTTGCAATTTTATTTGAAAACCAATATTATATTTATCACTATGCCTCGTGAAAAGTCAATAAGTTCGAATCTTCGGGATTTATTAATTAAATTTTCACTAAATGAAACTACTGGAAATACCAGATTTCTAAAGATTTAGGATTGCCGTGTTATTCTGTTCATAATATTGTTTTACTGCAAAACAAAACAGGGTGATGTTACATTAAAAAATAACACTGGTAGTCCATGTATAGCTGGTACTAGGGAAAAATAAATTTTGAAAAATAATATTAAAACTAATCGTCGGGATAACGCTCAAATATAACGGTTAATTGGAGAGCTAGCATTAAAAAGGATATGTAGGTAGATACATTTAAGAGGAAAATAAAATACTTGAATACAACTTTTATAAGGTAGGTTGAGATTAGCAAACGCAATCCGAAAATTCAATTAATGAATTTATGACTTTATACAGGCAAAAGGAAAACATTTACAAAAAACAAAACGCGTATCCTGTGCTAAATATTATAAAAAATGGACATTTCCAGGTTGGAAATCAGTTATATGAAGTGATGAGTCAAAATACCAGGTGGCTTTGGTGATGCGTGGATTGTTATTCGCACTCCGGATGGTGGAAGAATGGTTTAAAAAGCACAGTCAAATTCTTTGCATCAGTAATGCATATGTAATGTCTGGTCGCGGTGTGGGTCAGCTTTGCTTCATAAATGGTTATATAAAAGCAAAAAAATATCAAAGCATTGTAAAAAATACATTCTTACCATTCATTTCCAACAGTATGGTGTCCTATTTCATTCTGGAAAATCAGCAATGTCATGGTTAAGAGACTATTATCGGTAGAAATAAGTTTCGAGGGATATATGACATGATGGAGTAACTAGAATTAAATCGCAACTTGTAACTATATTTATGTTAAAGTGTCATCAATTTCCTTTAAAAATCAGTATGTATCATTTCGCTGAAGTATATACAACATACTTTCTTTGTGCTCTAACCATGTCAACCTTTGTGCCAACAAAAAAAGAATTTGCGGGAAGAGCTGCTTTTTTCTTTTAATTTGAAGAAAAGTGCAGTTGATGGACATCAATTGCTGTATGAAGCATACTCTATCAATAGAAACCTGTGAGTACTGGTTCTGGCGTTTTTAAAGTGGCAATTTTGACACCAGCGAAAAAGAATATAAAGGAAAGCCAGTAAAGATGCTGAGTTGGAGGCGTTATTGGACCAACATTCATGCCAAACTTAAGAAAAGCGCGCTGAAACCTTAGGAATGACAACAAGCGATTTAAAACCGTTTCAAGGCCATGGGTATGATGTAAACAAGTAAGGAAGTCTTTAAAGGACGAGGAATTTTTTCGACGCAGAAGTCGTAGCTATATTTCTCCGAATACAGCTTCCAAGTTACCAAAAAAAAAACAAAATTTGTGAATTTAAAACCATTTACATTACCATCTTTTGGTCGTCCTAAAGATTCCTAAACTATCACTGTATTGATTTTTGCAATTTTTGGCCTATTATAAAACATTCTTTACAAAACGCTCGCTATTCGTATACTTGAAGACTATCTATGGTGCTTTCTGCCTTTTTTTAGTCGTGGACACTTACTGCCAATGCCTTGTGAATAATTTTTTGTTCTGATGAGAACCGCGTCCCACCAATGTGGAATCCCACAAATACTTTTAATATACAATGTGTTGCGCTAAGGGCTGAATAGGGGTATACCAGTCGATTATACATTGGTAGAATCCTATAATTGGAGACATCTTTGGACATTACCGTATTAAAAAGCTAATCCTTTAAGCTGTTTAAAAATACTTACGATCCAAACAAGCGAGAAATACCGCGCCAAATTTCAACAATGCCAATTACAGTGCCCTCGAATCTCTCTTTTATCGTGAAAAGTTGGCTTGAGATATTTCGTATGAATTGGGATTTTTGTATTTGACTAGATTTACCTGGTTTTCGTTCTATATATACTATTATTGTGAAAACTCTTCAGGTATTTTAGAAAAGCGATTTAGCTATTAGAAAGATGGGGAAATGTAACTCTAACAAAAATTACCACCTTAAGGCAATATTAAGCCTTGTAAACGGATCCCTGTATCAAAGAGTGTTTATGATATACCCTAATTATTTTTTTAAAAATCTATTAAACTATACCCTACACAATGAGGTATGCGAATAAAAAAATCACCTTCACTTTACTATGTAGGAGAGGTACCCTAAGAAAGTTAGTTTAACCCTAGGACCTACTCTGGGGTTTCCCAAACTACAGGTAATTCTTTCGAGGTAGAGGCCTTGGTATTGATCGCATTATTAGTGATAATGGTGCAGTGTAGAAGGCCTAAACAAAATTAGTCGTATACATTACGTTGTTCTATGCACATTAATTAAAAACATGGACAGCGATTAGAATTGCGGTCATAACGCTCAATGAAAGAGCTGGAGTTTGTGTAATCCCACAGAAGGGTTCTCGTTATGTAAAGGAAGTGGGGGGTCCTAGGGTTAAATTATGTTATTTCATAACTACACTCGTTGTAAATATGTAAAAACATGGTAAATTTCAGATTTGTGGCATTAGTTTGAGAATAGAACCCTGAAAATTGGGAAATTGACATATTTTTTTTAGTATACTATGAATTTTTACTATCTAATTCTAATTCTTAATTTTTACTAACTAATTCCCTTTAACTTTGTGGCTTTCTTTCAGTCAGCGAGTTCACCACGACGTGTCGCAGTACCAGTTTTAGTTAAAGATGGAAAGCCATGTTCGGGTAGTTCAAATTCAACGCAGCAGCAGCAGCAACAGCAGCAGCAAGTAGGAAACGGCAATACAACAGTAACTAGTGGTAGTAATGTAATAACCGGGGACGCACCCCACACGCACTCCCCGGACACCTCCTCGACCCTGCTTTCCTCGTACAACGGCACAGGGCAACACGCCCAGATGTTGCAACAGCCGTGCAACAACTCCCTCATGTCCAACAGCCTGGCGATGGCCTACCGAAACCAAAACAACTTCATGGGCAACACTCATCAACAGCAGTGCGGAGGCTACCTGCCGCTCCAGGGGAGGGCCTGGTAATGGATGTGTGTACGATTTGTGTTTCTGTTCGCCGCACGCAATTCGTTGCGATTCAATAGGATGCAAAAGCACAAAACAACAAAATTTTTTAATCTTCAGTTTCATTTCTAGAAAGTGGAGGAGCGAACAAATTGTTGAAGGTTGAAGGGCTTTTACGGGCTCTTTCGCACTTTTCGATTTGTGGCTCTCCACTTCCGGCAGGCGTCTTTGCGTATCCGATTGTTTTGCAAAAACTTTTCAATGTTAATGTTTTACATGCATTCTAAAATGTTGACTCCACCAGGAGTTGGTGTGGTTGTAACCTTCGGAGCCTTTTCTTTTGTTTCTTAAAAATTACGAAATGCATTCTTTTCGATGAACGAAAATACATTGCAGCCTAGATATAGAGTAAGAAAAACATAAATGGTATGCTGACTAGATGGCAATTACTAACACATACTAACTAAAACATTATTCTTCAAACAAACAAAATTTTACTTGTAAACATACAGCAAAATGTTAGTATAGCCTCTAGTCAATACATTGGACTTTTTAACATTCTAGGTATATACATACATACGTGAATAGCCCAAATTTGACCCATTTTCAAAACATTTAGGATGCAAAAGAAAACAATATTAAATTTAATTTTAGCTATCAAAGAAAATGTTACAATTTTAAACGTTAATATTTTCAAAATAAAATTTTCTGTTAAAGACTATAAATATAGCCAGAAGGAAAAGAATTTGATTTGAGACAAAATGCAAACAAGGTAAAAGTTATTCATTTCCTACATAATAATTTTTCCTCCCGCTCTAATATTAAAAAATTTTATTTTATTTTAATATTGCTTTCTTTTACGAAAAAGTTTTCAAAATGGGATTATTATTAGCATTATCCCTTTTGGGGTTTGCTTAAAAAGTGTATCCGATTTTCTTGTGAAAACCACACCAATTTCTTTTCTAGAGTATTTCAAAATTAAGTTTCAACGGTTTCATAAACATTTAAAGGAAATAAGCTGTCCAAAATAATTTAAGTCTGGTTTAAGAAAGAAATTTCAAATTTCTCGCTCTTGTATACTACTTGTTTTTAGCTTTTCAGAAAGTTTTTCAGTTTTGCTTTACATTAAATGAGAATTAAAAGAAATACATCGACACTGCAATAAATTTTTAATTGTAACAGTAAGATAAACTAAAGAAAATATGTACCTACATATACTCAATTGCATATCTGTTGATTTACGATTTGAAGAATATCGGCTTATGAAAAGAGGAATAATTTTGGTGGAGGAATAAAGTAAAATCCTTAAAAAAAAAATAAAAATTTATGATTTTTGGTTCATACGTGCCACATCGATCGAGACACATGAGGTAGTGTTAAAAAGTTCATAATGCATAGTTTTTATCCAAATCTTACTTGTCGTACAGACAAGTATGTTTCGAACAGAAATTATTACGTTTTTTATGAGTTCACCGCCCTACACACGTGAAAATATATCAGACGTTAAAAATGGGTGAAGGAGGGATTTTATGAAAAAATTGTTCATCGTGAACGCTGATCACAAAACTGTAAGGAATCGATTGGCACATGTTGGAACACTTCTTTACGAATCAATCCACCTGTAGATTTAAATATTATAATGAACCAGAGTTAATATTAAATTTCAAATAAATATCAAATAAATGATAATGAAAGTTCCATAAAATAACATGAAATAATTGAATTAAACACTAATTAATCTCATCGATCCATGAAAATATGTACCTTTTCTGGAACGAATTCCCAATTATCCCAAAATTATTTCTCTTTTCAAAAAACGGATCCTAAGACTCATCAGCAGAATAGCTATGCAGCTTGTCACAAACGAAAAACGAAAATAGTAGGGCACAAGACAAACACACACCCATAAATACACACCTTGTAACAATGTTCTCCCTTGTAAATTGTAAATATTAAAAAACAAATTATAACATAAGTCAGTGTATAGTTAAAATATAAAAGCTGTCCCAAAATTATAATCCTTACAAAAGAAAAGTAAAGAAAAAATTTAAAAAAAAAGTGGAGAGAAAATGAAATGAAACAATTTGTTTACATCAAGCAGGGTATTAAAGTTGATTAATTTGAAGTTGTTAGTTTGATAAAGAGAAAGTGCTGTAAAAATTTTTATTTGCTAAAGTCACAAATTAAATGACTGTAAGTTGACGCTTTAATTTTAATTAATATCACAACTTGTATAAAACCAAAATGTTAAATGAAGCATGATACGAGTATTGTGTATAAATGTGTCCTTCAGAATGTTTTTAATATTTTATAAAACTCTCAACACATTTTGAAGGAGCAAAGACTTGTTTAAAAAACACAAAAGTTGCTACACAAAAAGAAGAAGAGGGTATGAAGGAATTTTTAAATCAAACCGAATTTTAGAAAATATTTATTAAAGTAAATTGAAGGATGAGAGGCATTAGGAGAAAATTTGAATTAGAAGGAGAAGCGATTGAAGAAGAGTTTAGATGATAAGATTTGCCCAGACCCCAGAAATTACTTTTTAGTAATTACCATTAAAAGTCGCAAGCTAAGGTTAATTAAAGAATATTAAAAATAAATTAATATAATTCTTATTATTATATATAAATAATTATAAAGAGGAGGCATAGGCGAAAAGTAAAGGAAATCAACTTAATTCCACAAATACTTACGAGATGTAAAATTTATATATATTGCAGAAAATGAAAAATAAACATTGAAATAATCAAAACGAGTACAATTTTATTTTAAATGTCTTTAAAGTGTTTTTTAACTCACTTAAAAGAAAAATAATTGACTTTTAGGAAATAATCTGAGTGCTACATTGGATTTTAATACAGTTCTGAATATAAGGTAATTTTTTTGAGGTACAGCAACTTTGGAAATATACTTAAGAATAATTTACTCACTCAAAAAATCACTGATTGAGTGTTCCACTGTAGGCAGCATTGTGGACTGTGACTGTACAATTTGTTTACTTTGTGTATAATATCTTCTTCTACCTCAACATCACCATTACCGTATTAACCGTATGTAACCATTTACATGTAAGCCGAGTTTTATGAAAATTACTTTCAACATAGGTATTTTACCAAATAAATATAAGAATGCAAAATGCAATTTTGTTTATCCAACTGATTGGTTGAAAAATAACTGTACATTGTTAGTTAAACTGAATCTTTAGTCTGCTATCAGCAGCCAAAGGACTTATATGCTACAAGTTAAACATCCGATTTGGCTAACAAGGTACTACAGGTACTTTTCAGACATGTTTATAAAAATAACTACGACAAAATCTGGCGAACTGGACTAATATAACTCACGAAATTACAAAATTTCCTTTAGTTTTTGAACGCTACTAATGTGTATTGCGTAAATCTACAAATTTTTTTTCGTATATAATTCACACTTGGTATTTTACTAAAGTTATTCATAGAGATGAATTTACAATCCCGCATTGTAACTGTCTATACAGACAATAGACAAGCTAAGCGCTTTAGAGATAAGATTTTGGTTTTGACTTCCCGAGGAAAATACACAATATTTTTTTAAACTCATTTACTTTGGTATAAAAAAAAATGTGTGAATAAATAGTATTTTTTGCAATATTTTGATGTTAGCATTTAAATACGTATGTGGAAGAATTGTGTAAAATGGGATAGTGAGGTAAAGTAGGGTAACCCTATAATTTTCTAAACCAAAACAATTATGTGATCGATAATATATTTATAATAAATAGCCAATCCACCTCTATTAATGTTGTTGTCTCGTAGATCCATGAGTTAGAAAAAACTTTTTTCTCTGATCTAATTTTTTTTTATCTAAATTTAGCTTTAAATTCTCAGCGTGACAGAAATTGGTTTTACAAAATTGCAATACTAAACCGCACCTTACTCTTAGGGGTAACTTATCACACCTCTTGAGTGGCAAGATGGGTTAATGGTCATGGTCAATTTTATTTTATTTGCTCCTAAACTGCACTACTTAAAATATGTTACCATTATAGCAATTAATGAAAAGATTAATTATAATCAATGGTTTGATTAATAAGGTATTAGTTTTCTATAAACAACGAAGTTCTATTAACCATGAAATCTTAAATATCCCGACTTGCCCCATCTTCCCGGTGTACAAAAAATGGACAATTCCCATTTTGCTCCACCCTCCAGGGTACAATGGGAAATGACCCTTGTTCTATATCAGCACACGCCAACAAATGCCAAAAGATCACCAGCCTTGACTGGACTTGAACTATTAATCATGGCAATATTATCAGGTCGTGTATTCACGGACGGAATGGGGTATAAGCTATTGTGCCCCGATGTAACGTTTTTTACAACACGAGTGACCATCATATTTGTTGGCCTTGAATTATCACTAGACTTTTAGTCAGTAAAAAGTATGTTGAAACAAACATGTAAAGTAAAAAGAATAGTCTATTGTATAATTACCCTGGTGTCGTAGAGCAAAAATTGGAATTTGAAAGCTTTTTGCAGACCTTCGGTAAAATTCAAACTAAAGGTTGATGCAATCAGTTATCATTTTAATCGTCAGATGTTGTTTGCACGAAAGCTATTACTACACAACTCCGGCTTCGAGCTTTCCGGCGACTATCTGACTCAATCATGTGTCTGATGAGAAAGTTGCCAACCAACAACAGTCTACCCCTTTACCATTTCGTCCCGAGTTCTCCCACATAATTGATGAATGTTTTATATATTTTGACGATACGTACTATATGTAGATATAATTAACAGAGCAAACACTTTCAAAAGAACTAACGCATCCAAACTTATATAGCGACCAAATACGCCTGAAATAGGCATAAACGTACCCGTAACAGGTGCAGAACCGTTGCAGACACGAAAATACTCATACTCTATAAAAAAAATAATTGAATATTGATGTAATAAATACTAATTATAAAATTAGCTGATACTACTGACACTGAAGAAGGTGGTATAATTTTTGCTGGACCGAACAGTTGTGTTCACTGTACGAAGATTATTCTCAAATTGAGGCAAATCGCTACGCAGACGATTTATGTCTCGAACTTTTGTACCAGGGCTTTAGAATTTATTCACTGTCCTAAAAAAATAAAATGAACTTTTGTCCTTTCTTTAGACAACCGTCCAAATGGAGTACTATGCGTACCGTGCTTCGTTTATACGGTTCCAGGTGCAATGGAATTTGTATGGCGCCGAGAACAGGATTCATTTAAACAAATTAAAGTTTTAGTCCGGCGTACCATGCTTGTATCGGACTACGTTTGGTCCTGGTCAAATTTGACTCGGAAAGTCAAATTAATGAAATTTATAATTTTTTCAATTCATTTATCTGAACTATTATTTCTCAAAGAAGTAGCTTTAGGATGGGCCAAAGTCCCAGAGGCATCCTTAGCTCTGAGACCTCGGACAATGGTCAACTTTGCCCAAAATTAGCTACATCACTGAGCGTACATATGCAATACAAAATAAAAATATTCTTTCTTTCCTTTCTTCTGAATGAATCTGTACACATTTTCGAAAAATCCGGTTAAAATTTCTTTCAGCGTAAATAAAAGAAAACATCATTTTTAATGAGCGATGAGCATTTTTTTTTATTGCTGTGTTTTTGAATGAAAAGACTAGTCAACAGATCATATCACATTTTCGTGTAAAACTTTGAATTTAGAAAACAAGGGGTGCAGCAGTGTATTTGAGTGGGGCGGCAACAGCAGGAGCAGCGAAGGCTGGGGCAGCATAAGCAGCGGGGGCGGCATAAGCCGCAGGAGCAGCATAAGCCGCAGGAGCAGCATAAGCAGCATATCGAGCCACTGGTGCAGTATATGCTAACGGCGCGGTATAGGCCGCTGCAGTGTAAGCAACTGGGGCGGCGGCTGCAACCAGAGGAGCCGCAGCGATCCCATTGTAGTTGCGAGCAACCACCTGCGAACTAGTCGCAGTCACCACTGGGGCTGCGGCAACCAGAGGAGCACTGTATGCAACTGGGGCAACAATTGCTCCTGGTTTCGCTGAAACAGCAGCAACGGCAGCAAGGATAACGACACAAGCCTGCAAAAATAATTTTATATAATTTTTCAAAGTTCACAAAAAATATGGTACAATTTAAGAATAACTTACGAATTTGAACATTGTAAGTGGTTTCTGCTGTGGACGAGTTGTTGAAAGCGAATGATGTCGACTGTCCACATTTGGGGGCTTTATATACAAAGCGATGGACAGTCGACGCTGCATAGTGCATATGTTGACATTGGCACAGAATTCGAACGCAGCAACATGGACTGTCGCACCGGTCTAATTAGTATTCGCGCTTTAAGCCCTCCGTTACACAACAAATGCGCGGGGTCTTAAAAAGTCGGAGCACGTCCCAGACGTACCATGCGCGCGTTGAGCAACGGCATAGTGTGTAACTAACTACTGCTAAGTAGTAGCTCGTTTAAGTCTAAGAAAATGATTATTTTGAAGGCACGTCTCATTTTACCCAGCAGCATTTGCAAGGTCCGAACCTGACAATTGCCCAAAGCGGCAAATTTTGAGGACTGTAAAATTGGATCAAAAAGAAATTTCATTTCATTTTCATTATTTGAGTAAAATTTTCTTTTTTTTTACAGAATAAATAATACACTATAATATAATAACTTTTTTATTTTTAATTGTTTATAATACTAATGTCGAGAAAGAAGTTGAAAATCTTATGACTTATACTTTAAAACTATCTATCCAGATATATTATCACTATGATACAAAATCTACCATTATTCTCACTGTTACTAACTAAGCTAAGCTTTAAGCAGATTTGCTTTTATATTATTATTATTATGAATTCTAAATCTGTCATGGCATGCATGCTGTGCAGTGGTACCAAGGAAGATTATAAATTAACTTTAATGTTTTATTTTCATCAATTTTCAGTTTCTTTTTGCATTATATAATAATGCGGTTTGGAAAACAACTTCATATATGAGGAATTTAGTTCAGGTTGGGGATGATTTACGATTAATAAAGGGGTAAAAAATTTGGTCAGTGTATTCCTCCTCTTTATTTATTTATTTATTCAAGCTTAATAGGTATAAGTCAATGGTTAGCACAATGTGAGTCTTAGAAATTATTAGATTTGTCTATAAAAAAAGGAAAAACTTCTAAAGAAAATAACTGGTATTTTTAAATTTTTAAAATTCAAAAGCTGTTAGATATTGTTATAGTAGAATAAAACACCTCGTCAAAATGTTGCCCTATTTTGTTTCCTATTAATATTTGTATAACTTAGCTTTATTCTAACAAAATTATTAGCAAATTATAATTTTAATATTTTTTCTTTTAGCAAAAATAAAAGGCCATCTTGGCTTTCTATTTTTGAAGGTAAAGCTACAACGAACGGTTGAAATTTTTACTCTATTTTAAATAGGAATTATGGTTTCTCCAATACTTTTTATTCTCTAACAATTACAATTGTGCTCTTTCTCCTCCGAACATACAACAATAGACTTTTAAAATTATAGTTATAGTTCATTCTTCTGACGTATTTGCAACATTTTCAATAAGTCAATTACGAAATTTATTTTATAATAATTTTGCATTAATGCCATTTAACGCTGTATAATAACAATCTCTTCTTTTCAGAATTGCACATTCTTACAGTTGATCTCCATATTTAAATCCTTGTCGCAAATGAATATGCAGAGCCCGAAATTAAGCACAAAAACTCTTTTTATAAAACAAAAACCAAAAAGAAGCAATTTAAGCAAAATATAATTTATATATTTATAAAATTTAAATATGTTTTAAGTTTTCGAGAAGTATTTCTTAACCTCTTCAGGGATACTGACACCTATGTGTACGTTTAGTTTTTTAACTATTAAAATTATTCAAATTGGAATAAAATATGAACATCTTTTACGCAAATTTACACTAGATTATTTTTCACCATTAAATCCAAAAACTTTGTAGTATAGCAGCACGGATAATATTTTATTCTACTTGAAACTCACCGGTTTAAAAATATTTCCAAAATATTTACCTCTTATTGTCGTAAGATTTCTTTTTTATTTATTGAAAAAATATCGTAAATATTTGATAAATAAATTACCAATTGTGTAAAATTTATTTAGTTTTAATTATTGCTTTATTTTAACGATATAATTTGTAAAATTAGGTTTTTTTTATTAATTTATTTTTATATACTAACTTGTTTTCAAAATTTTGATTTACATTCTGAATAGCTCTTGATAAAAAATAAGTAAAAATGTAATCAAACCAAATTTGGGGTCAGTTTTTTCCATTTTTAAAAAATTTATCTCTGAAGAGGTTAAAATAAAAAAGTTACCAATTTTCTTTCCAAATATATTTTATTTTAAATAAATATGTAATTTAATAAAATTATAGTATAATTATACAATCTTAAAAAGTGACGGAAAAACAACAAGCCGTTGACCTTTTTTTCAAAAAAAGTAGACCGAACCACCTGGTTCCCAAATCAAATTCTTAATCATATTTTTAAAAAATTATACTGGTCATGAATTTTTTTTCTAGCTAAATTTATCATCATCTTGGGTAAGCCTTATTTAAATACATGTGTTTTAATAAATAAATGATGTTATTTAGAATTTTCGTAAATCAGTCATGTTTATTCGAAATACGAATATAAAAGAGAAATAAATTGTCCGATTTAAAATGTTTCAAGGTTCATTTCCTTTAATACAACTTTACCTCAAAATTGTTGGCACTACAAAATCTTAAAGTATATGAAATTATTCTAGCCCTAAGGTAAATAGTAAGACCTTAAGGGTTGCGTCTTGGTATTCAGTTGGGTGCAAATTTTTACATTTCTGTAAGTTTCATAAAAATCGGCCTAATTATCAAGGACTATTAGCTGAATTTCCGTTAAATCTGTTCTCTAGCTAGGTAGTAAATGAAGGACTCGTGACTTTATTTAATACTTCTTTTATTATTCAATATGAGTATTTAAAATTCGTCAAAATAGCTTTCCCGCCTTTACTAAAAATTAAACGTTCATAACAAAGATAAGTTCTTACATAAATTAATTCTTCGAGAAATTTTGATCTATCTATCTTCCATTGTAACAAAAACGTTGAATATTATAAAACAAATTGTGAATGAAATTTGCTGGAGCTATTGAAAACGTATTTGCCACAGACAATGTTCTACTTAGCTCTATTCTCTACTTCTTGTTTCCAAGGTAAATATGGTTATTTATACATGATTAAATATAAAGCGTGATAAAAATTATGATTTTTGCTGATCGAGTACTGAGAATTTGGAAAATCTAAGGGAATCGATGTATGGCAATAGGCAAATCAACAGAATCATAGCAACAACAGAACAACGTATCCCCCTCAGAGCGCGCAACCACTCATAATCTATAATTTGCGCAAATCCAGCGAAAAACAAACAAACAAGAGCGATTTAAAAAATCCAGGAATGCCCCTTAAGAAAAGCAGGAAAGTACCAGGAGCAGAAAACCTTGTGCGAGGGGGAGCCCTACAAAATCCCTAACAACGCCGCAGTGGCAGCGAGGAAAAACAAATTCTCAATTGAAACGGGATTAGAGACGGCCCTGATCGCCGATTAATTTAATCGCAGACTTAACCTGAATTGCACACGTGTAGGCGACACGTGTCGTCTATATGAACACTTAAAATATACACAAACAGCAATCAAATTTCCCGCCTAGGACTCCTGGGATAATTTCCAGTGACGCGTATGATGGGCGGTCTTTGTTACGGCGGGACGCAAGTTCCGATTAATGAGTTTGCTAAATGATTTTTGCCTTCTGAACTCGCTCTGGGTGCATTGTTGATTGTTGTTTTAGAACGGTGCAACGGTGTAGAGATTATGAATTAATAACAAACCCTTTCCTGCAATGATCCTGACGTTTTGTAAACAAAACCTGGCACTCTTTTCTGTCGTTAATATTTCTTGACACGTTTTCAGCCTTACATTATTAATTGACACAATCTACAACTTCGGCGTACTCGCTTCTGGCTGATCTGACTGATTATCGAAGTCATTATACATCATAAATCCATATTCTGATTATTATCCATCTATACCTACAACCAACAGATTTAAGGTATTTACCATATTCCCCCAAACAGCATTCGGAATTACTTCCGTAAATTAGATGTTTAGAAAAGTGAAGTAAGCCATTATACTTAATGCATAATGCATTAAAGGGTTACGACTAGTCAGAATTTGAAAAAAACGGATTATTTCCTTTTACAATTTCTTAAAGCACAATATTTCAAAAATTTTCTGTGAAAATTTCCATTTGACCCAATGAATAATTTTGCAGCTATTCTATAATAATCGTACTATTGACAGCAGGAACCGAACTTTAGATGATTCTTCTCAAAAATACATTTTGAAAGACGGTGTACGGTTTTAAAAACTTTTTGATGGATTCAAATGAAATGAATCATAAAAATTATTTAAAATAAAATTAATGTAAAAACCTGGTACTATTGGGTATACCTATAAATAAGTTTTGACGGGTTTTTGCAATATTTTTATTTTAATCTCCATACGAACTAAAACGTTCTGCAGAAAGTGCTGACTGTATCGACCGGAATAACTAGAAATCGAAGGGAGCAAAATCTGGCGAATTGGGCGGTTGGAGTAGAAATTCTCAGTCGGATCCCTCTAACAAATTTTTCACAAGCCGAACGGCATATGGTCTTGCGTTGTCGTGTTGTAAAATTACTTGTGCTGTATCTATTCGCCCATCCTGGCAGATTTTGAATGAGAGCTCTTTTTAAACCTATTAACTGAGTTTAATAACGATCACCAGTAATAGTTTCCGAAGGTTGCAGCAGTTCATACCTTCCAATATTGCTTCAAGAATTTTTTGGGCGCCCCAGAACGTTCTTTATCTTTAAATCGCTTAAATCAATACCAGCAAATTGTTATAGATGGAAAAAGATCACCATGAATTTCTAGTATTAATCGATAGCTTGAAGCAGTACTTTTTTTTAAAATGAAGTAATACAGTAACACATCGCAAATGCCGTTTAAAACTCTTTAAAACTTTGTAAATTATTTATTAAAATTGTAAATTATTGCTTACAAAATATGCATCGACGAAACTTTTCTTTTCTCATTAAAATTTTTATAATAAATTAAATCTTAAAATGACTACGTATATATTAGGTCTACCGGAAAGTTCTGTCCGCTTTTGAAAAAGAAGAAAATGCTACAATTTTTAGCACATTTAACTATTATAGATTTATTCTACGATATAATTTCCATCGTTCCTTATGGCTTTTTCCCAGCAGGATGGCAATTTATAAAATCTATTTTTGAAGAAATTCTTTGGATGGGGAAAGCTACAGCAGCACTACTGTAAACGTAAACGTTTTCTTCATTTTTTATTTTTTTTCTCATCAAATAATTTTGTAAAGAAAGGAATAGGTGAAAATCTGATGGTTAAGGTCTGGGGAGTATAGTAGATGCGAAAGAATTTCCCATCCTAGATCTGAGATTTTCTGGCGAGTCGCCAAAGCAGCATGTGGTCTAGCATTATCGTGATGCAGTATGATTTCCTTCCTATTGAATATTGTCAGCCTTTTTCTTGGAGTACTTTGTTAACTCGTCCATTTGCTGACTGTATTTCTCCGATTTAGCTTTTTCTTGGGTTCCAAAAGCTCATAATGGATTAGACCCTTAGACCACCATATACACAGACCCTTAGACCACCATATACACAGTATTCTCTTTTTAAGGATCAAGCTCGGTATAGAGGTGAAGAAGGCATGTTTTCCGGGTTCACGCTGTTTACCTTACGATGTTTTCATATGTAATCCATTTTTTATCATTTAATCTATTTTGGTCTTAAAAATATCGTCATCAACCACAAATGGCCGCCCAGAGCGTGGCTTATCACTAAAGTCGAAATTACCTGCTTTAAATTTTTTGAACCATCTTCTACACATTCTGTCCGAAACAGCATCTTCACCAACAACTTTTAACAAATTTCGACACGCTGACAATGACATGAGTTATCTTTGTTGTAGTTAATTTCGAAGGGCACATAATAAATGCAATTACAATGATCGAGCATATCGAATATATTCAAACTTGAAACGAAATTATCGGACAGAAACTTTTATAAGCTTTCATATATACTCGCATATGCATAAAAAACATTTGTACGAAACGTTTTTATTACAAAACAACATTGATGAAAGCAAATCTCCTACATTTAAGATATATAAAATAATGTTTTTTATACTTAAATATATGTAGAATAAATACACTATTTTTTATTTGGAGTTAAAATCATTTTTTATCTTCCAATAATTCACAGGTGACTCTAACTCTTAATTGGATTAAATATATTTGAATAATATCTGACTGATCCCTCGGCGCAGCCACCTAGGGTGTCTGTTGTTTGTCTTACTTATTTATGATGCTTAACATATTATCAATAACGTCAAACTTCTCATTAATGCTGATCTACATAACAAAACACCGGATTTTCAGAGTTCCACTTTTGGATTAGTCGTATACTATAATAGTCAAATATTCTACAAAATGTTTGTGTAGGCATTGATTTTATTTCCTTCAAACACAATTATTTAATCTTAAAAAGTTATTCAACACCCTTAAGAAACTTTTCAATTTCTAATTGCTCGGTCCTCAAACCTCAATGTGTTTAAATAGGCAACAGAGAAAAATATGTGGGGGTGATACACATTATTCATCCTTTTTTTTACATAAAAATAAAAATTCAATATCTACCTACTTACTTATTATACTCTGTCCGAATGTCCTGCAATTATTTTTCTTCTCTTGCTTGAATATGATTTTTCTTTATAAAATTCTTGATGTCGACATCCTCTTAAATGTCTACTCAGCTACAAAATTTCCCCCCCAGCAATGCCATTTCCTTTTCGAATCAACAAAAGAGAAAACGAAAAGTGAAAAAAAACACAATAACATTGATTTACAATAATTGAACTTTTGAAGGATTTATGTTGTTAGGTTAGAATCACAATTATTCCTACCTACCTCCATTGAGGAATAATCTAGTCTTTAATTATTGAAGTATTGAAATCAAATTAAAATTCATTCTGCAAGGTAAATAACGGTAACGGATAATAATTTTGGGGACGGGTTATTGGGCGATTTTTGTTTAATTTAATTCAAATAAAAACAATTCTTCTCGTTTTAGTCGTTTACACCATAAGTTAGGTAAATTAAGTAATTTATAAAGGAAATTGGCTATCATTGATTTACCGCCGCAGATATATTTTATATGTATTAAGATAAATATCAGTATTATTTGTTTTAATTTAAATAATTTATCAACTTTACAATCACAAAATAACTAATTTTTAACATAATTAACCTACAGAATTAAAGGGTTGTCCATCTAATGTTTGGAATTTGAACTACCGGTAATTTGAAGTCTTCTACTTAAACTGTGAGAAATTTCAAGAAAAAATTTGACAAAAACAAATTTCGCAAAAACCCAATTTGTGGATCAATTCGTGAAGCGAACTCGTGAAACTGGAATTTTGGTGGATAAACCAACCCGTGTACGTACTCGTCCGGTGCGTTCAATCGAAAACATTGCTGCTGTTGCTCAAAGTGTGTGTGAGCAACCATCAACATCAACTCGTCATGGTTCTCAACAATTGGACATTGCACGCACTTCTTTGATGCGAATTTTGCGTAAAGACCTTGCCATGAAGCCATATAAAGTTCAATTGGTACAGCAGCTAAAGCTGGTTAACTATCCGAACTGTCGCCGTAGGCCTATTATCTTTGAAGAGCGGTGAAAGATAAATGTAACGCCAACAAACCAGAAACAATTTAAGACCTCAAGTACCAGATTCAAGCTGCTATTGCTGACATAAGGCCCGAAACAATCGAAAATGTACTCAAAAATTGGGTGGACCGAATGGACTGCTGTCAAGTCAGTCGTGGTGGTCATTTGACCGAAATTGTTTTTCATAAATAAATGACATAAAACAACCTTTCAAAATAAATGTTCAACCATTGAAAAATATTGAGCCGTTTTTCTTTATAACAAAAAGAAATTCCCACTTTTAAATGGACCACCCTGTATTTTAAACTACGAGTATGTTTTTCCCGCGATTTTGCCCCCTTATTAATCTTATTTCCAGAATCGGCCAAATATTCTTAGAAAACTAAGATGTGCTATTCAAGGTTTCGAGAGGGTTTTGAAAAATATTCTAAGTTTATGTAAATGAATTTTAGAATTTTATTTGATTCAATTTATCCTTACTATATTGGATATACTGGACTGGGGAGATAAAGAATAAATAATATTATAGGAATGAATTAAAATCAGTTTTGGAATTTTTGCATGTTTGTGTCTTTCTTTTTGTTTTTCGAAAAGTGTTAGTTAAACCCAAACAATTTAAGGCTAATTGTTATATGTAAAATAGCTCCAAACATTTTACTTTTTTATTTTTGCATACCTATGATGGGGAGTAAATTCCGGCAAAAACCCCTACCTTTTTAATCTGTCTAAACCAATAAAATTAAGGGTAATGATACCGATGAAGGAAAAGAGGATGTTGAGACTATTTCTTTGTGTAGATGCGTGGTCGCCTAGCTTGAGAAAAATGATTTATTTTATCACTGCCTAAACTGCGATTTTGACAAAGGTAATTGAAACTACCGCAAGTACTGTGATACCCTCTATACATGAACAAAATTGTCACAGTTGATTTAATATGTTCACATATTTCTTTTTTTATTTCAATATGAATGAATACATTGTGACTAAATGTGGAAGGCTGAAAAACCAAAAACTTCAAAAAATTTATCATTTAAACATTGTTTTAATTTTGAAAAATATTTATCTCAATGTTAATTTTATGATAACTAGTACATGCCTCCCCTACTGTACCTGTTGGCTGGAATTATTAGAAAAACTAATGAAATTTAATATTTTCAGAAATTCACTGAGTCAGCAATCCGCTAATAGGCAGGTGTCGTCGTCGGTTTTAAATAAATAACGACTATACCACGCAATGCCAGGGGTGGATTAGCTAGGATAAAATAGAATTTTGAACTTATGGAAACAAAACGAAAGTATTAAGTTGAACTTAAGATGTTATACTGATAAATTTCAATATCTCGAGCATCTAACTGCCAAATATTTAAATAAAATTGGTTTCATTGCTTTTCATTATTTAATCACTCCGGAATCTGTTCATGTGAAAGCCATAGTGAAATGTTCGGTGGGAACTAATTCCTTCCAAAAATTGAAGTATAGAACTTCTTGGAGAATTGAAACATTTTCTGAAATACAATTGCATCCTTAAGATGCACCCCAAGAGGGCGTTAGTAAAGTCTGACTGAGCACAGATTTTCCCAGACAAAGTCAACATGATCTCAAGGAAATTCCTTCAGATCGTATTACCCGTCGAAACAACCAAATGAGCAAATCAAATCGAATGTGAAATAATTCAGGATATTTCACACGAAAATCGATCTAATGGAAGAAACTGCTTTTTTACATTTTCACAGTGTCCTAGCGCTCCTTTGGCCACTATAAATGTAAATGCGCAGTCACTGCAAAAACATAAAGAGCTTCTCGGGCCACAGATACCACCCGTGACGCGTGATCAAGATGATGGTCCAGAAATTCCAACCCCTAAGAAAATGGTATCAACCCCATTCCATCGCCTATTTAAGAAATTCTGTTCCTATGGTATATACCACCCAGGGTGGTCGGTTACTAACTTTTGCTCGGGAATTTTACTCTCCATCGAACAGATGAAACTGTCGATCAAGGTTCCGCTTTGGCACCAGCATTCTTTAGTTTTTCCTGTTCAATTAATTTGCCCAGAGGCAAATTTTATTCGATGGAAGGGAACGAATTATTTCTTAGCTGCTCGAAGGCCGGCGGGTTCAACTTGTGAATGCGGTCAAGTGGAAATCGTAGAGGGATTTTATTTTTTTTAGATTAGAGGGGGATCTTCAAAGTCAGAAAATTCTTTTTGTACGTTCATTTAAGCAAGCGAAAAATAAGTAGCAAAAGAAGTCAGCCCACGTATGTCGCTGACTTGTATAATTGGAGCATTTTTTTTTATAATTGGATTATGCTGGCAGATAATTGCAAGTAATCTTCCTTAAATTGTTTTGAAAGGGGTCAGCGAACTCTGCTGCTCTAATATTATACATATTATTCAAATTTATTCTTGACGTCCTATAAAAACCAATTAAGTGCGTGTTATGCGTGCATTTCTTTATTACTGCTGAATATTTCAAATGTCTTCTTTTTGATCTGCTTCAAAAGCAATATTGTCGTGCAGTTGTCAAAAGTATACAAAAATATAAGGCAGAATTACGATGGAACCAATTACTTGTAAGTAAAATTATGACATAATAGATTTACCTTTTTAATTTTATTTGTTTTATACATTTCAGACCAAATAGGATTGATGGCTTGTAACTCAGGTAATATGAAATGCTTTATCGATAAAAATACGAAATACAAGTAAATGGTTGACTTCTGGCAATAAAAGAGTACAAAAGTCTGAATTTTTAACATTCATAATAAATTATTTAAAAGTAACGATTACTTTCAAAGTTAGACTTAAATAAAAGTTTAAATATTAGCTATTATCCAAAAATGTAAAAATATTAGCTATTATCCTAAAATGTAAAATTGTTTCTTTTCTATAGAACAAATAATTCATACAGAAAAAGTGAATGAATATCATAAAAATATTGTCGTTAAATTTTTTAAAAATCTATCTATAAAAGTAATAAAATTATAAAAGCGAAAATTAATAATCTTACTTAAATATGACTCCTTTTACCAAACATTTTTTGACTGGGGAGCACAATATTGAATTATATTTTTAGTATTTAAAAATATCTTTTTTTATTTATTTTAGTTATTTCGATTAAATTGATCCTCAGAGCCTAAATGCCAATAAAGCTGGAGGCAACCCCATTTCATTGATGATTTCCTAGAGTAATTGAAGCATCTATAATCATAATAACCTGACAAAATATTGTGTCATTCATCCTTATATCATACCTTATAGAAAAGGAAAATGAAACCCTAATAATAATCTCAATAATGTTATCAGCTACCGTTGGTGCCCTAGGGGGGTTAAACCAACTCTCTCTACGAAAAATTATAGCTTTTTCCTCAATCAACCACATAGGATGGATAATAGCTGCTTTATAATCAAGAGATTCTATATCTATATATATGTATTGCCAGGCAGTCTAGAATTAGGTGCATGTTTACAGCAATATGTTAAGAAGTGGGAAGTCTATTGATATTATATATAATACCTATAGACATTATCGTAATATTTTATATTTATTTCTAGATTAAAATTTACGCTTTACATTAAGGCATATTAAAAACTCTTATAATAAGCCTTGATTTTTAAACGACTTTTTACAAAAAGAGCCACAATAATTTTTTTAAGGGCAGAACAAGTGATAAGTGATTCATATGTATGTATAGATTTTTTTGCATAGATTATAAACCCAAAAACGGAAGTTCCGAATTGGTTTTAATTTTCAAGGGATAGAGTTAAGATTAACTAATTACTGTATACTTACACTTAGTTATTATTATTTTGTTTGCTCTATACATACGTACATATAATATAAATATAACAATATACATACATACGTGCTGTGTAAGATTGCAAAGAGTAATCAACAGATCTTATATATTTAGAACACTTAAATCTGCGGAAAAACTTCTCAGATAAACAAAATATTTTAATTCTAAATTTCATAATTATTGCCTACATCGAAATTTGGTAATCTCGTTTTCGAGATATATCGACATCCGTGATATGGAAGAGTACGCGGAGTCATCAATAAGTCGTTTATCGGTTTAATGGCTTTACCTACGAAAAGATTTGTTAAATCATTTTTGTCAGTATTCATGATAAAAATTGATGGTTTTCGAAATATTTGCAAAATACCATTATGCATTATCTTTGACCACGCCTAATTAAGATATCAAGGCGATTCCATAAAAAATGCCTTTTTCCTAATTTGTTATAGTGGACTGAAAAAAACAAATTTCAAAAATTTTTGGCTGTTAAATTAAAAATCTTGTAATTTTAGTAATATGTATTATACCAAGATGTGTTATATTATACAAAGTACCCAATAATTTGAGTCTTACTCCAAATTGAAATCCATTGAAATCAAACGTGTGATAATGCTGATATATGTGAAGTTTATTGGCTAAATTTTGTAAGGGTACATGTTTGCGTGTATTGCATGTGCAGTACTTTATTTTTCAATTTCAATTTTCAGTAAAGATGTGGGTAGCAGCAAAATAAGAAGAAATACTACACTTTTTTTGATGAAAATATCATGGTATAAAATTATTTAGCTGATTTATTTATTTAAAATTTAACAGAACAATATTTGCCTATTTTTATGTTTTTGTTGGAAATTTGACTATAGGCAGATTTATCCACATTTAATTTAAATAAGAAATAATTTAATAGTTATCTAAAAATTCTAACACTAACTAACTAACATTCATGATTAACAAAATTATTTTGCCATACACGACTGGGTGACGCTTGAATTTACAATTTTATTTAGAAATCAATAAAACCAGTAAATTATTAATTGATGAAATTTTTTATTGCCTAAAAAATCCCGTTAATTCAACAGCGTTTAGTAACATTAAGGGGACTTTATCATAAACAAATTAAATTTTGAATTGATTCAAACATTTTGTTTTCTTTTTTTGTAGAAAAAAGTTTAAAGTAAATCTCATTTTTGTCTGTATTTTCATTTTTATTTGAAGTATTTGAAGTGTAAAAGGAATTAACAGTTCTCTCTTCAAAACAAGGACCACTGAAAGTAGCCTCTTTTTAAAATATGGGTCAAAAAGGCGGTCAACATAATTCTGAAACAAAAAAAAAATTAAATTTGATATCTTCTTAATTGGTAAATCTATCCCTATCATCCAAACTGGGATCATGTTTTTTATTTCCAAAATTGTGCAAATGTTGTGCAGGTAAAATCAATATTTTGGACCTATAGCATTCAAAATATTTGGAATTCACCAGTAACAAGAAGGATATAATTTCATAAAAAAAAATCTTTTTTTAAAAGTGATGAAGAAGACCTATTAACTTTAGCCAATTTTAGTACAGTATGTCTGGAAAATATGCAAACTACTCAAAAAAATATTGGTATAATTTTAACTTCCTTTTAGAAGGACCGCCCATAATGGTAGTAAAATTACACAAAAAGTAATTACAAAAATGTTTGCTTAAAAATCGGGTTTTTTTGTGCACAAATGTTTCAGAGATTTCAGAACATTAAACATAACAGATGCGAAGTTGATATAACTGTGTCTTCTTTACTTCTTTAAAGTAAAATAGCTAATTTACATACCAAGAATAGATGTAAATTTTTAAACATAATTTTCCCTGTAGTACTTTTACACTGCTTGTGTCTATTTAAGGGAACAGTGAACATACCTAAGATATTCATAAGATTGAAGTCATTGTTTATTTATTTTGTTTGTTGCAAAGTAATATTTTGAAAAAATATTTATATAAAGTTTAAGTTTAATAATTTAAAAAAAAAAAGAAAACTGACAATGTAACAATGAAAAATTTCAGTGAATACTACCCTATTTATTAAATATTATGAGTAATTAATTCATTAAAAACAAACTATTTTCGCAGCACGAGTTAACTGGAACAAGCACTTTCATAAAATATTTCCATGCAATTTGGATTTAAATGAGAGAATTGAGATTGTAAATTTACATATTCATGCGAATGTTTATACAAATTTGGTGTAAGATCACAAATTAAAAATTTTGTATTGACGCTTAGAGGAAATGAATTAGTTTCAAAACACCAATTTTTTTAGAAAAAATTAAAGTTTTGTAAAAGTACGTTTTCTGTTTAATTAGGGCACTTAAAAAATACATTCGTACAAAAAACATATCTTCAATATTTATATAACTAAGATCTTCTCTAATGGCCCAATTTCTTTATTTCACTTGCCTTGTCATAAACCGTTATTTTGAGCAACAATTTCAAAATATTAGAAAGTCTAAGTTGCGCGCTCTAGATAAAGATGCTTGAAAGCCTCAAAGGAGATCGCTTGATCGCAAGGGTAAGCACTTGATCGTGACAAACGGTGTCTTGGTGATCGTCACGAGTGACAAGTTGAAGGATTTTTCTATCGATGGTGAATAATTTTGTTCATCATTTCAGATTGTAAATATTTGAAGAAGGCAACATTCGTCGCCAGCAAATAATACGTTTAATGTATGCTGGAGGCCGCACGATTTGTTTGCTCACTTGCGAGTTTGTGATGCGATGAGCTTTCGCCCCAATGTGGGCACTCTTAATAATTTGTTTACAGAGTGAATAGACAGAAACCTTTTTAATACCGAACTGGAAATGGAAGATGATTCTGCAGTTGTATGTCTTTAAGACACAGAGAGCTTGGAGCTTGAATACCTACGAAAATAATATGTCCTTGTGGTATTTTCTAGGGTGGCAAAAAAAAAACAACCCAAGCATACCGAATATTCTTCCTAACTTTCCTTGCTGCAGAATCTTTAAACTATAATGATGAATTTTACAAAATTGGTTTTCGTGTGGCTTAGCAAATATTTTTCAAAATCGGATAAAGAATATCAGCTCCATTTAGTGTCAATATGGGCACATTCCGTTTCTTGTATGGTATTCGATAGTCGTATTTATAAATAATTAATTAGTAATTTCATATCATTTCTTTATACGATATTTTACTCACATCGGTACCTACTTTTCGGTAGGTATCGTATTATTTATAGAATGAGCTCGTCATATGTTAAGAAATCCACTTATACCAATTATAATATTCGTCCGATATATCAAAATGGTATCATCGAATTTCCCAAAAGCATATAGATACGTACGTTTACTTTAGGAATTCCACCGAACCAAATCCATCATTAAGTAGAAAAAAACACTCTCAATTGAGCCACCATTCCAGCAAATTGATTTACTCTTCCGTAAAAGCCTTCGAATTGTAAATACAGCATCAGCAATATATACAGGTAGTAAACGGGGAATGGGAATTTATTAATTAATGATCAATAATGTTTTAACAACTTTTCTTGGAAAGCAAAAACCATGAACACATCAGATTTTTCAAATTTAAAAGCTAATTATACAAAATAAAATAAACATAAATTTAAATTGGTTTCCCACAAACGTATGCCCCGAAACCATAGTGTTTCTATCGAATATGAAATTTTATGTTGTTTCAGGCACGTGAACGAAAATATTTAAGTGTTCATAAGAAATGTTAACAAAATATCATTTAAAACATACTCTAAAAATTATTATATCGATTCCATGAAATTTTGTTAGAATTACTACTCCGACTTCATGATGAATACACCTACAGTCTTAGTTATATGATTGAAATATTGTATAATTTTTGTTAAATTTTAGAAATAAATGCGTAAAATTAAATAAAACATGTAGTTACATTATTATACACACAAATTTACGTAAAATAGTATTTCTTTACGTAGTCAGTTTGATGCAATACTACACAATAGTGGGTACTTTTATATAGCCTTTGTAATAATGTAATTCGTTTTGTGTAGATTTGATTTTTCTCATTTATGAATTGAATTTTAAACCTTTAACGTTATTTATTCTTTTGTTTCCTTTGTTTATTTTTCGTCCTGAAGTTTTTGTTAATCTTGTTTTAATTTTGTTCTTATTTATTGGTCTACCGGAAAGTTCTGTCCGTTTTTGAGAGGAAGAAAATGCTACAATTTTTAACACATTTAACTAGATTTATTGTACGATATAATTTCCATCATTCCTTATGACTTCTTCCCAGCAGGTTGGCAATTTATAAAACTTATCTTTGGATGCGAAAAACTGCAGCAGTACTACTGTAAACGTAAACGTTTTCTTCATTTTTAAATTTTTTTCTCATCAAATAATTTTGTAAAGAAAGGAATAGGTGAAAATCTGATGGTTAAAGTCTGGGGAGTATGGTCAATGCGAAAGAATTTCCCATCCTAGCTCTGAGATTTTCTGGCGGGTCGCCAAAGCAGCATGTGGTCTAGCGTTATCGTGATGCAGTATGAATTCCCACCATATACACAGTATTCTCTTTTTAAGGCTCAAGCTAGGTGTAGAGGTGAAGAAGGCATGTTTTCCGGGTTCACGTTGGTTTCATATGTAATCCATTTTTCATCATTTGATCTACCATGGTTTTAAAAATATCGTCATCTACCACAAACGGCCGCCCAGAGCGTGGCTTATTACTAAGGCCGAAATCACCTGCTTTAAATTTTTCGAACCATCTCCTACACGTTCTGTCCGAAACAGCATCTTCACCAAAAACATTTAACAAATTTCGACACGCTGACAATCTTATCTTTGTGTAGTTAATTTCAAAGGACACACAATAAATGCAATTATAAATATATACAGCCACATATAACTCAAACGAACATATCCAAATATATTCAAACTTGAAACGAAATTATCGGACAGAACTTTCCGGTAAACCTAATATTTATGAATAGGTTTGCTTTTTGAATTGAATTGTACAATGAAGATATAATTTTTCTCGAGTTCTATAACCTAAATTCATTTTGGTAAATTTTGAGGCAATACAATTATTTTAAACTTGTGCTTTACAATATAAAAAGTGCAAATTATATTTAATGCAGCATCAAAATAAGTTAACATGTACGACACTTTCTTTCATATCAGATACATTGTAAAAAATGATTTTAATTTACTGCAAAACAATTCTTTTTTATAAGAACTGCTTCGAAAACTAAGTAACATTTACATTTCATATCTAAAAATATACTGCGACTTAGTAGGAGTATATCATTTATTAAAAAAAGTTAATTTTTGTTACAATTAATAACATAAAAATGCTTTCCATTAGTGTTAATCCTCTACTTAGCGTAATATCGCTTTTCTAACAAATTAATTTTATCGTTTTATGATATAAAAAGAAATATTATAGCTGCTGACTTTAAGCTTAGCGCTATTCTGATCTCAGAAGAAGACATTCATATAATTTCTGCTTTTATTCCACGAAATGTATTATTGAATATAACAGACAACAGGATCAATCATCCTATTAGCACGCCAATAGAGCTCTTCTTCCACTCTCTACCTGCTGCAAAAATTGATAATTATTTCCGTAGATTAAAAGGCAAGGTATTTTATTGGATAATTAAATTATATATTGCTCACTTTTAGTGCAGAAACGTAGTGTAAAAGGATGCTTATGTAAAATTACATCCACTAAAAAGTAACTTTTTACGTTGGAAATGAGTAAATTAATGACTTTTACTTTTCGATACAATTGCACTACTTTTATATTTATAGGTAAATTAATGTGAACCCTCATAGAATGGAAAAATACTAATGAATACTGATCATAACTAATGAAAATGATGAAACAGTGAAAACACTAATAAGATCATCACTGTTTTTACGAGTTCATAAGTACTTTTATATAAAGTAGGATAATAATAGTAAAATTATTCTTTACAGTGTGAAATTTTGCGGACTTTAAACAAATTGTGTGTATTTTGTTGTCTTCAAAGTGCCTTATAATACAACACTTAATGTGTTATATCACAATGTCTAACACAAATGTGTCACATATACAAAATGCAACAAACTTGACAATTAATCATTAAGGAAAATTATTAAACGCACATTTCGAGAAATTTGGTAATTAAAACCTATACGTAGGTTAGGTTAGGTTGCTGTGGCTGCCTAGAAAGGCACACTTAGGCCAATTGTGGCCCATTGTGTTACCATGTAGCGCAGGAGACCATGGTTATTCGTGGGATTCGAACCCACAGCCTCTGGGACGGTAGGACAGCGCGCTAACAACTGAACTATCAGAGGCCCCTATACGTAAGTAACAAAGAAAGTTAGCTTGCACTTAAAAAAATTTAAATAATATCTTTAGAAAGAAATTTTTATAATGTGTTTTTGGATAGATACTGAGTCAATAAGGTTAATTTAGCCCGTTGGTTTCAATCTGTACATATTTAGATATATACTTATATGCAGTTTGTTAATTCATATGTAACACTAATTAAATAATATTTAATTTCGATTCATGTGATGTATTGTTTCTGCTGAACAATTTTTCAATGTTGGCTGGGGTATATTGGAAACTGCAATTATGATACTTATTTAAGTGGGCGAAGCGTGAATCAGAAACCGCAAGTAATACAAGTTTCTTGTTTTTAAAATTTGACGAAGAAAACCCATTAATTTCAGAGTAGTCCTAAGTAGCTCTAAGTTTTAGCATTTGAAATGGAGCTTTAGTAAGATCACCTTTATTTGGTTTTTATTATGAATCTCCAAAATATATAGGTGCATGAATTTGAATTATATATTAAGTTCTTATTATACTAGGTCTACCGGAAAGTTCTGTCCGATAATTTCGTTTCAAGTTTGAATATATTTGGATATGTTCGTTATAACTCTGCTGTATATCTTTATAATTGCGTTTATTATGTGCCCTTCGAAATTAACTACAACAAAGATAATTAATGTCATTGTCAGCGTGTCGAAATTTGTTAAAAGTTTTTGGTGAAGATGCTGTTTCGGACAGAAAGTGTAGGGGATGGTTCGAAAAATTTAGAGCAGGTGATTTCGGCCTGAGTGATAAGCCACGCTCTGGGCGGCCATTTGTGGTTGATGACGATATTTGTAATACCATGATAGATCAAATGATGAAAAATGTATAACATATGAAAACATCGTAAGGAAAACAGCGTGAAACCGGAAAACATGCCTTCTTCACCGAGCTTGTGCCTTAAAAAGAGAATACTGTGTATATAGTGGGACATGCAAGGTGCAATCGATTATGAGCTTTTGGAACCCAAGAAAAAGCTAAATTTGGAGAAATACAGTCAACAAATGGACGAGTTAACAAAGTACTCCAAGAAAAAAGGCTGACAATATTCTATAGGAAGGAAATCATACTGCATCACGATAATGCTAGACCACATGCTGCTTTGGCGACTCGCCAGAAAATCTCAGAGCTAGGATGGGAAATTTTTTCGCATCGATCATACTCCCCAAACCTTCCATCAGATTTTCACCTATTCCTTTCTTTACAAAATTATTTGATAAGAAAAAAATTCAAAAATGAAGAAAACGTTTACGTTTACAGTAGTGTTGCTCTAGTCTTTCGCATCCAAAGATATTCTTCAAAAATAGATTTTATAAATTGCCATCATGCTGTCATGAAGGAACGATGGAAATTATATCGTACAATAAATCTAGTTAAATATGCTAAAAATTGTATCATTTTCTTTCTCTTCAAAAACGGACAGAACTTTCCGGTAGACCTAATATAAAAATTATTATCTTCTGACATATAATATAATATAGTATAGCATAAAATTTTACGAAAGCAATATTTCCATGCATCCATTCATAAGACCACCGGTTCTATTTTTAAGCAAAAATTTCAAAAAAAATCTAAATAATTGCCCTATACCGCCAATAATCGATATAGAAAAATACTGCGCTATAAGTAGGAGATTTTCTTCGTGCATTCTTTGATGCAACAAAGATAGAATTGAGGGGATAGACGAGGTGTTAACAAAAGCTACGAAAATAAGAACATTCGCCTACTTCTTGGTATACGCCGACCCACACTATAATAACAAAACATAAGAAACAGAAAAGGGACAAGAAAAAGGGCAGAAAATAATAATCGGAACAAACAAAATGGTGATGGCGACTCTCCAGGCCTAACAAGGATCCTGGAAGCCCATACATCCGCCAGCCCCATTCGCCCCCGCCATGCGCCCCAAAAACGGCGACACACACACACACACATGCAACCCTCAAGCCAAGGAAGTTCCTTTCATTTCAGCTGCATCCATAGGCCAGACTTAGGCATGGTGCGGGCGGATTTATTTTTTTATTTTATTTATTTATTTATTTCTTTTTTTTTGTACTTCCAACGTCCTGCTCAAGTCCTCCCTTCTTCATTGTTCCATATTTCGTTGCTTTTGTTTTACGAATCTTCCTGGAGTATCCTGAGGAAGCGGCGTGTGTGTATCTTGCTTTGTATCCGCGTCACATGAAACCCTGCCAAGCGACGAGATTTCCATGCGGAAGACAATGAGCGAGATTCCCTTCAATTGTCAAGTCACGTACTGTGAACTTGTTGTTTTTTTATTATATATCCTGTGTACCTCCCCCTGGCACCAGGAGGTCAGATAACAAGGGAAGAACTCTAGGGAAAGGGGATGGAAGACGTCGGGCAAGATGGACCAGCATCAGAGCCAAGATAATGGCACTGTCTTGTTCGCTGCCAACGAAAACTTTGATTTCTTGCCCTGTGAAGGACAATTGAGAGCATTATGCCATGCAAGTCGAACTGACTGAATAGAAGCGGGCAGATCTGAATATTTTTAAAAAGAATCCTCTGATCCACGAGGAACCTTCTTGTAATTCTAGTCCTACAGACAGCACGTTGTGAATGGCCTCTAGCAGCAATTAGGATAGAAAAGCGATTGTCCAGTTTTGCATGGAGCTTGCAACAAAGTTGTACAGAAATAAATTCATGGGATTGTCTTAATTGTAATTAATTGTTCTCAATTAATATTCGATAACGTAAAGTATAAAATAAATTAAATATTTTCCATCGAGGCTAAGGCTGCAGAAGATTGTTTTGGTGTGCCAACAATTTACGATTTTATGATTTGAACCAATTATATGTATAAACTAATAGCATTATTGATTACATATATACATATAAATTCCAAATTTGATGTCGAATAAATGGCAGATAATTTTTGCACAGATTATGAAATCGAAAACAGAAATACTCATTTGACTTCCGTTTTCAGGCTTCAAACTTGAGTCTCCAGTTAAAAATCCAAAAGCCTGATCTTTCGAATATTTCAAGAAACCGGATTTTTTCCATAAAGCAAATATTTCATACAGAAAATGGTAAATGAAAATCATAACAAGATCCTGCGTGCGAAGAACTTGTTCGCCAAATTGTAGAACTTTCTCTATATTATTTTATATTTCTAGACTATGAATTTAGACTATAATTTGAGTTATATTACAAGATTCTGTGATAAACCTTTATTTTTTTAATGATTTCTCAAAATTGGTTAAAATAAGGTCTGTTACAAGTGATGTTAAATGGCACTTCTCCGTCATAGAATTACAAGAGAAGCCTTTTCAGGGTTAATGATTTTAAACCAAATATATATATATATGTTCAAAAAACACATATATGTACCACAGTAGTAGTAGTAGTGGAATGAATCTTAAAAGTTACCATTAATTATATCAACTCAATTGTAGTACTCTTCCGATTAAATTGTAATAAATACATAAATAAATTACAAAATAGTTTAAAATAATTATTTTGTTTCGAACAAAACGCATTTCTAGTTTCTGGCCTTTGTAGTAAGGAATTTTAATTTTACTAACAATAAAGAAGGTTAAAAATAAAAAGGGATAGTAAATTTTGTTGCAAAAAGTTTGTAATATCTTAGAAGTGTAGGTAAAAATATTGTAAATTTTTTAAATTTAATTATTCACAAAAACGAGGAATTATAATATTTGAATTAAGAGGGGGATTATCGCGAGAATACATGCATAATTTTAAAAATGTAACGATATCCTATAACCTGCAGTCTTTCATGTATACCAGTGAATGTAATATATTTATTGGCGGAAGTTACAAATTACATTACAATAAGGCTTAATAGACCAAAAAATAAACAATATAAAATTTTGCCTATCTCATTTACCCTACTTTCCGTAGATTTAAAACAGAAATTATAAAGATACATACCTACTTACTACAATATAAGTTTTGACAAGATGCTGAACAGAAGTGAGCAAGAAACCGACAAAAATTTATATTTAATTACCAAAGTTTAACTTCATGTGTAGCATAAGGTACCAAAAATCCTGTACCCGATGTTTTTGAAGTATTTTTGAATTTTCTCTGATATAAAGAGGAGGATTATAATTTCAGTTAGTACAAACATACAAATTGTGTGTTTAATAACACATGGGGTGAAAAAATGTTTGCAGTAAAAAAAATTAAAATGAGGAGTTCAATGGGTAGAATATGATAAATACATATATGGACAGTAACTCGCTAGGAATTTCTAAATTAGAAATTAAATTAAATAGTTCTGTAATTTTTGTATAATAAAAATCTCCTGTAATTTATACGTATACGTGCTTCTGGAATATTTGTCGTACAGACCAGCACGCATTCGTATTTTAAATTAATACAAAACATATATCTAACTACCCGGTTATAAATTTTATCGCTTAAATAATAATTCCACAGAATATTTATTTCATCTGCCGCTCTATTAAGTTTTGTTTTGTCGCTATAAACTTCGGTTATTATTCAAATTTTTGTATATTACATACCTACATTTTACTTCCTATATGCGTAAAGTACTAATTAATAGAAGCAGAAATATACGCAAAATAGAAGATATTCTTTACCCAAGTGCTTTTGAACTTAGATTTTAATTGCTTCCCTGTGGGTTTAAATATTAGTGATAGTGTTCGATTTTATTTATATTTAGATTGTTTAAAATAAGCGAACTTAATTTTGTGGACCTTTGTTGTGCATATAGAAAGTAAAAAACTTCATAATAAGGTAGAGAATTCCGTTTTTTGGGGAAGTTCCATTAAAATTATTAAAGTACATATTCGAAATATTTTTTAATTATTATTTTGATTTAACATCATGACTAATAAGAATTGTTCGTTATTTTTAAAAAAACGTGTTATATGAGGCATTAATATTGGGGAATTCGACTATATTATTTTCGTAACTTTATCTTTGGCGAGAAAACTACAGAAGCTTGTTTAATCTTAAATACAAATGAGCATATCTCCTAGTAGAAATGGAAATAATTTTTCTTATTATAGTTTTTAAAAGCTTTCCACATCTTTGTGCCAAAATGGGTATTCTGTTTAAACGTTTTCCGCCCTCGCATAGCACCCATGATTAGAGCTTCATCTTAAAAATGTTACTCAAAAGAATTTAAGTAGTTTTACAAAGTGTGCAAGGTGTGGAACCTCTTCCGGCAGTCTGCCACCCATTCCCTGCCCCGTGGGGGCGGAGAACGAAATCGACTGTGGCTTATTCTCCGCCCTTATGGGGCCTGTTCCTATTATAAATGCTTAATGTTGTGTGTTGCACAGACCCACTTCATAGGATCATTAAGGCTTGGCACTGAGGACATAACATGATAATCAAGTGGTAAAAAGCACGCCTATGTGCCCTGCACCTCCGCCAAGGAGCCGTTCGCTTAATTATTGTAGAAATCTGTCAAAGGGAAGTTGTTATAATTTTTTTTTTAAATTTCTCCCATCGTCGAGGCTGGCCTGCCTGAAGACTCTCTATCGCCGGTAAAAAACTCTTGTCATGATTTTCTGCAAGAACCAGCACGAGGAAGTTGCGCAATAAAATAAAAATTAAAAAAAAAGAAATAATAAATAAAATGTAATATCCCAGCAGGAAGGTGCTTTTTCGGAGTAATTAATGTAGCCGCAGAGAGTCAGGAGTACAAAGCCGTATCGCCTTTTGATCTCAATTCTCATCTAATTACAGAAAATTTCCGTTTTTTAATTTTACCTTAATCCTCGAGAGTAATCCACCCGCGTCGCCGAGGCGCGGTAACTGCGTCATGCTCGCTTCGTGATAGGGACTAGGTCGTCCCCGCAAACCCGAAGATTTCCTTTGATGCTGTATCTAGTGAAGGTGGTGTTTCTTAACGCTAAGAGGTTAATTACAAGCCTCTTTGAGACATTATGAAATGGGATTTCGTAAGTCTTCCTCATTTATCCCCGTTTCCCGCTGTAACATTTTCACCATCATTGCAGCCCTGCGGCGGGAAAGGGATTCAATTAAATATTTGCAACGGCAGTAGTTCGTAAGTGCGGCACGCCAATGTGGGTATCTAATTTTATTAAAATTGCTCAACGGGGACGTCTAGTGCTCATTAATATCGCCGTCGTCTTGTAGATTTTGTGCACGGTGAACACTGACGAAATTAAGAACTATTGAAGGTATTTTTCTGTGGAACTGGGTGCTGCAAAAGGGCTTTTTTAATTGCAAATTTTTTCCATTTTCCCCCCAAAGGAGACGGCTGGAGAAATTGACCTAATTTTCCCACGGACGATATGGTATGATGTTTATTTGACTAGTTGTCCAACGACTCTAGCATAACAACCTAAAGAATTAGTAAGGTTGTTCGCAGCAAACTAGAAAATTAAAGCATAGACAGAGAAATAAACCCTGAGATTGGTACCAGACATTTTGAAATGTGCATTTCCCTCGCTCTACTAATGAATTATAAAATTAGTTCAAGTTTTACCTAATATAGCGAAACTTTTATGTATTTATTAAGGAGATAGTTTTATCCCGAATATTACAGAAGGCTAATAATAAATTTGAAACTACCTTTCTTCTAGTTCTGCAAAAACTTTACTCTTGAAAATATTAACAAAAAAAAAATAAAAACAATTAAAAAATATTTGGCTGATATTAAACTTTAATACCTTTTGATGATCAGTTGTGCAGTAGTCTGAAATCTCGAAAAGTTGGCCAAAACTAAAAACAAATTTTTTTTATTAGAGAAATTTTAATAGTTGGGTTGGATACTTGAATCTTTAAAGTTTTGATTTCCGTTGAAACATTTGCCCTTTGTTAATCTGCAAAAGAGGAAGTCATTTGAAAAGGGCCATTCGGCAGGTTAGATACAGTAAAAAATTTTTAAAATAACGTATAACTTAAAATAACATCGTTTCATTAATTTTTCTCAATTCTTATTCTTAATCTTTCTTTGAATTTTTAAAATAGAGTGGATAGGTAAAAATATGAAATTATATTTGAACTAATTTAAGTGATATAAATTACATTTTAAAACAATTTCAAACAGTCATTTATACTGGAAATAATTATTTATAACAGAAAAACAGATTTCTGTAAAGATATTGGTTTTGTGATAGGGGAAAGCTGCAACCGGAATGAATCCAAAAATCAAAAGCTTTAAAAAAAGCTAATAATGTAGTTTTCGAACGCACTATCAACATTAGAAAGTGTCATGGAGATAAAGTTATCACTGTGATTATAAATTCAAGAAATATAAATTGGGAAGTAAATTTTTCTTTTTTCATTTTGTTAATTATTTATTTTATAATTAATAATTCTGATAAACCCTAGAAAATTGTTTATTTAATCATGTTTTTATTAAAAACGTTATATTATGTTTTAGGTGAATAGTGTTCGTTGTACCAAACAATATATGTAGGGTTACTTGTCCCATTCAAATTGAGAAGCCTAACTTTGTATTCTGTTGATGAAGAAAAAGAGTTGGACGAAGCTATTTACTTCTGTAGATACGTGATCGGCCTACTTCTGACGAAAAGATAAAGACCTTTGAAACTTATCTCAAGTAGTGTAAAAAAAAAAAAACCCATTGTCCCAGAATAGGGTTTGCTGTCTTTCCACCACAGCTTTGGTCGAGGATCAGTCAATACTGCAGTAGCGTTCAGGGACTTGGTACCTAGATGAAGATTCTTCTCTAGCCAATTCATCAGCGACCTCGTGGGGGTAAATTGTCACAGTTGATTTAATATCATCAATATCAATCATAAGGAAATCATAAGGAATATCATTATGTTATTGTTTTTATAATTGTAGATAATTTTATTTATTGATTTCCTGTTTCTTGTTTAGTAGTGCAAGAACTTCAATTCTGAAATGGAATTATTTCTTTTGGATATTGTTATTACTTAAAAATGTATTAGTCTAGTTAAAAAGTGAGGCATCTATCCAATTTTGACCGTATTTAGAAATTTGTCTGTATACAAAAACAAATAATAAGGTTTTTTTAACCAGCACCGATATACGAGTATGTAGCACGAAATATTCAATTATGGTAACTATCATCTAAAAGAGTTAATGTTTCGAATTTTACTTATTAAGATCGAAGTTTAAAAGTTTAATTTGAAAATAAACCCTAAATGAACTAATAATCCAAAAACATATTTAAGAAATATTAAAATCAAAAGAAAAGTTAAAAATAAAATTTCAATTACTTTTTAATTTTTGTTTTATCTCCTCATTAGTATTAATGCAACCAAAGTCCTGTCGTCCTTTTTTCCAATTCATTCAACTAAAAATCCAGATTCGTTGCGCGCAAAAACGAAAACTCTCAGAACGAATCATTGCCCTATCCAAAAATAAATCACTGATTGTAAATTGTGTGCTGTAATTGAAAATTCATAGAAAATTGTTTCATAAAGCTAGGGGCGGTGTTAACATCTTAAAAGAACTAAGAAGCTGAGAATGAAAAAGCAAAACTAAAAGGAGACAAAAAATTCCTATCAGCCCTACCGAAAACGACTACAATTTCTTGAAGGGGTGTGCTTAGCATACGGCCCAATGAATATAAAGCACTTTCTCAAGAAAAAGGGTGCAGATTCCCTGAAGGGAAAAATGATGAGCTTGTCAGAGTAATTTAAAGCTTGGCAATGAAATATAAAATTCATAAGGAAAGAATTTACATATATTCTTAAAAAAGTGGGAGTTTTCTCAATATAGAGGATTTCGTTTTAAGTGGGTCTCACAAAATGTTAGTCACATTTTTTATATTTAATAGATTGAATTATCATAGTGGGTGGTATGCATTTTCCCTGTTCGCTTACAGTTTTTCGTTCTTAGAACCTCCACAATAAGATCGTCATCGATTAAAGTGCTCGAACACTTCTATAGAGAATAATTCCTCCACTTGAGGACAGCAGTAGACAGACATATCAAACATCAGTTGAGATGAGAAACACTAATTGACACAAATTACTGCGCGCAGCCAAAGTATACTCGTGCATTTTTACTTTTTTCTTCACAATTTGTGCGATTGTCGAGGTATCCACAGCGGGTGGTCGATCCTTCCCCTAAACTATGACTCGACACAAAATTTTCTCGTCATCACCTTGTTAAATCTGGACACTGCCCACCTCCTTTTATTTCTGCTATTTCCCGCTTTTTTATTTTTTATTTTTTGTTCTGTTTTATTCTCCTGTGGGCCCTTCATTTTCTTTTCGGATTGATGGACATATTCAGACAATTTCATGCCTCTTCAGTTGTACAAACAAAATGCTGCTCAAGACATACCTTCTGGGATACCTTTGGCAAGCTCTTTCTTAATATCGAAAAACACAATGGGTATTGAATCACATTAAGGTGTCAATTTGAGTGCAACAATGCATTCGTTGCACACATAAAAGAATTATCAAGAATACATTTCTCCAACTTGAGAGACAGCATTTCGAGAATTCGATGAGTGGAAAAATTGGAGGTTTATTGGATGTTAAATGGCTTAATCGAAATTTTGGATTTTTTGTGTTATATGTATGCACTGAGAAGAAAAATACGTAAATTTATGTAAAACAGTAGTAGTAGTAGTAGAATACGAGCCTATGAAAATTAACTTCAGTATACGGAGCTAAATTTCATTAAAATATTACAAAAATGTTACTAATCGACTGTACGACTTTTGCTATTGAATTATTCATTGACTTAATAGAAACGCATTCCATAATGCAGTATATGTATAATTTAAAGTATGTGGTATATTTTATCTTTAATTAAATGAAAATACACCTTATAAATAAACCTTAAAGAAAAAACATTATAGGTTTTAAAAACATTAATTCCAAATTTATTCTTTTCGCACACTCGGGAACTGTCCATATGGAGTTTTCTTTGTATTCAGTTATTACTAATTTTAGGTAGATTTCATATGACTGCAGTCTACCTGAAAGCGATTTCGGAAAATGAATAATTCCGAAATTTATGTTAAAGGTTGTAGACTTCAAAAATACCCGACACGCAAATGCTTATACATATATTTCTCAATATATTTTTATCAAACTTTGCCCATACAATTATTAGGCCAACATCTCGGCAAGTTCATAAATGGGGTTAATTGGACAAGGAGTGAAGAGCTATAACCATTTCAAAATATGATTTTCTTACCGCGATAGCTACAATATTTCATAATTAATTTTATTCAAACTTTGCAAATGCATTTATCAGCTTGATATCTAGGTTATCAAAATTGGCAAATATATCCTTTATGGTAAAATGACGGCCAAGTTCGTAAATAGGTTGTCTCCGTCAAAGGGTGTGGATTTAAGGAATAAACCCTCTTATGGAAAATCATTAAAATGCGGTATTTTACGTATATCGCTATTGATCAAATTTGAATTGAACAGAATTATCTTTTTATTCGGGAGGGAAGCACCCATTTCTTTAAAGGAGCACCATAACCATAACATTTTATAAAAATTATTTATCACGCTTCAAAATTCGTTCACAATTGGTAGCTTGATCGGAATCGTTTACCGAATGCAAGGACCATTCGGTAAACGATTCCGATCAAGCTACCAATTGTGAACGAATTTTTGCGATATTTGTGAAACTGAAGCGAATCTATCGGTTTTCTTATGACCGTCAAATGTTATTGACAGAGAAAACATAAACCAGTACACAGGAAAAGCGTTCTCCACTCTCTGAATTAATGCCCCCCAATTTTCAAATGTATTACAATTTTGACTCAATGAGTGGATATTTTTATGGAAAGATAATGAAATAAAGAAGCTATCGGGTCCACGATACAGAAGAAATTCAGACCCTTATCGCTTTGACCATTTTTTGTATTTCCCATTGAATGATCTCAGAAATGCATAAATAAAATATGATCAAAAAATTCCCATTCCTTCTACATATGTTTTAAAGACCACGTTGAAATCTTCATTTCCCTTCTAGCCGCCATCGAAAGTTTTTCTTTTTGACTATATATGTATTTTTTTTTTTTGTTACCTCACACCTCACAGCCAAAACGCGTAACCAACTGTGCCAGTCGAGGTCTCTTTTATTGCGTTCCTGTGGAACATAAATAATTGAAAAGAGTTACTTAATACAAAAATATATTTCCTTAAATCCATTATAATTATCATTGATTTAATTCATTTTTCTCCTAGCTTCTAAAGAAAATATGTCTTTCTTATAAGTATACTGTTAATTTGTTTAACAATTTTTATTATCCCTAAATTTCATTATTTTAAAAAGATTTTTATAGAATTGGGGAGCATTTCCTTAAAGTTTGAAACTCTAAAGTTTATTAAATCAACTACAGGCTTTAATTAATTTACTACATATATTTCTTATGATTTATTAGATTAGATTATCAGATTTATTTATTTATTTTAAATTCCGTACTTGTGATGATCATTTTATAAATATATAAATACCATACACTCAATTTTATGAAATTTCAAGGTTTGTCAAATCAAATGCAGTGTTTCATTAAATTTTTCTCATTGTAATTTTGATGATTCGACAATAGATTGAATTAAAAAAAGACTTACTTAATTGGGCTGAGTTTTACAAGGTCTATAAATATGAAACCGAAATTTTTGTTTCATATATACACGTTTATTGTACGAAAATGATGAAAAATATATTTTTCGAAGTATTGTCCATTACTAGCTATACATTTTTCCCACCTGTCAGAAAATTTGTGGATATCACGTAGAAAACTGCTGCTCTTTTTAAGGCAAACCAGTCATCGAGCTAGTTTCGTACATTTTCATAAAAAGTGAAGCACTGCTCAGCAAGTGCGTATCCAGCCCGATGTATACATTTGGTAATTGGACGAAGCCAAGCCTGGTGAGTAAGCCACATGCGAAAGTATTTCCCAACTAAACGCCTCAATCGTTTCCTTGATCAGTTTTGTTGTGTCGAGGTATCCACAGCGGGTGTATGATGGTGCATTATCATGAAGCAAAATCATTTTATGTTGCCTTTTTTGATATTCTGGGCGTTTTTCACGCAAAGCTTGATTCAAATCGATCATTTGTTATCGTCAATAGCGGTCAGTAGTAACAGTTTGTTTATTGCATTAAAATGACCACTTTTTCAATTTTTTAGACCACTGAACGCATTGTGATTTACCAAGGGGACGCTTTCCGTAAGCTTCGATAAGAATTCGATGCGATTCTGCAGCAATTCTCTTCAAATGGTAACAGAAATTCAATGCTGTCCACAAATCGTACTTTCCACGCACAAAATTCAACATGTCTAAAGCTAAAGCAAACTAACTATATTGTGAAACTGGTATTGTTGAGAGTTGACAATCTTTGCCAGATGTTAACAAGGCAAATTTCGGTTTCATATTTACAGACCATGTAAAGACGAAAAATTTATTTTTAGTTTAATTAGTTCTTTCCAAGTATACATTTACACTTAGATCGTTTTTCTAACTTTTTTTGAAAACACATTGTGCATTTAGGTGCATAGTGAACTGTTTAAAATTTTGGCAGAAAAAATGGTAAAAATATTTGGAATTAATAGTCCACTTAGTATGAGCCGCAAGAACTGAAATATATGTATGAATTTGGTTCACAATGGAATTTTTTTTAAACTTCGGTGTCGTTGATAGGATGACATCTTTACATGGTATGTACTTGTCAAATGAAAGAGACTAGGTCCCGGTTACGTACCTCGTCAGTAACTTAAGGCCAATATCACTTTAAAAATATCAAGCTTTAAAACTCGATAAAAAGCTTAATTTTCATTTACGGAGTCATATACCAGATATATAGCCACCAATGTCGTATTTTTGTCGAACTTTTTACAAAGATTTCACATAATAGACCGAGCTCCTACAACAGTAAAAAATATAAATTCAAACAAAATCAGAAAACAACTAAAATTAAAAATATTAAAATGATAGAAAAGCATGTCAGGAGCTTTATACAGTGGCAGGCAAATGAATTTATGTTAATTGCCTTTATTTATGAATTTTTGAAAGAAAAAGTTAACTAATTATGGTTAGTCTAGTTTTCTACCATAAAAAATTTTGTCAAAATTTAAAAAATGTTTTTTAATATGGCAGACACTTCAATTATCATTAATTAATATTTAGTAAGTGCACTTCCTCTCGAAGAAAAATATGTTTAATGTTAAAAACAAATACTAAAGAAAGTTTATACGTTGATCAGGATACTTCAAAGAATAGACTAACAAATAATAATACATATCTTTCCGAAACACCATGTAAATATACTGCATAACACTTTTAGTTTAGAAATTTGTTGATAAATTTATTAATAAAGTGTAATTTAATAGGCGGTTTGAAATTAATATAATTTTAAAATTTAAGCAGAACAGCTTTTTTATTATAACTAGATATTTCTTATATGATTACTCTTGTTGTTATACAAATTTATCTGAAAGTGTCAAAAGCCTTAATTCTCGTATAGTAGTACATGGGACATTTACTTTAAAATTAGTTACTTTTATTTTAAAATTTTGAATGTTCCTGGCTAGGCGCATGGCTGGTTGTGAAGGCACCAATTTATTGTAATCCAAGCGATAAAAAATATTTAATTGATACATTGCTTTTGTAAAGTATATTTCTGTCCTGTCCTAACAAATTCCTTACATAATGAGCTCAAATATGCTAGTATTATTTGAGTTACATAGTCTCTAATGTATGATTAGAGTTAAACTGGTGTTGATGCACAACTAAGGGGGATAAAATGAAATTCCTTGTGTTAATACCCTTCGGTATGCTTTAATTTCACCGGCGAATCTGCCGACCTCACCTACTTCGGTTTCCATGCGAACCTGTCCTGTTCTCTATTCCACGCTAGAGTCCAGTTCAGTCCGCAAGAAAATTATTGACACAAAACCTGTAATCCTTGTTGATGCCGGAGCCTGAAACCATTTTAATTTGTGCCGGATTTAATGCAATCAGGGCCTCCACAAACCCCACTCCAGTGTATTTAGTCTATAAACGGCTGACATTAGAATTCTACTAATTCTAGAATTGCAGGTGGAAAGCTTAACGTGATCCCTTCAGATCCCTCGGTACCGAATGTGTGTGCCGTGTACCCAGTATCCCGAAAAACAATCAGGCTCGGAAGCTATAGCAACAATTAGCTCCTCTCCTAGCGTTCTCAAGTGGTGCAGAACGAATGCGATTCGAATTTCAAATCAACGAAGGACTCGAGGGCATAGCTGCCCAAACCGGCTCTGGATGAGATGAGATGTGATGTGCTGCTGATACTCCGGGAGCAGGGAACTTATGAAGATTTTGATGGAATCAGAATTTCAATAAGAGGACCACGTGTACACAAGATTTCCTCCGTGGACCTGTGTTAGGGCAATTGGATTAGAAACGGCCGAAGAAAAAAAACGTAGAGGTGCACATCAATTCTTGCTTAATCTGCGAGAACACAAAATGTTCGTTTTCTTCATTTCGAGTCCCGATTTTTCGCCACACTAATAAAGTTATGAATAAAAGGAAAAGCATTAAATGAGGCCCTACTAACTTCAAAGCAGGAGAAGTGCTCTTAAATTGTAACAATTATTCTCTTCTTGTTTATAGACAAAGAATGTAAAAACACCTAAAAATCCTTCTTGAAACATAAATCCATAAAAGGTATTAATTAGACTTTTCTGTCCATGGGAAACATGAAAGGACTGTTTTAGGTTACCATTTGTTACATTCAAATAAGGGTTTCGGACAACTTATACGCAGGCGTTAAATTGCTACAAAATTACTGCTCGTGGTATTGTCCCTGGTAAACCAATCTCTTTCGAACTGTAACCTGTTTCATAAAAGAAGTGTGGATTTTTCCATCTATTCACATCAAATCCGCCCTGCGGAAGGGAGGCCTCGTTGGCCGGTGCAGGAAAACTCAAGCAATTGGTATTAAGCAGAACCAATTGGGACACGCAGAATATATCCTTCTTTGCTGAAGATGGCTGAATTTTTTTCAAATCATATATACTTGGAAAAAATAGCATTTTTGATTCGAAATTTTAAAAATTTATTTCTTTGATTCGAGGACTTTATTACAATACTTATTTCTAATATTATTTTATCATAAATATGAAATTTGTTATATGTAGATCACTAAATATTTCAGTCGTGATAGGGACATTTGTTTTCTATCAATTTTTTTTTTAAATGCTTTATACGATACCAAAGATGTTTCAAAAAATATGAAATAGTGATGCACGAAAGATTTGGAAATAGTCAATACTCAGTGTTCTTTATTTGGTTAAATATATTATATTATAAATTATTATGTTCTCATTTAACGCCAAAGTTATATTCAATGGTAAAATTAAATCCAATCTCTTTGTATCTGATGAAAATCAAACACCGCGTTAGATGCAAAACATCTCACGCTCCACTATTAAGCATGGGGGTGGGTGAGTTACAGTGTGCAAATTTACACTTCATCGATGATCAAATGGATCACCGTTTCTATACCGATATCCTGGAAAATAACATAAAGACCAGATCGTAGAAACTTGGAATTAATAATTATTTCTTGATAAATTGGAATTCATAATTATTATTTCCAACAGGATAACGTTCCAAAAAATATGCCTGCAAATACAAAATCCTCGTTGCTATATAAAACATAACATCGACTGCAAACACCGGGGGTGTCATTTGATCTTAACCCTATAAAGCATTTGTGCTCAATTTTGGGAAGAAAAGAGAATCCGTTTAATATTTCTTAATTTTAAGAAAGAATACGGGAAAAATAATGTAGCATCGGGCCTTTTAAAACACAAAAATTGGTAGAATCAATGCCAAGATTAACATCTGTGACTTGAGCTAAGGGATAACAACCAAAATATTAATGTATGTTGAATGAACAAAAATACTCTTCTTTGTAATCATAATTTTATTACCGATGTAGTAAAAGCCCCAATACTTTTGTGAGGAAGGAATTCGTATACTACGGATTTATTTTTAAAATAGAAATGGAGTATTTGCTTTTTATTTGGTAGATTAGTTACTAAGAGTTAAGAGTGTGAGAATATATATCTAAATAACTTGTGATATAATATATTTAATGAAAAGAAAAGCTTGAAAGTATTTTTAATAATGACAAAGCTTAGCTGTAGCTGCTTCGAACAATTCAGACGGCTGGAATAATGGCGACAGCTGTATATTACTACAAAATTTTAAATATTTTAAAACTTAGAAAAAATGTTGTACCTTTTAGAGCACAATAAATATATCTATAAAATTTCACAACGATGTCTTTCTTCTTTTTATAAAAAAATTAATTTTGAACATTTTAGAGTGTAACGACCACATAAATAATTAATATGTGTTTATTAAAATTTAATTGACATAGTTTAATGAATTAAAGTTAAAGTTAAAATGCATGTAAATGTTAGGAAGTATGTATCTTCAAAGCACTTCTGATATTATGGCTCATGAACGTGACCATCCTATGTCTATAAAGAGTTTGTAGTTTTATATAACTATGCTTTTCAAAGTGGGTTAAGCGATAACTCAAAAAGTTCGTTATCGATCGCACTGAATATGTCAGTATATATAGTATACTATATGCATATAAATTCTCGCACCAATCTCAGCCTGACTTTGATTCTAAAATTTTAAAAAATCAATTGAACTCTAATTTTATAACCAAAATAGATGAAAAATTTGGTATACAACGCAAATACTGATTTTGTGTTATTAAAAACAGAGGCCTGCTATTTAAAAATTCTTTTTTCTTTCTTGGTTTTTATAGCTGATTATGAGGGTTTGGGAACCTGAACTCGGTTTTTTTAATACAACTTATATTTACAGACCTTTTTACATATCTTGATGAACATGGTTTTCATATGTGCGCTTACAACGTGTTTTATTCGCTTTAATCAATTTCTGGAAAAAAAGTTAAACTGATGAATTATTTCGAAATGTTTTAAATTTTGTTGTACTTTTATAAAAATTAGTCGAAATGCGACCTTTTGGAGTTTGTAATCCTATTTGTCTAGAAAAGGTGATGCGACGACTCATTTTCTTTTATAAATTCGAAATCTACAGAAAAAAATGATTTACCAATTCTTTGCTATTTATAGAAAATCATCGTTTCATCATGGTCTTAAAACAAAATACTACGGTAAGTCATGCCCTGAACTCGACCTGCCCTTGATGTTTTGTTGGAACTGCTAGAGTTGTTTCATATTTTGATCTCTTTATACTTTGTAAACTATCACAAAAAATCTCTGCAGTATTTGCAATATCCAATCGCGTTTTTCGCATAAATACGTGAAAGCGTTGCCTGAACTCTAGGAGTTAGGTCGAAAGGAATTTTCCACAGAGGTTGAAGATCCGCTTAAAAATCTCATACATTAAAAAAATATAACATTTAACATAGACCTGTAATCCCCTTGTACACGCACCTTGTTTAGGACATTAGGGAAAAATATTACTTTTATACGGCGAATACTGTTGTTTATTTTTTTTTTTTTGTTGAAACGTTTTCATGATCGTATTGCCAAATTTCACCGACAATGTCGTGTTGTCGAATTGATGTATCGAAATGCCAAAAAAGGTCCCAAAAGTGAGATAAAAAACTGTTTTTATTATTAAGACCAAATATTAGATTATAGTTTATTTGTTGGATTTTTATATCTTATAGTACATATTACATAGTATATCCTTCGAAATTCGAACTGTCTTTTTAAAGTTTTTAAAGAAGCGGTGATAAAGTACAGAAACATAGCTAATCAACCAACAAGCAACAGCTAAAAACTAAATTTAAAATATATTTATTAATTACAAAACTAACTTTAGGACTTAGCATAAAAGCAAGGTCTAAATAGCGTTCTTGAAAATTAAAAACCAATGAAGGTCTTACGGAAACTGTTATATAAATAAAATGCTTTAAATTCGATTATCTTTAAACCCTGACAAAAAAATTGCAACGCAAACGCAGAAAAAATCTATAGCCCTATCTATATAAAGTTGAAAGCTACTTAACGTACGTCCACAGCCTGCCTACAATTAATTCGCCTGCTCCTGACAGGTCTAAATGGTGTCACTAATGCGTGAAAATACGCTTCGTCCCGGACTCAAAATCACCACAAGACCCCGAGGGGAATCCCCCACATTCCGCCGGACTATTATTGTTATTGACTGGCTGACCACCACAATTTCACACCGACAAAACCTTTTGTCGTTGAAATTTCCGAAATTATCATTTATATGAGTCCATCTCGGATACCCTGGACCGGATTTTGGGCATAGTGATGGCAGTGCGTGCACATGGCATCGCATATAAATACGGGGTGGATTCTGCCAGTGAAAGACCTATATTGCATTAACGGGGATGGTCAGAATAATTATTTTATATAACGTTTTGGCGACTTACTAGTTTTTCGCGCCTATAGAAATGAAAAATCAAGGGTTTTTATGAATAATTAAAGTGTTTAGAAATATCAATTTTATTATTTCTTGAACCTTCGTGTATGCAAAAACCTAATTATTAGAAGGTTTTTTGGATTAAAACACAAATCAGAGTAGTTCAGTCAGATGAAACCAATAATATTAAGCTCCGATGGTAAGGAATGAGTATGGAAAACGTAAGAGAAATGCTTGAGCAAAAACATGTTACACCCATGAAGATGGTAAGTTTATTGCGTGGGGACGATTGTGTTGAAACCGTATTGGAAGTTAGCAAGAATAGATAGCAAAATTCTGGTACAGGGCTACATTCAAAATTTACATGAAATTAGCTGGGAACTCTTGGTTTTTGGGAAAATAAATTTAGGGCATTATCTTTAAGCAAGACAAGGAATTAAAACATACGACCCGAATAGCAAATTAAAGACGTTATACATGCATATTACAGAATTCAAAGTTCATAAATAACGATTACAATCCCCAAGCTTAAACCTCATTCCCCATAGAGCGTATGCATATGTAGCAGCGACCCTCCCAGTTTTACCTTAATATACATATGTATCTATAAATAATTTTCGCAGTATCAACAATATAAGAAAGTCTTCCAAATTCATACATTACCCATCAGAGGTAATTGTAGAAGATATAATGGTTAATGAGTTTATTTTCGACACTATTTTCTTCGAATAAATTTAATCATATAAATCAATAGCTAATGAGTCTATAAAAGCATCTCCCTTAGGGCACTCTGGATACAAGCGGAGACAGTCTGCACCAGCCTTGCCTGCGTCATGAGCATCGTGGTAATCATCATCAATTCTATTTTTTCCAGGTCTAAAACAATTTTTTTATCATAATATGCAATGCAATTTTAATAGAATCACTGTCACTTACGTTAGAACCTCATGAATAATTTCTGCGAATATCCCTACAGGTTCATCGACTTGTGCGTTTTCACAAATTGACCTTAGAAGGCATTTATGCCCATTCTTTCCCTGGTTTACCATGTAAGTTTCTAAAGTAATATAGACAAATATTCTGGATTCATCAGGTCCACAGAAGCCGTCTCTATCAAAATGTTCCCTCATCGATCGCAAACTGCGACCTTCCCATTTATCCCAGACATAAAGAGGACTGGTAGGAACCGAATATTGGGCTTGAATGTTATAACCGCAGTTCAGCTGACGCCACTTAATTGGGTCTTCTAAGTATAATGGATAGATCGCGCCGAAAACCATCTAATATTGAATTAACTGATTATTGAGCTATTAGAAACACATTAAAACAAAAGACCTTGTTAACGCCACCATCGTTGAAAATTAATGCTCTTCTTTGCCGAATTCTTAAAGATTCGTTACCGAAATTTAGAGCACCTTCAATTGTACTAAAGTACAGAGAATAAAAACAAATTATTAGCCAAGTAGTTTCCATTGACAAAACAACACTAAAAAGTATCATTCAACTTATCTAGAGAGCTTCTCGAATTGTACTGACGCCAGTTATGCCTAGATTGAGATATCGCCGCCTTTATCAACATTTGCTTGCATTTTTATTTAGCACCTACGTTTCTATGTCTTATTAAGACCGAATTCATGAAGATACTCACGACAATAGTTCAACCAACGGATTTTCGAGTTTATTATTTTTATTAGAATTAGGAGTTTCTTAATTTTTCTGTATGCATTATAAACAAGATCGTAATAATTTGACTTTAATACTTTTGCAGCTTAATTTTTGATGAAGCATTGTGGAGATATTCGTTTGAGTGCGTATGCTTCAAATTATCAAAAAAAAAATTACATTCTGTAATGATTATGGGCTGCAAAGAAAACTTGCATTAAACCTTAGCTAAGGTGAATTTGATAGATTTTTGGGCGCAGTATACGAAAGAAATATTGAAAACATTGTATCATGATTTTTTACCTTTTTGTGTATTTTCATCGCTTTTACTGAATTATTCTAATACATGTACCTCAAAAAGGAAAAACCTTAAAATTTTTTATAGACCTTAAAAATTTCACACTGATGTTCATGATTACAATAATCGTGACTTATAAAATCGTTTTGCAGATTTTCCTTAAAGGAAATATATGAGATATTTGTAGATAATGAATTGAATGTTATCATGAAATTTAAAATAAAAACAAAAAATAAAAACAAGTTTTCATTTATTCTCTAAATTAACAACATTGACATTCAGTTGTCAACCCAGAGGCTACAGGTTCGAGACCCCCATATAGTAATGGTCTCCTGCGACATGTGGAAATACAATGGGCCAGAAATGAATTAAGTGTGTCTTTGGGCAACAACTCTATCCTAATCTAACCTAAGGTAAAAATAAGTGTAGATATTTTGGGCGTATATAAAAGAAATGCTAAAATATAGTAATTTCCACGACAATAATAGTTATAACGTTATTATAGTAAATTCATTTTGTAATTTCAAATATAGTGCTTATAAATAATGTTTTAAAATTCAATGTATATCTTATTGTGATTTCAAATGAAGTCTCTAGTAATATAAAGCATATTCGCACTTCGGTACTCGATCCAAGATAAGTAGAAAATCTTGCATTGAATTGAAATTTATGCATAGTTACCTATATCAAACACTTTTCATTTCACAAAACTAAACTCAAATTGCCTGGATTTATATACACTTTGCGTCAAAAACTTAATCCAAAAATTTATCCGGTTCAAAATTTGGGGTTCGGATAAAAAATATTACGACAATTTGAATCAATTATTCCAAATTTTAAAACCTTTATACACGTGGGGTTTGAAGAATCCATGTCAAACAAAAAATTCCTTTCTAAACTGAATCAGATAGGAAAATGAAAAAACACAGCTAACATATCTACTGGAATTCCTAGCATACTTGTATTGTAGTACTTAGTATTTATCTCTTGTAGTTTTCTTTTTATAATTAAAGTAAATTATCTCTGCAGTTATTATAATTCTTTCTGTTTGTATAGGTAACAGCACTACTAAGCTTAATAATTCTTTTCTGTAATATGTTTAATCCTCGACCGTCGTGAGACAGATTAGTTTTACCCTACTGATGACAATTTTATTGCGGTAGCATTCCTGCGTAGTACGAGAGGAACCGCAGTACAGACAAGCATTATACGAATACGATGTCAGGGCCAAGAATCCATCGTAAACGACTTTCCGATTTCCAGTGATATTGGACATTGCATTTCTGTTGAACAGGTCCACTGGAGAGATTTCTTTTACATACTCGTAAATTAACTAGCCTAGCTACCAACACTCTAATAAAATTAGTGAAATGAAAATGGTTAAATATAATAACTATGTTCAGCCATACTCAACATTACATAGATATGCTATTAGGAAATTTTATATCAAGTCAGACTAGTCTTTGGACCACAAAGAGTTAAAATTAGAACTTCGAGATTATTTATGTTAAAGAAATTACAGAACAAAGTGTAGAGTAGTATTACTTCTATACAAGTGAAAAGAATTATAATAGCTATACTGATGACATGCTTTAATTACAAAAAGAAAACTAAAAACAATTATGTGAGTATTACGTAAAATAAGGCTAATTTATTATAAGTTTTAGGATTATAATATATGAAGAAGACATTACATGGAATTATACATAAAACAATTTGACTGAATATAGATGTCTCTACACTTTTTATATATTTTATTATATATATTTTTTAATACATCATTTTAAAACAAATTTTTTACTTTTCAGTAAATCGATATATTTTTTGTATACGCGTTTTTCAATCGTACTGTATACAGCCTTTTTCGCACGTTTTTTTCATTATAGAGAAGCGTCAGAATAAACCTTATTGTTTCTAAATGAAATGAGATATTGACTTGAAATCTACGTAAGTGGCCCACAGACATTTTCTCATATGCGTTACAATATCGAGTAATTTATTTTTTTTTTTAATTACTATTAGCATTACTGCAATGGCAGTTGTAATGGCAATGATAACTCTGGTTCGGTTAATTCATTGTAAATAATTACTAGTGAATTTTTCGTTATCATTGCATATTGCATTTGAAAATGCACTTCGCAATGATTTTTAAGTTCTCATTACTTTTGTTTCTTGTGGCAATTCTTATTTATTTAAAAAAAAATCAATAAACGAGGACTTAACATAATTCCATTAAATATTATATATAGATAGATATTTATGTATATAGTATTCCTTTAAAATTATATGTATATATATAATTTGAATTTTTAGTATCTTTTGAATGAATCATTGGAGAATATTACAAATATTTTTAAGATATTGTTCTTAAATTCAATACGAAAAAATGCTTGTCGGTCGAAACGTTTGAGAAGCTGGTCGTTTTGAAAGCTAATTTACCACAAATATCGAAATTGAGTATTTCATGAAATGTTATGCAGTTGTTATTTAAAATTTTTCCAAACAAATTACAATTTTAACAGGAAACAAAATCAATACTGATTTAAATGCCATTGTGCAATTACAATTTCAATTGCAATGTGTAGTGGTAATGAAAGCTTGACTAGTAATTAATTACAATAAAATAATTGTACCCTTATTACCACTGCAGTAATGTTTGTTAATGGTAGATAATTTTAAAATTAGTGGTAATGAAAATAGTAGGAATTATTCCTAATATAATTCATTATTTTTCAAGCCTGGTCGCCTAAATATAAAAATCGTTTTTAAAGTTATAAACAATTATTTTTAAAAAATATGCCATGTCTGCAAACGGAGGAAACAACAAATTTTAGTTACACTAATGCTTGAGGGGCATCATTGGAAAGAGCTTTCCTAGCAGAATAGTTACAAATATACCTAAATATTAAAATTAATTTTAACAAATTGCCTTTGATGCTTAGAAAGGGAATTTCAATCGAAATGCAGAACAAACACGGGCTTTAATTATGTTAAATCGTTAAATCAAATCAATACAAGATTTTAAAATTTGTTATTTTAAATTTTTTTATATATTTACCGATATAAAAAAAGGAGTGAGTTTATAAACGTCTTCAGCAAATTCTGCAATTAATAATGGAATTTCGCAGCTTTCCTTATTCATACCCTACAAGTATTTTTAGTCTTTAAAAAGACTGCCAGCGACTTAGCTTACCCCATTCATCGGTAGCAACTGAAAATAGGTAACGAACCGATCAAAAATAAAAAAGGAGACTTCCTGAGAAGCTATTTCTGGAAGTTTTTTTTTTTTTTACCAGAGCAGCGCTACATATGCGCGCCATTATGCATCCAATCTGCAAAAGCAAAGAATTGGAAACGTTAAATGAACGGGACCTTACTACAGTAGGCCGTTCGTCAAAAGCCTCTTATCCTTCAACTGGAACGGGAATTTCTTTTATTCGACCGAACATGAGAGAAGTAAAAAAAGCCCTCAAGTGTCCACTTAACCAAGAACAATTGGGAAAAATCGAAAAACAATTCGAAGCCCATATGATGCGAAAAAGGGAAGTCCTTTCTTGCAAAGACTCCGGGGAACGACAGGAGGCTCCCGACAGTTGCAGCCAGCTTGGATGGCCACCGCCGGGCCGTGTCCCGTCGCTTTATTCGCAACCCCACCAGCTGACTGATGGATTTCGATGATTTGTTCTTATTTTTGCAGCACGTTATATGCTTTTTTACCCCCGACGTTCCATTCCTTTTCGGCTTTCGGTGTGATTGGTACAAGGCCACAAGTTTCCCACTTTGGGGGTCGCAGCCTGGGTCCCGAAGAGCCGAGGTCCCTTTGTCAGATTTGCGGGATTGCGGCGAGTGCTGAATTTAGGAAGCCCCGCACGTCTCGAACTGGCATTGGCCACTTCAAAAATTAATCGATTAGCGCAATCTTTCAGCGACGCATTATTGATGCACAAAGCCAAAAATTGAGATCACATTGCGTGCAGCAGTTGGAAGGAAATTGGAGCCACATTGTGTGGATTTTGAACTTTAATAAAACAGGGAGTGTTCGTTTGGCTTTGTCGTGCAAGAATTTTCTGATATAACCGGGATAATACATTTATTAAAAAATTAAGTAATCCTCAAATTAAATACCAAATTGATTTTTACGTTTTTGCACCTCAAAATGAAAAACCCGTATAGGATCACTTTAGCCGTGTTATTTTTTTTTTATTATTATCAGAGCTGATATGGATTTGGAATTTTGCATTGAATTGAATATTTTAACACGTTAAGGACGGCGCAGTTTTTCCTGTTTCGCTTCATTCGGCGGCAGCAAAAATCGAACTTTGGTTTATCTGGCGGCGGCTTAACCACATAAAGTTTTTTTCATCTAACAAAACTATATTACAAAACTATAGCTGATGTGAGCCACCGGTGGTACACGCCGCCAGATGAACCATTCGCGTGTGAGCCACCAGTGGTACACGCCGTCCTTAACGTGTTAAACTGTAACCCATAGTAAAGTTTAATTGGAAAAGCACATCAACTTTCCATGACTTTTGGGTCATTCCATTCAATTCCCTTATTGGTCAGGGTCACCTTTCATAGAATATAAACTGGCAGGAGTCACTTAAGTTTAAGGCTAAAAGTAAATATTATTTAAACTCCATAGTAGTCCGAAATGTACGGTTAATAAACAAAATTATTATCTTTTGTAGTTTTTAACTGATAAACACTGAGTGAAAAACTCCAACAATTATTGGTACATTTTTTGACGAGCTTGATAACCCTTTTTCAATCATTTTATTTTGAGAAAGCGTTCTGATTTAACGCTTGAGGTTAGCACCTTTAATTACCTTTGTGATCAGTGTGAGCATATTTAAACATATTTGCAGTACTTTGAATAATCGCCTTTGAATGTCACCATGCTTAAATTCTAATATTTCTTATACAATTGTTTACTCACCTCACCAATCACGAATCCCTGTCGCACCCATCCCAATACTTTAAGCTTCTCACAAAATGTTTGTATTGATTTTTCACTTACCTCTTTTATTTATTTATTTAAGCCAACCGCATAACTAACCTGTTTTTACAAAAATTATGACTTAACTAAAAATGTTGTAATAAAATTTAAAGTATTCAGCTATAAAACAATAGTTCAATATTCCTAAGTCTATACCTATTTTATATCACGTTTATTACATGCCTTCAGGGTTCTATTGGATCGAACATTGCATAGAAGATCCAGTAATTCTGGAACTCATTCTTTCGGAGATTTTTTACCGGTATATTAATATTAATCATTGACAAAAGCTCAGGACAGTCCACTTCACCATTCAATTCGAAATGGACAAAACAAATTAAGATATTTCACGGCGATATTCCAATGTTTGCAAATGTATCAATTTCAGTCTATGCTCGGCAACAGGATAGCTCCAAGCGATTGTGGCAGGGTAAACTATTCAAAGCTAAACGGAGAAATCTTTTTTGAACTGACTCAATGCTTGATATGTGTACGGAAAAATATGGAGAACACACCACACTCCTATATTCATAAAACGGCCTGACAAGCCCTACATATAGCGATTTGAGAAAATTAGGATGTCTGATTTCTTTAGACCATTGTCCTATGAAGCCTAGCGCGGAATTACTTTTATTAATTATGTAGTAAAAATGTTGCCTAAAAGTTACAATATCCAAGTCCGTAATGTTGTCTACAACTGTTAAAGGGGATATACCCAATATACATATAATTAAAGTCTCCAGGAAAAATACTCCGAGAAAAAGATAGGACATTTAATAGGAAATGGTTACACTTAGTACACTAATCTTGGAAACGATTAAAATTATCCTGAAATAAAAGAGAATTGTCAAAACAGGAATCTCTTTAAATATTTTAACGTGGTAACAGAATAAGACAAAACGTCCTGAACCTCGTTAATAAATAAAATAAGCAATGACGGTCCCAAGTGACTCCCTTGAGGGATACCGCTTGTCACTAATAAGGGTTTATATAAAGCCTATTTAAAAAGTATTTATTCCGAGCGATCGGTCAGATAAGAATTAATTCAATTAAAAAAGCCAGGATACCCTAAATATGAAAGCTTATACAAGATCACCTTGTGACAAATCCTATTGAAGGCTTTACTAAAATCAGCGTAAACACAGCCAACTCTATTGCTCCTTTCTATTCTTTAGTACATGTCAAACCAACTACACCAAACTGGTGGTTGTTTGTTCAAAATTAAGGATTTGCAGTGAACAATTGAGTCGAAAATCTTTAAATTACTAGACAATTTGGCAACATGTCTATAATTTGACAATATTTGGTGTTATAGATGATAATATCTATAAATCAGAAACCATAGAAGATTTAAAAGAAATATTGAACAGATGTGATAAAGAAATTGCAAGAGAATGAGAACATTTCTTGGGAACGGAAGCGGCTATGCCGTATAGTCTTCAAGATAAAAGCTCCTAACATCGTCATGGTAAATAAAAGAAGTTTTGAAGAAATCAGCAAACATGTTGGAGATCACAAAAAAGGTGTCTGATGATACTAAGGCATTTTGTCATAATTTCAGGTACGTTTCGACATTCTCGCTTGGAATTGATTTATTTCCAGGATTCGCAGATTCACACAATTTAAGTTTATTCGAGTCATATTCATATATTCACCATAAACCTTTGCCGAACGAGCATTAAACTGTCGTCATAAAGTAACATAATAAGCATGGTAATTTCGGATATATGTTTTTGAAACTTTCGGATTTTTGTTTTTAACATTTAATGGACGGGCCTCGTAAATTTACGTTTTTCCTTGAATTTTTAGTACGCTGCTTTAATTTTTCATTTTATACACATTATATTATTTTTTCTTGGTACCATTAGTCATACTATACCTAGGCATGTAAATAAATAACTTTATAAAATGTTATAAGAAATGGTAAAACCGAGAAAGTAAGAGCAGTTCCGATCCGTCAATTAAATGTTAAGATGCTTTAGTTCTTTATAGTTTCTTTATCAAACCATACCCGTGATTTTGAAATAATTCAGGGCGTAAGAGGAACAAGAGGCACATAACTTTAAAATAATTCGATTGGATTTTTCTAATTAAATTATTTTAGGACTTTAAACGCAAAAATGAATTTAATTCAAAGGTTGCTAACATGAATTTATGAAAATTTTAGGAGCTTTATTAAGAAATTTTGTCCAAAAAGGGCTTTTTCAAGAACCTTTCGATTCGATTGCATTGTTTTCAATGATAGGGCCCAAAATTTGCAAAACAATCGAATACAATACAATAAAAATACATCACAGCATCAGAAGAAGCTAATAAATTTTGCATAGGCAAGAAATCTGCTTTCGTGAAATTAAAAGAATGATAAATAAAAATAAAAGTCAGGGCAGAGTGAAGATAATCCTTAGAAGGAAATGACTGATCATAGCGGTGCAAACGAAAACTCTTCCAGGACAAGTAGTCAGTACGAGGTCAAGGAAGCGAGACCAATGATTTTTAATCGTGTTGATCTGGTAAAGGCTAGATGAAGTAATAGTGCCCAAAAACAGGGAATCCAATGATGATAATAGGGAAGCCATAGGATAGACATCAGCATCACAATCGCCGCCATCAGAATCTACTTCGTACTCAATAGCAGAAAAATGAGCTTGATACGTCCCTAAATTTCATCCAGATAGTTTGAAAAACGGTCATGATGTAAAACTTGATGCGAGCAGTCAAATAATTCATAATTGAAAATGTGTTTATGCAGCGAAGTTTCGGTTAAAGTTATGATATGACTATCAGAACACTAAGATTTCATTATGAAATTATTTGTCTTAGAAAACAATAAAATTAGAGTTTTAGAAAACCTATTTGACCTGAATTCTAAAGCCAAACACAAATATCTAAAAATAAATGGGGAAATACGTGTCCTACTCGTCACCCACATAAATCTATTAATTTAACAAGATTAGGGTAGATAACCATATTCGTTTACTTTAGTTTAACTTACCCAAAAAATCTAGCAATACGATCAAACAAACAATTTGTATTATGTGCATTATTTACACCTTGAAATAAGTAAATACGTGAAAAAATATGTAAAAATTGGCTATCCATCACCATTATCCTTTCGCCCATCCAAATTTCAAATCGTGAAGCGAAAAAAATTATTGGGTGGAATTTTTAATGAAGTGTGCTTAAGTCGATACACTTTGATGCTCCTTTCACAAAATTAAAAACTTTGGCCAGGAACAAATTTTAATTTATTTCAAAATTTACAGTGAAATATTATCCAGATCATATCATAAAAAAAGAGCTTTTGTTGTTGTTCGTTATTTCCTCAGAAATTGCTAAAAGTATCGAGTTGAAATTAATACTAAACATTCAAGTTAAAGCCATCTTTAAAAAACTTTCGAACTCAATGCAATAAAAAGATATGACTTTTCAAAGTTCAAGTTCACTGACTAATTGTCTTCATCCCAAGGTATCAGAGCACAAGTAAAAGAAAAAATTCGAAAATCCATTAATTTATAATTCTATATGACGGGAAGGAAAAAAATCTCCTTTAATTTTTTATTCAAAAAAGTGAAGAATTATTATTTTTGTATAATGAAGCCGAAAGAAATATATGAAAATCTTTTCAAAATATCTATAATTGTTTTCTGGATGGCTTGAAAAATACTTCACAGTCTATTGGTTGATAATATTGCTCTCGATTATAGTCAAAACAAAAAAAATACCGAAGGTTGTAAACCACGTCCCTTTCCTAAACTTAGCTGATGTTAGAAATTAAGCCTGGTCTGAGAACCAGGCTTTTAATTGAAAGCCAGTACAAATAATGAAGCTCATTATAAGAAGCGTTGCTTAAAATAAAAAAATATCGAATATTTGAAATTCGCATTAATTATTCGTGTTAATCTATTCTATTAATTGTTTTGAAATATCCAAATCTAATACCTAAAATAGCGAATTATATATCCTTAGAATCGCATCAAAACTTCTACTATAAAAGAAAATCCGAGTAACTATTGAAAACTGTGGCCATTAAAAGTGAGGAAGTAAGTTCTTCAAAAGCTCTGGTAAAGAAGTTGTAAAATAGATTCGTACAAACTAAAAATACAAACGTTTTAGAAGAATTAACACTATTTAGGAATGAAATAAATTCTAAGTTAATATTTACATCCATTGATACTTTTACAACCTTCTTTTTGAAACTAAAATTGCTTACAGGCTTAGCGAATTGCATGCAATGAAAAAAAGCAAACTTTTTCTTTATACATAACTTTTCTTAAACGAAAACGTTTTATGCAGCAATAAATTTTAGTATAAGTATCCACGCATTAATAATCAAAAATATGATGTAAAAAATGCAGCCTTTACTAAATAATTGAAGCATAAAATGTAAACTGGGTTACTTACCTTCGCCAAATTTTATTATGAGTAATTATGGAAAAGTTTTTAATATTTATAGCTCTACACTAATTACTATAATTTATAGGGGTTTATAAAAAATTATGGAGGTTTATAAAAAATGTTAAAATATCCAAAGAACGAAAAAACAACAAAATTTTACGGAACATTATATTTTCACAACGTCTATACATCGCATCCACATTTGTTCCGAACACTTTTTAAATTATGGATAAAACTATTTATTATTATTACAGGGCGCAAGTTATAAAATTCACTACGAATGCTGAGAATTTTCCAATTAAAATTCACGTAAAAAAATTCGATAAATGCTCTTAACCTCTTGCGCCTTAAACGACATCAATGTGTTTATACGTCTTATACTTAGTCAAACCCCAAAAGAAAATACATAGTGATAAAATTAAATATACATCTGTATATGTCCTCAGTGCTGCTAAAAAAGGTCACAGCGGAAGTTAAAAGTCCTTGTCGAGGTGTGCATAAATGTCTTAATTAGTTTAAAATTAAAAGCAAGGAAAATCGCCCATTGAAGACTTACGAGGGCAATCTTAGTTCCTATACTGTCTATTGTTCGTATAATTGCCTCTGCCTCCGGCTCCTCGTCCGCCAAATCGAGAGGTATTTTGGTGGTACTGATTAGAATTGTTGTTGTTAAATCTGTTGTTCTGATTTTGAAATCCGCCACCGCCATAGTTTTGCCGTTGATACGATCCATCGCCGGAATTTCCCTGATATCTGCTTCTATTTTGTCCTGGATTAGGTCCCATTTGGACCCAGTTGCCACTACCACCACCTCGATTATTTCCATTGTTTCCATAATTTCTGTTATTGTTATTTGGATTGTATGAATTTCCATCTTGTTGGTTGTTTCGTTGACCGTACGAATTGTTGTAATTGTCTCTGCGTTCTGAAAATCAAAACATAGACAAAAATTAGTATTTAATAGTTCATAAGCAAGAAATCAATAAATCAATGGCCAGACTACAGTTTATAAAAATTTATTTTATTTGTTATTTTATTGGTTTCACTATAAAGATTTTCAGTATACATTTATATATTTTTTATTTTCGAAATAATCGCTGTTTATAAGGAAAGAAAATTCGTTCATTCCCGAATCCTTAAATTATGCGAAGTCGAAATGGCTTTTAACCATTAGAATTAAAAACAATAAAGGATATGAAAATTATATTACACAAAATGATGGATTAATACACTTTTTGTATTGACGCTAATAAATATTTCTTTCTAAGTTTTTCCTTAATAAATAAAATATAAACCAAATTTATTTGCATGAACAAAAAAATACTCAAAAGTGATTTTGAGTTGTGCTATCGATTAACATTTCCGGATTTTAGTTTGTAAATTTGGATTCGAAAAAAGTAGTACTATACTCGTATAAAATATTGTATCACAGTAATTATCACATGTTCTAATGGTAATGCTTAGAGAAGTAAGACAATTACCGTTAAATTATTAATTCTATAACAATCAAAAATCATATTAAAATATTATTTCGAGCAAAGAATTACCATTTATTTTTTAAAACAATAAAATCAAAGTTATTAAATTAAGTGTGAATAATTAAGCAAGATAACACCCCATCTTGCGCCTTTAGGGGTGGGCCACACGTCGCCTAGAAAGATTATCTGCATCGAGTACACGCGTTGCTGAACTCTCAAACAAACAGCCCCAGGCCAGTGTATTTGACGCGTGTAATTGGAGGACAAAGGCATGTCAGATTTAATCATAACCAGGATATGACAGTTCGCAGTCAATAAATTTCATCTGTTTCGTGGAAAGCAAACGGATAGAGGAACAAGAAATAAATCCAGTCACCCTTCTTGTTCCTTCCGGTCCCACGCCTCAATTTGGACCCTAGGGGAAGGAAATCGTTAGCCCTTCATATGCATGGTGGCCAATTTTGATTAGATGTTTGGTGGTAAATTCGTGATGGTTATCACTTTACTACTGACAATGAAATCAATTTGAGGGTGAATTATTTTATAATTTATAATGTAATATGAAAAACGCCTTGTTTTTAAACGGGTCTCAAAGAGATGGCAATAGATTCCTGAGCAAAGTTTTGTTCTTGACCTCACCTCTAAAATCATTCCTTCTCACTCAAAATCGACGTCAAAGATTTTTAGGAGGTATGCTTATTTAAGTTCTTATAGATCCTTGTAAGAACATTGCGAAACATCGCTCAATACCTCTCTTGTTAGAACCTGATTTTAAATATAGGAGTTACGTGGTACATATTTAAACAAAAAGTAATTTGTTCATAAAAATTTTAAAAAAATGTAGCAAAGAACGACAATTTCTTCTATCGACTGATATAGTGTTTCCTACACAGAATTTGTATATAAGGATCAGAAATGACGAATATGTAAAAACAAATATATTAGTCGTTCGTATTTTCTGAAATATTTAACTTTAGCACTTTGAAAACTTATAATTTTCCACCGTGAATTTCTATATATTCCCACAATGCTTTGGTGAAAATTGTGGAAAAATCTTAATCATACTTTCCATGTATGTAAATAATTCTACACGAGTGCTGAAAGTAAAGAACATTTCACTTTACTTCTATTTGTAATTTCATGAGGCAAATGCGTGCTTGTCAATGTCGATTATTCGAAAAAGATATTTATCTTTAATTCGTTAATTTCAAAGAGTTTTGAAGAATTATTTTAAGGGTAATATCGGTGAAATTTCATTCCAGACAAGTTGCTTATCTCAACTTTTAGAAATAATTTTAATAATTTTAACAGTGGTTTTTTCTACATACATTAATAAAATACAAAAATAACGTTATCATGAAATATAACATTAAATAATTTTAATAATATATTTAATTGCATTTAATGCCTTATACTAAAGATTTATAAGCTGGAGTGCAATTTCACCAATGATACCCTTAACGTAATTTATTTGATTGATATCTCTTACGAGTTAAATAAAAAGGAGAAAACATCTTTAATTTTAGGTATTTAGTTAATTTACAATGAAATATTTTACAAATTGTCGTGAAGGAATAATATCACCTTACAAAATTTCAAATTTCAATATGTTGGAAAGTAAATATAAGCAACAGACAATTTTTGTTTGTTTTTACCCCCAAATGGATATTCATACAAAATTTTAAAACCCCTTAGTAGAGATCAAACTCAATCTGTTCTCTAAATTTTACCAATAAAACCATATGATTCTTTTTATCACTTCTTGGGAGTTGTTTCATTGATATCACAAATCTCTTGTTTTGCTCCCAGAAATCATTAATTAGACGAATCCGACCCGTACAAAGGGTGGAAAAATAATTTTGTGCAATTAACAGAAATACAACACAAAAAGTGGAACTTCTCAGATCTCGCAGATGAGGTCCCCATATTTTTCATAATCGACTTGCAAAAAAAATCAAATATAACGCGTGTCACCTCTTGTGCATCTTTGCCCACCCCCAATAAATTTTCAACAAAAGGGAACAAAGCGCCCATCGCATATGCGTTTTGATTCCAATTTGGCTCTATGTGAATTGCGAAGGCACACCGAACTCAAGGGCTATAGAATCAAACGATCAAACGAGAATCGTCCTGGCTCCGAATGCTGGCGTGAGTGCGAAAGGGACGCGCACAGAATCGCTGTGGATCCGGAAACGACCAGGAAGGAGGAAAAGAACTGGCCGACTCCTTCCTCAGGAGGACTTTGACTGCCTGAATGAATGTGCGTGACGCCCTCACAATGGGGGGCAATTATCCTTGTCATTCTCTCTGCGCAGCGTAATTTTTATCTATTAATTTACTTAATTGGGCTTTTTATATGCGCTTCTAATAGAATATAGTGCAGTTTTAAATGAATTTTAATTGTTTTAACAGAATATTCTGTAGTTTTAATAAACACTTATGGACCCTCACTGTGCGGTTTATAGGGGTTTTCAACAAAATATATGGTATAACTCAGAATATAAATCCGATCAAAATGAGAGGCTCAAGAGGTATGAAAGAAGAAAATATTATTACATATTTTACTAAAATTTAATATTTATAACTACTGTAAATTTCAGTACTTAATTACATTATCACTGTGTATTTATGGAAAATTCCAACTCAATCAAAATATAAACACAAATAAAGGACAAAATTCGGCTTAATCCTTATTAATGCAATGCAAAAGTTAATTTGTTGGTTTATTTGTTTATATCAATGTATTCCAAACTATACAGTGGTGGAAATTCCTATAAAACCACTACGATTTTCTTAACTTATTTGTGAAAGGTGTAACCAAATTAATAAAGCTTATTATTTCAATATCATTTAGGGTTTATTTTCAACAATTTATAACAAAACTTGATTCTTATTAATAATATAAGGAATAAAACAGCAATTTATGAAAATTGTGTAAGAATTCAGTGGAAATTCGTATAAAACCAATATAAATTTAACACTAGAACTACTACGGTCAAAATGACCGGTTATATCAGTTTAACTACTTTAGTCGGAACAATTCGTGCAAATAAAAGAGAACGAACGAACGAACGAACGATCACGAACGATCACGAACTGTTTTTTCGTTTTTATTATTGTGTACAAGTTTTATTGTGATGTAATTTTTGGTTACATTTTCCATTGAGGGATGAATTTTTCTAAGAAAAGAAATTTATTTTCCTAGTTTTGTATGAGGAAGGGTTGAAATAAATAAATTAGCTAAAAATCGGTATAAAAATGTTTTTTTATTACCATAAAAATGAGCCTAAACGTAGTATCACCGGTGTACGAGTTTCACTGATAGGCACTGTATATAAATTTCTGGATACAATGAAACTGGATACTTTGGGAGTGTGATACGTAATCAAAGGTCACAAGGTGTTTAGTAGACAATTAGCCAAATGTATAAACTCGGTGACATTTGGACTGAATCCTTTAGTTAAGTGCATATCTAGTTTACATCTTTAAGTAATTAGATATACATACGCCTTCTTGAAAAACCGATAATATTTGATAAAATTCCAATAAAACGTCAATACAAATTGCTTGTATTGAATGAATTTTTATATCAAGCAACTGAGTAGAAACTAAATATGATTTTCTTGATCATAATATATTTTAATTTCCAGTCGAAACTAGAATTGTTACTTTTAATTATTGGATAATTCGTAGATTACGTAGCATACGCTTTTAATAAAACTATCAACAAAAAAAAACACTTTCAAAAGCCCCACTTCCTTAATTTAAATGTTACAATTAATTAAAAATAAATTAAGGAATATACTTACTATTACTATACTATTCCTTGCTTTCTCCATTGTATACAAAATGATTAAATCAAAACAAGTCCACTCACCCAGAACCAAAAGCAAACCTAACAAAAGGTTTAACGAAGCGAACATTCAATTCGAGACGTAAAGGTCTACCTATATTCAGCTTGTCATACCTTGGAGATGCTCTCATTTTACGTTTTATTACACAGAAGCTGTGGCAAGGCACAGCAACAGCAGCTTCCATTTAATTCTTGAAGTAGGCTTATTATTCCATTTCTCAATTTGATAGTGAATATGCAGTAATTACCTAATAGAAATGAATGAATCACTTGCTCCAAACCTGACTACATCTTGAGGTACCCTTTGTGCTATCACACAATTATTGAGGAATCCTTCTCGAAGAATATCAGGTAAGATCCTTCGAGATAGCACTCAGCTGCTGCTTCTCTACCTCTCTATTACCAAACGACAAGAAGTTTGTAGAAGAGAAAATTATGATGAAGTATAACGAATTTCCCATCTTTGTGTATTGCAGCACGATACACCATCACTGCCTTTCGCCACCATTTGCCACAAAATATATTGAGAAGAGAAAACTCCCACATCCTCTTCTTTGCCTGTGACTGACTTTTATGCTATGCTAAAGGAATCTTCCGCTGCGGTGAGCATTTTCTTAGGGTTTCATCGTTTCATCGTGAACATAATTACCTCCGAACTATTGAGTATACTCTGGAGGATGCAGCGCAACCAATTGAAATCTTTATCGGGCAAAGAAAACCCTTCTCTATCCACGAAAAATATCCTTTGATTGCGAGAAAATCACTTTGCTTTATGTGCCTTAATAATTAGGATGTTAATTAGGGTAAGAGGTCCTGGTGAAAGATATTGCGAGTATTTCAGTAAACTTAAAGAAAATATTTTTCCTTTTATAGAGAATATGCCAAGTGCGCGCAGCACATGAATTTTTAAGGGCCTTGAAAAGACTTTGATTTAAAATTGTATGTGACTAGCAGTAAGCACGATATAAATACTACGAAATGCAAGTTTTTAATTAGAAACATGTAATGAAGTAAAATTTAATTGTGGAATTTTTTTTTTCACGAAACCACTTTATTTGTAGTTTGCACATTCGCAACCGCTGACGTCACGTCATTTGAAATTCTATTCTATATTTTCTATATTTTTTTACATTTTCTGCAAAATGCCTGCTATTTAGAAAATTTTATGTAATTTATTTACAATGTTTCAATAAAAGGGGCATTTAACGATTTTTTTTTTAATTCAAAATTGTTCATTTTTGCTATACAAGTAAGCGGTAACGAGCTTCAGAATTGCATAATTTTCGCCGGTACTTAATATTACAAACTTGAAAAAATCTTAGATTAAATCTTTTCAACCAATTTATTTATTATATATTTATGAACAGTGCGTTATTTTTGTTTAAACAAATTTGAAACCATTTTCATGTATCGTATTTTCAATTGGTTTCTATTATGGTTGTCGATTTAACTCCCCATCTAGTGAAAGCACTAATTTTCTTAGCATCTCAATCTTGACAATATGTCTGCTATTTTAGTCGAATGCGAGCGGTTTCTTTGGTAGATCCCAACAGTCAGACCTAACATAGTGGTTCTAGTATGGTATATGTATGCATATGTAAAATGTAATGTATGATATATGTATGCATATGTAAAAAATCATTTATTTCCGCGAATTAAAATAAAATTTCATCATATCTCATTCAAGTTAAAAATTAAATTTTCTTGACTATTTGTCGTGCAACATTAAATAAAGGTTAATTGAAGAAACAAGCCCAGGAAAGCAATAGATGAGAGCCTGCCTAATTAAAATGTTAAGAACTGCAAAAATGGCTTTGAATAACGCTTGTGGGAACAAAACAGTCTGTGCTTTATTTTTCACAGCAAGTAAAAGTATGGGCCAAACTAGGCATTTTCTGCCACACTAAATAAGCAAGCATGCAAGCAAAGCCGATCCCCAAGTACTCCTTATACATTTTAATAAGATTCATTAAGCCCAGTGCTGGAGTAAAACGCGGTTAATTTCAATTTCTGGCCACTTAATTCAGTTAGCAAGTGGAAGGCATTGTACTAAGGGCAAATTGCCTAATTATTGCTTAGAATGGGTGGGAATGCTAAAAGTTACAAAGGGCACAATGAGGTCCCTGTGCACTTGGCCACTTCTACACGGTGCTGCACAAATCTGATCGCACTTTCTACAGCAAAATGGAAAGAAGGTACGGCTGGTGGTGTTGGTTGCTGGATGCAGCTCAAAGGGCTAAACAAAACAAAGCAAAAAAAAAAGACGAGGCATAAACAAATACTCCACCCCCATCAAAAGCCAGGCTTCTAAATAGACTTTTTGTGTTCGGCACTTTATTCCCACCTTTCATGGTGGATGGGTGGCACCCACTGCATCGCACAATTGCAAAAGTGCAATCCAGAGGTGCTCCATGGGCACTCATTCGCTTATTTTGTCTCAGACGAAAAATTTTTATATACGCGACCCAGGGGTACATAGAGAGAGAGAGGCTTCTGACGAATGGAGCGCTGGGCCTCCTAAAGGAATTATTGGCTGTAAACCACTTATATATGCGCTTACTACCGTCGTCGCAACACCAGTTAACAAAGCGAGAAAAGAGTTTTGTTATAATGTTCGCAACTGAATGCTACAAAAGGAGCTCCACAAAGGGAGTTGGGCGCGCGAGAACCAGGAATAAGTCGATGTGAATTTCACAAGGCTGCTTTTTTTCCTATACTTTCGCCTCATATAACTCGGTCATGGGTGAGCTGCTCCCTGTGCACTTATGTACTTGCGGAGCTCCTTAATGGCGGTACCCAGGCACCAGGTTCCAGGTACCAAGCCGTGGTATCAAAATAGGCATCGCAGCCACTTGGCCAAAACACCGTATCAAAGAGGTTTTGCACCTCTTGACTACGCTCAACTACTCGCTCTCTGTCGACTATGTTTAAAGCAGTGATGTGTTATTTTGCGGTGGTGGAGCTGGAGCCACAGATGGCGATCCTGGGGTCCAAGCCCCCCTTCTAATTCACGCATAGGGGGGGCACCCAACCAAGCGAATTAATCACACTGGATAAACAACAGGAGGCGCTGTGCAGTAAGAACACAATTTCGTCCCTCTGCAAAGAATCCTCCCTACGGGCGCATTTAATTGCAAAAATTAGAAAACTTGAGCTCAAAGGGATTCGCTAGCCATTTCAGGTCTCGGCGCACCTTAGAGCGCTCCGGTATTATGCATAAAGCGAATTCATAGGCCTTTGCGGTGCATCAGAGCCACTCAAAATAGTTTTTAATAAAAAGGATAAAGCCTGGAGAGGAGCACTTTAAAGACGGCGAAAGGGCGAGAGATGCCTTTTTATACGTCCATCCACCGTAGCAAGACTTGTGCACTTTATGCGCCGGTAGATCCTGCTCCAGCCCCCAATCTTCCGGGCGGCTGCTGCACGTTAGATTACATGCTCCTGGTCCTGGGAGGACGCCGGTGAGCGGAACACCCACACATTTCTCCCTTCTAACGCTATTTATGGAAAATTTACATAAGTCCACACACGTCACATGGTACGGGGAGCCCTACCAGGAGCCTTACAAGCCATCTAACTGACATATCCCGAGCCATCCATCCACCATCCGGAGGGATGTCCTATAAGATGACGGATACTGCAGAGGAGTGCATCCATCGGTCGGAGGGTGGGGTTGGCTGGTGAAGGGGGGCTCGACTGGCGTTCCTCGGCCGGGGAGCAAGTCGATGACATTTAACATGCAATTCACGACCCAAGGCAGGCCGGGAGGAGGCTCCTCGTCGTCCTCAGTTCGGGGGCATGAATACTAAGTAAAAGGCTTTTGCTGCTGAATAAGGCTTAATTTGTTTGCGTACTCTTGAGAGACAAGCAACGAATTTTATGCATTTTCTGGATGAAGTGTTGGATTATCCTCTTCAACAATTTACGTTTGCTTATTCGGAACACAATAACGGGATAATTTTGCACTTTAATGATTGACGAACCGAATCGAAACGTATCCTGGCGCGCCGTTTATCCCAGTTCCTTTTTGGGGGACGTTCTTTTGATTTTTGGAGAAATCCCTTTTGTCTTTTCAGAACATTTCGTCGCCACTTAACGAACACCAACCCTTCAAGCATTTTCAGATATTTGAACTACATTGAGCCCAAAACCAAAAGCCTACTAGTCTTGATCTATAAGCACATATAAGTGCGTGCACTCAAAATTATGTGAATTCGTAGACTTGAGCTCAGCTTATAAGTATGGTCAAATTTGGAAGAAGTGAAATATTACAATTAGCCGCATTATTACTTATAACAGCACAATATATATTTTGTAGCTCCTGCCCAGTCCAAATATTTAAAGCCGCCGGAACAAATATGAATGCGAATTCCAAATGTTTTGATTTTTGAAATCGTTCGAATTGAAACTAAACGTTTCCATTACTGATTGGAAACGAAAGAAAACATTGCGAATTTTAGTGTCGTGAATTCCAAGAAAATATAGGGCCCTATTATTGAATACATTTCAATTGAATCGAAAGGAGCTTAGAGGGGATTCAAGAACAACATTTTATTCAGGGCACCCCAAGGAATCTATTAGTATATCGTTTCCGACGATATACTAATAGATTCCTTGGGGTATCGTTTCGTAATTCGAATGAATATCCCTGCATGTGTTACTATTTTTTCCTGAGACCCGCGTTTTGTTAAGCTTCAAGATCGATTAAATATTCACGGTTGAGCAACCATTTGACCCCCTGAATCGGACTTTCGATTGAATTGATTTACTACAATATTTCAGTTTAACAGATTCATTGTTTAATTTTATAACTGTTCACCATACAAATTTTTACATCCTCTGTTACCCCAGGGATATTTCGATGGATCTTTTCGGTTTGACGACAATGCAAGGACCATTGCTGTATTATATAAAATGTATATATGATAGATTATTAAAATTTAGCACATATAATATAATAAATAATATAATAGTTATAAATCCTTTTGAGTCTATTCTTAAAGGGAACAATCGAAACGATAACACTATAATAACACTTTTTCTTACTTTTTGTCCATGCAACTTTACGCGACTGTAAGAATATACAAAATTCAACTCGTCTTGTTTTTTTAATGAGCTTTTCTATGAAGTATAAATTGGTAATTATTTATTTTTTTCAATCATAAATGAAAGATCTGTTAAACTTTTATTTTATCAATTAAAAACTTATAAAAACACTGTTTATTTTCGAATCCCAATAAAAGGTAAACTATATTTGAAGCTCAATAGAAAGAGTTTCATGAAATTATTTCAGGTCCCTGGATAAAATGCCGGTTACAGTAATCTAGGTTTAAGCGGTGTTTAAAATCAAACCTAAAAAGTGAGTCTTCAAAATATTACTGTTTGTTGCTCATAATCAAATTTAGCCCAAAATAAGATTACGAGTTTCAATAAAAACGTGAAAGCTTTTCTTACGTTTTATTTCTTTTTGGCCAATGAGAAGCAGCAGATTAACCACACACTTCAATTATCAAAATGCCTTGTTCGTTAAGCTTTGGTTTGACCTTGGAAGCGTCGATTTCTTTTGGAAATTTAATTCTTTCATAAAATTCAGATTCGGTTTCACCATTCTCCATATGCTTAGCCTGGATAGTAACTGAACCGGAATCAATCTTAACTTCGATTTCTACTGGTTTGTACTGTCTTAAGTCACGTATAATGCAGAAATTTGTGCTTTCAACACCGGAACCTAATCCTGATCCTGTTGTAGATCCTGCTTTTAATCCCGGCTTTACCCCTGATTCTGAAGCTCTATTCGAAATAGGAGAGTTTCCCACTTCTTCTTCCTTTTTATTTTCTTCTTTCATTGGACAATTCTCGGCCACTTTATTTTTCGCCCATTCAGCTACATCTGCCAAAAACTCGGCCAAACAAACCGACATATTTACAAATTGAGCATCCACATTGGTTCTTACTTTTGAAATTTCAGAATCAATTTGTTTATTGAAACCGCTGTTCTTTTGGCTCTTTGCAGCGCACATTTACAAAATAATTTTACGCAAAATTTTGAAAATGTTTTGTTCCAAATGATCGTTTTTTGACTGTTTCGAATTTCAAATGCCGCTCAAGGCATTCTGTTACTTTTGTACTAACAAGAGTTGTTTACACAGCTGCAAATTTTGAAAAAGTCTTAGAGCAATCTAGAAATGAAACCAAACCAAATTGTGATGGATTTGTTTCATACTATAAAATTCCTTGTGTAATCTATGTGACATTTTTGAACCTAATGCACACTTTTTAAAATACCTAGACCTTAAAACTTTTTATTATTTATCTTAGGAACGCAAATGAGGTCATTTTTAATAGAAGACTAGAGCTCTCTCTCTCTCTGTCTTTGAAAAATTATGTCTTAGAATTATAAAAATATAATTTTGTGTCCGTTTAAACAAATTTAAAAATTCCAAACAGAGGGAAAAGCGTTTACATAGTGAATTACAGGATGATTTATTAAAAACAAAAAGATCTAAACATCTAAAACGCCAATTATTTCGAATATCGTGCGTAACATCCAAAAGTGGCATATGTTTTGCTTAGCATATTTCATGAGGAATATTTTGGTATCAAGCAACGTCCTATAGACGAGTATAATAATATATATAGTTATAATAAATAAAAAAAAAACAATATATCCTTATAGTTAAACGCTTGGAGCTAAATTCGAGTTAGAAAATCTCCCTTAGAGGTAATGAGCAATTTAATTTGCATGCCTGGGAATGTATATTTCCGTGAGAATTATCTTGTGCATCCCTCCAGTTTTGACTTAATACGAGTCCTTGTGCCGTTTTTCCGTGATAGCTTGAAAGGAAATTTTCTTTTGCTCTCATCGCACGTAGCAGCATCATATCCTGGATGCTACTGGTTCCTTGTTATTAACGTTGCCCCTGGAGCTATTCCGCTTATGCTTAAGTGCTTAAGGAAGCTTTCTGATTTGGCTGATGATGATGATGTCGAGAATGTTGACGAGGAGGACGATGACGATTTACGTAAAACAAAATTCGTGCCTTATGCCCTGTATCTGATGATATTATTTAATTTTTTTTTTTTATATATATATACATGAGGATATGTGTATATATAAAATTTTGTTTTTATTCTGATACCTCTGTGTGACTTTCCTCATTAGCGAAATCAACCACTCAAAAATTGCATACATAGGAAAGGGGGAAAATTGTCTACAAAAAAAACATACTTTTCACATATAAATGTTGTTTTTTAGATTGCTCTTAGACCACTCTCTTGCATAGCCCAGGTCGTCTCTTATATGGGATAGGCACGTTAACATGGAGGAAGAGCCCACAGGAAGCCGTCGACGACTCCTCTGCTACCCGGGGAACCCCCTTAGAGACCGAGTGGGTTTTAATTTGCCAGAGCGCAATTATATCTGCTGATTAGTGAGAGATCACGTTCTGGCGTGCTTACAGTTCGCATGCACAAATAATTAGGCGGCCTCTAATTACGCGAAAATGTCAAATTAGAAAAAAAATTTTTTTTCGTCTCAAACGTGTTCATGGTATATGGAAGCGATGGATGTTTCAGAGACTTGAGAAATTGCTTGAGTGTAAAAGGAACGTTTCGGATTTTTTTTTACCGCTCTGCACTATGGCGTTCCTAAACCCTTCAAAGGTACTTGAGAAGAATTTTTTAATCGGAGGTTCTTAATTTGCGTTTCTTTTGGGACGGGATTTGATGACTTCGAGGATTTTTTAGTGGTTTGATATGGAATTTTCTTAATTAATTTGTTGAGAAGGACACGTTTCGGCAGGTGGTTGGATGCACCACCAATTCCAATCTAAATCCAGTTTCAATTAGGGAGGGGAGCAAACTCTTTATATTTACGGATAGAGCATACCCTAATAAACTAATATTAGCGGCTAGAGATTGAGTGCAATCAATTAAACAGTTATATACGAATAAACATGATGTTAGCTATTTGATTTGACTAAAAATTGAATACATAAATCATGTTAGCTATTTCCCAACTATGAATTATATTGTAGTGTAAATAATGTTTCCTAGATTAATATTACTTTAAACATTTCCCTTTCGATCTAAGCATTTGTGTTCTAATTTTTATGCGCAACCTTTTGAAGAAAAAATAATTCAATTTTCAGCTTCCAATCTGGATCACTCTACCTGCTCGTTTTACAGTATTGTATCATTACCATTTCTGCGAATTTTATCATAAATTTTTATGCGCATGTACTCTTGAAAGTACGTACGAATACATGCCTCTGTTTAAAACAAATCGAATTTCATTTAACTGCTTCAGCAATGATAGAAAGTTCTATCTAAATTATTTGTATGCAAATATAAAACATAAAACCAGCAAAAGTAAATATACTTCTAAGTTAACTATTAAACTGGCGGATTCGATTTAAAAAAAGATTATTTAAAGGTCAGCCTTTCCGACCGTCTTTGATTTTTGTTATCTGGATATGGGTAAACTTGGAAACAAATTCTTATAAATTCTTTAGATAGAATCGAAGCGTGTTTTACAACTTTCCTTTAAGTAAAAAAAAAAAAAAAAAAAAAAACAATTCTTTCTAAGCTTACCAGGTAGAGCTGAAATATGAAGGGGCTCAAGATAAAAGAAATAAAAAATCCACGACAAAAGTCGTGACACAAGAGTTGTACGTTTTTACAGCCTTTTCCGCCACCGTCATCAGAGTTGTCATCATCCTCCTCATCGTCGCCGCCATCCATCCACGGCCGGGATTTCTGGATGCTGGAGCAGGCGCTGCCGGGCTTTGCCTCATTCGACCCAGTCCAGTGCCAGCATCACCATTTAACAACATTTCGCCTGGAATCCCCTCTTCATGATAATTTTCCGGTTTACATCGAGTTTTGAAATCAACTACTCGAGCACGTACCGTTGCGGCAATTATAAATTGTAGGTGTGCAGCCCTGAGCCTCTGCTGGGTAGGGGACATAGGCAGTCATCCAGGCATAGCCGGGCCCCAGCACTGCGGAGATGATGCCGCTGACGACGACGACGACGCCACCGACTACAACGGCAACAACGACGACAACGAGGATGATGATGATGATGATGATGATGATGAAGTTGACGACGGCTGTAAGGACGTCGCTGCTGATGAAGACGACGTCGACGTTGAACGGGGTGCTCCCGGATATATTCTACCTGGCCATTATGTACAGAGCGGAAGTTTATGTGATACGTGCACATACCGTCGGCTGATAGAGGTGCACCGTCTTGCTCTGTAAACTCCCCCGCACCTAGAGAGGAATCCAATTCTTGCCACTGCCAAGGAAAGCCCCCAAACAGCAATAACAAGAACAGCAACAACAAATGCTCCAACCGTGTGCTTTCTTTTCCTCTAAAAATATACCTCAGATGTTGGGTATGAAATGTGCACCTTCTACTGGAGGGTCCCCCGGATGGAACAAACCATTTTTTAAGAAAGGCTACAGAACCACTAGCAGTGGACGGGGAGAAGGATAAGTGGGAAGTAGAACGTGATGAATAGGCTGGAGAGATGCAAGAGTCCGCGGTTTGTTAACTTCCTGACATTTATTTAGAAAAGAAAAAATTAAATGCGATGGTGCTAATTATGACGATTTTGTTATGTAAAACATGAAAAAATAGGGGTGCTACCAGCAAATGTCAAGTGTAGCTCCACTCACCAGTTAGAACATCATAAAAAAATATACCCTTATTTTTTACAGCCGCTTGGACAAATATAAATTTTTAGCAAACAAATGTACGAATGAGAATAGTGATCAATCGCCGGTGAATCGTTGATTGTATAAAAAACTTCAACGTCAATATCAAACTGTACAAAGTAATGCATTCTATAGTGGAAAACCTTAACTAAAAGTAGGCAGGCTTTCAAAAGAATGGAGAATGCTTGGTCGTGCTTTACCCAATGCACCAGTAATATGCTGAGGGTTACGAGCGTTTCCTGCACCGGATAGTAAATTAGTAAATACTAAGTCCTTAGCACCTAATTAAATGAAAAAAACACAAACGTGATTAACAAAATTAGCAGTTGACCTGTTTTATGTTATCCAATTCAATATTCCCATCTTACTCGACAAGGCGCATCATTCCCCATTTCTTTGAATGCCATGCAGAGAACGTCTACGATGGCATCTTGAATAAATGAAATGATTCAGAAGTTAATTACTTATTCCTCTCCGTCGAGTGCTCTGAATACTCATCATCTTGACTGAAAAATTCTTAAAAACTGTGCACATCCCTTTGCTTAGAAACCCCACTGCTGATATCGTCAACGTCGAGTCTATTCGCTTCATGAACTGCGTACGCCGAGCGGCCTACTGCTGCCTACTATTGCGACTCCGTAACTTTTTCTGTTTTTACGATAAATCAAAATGTATAAAGCATCTCACGAAGTTGGGTAATGGCTGGTTGAATTTCATCTTTATTTTATTATTTTTGTTACAGCAGTTTCACTTAAACTGCTTCTCGACAAGTAGGTGGAGGATTTTTTTTCGCCTCATTCACGGACTGGAGGACGACATTTTTTTAAAAGATAAACTCTTTGAATTGGAGCCAGCACTGATGGAAAAGTGAACCACTAATTGGGGCTCATCCTGATACATAAAAGACGATAAAACATTCTGCTGGATTGCTGTCTTTTTTCAATGCTTTCCCTCCATCTTTTCACCAGCACCATTCAGATGCCATCGGGTCGCTAGTATAATGAGAAAAATTAAAGAAAAAACAACTTCCACTCAGCATGAAACATTTGAAGAAGTGGAACAGAGAATTACACGGACTCAAGCCGGTGCCGAACTACTTTCTCGCTTCATCCCCGGAAAGATTTACCCTGCGACCACTGACGGGGTTTGTAAAAATGTTCCAAAGAATTTATTGAATGGGAGGTTCCTCAGTGGGTGGATGAGCACTGACGAAATAAAAAATGTTTTAATTAACAAATTCTCTGTTTTTTTTGTTGTTCCGCCGGAGGAGAGGCTTTTTATTTGACGCGTTAAATGCAACCCACTCACTAACAGGCCTATAGATAGGGAAAGTGAGGCTAAAGTACGCATTGAGGGTCGATTACTTGAACGAGTTTCAGGAGCTTCTGATATTGCTGCGCTGCGCGCTCCTATAGCTGTTGCTTGCAAACGTTTTTAAGTGCTCGAGTCAAGTTCCTCTCGTACTTGAACTCAGTGCTGCCGGATTATGATACCCTTTTGAATATCATGAAAAGAAACCGAGAAAAATGCATAAAATATTGCAAAAAGGAGCAAAACTTTTCTTTATTTTTGTTTATCGTTGTTTTTTCATGATTTATTTCGTGAGAAAAAGAAAAAAGAAACGAATTGTAACTGCTTAAAAAAAAACCTGTAAAACGTAATTAACATGGGAAGCTGAAAGAAACCTTCATTTCCAGCAAAAGCAAAGGTGTATAATGTCACAAGAAAAATATATGCATATTTCGTAGCCAACTTCAGAAACCTGAAGAACAAGGTTTACAAAACAAAGTCAACCAAGGTTTAAAATAATTGCCCCTTGTTTCTAGTTAAGTTAGTTTGATGGGTAAATTGTCTGCATTTCATTCTATATTGTTCATAATTCGGCTATAAGTTATTGAAGCTAAGAAGTCAAGCCGAATCTGGGGGCTAAAAACTAAAACTTGTATTCTTCAATTAAGACAGACTCTTTTCGGTAAATTTTGAATATATATTTTTGATAATAAATTTCTACTTTCCCTATTTCTTTAATTTTTTTTATTTCTATTGCATTAGGAGCCTTCAGTTCTTATGATCAGACTTACCGTTCTGTTGAGGAGGCGGAATTGCTGAATAATTATTGACCATACGGTGTCCAGCTGCGGATAGCGAGGCAGTAGGTAAATTTTGGTTAAAACCTAAAATATAAATCAAAATATAGAATTAAAATTTGAGATCACAATTATATTAAAACTAACTATGCCAAATCAACATTTTAATATGAATTTTATACCTATAACTGGTCTGTAGTTATCCGGCCGATTATCAGGCGCCAAAACTGTAGGCGGATCCTGAGCCTTTGGCAATCTCTTGGCAGGAAATATGTAATTATCAGAATATGATGGATCCCGATATCTTACTGTAATCACCTCATTCTCCGTAATATCATGCAAACCAGGCACAGGCGACTCAAGCTCTCTGAAAGTAAAACAAAATTCCAGTTCACAAAGTTTTCTCATACTTTGGAAAAATTATCGCACCCTCCACTTGGAATATTGTCTTCAGCTAAAAGGGTTTGCCCTTGCATTCCATTTATCAAAATAGGGATTTTCATGTCCATAGAAATTTCATTTTTGTACTGAGCTTTCAAAAATCCGTAACCAGGACTACCAGAAGCCACGTACAAGCGACTGTCTCCGCATTCATTTCTTTTAACTGAAAATGAAATTATAAACAAAATATTTACGTAATTATTCTGGGGGAAACATACTCTCTTCTGGAGTTAGCTCACAGTACAAAGGTTCAAGAGCCTTAAAGAGTCTCCTTTCATCCACAAATGGCAATAAAGCTACACCTTGCCAAGCAAATTTTTTTCCATTCAAATCAATTTTAAAGTCTTCAGGATAAAAGTCAATAATTGTAGATTTCTGTTTAAAAACTGAACTTAATTTAGTGCTACACAAATAAAAAGATGAACTTACAGGGTCAGACATGAGTCTAGCCCATGGTTCAGGTACATGTGAACTACTTGCCGCTGGAAATACCCCCATAAGTTGTTCTAAAGGGTTGAACTATTGGAATAAATAATTTAGAAGTTTTGTTGATTCCTTCAGCAATAATGTAATTGGACTTACTGGCTTTGTTCCTTTTTCAAACTTTGTAGAAAGTCCTGTAATATTTACAAAATCCGAAGCAAACGGAGCATAATGGTATGGGAAATACCATTTCCAAGAAGCACAACCCTGATAATAGTACTTCAAGACCCAGCAAAGCCCACGAACATACTGCAGTGCAACCGAATAGCGAAACCCTAAGTTATCTGATCCAACATCGAACTTGGACTCATAGTATCTGTCCTTAAAACCATCCTCCCACAGACGAACTTCATCATTTTTCTGATAATCATCCTCCTCAGTCTCCACCTCCGGTTGTGGGTTGGCTTCATCGTACTTCCGTTTTCGGCCCCTCGGTTCGCCTTGGTTACTGTTCCCTGGGCGGAGCATTGACTCTAGAGCAGCCTTCGAGTCCGAAATACTTCGAACATGTAAATTAGCTTGTTGTTGCAAGTTCATTCTTCGTATATTAGCTGCTTCCTGTCTCGGATTCTGTACCGCTGTTGGAACTACACCGCGACCAAGAGGTGTTGGCGCAAACTGAGAATTATGCATCCTGCTGAAATCTGGAGGTGCTGACTCCATTCGCCTTCGTTTAGCTGTTTCTCGAGCTTTGAATTGTTGCTCACGACGTTGACGCTCCTTGAAAATTTGATCTTCGACCATACCTAAATCCGACATTATCATTTGCACTCGGTTTAAATCAACTTCTCCAGAATCTGTTAAATAACCCTGAAAGAGAAGGTATGTTCTTCTTTACAATTAAATTCTTTGCTTATATCTGCAAATAGAATGCAGGATTATTTTGTTTCATAGGCTTAGACATTTATAGTATAAGTATATTAATTTAAAAATGTCGTTAAACACAAGTTCTATACACCAAGCCAAATTAGTTTTAAAAAAAGTAAAGTTGCATTGCTAAAAAGTATAATTTATATAAAATATATTTACCCTTGTTTTGTAAACGCATTTCTTATAGAGTTCTATAAGACGATCAACTGCACCTTCTCGAATTTCTAAACTGGGAAGATGTGGGAGGAAATCGTTGCCAACAAAGAAACACATAAAAACCCAGTCGTCTAAAACTCTCTCAAAATCGTATCTATTGGTAAAGGTACAGTAATTAGTTAAAATAGTTATGAGTAGTTATTTCTAAGTGTGTTTGAAATACTGAGCCCTAATATGAAACTCCGCTAGACCGTAAAATATAACTTTACTGGTTACAAGAAACATTACTAAGATTCGAGGTTGTAATCAATTTAGAGAACGGTGTCCGACAAGCGACTATCTTAACCAATAGAGATTCTTGCAAAAATATATAAAGGGTTCTCCCGGAGCATTTATTCTGTGTCGTCTACGATAAAGTCGTCGGAAATCAGAAATAAGGCAAATTTTTCGTGCGATGGGGCAAAGCACGAATAAATACTACGATACCCAAACTTTTTCTATTGATAAAAGTAAATACAAATTAACACTACTACCGACAAATTGTGGCGCGTTATTAATCTCGTCACTTACAATATAAAGCCACGTTCTTAATAAGACGATTTGTTCCAAAATTATAAGCATAAGTCAGACACGTGAAATAGCAATAAACAAAACGGAAATCTTGCAGATATTTAACGCTCAACAAAATCGTGAAATACTTCGACAAAAGACTAAGAGAGCTGTCGAGCTTGTAACGCGCTATTGGAAATTAAACTGTAAGGAAAGGGGTCAAAAAATACAGACAAATTCTGACGAAATAAAGAAAATACGGCTTAAAATCTCAGTCCCATGATATTGGTTAATTTATTCGCAGACTATAGAATCTGCTTTCTCATATACACGGAAGGAATCTGATCCGGCATTTAGTACTTCTGAATTAAATATTTGGATAAACTTACTCAAAGGGCAGATTTGGCATAGTTAGAGTCCTCTTGAGATACTCCCTTAAGACACTCAGTCTAACAAAAATGAATTTGACCTCAGCAACAAGCGGAATGTCTGGTTTAACGCTAGAGTTTACATCTATAGCGTTCAGTCCTTCACACTTCTCCATTTCGTGGCCTGTAAGATATATTAATGTAGAAAACAGCTCAAACCCTTTAAGGAATTCAATTATTGTCTTACCGAATTGCCCGCAAATATCACACGGTTTGGGCTTGTTGGGAAGAAACTCTTCCCTAATGATAGTGAAATTCGGCTCATGAGTAGCCAGACCTAACATGATGAGATCTGCGTCTGCCCCGCAGAGAACATGCTGAGTGTTGGGATCGTGGTTGGGCTGGCCACGCTGCTTTCGGATATAGTCCATGATTTTGTGCTCCCCCTCACCGGGAACATTGGCATCAGATAGAATCACTGTAATGTCCCTCCAGGCGGGGTGATTATTCATGCGGTCATGCACGTAATAGTGCAGGCACTTGCTCAGACGATCCATGAACGGGGTGCCCGGCGTGATGCAATTCGAATCAAAGTGCTCCTCCTTAGGCTTTTCAGGTGGCAGAATACATCCTTTAGCAAGAAGCTCCTCTCGAATTCTCTGAACCTCAAGGCGCTTCTCGACCGATTCTTTAGCTGCTCGGAATCTCCTAGACCTCTGCTGGTTCATTTTGGCACGGGGAGCTACGCCGTCTATGGCCATGTAGAGGAGCTTCCGCGGACGAACTATATTGAAGAGTCTGTCGATGCACTCGAAAATTGCCACCATCATCTCATCCTCGTTTTTGGGAGGCGGCTTATCTTCCGGATGGGTGCACGGATGGATGATCCCATTCATGTCCAAGTAGAGATTATCGAACTCGATCCCGTTCGGGTTTGGGAGGGTGGCATCCTCATAAACGTTTTGTCCTTGATCATCAACTGTCTACAATAAAAAAATGTGATTAAAAAACCACAGTGTATTGCTTAAAAATAAATTTGTTTATCTCCAGGTGGACAATTGTTAGGTTATGTTTACCACCAGAACAATTTCATACTTTATTCTCGGTGCACTCTATTATAACACTTGGATACTTTCTACTCAGCCACCGGAAAAATGCGGGTACTCCCATTGTGCGAAATTATTTAAAAATAACTTGGAATTTCGCGATAAAGAGGAAAAATCTTTTGGCGGAGTTAAGCCACGACCGCTGCTGATTTGGTTTTCACAATTAATTTTGACAGTTGGAAAGTTTAGAATAAAGTTTGAGAAGCAATGAAGACATTGGAATTTCTTAAAATGAAAGAGGAGGGAGGAGGACTTGAATGACATTTGGAAGGAATTTCAAGTTTGACATCAAATTCGTATAAACAAGAAAGAAATATCGGAGTCTTTAGGGCTGCGAAAATATTGGAACTAATTGGAAACGGTCGTAAACAGATGTTTAAAATGTAAAACAATGTTACACGCTAAATGTGTTGAAGTTAATCTAAAATCCGCAATTGTTGTCATTTTACTGTTTTTCCTCAATGGCATCAAGCAGTCGCACACAGGTAAGCTTTCTGGCGCTATATTATAAATTTCTCATAGAAGTTTCAAACAATTTTAATATTTTGTCCTTCCTTACTGCAGCAATTAACTATATGGAGGTTGCCACAAAGGTAGAAGTCCAAAAAAACAATACGATTTCCGACTATGTTCCAGTCACTATCGTTAAAAATGTAAGTAAGACAAAACCGTGCAGATGTCTTGTAAATATTAGTTTTATTTATGATAGACAACTGAAACAGCTTCCTGTCCCACCGATGTGGCTTGTGATAATCTACAGTTCCCCTGCATTAAATGCAACTATAATTTCTCTTGCATCTACGGCAAGGACTTAAATGTGACTTGCGAGGCGGCCGCAAGTGTGTCCTGTACGGTAACTGGGCAATTAACTCGTCCTTACTGAAACAGATCATTCTAATTAATAAATCTCTTCAGGGGGATCGTAGTTTTACCCGCCTCATGAACTGCAGATATTGCTACCAAACCGAATTGTGGCAATACAACTGCGTCCAAAAAGGAAACTGCAACTCTGTGGATCAGTTCTACAAGTAAGAATTTTTAATTTGTCCATCCCTTCCCGCTAAGAAAAAGTAAGTTGGATGTGGTGGTTGTTTGAAAAAGGGCCAACATTTTATTCTAAGTTAAACAGCAAAACGATGATAATCTTTAGACTAAGGATAGGTCGCACAAAACTAATCCATCACACCTAGCACACACACATATCTTCTGCGGCGGCAAGATTCCTCTCCAGGTATCTCAGTTACTAACAGTAGCCCACATTCTTACCTTTGACGGTTGCAAATTTATAGGGATACTGTTGAATAAATTTCGCTTCACAATAAATAAGATTATATTTTCGGGAATAGAGGCAAAACTCTAATTTTACGGAGGCATATTTTTTAATTACAAAATAACAAATCATTTACAGTACTGTACAAAGCATTTGCAACTGGAGTTTCGCGCAAACTTTCTTATTTAATACTTTCTTTATTTTGATTTAAACTTAATAAATCTTATACAGTAATGTTTCACCTTATATTCTAATTATAAAAATAATAATGTATGAAGCTCTTGAAGTTGATTCCCTGAAAAAAATTAATTTTCTTTCTCTTTTTCTTTCCTTTGAAAAGTTAAAGGAATGTGAAAATTAAAGGAATATTAAATTTTGTTTTATCAAATATAATTTAAAGTCTTTGATACCAAAGCCAAATCATCATAAACTTAAAATTCATTATTTAATAATAAAAATTTTTTCGAGACATTTTAAACATAAAGAGTTTCCTCATAATATCAAATGAATATTTTCAATTCCCACAGAAATAACAAAAAAAAAATAAAAATGTAATACTGTAATCTTTATCTTGAAGGTTTTATTTTTAATGATTAATTAAATTACCTTATCAACTTCTACCACTTCCTCAACAGTGTTGTTAAGGTCCCATTTATTAGTGTAGTTATGCTTGCAAAGGTTGTATTTTACAATCTCTCATAAATTCTCAATTGGATTGGAATCGAGGGGCTTCTCTGGCCACTTTAAAACTCTTACTCTATTATTTCTAATTCAACTCTTTACAAATAGTTCCTACGAAAGCATTAATTCTTCTAAATTTTCTTTATACTTAGAATCATTAATTTTTCGATCAATTTGAGTAAATGGTCCAATACCATCATATCCAGAAAAGTATCCCAGAGCATTAAATTCGCACTACCAAATTTCAGAGTTCTATTTGTGTAATGAGGATGTAATCTCTAACCTTCAAGTCTTGCTTCATTACATAAACTATCAGTACAGTACCAAGACAAGTAGAAGAGCTTTTGAAGCCAATTTTAAAAGTTACCATTGAGCAAAGAAGCCCCTAATTTTCGAAAAAAAAATTAAAGGACTGGTTAGAATTTGCATTGAAATTTACTCGACGGCAGTCCATTTTGCTTGCGAAACAAACTAAATCCTTGCTATTTCTGGGCTCGATGGTATTACGTTAGGTTAAGCCATCTTAATCTAATTGAGAATCGTTGGGGATCTTGGGGATTATAAACTACAACCTTCGCAAGCTTAACTTCATATAAATACTATAAATGGAAGCTTTACACCTCTGTTGAGGAAGAGAGAACAAAAAATTCAATATAATAAAAGTTGCAAATAAATGTCCAGATGAAATTATGAATCGAATAGGATTTTATTATTTGTTATTTCTGTGGAAGTTGAAAATCTCTATTTATTATTTTATATAAATATTTAAGTTTGAATCAAAATAAAGAATTTATTAAATAAAACTTTTTGTGTGCGACTTCAATTGCACATGTTTTGTCAAATACTCTTTTTATTAAATCTTATCTCCTAGTTCTAAGAATTTTTAATTACCTAATTTTAATACCTATTTAAAACTTTTTTTTATCATGTTTCTTGATATTTTAAATATATTTTATCGCACTAGAGATGTCACTATGAAGCTCCGCAGTAGCATTGAGAATTAGCGTGCAAACCTAGTGCTATCTTACACTACCTGAAAGAGATAATCCAATTCGAATTTTATTGTTTTCGATAAATCTAAATAAACGCTAATTTCTCAGCGTAAATTCTGCTAAAATAAACAGTAACCGTAAAATTAAATCAAATTGAGCTTTCATCAATAGTATAAAAAAAATTAATGAATAGTAAATAATAGTAAAAAATAGTGAATATAGTAAAACTACGCGTTAATTTTGGAAAACCCATATTTCAAGAAAAATGCATTTAAAATATACAACTTATATTTATCTGTTCAAGCTCCACCAAATATATTTTGAATGCACGGGAACGTTTTAGCCTTTGTAAACAAAAACAAACACACATAAATTGCTCATGCGATAAATGCAATATTCACCATATATCGGAAAGTATAGTAAAAAAGCTAGGCATTCCTTAAAAAACTGAGTGAGTGTAATAAAAACATTTTTAGAGAATTTATTTTACCGAAAAATTAAATTTTCAAAACAAATGATTTAAAATAAATAAATATATTAATAACTAAAATTAATATACAAATATCACCTTTTCTTCCATCTATTATAATTGAATTAGCTAAGTTTGTATCCCATGTTCATTTCAATTATCTGAGTACAATAAATATTTATTTCACTGGGTTTAGCCAATCACATTAAATATTCTTTTTAGAACAAATTGCACCGTTCACGAGGACGTGTTATGCCTTGGGAAGCGGACATTTTTAAAAAATGTGAAATGTAATTGGACTCAAGGCTACAAGTGGAGTACAGCTCTTATAATTAGCTTAACTTTGGGCGGATTCGGTGCAGATAGGTAAGCCTTTCAACAATATGAATAGTGTTAGTGCTAGAACTAACGTACAAATTCAAACAGGTTTTACTTAGGCCATTGGCAGGAAGGAATCGGTAAACTTTTTAGTTTTGGAGGTCTCGGAGTGTGGACGATTATCGACGTTTTGCTTATATCACTGCACTATCTCGGGCCCGCTGATGGATCTCTCTACATTTAACTTTAAAAACAAAACAAAAACACCAATTTCATTTCAAAGAAGTATTTTATTTAAGATGAATATTGGTCTTTTAATAAATTTTAGTAAGTTTTGTTAAAGACCTCTTTTATTAATCCTAGAGTGATGCGTAGATGTGTTCTTTGAATGCCCTTATAATCGTACAAAAATATTAGCGAGTATTCCTTTCTCAGGAAGTCGATGTTTACATCAGTAGTAGTAGTATCAGTGCTTCGCTTTAAGAAAAAAAAATTAGAAATATATTTATTTATGTATTCAAATTCATCAAAAACTTACTAATACACAAAATAAAGTAAACGATAAAAGTAATATTCCATTATGCAAGCAATTAATTATTAGATTTAATTCTCCTTAAATAAACGTGAAATAGTTTGGCGAGGGGTATCATAAAAAACCCGTAAATCTCCAAAGAGCAAGTTGGAATAGACATTTGAAAAAAAGACAACATTTTGGGAATTTTTATCACTACGTCATCAATTAAGAGCAAAAGCAATCCTGGAGGCAAGTCTTAACTTCTCCAGAATTAGTAATGAGAGAAAATAAAGTCTATTATATTGGGGGAAAGAAAAAACTTATTGATCCAACGTAGACCACAAAGCGCAAAGTACTTAAATCTATGCTGTATCAACTCAATACGGTTTATGTATACGGAGACTAAACTAAACATATTCCAGTATAAGTCTAACAAACGTATTTTACAAGAAAGCATTTTCATAATGCAAGAAAAGCCAAATTCCTCGGACCAAAGTATAACAAAAACAAGAATGAAATTGGTTTTGCTGATAATGCATTTATTTATTTAAGCTTTATACAAGCAATAATAATAAACAACACCAATGATAAAAGCTAATAACTAAACAGAGAAATAACAATAAGGGGCAGTAAGGAACTTATTCTGAGACAGACGGTAAAGGTCGTTCTTGAGAGATAATTTGGGCAGATGAAAATCAAAGGAAGGAAGGTAGTTGGCTCTCCGAAAAATTCGGTTGAGAAATTCGCTGCAGTAATGTAGGACAATCAATGTCGCCAGATAGCAAGTGTTCTATAAAGGTAAAAGCGCAGCCCCGTCGATTCCAAGTCGATCAACATCCGGCTTTTGTAAGAGGGAAGATTTAGACCATCAGAGAAGACTAAGGTGAATTGATGTAGGTGGATTAAAAGGGAGACCAAACTTGTTTTACGTAGACAAATTTAGCAACGTAGGGATTAAGTAACTTTTTAGACCAATGCTTCCCAAAGCCAAGTGTAAAGTTGTTGTAAAGACGGAAATTAAATTCACTATCACAAATTACACCTAGGATCAGGAAGAGAGGAGACGCGTGGGATATGTTCATCGATTTAGAGACATTAAGTTCAAATAACTTTTTGGCGCTGAAACTGAAAACATCATTCTGTAAGAAACGTGAGTCCGACATGGAGGATATCTGATGAAAATTTTCAGACAGATCCGAGTGTTTAATTAAACACGCGACATCATTAATAACCAAAATAAAAATCAAGCATCCTAAGTGGCTACCCTGAAAGACGGAGATAAGGCTTCACCCACGAGAGAAAATGCTGATGATTAATGGAATCCACATGGAAAAACCTGTTAAATGAGCTACAGTGAGATACATAGTGTATTAAAAAAAGGCGCTTAGGTCAGAACTAGTTGATCTAGGTCGCCCGCGTAAGAGTGATTTATAAGTAGACTTTCATCGTTGTTATAAATAATAAAGAGTAACGTCTCAAATAGCTACCCCTGAAGTGCTATGAATGCACTCGGAAAGAGTCATGAAAAACAACACACTTCGTTGGATTAGTCAAGTAAAATTCAAACCAAACAAAGGAGGGAATCAAAGAATATATAATTTATAATTGAGGTTCATTTTGTCGAAGGATAAAGCCGATAAAGATACAAATACACAGCCAATTTCGATTCGTACAAAATAATTCCACGAAAGGTCTCTTTTCGCAAAACGACTTATTGGCTTCTTCAGTAGGTAAGTTCTTATTGAAAATTAAAAATCGGCGAAATAACGTAGCAGCCTGTATTTTGTGCATTTTTGCATCTCCAACGTCGAGTCCTGTAAAAAATTAATGGAGAGATATCTGAGCCCTCTTTAAATAACGTAATAAGTGACAATCATCGATCACCGCCAATAGCTGAATTTGGAATTTAGCAATTGGCAATGATTAGTGATTTTTATCAGTTCTTTACATAAATTGGGTCCAGCATCGAGTTTTATTTAAATTTTTGCTTCCAATTTAGCTTTAAAAATACGAACCGCCTCGTCTTTCCTGTTGCGACTCCTAAATAAATATAGAATAGGAAAACAAAAATGTAATAATTAAAGAATGTTCAATAACTTTATTCAAGAAAAACATACAACAGAAAAGTAATAAAAATATTTCAAATCACAACAGATTGAATGGAAACCATAGTTGGTAAATAGCGATAAAAGTAATGAAAATAATAATATAAAAAAAATAACATATGCAACCCGCGTACTCCTCTCCTAAATAAGTGTAAAATCATATATGCCTTATTTAAAATATAAAATCGAAATGACCCGCGCGGAAAGATATGTAAAAACATCGAGGCGTTTCAATCAGATCTCATATATTTCTTAAAAAAGTGAAAGACTCCAGCCTGCGGCGGCATTCAGTAGTATGCAAATAGCTTGGTTTGCGTGAATAACAAATTTTTCTCATTTCTAAACAAGTTGATCCGATGCGGTGGATACCGCATCTAAGTGGTAGCTGTAGCTGATATATCGCCGCGTTCTATCAGAATAATCAATGGGCACATCAAAAGGAACAGCACAGTCATCAAAATTAGGCCTATCGTTGAGTACCACGAAAAAAGAAAGCTGTAAAGAACTCTGGAAGGTAAAACGTATTTTGAAGAGAGGTCAGGGGGTATGTGGGTGCAATTATTACCTGCAGTACCAGCAGAATCCTATAGCAAATGTACCCAGCGCTATTCCAAGGTAGACTATGAACGGGCCGTTTGTATTCCGATCTAAAAATACGTTCGAGCCAAGTCCGGTTTGCCGTCTACCTGAAGAATCTAAATTATAAAAAATAAGACAAAGCAAATTATGCAATGTTCGGACAGCTACACTTTGAATTACAATTTTGAAATTATATAGAAACAATAGTTCGCTTACAAAATTAAATAGAAGTTAAAAACATCTAAATAACAATTTTCCTTAGTTAATTCTTAATGGAAATCTCGCTTAGTTTACATTGAATCAAAGAACGACATAGAAATTATTTAAAATGTGATACTGTACTATTTAAAAATGTTTAGTCTCCGTCAATTTGCAATTATTTTGGAAGCTGACGTAATTTCTAAACCTGAAAAAATCTTGCAATAAGAAAGTTAAAAGAAGAGTCATATTTATTTCCTCTTAATAAGTAAACATATTTAAAAAGGATTTGTATCAAATAGAATAAGCTTGTTATACAAGGTTACCAACGACGTCAAAAATGGAAAATAAATAACATATGAATAAGAATAAAAAATTGCGATGATAAAGACTAAAATGAAATTTGGTCATGTACATTGTACAGCAAATATTATTATTATTGCATAAAAAGAACTTAGCATAAATGACTATGTTCTATACCTAGCCAGCTACAGCATGATAGATAATCAAATTTTAGCACAAAATCAAAAGAAAAATTAATAATTCATTGTTCACATTTTCACTACTTTTTTTTAATGCATGTTTCATATCCCATTCACTTAAGGTAAGTAAACAAACATATTTTTATTAAAACCGGCAATTTTTATACTTTTAGAAAGCAGTGTAAAAGTACTTACTTCCGGCTTGATTTCCTCTGTTCTCCTCTTGACTGTTTTCGCCAGCATTTGCTCCTCCTCCAGCTGTTGGTTTCTTATTATGGATCAAGCAGTGCACCACACAGTTGTCGAAAAGTCCACACGCTTGCAGAGTTTTTGAGTCAGGCTGTAGAACGTGTCCATTGAAAACAAGTCGCACCAGTTTTTGTGCGGCTAACTCCACCGTGAAATTTTTCCTTTGAAAAAACAAAAAAAGGTGAAGATTGGTTTCTTTCAGTAGATTAACCCTTTTTGAACGGTGATTACCTTGCTTACTGCCTATTGCCCGTGGTACTTTTATTTATATTAAAAATGAATTTTCTATGATTTGATTATATTTTTATGTGGAATCAGTTGATGAAGCATTAAAAAATCGGATGCAAGCAATTTCGAACAAAATATTTTTCTAAAGCTTAATTTCTTTTATAACAAAAAAAACTTTTAACAACTAAATTAAACGAATCTTCTTTTTATTACCAAACAACATTTAGTGGCGGAATATCAAAGGATCAATGTTAATAATAAGTATTGTAAATTTTGTTTTTTAGAGATTACAATTTGAGTGGAGTATCGAGCAGGAGTAAAACATACCTATTCGAACGAGCTCGATAATATGACATTTTTGTTATTGGCAGAAAAACATATCCCAGAGTAAACGAAATATCTTAATTTTAGCTTTACGAATTTTTGCACCCATATTTCAAATCGATACAATTATTTTTACAAGGAATCCATCCGAAATGTTCGCCGCCGAACGTTTTTTAATGTTATTTCGAATCAACAGAACTAATAACTCCTTGGCTTTAAATCATCTACCTCGATTTTTCATTATTTATGAATATTATTTTGAAATTGAACTTCTTCGAATATTTCTCCCAAAAATGTGAGAAACTCAAACACTGTTTTATTAAAATATGAATTTTGATGGGTAATGTCACTCCTTAAAAACGTGTGTTCACCAAAAATAAAAAATATTTTAAATTTTAATGTATCAAATCTAATAATAATTAATGTCGTTTTCTAATACATTTTTAAAACTAATTTATTTAAACAAAACAAAAGAATTTAATCAACGATATAGTTGCCGTTGTTTTCAACTACTTGTGCCCAACGCTCAGGTAGCATCTTAATCCCTCTATTGTAAAATTATCGTGATTTTGATTCAAAAAATTCGGATAAGGCATTTTTGAGAAACTTTTGCGAGAAACGAAACAAATGATAATCAGAAGAGGCAATATCAGGAGAATATGCAGGTTGAGGAAGAAATCCCATCCTAACTGGCGTTGGTTTTTCCGCCATTATTCTAACAGTATGCGGTCGTGCGTTATCTTGATGAAGAATTACAACCTTCCAATTAATCAGTGCGAGTTATTCTTCTCTCAAAGCTCGAGCTAGCCTTCCTAATTGTGCATGTACATGACGTTCGAATTTTACATAGCTTCTCAGTTACTCGAACGCTTCTGCATAAAAAGTTGATCAAACTATAAAAATACGTATTCGGTATTCGAAGAAACCTAGGAATTTACCCTACATTTTTTATTTTACCTTCAACCCCTATATAAAAAGTTGTAACAACTCGGAAAACATCTAAAACATATGGGACATGGTTTTATTTAGTAAATTTCGACTAACCCCTCTTATGGTACTTTTTCGAATTTTGAGTAAAAGTTAAGACCATAAATGAATTTAGTGAAATATCTGAAACGATGGTAGGCACGCCTAGTAATTTCATGTTAATCATTCCCATATTTTAATCCCTTAAATCGCTATACAGAAAATATTCTTAGAAATGAGTTTAATTACCCTAAACATGATAGAATTCACTGACATTTAACGGCAAAGAAAATATATATTTTATTCTTTATGCATTTCTTCAGTTATACCTGTTACATCGAAATTGAGATATTGAAACTTAAATTGGCAATAGTAGTAGTAGTTTCGATATTTGCAAGAACTAATATTAAAGTAGTTATTATTGAGCAAATTCAACAGCAATGTAAAATGTCGACTGACTTACTTTTTAAAATCTCCAATAGCCTCATTGGGGCTGCCTTTCACCAATCGCAATTCATCATTTAAGTACTTTAGCTTTATGCGGAATTCATTGCTAGATTGCTGGTCCCCTTCAGCTAGATCCTGATGGTGTTGCTGAGGCCTCTGTCTACAATCGCTTGAATCTTTTGGCGGTTGCTGAGCACTTTTGCTGTCTGTCTTCGATATGTTCTCGTTTTCATTATTTTCATTGGAACAATTTTCCGCATGTGAATTGTCTGTCAAATCCTGCGTGGGCAGATTTAAGTTTTCCCTCCGGGATGGCATAGACTGGGTCGGTTGGCTCGATGACTCTGCAAAAAATTTACTGAATTAAGAATTTGCATATTTGTGTGCTTATAAATCAGATAAAAGAAACCAAATCACCAATTATAAACTTTCTACAACAAACATTTATTTTATTTTTAACAACTACAATGTTATTTTGGCCACTACTTTAATACGAACCTAAAAAATTAACCTGTAATTACTGTCTACGTTTTTCTGCAGTATGGAATTTATCAGTCAAGTTTTTGTATCCACTTCACATCTAGTAAAATGTTTAAAAATTATATTGCAAGTTGCAGCGCAGATTGGAATTCCAGAATATTGAATATTATTTTTTACTTTTTATAAGAGAGGTTTCAGTAAGATGAATCGAAGGTGGCAGCATTCTGGTAAAGGGTTCGAAGTAACCATAGTTATGATGACTTTCAAGGCGAAAAGTAGGGAAAGATCTAACGTTACGAGGGTTAGTGTTAAGGAATATTCTGCGCAGGAGGTCAAGTCAATAGCCAATAGTCAAGGCTAGGACTTGGTGGACGAAAAAAATATCCGCGGCATTTCGATGTAGGGCGAAGAACTGGAGATTGATTAGTTTTAGGCGGTTTTCATAAGGGGGAAGTTTGTGGTGGTCTGTCTAAGGGATGTCACGCAGGGCAATGCGGATGAATCTGTGCTGGGCAGATTCAATCTTATTAATTTGTGTGGATTGTAAGGACAATTAGACCTGGAAGGCATACTGAAGAAGTGGTCTAAAAAAAAGGATGAAAAGTGACTTGGTGATATGAAGTTAGAAAATTCCTTAGACCAACTTTAACGAAGCCCAGAGCAGAATTGGCCTTCCTAAGGTTCTATGTGGGAATAGAAGTTGAGCTCACTATCGCATATGTCACCAAGATCGCGATGGCTATAACGTCAACCTCTGCACGGTAACAATGCACTGCCTTTGAGGAATCCGTGTTGAATAGGGAATAAAATGGTTTTGCAGTAGACCGACATGGAATCATGCATCGGGATGCATGATTTGGCAATAGGACGGTAATTTGAAATATCGCTTTAAAACTTTTGTTGTGAATAGGAGTGATGTAAGAACCCTTCCAAGGATTGGGAAAAATCCCCTCTGAAAGAGAAAGTTGGTAGCAATGGGTTAGGATCTGAAGTAGATGGGTGACACATATCTTTAGAACAATGGCAGGTATACCATCCGGGCCGGCGTCGAAATCATCGACGAGTGCACTGATTTCAACGACGACTAGAGAAGGATCGATGTCGATAGAAGCTAGGGTGGTTTGCGCAGTTTATCATGTAAAAAAAGTAGTCATAATTAAGGACGAAGAACGCAAAATTTAGCAACCATCCCAATTTTTTTGTATTACTTAAGAATTCAAAAGAGTTTTATCGCCTAATGAATTATCTTTGCTCCTGCTTAATTTATTCAACAAGTTATTTTAACGGTAGGAGTATGCATACAAATTTTATTCCTATCCGGGAGATTTTTGTAGAACAGACCGTATTATTTCCTCTAAGACATGTTCCTTAATCGTTTGACTACTGTTAGAATTGTCACAAAAAGTGCATGTGCGATAATCACAATCAAATTGTGTAATATCCAATCAACTACGTTGGTTTATCGTACTACGTCCCCGATCAACAAAGTACGTTTAATAAAAAACAAATTACGGAACATTTTTCTCAATGTCGTTTTAGGAATTACACATGGGTTAGAGCTTAGTCGTAGATATAGAGAGTGCCACTTCCTGGTATGAAAAATCACGAGTGATCCTTCAGGGATGAATAAAAAAGCACATACAATTGTATTATAGTTTTTCAAATTTCTCCAAGAAACATCTGAAAAGTACAAAATTAGAGAGAAACCTGGAGATGTTTTTTTTATACAAATTGGTTCATGTTAAATGTTTGAGTCATAAACTTAATCTCGTTACGTACGTACGTGATAATTTTTTTTTCAGCTAGTTGATTGTTTGGTGTATTTTCAAGCCAGTATTATTTTGAAAGAATGCAATTTAATTAATTATTATAAATGAATTAATAAATAAAAAATTGACAGCTGCAAACAATATTAAATTTACTTTATTTTGAAGCTTAAAGACGTCTTTCTTAATCATTTTAGATCTGTAAATAAACAATCTGCTTTTACTCTTTTTGGATCTTAAAATGAGGCCCCCTATATTACTCAATTTTGGAGGTGCAACCATGTTCTTCGTTTTGACTCACTTCGGAGATAGAAAGGAGGCCGCTCTTATTATTCTAATGTTAGCAAAAGAAACACAGTCTTCTCCATAGTGCGTGCCTATGTTAAAAGGAAGGCAAATGGATGTATGTGAGCACTCATCAGATCCCAAAAGAGTGCTACCCAATTAGTTGTAGGATGATCACATTTTCTGTTGTGTTTACACCGGACTCACATTCGCAAGAGATAACAGCTTTTTCGTATAGCATATATCGTATGGAGATAGTAAATAATCCAAATCACCACGCGGCATTGAAAATGCATATTAATTGTATTTCCTACTGTAAACTTAAAAACATACTTCAGCCGAATAGAGTAACAAGTCTGATAAGTAAAGCAAAAGCGCCATCTTCAGTTCGCAGTTGGGATTATTTTTAATTATGTTGTTTGTCTGCATAATTGATGGCAATGTTGCCATTTCCAATTTTGACCGCTGCATAGCAATTAAATTTAAATAAAAAATTTATTCTATGGTAATGGCCTGGTAAGCACGACGAAGCTTGAAAATTCTCCCTGTTATGCAATAACAAATCAACTGTTAATTTTTAATGTATGTATAGAAAATTTCATTAATCCCTAGACACACTTACTGGAAACTACGTAATAGTCATTCTGGGTAAAATCAACTCCAAAACCTTTGCGCCGCGGAAAACAATTGTAGAATACAAATAAAAAACTAATAATAATACTGTGTTACTTTTCAAACCTTTCTTTATAAGAACCTATTGGTACAAAATTAAATTTAAATTTACATGTGGAAAAACAACGAAAAAATTAGCTTCCTAAACCTGAAATGATATGCGCTGCGATGAATTTGATTATTGTGTGCTTTCCAAAAAGTATACCATCAAAGTATATCCACTTCAAACGGCTACCAAAAGACAACTAAAGGACCGATTCAAATAATACCTACATGAGTCTATAGTTCAATCTACCTGTAGGTGGCGGCATAAGCCTCATTTTCTTTGATTTAATAAGTCGTATCCAGGTCAGTGCGGATTATACCCTGTGACTGAATACGATTAAAAAAAAATACAAAACCGTACTCTGTACATATACTTTGGATGGTGATTGATGGTTTTTTCTTTTGATTACTTTTTTCTAGTTTGTTTTAAGGAATCCGTCCGTTCGTCTATCGCCTTATAGTTTTTTTTGTAGTTTTAGACCTATGCCTATATAATTTTACAACTGGGTGCTTCATATAAAGATCTAGTTTAATGTATCCCATAAAATAAATTGAAGACCTATATTTTTTCGGATACATCGAGTGTATCGATCTTTTACAAGGTTTCATTTACCACTTTTATTTTTTTATCTCCGTTTGCAGAATATTAAGCTTCATTGAATTGATTTCGTATTCGCTGTTATATTGATCTAGATTAACATTTCAAATTATACTAATTATTGTTCGTTGCAAGCTTCGCGAATGTTCTTATTTGCGTTGTTGCAACTTACCTAATATTAACTAACTTGCACTGTACTTGAATTTTGACCCTAGCTGGGCTGTTGCGAAAGTAAATAAATAAACTTGCCTCCCTGCGAGCTGCTCCCAGCGCCCGTGTAGAATGCTACGCGCCTTCTCCTCAGTGCGTCAGTGTTTAGACTGTCCATTTCTTCAATTATTTCTTGCGGTCCTAGGTCAGTGTCATCTAGCATATCATTGAGATTCTGTTCCGCACGTTGATATTCTGATCTGGGCGTTGCAAGATCATTCACTTCATCAATAATATCCTGCAACGAGGGCGGCTCAGGGATCTGTAAATTCGCAAGGGGTTCCGCAGGCTGCTCCTCCTCGACCTCGACTTCTTCGGTTGCAGTTGAAGTATCTGACTGGGTTGATGAAGTGCGAACTGCCACCCATAATCTCATATAGTTCCCATTAAATATTGTGAAATTCGTGAAACACTCACCTATGCTGGCCGCCTGACGCAACAGCCGTCGTTGTTCTTGATGCTGAAAACGATTCTCGATTATGAAAACGGTGGTGGGTAGGCGGTCCTCCCTCACGTTCGTCGATTTCCAGGCAAAGTAGACTACCACACTGGACACGATAGCAACCAAAACACTTGTTAAATCGAATTCGATGTTCTCAAAAATTAACATCTTCCCGACGTAAAATGCACATCCTGCGAATGGTAAAGATTCCGACTCAATAACAAATTACGCGAAGCGTTCTACCCCAACAAAATATGTTTTTAAAAAAGCGGGGTGTTAGAGCAAAAGTCTCTTTTATCACTACTGGCTTACATTTGATTAGGCGATACACGAAAAACGCCACTAGATATTTTTCCAGGTATGGTCGAATATCAAAAATTTGCCAATTTAATTTCTTATTCGTCTTTTTCTTATTGCCCGTGACAGGTACGAAAGTTTTGACGTCGTCCAGCTGTCTATTTTGACAATTCCAGTGGTTCTCACTTTTGGGCTTCAATTTTTATTTTCCCGGAAAAGCGAATTCTCTTCAAACCGTCTTGTACACTTTCTAAAATGGAAGTTTTACTCTCTTCAATTTATAACATGCAAGATTTATTTTGTTAGGGTTGTAAACAAGATTAATAAAATGGAAAACCAATGTCACTGGAGGAAATTTTCTTCAATGAAATTTACCAAAGAAAAATGCCCATGGAGAGAGTGCAACCAGCTTCTTTTTCTTTACGCCGTCGTCCTTGGGGAAGCAGATATTTCTCCAAACCGTAAAACAGTCTCCAACTTTTGGGTTGTGCCTCCACTTAGTTATTCGACTTTACAAACTTTATGGGTTGTGTCCTTGAAATTTGAAAAATTTTGAAATTGTGAAACAATTTGTTGGGCTTTGAAGGATATTTAAAAGCACACGAAATTTAATCCTTTGAAGCATATATATATATACATAAACAAACATAAAAAAACGATTTTTTCGAAAAAATTCATTATTAAGCTTGATCAAATTTTAAGCTTACAAAATTTCTAGAGTAGTTTCACTTTACTTTTAGAGGGCATAAATCCTAGGAGCTAGCAATAATGTTTTCTACTTAGTGCATTAGGCTGGTTCAAAAAAACTCTATTTGGCATAGAAACCGCAAAACGAAGGAGTTAAAAATACGTTGCTGTATTTGTTGTATTTTTTATTTATACAGATATTTATTGAAAACAATAACCGTTTCTGCCGGATTTTGTAATCATCTGAATTCTTGGTTGATTTATTTATTTATTAATCACTTAATACAAGCTACTAACAAAACAAAAGTTTACTTAAATTATATAATAAATCGGAAGACAATACAAGCTAAGAAAAAAAAAAAAGAATTAAAATAAATTAAGGGCATTCCTGAGAGAAGATTTACTCACGTGGAAGTCAAAAAAGGGGTTGGAGTTGTCTTTCCGAAGTATTCGGGTGAGAGGCTCAGAAAGTCCATAGTTGGTACGGTGATAAGCAGGGCGAAAGAGAGGTGCCGAACGGGGGTTACGAGGATTGGTGTAGATGGAGATCCGCTGGAGTAGGAAAGGACAGACAATCTCACCGGTAAGCAGCTGATGAATGAAGGTAATATCAGCAAGGTCCCGCCACTTCTACAGGGGCTGCAAGTTGATCAGCAAGTGGCGGTTTTCGTAGGGGGGACGGTTTTGATGGTCAGACCAGGGAAGGTCACTTAAAGCGAAGCGAAGGAACCTACGCTGGACAGCCTCAATCCTTATTAATTCGATTGGATTGAAATGGTGACCACACTTAGCAAGCAATGGATGATAGCAGCAGTAGTTGCTATAGAACTATATTTTAAAACCCTTCCGATAAAAATAAAACTTCAAAATATGTAAGATATTGTTATGTCGTGAGAAATTTGCTTTGCAATAATTAAATTCTATTAAGTTTTTACTGAAGATAATTATTGCATAATTAAAATAAGATTTAAATTACGGACCTATATGGGTTATCAAAAATAAATCAAAGAATATAACATATCTTTTTTTGTATACAGTCTGTATGGTAAGAGCGTACCGACGATTTCTCAAAAAGAAATAGAAATATTTGAAGTGGAGGAGATGAGTGATAGCTATATACATATATGCGCGTCATGCTTAAAATCTCTATTTGCGTTGAACTGTTAAGGTCGATTTTCAACATGAGTGTACTTTATAAACGTTTTAAAGCTGTGTTTCTCTGCTTTCATCCGAGGAAGGACCTAAATGGACTTATTCCCGGGCAGCGAGATATATTAAAAAGGATGCGTATTTTGTAAGAAAGTAGTGTAAGAAGTTTTCTGAGGAAAAAAATTTCGATGGCTTGCCAAGGAACGGGTAAAACAAGAAAAACAATAAAAAAAAAAGAAGATATCGCTGTATTTTTCAGATTTTTGAAAAGGACCCACAACTGACGGTGAGACGAGCTAGAATCAAATTAGCGGAAAAAGGTATCGACGTATCTCTATACCAAACGCCAAAGAATAAGGGAGAATTCCATCAAACACTGCAGTATTACGATCAAACCACGCAAGGATTTGGAAAATTGATTGCCTTACTGGAAATCTTAATGCAGAAAGGATGCTGCAAATTTACAAAAACGGGTTATTAAAGTCTACAGATTCTTGGTTTGGTGGTGGTGGGTATTGCTAGAAAACAACGATCCAAAACACAGAAGCCGTCTTTGTACCGAATGGAAAGATCAAGAGGATATGAATGTCATGGAGTGACCGTCATAAAGTCGTGATGCTAATCCAATTGAAAATGTGTGGGCCCTTATGAAGGCAAAGCTGCAGCGTAAAAATGCTTTCACTTTGCAACAACTGAAATCATCGGTAAAAAAATCCTAGAAGGATCTACTGGAATATGCTAGAAAATTAGTTGAAAATATGAACAATAGATGTATACCTACAATAGAAAATAACGGGACTTCACCAAATATGTATTAAATGCATTGCGTAAAAGAAAATAAAGTAAATAATAAGAAAAAAATAATATTTTGTTAATTTTTTATCACATTATTGAATTCTGAGCGATACGCTCTTACCAAACAGATTGTATGTATATCTTTTTTATAGATTAAGTCAAGTAACATTATCAATTAGTGTTAAACTGAGTATTGTACTGTGGCGTCTGATACCAAATGAGTACTTGGCGAGGCCGATATTTCAAATTCTAGATAAGGATTTTAGAGGACAAGGAATGAAACTAATTAGATGTTATTTTCGTTAAGTTTCCACGGCTTAAATGCAAATTGGCAGAGATTAGCTTAACACCCAGGAATAATAACAAAATATATTAGATATGTGAAATCGTAAGTAGCGAACAACAACTAGTTGCACATGCAAATTATAACATTTTATTCGTGGTATTTCGTTTGATATATTCAATTCATTTATTGCATATGCACATAAATGTATATATACTCCTATTTGAAGTCGTTTCATAAATACCTTTCATTTTGGTATTCATATCGTTGTGTTTGAAAATAAAAAAAATGATGAATTACGACGGCCATATCCATCTTTTTTTGTTTTTTTTTTGTTTTGCATAAATTATATAGCCTATTGCACTCCCACGACTAAGACGAATATAACGTCACCTTATTTACTAAAATCTATTAAGTTGTTTAGATTTCAGGGAGCGACAAAAAAGCAAATACCTCCTTCTAGAGGAGTCGGGTAAAAACGTGTGTAATTCGAAAATAATGAACATTTTCAAAATTTCAAAATAGTAACGCTTCCCGTGCCGGGAATCGAACCCGGGCCTCCTGGGTGAGAGCCAGGTATCCTAGCCACTAGACCACACGGGAGACGATGCAATTAAACGAGATCTATAAAATGCTACTACCCACCATTATGTGAAATTATTTAGAATTTTTCGGAATTATATCTGGTTCATATTAAAAACTTGAGGAGTATGATAAGTCATTTGAATGTTGTCGTTGAATGTTTTTTATTGGAAAAGAAAATATTTGCTTATCATTTCGCAAAACAGTTCAGAACCTCGTCCCTTTGACCAGTTTTTTGCATTTCTAAATTCTCCCTTCGTGTCTAAAACTACGAGAGATATCAAGATGCGGTTTTTTTTTAAACTTCTTAGTAGGAGTACAGTGCTAGGTTATATCTAATCACAATGTCACCACAGGAAGTCGCCTAAATATGCAGTGAAAGAAACACATACATTTTGCTTGTTACGCTCGCATAATTCTCAAAGAGATTCCTTTTATTCATTTTATATATAGAGTGCGGGAAAGTAACGTTGATTAGGGTTTCTGCTTATGAAAATTTTATAAACAATTGAAATAAAATATAAGACTTCGAAATGAAAGGAACCAATCTTCATTTGTAAGCATAATTACTTAAATTCAAAATTGTCGCCTTTGTTTTTAATGCACACCTTCAAACGCTTCGTGAAGGTTTTGGTTTAGCGCCGTACCTCTTCCACCGATATTTTGTCCTGTTCCTGATGCAAGGATTGCTTTAGCGACTCCAAAACTTTAGTGACGCGTAGCAGTGGCTTTGAGCTCCAAAATTGACCGTTGTATTTCCTCAGGCTCAGCAACACTTTAGCAACCAAGAATGGACTTTTCAACAAGACTGCAGAACATTAAGGCAAGAACATACCATACAAGCTTTATTACTGCTGCAGAATGACCTCCATACTCTCTGGCATTAATTCTATGGATGGCATGTGTTCCATTTTTAAAGTTTCACAAAGCGTTTGAAGCTGTTCATTAAAAATAAAGCCGGTAATTTTTGAATTTAATTAAGTATGTTTGCTAATGAAGATTAGTTCCTTTCATTTTAAAGTTTTATGTTTTGTTTCAATTGTTTATAAAATGTTCATAAGCATAAGCATTAAACATTTCTAAAGTATGCCTTTTAGAAAAAGGAGTAGCCTCTACTGTTACTCAAAATCTTCTCGGTCCTCTGAAACAGCAGAGGTTAACTGATGATAGAGAGCGTTATATCCGAGATGCCATAGTAACACAAATATAAAAGTGGCTTTAACTAAATATGTTATCCAAATTAAGTACGGCGATCATGGACATATTGACGCATTAAAAATACCGACTTAACTACTACTACTTCTAATTATTACTATTTACGTCAGGTCAGGTAGAATGCGACATAATAAAAGTTATCCTTAAAATCTGCATTAGTATTAAACTTTGAAAGGGTTAAGAAGTGTTAAGATAGCTGAAGTGAGCTAAATAAACTGAATTGAAATGGTGAAACAACGAAAAATGTTTTGAAAGATGTAATATTAAAAATTATAACTTTGAAACGTTTATTGTGGTTAAATAGACAAATAACATCTGAAATAGGGTTTAATGAATGTGCTGTACGTAAATTTTCGAAAGATTACATTGAATCTGGGCGTTGTGAGAGAAAGTAAAGCTCTGGACGGAAAAAAGGCTACCCCTCTCGCTCTAGAGGAGCTGAGTCAAAATACAGAAAATCCTATTTTTTAAGACGATTCAGCTCCTTACCATTGAACTAAATCTGTTAGCATTTACGAAAAGATCATATAAATATCATTCTCTAATTCATTATTGGTATTTTTTCTATAGAAGATTTAAGAGAGCCCAGATCTTAATCCCATCGCGAACGTTTGAGCTACTTTTGGATAACGAGTCGCCGAAAAAAAATAGATCTCAATCATTGGCTTATCCCAAAAAAATTGTGAGGAGACTTGGTATAAAGAAATTAACTTAGAATATTTGAAAACATTGTACTCATTAATGAAAAATAGGGTTGAAGAAGTAATAAGAAAGAAAGGTGGTGCAACTCATTATTAAATGCAATAAAATGTTACAGAGCAAAAACAAATGTTTTATTATTTTTCAGAAGAGTTGTGTAAGGATATAATTTAGTCACCTGTAATACTAAAACACCGAAACTTTCATTAAAATCCTTCAATTTTGAGACATATTCAGTTCACAATTATTAGCGAAAAATTGCTAATGCTAATTCTTTCATATGTTTGAATATTCTCTAAAAGTCCTTACAGTACTAAATGTTCTAGAACCAGTTTTTGATATTTTGTACTGTAAAAATAGAAATAACCCGCAAAGTATTGATTTTCCGGTACTGCGAATAGGAATGTACTTTCACTCTGTATAAAATAAACAACTCATTAGCGTACATTAACTTTAACTAGAGAATTGTCGATTTTAACTATTTTCTATTTATATTCCAAGTGCGGAAATACTGTAATTAACTTTACAATTGTTAACAATTATTAAAAGTAACTTTTCCAAGTTGAAAAAGGAAAAGTTTCTCAATTCGGCTTTTCTATGTGTATTCCGCGATATTTCCGATTCAAATTAATCTTTTTTAAAAGGATATGATGATTAAAAATTACGGCCTCTCATTTTATTGAAATCTGATGCAATGATGGAAAGCCCTCCATTTATCAACCGACTTAAAAAAAAGGAATCGATTTTAAATATAATATTGCTCTAATATGTCGAAAATGTCTTTTGTAACGATGGACCACAACTCCTTAAAACTCTACTTACCGCTCTGAATGCAGAGATTTACAGTTAAATGTATAAATGCCTTGTTCACTAATTATTACACTATCACTATTTGACTAAGTGATAATACGAACACTGTATCACCCATCACTAAGCTGCTAATATTAGTCAAATATCTTCTTCTATCAGAAAGTAAGACTAACAATAACTTAATTGAGGAATTTTTATTATATATTACATTATTATAATTCAGTACTGCATTTCAAAGTAATATAAAACTATGCGTTGCACGGGCTACCAATTATTTAAATCAAAAAGAATATTACATTTCTCAGGTATTTCAATTAATATAAAAATGTTCTGAAAAAATATTTAAGCACTGCAATCATTTTTATATTCATTAAACAAATAGTGATAGTGAATTCATTTTCACTATATTAAATTATTCTTACCTTCACTTTTTGAAATAGGCGATCCCAAAACTATATAGACTGCACGTCTCCATCAGATTTCAGTTTAAAGATCTGAAACATATTATGATCTTATTTTATATTTATTTTTCTGTGAAAATGGTTGTCTATAAATAGTTCTTAAAAAAATTACCAAAAACTAGTTTTTTTTAGCTTTAGGCTCTATCAAATAGATATATCTTTTGAAAGTAAACTTGGATCTTTGGCAAAACAAATTGTTTTGAGCTACATACGTATGTACATATTATGAAAACTTAGTATATATTTTATAATGGTTATAAAAATAAAAATACTACCACAATAAGTTTTAAAATTGCAATAACTACCAGAGAAAACAATGAGGAAAGGAAAGGCTTGATACATTTCTTCTTATCAAAATATATTTCCGGTCCACTGCTACATTTCATTTTAATTTTAATAGATATATCTTAAAACAGAGATAATTAGTATATCAACATGCAGACAAAAATCACCATTTGACGTCACGACGATAGCAGACGAGTATAAAGAGTTTTAAGGCAAATAAGTACTTTAATTATTTAACGTAACGTATATGCTTTACTCATATAAGGTGACATTGTCTACGTACAGAGGAATTTTTATGAATAGAAGCTTTTCTATTTATTTTACAGTTGCAGTTAGTAAATGCAAAAGAGAAATTTGTCTGTGATGTAATTAGGTAATTAGGCATTGTGATTACGTTTGAAGTTCTCACTGACTATTATTTTTAATGTTTTGCTGGTTCCTATATTTAAAATTTCACTTTAAACATTAATAAATAATAGCTGCATAATTTTTGTAAATTTAGAAATGATTGATCCTACCTTTTTTATGATTTCATACCATCGTAAGCGAAACCCTTATAGGATCGCTCGTGTGCGCTTGGCTGTGTGTCATAGACCTTTTTCTTAAAGATAACATAATGTAGGAATTTTTAATTGGGCAAAGAGGTTCAACTTTTCATGGCGCGCACACATTTCGACAATCGAAAATTTTTAGTTGGATTCCTCGTGTTTTGTATTATATAGGTTATCGTTGGAAAGGCTTGCCAAAATTTTAGTGACTTAGGTATAAAGATGTATATGGAGCCCAATATGTGCTCTTGACCGATTTTACTTGATAGGATATGATAATCCGCGACATTCGGAGAAATACTAATTTTGCTAGATTCTAGCGCTATTTTGCACAGGGAAGGTTATATACTGCTACAATATTTTTTTTTTAATTCAAAAATTTAATTGGAATTCAATTTAGTAATTTAGTATTCGAATATTGACTTGGAATTCTAAAAGATCCTGTCTAGGCATTTGAAATTCCCGAATGTGAATACTTTATTCATATTTGTTGAGTAAAACATTTTTCGAGAATTTGTACAGATTGGTAAGGCAAAATAGCGTTAAATATTATTAAAACATACCATAAGTTACAGACTTAATACTGTATTTATCGAATAATTACGAAATTCTTCCAAAAAACCTGCGATATCAAAAACAAGGTTATTTCAAATGTAAGCAATTTCAAGTAAAAATTTACTAGCTAGCTCGGCTGAATACAACGAAATTTTTTATTATTATTACTTAAGGATTTTATACTGAGTAATTTTCATAAAATGTTTTCTTTTCAGTTAGAACAAAAATAAACTAACTATTCACATATTGTGGCAATATCCTTAAAAACCATAAAAACCTTAAAAGCTGCAAATAAAAGAATTAAAGATTGCCGTAAATTTTATTTTGAAATCAAACCATAAAGTCGAAAACTTCGAAATCGGTATATTAAATCGAAAAAAATTATCGTATTTTGAGAAGAACAATATTGAAAGTGATTATATTATATGTCGATATGTAGAAATATATTCTTACTCTTACATACGACGTCATTTAGTATAAATACTCTTCAAATTACGTTATATATTATTAAGTATATATCAAACAGAAATCGATTTTTGAATCCATTGCAGTGGTTATTATCCTTAATGTACATAGTTATTTTCACTTTAGCTCGACGATTGGCATAAAACACTCATCGAACACACTTGTGCCATTATCCTTATAATTACTAAAATATAACCTATTACTTTTATAATTTTAGAAAATCCTAATCTTTAAGAGGCTTAACTCTGCGCTTATCTCGTCACCGAGAATATTTCGAAATTTTGTTTTCTTTAACAAAATTACAAAGAATCAAAATAGCTGAAAAATGTTTTTTTACTATCATTGATTTTTTTTTTTTTATCTGGTAATGTCAGAAAAATAACAATCATCATTAAATGCTATCTCGACATTGTCATCTCTGTTTTTTAGTGTGCTTATGACTTTATCACAATACGGTTTTAATACCACACCTATGTTGATTCTATCGGCTGATAGTACAGATGATGAATGCTGACATTCAGACGTAATATGAAAAGTGTGTATTAAATTGTTAATATACATTGTGGAGGAAAAATGGTATATAATTTTAAGAGTATTGATTTTGAATTGCCAATACTTCGATCTTAAGGAATTTCATAAAATTCTTTCCAAATACCTTGAAAATATGAAAAATTCTTTTAATTTTTTACATTAGTTGTTTCTTGATGACTCATAACAATTGTCTGGGTCACTTAAGAGAAACAAAATAAGTTTTGTTTTTTAATCTTTCTGGTCCGGTAAATTAAGATGTTAACAGATAAAATACTATCAGGCAGTATTTACTTAAATCTCAATGTCACAACCTGATAAGATTTTAGCAGATTTTTAGACTAGCGTGGTTTTTAACAGGATTAATGAATTTATAGTTTAATAACTCTACAAAAGTAGTAAGAGTTGGATAGATTTTTTTTTTGATAATCTTATATAATAATTAGGAGTTAGCTATTACTCAAACTTTTTTTTGAGTTCTGTGAAAAAAAAACGTTTTGAAACAATATTAATAATACACAATACAAAGACGCTAAGCAACTTTCTACAATACTTTCAATCGTATACGTTCGATTCCTTTATTCTGTATTATAAATTCATACGTTTAAAACATTTCACAATTTCAACAACTGTAAATTATTGCTGACGATATCGTTTAATAAAACGATAGAGGGAAATGAAGATGCTTGTCGCTCTTGGGTTTTTGTTTTAAAAAAAAAAAAAAACAACATACATAATTTATAAACAAACTTTGTACATTGTATTTATTTTTCTTCGATTATTACCTCAAATTACAACGGCACGGATGATGGTCATAAGCCTCCGAACTGATAACAAGCAATATAAAAACAGCGCCCGTTGGCATATAAATTGCGTTGAATTATCTATAATTAAAAATACCAAACATTTGAGATGGCGCAATCAAAAAGGAGAGAGCGAAATAAAAAAAGAAATCAAAATATATATATTTTTTTTTTATTAAAGGGTAGTGTGGATTCGATTTGTTCGTTCTACAGATGTTTTCAACATTGTGATATCTACTTAACCCATATCATTGCAGATAAATTGATATCGATGAAATTTGCAATATATTTTTTAAGTAGTACTCGTATATTTAATGAGGGGATTTTTGCTGCATAATATTAGTTACTTAGTCTTTCATCTGAGTTTATTCAGTTGTTCTCGAGCCTCTCATACTTTCTTTCATTCGCATACAGATGAAAAAAAGAACTGAGTTCAATGACGTGAAAAGCTGTATCTACGTGGTATTTACGATTTTGTGAAAATATTGTGCAGAATCTGGAAATATTTTGAGTCGTCTCTTGATAAAACTCGAGTATCCGACCAAGACAGTTGTCTGTTTTATCAGTAACGGGGTTGAAAATATCGTTTTTCAGAGGTTATACGATTGTATTCATTTATTACCGCCTTGTTTACTCAGCTCATACCGCATTTAAAGGTAATTAAAATGTAAGAGCGCCTAGTTGAACATTATAATTTACAGTGATCCCGCGTTACTTTAACTTTTGCTTCTTGTGATCATTTAGCTGGCGATAAGCAGATTAGTGAGCTAAAAAACAGTGCCAGACGTTACGCGAAAACAGCCACAAAGCGACAGCATTAGTTTCCCAGACGACTTGATCGAGATAAGACTGAAGATCACCAATTGGCGCAGACATGCGATAATCGCCGTTCGCCAAGACAATTTTTGAATTGGGCGAGTGATAGAAAAGTTATTAAAAAATTTTTAAACATTTTCTTTTCTATTATTTTTGATTGAAGAGGCTTAGAAACAGACAAAACTTATACTGTGATGGTGATCGCGCGGTATCGATCTTTCTCATCGGCAACCATCCACGTTAAGCCTCGATTAGATTTTCACGATCTTCAATTTTAGCTTCTTTCGGAACGAGTTGAAAAATTGAGAAATCGAGATCGTGCCATTTTTAGTATAGAGATCATTGATCTATCACTTCTTTCGATCATTTAATATTCGCCATAAATATGTAATTGTGTGATAAGGCTTTTCTAAAATAATCAAAAATATCATCTAAAATTGGTGAAAAATGTGTGCGATGTGAAAAGTTGTTCGGACATCGTTGCGACTGTTGACGAGAGCTGATCAACAGCGATTTTGATCGGATGCTCGAGATATCCGCGATTTCGAATGTGAGTGTCTATTAACGTGTGAAAGAGGACGTTCAACCTAAATATTGATACTGAATGATTCCATCTTGCATCGTATTACGCCATCAAATCAAACAGGCCTCAAGTAACACCGATCGACTTGAATCTGGACATCCATCGCAGCCGTATCTCATTCTATCCTACTAAACCTGGAGTGAAGATTGTAAACAAAGTAAGAAATAATTTAACGTGCTATTTTTATCAGGACGATCGTCAAAAATAAACATATAAACTACACAACAGCCAGTTTTTTCTTGTTGCGATTGCTGCAATCATTCTCGGATCGTTTTGCACACTGAAAGTGAACACTTCGCGATAGTACATGTTTCCAGTGTCCTGGCCTTAATTTTATTGACTCTGTTTTGAACATTTTATTCAGCACGTGTAGCCCATTTCGAACTACATAGTGAGTTTTATGTAAAATCTACAATTTTCGTAGCGTGATCGGCCTAAGAACTAAAGAATTTTATCTTCTTATTTCTATAAATAAATGCCAGTGCGAGCGATTTGAAGGTGTCCGTTGGTGTTTCTAAAAATTCTATGCTTTCAAGATTTTTCGTTGATATCTTTCAGGCTTGTTTATTAGTTTTTTATTCAAAAACTTATGTTCAAAGAATAAAATGTAAGAATCTTTTAAAGTAGTAGGGCACAATCAGTTTAAAATACGACAAAAAAACACAGATATAATATTTTTTTTCAAGGAAGGCCTTTCAAATTATAGTCTCAGTGACTTATTAATAGTGATCATTGGCATTTTATCAACTTCTTTCCTATAATTTTTGTCGGTTGTATTAATAATGCACTTTTGTATAGCCACGTACTCTCCTTGATTATGAAATAAATTCACCATTTAAATCATGGACGTGCAGAGCTCAACAAAATATATTTAGGTGCTATTTTGTGTTCAGATATTTGGGAATTATGGCATAACTCCCATAAATTTATTGTAAACCTGAGAGAATTGATTCAGTTTTAATATATTTTAGAGTCAATGTTATAATTTAACTTTCTGAAAGAGCTGAATCACCATTTCGTAAAAAGAGACAATCACAATTAAATTTTTTTGTTGCTGTTAGAAATAAATAAATCAAAAAGTAAAGAAAAGAAAATTTCTTGATTATCTTGCCAACATCTTGATGATTGTGTGTTAAATGAAAGCTTGAATTGCTCTTAAGATGAGTTTTGGCGATCTGTCCGGTTTGATGTTGTCAACTGAAGATATTTTTTTTTAAACAGATAGATAACAGCTTCGTATTTTATTTAACAAAAAGATTTTAGCTTCATATTTTACTATAATTAATGTGTCATTCTTGATACAAAATGCTGTAGTAAAGTGGTATTTGTCCGGTTAGATGTTGCCAACTAAAGATATTTTTTTAAACAGGTAGACTTTTGTATTTAACAGAATGATTTCAGCTTTCTATTTTACTATAATTAATGTGTCACGCTCACGATAAAATAGTATAGAGTAGTACGTGGAAATTATTAAAATTCTTCAAATGAATAATAGTCAAATAGTATTGGTCGTTCCACTAATGCTTTTATTTAATAATTATTACTAAAAGTTAAACATGCTACAGAATAAAATATTGTCCTGAAAGAGAGAATTACCTTACAAATATTTGCATACTGCCCTATCCAGTATTAATTTTTACAACTGCACTACCAGAAATAGTTTCAACTAAAACAAAATCAATATTCATATGTACAATTACTCAAGTTAACATCAGTTGTGAAAGATAGAGTGAACGTTCTGATGTGAATGGAAACTTATAGACCCACGGTAATCGCGGTACAAGGCAATCATAGGAGAACATTCTTGCTAAAATTTTATTTTATAGGAAACGGAAATATTTTAATTGCTTAAAACATGAAAGTCGTTCAGTTTGAGGACTAATAACGTCGAAATGCAAGGTAAAAATATACTCGTAAATTATTGAGCCTCCAGAGTTTAAAAATGTTCTTCATATGCATCATTTCCATTTCCATTGATTCTGATGCGAAATTCTTTCCAACCATAGCCGGTTTGCTTATGCTTCTTCGACTGATATTTAAAATTGAGTAAAGTTGTAAGCCGGTTTTCTTTCTTAAGGTCACTTGTTTCCTCTTATTTGCCGATGTGTTGAAAGTGACTTTTTGTCATACGAAGTCTTGAATACAAAATGCATTCTAAGTGGAAAATGAAAAAAAAAGAAACATATAGACAAATAACTTAGTCCCAAAATTAGATTAAAGATTTATATTTCGTAAGATAAGATAATTTTCACTCAATATCTTTACGCCAAAATAAAAAATGAAATAAATAATGAAAGAAAATACTTAGTTTAGATGCGGCGATTATATTTATTTATTTTTAAATGTTTACCTGTTTGGACAATAATTTAATAAAGTTCAAATGCCAATAGGGTAATAGCACTATTTAAAATAACAAATTTATAAGATTCGAAAATCCCTAAATAGATGTTTTTATGAAAATTGGTATTACATTCATCAAAATGCGCCAAACAGTTGTCGAATTGCAAAGTAACAAACTAATAAGATCAATGATGAACCCAAGGATATAAAGCTAAGAAGTTAATAATCTACGTATCTTTTTAATATAGATTTCGCTTAAAATAAAATTAAAAATTAGCGGTTTTTCTCAAAAACATGGTTCTTTCGCGAAGTATAGATAATTGCTACTTTTTTAGCTACCTTAAAAGGTAGCAAAGCTCCTTTAAGCACTTAACCCCTTACTGTCGCTGTCTTTATTTACTAATAATCACTTTGAAGCAAAATTGTCATCCAAGGTACTCTAACTTCAAACAAAACATTTTATTGTATTGATCCAAATGATACACTTTTGATAACAGGAGGGTATATAAGCAAAAGAACGAGTAATGTTCAAGATAGTCACTCCACGTTTTTCCCGAGTATTTATTTTTTTCCCAGTATCTTCCAAATGCAAAATGTTTTAATCTCTTCTTACTAAGAGGGAACTCAAACGTTGTTTACGCATCTTGGCTGCTAAAAACACGAGTTCTTATCATTTTTATGTTTAGACTAGAATTAGCTGCTGAGGTAATGAGATTAAATTTAAACAGAGATTGCTATAAATTCCCACACATGATTTATCACTTGAATTGATAAAGAGATGTGCCGGAAGAAGAAATGGTTGACTTGATTTTAGTTAAAATCAAAAAAAATACACACTTCCTTTTTTAAGTTCGAAGAAACCGATATTTTATTTTATTAAATGTTTTTTTATTAACAAAAACTCTAGTGAATAATATCATTAGTAATGATTTTACATTGATTTTTGCTTTGAATAAATTACAAATATCAATTTTTAATTATTGATTTTGTTTTACTTACAATATTGTAAACTAAAATCGCTAAAATCTAAGTTATTTAACTCTTCAAGAAAATCAAGGCTTATGGACTTATCTGAATTCATTTTTACGAAATTGCCACTTGTGATTAAGTATTTATGAGATTTCTTAATTTATAATTAAGTTACCCAGTTTTTTGCTACTTTTCTTATCATGGGAATTAACTGAAAAAGCAATTTAACCATTTGCGTCACAACATTAATTACATCTTACTTAGGCATTGAAAAATCTTAAATAAAAGTAATTAACACAATTTGGTACACAGTTCCATATGTCTGAATTTTGGAAATTTTTACTGATTATTGCCATTCTCCAAAAATTCTTGTTATCAAACGAAAAAGGTCAAATAGATGAGAATTTAATGCTGATGCACAGCAATATAACGCAGAAAAATAGAAAATTGGTCACGAGACAAACAAGTGAAATATTTGGAGTATGTGTACGGAAATTAAAGTTAAAATTCAAATTACAAGTAGTATTATATTGTGTTTAATAAAAAAAAACTATTTAATATAAACGTTTTAAGTTTTCCAAGGTGTATCAAGTTAATAATAATTTTATGTAGGTTACCATTTGATTCGATGAAAGTATTTATTCAATTAAAACTAAAAACTAATAGCTACTATACCTGCTTATTTCAACGTTCTGCAAAACAAAAGCATGTCTATAAACACTTGAGGGTATAATGAATTTTTTAAAAAGGGTGGTTATATTCATTAATTGAAGGCCTTCTAGTACTCAAAAAACTAATTAAGTCTTGTTGATTTAGGTAACATAAATATGCATTTATTTGTTTCCCACATACTGTTTACTTTTACTTCAAATCTTTTTACTCTTCCATTCTTTCATAAAATGATTACAATGGATTTAAATGATTCAGGGATTTTTTATATTTTGAAAAATTAAAGAATTGGACATACACGACATACCACATTATTTCAACGCAAAATTCCTCAGGAGTAAAAGAATTTTCTTCAAGCAAACTGAACCTCTAGCTCTTGAAAATGCATAATTAGTAAAAGTATAAACGTGTACAAAAAATAATAAATATTTCGCGTTTATCAAATGACTAAGCATTTGCTTTGTTAGACTAAAAGTTAAACTCTATTAGTTCAATACGGTTATCTTAAACATCTGCAATTGTGTAAAGTACGTCATTATCTGCTTTAAGCCTTCAAAGAGTTCAAATATTTGATTAAGAATTTCAAGTGATGCACTGAAGAGAATACGAAATATGTACAGACATACGTACGTGAGAATTTGAATATCTGTTTGTAATCGTGTTGGATCATTTTTATTGCGTAACCCAAAAGTGATTCATTCTCGTTTATATGAAGAGAATGGACATTTTAGCCAGATATATGATAATTAAAATTTTGAGAAACTTTTTAAATATTTCTCTCTGTTGCGATGCGGACGGAATTTGTTAATTCTGTAATTCGTTTTCATCGATAATTGTCAGTTGGGTACATTGTTAGTGTTCCGTACTAACCGTTTGGACAAATTTCTCAGATACATGCAGTGTAGAAAGTTAAAATTAGACATAGTTATACTTTTTGTTAGTATAGAAAACAAAGAGGTAAAGGAAAAAAAACTTAATTTTACGGCAAGAGATTAAAGGGACACTACTAACCTTTGGTGTGTTCTCAACCCTATCATGGCGGGTGTAAAATAGAAGCTGCTAGCCAAAATACTCATTTTATACATACGTATTTCAATAATTTTCTTAAACGAAATTTTCAAAAAATTATTAATAATATTTGATGTTCCTCTCCTATATTTCATTTCAAGAGTAATAAAAGAGATGCTCTGAGAACTAAATTGAGCAAAATTATCGGATTATATTACAATTTTTATGCCACGCAAACTGTTGATAAAATCAACGAATGGATAACACGGTATACCAACAATTGCTCTTTAAAAAAGATAATTTCAAGGATAAAATTGATAGTTAGCACTTTAAAATGATTGTTGTAACTTGAACTCTGCAAACATATGTATAAAAAGGTATGCACTTTAAAATGAGTAGTCTACACTTGACAAATACTTATTGATTATGGTATTTCATATACTAAATGTTTTTTGATTAAATATATCCATTTTAACAAATGTCGGATGAACATTTCCTTGTTTTATTTACTAATGGCAATTACAAATTGGTATTATGGTTAGAAATATGCCAAGTAACAATTGTGCGAACTATTTGATTTGTGTGAACTAAAATCGTGTTGTTGTTCTTACATCATTCTCACAATCATAAATGTAGTTATGAAATATATTCAGAATGCATTAGTGTTATTTAAAAGTTGTAAAAATCATTTTTCCCAACTATTTACTTGTGAAAACTAACTGATTCGCATAAATTGTTCTTAGACATATGTGCAAACCAATTTGTATAACCAGTTGAGAACTATGACAATTAGTTATGAGATATAAACTCATAGTGACATTTGTAAACCAAACATTGAAACAGCTGCTCAAATGCCACTACAGTCACTAGACCCAATTAAGAGCTTGCTTTATACACCAAATATGTAGTTGTAATACACAGCCCAATTCTTGTGAGAATAAATACGTGTCATTATGTGCCATATTTATTAACAAACATACATAACTTTTTCAAAGGAAAAAAACGTTGAGTTTTTTATTATTAATTTGTTATATTTCAGCGTCATGAAAATACATTTCATGATTTTGGGGGCATTCTGTGTAAATTTAAAATATCCTTATGGTAACGTATTAATAAATTAATTAAATTAAATTTTTAAATAAGGCTTATTAACACTATAACTACCGGTGCTCAAGTATGTAATTTTAACAACTTTCTGCATCTTTAATTTAAAACGCTTTCAAATTTGAATAAATAATTTTTAATTGGAGAAGGTTTTTGAATATGTCGTAATTCGCAATTCTATTAAACTTTGGCATAAATCAAAAGAGAATTGCAAAAATATACAATTAAATGAAGGAAGAAATTGAGTACCAGTCAAATTGACTAGTTTTGGTAGTTCTAGTTCTAGTTAAATAATTTAAACGAATTTAATTGAGCGCAATGTAAGTTAGTAGTCACGCATTACGATATTGGCTATCGAAATGATATGAGAACACAGAAATTTGCGCCAATATGATTATCAAATAGTTGAATAGTGAGAACGATTGTAAGAACTATTTGTGAAAAATGGTTCGTCCAACTAATTTACAATCTTTCATTGCTACTTGGATTTTATATATAGTTATAATTAAAAGTGATCGATTTAAAATACTACTCAACTATTCATTTTACATGACAAGCTATGTTTTTATAAGTTACAACGTTAAAAGTTACAATTGTTTTGTTTAACCTCTTCAATATGTACGTTTAGTTTTTTAGAAATTCAAATAATTCTAATTGCAAAAAAATAATATAACCTGTTACGAAAATTTACACCAGATTATCCTTCCAATAAAGCAAAACTTGAAACTCACCGCTTTAAAAATGTTTCAAAGTAGTCTCTGATTGTTGTAAGATTTATTTTCGTTTATTGGAAATATTTGATAAATAAATTACCAATTACCAATTACCAATTTAATTTAATTGAAATATTGTTTTATTATTACAACATAATTTGTAATTTCTTCCCTGAAGAGGTTAAAGTTCTTTCCTCAGAATATTTTAGTTTAAAGAGACGAAATTGTAAATTTTAGTATAGCAAGAGAAATTTAAAAATTAATGACAATAATAATGAAGCATACTTCATAAGTGAACACTTACCTTTTTGTTTTTTTTTTTTAAATTTACAATTAGTTGTTAGTATGTTAAGCCGAGCCAGAGTATCTAAGCAAGGGAAATACCATCTCGAATTTGCATGATTTCCATTGTATGAGTTTATTTACAGATATTGAAAAAAATTGGCAAGCAGAGGAAATTTCCAAGTAATCAAAATACATTTTCTTTTCACAAAATTCTTGCAAACGTAAACATGCGAAAAAATGGTACAATGCAAATTGAATGCTTTAAAAATAAAGTTCACGTAACTTAACAAAAGCACATCAGAGTTGGCAATCAGCAAGATTTTAGCTGTTTACTTACAATTAGCACCCGATAAGCGCCAAATCTCTTACTATCTGTGAGTCGATAGAGGCAACTAGTTGAAATTTAATGAAACGATTTAAATTATATTTAAATTAACATACTCCGGCCCCTCTCTATTTCATCTAAAATAATATGACGATATGTGAGGCAGTTTCTCATGCGGTAAAACGTGATCCTAATCGAATTCTCGTGCCTCCAAAAGATAACGAAAAATTAAACTATAGCACTAAATATTTCGTAATTGTATTTAGGATGGCTCCACGTCAACATCATCAGCAACGCCCAGTTGTGGACCTTCTGGTGGCAATGATCGCCGTGCCCATCCTCATCCTTTGCGCCCTTCAGCTGGAAAAGAACATGCAAGATAAGTGGGCGGAAAACGCGAACACCCGGTGGATAGTGTTCGGTCTCGGCGTCGGAATGCTCCTGGTTAGTGTACTAATTTGCGGATACGTGACGCACCGTATGGGAGTCTGTCTTTGGACCGGACCCCTGGAGGATCCTACAGCCAATAGCTCCTCGTACACCCACGTAAGTAGTCCTTTCTAGCTCAAAATCGAGACATCTTACAAAATCGTTTCTTACTTTGCAGATCAACTCGCAGAACGATATACTGCGAATAGTAGACAGTTTGCCGCCAAGCTACGACAGTGTTACAAAGTTTGATATACCGCCCCCGCCGTATGACTGGGTCGCGATCAATATCGAAACCAAGGATATCCTTCAGGAAAGCACTGCAACGCACATTTAAAATTCACAGACTGTGAAATTTCCTATTACGTATTAAGAGTGGTCCGATTCCAGTGAAAATCTAATCTAGTCTGAATTGTGTTTGGTAATTTATGAATGCTGTGTTGTAGGGTTAAGCGAATCTATTTTATATTCAATGTTACTTTTTGCAATAAAAAGATGCATATTGAAACAGTTAGCGGAGCAAATTTTCATTAGATTACATGGAAATGTATAAAATATTTTAACTAAACATATTTTTCAGGAAATCGAGTATTCTTCAATTGCATAAATATATTCCAAATTTCGTATTAGATGTTGATAAGGTCCTACTTCAATAAATTTTCCAAAATTTCAGTTGAAGACCTAAAACAAATATAAAATGAATACTTTTGTTTCTGTATGTAAACAATTTATTTAATTAAATTTGAGAAAGAGCAAATTTTCATGAAATAAATCAAAACACAATTGTTATATTAGAACAATCTTTGTGTACTCGTACATGTTTCTATTACTTTACAGACAAATAACAGACAATAATGGCAAAGAACGATTTTCTTGTCATTTTACCTATTTTAGAAATTAGAGGGCAAATGAATTTGAAAGCAAGTATCTCGTGAGAGAGATTTAAAAATAAAACGTCCTTAAAATGTTTTATTACTTTTTAGTAGACCTATTTAAAGAAAATACATTCATTGGTGAAGTAACTAAAAATAATGTTTGAGTGCACTGACTGAAGGAGTAAAAAAGAAATATTTTTCCAATATTCTCCTTTCTTTGTACATTTGCAGTTCTTATTTAACTATTTCAGCAGGAAAAAATATAAAATATTAATAACAAAATGTTACAAACTAACATTTCTTAAAACTTTTTCAATACCATAAATGAAAATACCTACCTTCTTATATTAGCCTAAGTTGACATGCTAGTGTTATTGCAAATTTTTTATTTTATTGATAAAGAGGTAAGGATAATTTTCGAAATGTTTGAGTCCTCCAGAACCCTGGGTAAACAACCATAAGTTTTTTGGAAGAAATTATATTTTATTTTTCCGAAGGACAATCAATAGAAACAATAAGAATAAGTATAAAAATAAAAGTAATGCAATATTCGAGTATATCACACGTTATTCTGCGTTTAAAACAATTATAATTACACGAGGTATCTAAAGTTTTTAATAAAAATATATGTCTTATATTATTTTGCCCAACTAACGTAAATCTATGTTAACTTTTCGTACTCTATTTGCCAATTTTATAGTATTGTATACTTTTTAAGAAACAAATCGGAAGCCAATCTGTAGGAGCCTTCATCAATCTTACATCAGTCTCATATATGTAAATATATTTCGTCAATATACCGCAGAAAAATAATATCATAGGGGATTTACTTTTGAGCTTCCTTATTTCGATTGTACTTTTTCTTTCCAAGGTGTTACGTAAAAAGCCTGTTTGAACAACTCTTTAAATAATACAAATTTTCCTTTATTCTACAAAATATAAAAGTTTTCAAAATCTCTTCCGGGTTAATTCGAATGTATAATTTTTTCGATGGCTTTTCAGTGTTAAATTTGTTGATTTTTGAAAACATTTCCGTTGAATGTTCATTTAAGTAAATAAACCCATCGAAAAAAGTTATAGAGCTTGATATTATATCAATTGTAAAAATTATGTATAGCTTTTAGTACCCGCCTTTTATAAAAAAAAATATTTGAGGGTCAAATCGAATCAATAGATATTAAACAACTTTAAAGTTTCCAAGAACATTTCTGTAGAATTAATTCGTATACATTAGCAAATTACCAAATAAAAAAAGAAATGTGGAATATAAGTGGTCTGATAGCCCGCGACATTTATTCCAAATCGTATGGCGGCGCAGTGAACTATCCGGATATTTTTGTATTCTAGGAACATTTAAACAAAATAAAATTAAATTAAAATCATAAGGACCATAGGGACTTTTACTCTATATAGGCCAAAAATATTAATGAATTTCTGACGGAAGTGCAGTAATTTTTCAATTCTTTGGAAACAAGTTTTTTCCCACCGTATGCTTTGGTCTATGGTCTTGGGCTCGTTTGTCCTGTTGAATTAGATTTAAACTTAAGAATTTTACATAATTTGTTTGAATACGTGGTAAAATGTATCTGAAAATCATAAGAATAACTTCTTAAGGTAATCGTTAGTGAAAGTAGTTTTAGGACATAAACTTTAATTTGCGAATTTTTCACATGTTTAATTCGTTCGCTGTAATAATTTTGGGCACCTATTTGAAGATTCAGAATTACTAGATGTGACACTCTCTATACAAGCTTAAAGCTCTAACCCATATGCAACTTCTAAAACTGCTGGGGAAAATTTTTCCATTAGAGAAAGTAGCAAAGAACTACTGCTTCCTATGCCTTATCTAAATTCCGATAAGAACAAAAGAGATAAGAATAGGCAGCTACAGCACTTACAGTGTAGGCAATAAAATGCAGCGTTTTTTTATCACGCATTTTTAAAGGCGGGCCAATCTGTTGGGCTCGCTGTGTGCCTCTGCATGCATGATGTTAGTGCCGTCCCCAGGCAATGTTCCAGCATAGAGAAATGCTGAATTGAGAATGGGGAACAGGCAGGTAGCACACTCAGAGCATATATACGGATGCGGGTTGCTTACATGTTTTCACTGTGTATTTTTAAAGGCGGGCCAAACGTATTCGAACATGTGCGCTGCTCTGGGTGGCGAAACGTGATTTTAATTTTCGTTCCGCCTCCCCCTAAATTTTTGTCTTTCTCTCACGCGTGAGCCCTTTATTACTATCTACTTTTAGCAAAATCTGCAAGGTCGGTGGACTGAGGACCAAGGTCGAAAAAGAATAAGGGACTACGTGACGAGTGTCCCATCTAGTAATTCATGATCTTTGATTCAGACCACTTTGCCCTATAGATGTGTGTGTGCGCCGGACTAATTCCTGGTTTGTAAATATCGAAGATTTTGATAATACCCAAAGTAAGTACATATCCATATAACTTCATTCCAAAAGTTCTTGGAAACGATTGTAAGTTATTTGATTTCGTAAATATTTTTAAATACAATTAAATCGTTTGTAAAACTTCGGTATATAATGCGTACGTTACATATAATGAGGGAGTCCCACAGTACACCAAGCAACCTAATTTACTGACCTTCTATAACTCTGAAAACATTTCCTATACCCAACTTTAAATTTTGTTGTTTTAACCTTATATAAGAGGTATCATTTGGACCACAAATTAACCAAGAATTTGCGGAATTTCAAACGTGCTATTTTTAGGTTCCATTCTTTCAATTTTCTCAAGATTTTACTTATTTTCGTTGGAAAGGAAATTTAAACTGCAGAGGTTTTTCCTATGCACAAACCCATTTCATCAGTGTTTTTTTTATTATAACAGTTGGCAAGACTGATATATTCTTCTGGGAAATTAAATTTCGCAATAAACAGAACATTTGAATAAAAGAAAACTTAAATTATGATATATTTTTTTAAAATAAACCTTACAATAGACAAATAATTTTATAAAAATAGGCTACTAATAGAACTATTTTTTAAAAGAGCGGAAAATAGTTTTCTAGGAGTATGCAGACATGAAATTAAATTATAGGACAACTAAATTAATAAGTATTAAAGTTTTCTTTTAAATAAATAGACGTGTTCTTAAAGGAGCATTTACAATTAAATTAATTCAGGGTTAGTATTAATTAAAATAAAAATATTATTAGTATTGAATTGAATTGTTAAACAAATTAAAAGGATCCTCATTACTCATTACATAGTTAACCCAAAATTATTGAAAAGTTCATAATAGTATTACATAAATTACAATTTTTATTAAAATTGTAGATGTTTTTCTAAAATTAAAGTTTCTTTCATTTAACTCTAAAATCGAATTTGACTTGGATTCAAGTGACGTCTTTACATTATCATTTGAGCGGGATTTGTCATTTTAGCTAGCGATCCAACACAACGATTCATTGCCCTGCTATCGGTAATGTGATTAGGGTCATATTTTTACCATTGTTAGTAGTAAATAGCTTTAGTGACGGTCTTACTATATAAAAGTGGTATTTTCAATCAATTTTGACTAAATAAGCCAAAGTGTAGTGATTCTAGTCAGCTAGAATATAAATAAGTGTGGTTTTTACCAAAGATCATGAATTACTAGATGGGACACGTCACGTAGTCCCTTATCTTTTTTCGACCTTGGCGGAACGAAAATTAAAATCACGTTTCACCACCCAGAGCAGCGCACACGTTCGAATACGTTTGGCCCGCCTTTAAAAATACACGGTGAAAACATGTAAGCAACCCGCATCCGTATATATGCTCTGAGTGTGCTACCTGCCTGTTCCCCATTCTCAATTCAGAATTTCCCTATACTGGAACATTGCCTGGGGACGGCACTAACATCATGCATGCAGAGGCACACAGCGAGCCCAACAGATTGGCCCGCCTTTAAAAATGCGTGATAAAAAAAAAACGCTGGATTTTATTGCCTACACTGTAAGTGCTGTAGATGAGAATTTTTGGCTGTCTATTCTTATCTCTTTCGTTCTTATCGGAATTTAGATAAGGCATAGAAAGCAGTAGTTCTTTACTACTTGCTCTAATGGAAAATTTTTCCCCAGGCAGTTTTAGAAGTTGCATATGGGTTAGAGCTTTAAAGCTTGTTCAGAGAATGTCACATCTAGTAATTCATGATCTTTGGTTTCTACAGCTCCTACCTAGCTTGGCTTGTTTCTTACTAACTAACTTTGTGCTTTGAAACAGTTTTATTTAGGCGTAAAAATGTCTGAGAGTAGCGACGACGACTGGTTTAAAAAAGACATCGATGAGCTGGTTCAAGGTGTGGATAAGAAATTAAAGTCAAAACAAGAGGAACGCTGTGCTGACATATCTTTTTCTCCGGCAACCACTTCTGATAAAATTTCTTCGAAAGCAGTCGGAGCAACCACCGAGTTTAAATACGGCGAAGGTAAGATTATAATGGAAGTGAATTAGGCTTTGCTTGCATTACGCGATTAATCCAGTAAATATCCTCTCTTAATGGAGATTTATTAAGTTTGCAATCTTCGTATTTACATTCAACAGCTGATTGACGGACTTAACCTCATTTCTCCTGATATCAACTCAAATGTTCGGGGAAGTCCCGATTTTAGGGGGAAAAGCCACAAATAATTATTTTCATTACATGATTTATGCAATTGTCGGAAATTTATATAGAAAACGTCCATTTTAACATTTTAAATTTGTTGATTGCTTTTATAGCGAGGGCAATTTTTATATTTACAAGAGTAGTCAAATATCTATGAATTTTAAAACAATAAAGCAAAATAGTTCGTAAAATGATAATCGCAAACGTGAAATCTACATATATAATGTTAATAAATAAAGTAAATAATTTGAAAAGGTGTAGCCCAAACAATTATAACTATTCATACAGTTACACTAGCAGTCCGTTTGTCGAACAAATAAATAATAAAGCAAGTTTTTTTTGCAGTTGGCGCTATAACCCCGATAATTAAATAAAATTTATGAGGTAATGCTAATGAAATCATGGGCAATTAAGCTGTATTTCTTTGCGAAGAATTTAAACACCAAGTAAAATTTTAGGTAGTAAATTTTTAATAAGAAATCAGGTTCCAAAGATAAAATTATTTCATAATTTTTAAAGTTTCTGAGTTTTTTAAGTTCCTGTATTTTGTAACAACAAATACAGAAAGGAAGTTAAAATTTTACATGGCTTTCAATTGTATCGAGCAACGAATTATTATTAAAATACCAAACACTATTTAAATCTAAATTTAAATGCATGTAATTGGCTAATGTTGATAATTCATTTAAATTACAGCTCATCCTTTGTTCACCAAGCTGAACGTTAGGACTGAAGAGCATAAGAATTTTAATTTCGCTTTTATGTATTAATAATAGTTTATTTACTATCTTAACCAAACCAACAAAATGTTAAGAGCTCCAAAGACAAGAAAGTTATTAATTTTTTAAGAAAACCTGCAAAAATTCAAATATTTAAAGAGTAGATATGAAACAATTTCAATTTTAGAATATACGCTGTTTAACTATTTTTCATCCTAAGGTTTACTTGATGTTTAAAAGTCAATACATTCCTGAAATGGTAAATTGTAACCTGCAAAGCGTCTTTATGCCGATTTTTGTAAATTTTAGAATAAAAGGACTCTATTTTGGATTTCCTATTGTATTGAGAAATTCCAATGAAATCTTATATTTAAAAGCCGCAATTTTTAATTAAAATTGAGTACAGAATTTGAAATCAGCGACCCAAAAACTATGCAGTCATTTTGCATATATGTAAATTGCAAAACATTTGGGTCAGGTGGATGTGAGACATTTTGCTTAATTTTTTATACAAATTTTCTACTATTTTCACCTACGCAACTTCCAAGGAAATTTAAACTAATTTTTAAAGACTTGAAAAAAAGTAAATCCAACAAGATAGCATAGCTGCCATATGGTTGAAGTCCTGTATTTAAAAATTAATAATAAAACTTGCAAATAATATCCAACGTCTTTGAGTAGTTCTAGTAGACGTTTCTTTTTCTTTACATCACCTGACTGCGCTTTAAAACTGAACTTAGTTTGCTAATAATTGGCATTTTAATTTATATTTGTCTTAGCTCTAGAAAATATTTCGCTTATAATTTTGTATACATAGCAATAATGTTTTTAACAAATTTTAGATTATGGCGGGAGCTATAATTTACCACCGAAGGCGAATAAGGAGAGAGGCACACCAAATATCCAAAAGGAGGATAAAATAAGGGATGTGTACGTGCAAACGTTGCCAATAAAAACGTTAGCCTCTCTCGCAGAATTATCTCCAGTGGATGCTTTTCTGGAAGTGTCTCAGAAGGACTGTGGTTTTATTGAAACATTTTATTCAAATCTTTCCAACCGGAAGTGCAGTTTCATAATAAAAATTTTAGGAAAAATTTGTTCTCTCCCACTTTATGAATTTAAGTTGGATTTGTTATCTGCTTTCGCTGAAAGTGAGAATTTTCATATTCAAATATTGGACTGTCTAAAAGAGGATCTATCGGGGAAGATAAATTTTGACGATGTACCTGAGTTCATTGTTGAGCTCTTGGTTATTTGTAAGGACATTTACATGCTTAATTTGGCCAAAGAGAAATTCAAAGTTTTTATAAAGAGTATATCCAACGTTCTTAACAATACGAAAACGAAATGCCCACCAGAGTTCCTTGATCCTATAAAATTGGAATTCTGTAGGATATATGGAAATAAGTTGTATAAACCTACAGATATTTCAGAGAATGATGTAAGAAATTTTAAGTACATCTGCTTCTAAATGAACTTGTGAAGTTTTGGTTTTTAGATTTATCCCACTTTAGATGAATTAAAACAAACTGAAAACGTGGCACACTTAAAACCGAACATCGTTGAAGGTATTTAAATTGTGCAAATTTTGCATTACTCTAAAATATATTCGGTTTTTGTTTTGTATTTAGGGAAATTTGATTCAGTGGAACACTACTTAGAAATTCACAAATCGCTTCTTAGGGAGGACTTCATATCACCTCTACGAGAATTTATTGCTGAATTGCGAAATATTTCCAATATTAATAACTCAGAGAAAGATGTGCACAAAAATGTTCGATTCTTGATGAAAGGCAATCTTAATTTAAAGACCACAAGGGACGAAATGCTTTTGATTGATATAAATCCGAATAGAAATAAATTAGTTCGAGGTGTTTTAAAAACTCAATATAAGCAAAATTTTAAAAGTTTTATGACGGGCACACTGCTTTGTTTGACCACAAGTCTAAATGTTGATGATTTAGTTTTGGTTATTGTAACAAATGCTTCATCCAGCGAAATAATATCTGAAGGATATGTAAGTTATCATGTTTTGTAATATGTATTCTAATTCTGTATTTTTTCAGGTTGAGATAGAAATTGTTCGAATGTATAACATTACACGAATTTTTGAAAAAGAATTCATCATGTTTGAGAGTAAAGTGTTTTTTGAACCCTATCATCAAGTATTTAAAGCACTTAACAGACTCAATGAATGTAATTTTCCTATGGCAAATTACATCGTTTATTGTGATGTAAGTTTCTATTATAAACAATGTTCAAAATTAATTTCTATTTTAAATGTTATCGATCTATTTTTATATTAAATATTTGATATTTTTCAGAAAACTTATCACCCCCCAGATTACTTGTCTGGTTCGAAAACTCCTCTTTATAAATTAAACGGAAAAAATTTTAATCCTCTTAATCCAGATCAAATCCTAAATCAAAAGAGTTGGTGTACATTGTACCCATCTCAGATAAAAGCCTTTTTACATGCTCTGGGGAATAAATTCTCGTTAATTCAGGGACCTCCAGGTACTGGAAAAACTTACGTAGGTCTCAAAATACTGGACACCCTCATAAGAAACACCGATGCTCAAATACTCATCATTTGTTTTACGAATCATGCATTGGACCAATTTCTTTTCGGTATATTAAATACCACAACTAACATTGTGCGTATGGGAAATCAATCTAAAAATCCACAACTCGATCAGTACAATTTTAAGCAATGTTTTGAAGCCAACACTACTGATCGAAGGCATGGGAGTATCTTCTACAAAGTGAAGATGGATCACAAAAAACTATTGCAGGAATTTGAAACAATTCAGAAGAAATACGATGGAACTGATGAGTGCTACAAAAAACTTTTTGAAATTCAGGTAAGTCTATGTATGTCGAATTCTTTACAAACTAAAAATAATTTTTCAGGGACAATTGCGTAGGTTATCTAGAAAACTCGACGAACTCAACCAAATCTCTGTTTTTAATTTAATAAAACACAAAAGAGTTATTGGAATGACAACAACTTATGCTGCGAGATCTGATTTATTATTGGAACTTTTAAAAACACCAATTAGTAAGTTTTTTCGATTAGTGATATCTAAATTTAGAAAACTAAGCAGAAAGAGGGACAAAGGGTACTTTTATTAGTTTAAAAAAATTCATATTCGACATTAAACAGGATTTACGTAACCTTCAACGTTAATTAAATTGTTTTTTTTATATAGCGTTTAGCAGGCATCGTACTTTACTGCATTCTTTTACATTAATTGATTTAAACTGGCCCTATTTCCTTCAAAATCGGACAATACTGTTATTTCCTATCATTTATTCATTATTTCGGAATTTAGTTTTTTTAGTTATAAGAGTTTTCGACCAACTTTTATAATTTTTACAAATAACAGGAGTTATCGATTTGGTTTTTATTGATTTTGACCTAACCATTATTCATCACACAAATAAAATAGACTTAATTTTCGTGTACTCTAACGAAAATGAGTACATTAAATTTTCGGGGTCATGAATTGAAAATCGGTTTGTGAGCCTTTACCATTTTCAAGATGTCGAACTGTAAAATTTTGAAGTGTATGCTATTTCCATGAAAATAGGTGCGCAGGAGTTTCCAGGTTCGCCGATTTATAACCGGTTGTCAGCTTTCTTTTAAATTTAATTTACAATATTCGATTGACACTACGCTGAGGCATGTAGGTGATTTATTCCCTTTTCTAAAACAAAATATTCTGACAGGCGGTTTTAAATCAGTGACCCCAAAAAATTCAGAAGAAATTGTTAACCACTATAAACGATAACGAATAAATAAATCATTATTGTGCAATTTTTATTTAATTTGTATACTTACTGAAGTGACGCCCGAAATCGATAGTTCATTGATAAAATTGTCTTTAGTGATTACAAGAGTAGGGTATTATTTCTCTGTGATTGTTTTATTTGCAAAATGCAAAACAATGATTGTTTATTGTTCGTAATAAAATTGTAAAACTTCGTAGATTTTATATATTAAAGATAGATTTAATCTTGAATAAAAGCTAATCTAAATATCGATTTAAAAATACAAATGGCCATGATAAGTCAGAGGTTAGAGCATTGGTAAGCAAATCCAAAGGTCTCTTATGTAGGGTTTTGTAATTTTTGAGAGAATATAATATTTTGAAAAGTTATTAAAGAAATTTTAATCTTACGATTCATTACTTTTAGTAATTATCGAAGAGGCTGCCGAAGTGCTCGAAGCACATATTGTGGCATCTTTAAGGAAATCCACTCAACACGTAATTCTAATCGGAGATCACAAACAATTGCGTCCTACAACAAGTGTTTACAAAATGAGCGAAAAATACAAAATGGATATTTCACTTTTAGAGAGGATGGTGAATAATAATTTGAATTCAGTTTGCCTAAAGGAGCAATTCAGGATGAGAAAAGAAATTGCAGACTTACTGAGACCAACAATTTACAAGGAGCTTTTGGATGTTGATCAGGTTCTGCATTACAAAAATATTAAAGGAATGGACAAAAATTTGTTTTTTATTACTCATGATAATAAAGAAACAAAGGTGAGACTTTGTATTGTACTATTGATCTATTGATTTTAGTTTTTTTTTTTTTTTTTGTATATACTTAGGGTACCGACGAAACGACAAGGTATAATTCATACGAGGCTAAATATTTAGTAGCTTTAGCCAATTACTTGATTCTTCAGGGGTATTTTCATTATGAAATACTCCTTCTTACCGCTTATAATGGACAAATTGGACAATTTCGTAAAGTAAATAATTTTTAAATTACTACTGTTCGAGACGACTAATGAAAGTTACAATATATAGGCGATAAAGGAATATCCTCTTTTACAAAAGGTTCGTATTAAAAGTGTCGACAGTTTTCAAGGCGAAGAATGCAAAATTGTTCTTCTCTCACTTGTTCGGAAAAATAGTGAGGGTCAGCTCGGTTTTTTGGCTATGAAAAACCGAATATGCGTCTCACTTTCTAGAGCTCGTGAAGGGCTTTACATTATGGGAAACATAGATTTTCTCTCTCAAAATAATAAAACTTGGGAGGATATCAGAGCAACACTTGAGGCAAATAATTGCGTTGGAAAAAATTTACCCTTATACTGTATGCAGCACAAAGTCAAAACTCTTGTATGGGTTGAACAAACATTTTAGATGTATTTTTAATATGACTTTTTTTTTCTAGATAAAAAGCCTTGACGATTTTGAAAAAGTTAAATTCGGGGGATGTGACAATAAGTGCATATTCCATAAAGTAGATGGACATATTTGTGCAGGGAGATGTCATTCATTGGACTGGAAATACACAGTTTAATGTGAATTTCGAGATTGTACGTTATGCTGAACTATTTTCTTAAAATAAGAAATATTTTTATAAGTGTAAGAAATTTAATGGGTCTAAAATTAAAATTGCATTTATTTTATTTTATTTTATTTACTTTCGCCCCCTGTCTAACATGATCCATTATACCAATTATGAATCAATAATAAAAAGTAAACATTTTTGAAATATGTTACTTGAGATAAACTTAACATGAAGAAGAAGTTTGCTTTTTCAACATTTGATTTGGAATATTTTATTGCTTTTACAGGATTTAGACCGCATGGTGGTACGACATACTTTTCTTACTAATCTAAAAAATGCTTCAAGCAAGTGCAGTACTTTTGTTTATAAGTGAGGCCTTCAAGTGGCACATCTTTTTATAGAAAGAGATTTCTATGATATAAAAATTTGGCAGTACAAAGGGTCAAGGGTGAACATTTGACTCCAAAAAATATCAATTTCGAAGCTTGATGATCAATATCTCTTTTGACTTGTCGACGAATGCTTAGATTGTCCTTGAAAGGAGTTATAAAGTATTTTCGGGATCCAATTCATGCAATAAAATAAATCTTTTCAATGACTGTTTCCAGGGGGAGAGGGATTCTACGAACAAACGTTGATCATGGCATACCTTCATTCATCTAGTTCTGAAACGCCCTGTACACAAAAACATATTCGTTGATTTTTTTTAAATCAAGTTTACACCAGTTTTTTTATGAATGAATACTCTAGTTTTGAAGGTGATATTGAATTTGCCATTTTATATTCTGAAATTATGGATAAACCAAAATTTGTCAAATGACTATAAGATGGGTAAAATACCAAAATTTGATTAGAGCCTAGGATAGTCGACACGTAGCAACGGAAAAACGCTTCAATTTAATTTATATGTGGACTAACCCCTAAAAATTTTAAACCCCCTATAAATTTTAAACCAAATTAATTATTATATGGAAACATTCAACCATAACTTAAGTCACATGACGCATATTGGTCGTCATTGGCGGATATGGCATGAAAACCTAATAACAAGCTATACTCGTCACATTACCGGAAGGGGTTTATCCAGTTTCAGCCGATGTATCATAATAACTTTTTACTTAAAGACATCTCAAATGTTCAAGTTTGACTTTCACCAAGTTTATAATGCGTATGATGGAAGGTCATTTTGAATTTAAAAATGTTGATATCTAAATTCGTGAATATGGTAATACGAAATTTATGTCACCAAATTATCTGTACACTAAACTTCTTTAAAATTCTTTCAAATTTCAAATTCTAATGGGGGGATTTGAGATTAGTGACATCAAAATACCCTCCCTTACTAATTTTACAATTAAATTGATCGTTTTTCGAAAATTGTTAATCGTATATCGCAATCAGGACTTCAAAAACCCCTAAATACTAATTTCCGTGATAATCCCTTGAAATTTATAATTGTTCATCGCACTAAGCGTTTAGGCGTGATTTAGCAACGAACAAATTTTTGATTTTATTTAGGCATTATAAATATATAAAAATAAGCGATTTACCCCTATCAATATTTTAAAAGGAAACAGTTAACCCGACATTTTTTTACGAAGCTCTTGTATTTGCATTTAAGTTAAACAAAGCATTGTTATCAGGAGATATTTTCAAATAATGACATAAAAAAGAAAACAACTTATATTCACGGGTGTATTTAAAAATACAAACAAGTAGCTTATAACAATGTATATAAAGTAAAAAGTTTTGCTGAGAAAAAATTACATCATCGAAATTCGCAAGATATAAAAAAGATAACAAAATAAAGCAAATTGAGTGATGTCACGTCTCGTTTTGAAGAATGTTTTAACTCCACCAACTGAGATTTGCCCCCAGTAATACTTTTTTTTCAGACCGTTAATTTGCACAATTCTTGTGAAACCGAAACACTTCATTTTTTAAACTGGAGCACTTCTCAACGATCTTTTTATCCAATCGGGACTGTAATTTCTGTGCGATGTATACCAACAACAGAGCCAGACTCGTGCATAGTTCCTTCACGAGGCATATTCTTTGAGTCCGATTTCACCTGCTCCAAATCTTTAGATTGGCTCCGACCTATATAAAATATAATTAAATGAATTCAATTCAGAGCTACGAAAACTTTTTAATCACTTACTGCAGCAAGCCCCCATTGCGCCGCACCTTTTTCAGTGTTCCGTGCGAGTAAACTGCGACCTTACGATCAAACAAACTTGGCTCAAGTGAGCAACTTAATCGCTAAATAAAGTCACTTGCTCGAAGCGCTCGCAACTTCCAAATTCTATGAATTCTTATATCGGCGAAGAGCTGCTGATAACATTTACACTGCCAGCCATGAATAACTCCCCCGGAATTTGCAGTTGGCTTCCTGGCCTCTGTGATCTTTTCCAATACTCCTGATCGTTAACTGCAACCAGGGAAAAAGCACTGAGGACTGAGACTCTGATTGAATTAAGCAATGAGGTCATTATCGTTAGAAAAAAAACAAAAAAAAAACATTACGCATTTAAGGTGACTAAGTAATGGGTGCAATATCATCTCAAAGTCTAGTCCCGCTGAGTACACGACGATCGCACCTGCAAAGTCTGACCGTGGACAGTCAGTCGCTCAAATACTTCTCAGAATCATTAGATCTCGTATCGACGAGCTATTGTTTACTAAATGTTCCCTCCCACACTGTCGCGAGCTTTAAATTTGCATACATTGTTCTCACCATCAAGCTCTCGTTCGCTTGCATGGCTAAAATTAATTAGCGTAAAGATAAAAATTAGCCGTCGTCTAAGAAATTTTCAGCTTCTAATTTTCTTAATGACTAGTTTCTATCTTTGTTCACTTCATAATTTCCGATATTGATTGGCTAGAAATAATAACAACTATGGTATATAAATGTTTAGTTCAACAATATATGCAATTTCTATAATTTGAGTTTAAAACACCGGACATGCTATTTTCATTTATTTTATAAGGGGAAGATGAACAATTTCCGCGGTTTAAAAGCGCTTGTGTTTACATGCACCATAACTCCAATTGGACGAATATCAAAAGTATAAATATTTAATTTTTGCTTTTTAATGCCATTATCAATACGGTATGGGGTAGGTAATTGTATATTCCACCCTATAGTTTAAATAAATAAAATATGTAAGTGTAAGATACGCTCCATCATCCTATAGACCGGAAGCAGTTCATTGGGAGAAAATTCGAAGTACACCAAAAAAAAAGCTGATTCGGATCGCTTCATCAACATTTGTCTTATCTACGAGGCATACACGTAATCGTTGATTTCTTAGTAGCAGTAGTGAATGTAAGCATATTTTTTTGTTTTGTTGTAATAAATAAGTGTGATTGCAGTTTTCATTGATAAAACTGTGTTTTATTATTAGTTTTCCTTCGAAAAATAGGACATAAGTAGGTATGTTTTAGCCTACAGACTGTAATATATATACATATATACGGCTCTGAAACGTATGTTAAGGCTCCATGTACCTTTAAAATAGCTTAGGCTTCTAGAGTTAAAAAGGTGCTTCTCTAGAAGCTATTTGAAGTAATTCAAAAGTTATCTAAAATTACTAGAAATCAAATGCAGCGATGTGATCATGCAAGCTTTCCCCCCGAGATGATGTACAAGTACGAGTATTTTAAATATCTAAATAAAAAATGGTGTATTTTTAATCAATTTATTTATATAAAAGTTATGAGTATTCTATATATTTTATATATATATTAACATTCTATATATTATGTACATAAGTAAGTAATACTACATTCTTGATGTGGATGTCATGTAATAAAGGTATTATAATGAGTTTGATAATAGACAATATTAAAAGCTTTCAATCTGCTTCCAATAAAGTGTGCTTCAGGAAAACGTCTACTTCTGCAGACATGCTATTTTGAAATTTATATGAAACTGAAACGTAATGATATGAGTGCTAGGAAAAGTCTTTGAAATCACTTTTTATTTCCTGCTGCGATGAAACTACTCGACTATAAATAATGATGACAATGCTATAAAATTTAACTGCGACAGTAATTTGTCCTTCTATTTTTCAGGATTATTCGGCATTTTCAAGTGGAATTGTATAAAAATATTGAGTTATTGTAAAAAGTAACCAAGTAAATAGTGAAAAAATCATATATAATTAATAAGTTCCCAGATACTAATTAATTATGTATAATTTTTGGGTCTTTTTTCTATATCGTGTCTTGCTTAATACACTCACTATTAATAATAATATTTGTAGAATGTAGTTAATTCATATAAAATGCAAATTTTTATGGGAAGTGATATATTGACGCGCTCATTGCAAAAATGTTCATATCAGGAAAAATACTTTTGCCTCATAAAATAACTCAATTAAAAAAAAAAATATATATAGGTATGTACGAGTATTTGTGAAAAATACATAATTTTTGGATTAATGATCCTAAATTCGGCCTGTTCGAATAGTGTCAGATTCTCGGATCCCATCCGAAATTCAACAACTTTACGTACTGGTACTTATTTATTTTCCCGCAGTAGCTGTTAGTTTAATCGATATTTATTTGACGATTCGGATATCCAATTTATCAAAACTAACTTAAAACTAACCGGATATCCGATACTAACCGACTCCATTAGACGTTAGCTGGTGTCACATCTGGTTATATGAATTGTTTGAAAATTCAGATTACATTTGAAGCACAAAGTCTGCGACTGTGAACTCGAATCGAAAAATAAGTTCAGATTTCATACTATTGAGCTGGATTTCATACCTATTAAATAATGTACATTCTGATTTTAACTTTTTTTTTTTTTGCACAATTTAGAATTATTTCTCAAATTGCTTTTTTAATATCGTGCATCGAAAATAAGCTCATGTGGCACTTTTTGTGCGTTATTATTTTTCTTGTTATTTTCAGCTTCTTTTTTATTATTTTTACAATTTAAATAGAATTTTCATATGGGAATCGAACCCAAATTCTCGGAATGGCATACGAGGTCTGTTCAAAAAGTATCGCAAATTTTGAATTTCCGTGGACTACGTATATTCGATTTTTTGGTGGCGTTATGTTGATACTCATGACCCTCACTTATGCTGGCTTATGTTGAATGTTCAGTTAATTTCTGACATCTATTTTGCTTGGCTCGTCTTTGATTTTTGCCTATTCCAAAAAAGTGCAATTCAAAATTGTTGAGGGCTACCTACACGTTAACATTTAACTTAAGAAGTTGTTGAAAATATATGACATAAAATGGATTTATACCACTTTTAAAAAGATCGGGTCAATTAAGATTTTTGAGAACAGCTTTTTTAATCATTATTTTTATAATTTTATTGATCATGCATTAAATTGCATTAATTCTATCATCGCTTACCTTCCAGTCATGCTATCATGCATTGAACTGTTTCCAATCTGTCATCGATTACAGGTAATGCAAAATGTAGCTGTTACCATTTACCCACATGACATCAAAATATAAAGGTCACCTTTGTATGGCAAAGAAGATATGTTTCTCATTACCTGTATATAATACAGCATCGATTGCGTATTATGTACCACTGGGTACGTTAATACAGGCCCATTTACACCAGATATACATATATATGTATTGTATATGTGGTCTTCTACATTTAAACAACTAATGAAGTTTTTAAATGACTATAAATGCATAAACTTAATTTAAATGCAAGCAAAACAAATTGTATGTGCATTAATGGGAAGGACTCCTAAAATATATTTGGTACAATCTCTGGTTTGCTATGTATATTTATGCAATAAACTAAAGTTTAATGAACATGCAGAAGTAGTATCTAAAAAAACTAGGATTTACAAAAGAGAATACGGAATAAAATCTCAAAAAACTGCGCAATAATAACGAGGGTAATTTTAATTTTGGGAAATCTATGTTTAATTTTATATATTTTTATAATAACACTAGAACTACCGGTGCTCAAGTCTGTAATTTTAACAACTTTCTGCACGTTTAATTCAATACTCTTTCAAATTTGAATATAAATAATTATTAATGGAAAAAATGTTTTCGAATATGTCGCAGTTCTTAATTCTATTAAACTTTAGCATAAATCAGAAGAGAATTACAAAAATATACAATTAAATGAAGGAAGAAATTTAGTACCAGTCAAATTGAGTGGTTTTGGTAGTAGTTCTAGTGTTAATGTATAATTAGAGTACACCTTTTTCCTCGTAAGTAATATACCTACAAAATATAATAAAAAATATCCACATTTAAGGATTTTAGATTGGTTGGTAAGAAATGCAGATTTTAGCTATCAGGTGAATTAATTTTTAATCAAAATATTACTTATTTCTCATTCGAAGCACTTTGTGTAGATAACTCGAGTTTGTTCCTTAAGTGTAAAATTCTGAATTGGTTCCTATTTTATATTACAACTTTATATACCGTAGATACGGGTTACTTTAGCTCTAATGTGTAAAACAAAAATATTGAATTTCTTGTCTCTTCGTAGTCATCTTGAAGTAAACGGTCTAGTTTGAATCGAAAATGTTAAATTCTGTTACTGGCGCCTATTTTTAATTGGTTACACGAATTTTTTTAATATTAAAACAGTCATTTGCATTTCGAACTTAACTGCTGCGAATGCTTACATATTTTACGTCTGCAAAAATTTTGTGTGTAACGGAGTAAGTTAACTTTTGTTTATGTTTTTTTTTTGGAAATTAAATCCTTTATTTGTTTATTTTCTATTATTTCAAAAGACATTGGCTCAATACTTGTTTAAGTATAATTTTTGTGTCCAAAAAATCTGTGAACCAAGAAACCCTCATTAAAAAACAAGTTTGGTTCAAATTGAAAAAAAAAATGAAAAATATATTTTTACAAACTTTTTGCTATATAAAATATTATTACTGATTAGCTACTATCCTCATCTATCAAATAATAGCATTATAACACTTAGTAGTTTATCACAATTTATATATCAGAGCCATTTCTAAAAATATAAGAAAAAAGTAGCCAAAGTAACCCGCATCTATAGTATTTTTATAAGAACTTTGGTAAGTTAATTTGAAGAATTGAGAATTAAAATAGAAAAAATTGGATAAAAGCGCTTTAAATTAATTTCAGAATCCTTCTTAATATTAAAGACGCTCTTATGAATTTCATTAAGGTATATGCTGTGTGATCGCCAGAATTATAAATGAGGTGAGCAATCGTAATGTGTATATAGCATGTTGCGCTATTGAATGATGCATTGTAATAAAGTTGAGACTGATAAAACTGATAAAAGAAACTATTTTCTCGAAACGAAGGAAAATATAAATGCTGTAGTGACTCCTCAACACCAGAAGCGAGCATTAATTGTAAAAAATTATCAAACGAACATAACAATTCTTTAAGAGCACACAAGTCTCTTAAATACTTAAGAAAACAGAGATATTTCTCATTATCAGTACTATCCCATTGTGCCATTTTTTGGCTCCAGAAGTCTATTTTTTGTGCCAGCAAAAAATAAAATGAATTTTAACTACTTCCTGAGGAAGAGGCGGTTTGACCGTCTTATCGTTGTTAGGCGCTCCTAACCCCAGACAATTGAAGAAGCAGGATATATATGTATATCGGTATATGTACAAGAATCCTTGAAAAGTCAGATATTTTCCGAACTATAAAATATTCCAGAAAAGTAATAAGGAATAAAACGCAGGTAGCATGTGCTTGATTTTTTAAAAAATTCCAACTTTTTAAAAATCGTAAATTGTAACTCTTTTTTGACCTTTCTTACCAGAGGAATTGTGATCGTAGTGAAAGTGGCCGATATGATCAATATATTTGTGATTTATTAAAATTATTAGACCTTATAAGAGTACTTAGTTTAATCATATTTCATATTTAAGTAGTGCTATCAAATTATTTTTTCTACCAAAAAATCGCAATGGAATCAGTCGATCGACTCGTTTTGAAATGCCAATTATATGTTTGTAAGCATATATAATAAAAAATGAGCAGAGATAATTGATAATTAAGCATCATGTTAAATCAAATTTATCAAACGGGTCGTTTGGTCGGAGTAATTGGCCTCTTAAGATTCCACAAGTGCCTGATAAGCGACTACTCTAGACTACTTATGTCGGCCACTCAAGATCAGTGGCATTGGCTAACACGAGATATACCCTGTTTATCTGATTTTTAAAATTTGTTTGCAGCTTTAGGCCTAAACAGTTTTAAATGCGCATACCCAAGATTAAACTGCAAATGCATTGTTTATGGCCCGTCGGGGACGCCAGTCTGAGTATCTTGCACATTACTTGGATTTACCTACTCTAGACCCGGGCTAGAATCGAAAGTATCTAGCCAAATGCAATTTCTGTTGCAAGATTTCAGTCGAACTGTTCGGAAGGGCCAGCTAAGGTCACGAGGACTTAGGTCAAGTACGAAGCAAACATTTTCGGCAATTGATTTCAGTTCTCACTTAGATCCGGCCGGGACAAGAAGGACATTTTAGTGTTTGTGATCAATTCTAACTTTGGTGTCCTTTTAAATCAGTTAATATGTAACTTCGTTTTGAGGTTTATGAGCTTAGTTTTATAGTGTACTTTCCTTAAATGCAACTTAAATTGTATTAACTTTATTTGTGTTTCTGCTGGAGTTATTAAATCAAAAATGTGTGATATAAAAAATACAAAGGCTTTTATATTGATGTTACTGTCGTTGGTTTTACTCTTTGCGGTTCTACCGGGTAGGTATTGGAGCCCCTTTTTTGGAGAAGTGTGAATATCACAATAAAATCTGCACTAAGAAACGAATGTATGTATTCCAACTATGAACGAGTATGGGACATATGGTCACAATTTCTGCCGCCAAATATCAAAAGAGACATACATTTTTTTTCTTTGAAAAGGATTTCAGTGATGAATGGGAATCCTTCGCATTTTTCCCAAAATTCTTTGCTCTTAAATAAACAGACCATAGAAGAGTAATAAGAAAGATTTTGTTAACTGCTAAAAGAGCGTCTTTCAGTAATAAGTTTAAGTAAAAAATTGTTTTATCACATAATTTAATTGTTAGTGTGTACTTTATTCAGTTTTGTAATATATATTTTTAATAATAATAATGAAAATAACCCCGACCGATGCCAATATTCAAGATTTTAGATATTTTTCTTTCTAAAAATCTGTAAATTTTAACATTTAAAAATTAATATTTATTTTTATATCATAAATTTCGTTCTTTTATAGGTTATATCAATTTTAAATACTCGAATTTAATTTCGAAGATTAAAGAAAGATTAAAAGAAATTAAAACTATAAATATATATTAAACAATTTTGAGAATTCTTTCAATTAGCGTGTCGAAAGCCGAGGCATTGAAAAATATCGTTTCGAGAAAATAGATTTTAAATTTAAATATTAAGCTAGCCAGGTAAATCTATATTTATATTTACAGTTCTATACTTTTTCAAATGTATTAAGAGATAAGGTTTGTTTATATATAGGGTCTTTGAATTCTACGTAGGAAATGCTATACCAATCGATTCCTTGGGGTATCTTAAAATAATCTTTGTTCTTGATTCCCTCCACCTCTAAAATCACTTTTTCTCCCCTTAAAATCAACATGAAAGCTCTTTAGGAGGTGCCCCCACTTAAGTCCTTCCAAATCCTTGTAAGGACATTGCAGGATATTGAGCGAAGGCTGAACGACACCTCACTTGTTACATTCCGTTTCCAAATGTAAAAGTTATAGAGGTTCAAAATTTTCGTTGAAAAATATCGATTTTCATTAAAAGTCGTCTGTGGAAAATATTACTGTTTTGAATTTGAACCCCTACAATTCTTACATTTAAGTATTGATCCTAACTAATGTCTTTATAAGGACTTAAGTGAGCTCACCTCTTAAAATACTTTGACGTCAACTTTGAGGGAGAATGAGTGATTTTAGGTTGGGGGTTCATGAACAAAAGTTTACAAAGGACACCCCAAGGAATCGATTAGTATATAAGAGGTAATTTCAAAAACTACTAAGAAATTTCACATAAGTGAGAGAATACTGGTCATCTGTCTTTTTAATAGATTGGTGATGATTGATCTTCGATATATTTTCCTGCATATCTATGATTAAGTTAGATTAGGTTAGTGTGGCTTCCTAGAAAGGCATACTTAAGCCAATTGTGGCTAATTGTGTTATCACGTATCGCAAAAGACCATGGTTATGCGTGGGATTTGAACCCACAGCCTCTGGAACGGCAGTCCAGCGCGCTAAAAACTGAACTAGCACAGGCCCCTTCATATCTATACATATGGGTATAACGAAAGTTTAACGAGGCCGTGTTTGTTCAATTTTTATAATTTTTACAGTTTTTGTCTGTGTACGGTCGGATTTAAAACATTTCTTACAAGAATTTTTAACAAAACTTCTGTGAGAGATTTACAGGTAAATGCATTTTAATCAAAACTTTCATTTGTGTACCCTTTCTGGTGCACGTGACATAGTACTTTGGCATGTTGATAGCTTCTCTCATGGTTCAAAATATATGGAATACTTTTTATCCCAAATTCTTCATCACATCTCCTACACATTAATTGATTTTGGAAACAAAAATATTTCTGGTATTCGCCAATAGATGTCGCTGCGAGTATTTGCTTTTTAATTCCGTTTTTATTTTTCAATTCTCTCTTGTTCTATATTTGATTTATTTTTTATTTTTTAAATTGGCTTTCAAATTTCAAATCGCGCCGCGATCAATTTATTATTTTTTGAGATCAAACATGCCTATTTATTTTTGATTGTAGACTCAGACATTTTTTAAAAACCAACTGCATCACACTGCGTTAAAGCAATTTTTTCATTCAAATAATTTTCCAAAGATTTTCAGCTGTGATATGTGATCATGTTTCTACCGTTCTTCTTCTTATAATATGCGAAATATGGTTTTAGAAAAAAATATATAAATTAAATATTCGGATTAAAAATGGTTAAAAATAATTCTCGCAGTTTTAGTGTTTTTTATATATTTAATTAAATTTATTTGAAATGCCTATTTTTCAAACTTTTATCAGATTTAATTCGAATATTCGTTGTTTGTTGTATATTTATCTAAATCGTCTGTTTTTAATGTGTATTCTAAAAACGGCTACGTACACGAGCTTTGTTTGTTTTTGTTTTATTCAGGAATTAGTATTTTTTGAATCTTCTAATAGAAGTAAAAATCATACCACACATTTTTTCACGAACACACTCGCCATTTTTTGAAAATCTTTTCTTTTGAAAAAAAATTCTACGCACAGTGAAAATTACATTTATGTAGAATTAAAAAAAAATCTGATTTTCTTTAGACTAACCATTCTCGAATCTTAATGATAATTTAATAATAATGTTAATCTTTAAATTTTTTATAAACCATTTCCATAACAAAAGTTTCCAACAAAATTTCAAATCACATAGATTTTTGCAGAATTTGTGCCCTATGATTGATATTTATTTATAAAATAAAACACCATAATTTTGTTTTAACGAGCAAAAATTTAAAAGGTTTTGCTGATTATACTCACTTACCTAGTATTTTTTTCTTTATACATATATAATACAACTATTTCAATTATAGGAGAAGTAGAAGCACGTCCACGTATAACGAATTCTGACACAAATTCAGTCGATAGTCCAACACCTATTCAGGAAATATCGCAGGAAGATGATGAAGTAGTCACATTAAGAACTCCCCAACAATTAGAAGAAGTGAGTACCACAGCTGCTGTTGATATTAGCCGCAATTATCTACATGTAAGATCTAAAAATCGTAATAAGACAAAAGAAAATATCAAAGGTAGTTCCATTTAACTTATAAATAAATAAAATTTCCTTATGACTAGTTTGCTTTCTGCAGATGAAATTCAAAATGAAGCAGACGTTAAGCCAATTGATCTACAGAGTGGTAACATTCGAAAAACCTCTATTATACCAGTTGATATAACTTCAAGTGACAACATCGATATCCCGATTGAGTTTCCGTCTGAGAGAAACAATTTATTTACAATTCTTGATGCAAACGACTTTCCAATTCTTAGTAGAAAACTACGAGGAGAAAATTTGGGTTATTTTGAGAATCCCATAGAGAGCACTGATTCAACATATTCCCATGTTCCTATTGAGTTTCCAACCCAATCAAACAGTGACATACAAATTTTATATTCCAAAGATCATCCTATTTTCACTAATTTTCTCGCAAACAAAAATAAAGGAAGAAGTTTAAGCCATGATTTGGAAGAGGGATCAGGAAACTTTGACGAGCAAATTTATGAACAAGTAAACAAAGATTTTAACACAAATGAAAAGGAAATAAATGTTGATAGTACTACAGAACCAGAATTAACAACCGATATAGCTTTCAAAACTACTTCAGAGTCTAATTCAGAAGCCCAACAAGTAGAAGAAACAGAGAAGAAATCTACCATTTCTACTGAGAAATTAATTTTACCTACCAATGAGAGTTATGTTGATGATTCAATGATAAAATCACAAACTAACGACTCTGTAGAAATATTTGAAGATTTATATTCTCAAAAACACAACATAAAAACGAATACTGATGAGCCAAGCACAGATATAACTGAACTAGTAGAAATAGAACTACATAACGTTTTCAGTACACCTTTCCCCGAATTAAGCTCCAAAGTGCTTCTAACTACAATACCTAAAACTTCTGAAAAAGATTTATTAGAGTCTGAAAGTACGCTACTGGCTCGTCATATAGAGGATAACATTGGATCTCTTGTAGGACGAAATGAAGAAGACTATTTTGATAAGATAGATAATGTTTTGAATGAAGATGATATTGGTCGAATTGAAGAACCTGTGAACTTTTCAAAACACTCAATTAAAATTACCGACATTGCTAAACTAAATAGCCCAGGATTTTCTACTGATCAACCACGAAATGAACGAGTGTTTGATAATGATGAACTCTTAATGAAAGGGAATAATTCAGAGGTTCTAATAAGTGAAAATCTTAATAGTACAAATTCAGATAAATTAGGAGAAGAAGAAAACAGCACAGTCCCCGAAGATTTAACTTCTACATTATCTATAGAAGTTATCGTAGTAACAACTAATTTTCCAGAACTCAGATTTTCAGAAAATTCACTAAAATCATTAATGTTAGATGAACACCCTTATTCGAATAAAACGCCCTCTGGAGAGACTACAGGCAATTTTTTGAAAGAACCTATTTTAAAAAATAATTTTGTTTCGTCAACTGGAGAAGAGGATATGCAATTTTATCAGCATAGTTTAGATAAGGAAGAGTCTTATCCCCCAACAGAGAAGTCAACAGAAATCACAGCCAGCTATGATGAAGATTTTCAGACAACACCAAAAATGGATAGTTTTACTGAAATTACAGCATTTAAAACATATCCAGAAAATATCACGTTAGAGTATACTGAAAATATCTTTTCACAAAATTTTGATAGTACTACTCCTCAAATATTTGATGATAAACAATTCGACGCAACAACAGAATTTAAAAATGAAGATCATTATGAAATTAGCGAGCGTGTCGAAAACGTTATCACTACTTCAAAAAACGGGCTTTTATCGGAAAAAAAACCTGAAGATTCAACAGAAGATTTTGATTCTAAGCATCAAAATTCATTATCTATTGAACCGTTGGTACACTCAACAGAAGATGTTGCATCAATTGTTGATTCAACTGTGGAAGATTTAGAAATAAATCATTATTTAAAAAATTTTGAAGAAGAGTCAAACAGTGGAGATGAACTTTTGGGTAATGGAAATGATTTCGAAAAGTATTTACAAAATATTTCTGAAAATATTAAAACTGAAACGGACAAGTGTTGCGCATCTATAAATGAAGAACAATTGAAGATTGTAAATGATGAAGATAAAATTATACCAGCAATAACATCTTTACATAAGGGGAAGATTGATTCGTCTGCCAGAGCTGCCATCGAAAATTACGAAAACACTAAACAAAGTGAAGATACCGTGGTGCCAGATTCCTCGACATCCCAAAACTTATATCCAGTAAAAACTGCTTTTAAATTTGACGAAGTCAGTGGCATTATTGCTGAAGAAGAAACCGCTGAAAAACTCTTAAAAGATGATAATGATGAACCCAGTAAAATTAATACTAAACATGATAGTAAACCCGTGTTTGAAGGTATAGAAACTCCAAGAAAAGCAAATAGTTTCGAAACCAATACTAATATCAATAAAATATTAGGACCCAAATTACAATCTCAAAAGGAACCGAACGTTTTTGCTATAAGTAAGAAGAATTATTCCAGTGAAGAAGCGTCCTCATCAGAAGAACATCTGAACATTAATACTCAAAAAAATGAAGTTCATCTAAATACACCAATTGAAAACAAATCTAGCAGTGAAAGCGTTGAAAGTTATGAAATTTCTTACTTTCCATCCCAGAAAAAGTTCCCCTTTAAAACTGCTTATCAAGGAAGAGCCTTTTCCGACGCTAGTGAAGACTTCACTGAACTGCTTCAGCCATTCAGAAAAATTAGCGTAGAAGAAGCAAGCGAATTCGTTAGTACGGATCATTCTGTGATCAAAAGACCTGGAGCCCTGGATTCCACTTTTTCTTCATTAATCTTCACAGAAGAATCTTCTGCTTCCCCTATTGAAAAAGAAGGCCTTCCATCTTCGAATGATGACGTAACCCGCCCAACCCTCCCATCTTTTACTGAAATGATTGTAGAAGCAGCCACGTTGACGACGGAGCTAAACCATGAAATAGAGTCCTTTCGTACATCTGAGCAGACGACTCAAGGAGTTTTTGAAGAAACTGTTGCAACTACCGGCCCTACGATTTCTACAGAGATGGATAAGCAAAGCTTGGGCGATGCTTTACCAACTCATGATATGAAAAATACTGTTGTTGCATCTGATATAAGTTTATCTGTAATTTTGATAATTTGTATGATTGGTATTGTTGTCGTACTCGCTCTATTGGTTACAACTTGGTACAAAATAAGAAACAGCGGGAACACTTTTGACATTCAGTTGGAAGAACAGCGTCACAGGAAGGAACAAGGATCACAGACAATAAGCATTTCTGAGTAAATTAGGGTGAAATGAGACGACTATTTGTAGTACTTAATGAAAAGACTGACGGAGTATTTTATTCTGAGAAGACTAAAATCTTAGAATGAATCTTGCGATTTTTATTTCAAAGTGAGACCTATTCAAAATCTTATTTTTAAGCAAAATTAAGGAGATTTTTTTTAGATATGTATATGTAAATGTTGATGACAAATCAGTTTTATTAAATTTTGTAAAAATTTTTACATATGTATTCAATCTAATCTCTCTTCCCCTAATTTGTTTTTCCAAATTTTGTCCTTCATATCATCCTGTCCTGTCAATTTTGTCCTTCATATCCTTCGTATCAATTACATTTCAATAAGGAAGACTCCCTTTATTTATTATATAATTAAACATTTTATTTTTTTCTTTATGCGATAATAAATTTCATTTTATTTTTCTTTATGCGATAAAACAAGAGATAATTATGTCAGTATATGTATTATAATTTGCTATACATATGTACTCGTATTGTACATATATCGGATTTTTTAAAAGTTTAATTTAGGCTTATGCAATTAAAGTAATACGTTAATCACACAATTTTTCATATACAGTTTTCGGCTTCAAATCATTTTTTCTGTTCAGTTCTGTAGAAATATAAATACTTTTTTAGGTTCATATAAAACATATTTGGGAACTTAAATTTTAATTTTAATCTTGAGGAAAAAACCCGTCGTATATCGCTTTCACAGCGTTTCTATACCTTTTTATTATAAAATTAAAAAAAAAAAAACAATAAAAATAAGAACACCTTAAAATATGTTTTCAAAAAATTCGGAAAACTATCGTCATGGAATAGTTATGCATTTATTTTTTATTCGTAGTGTACAAAGCGGAGGCAAAGAACAGGGTTAAGTACTTGCTGAAATATTCTAAATTCGAATTTTTTCCGAATTTATTTTCCCAAATGTAAAATGGCATATTTCTTGGCGTAGTAGGTCATAATTATTTCAAAATGAATGCATCCAAAGTAGCAGCTAATTTTTTTTTTAAAGAATGAGAATGGGAATGTGAGTTTATCTTTAATAAAAGTTTTAACGAATGCGTTCATTTTCGTTTTGTGGAGATAAGTGCGAGTAGAAATCGCATATTACCGTAAAGCTTAGTAACTTTCTAATTTAATTTTAAAAATGAAATTAGTCTCGTATAAAAGCAAATTTTGCACATAAAATTAGAAATTAATGAATTGCGGATTTTAACGGGTGGTCGCGGTAGTCACCATAGTTAACCACCTAAATTTTGATAATTCAGAACAACGTTATCTTATGAAAATGCATGTACAAGGTGGATCAAAAGTTGTCATACGATGTTTCTTTGACTATAATTTTTTTTATGAATGAAAAAATTTGGTTTTGCTTTGGATTGTGTTTATTTGATGTCTTAATTTTTTTTCCATTAAGTCGAGGGAATAATATCGTCCAAGTAGCCGCTGCCAGAATTTATTACCATACGGGCATTTATGTTATTTTTCATCACTCTTGCCACAACTTCTGGCGATAGGTTCCTGCATTCTTGATGGATATTGTCTTTGAAGTCTTCAAGTCTGGGGTCTTGTTAACATAGACTAATGACTTCAAGAAATCCCACAAAAAGAAGTCTGAAACGGGTAAATCGGGCGATCTTGCCAGCCAGTTCAAATCGTCAAAACGAGAGATTAGGCGACCCAGAAATGCAGCCTTCACAATTTTGAAACAATTATTCTCCATTCTTGCGGACTATAGCGATTCATGTCTTGTTGTCGTGTATTTTGTATTTGTTTACTTCACAAATGTCAAAGCAGAACTAACATTTACCGCCATTTGCAAAACTTATAGCATTTTCCGCTAGGATGATGAATTTTGCCCCACCTTGTATTACAGTCGTATAAGTAAACTTGAGTAACAAAAAAGCATCTAAAGAAAACTAGCGCTACGGTCGTTTAGTATACTAAAATTTAGTTCAAAAATGGCGGTTTCGAAGTTATGAGAGTGCGTTAAAGTTTTTTTTGCTAGTAAGTAAATATTATGTTTAATGGTTTATTTTATGGTTTCCTCTCCGCAATAGACATATTCATTCAATTACATTTAGTGTAAAATGAAATGTCAGTAGACATTTTTACAATAAATTGACATACAAAATGGTTATTTTACAGTGGTCACCCCAACTAACCACCTTCTATTTCACCCCACTGATAATGTAATTTGTAACACAAATGCATTTATGGTTTACTTCTGACCTAGATTATATCGAAAATTACGTTTCTATCATTGCCAACGAAAATTTTTGCAGGAAAGAGTTAATTCTGCTATAAGACCTTTCTTCATGCCAAATTTTAAGATTCTAGATCAACGGAAAGTACCTTAAAGATTTAGATGTAACAGTCAGTGAGTTAGTCTGGTAGCATCAAAATATACATACTTTATTGTATTAAAGTAGAAATTTGAATCATACAGGATTATGATTCTGTGGACTTTAGCATTTGGCAATAATCCAACGCTATGCTTCTAACCGTTCATGAATAAAGAAAAACCGTTCAGACGATTCATTAAATTCAATTAATTATTTTTATATTATTTCTATATAAATGCGAGCTCTTACATTGCTGTAAATAATTAATTATTTCATTACACATTCACTTTTCCCATTAGTCATATATCAGTAATTTTCACTGATGTTGTACGGTGCACCTGTATGATATCAATGTACACAAATTCATATTAAAAAGCTTGTGACACAAAATAAAATTCTTAAAATGATTCTTACTCTATCCTCTTATTACCCATTGGGTAAAGTCGGCAGCTGTCTATGGACGAAATTATGAATTAAATAATATAAATAGTGAATTAATTTTAAGAAAAAACTACGCTAAATTTGAAATTGTTTCGCGTTCTTTTTACTAAATGAAAAAATGAAAAAAGTTTCTTTCCCAATCAGAAAATCTTTTTAATTATTGGAACCATTTGAACCTGTAACCAGAGTTTTGAACCTAAGCCGTAGTGTTGCAGTTATTATTTCGTTGTAAATGATGGAGTAAAATATATCTCTTAAGGAAGAGGTTTTTAAATTTATTAATTAAATTAAAATTTATACAGTATGGCAACGAAATCATAGATATAATAGGGTGGATTTTCGCAACGAATCAAGACATCAAGTTCCAATTATTTCATACATTTTAGGGCTTCTGAATTTTTCAAGTCCATTCTGTTTTAAGTGCTTTACTAGAACCATAAACAAATATAAATACTTCTTGTTTGATGTTTGTGTATGTATATGGGATGCACTTCTCATTAGAATAAAAATTCAATAGTTCAACGATTCATGTCGCCTGATAAAAGTCGTTGCCTTAATTTTCACATGTATTACACATAATTTGTCTCAAAAAAAAATTATATAAAATTTAAATACTAAATTCATAATTGGTAAAATTAAACTCGCATTAGCGATAGCTTTCTGGGCGTCGCATGATTTCGACTTCCTAGGCGCTCCCATAGCCCTTTATCCGGCGCTGGCTACCGCTGAACTATAAAAATTACCTAAGATGGAATTAATTAGCAACAAATGTAAGGAATAATGCCGAACGAATTTTATAATAGGTGCAATCATGTTAACAATTCTTTAGTTAGACAATTTTCTCCTAGTGATAATACAGTGCAATTATGTTGGGATAAGATATAGTTATTCTTTATGATTAAGTTTTCTAGATTTTCTCCCTAAAATTTATATTTAAAAATAAAAATCAAACTTTCACCAACGTAATAATAAGGTAGATGAATGAATTTTTACACAGCGTTGCTTTGAAATCGTTAAAATACAGGAAAAAAGGTTCAAAGTGGAAGTGAAAAGATAATACATGATTCGAAATAACATGTTCGATCATATACCAATCGAATTTGTAGACTTGTCTGATCAATGTTTGTTCCGACAGCTTCTCTGAAATCGTTCTTTCACTTTTTTAAGCTGAAGTTTTATAAAGTGGATTAACGTAACCTGCTCTAAGTGGAGATATTGCAAAATTATAAAATATAGCGCGGTCAAAAATGCACTATTGGTCCACTATTATGAAAATTACGCAGGCTCAAATTTAAAACTCAACATTTTGGAAGCGGGTTAAAATTTGTGAAAATTTCGTTTAAGCGTTTTTTTAAAATATTTTTATTCATACATTTTTATCATATTCCAGGAAATAAGAATACTTATTTATTGTATTATTTCTTTTACTAAACGTTACTCACTTCAAACTTGTAAAGAAAAGAAATACTATCAGGATATTGATTAATTGGATGATTGTTGTTTATTGAAATAAGATTTAATTTATTTGCCTCGAATTAAAATGCATAATAGTTATATTTATTAATTTAGTTAAAATAACCGAAACACCTGTTCTAATATCAATTTTTGTTGAAATTCGATTTCATTAATTTTAGTTATGCCTGTGTTATGTAATGCAATCCAATGACTAGAAAAGAGAAAATATAAATTAAAGGTATAAAAGTCAAAAAAAGATAATTTTTCCCTAGATCAAATCGAAATCATTTACATTTGAGATTTATACCATCTTTGCATTTTTTCGACACATTGCATTATGGTTAACAAATTTAATATTTTTCACTGTTGTCGAACAAGTAGCAATTTATTTCCTTTGGTTTTTTCTGTACATTAGAAATTTGTAAATAAAAATACTGAATCACCTCTAAGTTTTGAGAGAATGGATTTAAAAATCACTAAAAACCCTATTTTTGGAAAAGAAAAACAAGTGCAAAAAAGAAGGTTTATCTTAAAAACCTTAGAAGCTTGTAGTAGAAGTATCTCACTTGAAAGCATTGATCGTAATCTAGGAAATAATAATAATAATATTTATCTCCTTAACCCCTTATAAACATCTTAGCATTTATCAATTTGTATGAAATAATTGCTTTATAAAAATAAGTAAATTATACTTAATAAACAATTTTTAGAATGCAAAATGTAAGTTTTCACTTAAACCACTTTTCTTGCTTCTTGAACCATCCGTTATTTTTTTAAATATGAACTTGTGTAATTTTAACTCGATTTTTTCGAAAATAAGATCTGATTGAGCATTTTTATTAATGATAAATTCATTCATCTATAGAAAAATATATTTGTAGAAATAATCTACCTTGTAATCTATCTTGTTTGGCAACAAATTCACTGTAGACCTGAGTTATTATTCCATTTGAATTTTATTTTTTTGTATAACTCCCTCCGTTTGACCTCCTTTTTGATTGCATTGTTGGATTCAGCGATACTTTTTCCCATCGGATGAAGAGAATAACCTTTGCAGGCGTACTTACTTGGCCGGGCTTCGGGGCCCAAGGGACAATGAGAGTTTGTTAACAAGTGCCACCGAGTAAATTCGGTGCCTGTTCCGAATCGTCTTCTTTAAATATTTACCAGCGATGCTTATTTTTGGTAGCCACACAGTAGCTGAATTGCTTCTTCTAATACAATGGGCTGCCTGCATGCAGTACAAACAATGAACTTCTTAGATACATGTGATAAAAAGCCTGCGTACCCCGAGAGTGGTTTATATGCCTTTATTTTTCGTCTCTGTTTTTTTATATTTGTATTTTTTTTCGGGATTATAAAACGCATCCATATATAATGTACATACGAGTGTCATTCGAGTGTCTGTACATGAAAGGTGCTATACAAAAGATTCTTTTATTGTTTTTTGGGCAACCACGAAATAATCATTTGCAGCACCTTCTTTCAGGTGTAGACACTGGTATGTATATATGAAGGGTTTTTCAAAATATGTCTATGCAAATGAATGAAAGGCATAAGTTTGAAGTCTTCTCACGGATTTTGATTAAACTTTGTAGAAACGCTCATGTGGGATCAAAAGTTGTGTATATACAAAAAAATGTGTTGGTCACTTGTATTTTCATATACAGCGTGTTTAGATACGTAGGAAACGCTATTTCTTGGGGTGTTGTGGGCAAACTTATGGATTTGATCGCCCCCTTTCTAAAGTCACTTATTACCCCTAAAAATTGACATTATATTTATATATCCTTGTTACGAACAACATTGAGCGGGTTTCATTCATTCAAAGTGGATGAAAGTACCTTTCCAACAACACCACCTTTGCTAGGAGGAGTTATTAAATATAAAAGTTATGTAGATTTAAAAGTTTATCGAAATTTTCGTTCAAGAATGGGATTAAAAAACTTGGAAAAGGTTACTTTTTCACATTTGAACTTTTACAACACTCATATTTGTGTTTAATATGCGTAGAATTTATACGTACAGCCATCATAACATCCCGAGCATTCTTTTTGTACTTAACGATTGCATATTTTACATTTCATCCAACCATTTTTCACTCTAAAAGTTAACTAAAGCTTAGCTCAATAAAAGCATCAATGAAGGTCTGCTTTCCATCCTTCTTACAACTATAATAAGAAATAAAAAAATATGTATCTTCAAAATGTATTCAACATACCACAAGACCGTAAAGTTATCCACTAGGTAACTTTTCCTTATCCACAAGTGGACTACTTTATCTTAAATGCCGCAATAGCGAATTAGCTAGACAATCAAAAATTAACTTTAAGTTAAGTTTTATTTCCAATTGTGAGGATACTCTGCGTTAGACCACTATAGGCCACTATACTTTCTTGGATCACCTTACCTCGCTCTCCCTTATCTCTCTAGATAATAATAACTTATTTTTATCATTTAATTTAGTTGTAATATGTTTTTAAAAATGCTTATTTTTCAAATTAATACAATTGTATTTTGAAATGTTCTATGTGCAATTTGATGTAAGTTTTTACGTAATTTTGTCATGTCAGTATTGTGTACAGTGTTACATAGAAAAACGAAAAAAAATAAAAACAAAGTTACGCATAGACTCTGCGGGTGTGTTGATTGTCCTCACTTAAAAGATTACAGCATAGTTATTCTTTCGAATTAGGACTTAAAAATGTGTGCTTATTACGTATAAGCCTATAAGTCTGAACCTATGTGTTTAGAAGATGTAAAAGAAATTTTTAGTTTTTTGAATCGGCCACAGTGGTGTTCTCCCTAATCACGAAGCTCGCAATAAATTATTACTCCTAATATTTTTATCTAAAACTTAATTCGTTGCATATGCACATGCATACCTGCATATGAAAGAATCATAATACGTCACAATGTAAAAGGCATAAGTACGTAATATCAACTGAGTGGGCAATTGAATGATTGATTATAATGCGTACGTTTGTTCGCATAATTTGTAGATGGACCATATGCTACATATCTCATTGAATGACTTTCCATTTCACATCACCGCCACTTCCCTTCCGCAACAAAAAAATAAGTGAGGTCGCGTACCGTACTCCGCTCCATCTCTCGTCTAGATGAAATCGCGGAATAGTTTTTGCCATCCAGTGGATACCGCACATTGTTCCGGGTGATTCAAACTCATTAAACCCAGTAGAAATCTCACATTGTTTCAACGATAATGAACCTCTTCCTGTCCCATGTCCCATCGCATCCGGTAAGCCCCGGCAACCCATTCGTAACTCCGTCAAAATCGCAAATGGTTAAATAATTCTGCAGTTTTAATAGATACCAAAAGTAAAGGTGCAGATCCCCCTTATTAAGTCTGACCGAAACGCATCATGAATTTTTCGCAATTTCTTTTTTTCTATCCGAGGTTATATAGGTACATCTCGGTGACCGCTACTATCGAATGGCTCCGATATTATTTTATCATTTTACCTACGGGTCTGCAGGATTTGGTTGCATCACCCAAATGAACGACGCGACGGCAGGACCGAAGGTAGGCACTCGCTTTGAGCTCATTTAAATAAATTTGAGGTGACTGCTCGACTGAAAAGTTATGTAAGTTTAGATACCGACCTACAAAGTCGCATTTATGCTAGGTCGAAGCCATGCTCGTGGGGCGGCATAACTCCGTGCGACTGATTTCTGTTGCCGGGGATAAATCGCTGCGGTTTTTGCTATTTGGTGACTTGAATGCAATGCCGCACCTCAGTGGAGCAAATGGACCGAAGCCGAATCAAATAACCGACATCAATACGTACCTCTTTTAGCACCCGCGATGCTTTGGACTACATTTGTTACATTCCTTTATATCTTTCGTACACAATTTGGTCTGAAGCAATATCACAAGAACTCGAGCAATCAAGTCATTGTGCCAATATCGGGCGCACCTATAGTTAAATTACTATCGCAATTTTTCACTAATGCTCTCAAATTGGCGGAATTATTTCAATACAATTAAGTTATATAGTACTTTACGCACGCAATCCTGCAATTTTCTTGAAGTAATATTTTTTATTGATCGATTCTTATTATAGGTAATATACTATACTATTAATACTATTCGAAATGATAGACACTTAACGCTCTAAGTACCTATCTATAATAATGTGACAATAAATTACCTACACTTTTTTTCCCTAAAATTCGTAAAAACATTATAATTGAAAAAGTTAATAATCAACATTTTTAAATACATTTATAATCGAATCTCTACTCCAAGTCAAAGTAATACTATGGCAAAGTATTTTACGTTCTTCTGAACTTTAGCAAATGCTGCGATGTATTCAAAGTATTTGAAAGGCTATTAAAGAAGTTTTGCGTTTTTTCTAGAAGGGTACCTTTGTCAACAACGCGTTGCAGCAATTAGATTTATCAAAAACTATTCGTGCATCTATCTGCTATGTAATCCCATTATTTAAGGAATATTATATGATTTTAAAACAATATTATGTAAAAATTTAAGTAAGATAAATTTAAACAAAAATACCATATTAATAAAAGTTATAAGACTTGTTATTAAAATTAGTCGAAAATGTTACTGGATTAAAATAAAATGAATAACTCAGTTCCTTCGTTTGATACAATTTGTTAAAATGAGTTAATTGACTTTCTCTACTTTATAATTTTTATACAAAATTTAGTTATACCAAAATGTTAAGAGGTTTATTCGTTTTTAATATTTTATCCAAATCTCTACCTACATTTCAAATATGTTAGTAATAATAATAATAATGTGTTCCAATATATTTTTCAAGAGTTATTACTTCTACCAGAGATAAAGATATTCTTTATTCATTTTGCTTTCTTCACCTTTTTATTAATAAAACAAAAATTTTCGTTATAAATTTGTATTATGATATCATGATCAGAAGACACTTCAGGGAACTAATTGGTTTGAGATAAGAATTAGCCCAAAAAAAATTCACCTTTTTTTCATTAAAACAAAAATTACAAATTTATGAAAAACAATAGTTTTATTAAATTCTTTAAATTCTTTTATTTAACTTACACTACGTGTCGTCAAATCTTGCAATGCAAAATTTTTATACTTAGACTTTACCAAACTCAATGAAATTTGGCGAACATGTATAACTTCGGTGACAATACAAGTTAGTGGTGTTTCCCGAGCGAATCCATCCCCGCATCCCTTATTTCCACCCACGCATCACTAAAATCATTGTACTTGTCTAACTTTTTCAATTTTAACTTATAAATCATTTATAACAATAAAAAAAAGAATTTTTTAAAAAAAAATGTTTTTATATATTACTTGTTATAAATTTTTCGTTAGCCTAAAATTGTTGTATCTAAAAATGAGTATAAACTTATTAATATTTTCTAACTGAATAGAATTCGAGGCAATTAGAGAATTGTTTTAATCGCTATTCCAAGCGCATTTTGCTGTAAATCTTTTAATTTATTGTTCCTTGTACAAAATATTCTGCAGTTTGTAATCTGCAACCACTGATGTAGTCCTTTGATCCCTTCTAATTCCAATCTTTGTTTTTTACCGTATAAATTGCGTATCCAAGTAGTTGATTAAAGCCGGCTGTACAATACGTTTCATCGTTCATTACGTTTCAGTTATTCTTCGTAAAGCTTTATTTTCTTTGCTATGATTTCGTTTCGTAAACGGTACGGCCTGATATGTTTTGATTTTTGTAAGTCCTCGAGTTATAATGTGTTAATTCTTAGGACGGTCGTTTTGGACGTTCCCATTTTCTTCCCTATATCTCGCACTGAAATATTGGAATTCATATCATACTGCCTCTTAACTTGCCGGGCTACTCTTTATTAGCTTGGCCCTTTTTTCCTAATCGTTTTTTCCTCTCAACTTCTCTCTTCTTATAGTTTGATAGTGATGTTTTTACATTATTGGCTAGCTTTATTGAAGGATTTTCCTCGTATAATTTCACAGTGCACCTGATTTTACATCTCTTTTAATATAAGAAATTACCAATGATAATAGTGCATATCTACTTTGAATGTTACCCTTTATTTAAAAATAACTTCATAAACGAACAAACCCAAAAAAGGGATGAGTAATTCTAGAAAGAAAAGTGGTTCAGGTTTTCTAGGACAATTATTACGTCCTGAATCATTCTGTTATTTTGTATGTATGTATATGTAATAGTAAACTAATTCTGCTATTATAATAACTCAAGTTTATTTTCTGAAATCTTCTAAGCGGTCATATATTTATTTTGTGTATATATTTTAAAGTATCTGCAAAATAGTTCCATGCTTATGCAACGAAACGTATTTAAGCAAACATCTGCTGAAAATTACCTAGATACTATTCGTAATTTGATATCTGAAAGAGGCTTTGGAGAAAATGCTATAAATCATAATCATCAGCCGCCACGCCAGCACCGCTCAAAGGGTCAACATTCGTTCGCCATCAAGTACTGACCACACCTATGGCGTTGTGCTGCGCATAAAAATCAAATTGGTTTTCTGGTTATCTCCCGTTCGGGGTTCTGAGGTAAGGATAATCCGCGTGAGGGTCTTCCCGAAATAAAACATATCGCACATGTTACCTAAACGTCTAATTCTGGTGCAGCTGCTCTCCCGCACGGTCCATATGCATCTTTTGGCAGGATACCCGAAAGCATGTAATAACCGGGGGTGCTGAATTTATTCTATGCTATCAGACAACGGAAGAGAGGAGTCATCCAAAACGCAACTGGCGGCGCGATGGCATCCGCGCCGCGCTATGATCTATGTTGCACCGTGAATATGCGCAATCCCCTTACGAGATTTGAGCCGCATGCTCTGCGTTATTAGAGGCGGCTCGAAGCCTATTTTTGGCACATGCCTCGGCAGACTCTGTTTACCATTTACAATGTCAACAGTCAGCCGAAATGTCTGTAAATTATGTTAATGCTCGGGGCCCGCTTTAAGGGAAGGTAATTATATCGCTCTGGTTTTTCTAGCCGCCTGACTACTGTTTGAACGGTGAGATATTCAAGGGAGTTTCCGGTGGAAGTGCTATGTTTAGATTGCCAGGCGCAAGGCGTTTTTTCGACTGAACTTTTTTTTCTCCTTCAAAATGCGGTTTTCCGCGGAAAATACGTACCCTAAATTTTCATGCCGCGCATACAGCACAGCTGCCTAAAAAAAAACGAATAAAACGAGGAAAAAGACGTGAAAACTTTATTGGTTTTTTTTTTTAAATGATCAATGTCGAATCCACTCGATAAATTGCTATATTACAAGTATTAGGTAGGCTGGAAATTACCGGCCTATCGAGTTCACTAAAACCAGCAAAAGAGGTAATTTCACCTGAGGGCGTTTATCACGTTACGCCACTATCACGTTTCGTGGCTTAACATTTGCTACAATTACAGCTCCCTTTGGTTTAGTTTTGAGCCCTACCAGGAGCCGCTGTAGCGTGTCATCTTTATCGCATCGTCATATTGCACCCGACGAACGCGTCTCGTCGTCGCGAGGCCTTCATACGCGGTAATTGCGAGGAGGCCGCGGAACATGCAGGTAGACATTACAAAGTCATCCCCTGTAAAATTGCTTTATCAGCGAATGACTTTGTATCGCTGCAATTTACCATTGTTACGGTCATTATCAGGGCTGCTTTCAAACCGTCATGTCAGGAGCTCACCTAGTCCTTGACGATCGAGTAGACAATCGTGTGTAATTAGAAGCGTTTTTCGCTGAGTTTAATGATGATTAGCCATAATTTAAGAAAGAGTTTTTCGATCAGAATAATAAACGTTTGATGATATTCGTTGTATGGGAAAAATGGCATTGATTGAACTATATTCAGTTAGAAACAGTGGCGGTTTTACAAAGAGGCGCTTATACTTGGTCTAGCGCCGCCGATTTGCTAGAGTGTTGTTTTAACAGGGAATTTTGATAATAAATATTATAGTCAAGAAATTTCAGGACCTCTATATAATTCGACTCCTATATTGCATCTTCGATTGTCTTACTCTAGAGCATGATTCTTGTGAATTGTCTCGTATTTCTTTATCCATATTACTGTCGTAGAGTTTAGTTTTAGAGTGTTTTAATTTGGATGTCTTCCCAGAAATATTAATTCCTCAGTTTTCGTTTCTTCGTTTTCGATGGTAGTACTGGAGCGTACACTAAAGCACAATGATTTCCTTAGAATTCAGAAGGTTAGAACTTAATATGAATTTCATGAGCCGTTTACACCAATGTCGATTACCACTTTTCTAACAGATTGGCTAATCTGAAATAAAAAAAAAGAAAATTAATTTTGAAAGATAAAAACTTCATGTCTACCCATTTCAAAGTTAAAAAACTGTGCGGGAAAAAAGTTGGTGGGATTTTGTAGAAATAAGTTCAAAAAATAGTAGTTTTTTATTTTATTTTTTTTAATAGAAAAAATTAAAGGGTGAAAAATGGTAGGATGACATTCTGCGTCTAGTCCAGATAAGTCCTATAAATCAGAGAGAGTCTTTTCCTCTGTAAGCTGGTAACCGATTTAAAAAACTCATTTCGGAAAAAATAAGTTTAATGTTTTTTCAACATTTAATTTCTATTTAAAATAAAAAACCTATACATACAGATTTACGTATACCTTTGGAACGAAAAAAATATTGACCTGAACTTTTAAATCAAAATTCCTGAATTAAGACTATAAACAATTTATACGATATGTAAAAAACTAAATTTTGTAAAATTTTATAATTTTAAGTGGAAAAGTGCCATTAAATAAAAAACTATATATGTAAAAAATTTAAAAATTTCTCAATTCAAAACTCAAGTTGCTATCTTTAAAATTTTCATTGAAATTATTTTATGTTGGTACGCACGATGAGAATATCACCTAATTTATAACGAATATGCTGGATTTTTATTTCCGATAGGTCAAAGTGGAGATAACACCTGCATTAGTCCTGCTTGAACCAGAATTTACAAATTTTTAAAGCTACTATTTTATAAATAAAGTGAAAAAAATGTCTACCATAACAATTTCGTTTTTTAAATAAAAATATTGCTACTATTTTTCATTAAATTCCTTTAATTACCAGAATACTCTTTTAATGTTTTCGTGCATAAATTGATTTTTAAGCAAATGATCCATTTTTACATAATTTACGTTTGATCAATCCGAAAATGATACCTTGAGCTCTGACAAAATTTTCAACAAAGCTCGTGAGAGATTTACATGTAAAAACGCGTTTAGTGAAAGAGAGCTTTCATTTATGTACTGTTTTTGGTTCACTAGACACGGAAAAGATATATAAACAAAATTTCATCAAAATTAAAAATGGTCGAGTCCAATCGCTTGTATTGGAACTACAATATAAATTTTCCTTTATTTAAGTTATTTATTAAATTTCTATAAAAATAAATAAACTTATCTTTAATACTGCTCAATTAGCTCAATCAATTTTCTAACTTCTAGTTGCATACCTTAAATGTTTTACAATAGCGGAGCTGTTGTCTAGGTCTAGGGAGGAAAATACAGATTGTTTTTATAGTGCAGTTCCCGCCATTATATAAGTACTATGAAATATCAAGTATGCAATTGTTCCCAGATTCATCCAAAGAATTCTTCGTACCCCTCTGATCTTAAACCTTTTCACCAAACCCTATACGCTGCAGGGACATGACAAAAGAATCAGTTCGCTGACAACAATACTGTGCGCGCATAAACTCCCGAGGAACACGTTTCGCTACAATAAAGCCCCGAAATGGATAAAGTAGGGCTTGTGACGCTTGAACGCCGCCGCGGTGCATTTTCGGAGGTACAAAACTCAAATAGACGCAGAAACGTATTCATTTCAACGCTTTTTTACTTCAGAGACCGTGACAGCCACGGCATTCTGATTTTTGTGCCATTGTGCACTTGTGGTTCATGGAACGGTAATGTCCATCCATCCGGTATGCAACGGAATGGCTTCTAAAATCAGGAAGCATAATGCACCCTTCCTAACCAGAATATCTAATTGCAGCTGATTCCGCTCTAGGAGGCAGTTATTAAACTAAAAACTGCTGAAAAGGGGAAAATAAAAATAGGTATATAGGGCGGCTGGTCTTAATTAAAAAAATCTCTTGTGATATCGTAATTACGCACCATAGTCTATGTATTCCTATAACATGATCATCCTCCACTCTGCACCCATTCTTTTGCATATTCTCAAGGTGGCATTTTGGCGGCAAACGACAGGTGTTTCATGTTGAGAGTTGGCTCAACAGATGAAATCATTCGGCCTGCCAAGATCCAATTTCAAGTTTTCTCACGAGATGCTGGTGCATTCTTCTTGTTGGCCGCCAAACGACAATCGAACCACCTCGGTTTATGTACGGTGCCCATATGTTGAGCTGCATTGAGCACCAGACCTGCTCATAAAATTGTTGGCGCGCAAAATTCCCTTTTGAGAGGAAGGATGTCGAAAGACAGAGGAGTGTGCAGCTCATGGCTTACCGGGATTTGCTGTTGCTAACTGATCGAGCCTCAACATCGTCTCAAGAAGGTTTAAAAGAAGTTTAAAAGGAATTTTTCGCAAGGTGCAAGGTAGATATTTTTTTTTGGTCTCTCCTCCTGCCCATAGTTGACTGATGCTGGTGCGCCGCTTTGAGCCAGGGGACTGTGTTTTGGCGCGCATTTAAGGGACAAAGAAATGCAGGTTACAGAGTTTCTTAAGGCTCCTCACCCTTAGGGAAAACGATTTGATTCTTAAAAGAATTACCCTCTATTTGTGACCTTTCAAATATTTGGATTAAGGTGCTCCAGAAATATGCTAATGAGATTACTTTCTTACCATTGAAAATGTAAGCGCAGAAGATTGAGTTACGCGCGCAATATTTTGAGAACTGAATTTAAGCGGAAATATGCTTTTTTGTTGCTATGATCGTAATCTAAAGGACTTGTTCCGAGTAAAATGCACGCCGTTCATCGGAGACAAAGGCTACTTCTTATATACTTTTATGTGAGAGTGGGCATGAATCAAAAATCGCGCCAATTTTGCGCGGGACACTAGCAACCTGAAACTAGTTTTTGAGCGCATTTTGAATGATAAGTGGGAACATGTTGCTCGACCCCGACTGCTGCTCATCGTCCGGCTGTGGTTTTGAGACTCACATCTGCCCCTGGTGCTGTCGATGATTTTTATTTTGAGCCTATCTCAATTTTTCCCTCTTTGCATTTTTCGTAAATTATCTGAATATTGAATTCATAGGGTTCACTGAAAGAGTTAAGGTTGAGTGTCAATAAAAAGAATTAGACTGCCCTTCAGATTGGTCAATAGTGCCTACCAATTTCTGAGCATTTTTCTTGCAACTGAAAATAAGGCTAGTAGCGTTGAGAGTACCCTTGTATTAGAATAGAGAAATAGGACTAAAAAACAGCCAGTTTTAAGAAAAGAGAAAATTCGTTGTCCTGAATTTTAGGTAATTTTTATAACAATAAGACTATTGCAGCGCTATTAAGGAGATTGTAATAAAGCAAAACGAAAGGTTAGCCTTTATTTAAACTTGGAACAGTTTCGATTAATTAATAAATTAAAACAGTTTGTTAGAAAAATATACCGAAACAAATATGAATAAAAAAAAACTGTTATTTTATTGTGAAAAGTCGTCAATTGGGATGAAAATATTTTATCGCTTTTATATTAAATTTGAAACACCTTTGATTTTAGCGTGGTTCAACTTTATAAAAATGTTGTTTAATTCCTTCCGCTAAATACGTTTTCTTATTCGTATGCAGTATTTAGGGAAATAATGTAACTATGTATGTGAAATAAAATATTTTCCCTTTCACATATGCACCCAGTGAAAAAGTGATCTAAGATGTATTAAAAGTAAAGATAAAGACCGAGAAAATTTCGGACGTTGTTTGTAACCATTAGAGAGATGTAGATATAGATAGATATCTTATTAGTATACTATTTTAATCATAAAAACATTTCAAATCAAATTCATTTTGAAACTGAATTGTTAAAACACTTTGATTTGATGATGTTTTTCAATTTTGAATATTTTTTTATTTCAAACTAGCTGATTTATCCGGCTTCGCACGTAAAGTTGAGTAATTGGGTCTAGCTAGTATTAAGTCATACATATTTGTACAAACAAACAGACAAATTTTTTTTAAAAATGGTCTGTTTGTATTCTGTTATCTTTTCTCCATTACCCCCAATCAGTTGTGGGTATATATTTTCTATATACAGACAGGGCATTTTATTATTATAGATAGATAATTTTTATTACAACACAGTAAATACGGACAATTTTAATATAATAAATTTTTATTCTAAATTAAAACAAAAACCTGTACTCATTCAAATAAAATTGTTTTTGCAGTAAGTTTTAGAGATGTTTAAAATTTAAGTTTAAGACGCATGTCACAAATGTAAAAAGTAACTCTAGCTTACGAAAGAAAAAGGAAATATTGGCCTCGAAATTTTTTTCGGGCTAGAGAAAGATCACTTTAAAAAACTACTAGTTTTTATTTTAAAAACTATTGGATGGAAATTGAATATTGAAATTTATACGCCATACTTTAGGCATTAATAATTAGTGTTAAATCGAAGGATTAATCAATTCTTTTTTTATAAACAATTAACGAACGCTTTTTTTCGCAAAAATTCATAAGTATACTTTCACAGCCCATCACTTTTTTAAAAGAAAGAAAATAAAAGCTTTAATTAAGCACTAGATATACTATTAAACTAACATAATTTGTTTTAGTTTCATGATAGTCACCGTGAAGCACTATCTGCAAGAGAAGTTCAGAGCAGATGGTTTTCCTGGAAATTACTAAAATATAGTGTAACAACTTGATATTGCGCTTCATATAAAACATTATACAACAGTTAAAAGAAAATTCTTAAAAATGTCTATTGTCAACTCTGTAACTATACGTAACTCCTAAGTGACTATAATGCTTTTTTGCGTTTTTAAATTTTCCTTAGAAGTCAGAATGCTTTAGTATTTGGGAGTATTAAGGAGGTTACTCTTAAACAAAAAACATGCGAATACCAAAAACCCTGGAATTGAAGCGTGTAATAAAGTTACACATCTAGCAATAAAAAATATCACAAAACTCTACGAAGCCTGACCGCTTTCTTTCTGCTTTTTCTGTCAAAGTTCATCCGCGGAACAATGTGCATAATAAATAGCAGTCGGTGAACCAATTTCCACTGGCAAACTATTTTTCGAACTTCAGTTATGTTTCCTTTCCATAATTACTAGAGCAAAGATTTGAATTGCAGAGCCGCAGACATTTGCATAAATTTCACGCGTTAAAATTACATGAATAGCCCCTTTCCCGGTCATTTCCAACAAGGCAAAAATTGGCGGAAAAGAGAACTGCCAGATTACAATGGGCATTTACATAAAAAACGCGCCATAAAAGATGTTTTTGTGAAGCTCCGCTGCATCTAATGTGACGCATTGTTATGCAAAGAGGTTCGCGATCTGCGGCGATCACGCTGCCTTCTTCTTCGCGAGGGCATGCATCCGTAGAATTAGTCCGGGATAATTCTCTTTTCCCTCGCTAAGTACAAAAGATACTTTCACCAATCAGAAAAACCCTTTTCATCGACACACTGATCTATTCAGAGAATGACTTTCGAACAGTTAAAATGATCGAGCGGTGGTTAAAACGCGACCGTTTCCCATGTTGGCGAAGCATGAAACATTAAAATGCAACGGAGGAGAAGATTTGAAGAAATTTGCAAGCACGATTCCCCCATTTTCGCGGGATGATTCGCAACACCTCTTTAACCGCAGACGTTGATGTTGCGGGCCGCAAGAGGTCATGAACCCTTTCATTATTATGCAACTTTCTCTGTTCGTGCGCTCCCTGCTAAACCGCAACTATAAATCAATCCTAACTGGTGCCAATCAGTTTTCTGGAAAGCCATCTCAGCGTGTCGAGCAAAATCTCCGTAAAGAATGGCTCAAGACTGAGCCTCTGAAAGGGCTTTGCAGCAACAGCTCAATCTTTGTTCGTTTCATAGGACTCCTATTTGAATTAATTGCTTCTTCAGCGGATAACATCGGAACTGAGTTCCGTAAAAGGATTATGCCAGAACTTTGGTGAAGGCCATTCAAGGCTACGTTAGTTACGGCTGCGCTTGGTTAAGTGTTAAGTCGAGAATTAAGCTCGAGTGGCGTCCACACCTGAATGCATCAACTGAAGGGTCCCTAAATCTTCAACGACAGCCAGTTTCAGGAATTTGTATCAAAATCCGGGCATCCATTCGTGTTTGGGTGGCTGTCTTCTCATCTTAGAGGACTATCTATCAAATTATCTCAAATAACCTCCGCACCGCTGCGCCACATCGGGCTGTGCGGAGGGACTCTGCTGCCCGAGAGCAGTGGAAATGAATAAGTCACGGTCTGTGAAGCATACCAATGAAAAACGATAATTACAAAGAGCTCATGTGGCATTCCTATGGGAACAATGCAGTTGAAATCGCGGGCCTTAGTATTCGTCTTAATGACAATTCACGGAAATCTGGGCTTCCTCGACGAGCCCTGCTTTTTCACAATTCCCTGCACACATGGGTGCATTTGTGGTGCTTGCGAGCGACTGACTTCAGCAACTGAGCTTGCTGGGAAACAAGAAGCCCTTTTTACGGTTTTTGTGGTCACTAGTTTTGAGCTCCTCGTTCGTATGAAGACTTTTTCCCAGAACCCACCTGAGGCAATTGCATGCATTGTTCCCTGACGTACGCTCCCAGATGCAAGCGCCGTGATTTGTGTGGGATGCACTTTGACTGCGCCAACTGAAGCTCCGCAAATGCATAAGACGTTAGAATCCCTATCCCCGCTTTAAATTAAAGATAACTTGATAACGTCTTTCTCAGGCGTCTTTCTACTGTTTACAAGAACGTGAGATCCCGCAATAGGATGAATTGTACCACTTAAAAATTGCGTCATAACTTTCTTATAACCGTTTTTATCTATCTACGACCCTAGATATGTATGACTACCATGTTCAATTTCAGAACTCAATATTTGAGGAACGCTGTGGTTCTCTACTTAAAAATCAATTTTTTTAGTCTAACTCATTAAAGGTATTGTTCGAAAGTGAGCATTTTAATTTTAAAGAAATTCCGGTTTAGAATTTTTCAATAGTGCATTTTTGTTTTTGGCCTAAATAATACCCAATTCCTAACATCAATAAGATATAGATAGGAAAAAAGTTATAATACTTATTTTGTCAAACATTTTAATTAAATAACACTGGCTAACATCAACTTTTCCTCATAAGCATTGGTAAATCATTTCTTTTTCGAATTTAAAAATGAAAATGGTTTTAAATAAAACGTTTTTGAGAAAAATGAAGTTAAAAAATACAAAAGGCCGTATTTTGGTAATTTTTAAAAAGTTATTAAAAAATAACGAATTGATCCAGAAATTTGTAATATTGTTCAAATGATAAGTAAAGTCTTAAGTTCTTATATAAAAATACAAAACTAAATTATAACATTTCGAAATAATCTGTGTCATTGTTTTCCATAAATTAGTTATTTCATACTCATGAGAAACTTGTTCGTCAAATTGTGTAAAAAGGTTTGTAGAAATAAGTTGTTTTCGATATTCCCAGATTATGACTCAGGATTTCATTTAAACCACTTTACAAACTTCTATGATGAGCTTTTATTTTTTAATAATTTTACAAAAATGCCCACAATATGCTTTCTGTATTTTGTACGTCCATTTTTCTCGAAAACGCGATGTGACGGAGCATTTTCAATTACAAATTCATAATCTACGGAAAAAATTCTATAGAAATGATTTGCCAATTTAGAGAAAAGATAAAATATTATATTTGTTAACCAGTGCATTTTTTCATTTTTCTATCTGGTTCAAATTAGAATTGAGTTTAATTTTGCTAGTATCAAGCCTTTAAAATTTGAAAAGAGTGGGTAAAAAGGCCATGGGTAAATAACCCTACCCCCCCAAATTTTAAACATTGAACCGGATAAATTTTGCAAAATAATTGCAAAATAAAAATTAAATATATGTATATATGGGTAACTATGCATAAATTACAATTCAGTTCAAAATTTTTTGCCTAATCTGGCTCTAGAACCAACGTGAAAAAAACGATGCTAAAATTAAGCAAAATATTATTTATTTGTTACTCAATTAGACTAAAACGGCTCAACAAATTAGAACGAAATTGGGCCTACAGATAGACTATATCATATGCTTCAAAATTGGCGTATCCAAGGTGGCGAGCGACAATTGTAAAATTCAAGATATTACCATGAAAATTAGTTTTGCGTATCTTGATTTGAAACCCACTTTGGAACAAACATTTCTACTTTATTTTAATAGGAAGAATTTCATGGAAACCCATAATACCCATAATACAACGATATAATAGAAAATAAAAGAAAACCATGAATACCCTTTTTTTTGGCTTAACACTTATAACATTTATAATAAAATCCCTTCAAATCTGGACAGATTCAGTACAATGAAATTAGGATTGGACTATGTTTCTTCCAACCTTAAAAGTGCGAATACTATGCTGATCCAAGTGTTGTATTTTTTTTAAAAAATAAATACAATTCCACCCCATTAGTTAAACCATTTTTAGATATGACAAAGAAATCAATTCTGTATAAGCAAACAAATAAGTTTTAGGTCTCGATTATTTTTACATATGGGAGTGTAGTCCTTAGCTTCACATTGCCTTGGCCGATATATTCCAAATGCCAACTTCGCCGAGAGACTGCGAATATTTTTTAGCAAAGTTTGATCAAAATCGATTTACATGGCAGCATATTTATTATATATTAAAATATATCAGAAAGTCACCACTCCCGAGCACCGTAATTTTTTAATACGACTTACATAGATACCAAGTTGATAAATACAAAAGCAAAACTTTGATCAAAACCTATTAAGAAATGCGGTAACAAAATCATTTTAAGAAATGGGTATAGCTCCTCACTCCCGTAACCAATCACCACCATTTTAATACACAACTGAGAAAGACATTTAATGAATGTACACACATAATTCAGATGTACGAAAGAAAGATCTAATCCATTTTTAAAGAAGTTAAAAATATCTACTGTTTGAAGTGAGATCGTAGCACAATCGTACAAGGGTCGCTGTTTCAATGTTTTGTTCAGGCGTAAAGCGATTACCGTTTGACGGCCAAACTCGACCTTGCAAGGTACGTACGACGTTCGTGTCGCGGTTGTTTCAAGTTATTTTTGGCCGTACCATGGCAATACGATAGGATGTAAAAAAATTACAGCCAAGAAATACACATTTATCTCATTTTATAATATTTTGGCAATTAGCAAATAATTTCATAACATAATTCTAAATTGTCATAGGTAAAAATATGAAATTTTGTGGTAATCTAAAACTATATTATAATATTTTTAATTAGGTTTTGCTGACGCCCGCCAAAAGTACGGCCGTTATTGCTTTTACTTTAGTTTGACCGTCGTATAACAGGTGTAGGGCCATTTCTGTCTTTCACTCTAAATTTTACTGCCATTTGCGCCTTCGTATGGTCATTATGGTATAAGTTTTTTAGCGATTTAGACTTTGTAAGATCATTGTATACCTCTCTAATATCTGGTCAACAGCTGTACGACTACCGATTATTTTTCCTCGGTTTCAAAAAAAGTAATTTCCCTCAAGATCTCTTTTAAATCGTATTGATGTCATACGTTAATCTGATATTAGTAAAGATCAACTTCATCTCCGCATCGAAAACAGCGGCACGCGCAACGCTTTTGAACATTTTAAATTCATTATTTTGCTTCTCGCTGCGTTTTCATTCATATTATTCTTTCACGAATTACTTTTATGTCTCGATGTACCTCCTCAGCGTGATCCCATAATATGCTACCCAACAAATTTGTCACCACTTCAAAAGCAGTAGAAACAAGAAATTCTGAATCACGGAAGTAACACCACCGCATCGGCAGACTTTCTTATCTCGGAAGATAAAGGAACGGGAATGCGCAGGTAGGACCTGGCGTGTATTCGGCGGGAGGCCGACGGTTCACTTCCTTTCCTGCAAATTATGTAATTCTTCTGTGAGTTCAGCAAGGGACTGAACCCCGCTGATTTTTGCTAAGTATGTCGGCGATAATTACAGAGTCGAAGAATGGAAATGTCCGATAAGGACAAACGAAAATTATTGAGCATATCCCTTCGTTGCAACACACGCACTTTGTAATAAATTTTAGCGGGTTCGTCTAGGGCTCAAAATTAACTTTTCACTCGCAGCCCTAGGTTTTGTGGCGGAAACCAACTGGCAACGGTGGGTCATGCCGCGTGCTGAGCGAATGCTAAATAAAACTACCATTCACCACTCAGGACAATCTCTGACAATGGGGTTAGCCTGGACGGAAAAGGTGCTTAGACGAGTCCCTTTGGCCTCACCCGAAAATCAATAGGCGGCGGAAGGGTGCAGCACCAAAAATGCAGATTGAACATGTTAAAAGTTGCTCCTCTCTGATCCTGGGGAACAGGACGGTGATAGTATGCCATTATAGGAAAAACACACATCTGCCGTCGTGATCTCAGGTATCGATGATTAAGCACCTCTTCTGTGTTTTGTCGAAATCAATACAAAATGTAAAAATGTTCAAATTTTTGGTAAAGGATCAGCAGAAATTTTAGCACCTGGACATCAGAGGAAAATGTACATGTAAGAGGAGGGAAAGAGTTTAGATCTGACTGAGATGATCTGATTGTTTTGGTAGGGCTTCATATAGTGAATATTGCATATATAAACTCAACTAAAAATGAGTCAAACTGATGCATCAAAAAGTTTTATTATTTATATTAAAAAAAATAGAGCCAAGGAACCATAACGGGGTATTTACTGAAAAGTAGTCACTCTTAATTTTTTTTTTAATAATATTCTAAACCCTCAAACTAATTTAATGGGTGTTATAAGGTTTATTTCTCGATTTTATCTGGATCACATTTAATAGTTGATTTTCAATTGAATAGAATTTCAATTCGCAATGCGAATACGCCTAGCAAAGTAAAAAAGATATTTCTCGGATTTTTTTGTGGAGAAACTGTTGGAATAATTAGAATAAGGTTTTTCGCAAAATGCTTATATGGACTCTCTAATATGCATATCTAAAAGTTTAGCTCGCATCAGCTGTACAAAAAATTGTTGAATTCTGAATTAACAAATTTTACTATAAGTCCTTCACATGGTAATTTTAAAATTCGCACATCAAATTACATCATTTTTGCCTTTAATAATTACGAATGACAATCCTGAACAAATTGAAGAATTCTGAGTAGTGTTAATATAAGAAAAACGAAATATTATAATTTTGAAATATATGCAAATTATGATGGAATCTATATGAAATTACTTTCTTTTTACGCCTGCACTTATAATTTTAATATTAAATTATGAGGACTTACACATAAAGGATTTAGGAACACTTGATAAGTCTGTCGAATTTAATATTTTCGCGCAAAATGCATACAGTCAAGGCAATTTTATTAATTTCGTAAAATTACAAATGTTTACTCTCGGTAGCTATTCATTAATTTTAATTCATAGCAAAATTATCTGTTAAATTTGATCAAATAAAATTAATTTCAGCTTTATATATACATACTAATGTTATCGAAATAGAGCCGTAATAAAATCAATCTAAAATTACTAATTTTAACGACAAATATCTTCTTCATTATATTATTATTATGTTTTTTAAAACTTCCCTTTTACTTTATTAATACCACCTGTGAATTGTGGTGCTACGGTATAACAGAAAGAACTATGCTATGCTTTATTAGATTTTGATAAAATATGATAAATATCCATGATATAAAGGCGGTTGGATTTCGGCTGTAGTGCCGTTTAGCAATTGATCGAAAAGCAGCTGTGCTTAGCAAAATATACTTCCACGAAGAAGAAAGTATGGGTTAATGTTTTAGATATTTATAGGGAATCGCCTTGTTTAAGGAACAAAAACAAGAGTAATATGAATGGAAATATAAAAAAATAAATAAATATGATGGACGAAGTATAGTGCAAACTATAGCTAAATCAATACCTAATTTTTATTTTTTAGTTAAAAAAAGAGTCATTGCACGTAAACAAAATCAAGGAAGTTACCATCTAAATGATATTGGAAGTAAAATCGGAGCCAAAATTGGGACGTGAGTAGAAATGGCATGTGCGGTGCGGATCAAACAACTTTTCCAATTAAATTTTATATCTTTGGAACTATTTGGATAATGCAACATAATTGTTTATATTAATGCTTTATCAATGTTCGTGTAAGATGAATGGCTCTATTAACTAAGTAAACAATTTTGGATTAAGTAGGTCGATTACCAGAATCTTTCTCGAAAAGTACAAAATCTTGAACCTCATTAAGCAGGTTCTCTTCATTGGCCATAAATTCCAAGAATGAAGCCTAAGACATATAGTAGAAACAAATCAAAACCAAAATTCATGTTGCGATTACTACTACTCTGTTTTTTAGCATACTAAAAGTGTTAATGGAGTTTCTCCAAATTTCGACTTTAACTCTATTAAATTAAAATTCAATAATTTTATGCACTCTGCATACGTCCACGTGGATGGGCATTCGCTGCGGTTAAAGTGCTTTAACCAAATCGAGCTCAGACTTCTCCACCTGCGCCCGTTCAAATATATTAAAGACCTTGAGAGCAATAATTCAAAATCATGCAAATTGTTAAAAAATCATATTTACTCTTTTGCCGTTCATTGTTTGAAGAAGAGCCGAGTGATTGATGCTTTCAGCTTGAGTGAATCGAACCGATGAACCAAGGCGCTCAGGTTCAAGATGGTAATTAACTTTTAAAAAATTCACGTAAGACGGAAAATATAAAAGTGGGTAGCTAGACAAATGCCTTGAATGGTCCATTGCTTTGTGCCGTAGCTCAATGGAGTGTGTCCACAGAAAACCGTGTTAGCTCTTGACAAATATTGCCCATTATTCGGATTCTGCGGATGTTGGTTGAAAGGGGTTTGATCGCGCTACCAAAAGGTGTGAAAACGATATAATTCATTTGCAAACAAAAAGCAGTTAATGCTTATTAGATACAGAACAAAGGCGAAAATTCGCTTCAAATATGCATTGCAACATTTTCCAACACATTAACTTAATATTAAGAAGAAGTTCTAGATATAAAAACGTTTGAGACTTTTTAGAATCGAATGGAAAAGTAATGCTTCAAGTAGTTATTAATATAATTATAAGAAAACAATCTTTTCGAAAAACTCCGATTTTATTATTACACTAAGTATCTTAATTGTCTAAAGAAGAAGAAAATAATGAAAATCCCTTCAACTGAAATCTCTTGAGGCGCATGCAAACTCAAAACGTATGTTTTTAGCACAGTATTTATATGTTTAGATTTTTTTATGCTTAAACGAGTGCTGGCTGTTGATGCTTGTTAATGTTTTAATGAAGGGGAAGAGGGTGATCCTATTTTTGACCCATGCTAAGTTGGATGCTGCTTCAACCGCATCTGCATACAAACATATGCGCTTTTCGCTCGCATCGCACTTTGAAGGAGCCAAAATCCACTTATAGACCTCAGGCAGGAGATAATTCTGTCACCAGGAACATTTTTCTTTTTTGTGTACCATCATGATGAACGGCGAAATTTTAGCAGTCAACAGCTATTTTTGGATGGAATTTGCTATGCATTAAAGGATATTGCAATAATTATAAATGTGCATACGAAGAGAAGAATGGAAGTGAAAACCTTCCGCAAAAATATCCTTATTCCTTTAAACTTGATAAGATTAAGTTTTTTGAGTTTTATGAAAAGATATATAAAACTTATAATAATTGTTACTCGCGAGTGAAATAACAAACCTCTCTAGCTAAAATTGTTATTTATGAGCGACAAAATTGCTATCCATAATCCTGAGCAAAAAATAAAAGTCAATAAATATAAATTATCAGCGATTAAATAAATAAAAGTCACACATTAGTCACACAATAGGTTTTATTTATTTAAGATATCATCTCGTTTCTTTAAAATTTCCAACATAATTATTATTTTTAATCTCTTTTTTAAAAATAGAAAGATTTGTATAGTTTAATTTATTTATCTATTTTACAGTATAAATTCCTTTTTAACCGATTTAAAAACAAAAGAGGAGGTTCTCAATTCAGCTTTCTTTATTTTATTTTATTGTTATTTTTTTTTCATGTGTACAACTCGTTATTTCCGCCATTCGTAACCGATTTGAATTATTTATTTAAATTAAAATCTGATAATGGAGTACGACGGCGAATATAAAAGGATGCATATTAATGTTAAATATCATTTAAATATCGAAATTAGAGAGCTGAATCTCATCAATACTGAACTTTGGATTTATATTAGTCAGATTTTCACATCAACTTAAAACTTCTAGTAAAATTTTAACGTTAAAAGTAGTACCAGGGAATTTTTAAGTGAATTATTTAATGCTTTTTAGTGCTATATGTGTTTTGGAGGCGATTCTATATTTTTAGAAAAGCTTTTTCGTTAATGTACAATGAAAAATTTACTTTTACAATTTTCTTTAAAATTGGGTATTGTTTGATGTTCTTAGTTTGAAATTGTGAAAAAGTTATTGGCTTACGTTTTTCAGGAACCATGAACTTTCAAGAATCATTGCTCAATTTGATATTTTTGATTTTTATAACGAAGGTACTAAATGTACAACAACTTAACATGTAGACTATTATTTATTTGCACAATATATTATTATACGGATTGAAAATGACGAATCCGATTCCGAATTCGTTCGTGAAATCTATAATATAAATTCAAGATGTAGGTATTTTGTAGTCATTCTTTTCAAATCTACTACTAAACTTTATAAATTCGTAATGACGAATACAATATGCCACCGCTTCTTTTTTAATTCAAGGGATTGTAATGAAAACTAATATAAAGATAATTCGCTAAAACTAATATTGGATGGCTATCTTTCGCATTAGGAAGTTCATAATGGCGAGCATTTAGCATAACGTTTTCAGATTTCCAAAGTGAATGAAACATACTAAAAATGTACAGAAAATGAACTGAAATTTTGACTGAAATTAGGCAGGAAATATTTTAAGTCTAAAATTTGAATAATTTCAGTTTCCTTCTGATAATCATCGAAGATTCTTAATATTTCACTCTTAATTCAGTTAATTTTCTGATATAGTTCGGTTCCATCTCTTTCTGATCAAAAGAATATTTCCTGCTCATATCAGTCTGAATTACGTCTTAACTTTCTCAATGTAATCATAAATTTCAGGGCAATGCAATAATATATAGATACAAAATTATATAAAAATAACAAAGGAATAAGAATAAGGACGATTAACGGTAATAGATCTAATAATAAATAGTACGAAACATGGTAATGAATTCGTAATTTAAAGCAAATCACATGGAAGTAATAATTCACAACATGATAATGCATAAAACAGTCGCCTTATCTGATTGAAATAGAGATATGAAAAATACTGTATACCATAACTACAAAGTTATAATTTAGGAATTGTGTTGAATTCTTCAGATGCATTAATTGCACTAGGACAGTAGGAGGAATCATACTACCTTCGTGATGAAGATTTAAATGAAGTTCCAAACTTAATCAGCAGTGATACACGCACTACTAATGAAGATTTTGGTCAGATCTTCATTTCGAAGTGCTCATGTATCGCAGGTATAACCTTCTTTTACGGAATTTTAGAAAAGAAATAATAGTTAATAAAAAAAATTAAAATAGCTTTATTTTGTTTTGTAAATATAATGCAAAAATAACACATATACTGATGTTTCATTTTTTATTTATTTCGGTTAATACAAGCTACAAGAAAAACAAGCTTAAATTAAGTTAACAATTGTAAATGTAAAAACTAAGGCTAAAAACTATCACTAAGATCAAAAAATAAGGAATAGGTTATAGGCAATATGACAAGATACGAAGGGGAAAGAACAGGGAAAAGGGCTAATAGATAGAAACAGAAATTAGTTCTAAGAAGGGGAGTCAGGCAGGTAAAAGGAGTGCTTGAAGGAGGATCAAAATGAAAAGCAAAGAGGGTAGAGTCGTTAGCTTTGCGGAGTATTTTCGTGAAGGATTCGAAGTGTCCGTAGTTGATGTGGTGAGTATCAAGGCGAAAGAGTGGAAAAGATCTAACGTTACGAGGGTTGGTGTTGATGGAGATGTGATGTAGGAAATCGGGACAATCAATGGAGCAATGGTAAAAACTTGGGCTATTGATCCAAAATAAAATCGCTCATCAAATAGAACCTATTGCTTAAATGAAATTGAAGAGCATGTCTGTGATAGTTTTTTGGAAAATGCTTAAATTTAAGGATACCATTCGAGAAGTTGTTTCATGATAACTTATTTTGCGCATGTTTGAACATAAATAGAAAGCAATTTATTATTTATTATATTTTTATCGCGTTTTTCCTAAGCAAGGTAAAGGTTCTAGATCAAAATGTTCTCACTTTTCACCTGTAAATCGGGTGACTTGAACGATGTCAATGACCTCAAAAAACTTCTTATAAATTTGAAATAAATCCGGATCGATTTTATAATATCCGAATAAAAACAAACTCAATCAATTGATAATTGTAATAAAAAGTTTATTAAAATTCGGTGAATTAAAATTTGTGTAATAATAAAGAAATGTAAGGGGTTTAGTGCCTTAAAGATAGGAAACAAAACTAATAAAAGTGCAATTGATGATTCATACTAAAAACCTAATTGGTGAAGACCTTAGATTTATTAATATTAGTAAAGTTTTATTTAATTTTAGTAAAAATACATGTGGACTCAGTCGATCGCATTTCTCATCACAATTGCTCGAGATGGCATCGGCAGCAAGGGCCACGGGTAGAGCTCATTTCGTTCAGATGTCAGCCGTTTCGCCTGGTCAAAGTCGTTGCTTTTCCGAGTAAAGTATCAAATTTTTTACTATATATCAGTAATTTATGATTAATTTAGTAGAATAATTTGATTAACTATTTTGTCAGTTTTTATTTCCACATTTTCTCGATTTTAGAAAATAACCTTTAAATCAATAAAATCAATAACAAATTTTATTAATTTTACGCCAATTTCGATTGATATTTCTTTCCCTGTAGTCTCTTAACCTGTTCAGGGCCGAATTTTTTAAAGGTGCACAAAATGGTTCAAAATTTTGTTTGATTACATGTTTCCCTATTTTTTATCAAGAGCTATTCATAATATAAGACAAAATTTAAAAACAAATAGTATATAAAAATAAAGTTCACACATTTGGCAGTAATTAGTGCAAAAAAAACAAACAACCTAATTTTACAAGTGAGGTTGTTAAAATAAAGCAATAATTAAAACTAATTAAATTTTACACAATTGATAATTTATTTATCAAATATTTACGATATTTTTCCAAACGAAGAAGAAATCTTGCGACAATCAGAGCAGCTTTGAACTATTTTTAAAGCGGTGAGTTTCAAGTAGAATAAAATATTATGCGTGCGGTATAGCAATACCACAAAGTTTTTAGTGAAAGATAAACTAGTGTAAATTTCCGTAAGAAATTTTAATATTTTTCTTTCCAATTATTTCCAATAATTTTGTGCCAGTATCTCTAAAGAGGTTAAAGATTTCATTGATTTCTTCTGATGATTTTAATTATATATTAGTCGCGGCCTACTGGTAACACCTATTACTTCATAATTTAACAGTAATGCATTACTTTCCAATGACATCGTCATTACAAAATTCATCGATAGAGGAGTAATGGAATGGTAGGAATAAGAAAATTCCCCATTGGACCGTAAATCGTTGTTACTACAGAGTCTGTTTCTATATGTTCCTTTTTTTCAATTGTTATTTTCGAAAGTGGTATTAGTCCATTTTTTTAAAAAAATTAGTTAATGTTCATCTTAGTAAGATATAGACACCTTCCCCTCATATTTATAATCATACATTCAATGAAATACGATTTTTCCATAAAGTAAACAGACGAATTTTGGCTATGAAATGTTATCGCAAAAAATGTCTCTTAAAATTGGAATAAGCCTCTTCCTAATAATTAAAAATTATTATTTTTTATTACGATTTCAGTGCACACTGCGATTCAGCAGATATTACGTACGCGAAAAACAACATCGTAACAGCATTATTGTTCTGATGAAGTAACGAAAAATAATTTTACTGATTTTTTTTTTAGAAAAACACAGCATACATTTAAGTAATGCAGAACTGCAGAACTGGCTAGAAAAACATTAAAAGATCAAAGCTTAGCATCAACGAACTTAGGTAAATATTTCTCATTTTCGTTTGAACCACAGATCCATATCCCAAATTATCACTTGCTGTTGCGTATTAAATATAAGAGAAATAATTATGTATGGTCTCAATGAAGGTTTTTATAATTTTCATGACTACAGAACTCATATGAATGCATGGGAGGAAATTATATCATCTAGAGGTGCGGAAGAAATAGTTTCTTGTTGATTGAAATATTTTCAAAATGTTACAACTCAAGACCATATTATAGCATACAGTGAGGTGTGTACCGCACAAAAGTGAAATATTGTCGAATCATTTGTATGCTGCGCAAAACTATTTAGTATGAAGATTTTGTCTCAAACAATTCTCTAAAAGAGGCAATATTGAAACGGACAAAAAAATGCGGATGAAGAAACTATAAACTGGGTGAAAATATGCTGAAAAGAAAATACTCCATTTAAAATAATTTTTTTATTTAGAAAACAAGGAAGACCTAAACACCTTAGAAAGATTGGAATAAGTCAAGAACACAGAAACCTCAGGGTTTAGAGTACCTAAAATAAACGAATATGCAAAAATATTTGGTCGGACGCATCTATTTTAAAATGTTGAAACTTAACTTTTCCAAAGCAAATCAGATTATTTTTATCGCGAGTTTCTACAATTTTTCTGTACGTATTCTTAACTTTTCCCGTTATATATGTACAATTCACTAACTTTTCACTTTTTCCAATACTCTTTAGGGGCCCAAAATACCTAAAAATGCAAAAATAATGGATTCTTTATATATTTACTCACCCCCTTAATGCTGCGGACAGGGGTGGATTTACGAATTTGCCGCCCGTAGGCAGGCAACAAAGTGCCGCCTTTTTTTCTTAATAAAAATCTGTTTTGTAATTTTAAAAATTGAAAAATATGTAATTTTCATTAAAGTGACGTCTTTTTAAAATGATTGTTTAACGCAAAATTAAATGAAATTAAAAAAAAATGTGTATCTTTACATTTTTATTAATCAAAAAGTTTTTGAATAATTGAAACATGATTGAAAAAAATAGGGCGGCAAAATCTTGCAAGATTTTGCCGCCGTAGGCACAGGCCTACTTTGCCTATGTGTAAATCCGCCCCTGGCTGCGGATTACAACTTGGTGACAACTTGATGACAACTGACATTTCTAGTTTCTCCTCTAATCTATAGGGCATCGTTCAAAAATTATGAACATGCAATGATAGTTTAATGAGAAAAAATCAACAAATTTAAGAATTAGATATATAAAAACAAGTGAAATTTTACCATTATTTCAAAATTAAAGGCAAAAATATATTTTGTTTGCATATTCGTTCATTTTAAGTCCAAACGACTGTTTCTACAAAGTTAAAATCCGTGAGATTACAAGATTACATTATAAGATTACTATGTTGCTACCTTATAAAACTTTAAGACCTATAACAAGAGAAAAATACGATATAATGAGTTTACTGCCTTAAATACCACCTATTTATCATGAACACTTCACTATGCTAACTGTAAAGGATAAATAACTTTAACCCTTTGCGGTCCGATGTCGAGTGTGACTCGACATCGCCTTTCGTTTCAGCACGTCCGATATCGAGTGTGGCTCGACTCGCCTTATCTTCTAGCACGTCCGATATTTTGGAAAACAAACGACAAACGCACTAATTGACCCCAATTTACCAATCACAAGCCGGATTGTTTTACACCTGTATAATAATCTACAGCAGTCAATACCTGGAGCTAAAGGATACCATATCTATACCGACAGACTCTATACCAGCATCATACTTGGCGAAAGATTACTTAATTTGCAATTCCATTTAACGTGCCCGTTAATGACGAATAGAAAAGGAATACCCTTGTCAATGAAATCACCGAAATTAAGGATTGGGGAGACAGTTGCTTATCGCAAAGAAGAAATATTATTGCTTGAATGGCGCGATAAACGTGTCGTATCCATGCTATCAACGGGTGGCACGGTAGTCAAGATATCAAATTGTTGGAAATAGAAGAGCTGGGAATAATAGAGCGCGGCCAATTTTGAAACCCAGTATAATAGCAGAATATAATAAAAACATGGGCGGCGTCGATTTAGCCGACCAGTATACTTCAACACACTGCTTTCTCCGCAAAACCCTAAAATGATGGAGGAAACTGTTTTTCTGGGGTTTGGAAGTATCTATTATCAATGCTTATGTTTTGTACAAAGCATGTCCTAATACTACTAAAAAGCTTTCTCACAAGCAATTTAGAGAAAAGCTGGTCCTTGATCTTGTAGAAAACATTCGTGTAACAGTAAAACGTGGAGAACCATCATCCAGCGATAAAGAACAGTGACTAGATGGAAAACTACACACAATTATACTGCATCTCCATAATAAACACAAGGATTGTGCAGTTTGTTCTAACCGAAAAATTCCAGGTGGTAGAAAGGAAACGTCATACAATATACATATATGCGAAACCTGCGACAGAAAACCAGGATTGCATGTTGGACAATGCTTCAAACGGTACCATACAATGGTTAATTATAAGTTGTAAACTATAAAACAATGTTTAACAATTTTACAATTTTATTTTATACATGCATTAATTCATAAGTCCGTTACGTCAGGTAAGATCATGCATGCTTTCCACAATAAACGCTACCAAGCGGACAAGCGACTGCTGGAATCTGCGCGGACCTGCTGAAACGAAACGGTGAAAAGCGTTCGGCAGTAGTGGATTTACCAGGAAGCAAAGGAAGCAATTGCTTGGGGCCCCGCTTGGACAGGGGCCCCAAAAATTTAAAAATGTTGAAAATACATTCGGAAATTAAAAAAAAAAATAAATAAAAAATGCGAAATGAAAAAATCCATGTAAACAATATCGATTATTCATTGTCCTCAAACGAATTTAAATTAGTTCAAAACTGTATTTCGCGCGTATAGTTGGCGCTTCGGTCGCTCGTATTTCGTGTCTTTCGTTACTTTTTATCGAAAAAGACAAGCTTCAAAAACTTGACTTTGATGATGTCATTTATCAATTTGCGACTGCGAAAAGTAGGAAAAAGTTGTAATTTAGTTCGTAAATTATAAGTAAACTGTATAATATATTGATTTTGCAAAATTAACTGGTTATTTATTATTTTAAAATATTGGGGGGGGGGTTAATTTTAGAATGAGGGCCCCGAAAACCTGAGGTTGCTTGGGGCCCCGTCTTAGGTAAATCCGGCACTGGCGTTCGGACGGCAAAGGGTTAAAATATAATTTTTTATTTTTTATTTTTAATGATTTTAACGAAGTAATTGACATGCTACATTTGTTTATTCATATTGTCTTTTTAATATAACTGAAATTAATTCTTAATAAACTTGGCTATTAGTGTATTTCAATATCTTCATTTTATTTATTCCTTTTATATTAAAAAAATCCATTTTAGGGAAACTAATGCCTATAAAAACATGAAATTAAATTTCCACTTTTATTTCCTATAACATGCTATTTATGAAAGTGATATAAGTCCATCTGGAGCTATAAAAATCGTTTATTTTTTTAAATAATCTTCATAATTTTTATTTCATAGTATGGGTGTATGTAGTGTTAAAAACATCACTCGAAATGATTAACGTTGGCCAATATTTTTTGAAATTAACTCAAATGCAAACCCTTAATACCTCGATACATGAAAAAATGAACTCATTTGTTGATTTTATACTTACATAATTTTTTTTATAGTCAAGACAAATGTTGGGTTAATTCGGTGGGTTTGGAGTTGATGAGTTGATCATAATTGGATTATCGTCTGCCACGCAGTCAATTTTAATGCCTTAAAAAAAAATAATAACAATAAGCTTTCCGTTTATCTGACGACCTACGCTGCACGCATCTTAAAATTGAGGTCAGCTATTTACGAGCGCAGGTATTTTTTTAAACTCCGGCCCCCAAACGACTTTCTCTGGCCGCATGTACGACCCAAGCTGTGCCGGCTGAAATAACGGCAAAATAAGCAGAGCTTTCTGCGGATTTATTCGAAAAATGCCCACTCATCGGTGAGTTGGCTTCGCGCAAAAAGCCCCTCGAGCAGGTCGTCGTGCCGCCACTAAGATAACGGGGTCCCAACATCTCAAAGTTAATGAGCGATTCCCACAGCGCACGGAAAACAAAAGGCCGTCAAGAAAAGTTCAAGTAACAGTTTGCCCAAATTCCGGTAAAGTGAAGCCATTGTTCTTGGGGGCTCGGTGGGACTCTCCGGGCGGCTACGGCGCTCGCTGGAAGGCAGGGAAAACAGAGAAAAAACATGCCGTCGCGAGTAAACACACCGGTCGCGGAATTGAGTCGTGGAAAGAAGAGCAACAAAAAACAAAGGAAAAGTCGACAAATTACAAACAAATCCGTTCAATGGAACGTGAAGAAAACGTGAAGCAAGCAACCACGCCGCCGCGACCGACAACTCAGCCGCACACGAACGCCTCACGCGACTCGCGAAATTCTTCGCTGGTGGATCGAGCAAACATGAGCGCGGGGGTGATGATTGCTGGCTGGAAGCGGCGCGGCTGAAAAGCACTCAGTCGCTGTGACGTGCTCGCTTTGCGTTGCTCTGCATTGTGTCGTCGCATGTGGGCCGTTCGCCGGAGCGCCTCGCTGAAGAAGCGTGCGGCGAGCCTTTCTCCTTCTTGGGGAACGTAAACCAACTTAAACCGGTGGAAACTCTCCAGAGGGGAACTGGTATAAAATATATCGTAAATCAGATCTCCCAGAGAAGCGCGCACACACAACGCTCGATCTGACGTAATTAATGTAAATAGTGCCAATTGCACTGGTCAGCATGACTGATCCTTTTATTTCCCGTCACTTTCCGGTGCAGTCGGGTATATTCATTTAGAAAATCTCGCAAATTTCCACGAAAACCACTGCTTACTTTGAAATTGGGAAGTTGTTTCATGCTAGTGACGTCACTATCGGTGAACGGATTTTAGTTGTGTGCGAATAGGGGGAAGTTTCGCCTGGAGAAGCGGTTGAATGTGTTCGTAATATGGGCGTCTCAAACATGTTTTCTGACTCACGAAGGGGACGAGGCACACAGCCACACAGCCTCCCAACACATGCGCCCCGACTTATATAAAAACAACTTGTTTACGTCCGGCGAAAGAGAAGGGATGACAAATTGCGTGGAAAGTTCCGTTGCTTAAGAGGGACGGCCGTCACACACACAATTGCGCATTAAGCTCTCCACTCGGTGACGAATCGAGCTTGATTCCCGGCAGCCATGACTCCGGTAGCGCATTTCTTATTTGAAATTGGAAGCGTTTGGTCGTTGCCAGGGTGGCGGATGAGATTTTATGACGAAATATACGTCGCAAGTTCCATTTAAAAAGTAAATCTTTCAGTGAATTATGTCTCGCGATTCTTGACTTTTGGAGGTTATATATATATATATAAAAAAAGGAAACAACACAGTGAACTCCGTGAAAAGTGCCGGAAAACTGATTAAAGTTTAGTGTCAAATTTCGCGGGAAATAAATTTAAAAATCGGTAGAGAGTTTTTGTGCGCGCGAAAGAATTTTAGGATTTTGGGAAGACTGAGGTGTACGTGCGCGGGAGACGAGACTCTTTGAATTATGACCGCAAGTCACATTCAGGTACTGAGAGCCGGGCCAGTTCAACCTATCGGATTACCGCCAACCGCCGCCGCGATGGGAGTTACAAATGCACGGGTCCTCCACCGCCGGATGCTGAACAACAGCCAAGTGAACAGGAACAATAATTCCCTGGGTCTGCTTGGGGCTAAGCGGTGCCTTTTCGGATCGCCGGAGCCCGGTGAAATCCAGAACCTATACGAGGAGGAGATGAAGAGGAATCGGGATCGATTCATTGAGCGCTATAATTATGATATTTTAAGCGATAGATTTGTCAGTGAAGGCGCACAAAAAATCAGCGGCCCCACCGAACATCAACCTGAGGCGGTAGAAAAATCTTCCAGCAGGCAGGAGGAGGCGGTCGAAAATCGCCTCCGGGAGGATCAAAACGTACCGTCAGACCGTACATCCTCCACAAAAACGACGACGACGCCCTCCGGCTGCTCCACTAGCTGCGGTAGTGAATGTGATACAAAGTGCAATTTGGATGAAATTCAGTTACTAACGATCACCAAGGATAGCTGTGAAGCAACTACAGCCACGACCGTTCCGACGATCATTAAAAAGATAGCCCCACCTCCTCCGCTCCAACCAGGCTCACCGGTGGCCTCACCCACTTTTAAGGATAAGAAGAGCTGTGAACGTCTGAAGCCCTACTCTAGGCAAAATTTCATCACAGGTAAGTGAACGCAAGAAAATTGAGATCATTTTCCCGCTCAAAAGTGATCTTCCCGCGAAAATATTTCTGAACTTTTTATTTTTATTTTTTTTTTTATAAAAAAAGAAAAAAAAATACTGTCCGCCCACACTTGGATTTGTCCCTGTTAAATTTTTGTTTTGCGTGTTTTCTTGGCCCGTGTTTATTTCTGGCTGTTGTTTGCATACTTGGCACTCGTTTCCCGCGTTTTTCCCACTGGTGAATAGCAGTGTCACACGGCCTGTCGTTTTCCCGCCTCCAAGGATTTCGAATAATTTCACGAAAGATCACCTCAGAAAAAAAATTAAAACTCTTTCCCGCTCTTTTCGTTTCTCATTTTCCCGCTTTTCCCAGCCGGTTTAGCGTCCTTCGTCGCCCTGATCCGCCAGCATGTCCTTGTCCCTTTTTTTTATCCTGGCCTTCAGGACTAATTTGCACCGGATCGGATGCGATCGCTACCTGCGCAGAAAATCGCCACAAGGGAAGAAAAAAAAAACAAAAAACGAAAGTGCGCCGTGGGTCTTCTGCTAAGCACGATCAACCGATCTTACCGAATAATTTGGCGGGAAGGTGTGACACGGCTTATTGATGATATTCCAATTAGATTTTCGGAGCACGATCGCTTTTTATCATTTATGGGTTTTTGCACAAAACTGACCCAAAAATATTTCAAGGTAATTCGCTGGGGATATTTTTAGTACTTTCAAAGATATTTCAGAATTTGCTATTTTCACCAAATTGAGCTCACACTTAAGTGATTTGGTTTTTCCGCCAAAATTCGTCGACTTTCTCTTCACGTTTTCATTTTACAAACTTTCTAAAGTAAAAGTCGCTGAGATGGGCAAACGAGTTAGTCGTTCAGGCGAAACTCGTGAATGCGGTGGTATTAAACAGCGGATTTCGCATCATTCATTGTAAAAAAAAAGTGTTTGTAATCAAAAGGGGGAAGAATTGAAACGCAATTACCTTTCGGGGATGCGTAATGTTTCGTATTAAGAATGACGCAGTTATTTTTAGGATACTGCAGGAAATTGTAATTCATTTTCTTTTTAGAGCACCTTATTAAAAAAGTTCTGATTAACAAAGTGTTTTGTTGCACATCAGCATAGGTTTTCTAAAGTGTGATTAGATTTCATAAAAACGCTGTTGTCATTGGTGTATATTTTCAAATAACATTCTTAAATATCTTTCCATCACTCTTCCACCATGAGTAACAAAATTGCATGCAACAATGCTTGAAACTTGTACACTTTTCCTCCCTTAAATATATAGGCGAAATTTGTACCTAACTTAATTAAGTTCGATATACTACAAAATATGGTAATCCAATAATTATAGCATCCAAAATAAACCTGCACGTATATTTCTTAGAATTATATAGTGTAAAAGGAGTCCCTTAATTATATATGAGTTTTCATCAACTAATCCAAGACGAATGATACTCGGCACTGTCTTTTATAGTATATAACATTTTAGTAAACCCTAAATAAAAAAGTTGTTATAATAAAAGATAATTGCGATATTTGAGCTCATGTAGGTAAAAATAAAAACATGAATTAGTTCAGTAACTTACCAATTATAGAATTTTGTTACTATTGGCCCAACGAACAGTTCTGCAGTCATGATAAATTGAACACTAGATTTTATTTTAAAATCTTGTTTTTAACACTTTTTACTATTGTAATTTAATTTAGCAAAATTTATGGTAGGCTTATAAAGCGGCAGTACGACATTTATTACAATACAATTTAAATTAATTGTAAATTAATTTAAGTATTTACTATTTATTAATTTTTCAACTTTTTGATAACATGTCTTGAGTTATGCTATCAGCTAGTGTAAAAATATAAAATATGCTCTAATATATTTTAATTTTGTGCACTGCCCCGTTCCATGAAGTAAACGTTCTAAATATGTAATGACCCCAATTCCTTTTTTTGTGGATTTCGTTTTCATAGTAATCTAAGAATATTTTGTGCAAAAAGGCGCAGAACCGAAGATGATGGATAAAGCATTGTTTTATACATGCCGCGCATAACATAACGATCACATCGTACTTTTTATGATTTCGCAGAACGACCATATGTCCCACTTAACCTTGAAAAGATAGAATTTCCCCCGAACAGACAATTTGTGTAGCGGGGCGCACAAGCGTGTTACTGCTGCTTTCTTGCATGTCATCATTACGAGCCATGGCCAGGGAAGGCTCATCATCATCATCATCAAGATTTGCAGCATCAGTAGAGGCCTCGCGTAATGTAACACCGCCGTTCCTCACTAATTTAGAAAAAAAAATATGTGTATATATTTTTTTGTGAGCATTTCTGATGTGGCAAAAAGGTCCATTCCATCAGCAGCAGCCACAGCATCGGGCCCTGGATGTGTAGCATATGGGGAACGGAGTTAACCCAGTTTTGGGTTGCACATTTCATGCTCCTCTACGTTCAAAATTGAGTGACAAGACCGCCTGGATTGGGTTACCCTGGCGAGCCCCACCGTCAGAAGAGGCACAGCTGGAACAGGGCAGGGAAGCACCAGCGTCACAGATGGTGTTTATGTTGCAAGCGAAAAATCCGAATAGAAGTTGAACGGGACCGGCGACGAAAGAAGCGAACAAAGATTGCTTTGAGACCATGCAGAAACAACACTGGCCGCATTGTTCTTGGGGCCCCTTGCGCCGCGGTATTGATGAGATGGCGTGACTTTCGTTAGTATGCTACGGCTTCTTATCCGCCGCGCGCCACTCGAAAGAACGAACTGCTTGGGCTAGCTGTACGTTCACGATATGTTGGAAGTCATAAATTATTTGAATAATTAGGATGGGTTTACAGTTACCATGCCTCTCTTGACCCATTCGTGCTCCTCGGCGTATCTAGTGCCTGCCCTTATTCGTAGCAGGCGCAATGCCGCTACTGTCACAAACTGAAACCCCATGTTTGCTTCGCAGCTGCACCGCATCCATAATTAATGAGAGGTGACATATCAACACGATTACTGTGTATCAAAACGCTCCTAATGTTCTTTCCAATTTGGCGAATTCCCATTCAAGTCGAACCGAGAACCAGTGAGCCTTGTTCTGACGAAGCTTCGATTTAATAGTGCCTGGCACACTCCCCGAGTTTCAGTTAGTCGAAGACAAAGTGCATCCCATGCTCCGCCTTTTGTGTTCTAGAGTAGTCTAGAATTAAGGCGTAACCCGATTGCAGAATTTAGAACAGATCGAGGTCTCGAAAATTAAAAATAATAGGTTTATATATATATATATAATATGTATATAATATACGTACATATATAATCACTTATTCATTGAGGTACCCCTTAAGTTTACATAGGTAGAAAAAGAACTAATTCGAATTCATTTGGCGACTCCTCACTCCTTTTGTCTGATTGCATTTGCAATTCTTTTAGAATGTCAGATCGAAATAATAATTGGAATAAATTTCATTACATATTTCACATTTGATTACTTAACGTAGGGAAAACTCGCTCCAAGAATCAAATTTTTATAGTTGGCTTTTCAATTCAACTTCCCAATAGCAATAGCTGAATTTGGAATTATTATTTTACGAATTGTGGGGGTATATTCAGCTCCAGTTCGCCAGAGATAACATAAAATTTTAATTGGGTAATAAGGCTTCTTAGAATTCCTAAATTTTTAGTTCTTTGCGCAATAATGAGTCGTCTCGTACTCTCTGGCTCAGGGACTCACCAAGTGCGATAACGTGCTGAAATCAACTGGGTCGTGAAACTAGGCCTTCTGAAAAATAATATTTTTTCGCTGCTGGACTGTGACGAAATTACTTTAATTGATTTCGCAATTATACCGCCGCCGTATCAGAAAAGATGCTGGGGAGGCAGTGTGCTGTAGAACAAAAGGAGCATAAGAGCGGTAAGCTGCTTATTTTCGCCTTTTAGAGCTGTATGTGGTGTCGTGTTTTCTTGCTATAAAATGTCGGCAATTGGGTCAAATGAGATGCAATGAAGGTCTATCTTTTCCTACTAAATTGCTTTTATTGCCTGCCTCCGAGACGCGATGGAATAGTTGACGGCTTCAAGTGACCTAAATTAATTGATGGCCAGATGAATAATGTAACGCGAGGCTTAGATCACAAACATGCCACTCTCGCGGACAACGCAAAGATTTTATGAGTAATAAAACGATTTGAGCGTGGAATAAATGCGAGGGTTGGACACCGCAAGCTCCCCGCTAGATTGGCTAGTTCCTTCGTTTCATGCAAATGCTGTGAAACTAAAAAGAAAAATATTTTTTTTACGGCCGCTGGCACACGATTGCTTGGATTTGATTTGGTTGTGGAACGTTTCTGGACGATTTAAACTTTGTACATTTCGCCTTCAAATTTAATTTTGGTTTTTTCGCTCGTGGCTGACCGCTTAGGAAGCAATTTTGCGCCGAAATATACCTTGAATACGCTACTGATTGGCATTTTAATAAAATAACAAACATTTGTTTGAGCAAAGCCTCATTTCAAGTAAAAATGGATCACAGATGAGGATGAGCTATTTGCTTTTTACAGGTATTGCTAATTGCAAGGATTCATCGTAATAAACCCATTAGGAAAGAGTGGACACTTTTAAAATGTAGTTCGCAACTTATCAGCGATTATCAGTTTGGGAAAATTTCTATTTGAAAAGATGTTTGGGATTTAATGAGATTAATTTAGGGTGTTTAAGGTTGAGTCTGAAAATTGTTCTTTTGACCCGTAATTTAAACGAACATGAAAAATGCTTTGTATATTTTTTCAAAATTCAAATTTATATTTCCTTAAAAATGGTTGGTAAAATACTTATCTAAATGGTTTGAATATACGTACAAGTGAGAAGATTTAAAAATTCTGCGCACTTTGTATCACATGATCCCAACAAGTAATTTTTTAACAATATTTCGATTTCGGTAGACTAGCTGGCTACTAATTAGCTGGCAATTTCATACAGATCTTCAAATAAAGCTACATTTTTGATATTGTTTAACTTTCTTAAAAAACGTACATTTCTAAGTTTAAACAGTTGTATTTTGATGGATTAGGAGTAACTGCCAAAATAAGAATTTTGTGCCTTGGTTTCAAACGACAATTCGAAAATTTGCAAGGGTATATTATCATTTATTGAAATAGATAAATAATTTATTCAAATAGGATCTGGTTTATTAAACTGCTTTTAACTTAAACTAGTTAAAATTTGTAGATATCGAAGTGAAGAAGAAGTGTTTAGTATATTGCATGTTGTTTGTTTATGATGGTTTGTGTAAATTTATCAAACTGTAGAATGGGATACAGAAGCAATAATTGCAAGGAATATTACAAAATCGTTTAAGTTGTTTTGTTCCGCAACATCTTATTTTCTCAAAACTTTATCACGATTCTATTGTTCACCACACGTTTTATTATTCAGAGCGAAATCATCAATCTTTACTTAATTTATGTAAATAGCGGAGATTTATAAGCTCAGTTTCTCTCTTTTACTTGAATTTAGCCTCACAGCTCCTGTCTCACCCGTTCTATTTTTGAATAAAAAGAGAGGAAACAATAGACAAAAAGTTACCAAACAGATGCCACTTTGAGACGTGAAAAGCATTAATTTGTTTCTAAAATGCAGCATACAAATTGAAATCCTACACTATCTCTATCAAATTGCCTTGTTTGTTGTTTAGAAAAAATAAAAACTAAAAATAAATAAAATATATAATCCCTATCTAGAGAACCACTACCACAAGGGGTGACGAGGCCTTATCACTGAATCAGCAACAGCAGCGTGCGAGCTGTTTAATATTAATTTCATGTTTAAACAAATTTCAATGGTTACGTAACAAACGAAACTCGAATTGGCATTTTGGGCGGGAAATCAATATACCAACCACGCCACCAGGCGAAATTTATAATTATGCTTAATCAGATCGCGGGAACGATGGAAGAGAAAGTTATTTACAATCAGTCTTGGGTCATTAAATAAAAAAAAATTATGACCTTCGTCTGTTTTGGCTGAGCCAAAGCAATGCCGGTAGAGATGGCTGCTGATGAAGAAAAAATAAAAATTCGCTTAGGGTGAGATCGGCGGTGGTTCGCCTCTCGGATACGAGAGATAGAGGCCGCGGAAAGAAGCTTCCAAAATGACTTTTCCCGCCAAAAATTTTAATCAACTTTCGCCGTGCTCCATTCATTAGGTTTTCTAATCGAGTGGGCCGTTTGCGTTTGCGCATCTACGCATCTGTATGTATGTCCCCGTCCCCGAGAGCGAATGTTTTTTTTTTTTTTTTTGTTATTCTAAAACTTCTGTGACGCAATTACGCAAAACGCAGCAAACAAACGGCTCACATACGTGCGTTATCACCGCAAATCGCTCTTTTGTGTGGCTATTTATGCTGAGCTTATTTTTTAAGCCGATGGCACTTCTTCCAAAAGCTCTGAAGATCTGTGCCTTAAGAAAATTGTTTGAAAAGTTACTAGAAATACTTGTTTATCGGCCCGGCGCGACCGTATAGCCGTTTTTTTTAATGTATCTTATTTTTGGCACACTTTAAAGGCGTGAACAAATGTTGTTTATGCCGCGAGAAACCAAAAAACCTCGCCGTTTTTTCGTGTTCTTCGGAATTTTGGGTTTTTTTTTTTTTGTTTTCCTTCTTCGTCTTGCCTTTTGCTTAGCGGGGAATGAAGAACAAGTTGGGTTAGTCGTTTTTTTTTTTTTTGTTTAAAGCGTATAGTGATCATGAGAAATCAAGACTTTTTCTGTCACGATATGCTTAACTATGTTTGCAATAGGTTACGACATTTATAATGTAATTTTGTTCATGTGTTTGTTTTGGACAGCTCCTCTAAGTGGTTCTATAATTTTGATGGACCTTTAATGGAATTTTGTTGGGGAATATTGGGGCAGCTGCAATTTTTTTGTTTTTTTTTTATATATATTATTTCTATGACGCAAATGTATTTTTTTTTTTACCTAGCTACTCTTTTCCCATGATTTTTTCAAGTTGCGTTAGAACAATTGGGCAAATAATATTCATTCGTTTACTCGGATAAAGTTTAAAGAGGCAAAAACACTTGAAATGTAGTTGGATACAACTGGGAGTTTGGTTGATCATAATTGAAAATATGATTTGCGAAACTACAATATGTCAATTTAATTTGAATTATATGAAGGTTGATAGAATTTTGAGTTGAGTTTAACCATAGTAGCTCCTATGAATTTCGATAATTACAGTCAGTTAAAAAACAAAGGCTTCTTTTCAGGCTTAGTGGATATAAAAGGTGAAAAACAAATATTATTATGATTTAGTATAGATATACATAAATAATTATTTTTTTTGCAAGCTCAATATGATATGAAAATTCATACAATTGTTTTTACAATTTTTGTCTGTTTGTTTGTCCGGATTATTCCCGGGAACCACTAAACTGATTTCGATGGGACTTTCTCAGAAAAGTAGAGAATTTTGTTGTTCAATATTCTATCTATGAATCTGTATATTATTAGTTCACTATACAAATCTACATCGATGCTTCGATTGCGATTAAAATTTACATGTTACTTATGTTTACTCATGAGGGCAGTGGAATAGCAACAAGATAGCCGTATCAGATTTTCTTCTTTAAGTTTTTTCCATTAAAATCGATGTAATCATACATGGCTGATACTGAATTATGAGAAACCAGAAAATGCTCAAATAAAAGCGTTTTCAATAGGATTAGCGATTTTACGAAGGCGGGTTTCTCTTGTTTACTGGTCCATCTTTTAAAATATTCAAATTACGAAATTGAAATTAGTTTTCAAAATGACCAAATTCACAAACGTTTGATATGAATAAGCTTTTCTATCGAACTTGAGAATAAAATCTTAAAAATATTTGTAATTTTCTTCAATGCTTCAAAAGCTACTAAAAAATATATAAATATTTTTAAGAAAAAATAAATGCATAGGTAGGTGTGTAATTGTAAATATAAAAATCTGATTACCACGACGGTTCGTCGCTACTTCGATTAATGATGCTATTCTATCAATCATGATTAATATTTTGCGGGGGTTGTGCAGGAGTACATTAACACTTATTAAAGTAAAAAACAAAAGTACATTCATACTAAAGGAGCAGAATGTAAAATAAATAATTTCTCTATGTGTAGAATGTGTTTAAGGTAAAATTGCTTCTATAATTGACCCTTCACATAAGCGTGGGCGTCATGAACGTCTCTAATTTACATATTCGATTAATTTGCAAATAAGTTAAATATTACAGGGGGTATACCTATATTAAATGCCGTATGCAATACAATCGCACACAATGACGTCAAGTGTCCATGAAAACAAATTCAACGAAGATATCCAGCAAAGAAGCACTGCAAGAAGATAACCGTAAAGGTCAAGACAATTGGGGCTTTATTAACGCGATCTCGCGATGATTTAACGTTTCTTTTTTCTTCTATCGCCCCACCATTGCGGACAGAGCGGGAGAAAAAAAAAAAAAAACTGGCGATCTCCCTGCGTTTAATTAAAGATACTGTCCGGGCTCAAAAGAATTAAACAAACAAATAAAAGTGGAAATTATTATCATTTCCCGCTCTGCTGCGGGACTCTGCTTTGTTTTAATTAACACTGAAAGCGTGCACTTGCCCGCTGCCGACAGCCAAAAGATTGACGAATTTTTTATTATTTTTTATTATTTTTTTTTGTGCGGCACCGCGTAGAAAATTAATATGGAAAATGAAAACGACAAATATTTCTCAGACGATATCAATGCATGAAAACAGGATGGCGTCGAATCGAGAGTTTATGCAAAAGATAAATATTTATTTTTTGCTAGATGCGCGCCGTGCTGTGTTTTCTTGTGTGCAAAAAGTGTGCACGAGTGGGGGGCAACCTGGGATATGATTTTCGGCCTGTTTATTAGCGAAGTTCACTTTCGTATTTACCTTAAGTATAACATATACATATAAATAACGAAAGAAATAAGAAAATAAAGGGCTCAAATCGCCGCAAAAATATTTTCTTAAAGAATTATTGCAGGAATGATCGAATCATTTTGCGTGGGGCTGAGCGTTCCGCATAACGATTTTGGGCCGCTGAAAAATGGAAATCTCAAGGTGACCGTGATGGCCACTTATGTTGTTTTGCAAATTTTTGAAGCAAGTTAGAAGGTTGCCTCATGATGCTTTATGAAGGACGCAGTGTTCGGCTGACTGCATTTGTGGAATTTATTTTGTAATGATGAAACGCAGCTTTAATCGTCGCATATTAGCTAAATTTGTCTCAATGCAATTTGAAACCTAAAGCAGCGGGCAATTAGAATTCTCATGATTGAGCTTAAAGCGTTTTATCGCGGACATATAGCTACTATAGTATAAAAAAAATCAAAATAGGCCCTATTATAGAGCAATAACTATTCTAAATTAAAGTCGATGGTGTTTCAATGTTTTTTCCAATCATAAACGCACGGACCAAAAAATTTTATTTTGAAACAAAAAAGCATAAACTTATTCGCTTTCGAACACTGACAAATATTTTCTTATCAGCAGAACAATTTAAAATTGTGTGCCTTGAATTGACAAAAAATACATGAAATTTTGGTAAAAACATAACGTTTTTTTAGAGGGTTTTTCAAATTATATAATATTATTGTATTATGGCCATACATTTAAAGAGATAAGTTCTGCTAGATTTTCTTATCTTTAATGCGATAAGTGCTATTATCTTTTAAAACAAAATTTAAAAATATGATGATATGATAGAGTAAGAGAAGTAATTAGGTATGAGTATAAGTGGATTTTCTCTCAAAAAATTCATTTCTGACTTCCTGTTTAGAAACGTAATTGTAATTTAAAAATCTTTTTATTGAGTGATATTATGTCTTATAGAAATCGTGATTTAGCTTAATCATAACATTTTTCAAGTGTAAGAAGTATAAATATTCCAAAATGTTCCCAAAGAAAAGGATTTTTTGATTTAACGAAAATATGACGATATTTTTAAGACCATGATATATCAAATGATGAAAAAAGGATTACATATGAAAACATCGTAAGAAAAACAGCGTGAACCCGGAAAACACGCCTTCTTCACCTCTACACCGAGCTTGAGCCTTAAAAAGAGAATACTGTGTATGTGGGACATGCAAGGTCCCATCCATTGGAGCTTTTGGAACCCAAGAAAATTTCGGAGAAATACAGTCAACAAATGGACGAGTTAACAAAGTACTCCAAGAAAAAAGGCTGACAATATTCGATAGGAAGGAAATCATACTGCATCACGATAATGCTAGACCACATGCTGCTTTGGCGACTCGCCAGAAAATCTTAGAGCTAAGATAGGAAATTCTTTCGCATCGACCAAACTCTCCAGACCTTAACCATCAGATTTTTACCTATTCCTTTCCTTACAAAATTATTTGATGAAAAAAAAATTAAAAAATGAAGAAAACGTTTACGTTTACAGTAGTGCTGCTGTAGTTTTTCGCATCCAAAGATTTTCTTCAAAAATAGATTTTATAAATTGCCATCCTGCTGGGAAGAAGTCATAAGGAACGATGGGAATTATATCTTAAAAATATGTTAAAAACTGTATCATTTTCTTCCTATTCAAAAACGGACAGAACTTCCCGGTAGACCTAATAACAATGATTTGTACTTTTTGCTCTCTTCTTTAAATGCCAAAAATAAAAAGGAATTTTTTGTATAATTATGAGAAACTCTCGGGGAATGCAGTTGATAGTAATTTTATCGGTTGCCTGCACAAATTATCTCCTGACGCTTAAAAGAATTTTCTTCTGACATCAATGAAAGTTGCAAAACATTTAAATCTTAAAATCTGTCGTGGTTGGTGGCGCATGAACTGAATTGCCCTTTTTCTGGTGAAAAAAGATGAAGCGTAATGTCCCTAAGTAGTGTTACTTAAAGAAATTCGTTTTTATCGATTTGTTTATTCAATACCCAGAACAGAGAAAACCACTGGAGTATATTTCAAAAAAACAAGATGAATATATGATGCCATCGAGGACGATATAACCGCGCATTTGTCCTCCAATATTATTGCCATGAGTTCGCGGCTGAATTCCCCACGGAGCTAACTGCTTTTTTTTTTTTTCTACAATCAGATTAAATCGAGGGCTCTTTTTATTTGCTTCTTTTCCTTTTGTGCTGATAATGATATGCGTAGTTTGTATCACGCCTAAACTGACCTTGCTCAAACCTGAATACAGTTGAGCGTTGCTTTTTCGCCAGTTTAAGACTTGCGCGCATATTCGAAGGGGATAATAAATAAATGCGGCGTAAATATCTTTTTATATAAAAATAAAGCGCGAAACGCAGGCGCAGTACCCTCCGCTAAGCGTCTTTTTCTTGCACTTCTTTCTTTAGAATTCAGAAGAATTGAAATGCCATAGTGTTTGTGCCATAGTACCTAATTCAAATATTAAAAAAATAATCAAGCATACAATAAATTTTGGCAGCTGTTATATACTCTTATGGAATGCGAAATTGCGTAATAAATCTGACAGAAAATATTGTGCAAGTATACTTGACGAACGTCAAGTGAGTTTCTACTTTGTTTGTGCAATTAAGTCAGGTTTTTATATTTTGCGTAAGTGGAACAGGTCGGGGCTTACGGAGCAAATGACTAAAACAAACACTTTGAGGGTCCAGCGGGGTGTGGGTATCGGTTTCTTGCTAATTGAATGGTTTAAGAAAAGTGAGTTCGGCTGCAAAAGCCAATTTTCATCGATTCATGCATGAAGGTCATACACAGTCTCGAATATATAAAAGACAATTTAATCAGTCCTTCAGTCAGGCGGACAATTGAGGGAATATTACAGATAAGAAGAATAACAAGAACCAATTAGGTGGAAGTGCACTTTGGTGCATCGAAGAAATGCATCAGACAGCAAACAACAACCTTAATTAATTAGTTAATTGGTGAGCAGCTCGAAAATCAATTGGATCAATTTAGAAAAGAGTACTTCATAGCTCTGAGCTTATCTTTTAAGGAAATATGTATTACTATAAAGCCACATCAAAAATTGATATTACAATTTTTGGGTTATGTACGAATTAAATTTCTACTGTAATACTGTAATAATTGCCAAACGTATCAATTGAACCAAATGATCTTGAAATCAAAAGAAATCCAATACAAATAGAATAGTTCCAAATAAGACATTCGTAATTGTCCTTGAACTGGTAACCTGCTCCGAAGACACATATTTTTTTTCAAATATTCAAATATTAAAGCTTATCATAAATTTTCAGAGCTCTTCATGGCTGCAAATGGTTTTATTAAATTCTTTTTTTTGTAATCGTTTTTACACTTGAATCAATATAAATTGAAGATTGCAGTTATAATTGCTTGGATTAAATAATTGTTATAAAGGAGTACAAGTTTTTAATTCTTTATACGAATGACCATTACACAAATCAACACATATTTTGAGTCTGGGTTTGATTGAACAGGAAATAGTTTCTAAAAATGATTATTTTATACAATAAATGATGAAAGAATATTAGAAGCGCACACTTTGTGAAAAATTGTTCGCTTATATGTGTAAAAAAAGGCTAGAGAGATCAGTTGTATTTTATATTCCTGCTTTGGAAATCAAACTTCTATGATGAACCTTTATTTTTTATTGATTTTTCAAAAATGGCCAAAAACGCATAAAATAGAAATTTTTCAAAAATAAACCATGGTTTTAGTTATGCGATATAAAGAATCAGAAAGTGATAATTAAAATAACCTAATTAGATATTTCTAATTTATCTTTTATGGTTCCTACAAATCCCTTTATACCTTGGTTCTATAATTCTTTTCAAAATTTAGACAAAACAATATACAATTTTAGCATTTTCTCTTTTTATTCCAGAATACTACAATATACGAAAAACCGTGCCACTACAATCGATACCGCACGCAATAGAAGTGAGTCAGTTGCCGACACCACAAAAAGCAAAATTTTACGTTCACGAACAACAGAGGTTTCAGAACTGTGAGGATATATAACCAATTTCCACAGATGAATTTAATGCTATAAAATAAACGCACAGACACAACATACAAATGTAACGCTGCAACAATCGTAGTTCAAATGTTTATTCTATGTATAAATGGGGGGCGCAGCAGGACAAATGGTAGCATAAAATGAACATGAAATTGGAGAAGGAAAATAATAATAATAATATGGAAAATGAAGCATCATGTCATCAACTGCGGAAACGTGAAAGTGGAGGAATAACGCTTATATTGATCTCACAAAAAATTTCTTTAAATTTATTTTTATTATTTTTAACTATTATTTTTATTATTTTAATTTATATGTGAAGAAATGAAATTAAAAAAGTAAAAAAAAAGAAAAAAAAAGTTGCCTGAAATGTGACTATGATACTATTTATGTGTTTTTAAAAATATTGTATTAAAATGTTTGATAAGTAGCGAGCATAAAGATGAAGAAGTAAAAATACAAATGAAAATCAAATAAATTATATTTACTGCAATTACTCTTATCTTTAATTTATTACCCTATCTTTTGATTCATATTATCTATTTCGTCTTTTATTATCGGATACAAAGATTTCGCTCATAATATAAAATTTTTTTTAATTTAATTTAATTTTTCAATTTATTTCAATTCAAACTTAAAAGTATATACAATAGGAATTTTACAATTTAGTGCTAGAATCCAAAATTCATTCATCTATATTATTACTAGGATTGTATTAACAAATAAATATTTATAAAACGTATATAGCTGTTGGGGAAAATCTATTTTTGATAACCCAATGATAAAAGTAAGGCTATTCTTACATACTACGGCAGCTGCGGATAACAAATAATCCTGCGTCAATTAAACTTATACTAAGATTTACATGAGAAAAATTTGTCCGTAATGCGTTTTAATTTATCATTAATGAATTCTAAATTAGTCCTTTCATGCAATTCAGTGGTGGAGAAGTGCCATGGCAGGTTTAGCATCATTTTTAAAATTTTGTTTTAGGAAACTTGAAGTTTATTTATGTGTGTTTTGGCACACTCATACCACACGGGCGCTCCGTATAACATAAGGGTTTGAAATATCACTTTATGAATTATTAGCTTATTTTCCAGGCTCAGAGTGGATCTCCTGTTTATAAAAGGGTACAGTGTTTTTATCAATAAATTTGTCTTATAGATAACCGATATTATATGTTTATTAAAGGTTAAAGTTCTATCCAAGGTGATGCCTAAATATTTGATATGATCAGTCCATGCAATAGTAAAGCAAATAGGAGCAAATGTACGACGCGGTATTGTGCGAGCAAAAAATTGCTGTGTCATCTGCAAAGATTGAGGAGAGACAATTTGGGATTTCTGGAAAATCGGCGGTATAAATGTTATATAGAATTGGGCCCAATACCGATCCTTGGGGAACACCTGCAGTAATGGGCAGTTCAGTGGAAGTAGTATTTCCAATGTAAACTCTAAAAGAACGATTGTACAAAAAATTTTTAATTATTAAAACGAGTGCCGGGGGGAAACCAAAGTTTATCATTTTATGTATGAGAGCATCGTGCCAAACAATCAAATGCAGATTGGACATCGAGAAGAACTACCCCAGTAGATTCTTTCATATTAAGGTGGGATTTGATAGATAATATAAAATTTAGGCCTACAACTTTTACATAATACGTAGGGACTAACTGTTGCAAATTTAAATTGTTTGAAGAATTATAAGAACTGATAGTGTGAAATATAAAACGATTAATTGTGTAGGACCAGTTTTCAGTTTATATGTAATTTCTATTTTAATATTTTATTGAGATTCCCATGGTATGACCAGTTAAAATTATAATTTAACAGAACAAATTTCTAAATGAAAATATTGATTCGAGTGTGAGTAATTTAACTGAAGAGTATAAAATTAAAATTTCTTTTACGAACAATAAAAAAATCTTTTAATTAATTTAATTGGGCCATATCCTATAATATAATTAAAATGATCTAGTAATTCAATTAAATGAGAAAATTATTTTAATATTTATTTAGCGCATTGTGTTTGCTTTTAATTAGTATTAATTATAAAAATGATTGGAGCACGAGTATATTTCCCATGGTTGATCGATTTACAAACGGTGTCTGAAATATTTTTTCAGTTTGTTGTGTATTCAGTTAATTGAAATATTGATTTTTATTATTTTCTCCATTTGTTTGCAGTATAATTACATTGTTCAATAAGCTTTTTGTCACAGTCATGGATAATTATAACGTAATACAAGTGGAAATTTGAAATGTAGAGACAACAGCGAAATAAAATAGACTAGAAAACTTGATTCGTAATTTTCTTAGAACAGATTTTTTATGTGCATTTATATCATTTATGAGTGCATTTTAACAATGGTTCAGAATCAAATCCGTTTAAGGGGAGGTTCTCATCTAGAACACCAAAAATTAGGTAAACTTTGGGAATTTTTTAAAGGAAAACTATAAAACATATCAAGACGATATTTGGCAGTTTAATACAATGTACTTTTATTTATACATTCCAAAATTTTTTGGAGAGAAAAAAAAACAAAATGGCGTCCGTTATTCGGCTTTTCTCCGTTTCTGTTTTTTCAAAATTGCCGGGGACATAACTCGAAAACTGTTCAACCGATTTTCTTCTAATTAGTTTCATTTTAAAGAAAACAATTTTTATTGGATGATGAACCATTAAAATTTTAATATTTTTTACGTTAACTATTTTATTTTAAGTAATAAACTGTGAAAAAAAAAGTCGAAAAATGGCACTCAAATTTCAAAGTTGCGCCATTTTGTCAATTTTGATATTTTTTTTGAAAATTTTGGTTCATCCTCCAATAAATTTATTCTAGTTATGGCTCCATGAAGAATTTTTTTGATTTCAGATTGATTTGCGACCTGTGGACACCCGGCAGTGGAGCAAATTTTCCACAAACATGCCGTAGGAACAGTGCCGGATTTACCTAAGACGGGGCCCCAAGCAACCTCAGGTTTTCGGGGCCCTCATTCTAAAATTAACCCCCCCCCCAATATTTTAAATTAATGAATAACCAGTTAATTTTGCAAAATCAATATATTATACAGTTTACTTAAAATTTACGAACTAAATTACAACTTTTTCCTACTTTTCGCAGTCGCAAATTGATAAATGACATCATCAAAGTCAAGTTTTTGAAGCTTGTCTTTTTCGATAAAAAGTAACGAAAGACACGAAATATGAGCGACCGAAGCGCCAACTATACCCGCGAAATACAGTTTTGAACTAATTTAAATTCGTTTGAGGACAATGAATAATCGATATTGTTTACATGGATTTTTTCATTTCGCATTTTTTATTTATTTTTTTTTTAATTTCCGAATGTATTTTCAACATTTTTAAATTTTTGGGGCCCCTGTCCAAGCGGGGCCCCAAGCAATTGCTTCCTTTGCTTCCTGGTAAATCCACTACTGCGTAGGAAAAGCCGAATTTGTTTTTTTTCTCTCCAAAAAATTTTGGAATGTATAAATAAAAGTACATTGTATCAAACTGCCAAATATCGTCTTGTTATGTTTTATAGTTTTCCTTTAAAAAATTCCCAAAGTTTACCTAATTTTTGGTGTTCTAGATGAGAACCTTCCCTTAAGTCAAAAATATTTGAATTTTTCTTTATGGAAAAAGTGTAAGGTACGTCACTGATTTTACAAAAATAGTTAATAATACTTGCAGTTTTATTTGTATAAGTTACTGAATTATTTACCATTTTTCTTTCGCCTTAAAAAGTTTAAAATATTGCATTATTATTGTTATGAAGTGTATCCTAAACAAATTAAAAATTCCTAAATTCCTAGTGTTATTTGTAAGATGTTTTTAGCATTGTGTTATCGAATTGCACTCAAGAGTCTAATTCTGGTATTTATAACGAAAAGTTGTTTAGTTTAGGAATGTTAATTTGATTATATCTCGCATGTGGACATATGTCGACTTATCAACAACCTCCTGAGGGAATTGAACTCGGGGTTTGCAGTCCGAGTGTCTAGCTGATCGATTTCCACCGACCGATAGACGATAGTGACGACCTAATCAATGTTGTTTGTCCTCGGGTGTTTATTTTCAAAAAAAAATTAATGCTCTATACGTTGCTAATGCAAACGGTCTTTCACCCAAAACCATTTAGATATTTACTTACATATCAAGGTTTTTTTCTTTCGAAATTATTCGCCCTTGATAAAATGTATAGTTTTTCATTTACGTGAAAATGGTCGGAATATTATCGCGGGAACGAGCGATAACCCATTAAAAATTAGGTGAACCGGTGCGAAGGTGAATTTATTCGGCACCGAGACTTATTACCATTTAAAGTAATCAAACCCGCGTACATTTACCCCTTGAAATTGTTAGCTGTAAACTGAATAAGCTAAAGAAGCTGCCAAAATTACGGAAAAATTCATCTGGCGAATAAAATTTATACGCCCTGATGTTATCTTTCGGCAACAATTGGCGTAGCGCGCGATGGGTACCCGGCAAATTCATTAAATCCGAACCGAATTCGGTAAACAACGATTAATTTTCCGCATCAGGCCCGCAATCTTTAAGATGTTATTTCTTGTTGCGGCAAGCGGCACTAGCAGTGGCAGCGTGCCACCCTGTCTGCGTTCGGAATCACAGAAATCAAAAAAAAAAAAAAAAATTTTTTTCTTGGGGCTCGAATGTTGGGGCCAGCCTCCTATTTTACTACTTCTGCAACACACTGACGCGACAACGGCACACACCTCCGCGGCGTGCACGACCGCGCGATCTGATGAACAAAATTATGCAAGCACAGAACGTGTTCAAACATGTCTGATTTCTGATTAAAGCACAAAAGCTTGAGGAATTCGCGCTCGCTGTTTTGTTTTCCTCTTTCGACGTTACACTCGGCCGCGACGCGACTTTGAAGATTTTTGGCGGGAAAACCGATCGTGGATCTTGTGCGATCACGAAAGGAATTGCGTCAACGCGATCGAGCAAGCGAACGTCTCAGAACGCCGAGTGGGGGGCTCTGGAGCAGTCGTCGTACCGCGTCTGTTCGCATCTTATGTATGCTCGTATGATTCATTTGCTTGCTTGGAAGCTAAGCTGCTAGAAATCGCTAACCGGGTTGCCGGGCGGCTCTAGCTGACTGCAATCCGGGAATTAAATTAATGGCCAAACTAAAGACAACTCTTCTCCCGGGATTTGCATCTTGGTTTGAAATTCACAAAAAAAGTAAAATTACAAAAAATGTTATAAATTTTGTTTTTTGTATGGAAACCGCAGATAACTGTAATTTTAGTAAGTATGAGAATTTGGAAGTAATATTTTAATTTTAGCTAAAGTTAACTTGAAACGATCGAATAATTTTTTGAATTTTTTTGTCGGAAGGAAATACTTTTATTTAATTTAATCTCTGTAGAACACTGCGAATTTAGTAGGTTTTAAGTATAGAGTGATTGGCTATTGCCAAATGCTTTCCCTTTTAGTTTAGACCTTCAGAAGAAACACCGATTCGGTGCCCATATCTCAACTTCTCTTCGAGCAGTGCAAATAAACAAAATTTCGTAAGCGTTGAAAAAACTTTGTGCCTTTTCTGCTATGTCATATTTTTCTCATCATTAATTTTTTATTTTTTATTTCGTTAGTCACAAAATAAGGTTGTTTATAATAAAATATTTAACAAACAAATGCTAGTTAATAAGTATCACAATAAAAAACCTTCTCAAACATTTGATTTCTCTTTCCCTTATACACTTTTCATTGTCCTTTCCTACTTACATTTGTGAAAATAATTGTGGTTTTTAAAATATGAAAATACGAGACTGATAGAATCTTAAATTACAGAATTTCAGCTTCAAAAAGATATATTTACTCACATTTTCTCAGCTACAATAGATACCATAAACAATTCAAATTGAGAAAACATCGGTATTAAATTAGTTAATATTATTTAAATTAAATTGATATATGGTAAATTTAAGAATTAAAATCGGTTAATTAAGAACCAAGCTATTCGAAGAAAAAGTTATTGTGGACAAAACGATTCTGAATGGTAAGGGTGTCAAAAATATGTGTGCGTCACATTAAATTTCTAATTTCAAAACCTCTGATAATAAAAGAATTTCTTATTAATTTTTACAACACTCACCATAGATTTTCATTTTAGAACACACAAAACAAAACTAAGATATTTACATACATCTGAAGCATAGCATACATATGCATACCATACATACAATATTCGTACACGATTTTCTATAGGTGCGGACGATGCAATTTTTGTTCCCTCGCTTTCGTTCTCAGGCAGTAATAGCTTATGAAATGAAGTCAAATTAACGTTCTATAAAGTCAGAGATATTTCAGAGCGCTGAAATGTTCCTGCAAATATTCTCTGGAGAACTATCAAAAGACCAAAAATTTCTATAATACAGAACAATTTATGATAATTTCCGTGCGACACAGCCTAGTTCCTTCACCCCTTGCTCATTAAGGCATTCTGATATGATACAAGAGTCCATTTCTTCCTTTATGTCCTTTATTTAATTTTATAATAAAATCATTTAAAAATTGTATATATTTTAAAAATTTACCTATTTTCATATGCTAAAATACTTACAAAATACTGCACTCGAAATAGTTTACAAAACAAGTAATAAATTAAAATATTAAAGATTTTGTTCTTCGCTTTCAGTCAGGTAAATAAACAATTACTGGAAGCTTTTAAATATGGTTTAAATTTTGGCGCTGTGCCATCCTAGGTTTAAAAGTTTCTTTTTACATCGAAATTCTTTAATTAAAGCACAATAATTGTTTAATCAATCGCATTTATTAATGATACACAAATTCTTGAAAATATTGGTAATCTGGTAGGGATAAAGCTTTAAAAGCATTTTTATTAACATTCATTGAATTTAAAGGAAATATTTTATAAATTAGTGTTCCATAAATATTTAAATTAAAATATTTTCGTCAGCATTCAGCAATTCTGCATTGAAAACATCTGCGAAATTGACCCACACATGCAATGCGATAAAAATAGATAATTAAATAAATTTCTATATTATCTTCTCTTGTCTATCGCAGGTAGTCAAATTGTCAAATGAGTCCGTGATCTAATATTTTTGCACTTTATCTTTAAGGGCGACCTTACTTCAGTTTAGTAACATCATAAAATTATGGAAAATGATTAGTGTTAATAAATTATTTATTTAGTACTTAAAACACGAATGCTTGCTAGTCTACATTTGTCTTTCTAATTTGTTAGTAATATAAAACACTAATGCGTGTTGGTGTGCACGGAAAATATTATAGAAGCGCGCAGTTTATTTTTAATTAATTTCTGTATTAATTTAAAACTTATTTTAAATTTCTAATGATTTTCGTGTGTGCTGCCATTGAACAATATTTTTAAACAAATTTACTTTACGAAAGAATGAACATTTAAATCTATAATACAATACAATTTTTGGCCGTATTATGCAATCAATTTATTATATTTATATTATTGAATTTTGATCAAAAAAGCAAAATTGAAATTTTTAAAAAATTAGAACTTATTAAAGCACAAGATTCTCCAGCAATCTATTAAGAATTCTGCAGAGTAATACTCCCTAAAGGTTTTCGTTTTTTGATTTTCTTGAGAAAATGTTAAAATTGGTACTTTCTACCGTATGCCTAAAATTTGTTTTATTTTTTTCCCAATTAACATATTACTTTGGTATTACTGGTATTACTTACTAATATTATTGTTATTTATGATCACTTTTTTTGCATTTATAAGGACTATGTGCCGAGTGAGTGCGATGATTGCAAATAATTGGGGCCGTTCCACGATGCAACATGCTGCGCACGTTCATTTCAGCGCAACCACGAACTACCACAGGGTCACAACGGTGACGGTTAATGACGATCATGAGCCACTTTTTTGATACAAACAATTTTAACGTCAATTAACCTTCAATTGAGGCTCACAAAATTAAGAAAGCAATCTACATAAGTAAAACTTCGATTTCCAAATTGTTTTCTGACCAATAAGGATCGGAAAAAGAAAATATCGCAATGTTACATACAACAAAAGACGAACTCGTTCAGATATTGGTTAATTTTGTCTAACCATATTTAATTTTATAATTAGTATTCTACCAAGACACCACTTTTTTTAGAACCACGTCTTGTTTATATAATTTTAAATGTATTAAATTTGATTTTTCGAGGGCAGTTTGATAAGTCAGTGACTTTTTGAATCTTATGTATACCATAATTCAATTGCCGTGCGTTAATCTAACTCTAGCTTCCATAAACTTTATTTTTTGCGTCAAGGGATTACATAATCCAACTTAATATATTATAGGCTATTTTTTTTATTTTGATAGGGTTTATGTTTTTAAAATGGTGGTTCAAAAGTGGCTGGCGAATATGTTAAACTTCAAGGGATTGCCGTAAAAATCGACATCAGGAGGTTTTTGCGGATGCTCATTTTGAATCCGCTATCAAAATTTCCAAATTAAAAATAGCGAATCCAATATGGCGACCGAAATTCCTCAATTTTAAACAACTTTACAAATATCAATTGCCGCGCTTTAGTCTCGCAAAAACTCGAGAACGCCTTGATCGATTTGGATGATTTTTTATTAGTCTCATTACTGGGGTGGTTTAGGAAAAAAAACCCAAAGGAAAAGCAGAAAAACGAAATTGTGCGTTTTATTTAGGAATTTTGCATGGGAATGCATTTAACACGATTTATATAGCCACTTGGCTTACGGTTTATGACCTATTGTTTGAGAGTTTTGCAGTACAGTTTTACGTAAAATGTAATAAATTTAAAATAATTTTCTTTTTTTCGTAAAAAACGCGAATTTAATTACATTTTGAGAACAATCATTTTTATCAGCTATTCTATTAAGGTAATTTATCGTTTTGCATTTTTTTATATGGGATTAATTAGGTATATAAATATTTCGCAAAACACGAAAGGTAGTTGATTAATAAAACAAAATCCCCTGCGTTCGCACCATGACTATGTTTGTCTATTTGCGATTTTCTCCGTGACTCCTGGTGGGATTTTCTTCCTGTTTTATCGATTAAATAGACTCATTAGGAATGTTTAGAAGTATAATTGATGAATGCGAGTAAAAAAAGCATTATTCGATGAAGTAATCTTCGCATTCGCTGCATAAACTAAATAATTGGCATCCCGAGAAACGTCGGGGGCGAACAAGCTAGTAAAAGATATTTTTTTTCGGCAAATAAGCGTTTTATTTCTCAACTTAGTCTCCATTTAGCTCTATGCATTTAGTCCAGCGTTTTCCATTTTTTTTTATTTCTTCCAAATAATAGGCTTTCTCGAGGCCCTCAAAATGTGTCTTGATAGGACGGAGAAGTGTTGCATTTAAAATTACTGCGCGGCAAATTCAAAAAGTCACTGACTTATCAAACTGCCCCTGTATTATTTTAAATGTTCGATGTCATGCTTGTCTTTTAAAATGTTTGAAAGTATCTCAATTCATATTCAGATGTCTGTTTATTCCTGACTTCGAAAATGCTTTGGTTTGTAATGATTTTAAAAATTTGAAAAAACGTACATTTTACTTTTGTTTACGAAAACATTATTATTTTCTAAAAATATCAACAGCAAATTCATAGTTTTACTTTTCATTCATTCAAAATATAGAGTTTTTGACAGCATTACTGACAAAAATCAGAAAAACAAAAATCTTTTCGTTACAACAAAAATATACTTTTGCAGGGGTAAAAACGTGGTAACATTAATTTACATACGAATTAAATATTTTCATGTAAGCTTATTTTCAAATTCGAATTTGGATAATTCGAACAAAAGTTTGTTAAACAAAATAGATAGAAATTTTAGGCTTTAACACATTCAATCTAGCGTGGACCACCGGTGGTTCACACACATTGCTTTCATCTGGTGGTGGTGGTCCACACCTAGTTTGTTCCGTCTGGCGGTATGGACCACCGGTGGTTCACATATATAAGATAACATAAACCAGCACCGCCAGAAGAATAAACAAGTTATCATTTCGTCCATCACAGTGCGGATTGAACATGTTTTTAGGAGAAAACATAATGAAAATCAATTCGTAATGCTATGTAATAAATATTACGACAATTCATAATCATAGTATTGCAATCCGGCTCATAGACGGTTTACTTTATTATTATTTTCAAAAACTATATAAAATATACTGTTTCTAAAAATATATTACAAAATTAATAGCCGGGGGTGTGATTTATCCAATTATACAAAACTAAAAAGTTATAAAATCGAAGCTACATACAATTTTTTGCCTGACTTCGCTCTTTTAAGATGTTTTAAAACCCCTAAATATAGAGAATATAAAAAAATTATATAGATCCAATTGTTCGTTATACAAGGGTTTATAGGAAAAGTATTGTATGTTTTCTCCAAATTTCAAAATGAAGTTTTAACAGCCATAGATTTTATGTTTTCGGGCTTAACAATTTTATTTTTAATGTTTACTGCGTAATACAAGTTATAGACAATTTAGTTGTGTAAAACAAGTTTTATACCATATTCTTGTTAGATTCGTGGTGACAGAGGTATGGCAAGAAAACCGGCTATACCGGGAGAGGAATTACAACCCCAAAAAATTATTTGGTAACTCATGATCCAGCCATTCAAAAAGAAGATTCTATTTTAAATTTTACGAATGTATACGTTTTTTTTTCGATAAAATTATTTATTGATTGCAAAATATTAATTACAATTTATAAAATAAACTGTTTAAGCAACACCTCACTGTTGGTTAGGTTAAGTTTAAATTTTGGTGTTGTGTAGTAAATAATATCTTAAAATAAATTGTATATAACATGTAACTTTTCCAAAAAGGATTATTTGAAAATAACATTTTTTAGCTAAACCAAACGCTAAGTATAATAATAGGAAAACGAGTTGGGTTGAAAAAACGAGAAATTGATAATTGAATTTTTCCAATATTTATTTAAATTAATTAGTTATTGAATTTGGTTATTTTCAGCATTTTTATGACCATTTTTAATGTCTTAAAAGTCTGAGTCTTAACTGAATTATAGCCCTATTTTAAAAAAAAATAAAAGTGCCTTGATCATGTTTTTTAAAAAAATAAATTACTTCGGATTTGGGTTGAGGTAGTTCAAAGCTGATTTAAGCTAAGCTTTCGCTGGGCTCTAACTAAAATCTTCATTTAAATTAGCTAAGCTTTCGTTTAGGTTTTTAATAAATAATATAACTATAAAAGAGAAAATAAGATTAGAGAAAGTGGCTTCAATTTTTTCAGCAGTGATTGCAGAAATTAAGAAAAAATTGGCACCCTGTCGCATATTGCTGGATATAGTAATTTCAGGTTTATGTATGCAATGAAGAATGCAATTTAGCGTCGCCTAATCTTATCATAAATGTGCAAATTGAAGGGGCGCTAACCTCAGTCGAGGGGAAAAAGTTGGGTATTTTGGTAATGAGATCGTGCATAGAAAGGCCCCACATTACCTGAAACGTATTTTTGTTTTAAATATCTTAATAAAAAAAAAAATAAATACTTGCCCCTTGGTTTACATACAATTTACATGTGTGTTTTCTGGCTTGAAATTAGCACAAATTGGTCGTGAAAAAGGTGCCCTGAACGCGAAAACCCACGTCATGAAGATGGATGGGCTCGCATCGAATGACAGCTGTGACGAGATCACCGCTCGTGTTACTGACTGACGACTTACGGGGCCGTGTCCTGCACGGGATATTTTATTTACTTAGGCGAACATCGCTCATTGTTTATAATTCTCGTTAAATTACCTGGGCAAGGGCGGACGCGAGGGCACTTTTCCACTCGAACGGAGCAAGGATTGAGTTACGGTACAGTTGTGCCTCGCATGAGCCCATATGGCGCTCGAAAAAGTTTCTGATGGAACTCCACGAAGGAACTCTTCGCCGGATGAGAGCGTCTCTATTGTAGTCCATTTCGGTCCGAAGACAGCTCCCCAATAATAAAACAGATGGTTCATTTTTGTAGAGGCTAATCTTTGGAGGCTAGAAACATGATCTAGCAAATTTACAGGCTAAACAAACTTCGGAGAAGTAACCATTCACTGGGCGTGTGAAAATATGTGCGGAATGCCCACAGCTCTCAAACGCTTTTAAAAGCCATCCCTAATAAGGTAAGAGCACTTTATGGGGTAAAATTCACCCAAGCAATTTTTAACTCATATTAAGAAACTTCTGTTAAAAGAGTAAGATGGAATAAATTCCTTAAATCATTTACATAAATAATATAATTCGGTATTTACATTTAAAAAATGCATCATCTCATATTTCTGTTAAGAAAACGTTCCTTAATTTTATATTTAAGTTATATAAAAGATGAGCAGTGCGAGTAAAACTCGACCCTTGAGAGTTTTGTACCGAAATATTACCGTAAAACTTAGTAAGTAGTAACTTCATAATTATCTGCTACTCCAATGCAAAATAGTTCGTTCATACGCTTTCTATGACTAGTTGTAAAAAAACATTAAAATGCTGTCTCTTTTGGAATAATAAATAACAAAATATGATTCGCATTCGATAAAATCAAAATTACGAACGAAGCAAAATAGTTCGTCCACCTCAAAAACGACGTAAAGTATTTTCAATATTGGAAATTGACTCGTCACCACTTCGAAACGTAACCTTTATTTTGTGCTACCATTTCAATTCAACCTGGCATATTACTTATTAACTGCCGGCTCTATGGAGTCTTAGATATTTTGTATTTAAGAACACAATTCTTCCATCCTAATGATAAGTGGTTGCAAAATCCTTTTTTTCATTTTTCCCCACATAGATTTAATAAGAGTGATAGATCTGAGCTAGTTGAAGGTTATTGTATTATAAATATAAGATAAATATTATTTGGAGCTCTACTAGCTCTTGATGTTTTAGAAGTATGACAGGATGCGCTGTCTTGCTGAAAAATATATTGACCTTCAGGAGATTCAAACAAAAAACATTACGAAGATAACAGTTTTTCCTGTAGAATGTTTTAATACTTCGCAGCGTTAGTATAGTATCGTCAGAAAAATGAAAATATCCATCTCCCCGCAACTACATACATGCTTAAGGCATAAATGCAAACAACTTGATAGTTCTTCTGAAATATTTATTCCGGCATTCGTGTGACCCTTTGCCCTTTTGACCAAAGCACAACATAAACCTGGACTCGTCCTACCAAGTTAAGGACTGAAATTGCCTTATTGCCTAATTTTCATGGCTTTAAACGAAATGTAGTTGCTTCTTCTTTCGTCTTGAACTTAAGAAAAGCTTTTCCTTTGCTTGAAGAAGTTTATTCATAAGATTGCCTTGTAATTTAGGACTGCAATATCGTGCATTGTAGAGCTATACGTTTTTTTTTTAAATGTTTACAAGTATCAATAGAAGGTTCTTACCAGTCGATGGATTACACATTGCAGTAATTTCTATTGCCGCCAATTCAAGTTGGTGTTTAACGTTTTATTGTTTTTGATATGCGAACATTTAGAGGTGACGCATTATGATGTCGTTGTTCTGAACACTTTTATTTATAACTCGAATTATAATTCGCAAATTTCCCTTTTTATAATTGCTAATGATTTCTTGAAGTTTTCTAATGTCTGTACTTCGAGTTTACCACGAACCATTTTATTTAAACTTACTTCAGCCAAAACGGTCACTTTAAAAAATCATATTTTGTAAAATGACTAAAGATAAACCGTAGCAGTAAATAAAATAAATTTGAGACATGAGAACAGGCCTATTAATAAAATTATCACAGTAGGCGAACTATTTTGCTTCATTTTTGAGGTGGGGGAACTATTTAGCTTTATTTGTGTTTTGGTTATTAACGAATTTGTTGTTGTTGTTGTTTTTTTTTAGTAATTATTAAAAAGTAAATATAATAAACTTAAAACAATATAATATTTTTTTCAGTATTCCAGAAAAGACATTTTATGTTTTTTTTACAAGTACTCATTAAAAAGCGGACGGGCGAATTAAAATATTGTTCATTGGAGTATTATTTATCATTTTGACTTAGCTACATAAGAAAATACATTGATTTCAAGAATTTTATAAGACCAAGCCTGTGGTTGTACCTAATTGTTTAGTAAAGGCATTATATTCCTTGATTTTCCGCAAATTAAGAGTATTTTCATAGATAAGAAGGAGCGGGGAATGGTATATTTTTGTGCATTTTCCAGGATATATTTTTTGTATGCATTTGTGTGCTCTTTAAAATTATTAAAATAATATTTATTTGTTTCTCAATACAAGCTACTTTAAATGATACCCCATGATATATAGAAACAGAGAAAGAAGAAGAGAGAATCGTCTGTTACAGACGGAAATATTTACTGTGTGTTCAACAAGAAAGGAAACGCATTTTTTTACTTACAGAGGAAATATTTAATTATAATTTTTTACACATAAGTATATTGAAAGTACTACGACATAACCATTATTGTGTAGTCCTCGCCGCTATCGAGAATGGCCTGCCATCTTCTGGGCAAGCTTTCGATGAGTTTTTCCGCATATTCAATCGACAGCGAACGCCATATTTTCCGAATCCGTGTTGAGCTGCTTGAGATTGTACACAGGCCTTCTAGCGAGTTGGCTAATCATTATGGTCCACACATTCTCAATTGGATTGGCGTCTAGGGATTGGGATGGCCAGTTCAACGTTGTTATGTTATTTTCTGCTTTTTAGATCCTGCAGAGTTGACTCCGATGTTTGGGATAGTTAATTTGCGTACGCTGTGACGTTTCAAGCAACACTGAAATGAATTAAGTATTGGCGTCGTAGCGCTTCCATGGAACAATCACTCACAGAATAGAGAGAGAGAAATATCTTTTATCTTCTTTGAAAAAGGGCGGTTCCTTTCTTGTTGAACAGACTGTACGCGTGATCTTATAAGGGTTCCATGTTTTAAAAAGGAAAACAGGCACAGAACCATAAAAAATAATTCTGTTGACCTTTTAAAGTTAAAAAAAAACCAGTCAAATGCTATTTAAATTCCCACTTGTGCTAACTTTTCGTTAAAACATTTTCTGGAAGAACCCTTTAAGTAAACTAATTAAAGTGAATATTTTTTTTCGACTTATTTGTAACGAAATCGAAAGTTTTCTTTTAATTTCTTTATTTTAACCAATCTTTCAGTGTTTTGTTCTTGACAACGATGGAAATACTTTTAATGTGATAACTTTTCTTTCGCAGAAATTTACAGTCAACAATTTATTTCTTTTGAATTTTTAAAGAAAAATAGGTAGGAAGGTAGGTCGTAGGTTTAAAATATAAGGGGACAACAAAACCTTTTGCAATTGTCACTTTTAACCTGAAGGTAACATACTTAAGTTAACACTTTTAAAAAGTATTTTTTACCTGGCTTAAAGAATTCTATGATCTTTCGAGAGAATGCCAAAGAATGCACGTAGAAATTCCAATCCCATCGCGCACAAAGTGCCCCTACCTTAACAAAGGTGATTCAAAATATTAAGGTCAATTTTCCACAAACTTAGTTTTGTAGTGTCGTATAAACTGTAGATTTACTTTTACTTGATCAAAATAAAATTTTGAGAATACTTTAGCTGCATAGTGAACTATTCGCATAAACAAAAATAGTCAGAACATTATAAGTAATTTTTGAGGTCAGGTAAAAAAAAATTTTACGTGTCAAAAAATAAATAGTTTTCGATATATTAATTACTAATTAGTGTAAAATTTATGAAATGTTATTTTAATCAGTTTTAATTTAATACCTTCAAAAGATGGTAACTCCGTTGACCATAATTTTGTTATGGCGTATTTAAATTAGCTCACAACTTTGTACGGTCAGGGCATTATAGTAAAGGTGTTTCTATTTATCACTCATGTGTGTAGGGCAACATTAATTTAAATACTAAAATTAAAAACACTAAAACTGTTTGCCTTAAATTTCTGCTAATTTTATAAAATTTTGTTCTTTGGATTATGATGTCGATAATTGAAATGTCCTCTCACATAACGCTTTTGAGAAACATAGGATTGAAAGCTGAATAAAGTCATATTTTGGCCATTTTTCAAAACGTTTTTAAAAAAAAACGCCCATAGAAAAATGTGCCTTCTAAACATATCTGAAAAGACCTTACAAGCTTTATTTTAACTCATATGTTTCTAGTCTCTGAAACATCCTCTTATTTTTGAATAAATTTTTAAAAATGATCAAAACACGGGTTTTACTTTTTACCATAAAATATTCAGAATAATGAAATCAGACCCATATGCGTGATTCCATAAGGAAGTAAAAACTTTTCAAAGCCTAAAAAACTTATTTTAGAGATTTTTTTTAAACTAATTTTAATAATGAATTAGAATTTTATGCGATTACCATAAAAATATGTTTGAATAAAGCGGACAAACATTTTAATCCTAGATTACTTACCTTATTTAAACAACCCTTGTCGCATTGACTAGGTACGCTTAAGTAAGGGCGAGGTTTAAAAGACATAACCATCCGCCGCGGTAGGGATGGAAAAATTGGCACTATTTGTTTTTAAAATCGTTTAATGGTTCTAATCCATGGTTGTCATTTTAAAAATTACAAGAAATTATATAAAATAAGGTTTAATGTCTGAATGTTGATATGAATAATTATTACTCTTATAACTTGTATTTAAGAGGGCATTATCATTATATGAACCGAAAAGTCGATGAATTGTTAGAAATGTTTTTTTCAGTGAAAAAGTTACGTTTTTAGTTTTTTGATATTTATTCAACTTTAAAGAAGATTTTTACAAAATTATTATTGCCGTAGATATGACGCCGGAAGCAGGACTGTTCACACTTATTGCCATAATTGCAGCTTTTGTGTTCGTTTGATAAAAAAAATTACCATTTCACTCAGCAAGATTTCGTCTGTGGCCTGGAGTAGAATAATTTAAAAAAATTTGTTTCTTGTGAATTGTTTAAAAACAAATTATATGTATTTTTTAAAATTTTGTTCTGTCTTTAGATCCTAGTTCAGGTTAGAGTGGAGGTCTCAGTTGAAGCCATAGAGGAAAGTTTAACAAAGAAAAAAAAACAGCCATTGTCATCAGTTTATGAGTTATCATGACAGAAAATTTGGAAAAAGTAATTTTACAGGAAACGCAATTTCAAATGCAAAAAGCCCAGGTCATTGTTTGGTCGGCGCGCGTTCGTCTAAATTCGCATAATATTTCCAATTTTCGGAATTATTGCAAATTTTTTACGGAAAACTATTTAGAGAAGATCAAAGAAAAATAAAATTAAAATAAAAAATTTATCGAAGTTTTTATAATTTCAAATTTCTTATTGCCCTTAACTATCAAAGAATCCCTTAAATTAAAAAAGAGTGGCTGTTTGCCTTTGAGTTGCCTATGTTAAATAATTCTTATTCTTACGTTCTACAGACTCAGACAAAAAAGAATTAATGAAAATTTACATTGACTACGAGAACAGGATCCCAGCCATTAGAACAGCGAAATATTTTTCATTAAATTAAACATTGTTTTTAATCATTTCAAGAAAGTTGCTTTTCTTACGAAAAAACATAATTTGGTTTTCATCATTTGTTCTCTATCTTTTAATTATTTTTACTTTTTCGGATTTTCATATTTAAATAAATGGATAAAGAGATTCGTTTTAATGCAGTTTTTAGATATTAGAAAATGTGTTCTGCTTATCTTTGTAAGATGTTTTTCTTATTTTCTAGAAACTTTTCGTTTATTTAAATTGAATGCCTTGCTTAAAATTAAAAAATTACTGTCTTGTAAGCAAGAAAAGTCTATACTTAAAAACGAGTACAATTTTCTTTGATTTCATACGATTAATAAAAATTTCGTTTAAAACTAAGAAGATCTCATCAGTGATGTAATTCGTTTATTTTAATGATAAGTACTATTCGGAGTGTAGTTACAACATAAAAGAATTCGGGTTTGGCATATATTTAAGGGAATTAATTTGAAGAAAATTTCCAAAACGGCATCCTGGGGTTGGGAATAAATAATTAAGTAAACATTCAAAGATATTCCTGGATGCGGGCCTTAAGTATAACGTGCGAATGGGAACGTTTTATTGGAGCACGACTGGCAAAAGATCTTGTTTTTTTTTTGTCAGTGAACGTAGGTTATCGGGGCAGCCCCAAAACAATCTGGAAAATGTTACTACACCGCGGGATTTTGTGTGGTAACGAGAAAACCAGGAGTTGAAATAGCGCCCGCCCAGCCGCGGCCACTATCAGTGAAGTACGCAAATAAAAATGTTTACGTGAGCTATCTCCGCGGAGATACCGTTATCGCGTGATTACGCTTGACGAGGCTTTTACCCTTGAGTCGATAGACACGGTGTCGCTACAACTAATTTCCACCAGCAGAAAATTGCAAAACAAAATTCTGAATTGCGAAAAACTCCACGATGATCGTTGTTTTGTCGAGCCGGTAAAACGAGAAAGTTTCCCTGAACTCAGAACTAATGGCTCGGCAAACAATTGCGAGTTGGGGCAAACAAATGCCATTTTTGAAAACGTAATCGCCCCGTGATTGCATTGATTAATCGATGACAAGTTCTAATTTGCGTTGGCTAATCTCCTCGCTTAAATACTCGTAAATTTGGCGGAACAGCGCCCCAAAATTAATTAATGATCGATTACCTGGAGTGGATGTAGTTAGGGGTGGGCGAATACTACTTGAATCGAATAATAACAAATATAAAATTATTTGAAAAAATTCGAAAAACATCGAAGATCGAATTCAATTGAAAAATTCGTCTTACATTGAAATTATTCGAAAATCTAAAATTATTCACACTCCCTTAGACTCAGTAGGACTAAACTTACAGCTCTATATATTTCGGGGGTTTTAGGTTTTGTAGAAAATCATTCAAATGTTAATTTTAACTAAAACAAATCTCATAGGGGGCAAAATGCTTAGTGGTGCAAAGCCATTCGTACTTGAAGCGGTAAGATTACATTATCTGCTAAAAATATATATGTTTTGCTCATCTCCTTGAGATTAGTATATCTGTCTTGAGAGGTACACTAATTATCGTATGTTCTTTATATGTATTTAAAAAGACAGCTATAAAACATGAAAATTGACCGGCCCTACGTAAATTGGATTTCTGTAGAAAATGGGATTCCCGAAAAATTGTTGTTGTATCTATTTCGAACGTCTGAGTCACGCTTCTCTGTGATATCGTCCGATTTTGTTTACTGGTGACTAACTTTATGCCCGAGATTGCCTTAACATAATTTGCTACTTTCAAGTGTCCAGATGCATAAATAGTTATCACTTTTACTCCTTCCTAGTTTTGGTTTTCGATAAAAAGATATTTCATTTTTATGATTTAGTAATTAATTTACATTTTTTAAAGAAAACGTGTATTCTATCTGCATGAATATTAAAATATATTAAAATATAAATGATTTATCAGAAAAAGTTGCATGTCATTGCATGTTAATTTTAAAATATATAAAGAAAATGCCTTCAAGCGCGAGTGTGATAATCGTGCTACTGTCGTGTTAAACAGGGAAAATTTTATTTGAGTTTTTCGTTTGTGTGGTTAGTTTTTAAACTAAAAGTGCAAGAAACTAAGTTAACTACCATATGTAGGTTATCTCTTCGAGATCACCGAATTAATTTCTGGGGTTTTTAGTTATCACTAAGGGCATTAAAATAGAGGGAATATAAGACATAAATAGAGGGGTAATTTGCAGGCTTTAATAATGAGATAGATAGATAGTTTCTTTATTTTTTAGCTTTCACAGCTAGTTATGTCAATTTTAACAGATTTGTCATCATTTCTATTTGAATAAAAGAAAAACTTAACTTAATTACATAATAATAATTGCAAGTGCGTCCCTAGTTGTATCATATGTTTTTTTTATCACAGATCGTTTTTCAAATAAATTAACAGTTTTCGTTTAAAAATCCCTAAGCTCTGTGATTCTTTAAGTTCATTTGGAAGTTCGTTAAACAATTTAATTCCACTATAAAGTAAGCTTTTTTGAGCACCAAATGTGCGTTTAAACGGCAGAGCAATATGGTTGCTTTGTCGTGTGACTCTATTATTTCGTTCACCTACATAACTGATTTTATTACACAATTCATCATTAACAAAACCATTCTTCATTTTAAAAACTAATAATAAAACATTTCTTTTAATTCTTTGGTCTACAGTTAAAAAGTCAAGTTTTTCAGTCATTTCTCTCACTGGCGTGTAAATATCACAGTGTAAAATTCGTCTCATTGCCTTATTTTGCAATTTCTGCAACCTATCAATTTCCTTTAAATTACAATATAAAAAAATTGTTGAACAATATTCCATATGAGGAGCTATCATCGTTTTATAAATCAGGCTTCTCGTATCAGGGCCAACATAATTGCCGACTCTGTTCAACAAGCCTAGTTTTGCTCCAACTATGCCTTCTACATAAGCAACATGTTTCTTAAATTTAAGACATTCATCTAGATATATACCTAAATATTTAATTTATTTTTTTCTCGCGATAAAATCATTTTTATATTTAATTGACAAAACTCTTATTTTAGTGTTTATTATAAAAGGAGGGGAATGAAACTTATATCATTCGAAAGGTATTGTGTCATAGATGTACACAAAAAAAAATCATATGTGTATATTGCCGTTAAGGAAGGTAAAATAAGGTAAACATACGATTATTATTTCCCTATATAAAACGCTTTAACCAATTAAATGAGACCATTTTATTCATTTTCATGGCTTAGATCCGTTTGCCTGTCTTTCACAGGTAAATGTTATATTAAAAAAAAATGCACAATATACTAAGGTAATGTCAAATATTGTTGCATCCTTTTTTGTTTCCAATTAGTGATGGTTTAAGCCTTCTCCATCCTTCACAGAAATTAATTTTCCAGTAGATTGTGGGATGGATAAGTATTGAAGACAAGACTTCATTTTATAAGACAAAATCTGTCTGCTCTAAGGCCAGAAATGTATATTAACTTAACAGATCATTTACAATTGAATCCTATGATACTGTAAATATTGAAAAAAGAGTTATTTTGCCATCTTTGTTTAATAGTTCTTCAAGAAATATGCATCAAAAATATTTCAACATTTTGGGAACCTTTCTTATTTGTTACATTGATTTGCAATCCTAATTGGTCGGAAATAGTTAACAATATTGATCGAAATGAATTTGCTAATTTCTGTCCAGAAATTATTGCGCATCTATTCAAAGTTAAATTTTAAGAATTAATTCACGCAATAGTAACGAAATAAATTGTTGATAAATTTGAGGCAATCACTTTACATGAAAATAGATATTAAAAAATTCGTATGTACAGAAATTCCAAATATTCGAAAACACTCTTATATTATATGAATATGCTACAAAACATATCATGCTTGAACAATGTGGTGCTTAATCAAAATTCTGTTTGTATGAGAGATGGTAAATGCATAAAAAATGTTCCGAAAGATTTTAGTGAAGTCACACTTAATGGGGGTATCCATTGCATAGCGTTGGTATTCGAGGAAAATCACTTGACAATCGTTATGTTGCACTATACAATACATATTTACATGCTTAATTTGATTACCATTTAAATATTGCAATTTGAATGTTGAAATTTGCATAGTTAAATGTGTGAAATACATTTATAAGAACGTATATAGGTAAAGAATATGATAGTGCAACTATGGAATTAGGCTGATGGGAATCAAGAAGTTCAGACTGATGAGGTGAGCAATTGAAAATGTTAAATAACCCAAGTTATTCTCATTCTTTGCATTAAATGAAACCGATTCTTCAGCGAATGTATTTCACTATACTGAAGTTCCTTTGCGCTATCCAAAGATGGTAGAAGAGAGGACGTGGTGGTAATAAAATCATTATACCAATTGGATTTCGTTACTTTAGAGGCACAATTGGTCGAATTTTAGACCACAGGCGATATTAGTATAATATAAATAGATATGTATTATATGCTTGAAATATTATTCAATGGCATATACTTAAAAATACATTTGCATACATACAATTACGCTATCTTTTTAGTAATTTATGATTTTTTCACGATTTTTAACTTCGTTTAAATAATTGTAAATGTTCGGGAATATAGTTAAAAGTTATTGAGAATCTTAGCGTTAACAAAGAGTTCAAAGTACATAAATTAATTTTTTATGCTCGTCATGAATGAAAAGAAAATAAAGTTTTTTCCCACGTCTAGTTTTTATTGTACATATAAATAAAAAGTTTGTATATTTCCATTACATTGTTCCGATTTCTGAGTTCGATTTCTGACTATAGATTGGAAAAAATAAATAATTTAAAAAGCAAAAGTTCTTAAGCCCATAAAAATCTTACAGTTGCATTAAAGTATCCAAAACGAAGGGGATAATAAAAACATATTTCAAAGAATTACTTTTTGCATCCTGAACACATAAAAGCGGATGACGCATTGCACATTGCATTCAATGCCCATACGCAATCAACTTAAGTGCACCAGTACAAGGACTTGCTTAGCAAAACATAAAGCGCAACTATTTTACGATCTTTCTTTACATTTTATTCATTAATAGCGACACATCGAGCTGTAAAATATCCGAATTTATAGGGGTGAATTGCACTGGGGGAAAAAATTGCTGATATTGCTGATATGCCTGACTCAAAACTCGTCTTTTTTTCGACGTAGTATAGTTAGTCGTTGAGAGACGGAAATGGGAATAATTTATAAATTGGTAAAGAGATTTATTACGGCCGTATAATTATTGCTCAAACTGTGAGCAATTTCCGTCGAAATTTCATCGAGTGAGTAAATCGTGCAAACATTCCCAACATATCTCAAGGCATTTTACTTCGGTCTTTTGTGAACTTTAATTTCTTTCAAGTCAATTACTCCACATAACTTTTAAGATCGAGTAATAGGTAAGCTAATTACGGTTGCCCGAAGTTGGTGCGGTTTTTCTGCTCCGAGGGTAGCTCCGGGAACATTACGAATGTCAGGATGCATTAAGATAATTTCTATCTGAGGAATGTTTTTGTTGAGTGTTTGAAAGGTGCGCACACGTGCAGGGAATGTCTGATGAAGTGCAAGAAATGGCATTTCGAAATTAATTTTTCCGGCTGTGGTCAAAGTTGCCCCATACGAGTTTTAGAAAATAATTTTACTTTCATTTGATTGGCATTAAAGACACATTAGCTTTTAGAAGAATTTAATTAATAGTTTCTTGCAGTTTTAAATATTAGGTCTACCGGAAAGTTCTGTCCGTTAATTTCGTTTCAAGTTTGAATATATTTGGATATGCTCGTTTGAGTTATATGTGGCTGTATATCTTTATAATTGTATTTATTATGTTCCCTTTGAAATTAACTACAACAATGATAACTTATGTCATTGTCAGCGTGTCGAAATTTGTTAGAAGTTTTTGGTGAAGATGCTGTTTCGGACGGAACGTGTAGGAGATGGTTCGAAAAATTTAAAGCAGGTTATTTCGGCCTTAGTGATAAGCCACGCTCTGTGCGGCCATTTGTGGTTGATGACAATATTTTTAAGACCATGATAGATTAAATGATGAAAAATGGATTACATATGAAAACATCGTAAGGAAAACAGCGTGAACCCTGAAAACATGCCTTCTTCACCTCTATACCGAGCTTGAGCCTTAAAAAGAGTATACTATGTATATAGTGGGACATGCAAGGTCCAATCCATTATGAGCTTTTGGAACCCAAGAAAAAGCTAAATTCGGAGAAATACAGTCAACAAATGGACGAGTTAACAAAGTACTCCAAGAAAAAAGGCTGAAAATATTCAAAGAAAATCATACTGCATCACGATAATGCTAGACCACATGCTGCTTTGGCGACTCGCCAGAAAATCTCAGAGCTAGGATGGGAAATTCTTTTGCATCGACTATAGTCTCCAGACCTTAACCATCAGATTTTCACCTACTTTCTTTACAAAATTATTTGATGAGAAAAAAATTAAAAAATGAAGAAAACGTTTACGTTTACAGTAGTGCTGCTGTAGTTTTTCGCATCCAAACATTTTCTTCAAAAATAGTGTTTATAAATTGCCATCCTGCTGGGAATAATTCATAAGGAACGATGGAAATTATATCGTACAATAAATCTAGTTAAATATGTTAAAAATTGTATCATTTTCTTCCTCTTAAAAAACGGACAGAACTCCGGTAGACCTAATATATTGGGTCTTATGGAAGCCGACATAAACCTGGCAAAATATTGGCAGTAGCAGCTTGGAACTAAAAATGATTTTCGCTCACTATTACCCTGAGGAGTTTTATTCTCAATTTACCAATTTATCTATTACAACCTTTTCGAAAAAATATAAACGTTTTGAGTTTAAATCCAACTTAACCAAAAATATAAGCAGGACAAATAAGTTCAGGAGAAATGAAAACTGTAAATATGGAAGGTTTTGTCCTTCCAAAAAGATTGTAAAAACTTTACTAAATTTACGTGTAGATTATCGCCAAAAAGAATTCTGCCATTAAACTCCCATTTTTCTTTTCTCTTTCATATTTTTGTATTGTATTTACGATTAGAAGTAATTCTGTTGAAACTTGGGGATAGAACGTTAATTTTTTAAATTGTAAGAATCTAAAACATTATTTGCTTGACCGCGAAGAACTAATTATTTTATATTTTATAATTAGCTCTCCCTAATTCTACGGCAATGCCGTAAAAATATGTGGGTATGTTCAAGTATAATATATTACAATCTCATCAGTTCGCTAGTAGCCTCCTAAGGGCTCGCGTGAAAAGCTGATTTTGAAACACCGCTTATTTTCAAATTTATTTTGCACACAACTTTATACAACAAGATACTTAATACATGGGTAAAATAAAACAAATTAAAAAGTTTGTCTGAAACGTTTTTTATTTCTTAATAAAATTAAATACATATTATCAAACCTTCTAAGGCTCTCCTTGTCTCAACAAAAACTTGAATTTGAAATAAATAAAAAAGTACACTGTATGAATTTCTTAATTTTTTCAATTAAATATTTGCTAGCATGTATGTATTCCTTTTAATACAATTTCGGAAGACGTTTTGGAGTAAGGTTCAATTTTATGTTTGAAATTTTGAATCATTTCAAGGCGAAAAAGTCTACAGAAAAGAATCCCATCAAATTAAATCGCAACCCAATGGCCGTTTGCGACGGAAGATTATGCACACCAAAATGATCACGTAACTTGTAAATCGACCCACACTGTAATGTTCTTCATTTTTGTAATTTGTTGTCATTATTAAAGACGATTTTTCAAACTGTAACACATCATTCTCGTAAATGTCTACATTTAAATTATACAACTGCTGACTTAACAATTGAAATCGAAAATGACACGTGATTCCAAATTCAATTTTCTGTATCGCCTGAATCTTGATCCAATTTCTATATGCTTGTAGAAAATTTTTCGGTAGGTCGTCGATAGGTCTCAACGCAAAGATGATCAACAACACTGTTGTAAAACTAATCGTCACTTATGCCGGTCAAGTAGTTATGATGGCATAATATCTAGCAGCAGGCTTTATTGATTTTCCATTATTGGAGTTATGCTGATTTGTCCTACACTTACCATAGACATTTTCATTTTGAAAATAGTAACAACTATTGGTTTGAAAGTGCAAACAATCAAAGAAAATACTTTAAACACACATATCTAAGGATTAAGGCATTTGTAAGGCATCTTAAGGCATTTGTAAGGCATGCCACTAAAAGTATGTCTTCTCAGGATTGTTGCCAAGTCCAGATTATGATAACCTAATCTCAGCACCATGACGTTATACTACTTAGGTCATAATATGGACCAATAAAAACAATAAGTAGTCTCAGACTTTCCTGATACGAACTACCTTAGGACCAAAGTAGTATAATCTGACCGTTAAAAGAACTAGAGGTATTAAGTTTTTCTAATTAGCATTACATTAGGGTCAACGTATTATATTCATTGATAGAAATAAGTTCGGTAAATTTTCACTAAAAATTCATCTGTAGAATTGCAAGAGCAATTGAGTTGATTAGCTCACCTGCAATTGGTTATGGACATAATATCAATACACCAAAAACATATATAAATATTATTACACATAAACATTTATTTCTCGGACAAAAATGATTAAAAATATGCTAAAATAATACACATAACTGAAATTTTAATATTATTATCTTTCAAAAGGCTTTCAAAGGCTCAAAACTAGTAAGGCCTCGAACATCAAGTGAAACAACATAAAAAGTCCGTAGGGTTAATAATTAAAGATTTAAAAATAAATCACCGGATCTACTTCTCTAACAGTTCACAATCTTAAACAAATGCGTCCGCAAATTGATTTTCCTGATTTGTTGTATAAAATTCGTTATTATTCTATTTATTTAATGATTTTGTAATTATTTGACACATTTCTTATCCAATGCTTTGTCTAATCTGTTTCCCATAAGACTGCTCTACTTATAAGCAAATTTAAAAACAAATTTTCTGTGCCAAATTTTTCTACCAAAACAAATTACGAACTCAATTAGTCAACGAAAAATTTGTATGATGGCAAAACAGGGCGATCTGAAGATGCTGCAGAAAAGATTTATCTTGAAGTGGTCTCAATTTCGAATGAGAGCAAATCAAAATATTTTATGTTATCTGAAGAAATTCACGGAAGAATAAACGGGCGACGGGGTCAATCTCCTGCGTTCATATCGTTAAAATTGTTTTTTTTTTTATATATATATATAAATTTCTCATTTTTTCTTTAAATTCTTAATTGCAATGGCCAGATCAGCTCTTAGTCAGCGATGAAGCCCCAGACCCCAGTCAGTGGGGCAAAGCGGAACTTTACTCCTCGAGTAGAAGGGTAAAAGAAAAAGTTGAAAAATGAAAATGAAAGTGTTGGATCATTGGACTGTGCTGCTTCACATTATATTCCGCTAACGAGAGTATCTTTATCACGAACGTTCTCGTTATGACGAGGCCTGGCTCGAATCTTCCATCGTTGTGGCTGGTTCTCCAGAGAGCTGCTTTAAATGAACGCATCCAAGAAAAGCATATTTCTTTTTAATTAGTAACTTATTATTAATGGAGTGGTATTTCCTTAACTTATGCCTTAAAATTTGACTTAAAACGTGGGCTTGGATTTAATCATTTGTTTCTAAATGTGTAAATTTTCGCTTAAATATTTTACTTTGAAAAAAAAAACGATTCAAATCAAAAAAGAACTACTAAATTAATTTATAGGGCAGGATTTTTAGAAAGTTAATTACCTGCGAGCTCTATTCGCAATTTATTTTCTTGCTTTTAAATATAAATTTAATATATCATTTTTTAAGTGATTTGAAACCAGGGTACGGCACCCAGTAACAAGGACCCGTACCAATAATGAGCGCTCTGTATTTTATTTTATGATAACAAATAACACAGGTCAGCTGGGAAAATCAAAAAATTATTTTCAGGGATGTTTATTTCCAGGTAGGTTAAAGTTTTTACTTTAAAAGGCAGCAAATAAAAAGGTTGTTTAAGGAATGAGTTTCTTATTAATAATATTTTTGAAACATTTACTATCAAAGGAGACGGTATTAGTTACTTTATACTCTTTTTCGAAGATAGTATTAGCTAACATACTCTATATACTTTTTTCGAAGAGAATATTATAAACAGTAGTACTGGTCTGTGATTTATAACTATAGTAAAACCTGCAACTTGCACTGTGCTCAGGATTGTGAACAAAAATATTAGAGTGGCGCAGAGTTAATATAGATACAAAATTCACTCGTTATGGTTTTACTTTTTTAAAGATGTGATAAATATTTTCGAGATTCAGGAATATATCCTTTTAATCAAATTTTAATTTGATTTTAAATCTTTTGATCCCACTAAAAATTTCGAGGGATACATACTAATTAATTAATACTATAGAAATATAAATGAAATCATATTTTGATTCCTAAAATGGTAGATATGTCCGCTTTAGAAAAGTTTAAGAGCTAATTAGAATTTCTTAACTTTAGCTCTCGATGTCCCGATTTCAAAATAAAATACTAGCTCTAATTTGATATTAAAGATACTAGCGTAGCAACTCCAGGCTCACATTTTAATTCAAATAAAATCTGATATGGTTCCAACATCTGACACAAAAAACTGATTCTTAAAAATTATTATACAATTATTACATAGAAATTTTTTAGTTTATTAATTTTTTCTAACATAAATTTTACTTCTTCTAATTAAACAAAATATTCTAATAATATGATTGCTATATAGCTGTGCCAGTAAACACTAATCAATGCGAATTATCACAGCAATTTTATTATAATTTATGTATTAAATGTTATTTGATTGAAATTAAATAAATGTTTTTCTAAAATCATGAACTTTGTTATTTAAATCATCTGGTTTGACTCGATTTGTTGTATCGGTTGTATATTACCACTATAAGAATCTAAAGAACCTAAAAGTTCAAATGAGAATTAAGAAGTCTTCAGTAAAATTTTGATTTTTCGAATCTATTTCGAGGATCTAAAAGTACAAATAAGAATTAAGTTGTCAAGATAAAGCTTTATTTTACATTCTTGAAAAGGAAAAGAGCCGATCTTTGAAATCTAAATAAAACGGCGTTGATTTGTCGCTGACTATCGAAAATAAATTTGATTTTGGACACTAATATTAGTTAGTCAATCGAGCAAATTAACTCTTGATTTTATGAAATGTTGGATTAGAAATTACCTCTTAAAAATTTTGTTTTATGCTTTTGTTATACTATAACAGAATATTCTTCAGTTGTGTGATCTCCTCGTTAGTCTTTGCATATGGAACATGTTGAAGTACTCTCTTATTGACTGTCCATAATTTTTAACTCTTATTAATATTAATTGGCGCACCCAATACCACTAGATTATGATGCTTTGAATCAGTATTAGCCAAGTTCAGAATCTACGATTCTATGTTTCTTAGTAGCCGTCATAGTAAAGAATTAATAAAAATAGTCAACCTTTTTTTAAATTTGTTAAATCTACAAATATCATAGTGCTTTGTATTTCAGTTTTTATTAATATTAAATGGTGTAATGTATCGGTTGATTATAAATAAATAAATTGTCTAGGCAAAAATCATAACATAAAATATGCAGACCTACTCCAATTGGTTTGACACAGAGTGATATTATTGGGTTAGTCGAATTAGAAAAATTTAAGAAATTTAATTAAAAAAAGTTCCTTGCATATACGACCAATTTTTCTATAGGCTATGATAATATATAAAGAATTTACGCCTATAGATTTAAGTATATTAGGTAATAGACAAACTCAATTTTTAAAATTACTTTTAATTTTGTATTAGAAGAACAAGAAGCGTTTATTGAAACATCGATAAAATGCAAGATTTCCGATTGAATGCTTGTAAAGAAAGTGTGCTGAAGTGTGTATCCATTCCGAGGTTATGGGTTAGATTCCTATATGAAAACTTTGGTTAAAAAGTAAAAATAGCACAGGAAGTTGCCATATGGGTTTAATTCCCGAATGCCCCAAAATAAGAAAACAATTTCAGTATTAAATTCTAAATTGCAAAATAAATAATTATAATAATTTTATTTCCAAAGAAGAGGAACCAATAAACATTGAAAATTCCCAATTTTAATTATATTATGTACTGACTAAATATATATTTATAATTCGTTTTTAATATCATATACCTATATTAAGTATAAGTAAAATGTACAATGAATTTAGTGCATAAAATTTAAGTAAAGGTTATACATTTTTAAGATAAAATTCAGTGCTTCATTTTTTTTCATAAAAACAAAGTATTCATTACCGGTATAATTATTACTTATTTGTTATAGTTCCCTTTAATTAATAACTATTCAATATTTTACCCCAGTTCGATACACATGCCTCTTAGAATACATATTGATTCAATTAATTCTAAACTGATTCTATTTTTTTCCGTATTATAAATACCTTAAGTTGAATGTTAGTTTTCCGTTACTGGGTTCCTTACCCTATCCAAGGTAATATAATCGATTGGATCGAAACAGACGAATAGACAAGGTATTCAAAAACTGTCCAAAATCATGTCCGACAAAACTCTCTATTTTCTAGTTAAAGTTCTCCCGAGAGTAGCCCACAGAAATAGACGAAAATTTTAAAAATATTTCTATGGGTTTTTTAAAATCATACTAGTCTGTATATTTCAGTTATATTAATTAAGATAGATAAGTTTTGAATATGTGAAATTTGTATTTAATGAAATATTCGGTACTTTAAACGATAACGTGATAGACGCTGTCCGACCGTAACCTGCAATTTCTTTTAAGCTTCCATATTATCTGTCTAGTGAAATCGTGAAAAGGTAATAATAGGGTAGATAGAAAAACCTAATTTTGCATTTATTATATAATACAAAAGTTTGAATAGTGTGGATATGTATATAATATTAATGTGGAAGAACTAATGATTTGCCTTAATAATCTCCATCGAAAATAGATTTCTGATATAAAATATAGTCTATGTCCTTTGTCGGGTTTCAAGGAATCTCGTTACTAATTTTCGGCGAAATCGGTCCAGTGATTAAGCTGTGAAGATGTTACAAACATGCATACAGACAGACAGACAAACATACTTTAATATTTTTCATATTAGTTTGGATTTCAAAAACATAAACTTCTAAGAAAGGTCGAGATTCGATCCACTCTAAATGTATGTACATATGTATTCAGCGTTATGTACAACGTATGCATTGCTATAAATTAGTACAGCCAATATATCTATTAATTTTACATATAAAATAAAAGTTGCGCGACTGTTACTAACACTAATTAATTTGGACATCACTTATGTACTCTAATTGTTTAAATAATCGAATGTTATAAAGCTTAGAAAGTAAGATAGAAAGTCCATTCCTGTCGCACTATTTAAAATAATAGACGATTTTCTTATCTTGTTCCGATTAGTCACAATTTACCCTATATAAATAAATATTCTTAGCTTAAAAAGTTTTTGTTCTACAAAAAGCTAGTTTAAGAATTGGCTAAGTTAGATTTATGAAGATATGAAAGGTGGCAGCTCAAAACGATCAATTTTAAATTTTCATTCTATAATCTAAGTTTAAAATTATTGAAAATAAGTTATAATTTAATAAATTGCGCACGAGTATTTTTTTCTCAAATTTTATCGTACTTATATCTTCGGTTTGATTTGAGCTACAAAGATTGACAGTTTTTCGCCGTAACTGTTCATATGTAGTATAGGGTTAATGTGTGAATTCGCGTTCACGGACCAGTTCGCGAGCACTTAATTTTTTTATGCCGTAAAATCCCGATTGAAATTTAGAATTCGGTAGTCAAAAGGCTGACATAAGGCCGGAATAATCTGAAATATTACTAGTGGAAATAGAGAAAAAGGAGACGTGGGAGTCTTGATGAACCCTGAAAATGCAATTTAGTCGTCACAAGGGTTTATGAGATAGGGAAGACATTGTTGAGATTTTAGGAAATAGTTAAATGTACAGAATTTGTCAAATATAATCTATGTAGTATAGTATCGTATATTGTATAGTGTATAATACTTTCTTAATGTATATTATTAAAGTTCTGCAAATGTTCAGTTTTCCTCATAAGGCCCAAGTACAGAAAACTAAGTGTGCCTATTTATAGCCAGTCTTGCCTTATCACCATAAGATTCGCATTAAAAATTACGAAAATACACGTCTGTCATTTTCTACACTTAATTTTAATGTGGCTTATTTTAAGCGTGCCTTATTTTAGCTAATCTTATAAGTCTTTCCAAACATTTAATGAGGCATTTTTTAAGCTTGCCTCATGTTAGACACCCTAATGAGGGCCTCACGACGTAATAATTGGGCTTTCCATATTTTGCCTTGCCTCAGTATTTCCTCATTAGGCCCACCTTTGTATTTAGGATTATTGAAATAAACTTTGTGATGGTATGTTTTCCCTAAAAGGTACCTTCATGTACGTACATACTACATATGAATATGTTTCCTTCCGGCTATGTAAATTATAGGTATATTGGTAGAGAGTTAATTTTCTGAACTAAATTCATTACCAAATAGCGGCATACAAAATAGTGCGCATATGCAACAGATTTTATTTTTTAATTTTTGTTTTGAGAATTATAAATAAAACAAATACAAATACCACCGAAAGTTGAATTAATTCGTAGAAGTGGTCGCGAAATAGATGATCATTATCCTGTTTACGTTTCGTTGTGGGCGCAAATTGGTCCTATATCCTGATTTTTTTTTATCTTGATTCAAATCGTGCACTTTTTAATCACTGCAATTTAAAACATTTTAAGCATGATGCCTAAATTCGATAAAGGTTAAAATCCAAAATGGTAGAAAAAAGTAAATAATAGATCATTTCCTGCAAATCTTGAATGGTCCTTGGATTTCGGTAGGTAAATAGATTCGATAGATCCGACAGATTCGAAATCAGGGTCCCTGGAAACCCGCAAACTACAAATATACAAGAAAATTATCAATTCTTCGTATTTCATTATTATTATTAAGCGAATATCTTTGATCCGTCATTTTGAATTTCGATTTTTATCAAATATTTATATTAGACTCGTAATCAGCGATCCAAAAGACTTTTAAGTGACAGATTTCACTTAAATATAATGAATTTAATGGGTGCTTTAAAACTTAAACAAACAAAACTTATCCTTGTCAATTTAGATGTTCAGTTAGCAACTATATTCCAATATATTACCTCATAATGAATCATGGCAAATTAATTTGGTGGCCATGTCAGATTACACAATTTTCATTTTTTAATTTTTATTTGAAATACGAAATCGGCGATTCTGAAAACTCTTTATTCCAATTTCTGGAAAAAGTCAAATTATAGTTCCCATATTGGATCCGAAATTGTTATAGGTGCTTTGAAAACAGTGGCCTCATCCGTCATATTGAATTTTACACTTGAACACTCCCAAAATATTTTAAGTACCAATTTTCATGGAGGTTCCCTAGGCTTAAAATTATTGGTCGTCATCTTGAATCCACTATTTTGAAATCATTTTGTAACGAATAAAAAATACGTTATATGTTGTGTGATGTAATTCATTTTTGAATTGCTTTCGATTTTAGTTAAGCTGAAAAGAACGTTATCTACACAACCAACTGAAGTAGTTTTAAAATGAAAATTTTATGTTCTTAAAAGTTTGATTACAATATTTTTTTCTTTAAATGGCATTTTAAACGTAAAGTACTACTTAAAAAGTAGTATATTTCGAAAATTATTTTTTTATCAGTACTTATAAAATGTATATTTCCCCTGGTGCACGCAAACTGAATTTGTTGTACGTGAATTGGTGACTTTCGTATGAAGTGCCCTATTCGGATTTTGAATTTTGATACAAAATAAATATTTTAAGTTTGTGATTTATATGAAAAGATGATCGCATATGCATGTATTGTAGTACACAAATTTAATTATTGATTCTAAATAAACTATATTCAGGAGCTTTCTTACGTAATAGCAATTTCTGAAATGAATGCGATTTATTGCATATACCCTATATAGTTTTAGTATTAAAATCAAAGCTAATTGTTAATGGATTAAAAAGATAACAACAAGCAGTTTTATAATCTGTAAGAATTTTGATTTGTGTTAAACTACGCCTAACAGTTGACATTGAGGGGGAGTTAAGAAGGACAAAGCCATTACCAAGAGGATTCAGTGCCTGCTTTTTATGACACCACTATCGGCAGAGCTCTTCTTACTATGGGCCGTGGCTGAGCGTGAGCTTGTGTTTTACTTCTTGGATGTAAACATCTCCAAGAAAAGTACAGTCACAGTTTAGAGTTTACGATTCACGTTAGGCGCAAGCTAAGAAACCAGTTTCCCAAGATCGGAGGCCCAGAATCATCTCCTCATCTTCCAGCATCCATGGTGATCTCTCTGCCGTTTGTCTTTGGTTCTTGGTGCTCCCTTTTAGCCTCCACCTTGCCGCCTCCCTCCACCTCCTCACAGTCGCTGTCGGGCTCGTAATCTTGAGGCAAAAGTCAACGTCTTCGATTTCTTGTTGCTTTTTATTTATGATTTTCCAGTTTTATCATTTATTACGAGAGGAAGATTTACTTCTGGAGCTCGGCTCCGAACATTTTCCTTCCTATTGCCAGGTCGCCTCCACCTACCACCGGTCGATGCGTTTGCCGCCTAGCGCAAGTCGCCTACATTACGCTTCGGCGCGGCGGCGACGACGACGTCGGGGCCACAAAATGCTTCTCGTAAGACGTTCAAATTTGCGCGAAGACGCTCGTAGCGCGAACTTTTTGCTTACAGCCGCCGATCAACTGTACTTTCTACGCGGGGCCTGCACTAAAACGGCGGGGCCACGACGAGCCCGGAGCCCGAGGTGTAAGTAGGTAGCAGTCCTCAGGGCGATGGCCTCCGTTTGTTTGCCCATGTGCGCCTCCTGAGGGACTCCACGGGCTGACCGCTCTGCCCGGAGGAGCAGCGCTGCTTTGTTTGGATCCCCGGACTCATTTCTTCTCCTCATCTCCTCGAAATGCTGATTTTATTTTATGCGCACTTGTTGACACTCCTCGTGCGCGCGGTTATTTGCAGCGTAAGAAAAAGTCGCTGTTGCGGCCCATTCGATTTTCTTCTGGTCATCTTTTCAAAGCTTTCTGTTTCTGGGCATCAAAAAAAAAAACGGGGCGAGGGGTATAAAAGTCGATGGCTAATTGAAGTTAAATTAAATTTTTAAATAATAAAGACCGCCGTTCGTTATTCCTAAGGTACCACATTGTCGGTCGCCGACGGATTCGCGTACTAAGCCAAGCCAAGGCGGCGACGCACCTCGGTTAAGCCATTTACGATTATTGCACTTTCAATGTCTTGCATTACTATGCTGTTGCAGCGCTTCTTCTATCATCTTTTTACGTTAGAACTTCTGAACGGCTAACAAATTGACTAGGGAAATTTCATATTAATTAAAATGCGCAACATGCTCTAAACCTGCCTGTTGAATTCACATGGAAACGTTTAAAAATTATATTTATTATTATTGGAAAAGGGATAATCAAATCTGTATAATGTCATTATCTTTTAGAGATATTACAATTGTGCAATTGTTAATGCACATTATTAGACTAAGAGCCATTAAACCGTTTACGATAGCTCTATGCTCTATGCCATAAAGTTATTCCACATGCTTTTATTTTTTTTTTGTTCGTTTCTTTACCCTGCATAATCTTAATAGTTCTAGAATATGAATCCGCTAAGAAAACTGCTCGATCAGCTCTCATTTCTGAAACAATTGAGTTAAAGAAAATCCAAATATCCAAAATATATGAAGATTTTCAAACGGAAAGTGGAAAGGTTTAAAAGTGTAAAAGTGTAAAAGCGTAAAAGTGTAAAAGTGGCAAAGTGTAAAAGTGTAAAAGTGTAAAAGTGTGAAAGTGTAAAAGTGTAAAAGTGTAAAAGTGTGAAAGTGTAAAAGTGTAAAAGTGTGAAAGTGTAAAAGTGTAAAAGTGTAAAAGTGTAAAAGTGTAAAAGTGTAAAAGTATAAAAGTGTAAAATTGTAAAATTGTAAAAGTGGCAAAGTGTAAAAGTGTAAAAGTATAAGTGTAAAAGCGTAAGGGTGGAAAACTGTATAAGTGTAAAAGTGTAAAGGTAGAAAAGTGTAAACTCCTTTAACATTGTTGTAAGGTTGCAAAGCTATCCATTTTTGGCACCATTTACAATGATTCATGACCCATCACCAAACCATAATGACCCTATTCAATTTTTAAAATTTTCAAAATATTCCCTGAAATCAACAAGTCAATTATTAATAATGAACAAAAAAAGGGTTATAGAGATTAACACTTTGTCGTAAATTTGGCTATAGACGTCTATTCAACTTATATAGCTTATAGCTGAATTAAAATCAAGAGCGTCAACGTGATAATGGTATATATTTTACATTACCCGACTAGAATTCAGAATTTACAATATACCACACTTCTAAGCCTTTATATATTACTTATTTTTGAATAATGGACAAAATTTAAGGTCTTTTATGTTTTTGAACTCAATTTTTCTCATAAATGAGAGGTGATTTGAGTAAAGTGAACAATCTTATGTACAAATTCACAATTAACAGACAAAATCCAATTCGAATCCTCAAATTAATGTAGATTTTCCAAGGAGAAATTTTTGTGTTGAAAATTATATAGACAGCAATTTGCGTTCACAGAAAGCTCGATCTGCTACTTAACTTCCACAAAAATGAATCATTAATTAAATTTATAATTAAATTCTCAAATTGCTTTCTTATTTTTGTGCACTTGGAAACTAAGCCCATGTGGCACTCTCTGTGCGTTATTAGCATATTTTTTATTAGTTTTTGGTTTTCTTTTTATTTGTTTGTTATTTTTATCTTTTATTAGTTTTACATTTTAACCAGAGTTTTTATATGGGAATCGAACTCACAATCGCAATGGCAAAAGTTTGCTTGAGGAGGAGTAAGAAGCTGCAGTATTGAGTAGCATAAAAATATGTTCGATAGGAGTAAATGCTATCAAAGTAGGTTTAAAATTTTAACTCGTGTAACAGACTTTGAATACATTATTTATGATGCTATCATATCGTTTGTTTCTTGAATATGCGTTACTTTCGTGATATGATTACACGCTGTTGTATTGAGTAGATTCGGAAGACCTTCACAAAATTTGCTCTTCGTCGCTTCGATCATTATTTGCATTCACCGTCTTACTATAAGAGTTAGGTGTGTTCTTTTGGGTTTGCGGTCATTGGAAACCCAGAGGAAGTTATATTATAAGTTAAAAATATTACTTCAATAATTGAACGCAATTGATTACCTACAATTATGGTATTGTAGTAAATTTCAACTACAACAATTTAAACGTTGTCGTTTAAATTTCTTAAAAGATTAATATTCAACATAAATGTGGGAATTAAGAGCAAAATTGAATTTATTTCGTGGATTGAAGTAGGTTAGGTTAGGTTAGGTTGCTGTGGCTGCCTAGAAAGGCACACTTAGGCCAATTTTGGCCCATTGTGTTACCACGTAGCGCAGGAGACCATGGTTATTCGTGGGATTCGAACCCACAGCCTTTGGGACGGTAGGACAGCGCGCTAACAACTGAACTATCAGAGGCCCCGTGGATTGAAGTAAGTCTCAACTTATTTTTTAGAGACTTTACGTTTTCCGTTTGTATCCATATTAAAATGTTAATTGCTTTACTAATTGCTTATTTACTTAGTATGTAAGAATGTTTTCCTGTAGACAAATATAAATAAATAATAAATATAAATGTTTAAAAATATTTTTTTTATGTAGTTAAAGCGTGAAGCGGAATAAAAAAATGTAACAATATTCATCTTTATTAGGTATTACCTCGATACATTTTACTCTGTGGGAATCCATCATATCAATGTTTAGAGGATATTAAGAGGTTTAAAGTGGGAATAATTAAACCAATGTTAATTTAGAACTTCCGACAAGAACCTGAGCCTTGGAGAGGGTTTCTATTAACTTTACGGGGAGATGCTAAGTAATTTACTCTAATTCTTCTAATTACAGGAAATAGCGATGCTGCGAAATTTCCTGTGCCCGCCAACCTGTCCCCAGCGGAGTACGGATGCAATCAATATCGTTTAAAGTTAGCAAGCCTGACTCTGAGGCGGCGGCGATCGATAGGACTGAGCTAAGGAGCGCTACACTCGCGGTAATTAACGAGGAATTAGCAATTATCCAAGTATAAAAATTTCAATAATTTTAAAGTCCTTGGAGCGGAAGGGGGCCGATTACGGCGGCCGTTCACGCTCGTATAACTTTTATTAACCTTTACTTGGCCTATCAGCAACCGGCGTGCTGAGGAGCCCCGAAGGCCGCTGATCCGTGAGGCTCCTTGGATGATTTCCAGAAATGTGCAATCGTCCCAGGCCGTGCGCCGGGAGCCTCAGAATCTGCTTATGGAGTCATCGAGACATGTGCACGCTCTGACTCACTGATAAGTGCAAAAAGCGAGCAAAAAGGGCGATCAATAAAATAGCAAAGCGACGAACAAAAAGACGCACGATAATAACAACTGAGAAATAAGTTTTCAAGATTGAAAAATGGGATAAAAAGAAATCGGAGCCCGGCCAGCAGAAACCCCTTCTTAGTGCATTTCGAACACGTGCAGCTTGGGCTGAGATTTTCATCTTGCTGCTCCTTTTGGGGCGCATTTGTTTTTTATTTTTTGTTTTTTTTTTGTTTTGTTATCTTCGGCCAGTCTCTTAGGCTGGTTGTTTTGTCCGATCCGGCCGCGTACCCGCGACTTCTTCGCACAAGAGGGGCGAGTAGGCAGGCGGAGCACCTCTCCCTTGGGAGCCCATGGAAGCGCATGCGTCGCTGACTTAGCTCAATTTTTTACACCATCGCGAGGGCCTTCGAATGAGGTCGCAGCGCAGTCACAGACGTGGACGACGATCGTCTCACCCCGGAGTAACTCACCTGGACGCGCCGCGACTCTTCTGGCTTGTGGACATTTTTTCTGATAGCTTCTGACAGGATCTTATTTATCTTTCAGAAGATCTGTGGAAATTTGTGACAGGTCTTATTGCAGTTTGGCCCTTTTTATTATTATTCCTTTCCATGTTCTTAAAATTTTTGGTTATTCTTTTTCTCATTTTTTGCCTGCCGCTCCGGAAATAAGATTGATTTTTTGATTCCATAAGATTGCTTTAGAGTATGAATAAAAACATGAGAAATGAGGAGCAAGTTACCACAAACAAGGACAAATAGCCATATGACCTTTGGAGAGTGAAAGTACCCGGAGGCGATTAATTGCTCTAGATGGTTTAGGGGAAAGAACCAAGGTTACCTCTTAAAGACGTTAGATTTATTAGGGCTTTTAAAAAGAAATAGGATTATTTTAATCTGTACAAAACCATGCTCAAGTTGCTGGCTATTACCATCATAAGGGGGTATTGTTGCTACGCAGACCGAAAAATAGTTGAATTGAAGGTGGAGCGGGGGAGACAATAAATCTTACGTAACACAAGGACTACAAAATAAATAATAATTTCAGATCATATGCATTATTCAAAGTTTATAGAGCTACCTTTTTATATTTTTGAACACATACAAACCATGCAACCTAAAATGGGTTACATCTTGTTAATGATGATGAACGTGGATGCAGAGTCCATGGTTTAGAGATCAATGATTCTTAGTAATTTAGTTTAAAAGTCTGGTGTTCTTTAACCTCTTTAGGGACGAATTTTTTAAAGATAGAAAAAATAACTCCAAATATTGTTTGATTACATTTTCACTTAATTTTTATCAAGATCTGTAGTGTAAAACAAAATTTTAAAAACAAATTAGTATACAAAAATAAATTACGTTAGTACAAAAATAAAAATTTACAAATTATGTCGTTAAAATAAAGCAATAAATAAAACTAATATTATCCGTGCTGCTATACTACAAAGTTTTTGGTTTTAACAATGAAAAATAATCTAGTGTAAATTTCCATAACAGATTTTAATATTTTATTCCAATTAGAATAATTTTATGGTAATAGCTAAAAAACCAAAAGTACACATATGTATGTGCCAGTATACCTGAAAAGGTTAATCTTATTGTTTGTTTGTTTCAATTTCAAATTTTTAATGAAAGTATTAAAAAAACTCCCTACGTGTTATTATTACGAGGAGGAGAGAGTCAGCAATGTTCTCATAGTTACTTATGAAGAGGGAACAAGATCTAAAATCAATGAAATTCTGCTTTCATAATAACGCTCCGTTTCTAGGGGTACTATGGGTATATTTATTCAACTTTAAAGAAGATTACTACGAAATTTAATTAAATAGAGAACACTAATCTTAACAAAACAAAAACAACATCATTTTACTCAGGAATAATAATGCTAAGGCCTGAACTATATTAATTAAAAAAATATTAATCGGCTTGTTGCAAAAAATTAAGGTTTTCCTATTTTTATTTTGTTTTTGGAGGGATGGCAATAATCTAGACATTAAACCAATTTATTTAAATAATCCTAGTTTAAGCCATAGGGGGAAATATAACAAAGAGAATAACTTTCATTTAATTAGTTTTTGAGTTATCGTGGTAGAAAATCTAAAAAGTGTGCTTCTTTAGGAAACATGTTTAAAGTTTCAAGTGCAACAGAACCTAGATCATTGTTTTGCCGGCGTCCGCTCGTCTATAAAGTAGCAACAATCCTTCAATTTTCAGAGAGAACCCCAAAAATAACAGTAAAATATATTTTTTTGATTTTCTTAAAGTTATTTGGTTTTATTGTTGGTCATATTTCATATTTTGCATATTAATCACTTGTGAACCGAGTGTAGCATGCCCATAAAATTTCAAATAAAATACTTTTAAAATTTCTGGATAAAATGCTTAAAATAAACGTATTAAATCATCTTTCCGATGGCGACAAGCACCTATTTGTAACAATAGGTACGCAGACAAAATTTGGCTGTTTGAAATGTTAAAGATTAGGAAATATAAACGGTTCACAAAATTATTTTGAATATTTCTCAATTTTGATTTTAAATTAATATTCTTAAATTATTTCACCATAATTCGTAAGGAGACTTCTAGTTTCGCCTATGCTTAAAAGCAAGCTATCCTATTCAAATCAAGCAGTTCATCCAGGTGTCTGATGACCAAGGGTATTTGGTTAGAAAGATTCTGAAAGAAAAATGATCGTAAAGAGCCAAATGGACATCACGACGCACGATTGTATTATTGATCAAGGAAAATCGATAAAGTACTCCTAAACGTCTGAGAGGTCTTAAAATATCGCGAACTACTGAATGGCTATTTCATGGCCGCCAATTGGTAACAAATCTTCGACTAAACGTGACAAGAGATCATTAAGTCGGCTGCACTAAGTGGGATGAGCCACGTACTCAGAACGAATAGCGCACTTTGTCAATTTCGTGGTACTGTTCCCTTTTGCAACTAATTTCCTCGGTTTCAGCACCCTTGCGGCGGCGCGACTCGCTACGTGGTCCGCGGAAAGAAGGCATGCCCACGAGCACAATAAACACTGATCATGATCGTTGCGTCGCGTTACCTGACGATATGAATCCTGTAAAAAAGTGAACAGTAGCCGGTTGCTCCTGCGGTTCACGTAGCCCTTGTGCAACATAATTTCTTTTGAGCCAGCATTGCTCTTGCTGCAGGAGCTTCGGTGAAAAATTGCCCAGAGGAATAGTCCAGGCTTAGAACAGACCTCATCTCGAAGGCAAAGCATGCTTAAAGACGCGATCGCGTTTTATTGCGCTTCATCCAGGCACAAAACGAACGACTGAGCATCAGCTTATTTCTTTTTAAGATTACCTTTTCTTCAATACCAACGAGCGCTTTTGTTCGGTGTGGTTAAGAACCTGCGAAAGAACTATGGTATGCGAAAAGAATAGCTATGGCGAAAGGGCTAATTTGCTCTTGATCGCTTATCTAAAAGATCGCTATATTCTGCTATTTTTCATTTTATGAAAGATAGTTAATACTTGCAATATTTTTAAAGCTTTAATCATATTCGTCGAGGTTAGTGAAGTGTACAATCTGAAAATCCTAGGATTTGTATAAATGGATAAAATGCCAGCCACTTTTTGTTGGATCGAAAAGACTGTTAGAATTAAAGCTGATAGTCAATCAATATTGAACTTGCTTTGATAAGATAACACCTGCTGCAATTGCATTACTATTTATCTTTAGAAAGCCATACTAATTTGTTGTCAGGCGAGACAATTTCGCTTTTACTTTTGTCCGCTTGAATTGATTGCATTTCAGATCGGAAATTGTTATATTCAAATAAATTACATAAAGATAAATTTTATATAAATGGCCTAAGAGGGAATATACTTTTAGACTGCGAAGATAAGCCGATTTTTATGATTTTTTTAAAAACATTTTATCTAATATCTTTAAAATTTTGGATATTGTTTATTCATACTTTGAGCTGTATGTGTATATGTATATAGATATATATAAATGGTAGAATTTTTATAATGCCTTCCGGAAAGGTTCCCACGGGATCTGTAAAATGACGTAAGCTCTAGTCTCTGCTAATATTGATCGGAAACCAATAGGAAAATCTCTGAAGGATTATTATCATCATAGAATGCGTGTAAAGGTAGAAAAAAAAAAGAAAACCAATATTGTAGTAAATTATTTTAAATTTGGAATGGTTGAGATTTAGATCAAATTTGTCAACTGTATTTGTTTCACAAAATGATTTTATCAATTGCTTTTTTAAATGGAACTTTATGTTCAAAGGGAACTTGCAACAGGCTAATATTGTTGTAAAAATGTATGTAAAATTTCAGTGCGCTCGTTAAAGAATTTTTTGAGTTATCACTTACACAAATTTAAAGAATACAGTTCTGAGAAGAACACTCTTAAAATTTTGGTAAATGAGGAGTTAAAGGAGTTAGTAAGTGACATAGGAAAGTTACATTCAGACTATAACATCAGATTTAGAATTTTGTTTTGAAATTTTGGTGAAATATTCCTGAAAAAAATTATAAAAGCATATTCCGCTTTAAAAAACAGCCTTTTGATTTTTTATTTGGAAATAAAAAGCATTACATTTTGAAAAAATAACTTCTTATTCACTTTTCCTAGAAAGGAAGATTGCACAAATTTTATTTTCAGTTTATATGAAAAATTGTGATGAATTAAATTGGAAATGAAAATATTAAATGCAGTTTAATATTTTAGTTTATTAAATATTTCTTATTCTTTTATTTCTATATATGCTATAAACACCTGTGATTCTCAAAATTTGAAACTCATTCGAACTCAAAGTATGTCTACGGAAATCATTAAATAAAGCTGAAATTTTTTTCGTGCCATTCCCAACCTATAGTACGGATCACAAAATTGTAATATAATTATATAATGTTGCTTCAAAATTTTAATTTTATGATTATTTTTATGATTTTAAAATTTAAAAGATGCAAGCAAGTTAAAATCTACATAAATCCCTCACTAGTGTAAATTGATTTTCAAATTATCAAATCTATGAACCTTTTCAATTGACATCAGTCTTAATTTTGATGCTTGCAATAAAAAAATGTCGAACATTTAGTTGATAAAAAATGATTAAAGACCTTTGTTTTGCTTCAATGTAAATTTGTATATTTCGCTCTATAATTTTACATCTGATATTTTTAAAGCACATAGAAAATCGTAATTTTATAGTATAATAGAGAAATACACTACATCCATGTTATTGTATATGTTGTAATTAAAATTGTAAAACTATCTTATAGTTTTCAATTGAAAATGTCTTAATGTTAATTGAAAATGTAAATTTGGAAAATTAACATTTCGCACTGCAAAATATCGATTGTTGTAATTTATATTAATTTCATATGATTTCGTAGTGCCTATTTGGTCTGAGTGTGCCTTTGCACGAGTTTTTTTCAAAACTTTAAATTTGGTTGATTTCCTGTGGTTGGGCTTAATTTTTTCATTAGGGTCATTAGTAATTGCATATACCTATACCTCGAGTTTGGAGACAAATTTTAAATGGCTCCGCTCTGAAGCCCTCGAGTGAAAAGGGTTAATTTCAGATAACTACAGTGTGCTGTAGATTTCCCGGTGCATATCCGAAAAAGCAACTTCCATTTGCTATAGCTCAGCGTTATAATTTAACAGAGTTTCGATTTCGCCCCATTTCTAACCTTTTTTTAGTTTACGAAAACATTTAAATTTTTTATTTAGGGATTAACCAAACAAAAAAACAATCAAGCTAAGTAATTTGCGCGATATCAATAAAAGTTTTGAGTCCTTGAGAATTACAATTATGGAGATTGATTTTCTTTTTTTCTGGAATAATAGATTTAGAGCCGATTTTTCAATAGACTAACAACTTTATTCTTTACATAAACAATCAATTGTTTGGTTAGTTTGGTTTCACTCTATTGCACCGCAATGGAGCTGATGAGGTTGGCTAATATGAAATATTCGTAATTTTCAAAGGGGCTCATTCCTATTTGGGGCATTAAGTATAATTTCTATTCATAAAGAAGCCCAAACTTCAATTTATAAACATAACATTTTTAATTAAGTTAAGTTTTCAACAAACAAAATTCGGAATTTTGCACTTATTACTTCCTTTACAGCATTTAGAAAATAGGAGGAGGTTCATTGTACCATTTGTTTAAATTCCGTACCGTAAGCATTACGAGCTGGAAACGGGCCTTTAAAAAGCGAATGATAGATATTTAAATCACAGCTAAACTGATTCTTAGGATGATTTTATGTTACGAACAAAATTATCTACCGATTGAAATTAATTTTTGTTTACTTACGAGTATATATATTATTTATATGAAATGTTTTTCCCTAAAATCAATTATAAATATTTCTCAATTTTTGCTCTGTAAGAAGTTGATACAAATTCTAGAGCTGTTGCTAATGAGGCGTATCTTATTCTATCACTCTAAATTTAGAGTGTTCGGAACTCCATAGAAATTCTATAACAAATGAAATAACTTGCTTTCTATACTATTATATATAATTGTAAGGCATACCTACCAATACTCAATAGATATGAATAGTACGTATGGTAACGTTTAATGATTTAGTAATTTAACACCTCATTAGGCATGAGCTACGCGACTATGTCCATTTATGTATATCTTAAACAAGTCCATGGAAAGATTTCATTCATTCTTATTCTCATAAATGAGAAAAGGCCGCACTGCTTCTGATTTATGAGCGTATCTTGATTTGGCTTAAAGCAAACAGCAGAAAACTAATTGAAATCATATCTAACTAGAATGACTTTTTGCAAATTTTGGGGATTTTATTAAGAAATTATTATCTAATAAAAGTAAAAAAAATATATTAAAAACAAGAAGGAAAAATATACCAAGGATTTCATAAAATCCATAATGTTGCATAAATCCCACACCAATAAAAGGGTTGCTCTATAGAAGTGTCATCAGCAAACGTATGATAAAATAGATATGCACATACTTTCTATAATCAGTATGATTATGTTCTTATGTTTAAAATGATTTAAATGATTTAAAAGCGTGCCATGAGGTTTAGGGGTTTATTTTAAGCTTTTAAATCTATTCAAAACTTTAGCAGTGCTTTTTTTTGTGTTTTCAAACGTCTATTTTAGGAATTTGCAGGGATGAAAGCAAGTATCAAATATTTATACCGATTTTAGTAAGAGAGATATTTATTAATTTTTAGCTTTTCCACTGAGCTGCATTCCACTGCATTTCCAGATAGCATTATCGTCCTATCGGGTGTTCCTCAAGGAAGTCATATTGGACCTTTACTTTTTAATCTTTTTTATAAACGGTTTGTTTCATCTGTTTCATCTGATTCATGATGTTCACGTTTTGGCTTACACAGATGACCCAAAAATGTTTAAACCTACCGAGTCCTTACATAATGCTCTCTACTTACAAAATGAAATTAACACGTTTATGTTATGTTGATCGAAGTATTATTTGTAACATTTTTTCGTTTAGTAAGCGTTTTTCTGTTATTTAGTACTACCTCATGTGCCCAGTATTACAGACCTTGGTGTGATTATTGACTCAAAATTCAATTTTACATTAGTAGTCGTACTAACTTGGCTCTTAGGTACATTAAGCGCTGCTCTAAGGATTTTTCTGTTCCCCATATATGTATTTAAAACTTTATAGTACGTCTTTTTCTGTCGACTATGGAATACGCAGTAATAGTTTAGATACCTCATTATGATATACACGCTACCCGTATCGAAGCGATACAAAAACGTTATTTAATATTTTCTTTCCGTTGCTGACCATGGAACGATCCGTTGAATTTCTCCTCCCGCCCCCTCTCTTGGAAGATAGATTAATGCTGTTAAATTTGATATTGTTTTATAAACGTAAGGTTTCGTAAGTGTTCTTTAAGCATGAAATCATTATACATGTATATCTTCTAATCTTCTCGCATTAATTAACTTTATTTATTTTGTTTGTCTTTAAAGAGAAAAAAGAAAAAGTACATTCAACATTAGGAGGAATTAAGGGCATTCCTGATAGAAGATTTACTCAGGTGGAAGTCAAAAAAGGGGTGGGAGTTGGCTTTCCGAAGCATACGGGTGAGAGTCTCAGAAAGTCTATAGTTGGTATGGTAATAAGAAGGGCGAAAGAGAGGTGCCGAACGGAGGATTGACAAAAAGACAAATTTTTCTTCATCTTTTCAGCCATAAAACGAATTACGGCTCCTTTGAACCAGTCTCGATCATGATTAATAACTAAATTATCTCTAATATTATTTTTGTAAAAATGTTAAATGGTTGGTGGTAATATCTCTTGATATCAGAACTTAGCGCAATATATCACATGGGTATATGAGCATTTGTCAATCTACTGTCAAAAATGGTTTCATTTGAATTAGGTCTACGATGGCTCAAATTAAAGCTTATATAATATACTTTCGAATACCGCGTGACAAATTTCAAAATTTAGTATGGTGGATCCAATATAGCTGCCAGAACCAATTGACGTTACAATTTATTTTTATTTTTTTGATAATATTAAGAAAACATCCTAATTTGTTGATAATTTATTACGATTTTTGTTCAAATTGAATTGATCCCTAAATGTGGAAAGCGAAAAAAAACACAAAAAGTAACCAACCTATCGGAGGTAGCAGAAGAAAGAGGTAGATTTTAATACGGTGAACCGTTACCGGTACCGTTTTTTTACGCATAATAGCTTCTATATTGGCCTCCATCTCGATATGCAATCTTTCCCTCACCTCCTTGGGAAACCCATTTCATAGGCGACCAAGAAAGAAGTCAATTCTTTATAAGTTAAACTTCACCCTATTTGCAAACAATTAGTCTAGATATTTCTATAGAAGATATGTTAGCCAAATTTGATCAAAATTGATTAAAAATTATACCGTCTATGAGGCAACAAATTTATTTTTTCAATATATTTTAGTTATTTATTTTTCCCCAAATCCTGCAATTTTGTAATTTGACTTCGAACCCCTCACCACCTTGATTAATCAACATCATATGGAGACACGGATTAAAATCGATATACGAAAGACATAATGTCCAAACCATTCCCCACTTAGCCGAGATATTGGCCAAATATGTGATACATCAAGTCACGTTAAAAAAACTTGTAAAAGCCGAAACTTTCTTCCAGCAAAAATTTTGCAAATTAGAATGATTTATAAATTAGCCATTCAACTTCTTTTCGAATTTACTGAAGGAAGTGATAATACGCATAACGTGGCTTTTAAATTATTCAGACACCTTTTAAAAATGCAGGAGTAGATAATTTTACCTTTTAAAAAAATGGCCACGCTACGCAAATTTAATGAAGATGATTTACATCGGAGCCTTCTTGTCAATCTGTACTTTCACACACTTAAAATTATTGTAAATCCTTCGTATAATAGTAAAGCTTTTAGTTTTATCGTTTTTTTTTATAAATATCGGTTCAGAAGCATTTTAGTCACAATTCGCGTTGAAAGTACGATATGGCGTGGGTAAATTTTACAAGGATACAGACAAAACTCTTATTTTTGGTGGGATTTAATATTCTCTCGGAAGATGATCCTTGCACTTCGCCTATATTATCATTGTGTGCTGTTATTACTCTTTTTTCACTATTTTTGACACTTTTTAGTTTTTGCATAGTTCATATTTCGAGTGTTGAATATGCAACTAATACCTTTACCTATATGTTATCGGATATTTCGTGTATGCAAAAAATTATATTATTTTATATTCATCGCAAAAAGTTCATTAAACTAATCACGAAACTAAAAGCTATGTCTATTAAAGGTAGGTACATTAATATATTTTTTAATTATGGTAAAATTTTGTCGATTGCAAGACTAACTTTATATTTAGATAATTCTAAAGACGAAAGAATACTAGAAGCTGAAAATAAAAAAGTTACAATTATAACAAAATTATATGCGTTCGCACTTACATCTGGTTGTGTGTTCATGTTTACAATTCCGCTTGGAAAAATGGCCTACTTATTTTGGAAGTATGGGGAAATTTGTTATTCTTTACCTTTTAATGGCATGTGAGTTAATAGTATAATTCAATTAAAACTTTTTGATTATGTTAATTTTAGATACCCCTTTAATTGGAAAAATCCCTACGGTTATATGCTCATGTACTTATGGAATACATGGGCAATGTTCGTTGGAAGTATTTTAACAATTTCAATGGATACCCTTCTTGCTTCGATTTTTCTCAATTTGTGCGGCCAACTTCGGATTTTAAGCAAAAGGGTTGAGCAACTGAAAAGAGAAGATTCTCTAGATTTGGAGAAGGAAATTGGTAATATAATTTCCCAACACCAATATGCGCTTGACCTTTTAAAGGAAGTAAATGAATTCTATCGACCAATTGTATTTGCCCAGTTCTTACTGTCTGCAACGCAAATTGCAACTGCAAGTTTTCAGATCGTTGTGAATTCGACGAATCTTCGGGCAATATTCTTTGGGTTTTATCTTGGGGGCTCTCTAGTTCAATTATTTATTTATTGCTATTGCGGTGACAGAATTCAATCGGAGGTATTGTCTTTTTTGTTTTTAATTTAGTGTTTTCAATTCCAACATTAATAGAGTGCTGCGTTCTCAACACATATTTATTTGGGGTATTGGTATACCTTCCCAATTAAAATTGCACGAAGCTTGCGTTTCTCAATGAAGCGGTCTCAAAGACCTTGCAAATTGGATGGATATTTTTTCGAAGCAAATCTGGTTACTCTAAATTCAGTAAGTTTAAAGCATAGCCAGTAATGAATTAGTATTTTTAAATACTGCAGGACTACTAAATAAAAGTATGATTATCTCTTTTCAGATTATTACAACAGCGATGTCTTATATAACTTTCTTGCGCACAATTTTGGAGCAACAGTCTGACTAAAGAAATTATGGGCGAGCACACGAAAAATGTTTTCTATCTTAAACTTACTTCAATCAAACAAGGCTAGACTTTTGACACAATATCGTACTCATATTACATCACAATATTGTGAAGTCCACTGTTACCACCTTTTATATGTAAGATTATCAAGTTAATAGTGAAATAAAAATCTTAAAATCGCTTACTCAAAAGCACTTTATTTATTTTATCTATTTTTCATTCTTACAAAGGTCTATGCACATTATAAAAATTGGGGTTTAAACTGATTTAATTACAGAAAAGGATATATACGATTTTTATAAATAAGGTAAAGTAGATATAAGTTCTTCTGCATATTTCATAACCGAAAATGAAAATGTTTCATCTTATCACGTTTACGAAAAACATAGAAAGTGAAAAAGAAATATATTTTGGAAATTAATTGAAAAAATAATTAATTATCTGCAATATGTGTACAATATCAGTTATTTGTAAATTTTATTAAAGTTTATATTAGTTATTAAATAATTTATTTAGAGAATAAGATTTTCATGAAACTTCCCCTAAATCTATATGAAATTAATAAATGGGGAAAAAGAGGACCAACAAATTCTCCCATTCAAAATTTCATTAACTTTTATAAACCTTATAAGCAATCGATCTTTTGATCAACGTTTTGTTCAGAGACCCCTCCCTGTAAAATCGGTCCTTCACCCCTACAATCATATTTAAAGGGGAGTCAACTTAGAAAATGCTTTAAAAGTTCTTTCAAGGGTATCGTAGGATATTGATTAATAACGTATTAGAAAACTGAGCCTTCAAGATTTCAAGATACTACACTCATGACCCGTCAACAAACAAGCAAGAGAGACCGCGTCAAACTTCGATAATAGCAATTTCAAAGCATAAAATTTGCCATTTGTCCATTTGTTTTGTTGGTTTTTTTGTAAAAGTTTTTACTTTACTTTAATGTTCCTCTCTTATCGTAAAATTAAATGCATAAGGAAGATTTAGGAGATCTTTAGACTTTTCAAATAGACTTCATTGCAGATTGTAGGCGTCATATTGAGCATCTGCTCGGTAATGCTGAACCACTATGAATAACTTAGGAGTATCCTAGGATATCTTTGAAAGAACTTATAAAGCATTTTATAGGTTGGCCTCCTCCAAATTATCAATTGCGATTTTAGGGGTTGGAACAAAATTTTACATCCAATCATATATGATTAACGTAACGAAATATCCAATTAGTATTTAGATTTAGGAATATAAGAAATTATAAGAATATGCCTACCATAAAATCTAATTAGATAAATATATATGTATTTTTTTTTATTGAAATATGAATATTAAATTCAAAACATCATGCTTGTTTTATAAACACGAATTTTTCAATTTATTTTTTTTACAATTAGATTGAGTTCAAAAACACTCAAATTTAAAGAAAACTTAAAAATATATTCGATAAATTCTTTTTTTTAGGAATGATACAAAGGCCACTTTTCAATGGTTACATAAATAAAATTCATAGTTGTTAGTAGCCACAATGACCATCGTTTCTTTGCGAAATTTTTGCCAGTCACTCATGCTTCCAACAGCCTTTTTGCACTATTCCACAGTACTATGTAATTTGTCTCCTTACAACTTTCTAGCTCATGGATATTTCGAGCTGATTACAGCAGTATACGATATTTCAAAATAATCCAAGTATTTTCAATTGGCGACAGATATGGAGTTTATGGAGGTAATTTCAACGCATTGATTTGTTCATCCCCAAAGAATTCTAAATCTGTTATACGGATGGATAGGGGCATTATCTTGTTTTATTAAAAATTAATTTCATATTAGTGTCCTTCCTTCAGGTATTGCGCATTCTCTCAAGATATTGGCGTTGACTTTACCTTTTGAAATACTAAATTTCCTACTCCAATTGCGCATAAACAATCCTATACCATTAAACCTTTTTCAAGTGCCCTAAATGTTAGTCTAATGCACTTGTAAGACAGACTCTGACAATTTTCCTCCATACGTTCATTCTGTCGTGAGAATACTTCAACCGAATCATATATTCATCAGTCCCAAGTACAATTCTAAAACTCTTGAGGTTTAATACATGATTTTGATAAAATTAAATTATTTATTTTCTGCTTGTTCGCAGTCCATATTTTTCATATTCATGCAATCCTCCTTGTATAACTTAGGTTGATGTAACTTCATAGCCTTCATTTTGAAGTTGGGCATGATTTTTAGGTGCTGAAAATAATAAATTTGCTTTTCATACCATCAGAATCCTCTTATCAACTCTTTTGGAAGTAGTTCTTGTCCTGTCCTTCCATTTTATTGTGTTTATACGCGAATGTTTGTCAATTTTGAATTTTGTAAATTTTCTTGTTAAAATCGCCACTTTTGTACATTTCGATTATAACTTTACGTTCTTCCAAGGTTAATTACTTAAACATTTCCCATTTTAGGCGTTATGAATATGAATAAAAAACTGAATTAATTATAATGTGATTAAACATTTAAAAATCAGCATTAAATCTTACTAAAACCCTGAATTTAATGTTAATCTGAAAAATTATAATACTTTTGCAATATCGAAAATTGAATTTAGGTATATAACATATTGTTGTCGGGACAGGTAAAAATTCGCTTTTCACGATCCATGAGTAGAAGAGCGCTCGTTACGTAGTTATAATTTTTTTTAAAGATGGATAGAATGAGGGAAATAAAACTATACGAGTTCCTAATATTTATTGTTTCTCTTTCTCATATACTATGCATATACTATGTATCTACGAAGTACAAACATGCACAAAACAATAGATTATACAGATTTTAGTAAGATCAAAATAATAATGGCAAATTGTGTTTCCCCTCTCGGTTTCTAATCGTATAATCAGTTATAAGGAAAGTGCCTTCATTTTTTATAATAACGACGAAGAATACATTCTAAGATAAGATAATAAAAGTTTAGTCAAAACTTGTTGTGTTTTTAAATTTATAGTGATTTTTTTGTAACAATATCATTCACACACATTTTTCAATAAATTACCCGCTCCAAGTGTGCGATTCAGAGCAGACGTGACCAAAATTCTTGTGAACAACTGTTCTTATGATAAATGGTATGACAATTTCATTTCTTCAAGAATTCATATTTTTGTAATATACTGCAGATATGGGATCGGTCGATCACACTTCTCATCAGAATTAAAATTACTCGAAAGCCATTGAGCAACCCCCATATAATTTTGTTGCTTTTTCGAGTAATTTCTACTTACCTTACCCTAATTTAGGAGGGGGGTATTATTGCAGAATAATTTCTACAACCTTTGACACTTATTTTGTTTACATTAATTTTCGAATTTTTACAATTGAGGGTATTTCTAAGAAATTTTCCCCTAAAATCTCTAAAAATTGTATTTACTCGTTAAGATAGAAATTTCTACCTTCCCGTATCAAATTAATCTGCATCCGGTGCGTTACAGTGCGTAGAAGCATCAATGGGCCAGGCCCCTATGTATCCATCGTTAGTGAGGCTGAAACAGATCAGCCGATGAACAGTGGCAGGCAATCAGAGCCAATCGTGCGTGCGCGTATACTCGACTACTATAGCAACTGGCGTCCGGCGAATCCGTCGTATACCTTTTTATTGATCTTAATACCTGCGCATAGGGCAGCGATATCACCATGAAGAGCAGAGACCTTATTTAACTACTCAGGTGTGCGACGGTAGTCGGATTTGTATAGACAAAACTTTAAAATCTACGCAATATCATCATTTGGTATACCTACTGGTTTGGTACACCCTATCGCAGAAAATCTAGAAATCAGTGGCCAATCCCGGTGCATGCTGGTTTCTCTGATTGCATTCAATGCAGATCAGTGAGCTATTAATTGTGCTTTTGGTGGCATTACATGTCTACCAAGAGTCGTTGGAAGTTCAAGCAAATTATACAAAAATGATAGTGCGCATACGTCTGTAAATCTAGCCGAAGAACAAAATCACTGCCAATAACTTCGTTGGAGCGGTGCGCGGGAATACAAATTGCTTATTAAATGCAGCGTTACTGCTTCCAGCCCGGCGTGGTATGGTGTGGCTCTGTCCGCCTAGACTTCTCCTAAGATACCTCGTCGCAGCTGCAGCCAAGTGGTCTTATGTCGCCGAAGGGGGACTGCATTAAGTTCGAACTCCGACGAGATTTAATCAGTTGCATCATAATGTGCATATGGCGCAAGCGGTCGTTACAATCATTTATCATCCGTCATCATTCTGCCTTGCGCCACGCCACAAACTTGCTGCTAAAGCCAGTAACAAAATATAGACGCACGTGCAGTGTAATTAAATAATGAAACAAACGTCTTATGTGTGGGCAAACCAAGACAAAAAATTATTCGCGGTAACGCTCCATTGCTGGTGAGAGGTTTCGTACTTTTGTTACTATCCTTGAGCCATGCTCGAACAAGTTCGATTCGATTTAGATAGCCACGTTCCAATAGGTGATTGATACTTATGTATTAACTTCTAGACATTGTAATTACCTACCATTGTAGAAATGTAACGCCTAATGCCGGTAGTTGAAGCCCGAGAATTATAGTTATGCTTCAAGCATATATCCATATATAATAATACTCGCATGTGTAATGATACAAGAAGTGTTTGCGTTGAACGAGATATTGATTTTTAGAAAAATGAAAAAGTTGAAATTAGACTTTCCAATTTGCAAGTGTGCATATCCCATATATATATGTAAACATACCTACTAAACTGCATAAAATTTGCGAAGTTTCAAACTCTTGTAGAAGCTTAGAAGAGAAAAGTATAGGGTCTGCTACAAAATAGTTTATTTTTGCCATAGTAATGGGAACGAAATAAAGCTCCTCATATTAAACACATATTTCAACCATGTTTTACTCATAATTAATTGGAAATATGACATAAATGATAACATCTCTACGTCACCTACGTCTCTTTTCAGATTTATCAGTTATATCCTACGACACGAAATCGATTCTTGAAACTTAAAACTCGTATTTTTTTTGTTTTACTAAATATTGTTACAATTTAGCCAACTAAACAGCTGGTTGGCAAAACTGCACGGTTTGAGGACATTTTTTTTTGTTAAGAGAATGCTTGTCTGACGTCTGAGGTAGACGATCCCAAAAATTGGTCGGCATTACGATCGGAACACTAAGCGGGATTATATCAGCGTGACTTGACTTGGTGGTGTTCCTCTCATGCATACCACGATCGCATCGATCAAATGCCAGTCCCCGCATAAGCTCGATTTTAAATCTAAAGGTGAAGCATAAGCAAAGGAAAATTCTATAAAAAGAATTTTAAAGGGAAATTTAAGTTAATAATCAGAATTTCAACTTCATAAACATACTTTAAACCGAGGTTAGGTCAAAACATTTACATTGATTTTGTATCATCAAATCCCAACTTGTCGTGATAATAAAAGGTAACAGTATGAACCTATATAACAAATAAAAACAATAAATTATAAATACATAAAGTTCCTCGGATCCTAGTATTTCTGCAAATACATTGATTTATTTACTATACCGGGATCGATTAAATATTTGGGAATCAGGACCCGCTTATATATCCCATACATATTACAATATTATCTGCATATCGCCTATAAACCTGTTCAAATTAAATAATTTTTTGCTTCATAAATAGAAACTTCCTTCTGTTAATAGGTAAACCATACAATTTTTTATTTTAATTAATTGGATTGGTGTTATACTCGCACGACAAAAAAGCTAACGAAGACAGCACAATCTTCTGAGAAATGTATCATGTGAAATGGCAGCCTCTGCAGAAATAAAGACGGTATCATACCAATTATTAAGAAATAAGACAATGTCGTCTTCTTGTATTTGTACAGTAATCCCGAAAATTATAGCCTGCGAAATCACTAAGAAAACGCTAACGAATGCCGCCAAACTACTTAAGTTCATTATCTTGCTCTGAGATTATGAAGAAATATTTCCAGCAGACTTGCAGAGTAAATTGCTTTTCTTTCAGTGAAAATAATTGTTCATTATTACTGGGATCAGCCATACGTGCGCGAGTCGTTCGTAGCCGCATCACTCGAGCCTCCGACGCGGCCGCGGCACCCGACGAACCCCCGCCGCCAAGTCGCGCGGCGACCGTCTCTAAAAGACTCATCATTTAGCAATCATCATCAGAAGTTGATTGAACCAAACGTGACAAAGTGACTCTGGAGACATTCGGGGGAAAATGTCTTTAATTAATCACGGTCTAGTGGCGGCCGTTCTCTCGATTCATTTTGCCAGGACAATTTTAAGAGCCAGCAATCCAGAAAATTAGCAAGGGCACGCAATCGCCAAGCCCAAAACCTTACCGCTCCCGTTACTGTCCTCAACACAAGGTTAGTTGCATCTTATCTTATTAACGTAATTTAACGTCGACGTATTTTACATCTTCCATGCAAACAGGACTGATCTAAATCCGAGGATATTTCACTCCAAGACTGGCGACGATAATGTGACAACAATTAAGTCGCTCACCAAATTAATTACGGCCAGAGCGACCAGCGAAGCCAAGCGATCACCCACTACGCTTATTTTGAGCCCGTAATTGGGCTCCAGTTAGTTCTATTTTTGCATGAACTTCCTACATATTTTTCGAAATATTTGTTTTTAATGGTAATATTTGAAATGATCTCCCGGTGTAATTTGTAGTTGTTTGTTTTTTAAATATGTACGTTATTTTAGTTGTATCATGTCGCCTTGACTTAAATTAAAAACGGGAATTTAATTCAATTATTTACTACTCAAGGAGCAACTGCCTTTTTTCATGTTTTCAAGTGATTCTGTACTCACTATTCGTAATCATCGTAATCGTGTTATATTTGTAGTTGCTCACAAAACATGTAATACAAAAAAGACATTGATTATAAAGAATATTTAGAATATTATAAACTATTTCCTCTGAAATAAAAACAAATCTTGAATTTTCTGCTTACGCCCTTTCTATTCTATTTTTTCCAACAGCAATCCTCTTAAACTTTTCCTTTATCAGGTTTTGATATATAGAAATTGAAATTTTTGGTACCTTGGAATAATGTGCAATATGTGGCGATATATTCAGAGAGTTTGTACATAAATTTCTACAAATTCAAACACTTGATAGTTGATCTTGGAATTGAATTTGATTATTTTAAGAGCTAACTTTTGAAACCTAAAATTGTATACTTAAAAATGTATTCATTATATATATCATTATATATCTCACTAGTCGAGCTTTAAAATTAATTTCTTTTATTTTTCAAAATAATGCAAAAAGCATTGTTATTTTGTATTATATTTAAACTAGTAAAATTGTCCAATATTACACGGTGTATCATACACAAATTTGGTACTTCACCCAGTTTAAGAGTTAAAGTAGGAGTATACTAAAATATATGCATGTCATATAGAACCATAGTTTAAAACATATTCCGGCAATTTAGAAAGTTATCCAGAATAATATGAGATTTAAAACTTTATCCTTTTTCTTCCTGGTGCCTCTTTTATAGCGTATTTTTATAAAATTCTGAAAAATCTAAATCATAAAATAAAAAATAGTGCATCATTGAATTAGGTGTGGAAGAACATTAAAACTGAAAACCTCATCTTAATTGCTTATTCGTAATATAAAATAAAACGTAGTTAAATACTTCACAACACTTTTAAATACACAAGTTATTTCTAAATATTAACCGCAGGTATAAAACTAGTGTGACCTATTTAACATTTATTAATTTATCATATATTAATCCTATATTACTAAACATTCCGCCTAATTTATTACCAAAGCCTACCAATTTTGCGAATTCAAGATGTTCCTGCACAATTTTTATATTGCAGAACGTATTTCACCACTTTTTTATTTTTAGGGTTCCGTATCACGAAATAAAAAAAAAACGAAATCCTTATTGGATCATTTTACCCTTTTTACTCAGGAATAGAAAGAAATTAATACCGAATAGATACTTTTAATTATACATTCTCACAATCATGGAAACAATTCAATTTTATAACTTAATGCGGTAAAAAGATACAGCCTTTTAAAGAAGATTTTGATACTAACAGGCTAACTTAGTGACTGATACATCAAAATTTTAAGGATACTTTCCATTAACCTAGAATCTTGAAATGTGCTACGAAGGAAGGTCTTATAGCATAAGCAAAGAAAAAAATACGAAAATCATTAATTTAAAATTCTATGTGGAATTTTTAATTTTTTTTTTATGTTATAGTTATATAAGTAAAAATAATATAAGCAAACTTGAATTTTTTTCTACTGCTATGTTTTGTTTTCATTGAATTAAATTTTACCTGCCGTCACGCATTTCAATTTGAGAAAATTCCATTAGATTACCATGATGTTACCCATCCAAATTTCAAACCTTAAATCGAAGAAATTTTTGGAAGAAGTTTTTGAGGCAAAGCGTGTATAAATCAATTTGATGTTGCTTTTGTGAAATAATAAATATTTGATATGGGTACATTACGTTAATTTTAATTCAATGCAAAATGTCCTACTTAACAACCGAAGTGAAAAAAAACACACAGTCTATGATTCTAATAGATAATTATAAAGTAAATAATTACTAAATTTTACTGCATTAGGACGGTACGGCACCGTCAAGGCACATGTTTTACTTACACTTCACCTTGAATAAGAATATTGTATAATACTTCTCTTAAGTGACGCTAATTTGTTTGAAATAAATAAAGGAAATATAAAAATATGTATACAAGTACGTCTTTTTAATTCGTAGTCTATGAGTTGAATGATAAATAACCGAGTAATACTAATTTGGAGGGCTTCGATAGCTCAGTACTAAGTGAGCCCGGCCATCATTAATGAGGTCGTGGCTTCGATTCCAACTGGTCTTTGATCACTTTGGAGGGTCCTACGTCTCAGTAGTTGGGCGCATATGTGATTAGCCCTAACTGCAGAATCAGTGGGTTCGAATGCTGATTGGTCCATTCTCCCCAAATTCATGGATTTCCTGAGCCCATCATAGTTCGTGTTCTCGTCAAAAAACAGTGATTTAAGTTTAGTTTCTTAGGGTTGGATTATTTATATGTGCTACTATGTAGGTATAGGGATTGTGTTTGAAGCCCTATATGTGGAGTCTAAATATCACCTTGAGTAAATTTGTTGGGGGAGGAGGTTGTATAGGCAATTTTTACTACTTTAGAACATTAAAACAGAATTATTTCGTATGGAAATAAAAAGCGGCTAGTAATTTTGTTTTGTTGTTGTTTAAAAAGCGATTGGTTATATTTCAAAGTATATGATTGGGAGGGAATTTATATTTCGATATACTACTTCCTAAAGAAAAGTAATATAACTGATAAAATAATTATCTTAAGTGTACAAATTAGCTAAACTTTAAAAATTAGTTATTTTCAATCATGCCTTTTGTAGATACGTGGTTTAGAAATAGAATCATAACTATATGGAAAAATAATGGAATTAGATAGAATAAAAGTCGGTCGTAAACATTTACTTGCGCGAGAACGTGCGCACTTAATTAATGGGGTTAGTGTTCAAGTAAAATATTTGCTCGCATTGCGGCGAGCTGGAGAAAATGAAAAACCTCAGAAAAAAATACATTGCGCGAACGGCAAACATCCACTTACAAAGCCTTACTGAGAAAGTCGTTTGGATTAGTGACATTATTGAGCCACGTCTGGCGCGACCGGGCTTGATTGCAATCGTGATTTCATTAAGTTCTCGCTAATCAAAATTCAGGACATGAGCGCTCACAGGTGAAATTAAAAGGAAGCCGCCCAACGCGCTAAGCCGCATGCGCGGAGCCCTTTGATTCTGCCGAGAACTACGGCAATATCTTGGATCCCCCCGAGTGCCACATGAGCACTGCATGTCGGATAGGTTTCAGATTGATGCGCCTCACATCACTACCAACTAACTACCTGAGATTCTTCGCTTTTTTCAACCGCTCTTTGATGCCAGCGACTGTTTGTAATTTACCTTCCTGCGGTATTCTCGTCAACAAATGCTCGTTTCCTACACGCACTTGCGCCGTATAATTTGATTTCAGATTCGAAACGCCCGAGATCACTAAAAGCACTCTCGCTACAATTCTAGCAAAATTACGAGTTCATAATTATTATCCCCGGCCCTATAGCCCTTATTGTCGCAAAATCTGCAAGGCTTAACAAACATAAAGAGCACAAACGTTTTAGATTTTATTTTATGCAGACTTTTTAGTATGAACTTTTAATGTTAAAATGAATCCTGTAAATATAAATATGTTAAATTTTTAAGGGCCCCATTTTGAATTAAATGTATCGAATTTTTACGTACTTAGTTATGTACTTCTTATATAAAGTCAACTGACTTAAAAACGTTAAAGTCTTCATTTGTTTATTATTACGAGATTTTAAGATATTTAGCATTAAAATGACAATATTTTGTCCATATATAAAAAAGTTTACGATTTACATATATGTATATCGGAGAACATATATAATTTCCACATTGTTTTACTGCGGCACTCTTGACCCTCTCATACTTTTCATACTTATAATTGTGCCTTTCGACAAACCAAAACTATTCAATAAAAATAAAATTATCTAAATTGGTTCATGACTTACAATTTCCAAATTCGAATTGATAATATCTCTTTTTATTAAGTCAGTTTCTGGATTTTCAGTTCATATGTTGTATGTTGTATTTTCGATATCACAATTGAATAACAGTGGCTACTCGAAACTTAAAATAAATTGTTTTTACTAACAGTTTTCACATCTATGTGAATATTCATACTACTTAGTCTTCATTTATTTTTATTTTTTCCCCAATTCTATCCTCTAAAAGAACCAATTTAATAATTGGTTGGGAAAATTATTTGAACAAAACAAGAATAATTGCCCGCAACAAAAATGGGTCTATTTCCTGCTTTGACAGTGCACGCAAATATGAAAAATTATAGAACGTTGCCTAAACACGCTACTTAAAGTAGGGCATAATGATTTTCATATATAAAAAACCAAATAGTTTTGGCAGATTCCGTCAAATTTTTATTCACCTAAAGTAATTTCGTGCGCAATTCAAAACAAACATACCCTCATCTTTTGTAGTTAATTGCGGTCACGTATAAGATGCGCTCTCAGCTCAGAAACAGACGCGTAAATTTGCATCGCTTTCAAAATTTAATAATTATATTTGCGAAATGAAGTGGTAAAATCATTTTCATGGAATATTTTCCCAATCTGACGTATTGCACTGAAACAAATTTCGAATTCGTGCACGTTTTCATGCCCGTTCGTGAGGTCAACATGATTATACAGGAAAACGAATAGTTCAAGGTCCGAACATTTTTCCAGGTAATTTCGATTATTCTTGATATCAGGCGCAACTAGATGAAAATTCTTCTCATACAATTTTCACATGCGAAAAGGAAAATTGCCAATAGATTGGTATCATGCTTCGTGCAGCAGTTGCTAACTCGTTTTTGGATTTCTTCATTCTTCGGTCGTCTTCCAGTGGAGACTTATGGGAATAAAGTTCTCTGGCTCGAAATGTCGATTGTCTTTACACAAAGTCATTATAGTAATTGCTTAAAATTTCCCTCAGCTGGGAAAAGAAAAAATTGTAACAAATGCGGATTCTTCTACATGAATTATAGATGAAAATTTTTTTTCTATCTGAAAGTTCAAGACGGTAAGTTATGCTTTCCTTCGTTTTATGATATTTTTTGCTATTAACGCATGTTCCTCAACTTCAAAATTCGCTAAGTACCTTCTGTAGAATTGATTTTGTTCTATCATAAACGTATAAAAATTGAATTCCTCCTTTTCCAAAATAAGCAAATTCTGAATTGTTATATTACATTTAAAATTTTGGATTGTGCCCAGTGCCCAGTACTTATTATGGTCGACTTTATCTTATTCTTCGAAAACTATATGCAGTTAAGTTATATACATATAGAAATATAAAAGTACAAAAACGAACGAATACGAAAGTTGTTTTAGCTGATTTACCCGGCTTCGCACGGTGCGCGTAAAATTCAGTAATGCGGTATAGCTGGTATTAATTGTTGTAGATGCGAAAACAGAAAACTCTTGCAATTGAAATAGAAATTTAATATTTTCCCAAAATCGTCTTGATATTATCTTTCATTCAAATTGCTTAATGTAAAAATATTTCGGTCGTCATTTTAGATGTGCCATTTTGAATTTGAAAATTTTGGTAGCATAAATTGAAGGTAGCAGCAGCTCAAACCCCTTAGTATTGAATTTCATGGCAATCCCTTGAAGGTTAATTCTATTTTTTATCCCTTTTGAGTTTGTCATCTTGATTTTCGGTATATTTGAATTCTAAAGCTCAAAAAACAGATAGATATTAATTTTCTCAAAAATTGCTTAAAATTGAAGAATTTCGGCCGCAATATTCGATTGGCCATTTTTAATTGGAAATTTTAATGGCAGATTCGAAATCAACATCCCCAAAAATCGCCTAGTGTCGTTATTTAAGGTAATTCCTTAAAATTGAAAATTTTCGGTAGCCATTTTTTGTTCGACATTATAAATATTGGGTATTTTTGAATTCTATAGCCCAAAAGATTCCTAGTAATTAATTTTCATTAAAATTGCTCAAGCTTAGAAATTTTAATGGCGATTTCGAAATCAACATCCCCAAAAGCCTTCTAGTATTGATTTTCACGGCAAGCTCAAAGTTTAACATTTTCGGCAGCCACCTTTGAACCGCTTTTTGTTACTTTATCAAAATTAAAAATAGCCTATAAGTTATAAAAGTTAAGTTAAAAAGTTATATGGCGAACGACTTAAACATGGGAAAAATTCGCAAATTAAAATTTATATCGAAAAACGACTTTCACTTATAATTAACCTAAGAAGTTATCGTTTTGATTTACGATACATTTTATCATATCTTCAAACAAATTATGTAAAATGTTTGAGTTTAAATTCAATTCAACAGAGCAAACGAGCCCTACAGCACTTGCAGAGTATAGGGTGGGAGAATAATTGGTTCTAAAGAACCGAAAAATTATTGCACTTTCATAAGTATTTTTGGCTTGTGTAAAGCGAAAGTCCCTATGGTCCTTGTGATTTTAATTTTATAGAACTTAAATGTTCCTAGAACACAAATCATCCAGATTGAATTTTCCTGGAGATTTTATTGTGCCGCCATACTATTTGGAATAAATGTCGCGACCTATTAGACCACTTACGCACATATGCAAACGCCCAGTTCACGGCTTGTAAATAGCGAAGTTTTTGATCCCACTCATTTTTGCATGCATTAATAATCACCCTGTATACTCATACATATATCCATATGATAAATATTTTAAATAAAATGTGTATAATAAATCTCAATATTTTTGGTTTCGTGCGTGTTCCGGAGGATCTAAACAAATTTTTTGGACGGCATGATGAAATAAATTTTATACAATGTTAGCTATGTACCAATTATAAATTTGATATTTTGTAAGCTGTAGTATAATCTTTCCCTACAGCGAACGTAATATGCACTTGGAAATTTTATTTTATTTGTAGATTTATGATAAGTAAAATAAGAAGTAACTGTAACATATTTTAAATCTAATAGTTCAGATTTACCTTACAAAAAATACAGGACAATTTATACATGACAGTTTTCTCCAAAAATATGATTATTATTAACATTTCTGAGTTTGCGAGCTTGAACATTGGAAAGTAGATGTGAAAAAGTATTAATTAATTGGAGTCCTCCAAATCGTACAACTACTTTAATAAAGATCAAGAACTTCCTATCACAACTAGAGACAATATCATAGGCAACGTCACGAAGCAAATCTTTCGGTTTAATAATCGAAATTTTTCAGATACAGAAAGATAGTCAAAATAATGTAATTGTCCCCAAAGGTGCAGTTATGTATGGTATACATAATGCCTGGGATACTTGGAACGGTTTACTGTCTTTCATTTATTTCACAAAACTATGCCAGCCAAGTATTGATGGAAGTTCTAGCCAAAGAAAATCATATAATGAAAACATAAATTCAATAGGGAGACAGGATGAATAGTTTCAGTCTTAAATGTATATATACTTTAGAAGAGTCAATTCCTTAGTATACAAAGTTTTATTAATCCATATTTTCTAAAAAATCTTACATATAAAGATATCCGTTTAATTTATTGAAAGAGACAAAGTCACACATTTAATTAAACATTTTTCTAGTGAGCCCCGCTTATTTATGGCAATTTCGAGAAGTGTTAATCCCGAGTAAAAATCGTCACCACAAAAAGAGCACCGAAAGACCACCAAACGTTTAATTACCACCAATGTACAACCCAAATAGACTTGATTTTCTTTTACAAAATTAGGAGCATTGATATACCACCAAATAAGGGACAGATACCAATTGAAAACTCTAATAGTCGATGGAAGCCCCAAAACACCACCAGAACATGATTGCATATATAGAATGCCTTATTCAGCACCAAATGAACACGTCTAGTTGTCAAATGGTGGTATTTTAGTGTAGTAAACGGTGCTATGTTGGTGCTCAGTTGGTATGGAATTTTTTGACGATAGTAGTCATTTGGTGGTGATTCGGTGTTGAAGCTGGTGCTCTATTAGTTGTTGTAAAGAAGTGGATTAACTATTTTGTTCGCCAAAAGGGCTTACTTTGGTGTTATTTTAGTTTAACTTGAAGTGTCGATTTAGTTGTTATTCAGTGTATAGGAAATTCAATGCACAATTTTTACTCGGGATATTGGAAGATGTATAGAATGTATTATTAAATATTTTTTATGCACTCAGAAATTTTAATAATATGCCTAATTGAACAATCCCGCTAAATATAAATTCTCTTGCACCTTTTGCAATGTGGAGCCATTTATATGTCTTTATTGATAGTACCACAGACATACTTAATTTCATTCACGATAAAGTTACTCGTAAATTAACCAAGGCATGTTAAGGATTACTTTTAATGGTGTAATAGATAATTTAATTTAATAGAAAATGTGTACATATTTTATAGTCTTATAAATTAAAAGGAAAATGAGAAATGTAAAAGCAATTTGTCACCTTGTCATTCTGGCGTTACTACCTAATGCATTGAAATTCTAACAAAAAAACATTTACCTCTCATTACTGTTTAAGAACTTCCATTGTGCCATTATTCACTAAGTGAAATTACAGGTAAATTTTTTTTTCTGCATAAGGAGAAGAATTACCTTGAATCCCAATTGTTCTTAAGAGACCCATAAATCATGAGTGAGAACCTTGACGAAACACCCACGAAGGAATTCAAAACCCATAACGTCTATATTTTGACGTTAAACCAACCATTGCTGAAATCACGAAACTGACTGCGTAATCTCAGCCGTCCATCTAAGGAAATCTGCCGTCGGTGCGGTAAAAACCACCCAACCGCAATGTCAATTTTCTATTGTTCTTTGGTTAAAATAATGAAAGACGCTAAATGGAGGAAGAGAGACCGGGGATGCTCTTATTGTGTTTATCCAGTGAAACCGTGCACCGACTGTATCAAAACAGCTGATTACGGATCGCCAGACAAAGCTTCCTAACCAGACAAACTATATCGCATGCGAAAAATCTCATGATGGAACTCTATCTCTAACCCTTTTGTGTGTGTTTTCGAGATCCCCGCATGTCACAAAGTATCGAATGAACCCCCATTGCAACTAATACTTTCCAGTAAAGTGGTTTAAATCTTGTTCGATTTTTGTTACGATACATATGTATTTTACTGTATGCAACAAACCAGTCGATTTCCTCCCTTAAAAGGAAACCGAACCGCACTGTCGGGTACCCACCAGGAAATAGCTGACACCAGCAAGAATTCATTGAGAAAGAAGTCTTACATCTGGCGAAAAAGGTCTGAAAAACTTGTTCTTGTTTCATATTTTTCTTTAAGTTGATGAACAAAAAAATAGTAATTAATCACAAAACCCTGACCTGTTCCTAACATAAATTTTAATTTTAAATGACTACCAAAAATAGGAACATTCTTTCCATTAAATCAGTACTATGCAATTCAAATTTTCTTTAAAAAACTCTTTAAGAAAAACATATTTTTTTTAAATGCGCTGCCTGCTCAACTGCATATGTAGCTAATTCCACCACTTCTCCTAAAAAGGAAGATAAATTGCATCCAGGCTGCAGCACCGTCGATAAATAAATTGCTTTGCTTCACAACTATCTCCCAGATAACCTTTTCTTTACTAATGGACATATGTAAGAACAGACATACAAACAGCCATCCTCTGTTCTTCCTTGTACAAAGCGCGAATTGTCATTCTAGCAAGACTCTAGAGATTATCTAACCGCTGTATAGAAAAGTATATACCGTCCGTCACCGTACTGTTTTTATACCTTTAAAAAATCCAATTGAGGAAGACAGGAAAGTCGCCTAATTCCTTCCCTCCCTCCCTTCGCTGTAAAGGCAGTCAGTGAAAGGCGGAAACTAATTACAACTTCTAATCGCTGATGAAGCAACTTTTATTGCCTTCTGGGTCGACGGCCGCTGATAGTGTTCATTAGACTCTTATGCGCTTCTTTGATTTCTAATGACAATTTGAAGAAGCCGGCAAAGCGCTCGAATAGCAGTCATTTGTGGCTGGCAATCACAACAAAGAAGGAAATTAATATGCTATTGCGGTCTTGGTGCTTGTTTTTCATTTTCTGTCGCCGTTTGGTTCCGATAAGGAAATAGATAATATTGCCTATATTGCACCCTGTGGAAACATACTCGTATACTTTTCGAAAAAAATCTCTATTTATCTAAATATACAGCCATACATTTTGAATAACGTTAACCGTATGACCTTATACTTGCTTAATTTATTACATAGTTTTCGGATTAATATTTTAATAATATTTAAATGGTGTGGGGCAAGCAATTTTCACAATTTTTAATTTTATTTTTTAAAATAAATATAACCAAATATTTTAAAAACAAATTTTTTTTTAATTTTTTCATAATCTCTTCATTATCTACCGATTATTACGCATAATATTCTGACTTGTATACCCATATCTAAACTACAGCATTGCATCATAACAAGCTTAAATGATGCCAAATTTCAAGTCAAAGCAAAGACGAACGGACAAAAATCGTTTTAGAAATTTTGGAATACTAGTTGGTCTTTAAAAAATAAGGCACCAAGTAAAAGAAGTACCTATAGTGTATAGTGTAAATTCAATCAATTGAAAAGTAACACTATAAAAAGTATAAGTACCACATTCTATTATACCTAAACGCGTACATATAACTTTGAATGTTATAGTGTAATATGTTAAAATGATTGCTTTTTCGAGTTTTGTTCTTCTGTGGTTTATGTTAAAACTACCAGAATTAAAATAGGGGATTTACAAAAATTTTATGACCTATTACCATATTTCTTTAAAATTTTTTTATTTGCGGTTCTTATAGTAAAACTATACTATACATCATCAGTATTATCATTAGAATTTAAATTGCAAATTAACTTATTTACCTTCATCGGAGAGTCAAATTATTTATTATAAGTATTTAAAGAAAATAACACCTAAATCAGTTTGTTAATGTAAACACGTTTCCTCTATTTTGCATAACCAATGGTCAAAAGTAATTAAGACTTTCAGTTCCAGACCTTATGAAAAATTAATGATCCATCGCTAAGCGTGGGAATCAATAAAATTGCTTTTGCGCAAAATAAAAATATCGTAGAATTATAGTGAAGATAACAAAGTCAACAAGGTTATGTTTTTTCTTTAATTGAATTGTATTAATAGTTTACATAATGCAATAGCTTCCCACGCATATTACGAACAATAGGACTAGTTCGCCTATTTCAACTCGTTTTGGTTTTGTGTTAAATTACTTTTGCAAGCAAGCTACTGGCTCATTTTTTTTAAAGTAATTTAATACTACGCATATTCTTGTTTAACTTCCTACTGAATAGATTTATCGCAGGTCGCACCCATGGGGAGTTCGATGTTAAACCCCATGTGCTTTTCTTATTTTCCTGATCCACGAGGGGTCAAAGTACTGCGCGAGCCCCAAAAAAAGCTCATGCCGTGCTCAAATGGAGCTGGTAACCCCAGAGTGGAGTCAACGATTCCTCTTCCCGTTTTGTTTACATCTTCTGCTTTCTATGGCAAAGTGGTTTCACCATGTTTTTGTATTTTACTAAGAAAACGTCTTCGGCGAACCAAAGAAAACCAGCGAGGCGAGGGGAACTCAGTTTGCACCTTTGGAAACTCTATAAGAAAAAGTTAATAGAAATATAAGGTAGTCCCATTTCCTCCTGGACAAAGTAAGTGATTCACCTGATCTCACCTGGACTAATGGTTCAAAACAGTTTTTTTTTGCCTGTGAGGACCGGTATTAGAATTGTTGGATGATGGTATAAATTTTGTATGGAAGCATATAAAAGAAATTCCCGGAGGATTTGTACTACGCTTACTTGACTGAAAATAAACACACTGCGATATCTCATTATGGCAAAATTGGCCAATGAACTTCTATCTACCTTTACGGTTATTTTATTTACACTTACCACACCTGAAAGAGAGCATTTTGGAACTCTGTACAAATTTAGTTTCAATCGAATTATTTAATTGCTTTAATCAGAACGGTGAAATTTTGGAAAGATGTTTGTGATAAGAAAACTGCTATTTACCAGAAGAGGTTAACGAACAAAATAAGTTTTAAGATTTCTAAATTGAAAGGTTTGACCTAGAAAATTGAAATGTGATTATAATAAATAGACAATTCGAGAATATCCAATGAAAGAGCGAAAAAAGAATTATTTTTGCTTGAGTAAATATTTAAGTCCTATAGAATGAATGTATTAAGTAAGTAAGTAAGTAAGTAAGTAAGTAAGTAAGTATGCAAATGGATTCATTATAGGTTTAAAAATGGTACAAAAATAAGGTCGATTTGATGTATTCCGTATTTTTTAAACGTCTATTGTACAGAGCTAATTTGAAGAACTTCTTTACAAAATGCACAGAAATTAGGAATAATACAGGCAATGGTAATGCTAATGTTAGAATACTCTCAAAATCTAATGCTCCAATACTCCTTATTTAAGTTCTCAAATACAAGAATACTACCAGAATACTCTTTCCAGTGCGCAAGTACTCGAGTACTCAAAACTTCTATACTCAAACTCAATCTAAGCCAATACCAGTACTTGAATATTCCCAACTTTAAGTAGTTAAATACTCAATTATCCGATTCATTCTTAGAGCCCTATTCCATATTGGAATATAGCTTAGATAAAATAAAAAAAAATAATTTATTTAGAATTTTCACATCTGAAATAATTAATTGTTTAATTGTGTAAGATTGATTGAGTAAAATAATAAAAAATTTCGATTTTATTGTCAATCCTAATCATTAAATTAGTGAAGTTATTACTCTCTGAAAACAATCAAGTGCAAAGAAAACAAATAAGGTTAACATATATGTAGCATATTGGTCCAGTAATCGCTTTTAGTACTCAGAAGAAAAACTATGCTTTTAAAGTAATAATAATTTACAAATGTGTTATCATAGTTTTCGAAAATTTATAATATTATTTTAGGAAATTGTTCTTAATCAGTTACGGTAAAAAAATCGACTTTTGGATAAAGACAGAGTGTTTTTAAAAGTGGTTCATATCTTCTCCATATGGAGAGCTATGGAAAGCTAGTTTGCAAATAACGAAAATCCATTTTTGTGATTTTAAAAAAATTATGTAACGGTAATGGTAGTGAAAACTCAATTATTTCATAGAAATATTTTTTATTTCTTCATAATTTTAATTGCAATGTGTAATAGATAGATATGTAACAGATTTTAAGTTGTTTGTTTTCTCAGCTGAAATAATTTTTATTTCTAAAAACATTAATCGGAAAACTCTTTAATTTAGCTTTAACCCTTTAAAGTCAAGAGCTCCGGAGCGGAAGCATTTAAAATTTGTCTTTTAGGTCAAGGGATTCGCAATGGAGACAAGGCAAGTAATTTTCAATTTATAACGTAAAAACCGAAACGTAATAACTTTATCTATCGTTTTATTCGCATATCATTTACTTTAATATGTGAAATCATATCTTATTGAAATTGCTCCGAGTTGCTGGTAATATGATTGAAAAAAAGCTTTGAGCACAAAAGGTTACATTGACTAGTCAAAATTCTTAAGCCTCGATTAAAGTGAGGTTTAGCATAGTGCGCTACTTGTAAATTGGCCTTGAAACAGTCCCACTTTTTCAAACTTTGTGAAGTAAACACAAGTACAGGGCAAAATGAGTGCGAGGCTGTTTATGAGCAAAAAGTCAAGCGAAATTGAGCGCGAAAGAGTGAATTCAGAAAGCATCCCCCCCGAAACAATTCAGCCTCCCAAGATGCGACATAAGGCAAAGATGAGAGACTGGAGTTTTAGAGGCTAGCCTAAAGGCTTCCTCGTAATTTTGTAAACATCCCGCCCCACCCCCGCGCTATTTGGGTCACATATTTTGTAAGAAAATGCAATAACCACGCTAATTTGCGCGTACTACTTTCTACAGTTGAAAGTGGCAATCGTAGAGGCTGTTTACGAGACGTCGACGATGTGCAGCTCATCTGCGGGCGCGCGCGCGTCCGCAGCGGTGCTGGAGCGCGCCAATTTGAGAAGTACTCGAACACGGACTATCGTGATATCTTCTTCAATTTCTCGGGGCACAACATCCCGGGCCCCGATGCTTTACTGTAAAATCGGGTCCAGCGCGAAGTCAACAACTCTGACCGGTCGTTCACCCGCGGCGCGCAGAGAATAACAACGCTACCTCTTCGTCGCATCACGATCACGTTTACGCTGGCGATGCCGTTGCTGCTTGCGTCGTGCCGCGCCGCGCCGATCATGCAAAGTGCAGAGTATTGGGATCGAACCAGTGACGCTATGTTGCACGATCGCAACGGCGAGGCACGAAGTGGAGCGGGGTGCGGCATGGACGCTGCGATTTTACGCACAATTTTAGGATAAAAATTATAAAAATAAGACAAAATGCATGATCGCGATCGCTCTCCTTCGGGCAGGGTCAGGGGAAGATATCTTGGTTGAGATCGCGCACGATCGGCACCGATTCCAAAACGCAACGCACGTTGTTTACTCGTCGCGAGGCGAGTGACTCTCACGCCGCTGTGGTGTTTGTTTTCCTTTGGCCACGATCAAAACAAATCGCAAACCATTGGCTTTCTTCGTGAGTTTGTAGTAAACGCTGGAAGGCCGTGTGTAGAATTTAAATGGGGTTGACAATTCTTTCTTCGCGGTCTTACGACACTATCGCGACCTAATCTCTCATCGCGGATCATGCCACTCGAGCCCTCTAATCTTTGGGCAACTTCAATCGGATGAAGAAAGTAAATAGTTCTAAGAAGAACTGAGAACAATGGCCCCAATTTTAGGTCTTGGCTCCTCCTTGGCTTGGGTAATGAGGAAAACTCGACTTTCGAAGATATACGCCTCGTCGGAGAGCGAATTCAGGCACCAGGCCCGGGGCTTGGCTCTGATTTTCTGATTTTCTGATTTTGGTCTCTGCGGCCAGTAAACCTCGAGGTTAATGCTCTTGACCCATTTGGTAGTGCTTGGTGTTGCCACTTTACATTTTAGCTGAGTGCGGTTGATGCGGTAATTACGGCGATAAAGCGCTTACTGAATTAATTAGCCGATTAAGTGAACACTTACGAGGCGCACTTACACTGGTGGAAGCATGTCCATTTTAGGCCTAGATTTATCGATGCGAAACGGTCCAACGGTGTAATTAACTTATTTACACCGTAAGTGGATCGAACAGAGATACAAAACCCAATTGCGTTGACTTTTGTAACTTGCTTCGAAATTATTATGCATAGAACTAATACAGTAAATAATTAAATGTTTTGAGATTATTGCTCAATTACCGTGTGAATTTCGTTTTCAAATCTGTATTTCCTTTTCTATTTTTACATTTTGCTGAAAATGTAACAAAGTTTTAGCAATTTCTTCACTGATATCATCCAACAACTTATTACATTCATTTATTCAACTTACAGTGGTCCAAAAAAGTATTTGCACACCTATAAGTTTTTGAGTTATTTCATCATATATTCGGGGAAATTTGAGTATATATCAATATCATCAATAATAATCAGGTTTCCCATGTCAAAAGCACTCCTACAATCCCAAATCAAAATAGAACCTCCCCCAATCGTGATGGGACTGTTGTCTTTGCTGAGCACTGTATTAGCTTTGCGCCACACCCTGCATTCTCCATCTGATTTAAATATACATATTATATTACCTTTCATGGATAAAAATCGCTTTATTCCAGAAATCAAGATTTTTATTTTCATTTATTTGGCGAGCACAATTCTATCATTGTAATTTTTCACAAAACATTTCTTTCGAGCAATGCTGCTGTGGTAGCCCGATTTATTTATTATCAAATTGCTTTCTAATTTCCGTGGACTCGGGAACTAAGCCCATATGGCAACTTTCCGTATTATTTTTAGTTTTTAATCAGAGTTTTCATATAGGAATCGAATGGCATACTTAGTACATCACAGCCAAACCGTTCAGCTAGCTATACCACTCGAGGCCTCGTCCGATTTATGCAACACGTTTTTAATTGTTTCAAATGAAAGGCTTTCCTTTATTTTTCCTCATGCCTGCTGCAGTTTCACTGGCCGTTTTTATCGGATTTAATTTCACTTTTCTCAAGATTTGTCGGACATCATGCTCTCTTAATATTTTCCGGCGCCCAGATTTTCGTTTATTTTGCACATTTTTCCGCTCTTAAAACTTATCTATTACACCTTTAATTTTGGAGTTAATTCGTTGTGTAGTTTTGGCAATTTCACGAAATGATATTACATTGATTATGCAAATGCACCTTTTCTCTTCTATGTTTTTTTTTTAGCCTTTTAACCACTTTAATAAAAATATTACTTAAAAAATTTCGAAAATACCAGAAAAATATTCCATAATGGTTCTTACTGAATATAATTAATAAAAATTAATTAATTTTTCACTCCAAAGATAGAGTGCATATGAGGAAGTCTAATATAAACTGAATTTTAAATGTATAGTAAATTGGTTAGCCAAATATTTAAATTAGATGTACTATATGTATGCGAATACCAAAGACCATGAATTACTAGATGGGACACTCTCTATACAAGTTTAAAGCTCTAACTCATATGCAACTTCTAAAACTGCCTGGGGTAAATTTTTCCATTAGAGAAAGTAGCAAAGAACTACTGCTTTCTATGCCTTATCTAAATTCCAATAAGAACGCAAGAGATAAGAATAAGCAGCTAAAAATTCTCATCTACAGCACTTACAGTGTAGGCAATAAAATGCAGCGTTGTTTTACCTTGCATTTTTAAAGGCGGGCTAATCTGTCCGGCTCGCTGTGTGCCTCTGCATGCATGGTGTTAGTGCCGTCCCCAGGCAATGTTCCAGCATAGGGAAATGCTGAATTGAGAATGGGGAACAGGCAAGTAGCACACTCAGAGCATGTATACGGATGCGGATGCTGCTTTGGGTGGTGAAACATGATTTTAATTTTCGTTCCGCCTCCCCCTAAATTTTTGTCTTTCTCTCACGCGGGAGCCCTTTATTAGTATCCACTTTTAGCAAAATCTGCAAGGTCGGTGGATTAAGGGGACCAACGTCGAAGAAAGATAAGGGAATACGTCACGAGTGTAAACAGTGTAAAGAGTAAAGAGAAATAATAGAAGTATCATATCAATAATTAAAACACCGGCAGGCAGATTGGACTATGGTTTAAGGTTATTTTAGTAGTCATATGGATTTATAAACATAAACGTAAATAGTTTGAGCTATAGGAGTACTTAAGAACACATCTATGGTATGTTTTCTGGAAACGAAGAATTTTTTCAATAGAATAAAGCTCCTTGTAGTAGGTGCAGCTCCATAGTATGTAGGTGCAGTGATAAGTTTGATGTTAGTTTGTATGTATTAATTATTTTGGTATTAATAATATAAAAATGAAAAAAAAAAATTCATTACGGCTTCCAATAGTATTGTATAATTTTTTTAAAATTCTTTTCGGCTTTAGCTTTTTTAAAAAGCCATACGACTGGCACAGGGACCAGGCTTAAACCGATAGAAAACGTATAGAGTATGTGTGAAGTATCTCTGCGAAGAATGCTGTCGAAACGATTAATTATTAGCTTAAAAGTATAAGTCTGATGTACCTAACTCTAAAAAAAAAAAAAAAAAAAAAAACAAATAAATAAATATTTTGCTTGAAATAATTTAAATTACCTAAACTTGGTGTTTGCTATTAAAATCATTAATTTTATACCATTATTTTTTGTATCCAGTTATTTTCTGAGGATTTTTACTTTCCAAATGGTATGGATTGAAATTTATGTGGAAGCAGATTAGTTTGTAAATAAGACTTGATTTGTAAAGACAAGGTTTTTGCAGGTAATTTGATACACTACACAGATCGAGAAGGATCACTATTTTATTACTTAAAAACATATTGCATCTCTTACTAGATTATTTTATGGAAGTTTATTAAATCGTAATTCCTTGCACCACCATTTCATACATGAGTACATATATTGTTACCGAAGACTACTGCCGTTTATTTAAACCCTCTTTTTATTAACATAGGAATAGAAAAGTCTTATTAGCTATTGCTACTGACTATGAATATTCGAAGAACAAAATACTAAGCTTATTGATAATAAAATATTGTAAATCAATGGAATGTACCAAATAAAGGACTGATTACATACCGTCGTCACGTACCGTGCCGCTCCGCGCTGTTTATTGGTTTAGTGGTTACAATGCACCAATCCGTTCCGTTGCTTGACCATTGTTTTTGTATTCTTTCACAATTTAAATTTTTGAAGACTGAAGCGAAGTGGAAGATTTACTAGACTTATTTGTGTTCGCGTTCAATTTCTGTACTTCTTCAATAAACTTATCGTCGTTCATTATTTCAAATATTGCTTCTAATTGTAAGATTTTGTGTTTCTACAAAGTTAAATGTTAACCAACACTGCGCTGTTCCTTCACGTTTGTGTGAGCGGATACGACCGATCACATAGCCCTTAAGAACTTAAAATCATTAGTTTTCTTACAAATACAAATCATGCAATATCTTCAGGACTATCTAGCATCATAAGATAGATAGATCTTATTGACAGAATTTAAAGAAACCTCTTAATTTTAAAAAGTATGTGGTAAGTAAGTTTTATTAATATTATTTTTATTTTTATTATAAATTTTTTGTACCTAAAACGGCTACGACAAAAGTAGTCACGTTAATAAACAAGAGTTCCTTTTTGAAGTAGAAGGCTATTAGTTTTGCTAATAAATAAAACAAATACTTTACAATTTAAGCATTCAAAAATAGAAAACGCATTTTTAATTGTTTATCAATTCGATGTACCAAATCCTGTGATTCTTTCAAAAGATTATACTGAAATTAATTGATTTAAGGTTGTTTCGTTTAACCATGTAGAAACAATATTCTCAGTTTATTATAAATAATGAAAAAATTTACTACATTTCTCATTAAAATTAAAACAAAAGCACAGAATTAGAATAATTAAAATTATGCAAGACAATTTGAAAATACTAAAGCCCACGACGATATCCTTTTATTAGGAATGCTATCGACTGAAAAGGAACATGGAAGGTGAGCAAAGGTAAATATAAGAAGAAAATAAAAAATCGCCACTGTTCGTTACAAACAGCAGCCCATTCATTTCCCATAATGACAGTAATTTACATCCACGAGAGTCTTCGTAAATTTTAAGATGCTGCATGTTTTATGTTGCGATTTCTTTTTTTTTCTGTAAGAAGCGTTAACGAATTCTTGGCGACTGTAAGTAGCTATTTATTCTCGCGGTTCCATATCCTGTCTCAGCCTCCTTTATTTAAAGGGAACGAGTTTCGCCAAATGGTTGGATGGTGTTTTGTGGTTTTGAGGTAAACCGAAATGTTTGGTGCCTTCCGTTTGCTGAATGGAAAATTATGACCATTGCAAAAAAATGTTTTTTTTTTCAGTCTGCAAAGACTGAACACTGAACAATACCCTTTTGTTACGTGGGAGATTTGGGAGTTGTACCTTATTATTGATACAAAAAAAAAACAATAAATACAAACAATAATGAGACGCTAAATTTTAATATATATTTTAATTAATAAACTGAGATACCGGAGGAGGATAGTTGAATAAATTTTCAGCACATTTTCGAATTATCTCTTAGGATTTCTATATTCGAGCGATTAAAACATGCATTATGGAAAGACCTCGTATATAAAAATACACGGCGGTTATAATAAATTATGTTATGTGGTAGTTTATGTTTTTTGCTGTGCTTTATTGCAATTAGCAAGAAGAATAGATTTTTGCATTGCTAAGTCCGTATAACAACTTGGGATTCCGTTTTTAAAAAATATTGTAGAGAATCAATACAAATAAAAATTAATTCTAAAACAACTAGTAAACTTTTTTTCGGCGTACGAAGCATAACTAAAGACATTTTTAGAGTCTTAAGTTTGATTTTTTCCATAAGATAAGTCTGATAGCGTTTCTTGTCCCATAGAAGTCTTAAGATAGTTTGTTAACAATTTTTAATTTAGAAAAGCTTCAGCTGTTACGTAAAAATCAGCAAGCAGTAAGCATGTTGTTATAAGTTCTGGATAACAGGAGGGGAGTCTGTTGATATTTACATATCAATAATAATTTTGGTATACCTTTTTTGAATTTCCGATTTCAAATATCTTTTAAAAGCAATTAATTGATAATAGAAATCAACTATTAAATCATTATAATATTTACTACTTTAGCTCCGATTTAACTAGAAAGTTGTTAAAATGATATAGTAAAAAAGTGGGCTTTATTTAAACAAACGGCTCACATATTCAAGAATTCCAAAAGCATTTTTTTTTTCAAATTTATTGGCAACTTGATGGATTTTTTTATGGAAACACCGTCCACATCTGGTCTTCTAGATTTCTTAAGCTATAATTTCGCAATTAGGTATCAGGACTAGTAGGTAATTAGCTAAAGATAACAGGAAAACTGCACTTTTTATCATTTTAGATTGAGGTCTTTAAGAATCCAAAAAAGATTATAATCATTCATCAATCAGATTATAACAACTTCTTTGCGTTATAAAATTAAACACATTCAGGTTTAAGTATCGGCAATTGTTTCGAAGAATCGTTAAGTCCTACGAATGGTATCAAATCTCCGGGTACTGTTTTGTCATTAGTCACGGGTCTGCGCAGCGCAACGACTGATGTTGCTGTTGATAGATTCCTCCGAATTCACGCTGCAGTGAAAGGGGTAAACACAATCTATAAAAATAAGGAATTGAGTTGAGACGGCTTTTTTGGCAAACAGATTTCATTTCAGTGTGACTTTCAGGTGCTTTAAAAAGCCTATGTCCCGAGACGGAATAATATAGAGCTGTGAGGGAGTATTATATTATGGATTGATTGTATTATTAAAGTAAAGTTCTGAACTTTTAAATGAAATAAATTAACTTAATTTTATTGTTTAATTTTACTAATGTGTGAAGAATGTACGAATTTTTGCTTACGCATTTTCAAACGGAGCTCTTAGCATTGATATGGCTGATACGGCAGTATCTACACTCCCACAGCTCATATTAGTTATCAGATTGTCCGAAAATGACGTTATCCAGACTATATATTATCTACATACGAGTACACTATATAGACAAAAGGATTTGTAACAAGTTTCATTCGACTGAGTACGAGTACTCACTCGACTGACACGAGTACTTTTATTTATAGAAATTTCCAACTTCTTTTAGGAATAAGGGAACTTAGGGGTTGAAGTTCGTACGTTATAAAACGCAACTACTGTCCAAATTTCATAGTTATAGTTTTAGAAATTTGGGCTATGATAAAAAAATCAAAATGTGTTTAATTGGAACATTTGAGAGCAAAATTGAGATAGTCTAAAATTTTGATATACGCCTCTCAAGCCATATTAAATCAAAGAGGTCTAAATATGCATTAGTTGTTTGAGTGATGAAATAGTCAAAAGCTTAAACAACACTAAAGTAACATAATATTTTGTTTTTCGCTATTACTTGTATTGTTTAACCCTATGTATATGGCAAAGACCTTCAAATATTTTCTCGTACAGAAATGTGGAAAAGGTTCACATTGCACTACATTGGCTATACATATAAAGGCACTTTTCCAATAGCCCTATGCAATTAGAGACCAATAATTTCGACATGAAATATAAAATTTATCTTCGCCTCTATAATTTTTTATTCAATACTTTCAGCATCTAAGGTGGCCTTCAAACTCATACCTTCCTTAAAAGATTTTATCAAAATAGGTCTCAAAAGGAAATAAAATTATTCGACTTTTATTGTTTTCACCCGACCACATAATTGGCTTGTTAACTCATTTTATAGAATAATTGCTACCGGGAAATGCAATAACATTTTCCCAGAAAAAAATATAATCTGGAGAAATTAACATCAAGTCGCGCTGAGTAAAATGCTTGTACAGTTTTACTGAAACCTCTATCGAGATGGTCTAATTGAGATAAGACGCCGCTTAGGCCAAGAATAAAAAGAAGGAAATCTTTCGGAAGCAAAGTGGAAAAAGAATAAGGGCAACAAGATAAGAAGAATATTGTGGTTCACCGCAAAAGAGCAGCCGGTGCAGCAGCATCTATCGGAGTGTTGCACATACACCGGAGCCCTGCCGGCAAGATTATCGCGGTTAATTATATAATAGGATGCTGCCATGAATCGCCGAGTGAGCGTACGCAGGAGCTGCGTGCGCACTTCCAGCAACAATAGACGGGGGCATTCCACCCTTTCTTTTAATCGTGGCGTGCAGGCCGCGGATCAAGCCGCGCATATCTGTCGCGATCGGCTCGATCTGCAAGGCGCCAGCCGCTGCTGTCGGCCTACGTCGGCGACACAACAGCGCAGCCCGCAAACAAGCCCTGATTGTAATGAATATTCCTGCGACTATCCGACAAGATTGACACCCGGCATCTTGCGACTTTTTGTGGTTTACTAATAAGAGGAGCTGTCGAAGGCAGCTCAACTGATTTTTATTACCGCCAGAACTAAGACTCAGCGGCAGATCTGGCCCACACAGAGTTCGCGAGATCAGAGAGGCAATAAATTTTAAGCCACGCAGCTGCCAGCTTAGATAAGTTCGTGATATTCAGTTCTGCATACATAGAAATTGCAAAAATGGCTCATTTGATTAATCGCGACGCAATATAGCAAACAAATATCGATTCATATGACCTATGATTAGTCGTTAGTGGGGCATTCGTAATCTTAGTCTGTCAGAGAAATCTGTTAACTCTTTGGGTTAAAATCAGTCCCACCTTTTGTTTAGCTTTTTATGGATGGTGAGTTACATTTTAAACCACCTCGAAAAGGTCAAATTACACAAGTTCACATAGTTTCATATTTTATTTTAAATTTTTTTTTTTTTTTGTAATGAAAAAAGAATCTGTACTTGGATTTTTGTTTTCTTGTTTCTTTTTATATATGTCTTAACCCTTTTATCAGTTTCCACTTGGATATTGACATCATATGTCGGCAATAATATTTATATAACTTGAAATATATTTTGTTTTTTCTTTAATATCCATTACTAAAATATTTAGGAAAAAACAAAAAATTTTTAATTGCTAAAATATATTTTCCATTTTTCGACCAATTGTAATTGGTCAATTGATGATCATTAGGTATATTTATCTTATACTCAATTCGAAAATGATAATTTTCAAAATACTCAACTCATTCGTAATTCTGCGACATAAATTCTTTACCACTCAGGCAATAAATAAAATAATGGGCCACAAATCTTAAATATTCGCTTACTTTGTATTTATCAGTGAAAAGCAATCGGTAATTCATAGACCACAAAATGAAAAATTTAATTAAGTACTAGCGTAATAAAAAAAATTGTGACCGGGCATTACGAATTAGTTCAGTATTTTAAAACCTCTATCCTATAAGGTGAATTTGTTTAAAAAATAATAAATCTTTATTTATCCTTCTAAATCAATTTCGTCGCCTTCAAAGTAATCCCTACCCGATACAATGCACTAATGCCAACGTTCTGTCCAATTCTCGAAATACTTGGAAAATTTCTTTAAATGACTTTTAAATATTTTCGTAGATTCGGCTTTTATTTCCTCAATGGAGTGAAAACGGTATCCACGGAGTGAATTGTAAGTTTAAGGAATAGCCAGAAGTCACACGGTGCTAAATCAGGCGAATGCAGTGGTTGCGGAACGATATGAGTTGATTTTTTGGCGAAATGGTCTCGAATTCTGCAAACAAAATTTAATGCAAATTTTTTGCTTAACAAAGATATAGTGAAAATCGATTAACTCACTTTCTTCTTTCTATGTTTAGAAAAAGACGAATAGCTCTGCAGCAATTGAATATATTGACTTTAAACCCTGCATAGATATCAAGAACAGTACTATCAATCTACAAAAGAATAATTGTATGCTTTCATAATAAATTATAATTTTTATTATATATATATATATATATATATATATATATATATATATATATATATATATATTATTACAAACTCGTCACTGGCAATTACGAAGTCAATGAGTGTTTATAATGTGTGACCCACGAATTACCGATTGTTTAAATAATACCAATTTTCGGTAAAGATATTATCGGTATTTGATTATTTACAAATCTTTGCCTAAGGAATTATCTATTAAGTGGTTAGTGAAGAATTCCAGAATGACGATAAGTATTTTGCAAAAAATTATGTTCGCAATACTATAATTAAAAATTGTTCATAATTTGAAAATGAAAAATTGTTTTTATATAACTATAAGTTGCTCGCATATGCTGCCTTTCATGCATTAAAAGAAATGGGGTTTTGAGAGCTCAATTGGTAGCGTGAACCGCTGGCGACGAACTCGTTGAACCTTAGAGGTTCGATTCCCTGGTTAACAAACCAAAAATGGCCAAAATGTGCCCTTCCAATGATAACAACCACCCAACCCAACCCAGTATACAAAAGAATTTCTCAAAATAATGGATTAACCGATTAAAGGAAAATATACATAAATAGGTATATATGAGTATGATTATTCAATTAATCAAATCAAATTAATCAGTTATTGTAATAATAAACAAAATATTGATTAAATATTAAGAAAACTTTTCAATTAAGCTTTTATTTCGTATTCAAAACCGAGTGAGCGGTAACTTGCATTAAGCGAAATAATTAAATATAGAACTTATACAAAATTGACACCAGAATGAGTCAGGCGAGTGAGACATTAACATATGAACAATTCTTATTATTTTGATTATACGATATTGTATTGTATTTACTAGTAAGCTGGCATTTTGTTATAATTTGTTATAATTGTTGTTTGTTTAAAATATGTATATATATATACAATCATCAAACTTTCTCTAACCAAATCGAATAGATACATATATACATTTGAACATAAGTAATAAAATTGTTACTTGGCATAATTAAACCTGGCTCTGATTATATTCAAATTTAATGCGCGGTGCGTAATATAAATACATAGAATTAGTCCAGATAGTTAGTGGATTTTGCGGCATAGGGAGGTGATTGTAAAGTAGTGCATTACTCACAAACCGTAACAGAGGGACATTGTCCCCCGAAGTGTCTGAGCTGTGAAAGGGCAATTTCCGCGATTTTCAAAATGTTACCACTTTTCGTACTAAGTTTCCACTTCACAGGCCTCCGGAAGCAAACAATGCGTACACGGTGATGTTTTCCCAGAACAGAACTTTCACGCCAATGATTCGGTCCTTCTCGACTGAGTGCCCTCAATTTAAGGAAGGCGATAATTTTCTCAGCGATCGTCTTCTCCGCTATGTATTTCTTCCCTCGAGGGGACGAAGAATCCTTCTTCCGGCCGTCTTCTTGTTGAATTAGGGGCACTCCCTTAAGGTAATTTTTTGCGCGGGAATTTTAATTGATATCATTCAGAGTCACTCCGTTGCGCCTGTCCCTTGTAATTGGGATCGATTTTATTGTTAAGAAAGTTTCCACGATTTAAACCGGCCACCACTTCAGGTGAGTTTCGATTTTCAGCTCAGGTTATTACGAATTGAGGGGGAGAATGAATTGGATTTATCTTCTTTTTTGATTTCCTGTTGTAATTGCTTTCTGTTTTTGAGTTTCCCATATGCTCAAGCTTTAAAAGACAATAAATCTTATACCTCAGATTGGATCGGTAAGAGTTAAGCCTACCACACTTTTAAGGATAATTTTTCTTGGATAGAAAGGTTTTCGCGTTTTTTGAAATAGGCGAAATGTGTTCCACTCCAGTGAGCAAAAACATAAAAAGCTAAGTTTCTACCATATTTAAGCCCTCTATTAATCAATTTTGACTTTTGGGATATGGGTGAGCAAGAAAGTTCTACGATAATGATAAATTTTATCCATTTTCAATTTTAAAAATTATACAAATAATTTCTAAATAGTAAACCGATAATCAGTCAGCAAAAATAAGGGGGCAAATTCAACCGTTTGCGAGTTACAGGGTGATTCGTAAATTCCCATTTTCTTACTCACTTCCGAATTTGGAAAATATGTTTCTCATTTTCCTAAAATTCAGTTTTTCTTCACGCTAAAAAGCACCCTGTATAGTTATATTCTTCTTTATTAAGGGAATAGCTTGGAGAAGCGCATTGAAGAAATTTCTAATAAATTAAAAAATTAAATTTTATGTTTGCATGTGTATGAGTATTAGTATAATTTCAAAAAACTTCCATTTCAAATTTAGAGAAGTGATTAATTTTTTTCTCGAGAAAAATTATTTTAATTTCGAATTATGATTCTATTTTTCGAAGAGCTATTCATCCGGTACCTATTTGCAGTTAAATACCATTTTTTATTATTAACAGGAGGTTAATTTTATTGCATTAGATATTTCTAAAAAAAATGTTTCGCAGAAACAGAATAATTGATATAATCTCACTGAACTTTTAAAGCACAATCGAAAAAAATCCGAATTCGTTACCCGCATTTGACATACACACAATGGGAAGGTAAACATAAATTCATTTTTTGAAAGAAATCACTCACTGTGCATCAATACGAGAACAAATGCAATCAGTCGTAGCATTTTCATGGGTAAAATATTTTTATTCTTCGTTCTTTGCTTAGTTTTGCTGAAATCCTATCAGGAGGACACTGTGCTGAAAGATGAGGGCACTTTGGGCTAAGGAAAGGATAGGGGCATGATATTCAATTCGAGAACGGATCTGGAAATTATAATTAATTGCACCCTAATGACTCGTCAAGGCTTTCGAAAAATGAGCCCATATGCTGACATTTGTTGATAAGCAGACACCCTGACGTATATACGTCCTAAGTAAAGTATAGTGCTAATTATAATAAATTATTGTCCTCTCAAAAGAATATCATGTTCAAGTTTAAATAAAATTAATGATGGGTACGATCAGCACTATAGTTTGAAGGGTTCTAAAGTTTTATTGAAAGATTCGTTATATGGGAGGACTCGTACATACTGAAAATCGCCATTATATGTATATTTACTAAAATACACTAATTTTTAATCAACTCATTATATATCATAGTATTTTTTTTATATACATCAAAGACTTCCTAATTGAAGGGTTGGCTCTTTATTAAATAATACCAAAAAATCATACCACTTAAACTAATCCCATCGCATCACTTATACCAAGATTTTGTAGAACAAAAAATTGCTCAAACAAGTGAAAGAACGTGACAAATACTCATGTTGGGAGGCGACCCACTTATCGGCAATAGTAGCAATTATGTGTTTACATGTTTACAATCGTTCTGTTTACTTTTAGCGTCCATAACTTAAAATGCCTCTCAGCAATAGCGATCATCGAAAGTTCTATAACTGATCCTACTCAATAGAACAGACACGTGAATTCCTCACAAGGGCGATTTCGTGGACAGAATGAGTAAAATGGGAGTGATTCATTCGGCAGTGGCCCTTAGGTTTTTCTCTTCGATTTTCAATTCTTCCCGAACAAATAGCCATTGAGTGAATCATCATTTAACATACCTTCAACGGTCTGTCTTTATAGGGTATCTTCTTGCCTTCGGAATTTTGGGGGAAAATTTATCTTCGCGGTAGGTGAACAAAGATCGAATATTTACTTATTGATTAGAAGTCACGCGAAGGTTTTTAATTCAAACATTCCACTTTTATTACAATTTTTGTTTTTTAATTAATGTTATCTGGAATACATATTTTGTTAGTTACTATTTATAAAATTGATCTTGGAATCCAGGAATTCGCATATTACGAAGATTATGTTAATTATTAAATCATTATTACTTGAAAAACGCTTCTATTTTCTTAAGATTCAATATTGATCATTTATTTCTTTTAATTAATTACATTTAGGAGGTTACCGAAAAACCAACAAACAAACTCATTTTACGATCCGTTGCTATAAATTTAATTGTGATTGCGACATAAAACCTGAAAATCAGTACTATGGTTAAAATGAGTCGCGATATTCTAAACAAATCATCGTGAATCCATGCCTTTAAAATATTAGTTTCATAATTGCTATATATATGTCGATCGGTACCAGATACCTAGTTTACATCGATATATATGAAGTTCTGAAGATTAATGCATGATTTCTTCTATTTCTTAACTGAAAACCAATAGAGTTGTCCCAAATGCTTTATTACGGTTGACTCTTGTTTATTCTCAAAATATGGTTTTAAAATCATAAAATGCAGAATACCGGAAACGTTACTCAAGTGAAAACTCAAATTTTAAACTATAGCTAGAAAATATCTACACTCTTTATCCGAATTAATTAAAATTTTTAAATTGCAAATTTAATTTAAACACCGGCAACTCCATGACATGAAGGAATAATCTAATGAAGGATACCACTGGAAAGTCTACCTTGTAAGCGTTATTATAAAGCATTCTTTGATTATCCTAAAAAAATTTTAGCAGAAAAGATTGAGTTTGAGGGCTATTCGTGGATTAACCTTGTACGAATATACAAGGTACGTACTTCCCGAGATATATCGAAACTGACTCTCTCAATGTAAATTATGTAAATAACTTAATTTAAAGACGTTTCCACCTTTTTATTTTAAAATTAACGAATTAAAGACAAATATCTTTTTCAACTATCGACAGTGCGGGCATACATTTGCCTCAGAACATTTTCTTTATCATAAACACTTACCATATAAAAAATTATTTACATAAATCAGGAGAAAGAATTTTTAATTAAAGGTTTTTTTTACAATGTTCAATTGGATATATGGAGAAAATCACTATCTGTTTTCAAAATTTTAAAGCGGCTGACAAATACTTTTTGCATATCCCTCAAATTCCGAGCCCACCTACAGCTAAATCGAATCTATTCAATGCTGTAATTCAAATTGTATCTAAACGTACCACCTTAAAATCTCTTCCGGCATACAACGTTTGTGTTTTTTTAGCCACTTCGTCTTAAGTCACGTTTCCGTCACGAACCGGTCATGAGGTCTCGATAGACAAGAGCATGATGTGATTATGCAAGAGAAGGGATTGTCCGCAAGTTAATTGATTAGGGTTTCAAGCCACGTCTGCAGTCGGCCCGAAACTAATTTACGGTCTGTTCTTGCTCGATGTCAAATGCTAGGTACTGTCGAGGTCGAGTACTTCGGGGCGATCACTTTGGCGTCACTGATTGATGTAACATAGCCCAGTGCCTTCGTTCGGCCAGAGCACCTACTCTGATCATGATAAAGTGGTTTCCTGCGAAAGCTAAAGTGCCTCTAAAACAACCATTCTATGTAAATTTTCAGGAGGAATGGGAATAAGACGGAATACGTCTTCCGTTCATTGAGATGCTTATATGGCCGAGTATAGCTGCGGCTGCAGATGTCTCTAGCACCTATAGACCGACGGTAACTTTTGTCCTATAAATCGAAAAAATGCCCCGGATTTCCATTGCGCAGCGCTCCAAAATGGTGCATAATATCTTTATCTCAGGGTTAGTTCAATGCTTCCATCCATATGCATGCGATGCGGTAGCACCGCATTTACTGTACCCCTGCGCCTGAATGTACCTTTTCGCGATGTATCACGTTGCCAAGCCAGGAATACTGAATAAATTGCGAATAAAATGCAAAAACTGGTAAGAAGTGTGTGGAGCGAAAGAAGGTCTCGTAAAATTGGCCCAGGTCGGGGAATAAACGAGGAAATCTCTGTTATTGAGGACACTGACTTCGTTTTATATTCAACAGCTGCTGCGCTATTGAATTTTCATTCCGCGAGTAAAAAGATGTGTTGTTGCGGCTGCTGTAATGAGATTTGTTGAGGTAGGGCAATAATGAGGCCGCGTAAACAAGTCGATTCCACGTCCGTTACCTACAGATTCATCGAGTGCATAAAAGATTCACTATACACGTTTTTATGATAGAAAGGCGTTAAAAGCATAAAAGCAGTAAAAACATAAAATAAGAATGTTGGAATTGAAGCCACTGAGTCGATTAGCAAAAAGCCGATTAAAAAAAATTTAAAATTTAAATAAAAAGTAAATCATCACGTACGAGTTCCCATTCTTTTTTATATTATATATACATAGATTTTCCATTTTGCAAATACAGATGTGCGCAAAAGTTGAGGACCACCAAATAATTAACAGAAAAACGTATTTACTTAATTAATTTAATTTAAAACAAGAGAGAAGAGTTTTCAAAAAATGATATTATAAATTCATTTAAAAAACCTTATACTATATGTATTTATAAAGCTGTACGCATACATAATGAAATTGCAACGAGGGCGCATGTTTATCTGTCTGTATACGCATCACGCAGAAACTACTGGACGTTGGTAACTTATGTTATGGATCAATATGTAGGATATATTTTATCCCGGAAAAAAAATAAATTCTCGTGCGATAATCAATAAACTATATCCCTGTAATGTCTCAATGAAATGAAATAACACATTTATGTTTCCATTACGCGTCAATAGATGTAGCATACAATAATGCTTCTACTACTAGTGGATGAAAGATTTGATCTAGCCAAACAAAAACAAAAACTTGTACAGCAAAAGGAGGGCTATCTCAGCAGTTTGGGAGTTCGTATATTGCAATTTCTCACGGTATGCACATCACTATTTTATTTTTATCTTTTGATCAATTCAACGTCGCGACATCCAACGTCCCACATACCGCAGGTATACTCACTTCTGAAATTAGAAAATATGTTCCTCATTTTCCTAAAATTCAGCTTTTCCTCACACATTTTCTCTGAAATTCATGTAATTAATATGCCTATTTATTGTTTTTATCGAATTGCCCATCTTATTACCTTTCCAAAAAGGATAGTATATCCAGGTTCGATAGAGCTAGAAAAACCTGTTCCTTAGAAAACCTAAACTGGTATCTTACTGCTTCATTATCCTGTAATTGCAAAACTCGAAACGAACAAAATGTCTCCAATAATTATCGAAAATGTTTATTGTTGAAAGTTAAATTATCTGAACTCAATTTATTATAAGGGGTCACATACATATATCCAGAATTAGAAAAAAAAAACTGAGTTTTTTTTTATTGATTTTTATTCTATTTATTTGCTTTCGACATGGTCTGCACAACAACTAAAAGCTTTCAATAGTTTTTAACATTTGCTCTTTTTATATCTTCGAAACTAAATTCTGATAAACAACGCTTTATAGTCTATCGAGCCATATGTTTTATATTTGATTTTTAAAAGGTTTAAGCCCTCTTTTAAATAGGAATGGTACTGAGAATTTAGAAGGTAAGAGTTTTAATTTTATATAAACTTTGTTTTGAGCAACTACAAATTGAGTAAGTACAATACTATTCGTATAATTCACTTAATTTTTGAAATACACGTGTATTTTTAAGTCGTCGGGAAGTGGGTCAATATTTTCATTATCCAATTTACGTCCAATTGTAGCCGCATATAACTGCTAACTTTTTTGCCCTGATCTAATCTTATTAATCAGTCTAATTTAGCATATCATAAAGTAAAGTGTAAAGTGCTAAATGGACAATTATCAAAATTCTGTTTATTTTCTAATTTTTGTCTCAAATGTGAAATTGGCTACGCTGAAAACCCTTTATTTTAATTTAATAGGAATTCTTTAAATTAAAAATCAAAGTTGTGTCGCCATATTAGATCCACCATTTTTAATTTTCAAATTTTTTAATATATTTGATGCAGTAGCATCAAAAAATCAGTGATTGGGGTACACCTTTTCAAATACCAATTGCTATAGCATTTTTTTTAGGTTTGAATTTGTTAGTCACTATCTTGGGTCTATTGGGCTATTTAAAACCCTATGTTTTTTTGCGAATAAAAGATAGACTATATGTTGAGGACATAGGAATGTAATTACTTTTTGAATTATTTTCTCGATTTCAGTGGTTCACAGGCCAAATCGATTAACTTGAAAATTTCTGAATCTTAATATGAAAACCTCTAATACAAACTTAACGTTTAATTATGGAAATTAATTTTAAAACGAGCTTGTAAATCAAATGATTTTTGTTTCCCCAGTGTTCTCTACTTTTTGCTTGTGGAGTTATTCGATTTGGCCTGTGAACTATTCATTTATCTAAATGAAGATGTTAGGTTTGTTAGAACTTCATTACAATTTGTTTTTTTGAATGGCATTTTAAATAAAAAAATAGCTTTATATTATTTTTTCCGTTGAATTTAATATAGAACAAAACGGAATTCATGTCCAGAGTATTAATTAAAAAGAAATGAAAATACAACGCGATATATATATGTGTATTATTTCTTCCTTTTTAAAAATCGGTTAAAAAGCAAAAAGAATAGATTGGTAAAAACTACAAACAGAAGCAATACATTTAAAAATTGCATATTTGAAAGCCTCTTCTCATTCTTCAAGTTTACAATACCACTAACAACCGAAACAAAAAGAAAGACCTTTGAAATAAATTTCTGGAAAAACTATAAAACCGAATTGTCCCCAAATGCTCACACCTCAATTTTATCACAGTCCCCCATAAAAATGAAGGGTCATATGCACATGTCTCGACTGTGCGGTGATTTAAAACCCCTGCCATAGTCGCACTAACGCACAAGGGCCACAAAAGAATAGTACCTGAAGACATCTTTACCTGCACTTTTATCGTAATAAGCCCAAATGCCGACTTGTTTATTTTCTCACTGTGAAATTTCCTTTTTTTTCTGTCCATCCAAAAATAGTAGTTCGATGCCCATGAAAAGACATCGCTGGAGGAAACTAAACAAAAATGATAAACAACAATGACCTGGAAGATCTATGGGGTTTTGTCGGCTAAACTACACGCATAGTACGCATCTCTTCCCCGAAAAGAAAGAAAACATCAGATGAAAAGGCGGTCATTGAACTCGAATATAGACCGAAACAAGAACACAATCGTACAACCGCGGACGCGTTCAGAGGGGCTTCATTCTGAGGGCCGGATTTTCGTCTATTTCGAATGCAATCGTTTGATGTCACAAGAGCATATTCAGCATTGAGCAGCGTCATAGTACAAACACTGGCTTTCATCAAAGCCGCATAAAATAGATTATGAAACGGACGGCATGTGATAAGGGCTAAATGTTTCTTCTTTTTTTTCGGAAAACACTGATAAACCCTGGAATCGGAACTATAATACATCGAATAAATTTCAATTAACTTTACATTCATATGCGCTGGTTGGGATTAAAGTAATTTAATTTGAAAAGAGAATAATGAATATACCGAGGTTTCTTTGTTAGAATGAGATTGCATCCATCTGGCAGCACTGGTCCGCTAGCATTTTTATTGATCGCGACGCAGATTGAAGCACCCTTCAACGATTCGAATCTCAAATCGAAAAAGGGAAGGACCTGCCGAAAATAGGTTCTTCCCCTGCTCGCGTGCGTTCCTGCTTACTTGTTTTGATTGTATCGGAAGTACACATCGTGTGAGGTATTGTCGACTCAGCAATTTTTGTTTTCACATAAAAAGGGTCGAGAATTGACGCTAGGAAGAAAACAGCTGTGCAATTTATAACATATTTAGAAACACAATTTTACGATGTTTTTAAGCTAAAATTAGGCGAACAAATAGTATTAATACCCTTCTCTGTTTCATTTTCAGTTCTTTTAAATCCTGAAATTATCAGGTCTCGAATATAACATATCTGTGGTCTATGGATCTAGTAAAAAATCAAATATAGATGTATCATATTTCTTTTTTGAGATCGCTCTGTAAGTTATCTATGGTATTTGTATTCTGCAAATGTAATTCACAGCTTTTAGATTATTGTAGTATTCGTCTCTCCTTTGCAAAATTCGTTTTTTGTTTCAAATTTGTCATATAATATGGATTTTACTTTATTTTTGTTTCAAGTAAATTCAATAGAGAAAATTAGGGGTATTTCGCTCAGACTAAAATTTTTCTTAGATAATAATGAAACATTACTACATCAAATGTAACTAGTTGTTTATAACGACTTCAGAAAATTAAAAAACAATAAATATAATATTAAATCAAAAAATGATGATGATTTATACCTAAAACTAAGCTTTTACTAGTTTTACTGATTTTTACATATTATAACAGCTCAATTTATTTTTATAAATCCAATTTATATGTATTTAAGTCTATAACAAGATTTCATATTATTTTTAAATGAAATCCAAATTTATAGCCATTAAAATTAAGAAGGCATCCACCTCCGAAGAGCGAGGAGCATGGTGAGCTTAGAATCCAGAAGATTTAAATTCGATCCCAAAGCACAACCGAACTTTGAAATAAATTGTTCTCTCAGTGTACAAATTGGAAGATTTCAAAAATCTCTCAAGTAGGTAGGTACTGTATTGGCCGCTGAGCGACAGGTTTTAAAACATTCCGAACATCCTTACTAATATTAGGAATGCGAAAGTGAGTTTGTTTGTTTATTCCTTTGTTCTAGCTTCGCATTCTAAGCTGCTCAATCGATCGACATGGATTTCATTTTCTAATGAGAAAGATTTGCATACGTATGTCATTTTGTTATTTATTCAGAGTTAAGTTGAACTTTATTGAAATTGCTATTTTGGATACCTACCCTCATATTTTTTATTCTGTTTACGATAAAAATATTGCATATATGTAAGAATAATTAAATTAAAAACAGCTTTTTATTTAATAATTGTTTTATAATAATATAATAATAATAATAGATTTTATGATGTACTTCTCAGCATGTTGCTCGAAACCTTCACCTAATTCTATACTTCTCCGGCGTTCGCATTTAGGCTCCTAAAATTATATCACATCAATTAAAAAAAAAAAAGTCATCAAAACCGCTCAATCAGCTGGGCTATAAGCTGCTATAAGGGCATAAGTAATATTAGAATGCCTTGAAAAAGATATCAAATTTTGACTAGAAAATTATCGATAGTTTTGGGCATTTTAAAAAATTTTACTTTAAAAATAATTCAAATGGTTGCAGAAAAATCTAAACCGAACATTGATCTTGAAATTGATTCCAAAATTAATGAAATGACAAAATTAATTGAAGATCAATTTTTAGAGATTTGTCAAGGAATGGAAAATTTTTTTGTGAACTTTTGTGCGTTGTTGAAAGGAATGGCAAATGAGTGTGATATGAAGAACAGAAGCAGCAACGACCAACTTCTTTCTAATCAAGCTACTGCCACTGCATCTAAAACTAGCTCTTGCGATAGCAAGGACAACAATGAAAAACGTTACTCAAGTTGAGGCAATGCATCCCTCCAATATTTCCTACTCGTAAGAAGGAAATCAATAGGTCAACGTAGAATGCAATATTTAAAAAATTAGTTTTAGTGCGGCATAGCATATTCTGTGGGTTGTAAAACAATCAGACTTTCAAAAAGGTTTCAAATTCGAAAGGGAGTAGCATTAGATTGCTTATGAAAAACTGAAAATTAGTTAAATGCAAATTTTCACACACTTTATATATCATTAAAACTCTAAAAGGAAATTATGCTAATGAAACTTAAATTTAACTGATAAATTACTATATATCAATTACTAGATAACTATCTTACGTTATAACATATCTATACTTCGATATTTTCAATATCTTTATTTACGTTACACTAAACTGGAAAAAAATACAAGAATGCTTTGAAAAGTACTTCAAATTTTGATTAAACGAAAATTATCTATAGTTTTGGGACACATCTAAAATTTTATAATAAAAAATATTCAAAATGGGTGAAAGACAAAAAAATCAATTACCGAAAGATGAAGACGTCAGTGTAGAAATTGCAAAAATGAGAAAATGCATTCAAGCACAATTTCAAGAAATTTCACGTGCAATGGAAAAATTTTTAGCGAACATGGATGAAGCAACGAAATTGTTGATACGTGAACGTAAAGAAATATCGAAAACACCTGGGCGTAATAGCAGCAGAGAACGTGTACGCAATGTGCCCTCCGGTGAAAGAAATAAATATTCTTCTAACAAGGAAACAGAGAAAGGCAAAGAGAAGGAGAAAGAAGGTCTTGCTTTTAGGCCACGTGACACTCCTGGGATCGAGAGTAGCAGAGACAAACGTTCAACCAGTGGTCCCTCTACATCACTCGCCGCCGTTCAGTATCCGAAGTTCTATGTACAACGAGACCTTAGGCCCTATAAACCAGAAGAAGTAAAAGTCAAAGTAGAAGCTAACTCCGTTACTATCCACGCCAAGCATCAAGAGAAGAGCGAAAAAGGCACAGCTTGTTCAGAGTATATGGAGGAAATCGGATATCCGAAAGGTATTGATGGTTCTAAAGTCACATCGAGAATAACTCCTGAAGGAATTTTGATAATTGAAGCCGCCAATGATAAAAATGTAAAATTGCGAAACAAATAATGGCTCATTCTGATTGCCAAAAATAAATAAGTTGTAAAACCCACTGCAATCATTTTCTTCGTTTATATTAAGGTCCTATTATTAGAAAAGCCTATATTAAGAATATTTATGTTTTCGTTAATCGAATAGAACAAAATCGACTTCTACAGCCTTCTACGACTTCTACAGGGGAGTACAAATTAAAATTAAAATGTTTATAAGTTGATCCAGGACTATAAGAAACACTGAAAAAGAGTTATAGTCTAAGAACGCAAGATTCACTATTAATCGAATATACCTGAGCTTAGCTCAAGTTTGATCTTAACCAAGCTCAATTCAGATTAGGGAGCAGATCATGCGAAACAAAAAACCTAGCAACGTTCTTATTAATACCTCACTAAAATTCTTAAATTTATAACTAATTAATTTCAGTTATCTTTGATTTTAATTCATTTCTTCGTTCAAAATGGTTAAAATAATTCGATAGAAAAACTCAATCGAATTATTTTTACGTTTTATGTCAAAAACCTTAATTAAATGAAAAGCCCTAACCATAATGGCCCTAAGATTCATTAAGATTTTTCGTCCAATTTCCTTAAGGTTGGTAAGTTTCTGTCAAATCTTGATGACTCTTAAGCTCAACTAAAATCGTCTTTATGCAATTTTCACAATTGAATTATAAAACAATGCAAACAATGAGGTGGAAGCATATGGGAGCAAAACATTTTACGTCGCTTTTGTCATTATCAAATCTTAAGGATGAAGGACGTTCGAAGACGTACCCTTAAGACTTGACAATTCGGAAAGTTAACAATAGGATAAGGTCAATATAGTTGCTAGTACGACATTCCATACAATAGTAAAAAGTATTAAACTACCTTAATATGCCGTAAGGCCATTAAATTTAGGGCTAAAGGTAACTAAAATAAATTTTAGAAATTTTACTTAAGAGTTCCAAGTAAAAAAAAGCTTTTTTCGATTCGTTTTGATTTTAAGAATAGCGCCCTAAGTTTGGCTTTAGCTCTCGAGCCTGGCTTAAATCAGGTGTACCATATGTGGGAAATTTCTCGAAAAAACAACAGGAGATAGGGCTCGAACCAGTAGCCTCCGAATTGACGCTTCGATGCTCTCTAACCAGCTGAGCTACCTGTCGCCTTGCCGCCAAAACCTTCTCGAGCAATTTTTGTTCTGATGATAAATGCAATACACAGTCCCCAGATCTATGTCGCGTTTCGGCTATGCATCTCATAGGATATATGAGTAACATTAAAGGAAATGGCAATAAAATCATACAACACGGATGTTATAGAAAGCGATATAAAATGTTCATATAAAATAAAAACATATAGTATATATGTCTTATAATGGAGCAATTGTGATTGACTGAGTCATGTCGGGTTAAAGAAATCACATTACGTAAGATATCATACCAAATCTAAAGTTTTAAACGATTTTTTTTTGCGAAATCACTATCAATTTTGAACCACTTAACGTAGTCTGATTATCTGAAATTTTGTATGCGCTGCTATAGTTCAGGTGACAATATCATATCGTGGCATCTTTGAGTTAGTCTGATGATAGAGCCGGATGACAGCCACTGGAACTACTCTTTGGCTAATCGTAAAACCATCGAGTTTAGTTCGCTTTATTTGTAGGATCGATGTATTTGAGGATTTTAACTTATACGTTGATAACCGTTGATAACGTTTTAGTTCATATTAAAAGCTTGTTTTGAAAAACCCTTTTTTTTAAATTCGTGTTTAGAATCTCAAAAACTACAACTATATAGACACAGCTAGTTCATGAGCATAGTACATTACTGTAGGTGGGCGAACTTATTTAAACAAAAATATTTCAATATAAGCTAAACGAATTCTACAGCATTTTGATTCAAATCAAGGTGGTTAATTTTTTTTAAAACTGACCAAAAAACATCTATATTATTAAGAAAGAATATGATTTTTTATCATGTATTATGTATATATATTTTTCATTACATTAATCAGACTATTAGCTAACAATAGTAAATGTTCCTTCAAATTTGAGTAAGTCATAAAGTGGAAAAAGAAAATTGTAGGTCTTTAAGCAATGAAATAAAAAAAAAAAAAACAGATTAAACTGGGCAATGCATCTAAAGCAATGTAAGTTATTAAATAAATGTAAGTAATTTAATGTTAATGTAATATAATGCTTTGGATTTCGTTAACGTTGCATCTCCAAATGTGCATATATTTATTTATGGTATATATGTACAATTTTCAATTAATAAGCAGTTCGTATGTTGCTTTGATATCGTATAATGAGCCCAATGCTCGTTATCTCATAATATCAAAACTCACATAACTCGGTTTGCGATCCACCCACTATCCCTTTAACTAATTGAAGTACCCAAACACATAGGCTGTCTAGAATTGATATTCGAAACCATTTTAAACTGAAATCATTAGCAGATAGCTGAAGGGCTCAATTAACTCGTTAAGCTTGGTAGACGCGTATTGCATTGGAACTCTTTACACATTCTAAAAATGCTTTTGTTTTATGTAATTAAGAGTCGGATTGTAATTGCATCCATATTATCTATCTATCCACAACAAATTGTGCGAAGTCAGTTTTGTCTTACCGTGCAGATGTGTGATATTTTTCTCCAGCAAGACTGCTTAGATGTAGCTCAACGCCTGATTAAAAATCAATAGGAAAGGGAATTATGAAGGGGGAGAATACCCTAGTTGCAAGCTGCGCGCAATGAAATACCCACCGGGATGAATACTGCACAAAATATCGATTGCGACGTCCGCCTTTAAAAAAAAAAATTCATTGCTTCGTCAGTTTTGAGGATCACAAGCATTTCCTGCTTTCAGGGGAATTGAACATGGGAGCGACTCGAGTTCGTCTGGCTGGAATTTATTTGATTAATGAGGAAATTGAAAACACAGCTCTCTCAACGGATGTTAAATAGGAAATGCAATTAGAAATTTCATCTGGGTGCTTGTCGCCTGTCGCCTGTCGCCTGTCGTGGTTGGGAGAAAGTAGACTTGCCTGGAGAAGCCCACCGTTTTTTTAATTATTTCTTTTTCTTATTTAAGAACCATTTCAAAATAAGGATATAGAGGAAGTAAAAAAGTAATTATTTTTAGAATTAAAAATATTTGTAATTCATGAATGTAATAATTTTTTTCGCCAACGTTATTTCGAATTTATTATTAACCACTAAGAGTTTTTTCTATCTAATCTTGCGGCTCAAAATAAAAAAGCAAATTTTAGGCAATTATTATTACAAAATTTATTGTAGAGTTTATTGCATATGCTTTTAAGAGCAAAGAGAGAACGTTTTGTTTAATTTTTTTTTTGGTCTTCTTCACTGTTCTGCAGCCGGAGATTACTCCTACGAGAGTTCACCTCATGTAAAACAAAAACAATTTTTTTCCAGTTCGCTATAAGAATAGCTAGAGAAATACGTAATACGAAAAAAATTACGATAACGTAGATAATCTTGAATAGTTTTATATATTATACATATGTAGATTCAAAATCAATGGCCCCTCAACCCTAGATTAAACATTCGTCTTACAGGTCCCGCAAAATTCGTAAACACTTGTAAATATTAAAGTGATAGAGATAGAAAGATGAATTTCCAAATACCTTCCTAGATCGTTCAATAAATTATATTGCCCCTACCGCATGTCAGAGTGCACTTATGCTAATGGAGTTACAGCAAGTAGATCATCCTTTTATGTTTTAAAACAAAAATCATCTATATAATATGTTCGTCTGACAAACGAATGTTTATGAATAGTGTATCTCCCATGCATGTTTATAAATGTAGAGTTAAATGAATTTCCCTTAAATCCATTGTTCGAAAATTATTGATCGCCATTTTGGATCCGCCATTCCAAAACTTCGAACGTAGATTCACAATCAGGACTTCCAAAAACCCCCAAATACCAATTTGCATAGCAATTACTTGATATTTACAAGTTTTGGCTGCCTGTCTTGGGAACGTCGTTTTGAAATCCACAAATAAAAAGTAGTATATATGTTAGACCAGGATATGTAATGCCTCATGCCAATGTAAAATGATCTGACCAAGCGTTTAGTCGTGATTGAGCAACAAACGAACTTTCGATTTTATATATAGTAAATATATGCCTTTGTCGTTCTTGTACTCTGCGTATGTCTATATTGTTTTCACGCGCCGCTCTTGCTCTTAATGCATTTTGCTACAAATGTTCGTTGCGTTCTTCTAATACTGAGATTCTTGAATACGTCTCTCTACTACACTGATTATGTATTCTTCATTAACTTGAGCAATTTGTGCGTGTATTGTATTGTCTCTTGCATTTCATTGCCGTTATGCTCCTTTGCTGCGTGCATTATTAAGATTTAACCTTCTTCACGACATTTTACTTCAACTAATAATAATACACAAAACAATTAAAATGTAATACAATGAAATAGATAGAAGAGAAATAAAACAGAAACAGCAGAATAGAAATAAAGAAATTATAAACAAAATAAAGTTAAACTCATAGGTACGTTGTTTATGTTCGTATATCTGTGGAAAACTTCAAAACAAATTCTAGTATCACGAAAACGTTTAAATCAACACTGAAAACTATTAATACGTATTTTGTCAATATATTTCACGTTATTTTCATTAAATATCAAAATGAATTTCTATGCTATATGCTTAATATTTGATGAGGAATCTGAAAAAAATATATAAACAAATTTTCCTTGAAAAAATACAAAGAGAATGTTTAGATCTCGGCAATAGGCGACCTATCGGGTCCAAAAGTATTCTATCTTCCAGGAATCAACTAAACCCACTTACAAAAGTTCATTGTAATCGGTTGAGCGGTTTCGGAGATTAGCGTGTACGAACACGACACGTGACACGTGATTTACATATACATATTAAGATAACTAAATTAATTTATATAAGTCAATGATTTCGATTTTATCTTAAATCTTATAAAATTCAATTTCAACATCATATATATAAAGTTTTATTTGAAAATTAAAATTGTGACTCATCTACACACATTACAATTTTGTGATCCATACTGTAGAATTTGAAAATTTGACTATTTATTCATATTCTGTACATATGTGCGTACGTATTATTAAACTTTTTTTTTAGGTATTTTAGTAGATTATAATGAAAAGCTAGTGTATACTAGGAAATAAAATTTTGAGATAGCCGTACCATATTTATCATAATCAAATAAATAGCCCTGTTTGTTATGATCAATAAATATTGACACAAAAATTTTAATAAAATTTTATTTCACAGAAACTTAAATAGAAACAATTAGCGTAAAGTCAAGTATAAGCCACAAACATATAGATAAACTTTAAATAAAAATTAACTAAATCAAATTTCAAATCGTATTTTACTTTTAAAATAAACCATGGAGCTCCCAATCACAATTATTAAAAATTAGTAATTATATTTAATTGTTTAAAACATAAAATTTATTTTATCCCTATATTTTTGGCAACACAAACGGGACCGGATGCTCCTAAGCTTAGGCACTTATCCGGGAACATTTTTCGTTACTTCAAACAATTTTCTAGCTACTTTGTGTCTGCCGAATCTACGTACATATCTAAGAGTTTTTTAGATGCGTCATGACAGGGTGACAATAACTGCGACTGGATTGCATTCTTTTTTTAATCCTAAAGGACAAGTCCCCAAAATCACCATACAGATTCAAAAAGATAATACATATAATGACTGATCTAAAAGACTGATTTTCTGCAGATATCTTGAACATTGTTGGTTTATACATTTTTATGCCAAAGTCCGAATACATGCAGATTTTTTTAAATATAAAGAAAGCAGCAGAATATTATACTCATTATCTGAGGGTTTCTACTTCCACTGTTGACGTGGAGGCGGGAGACCGCAGAAAATTGTTGAAAAGTGCCAAGTTGAGCAAATTTTTCAATTAACAGTTTGGTAATACTCTCCATAAGCGATGTGACTTCGGAAAGGTCATTTTCCGCTCTAAAGTCCTTTAGACTGACTAAGAACAACTATACCTGTCAAAAGAGCAGCCCTTCCCTTTCAAATATCGAATAGAAGAGGTGCTTTAATGTTTGTGATTTAATTTTCTATTTAATAAAAATGTTTAAGACTCCTTCTCTACTCTCCACTGAAATTCGACGCTACTGTGCATATGTTCACAGTAATTTAATATTCCTATAAGTACAGCTGTATATTTACGTATGAGCCAAGGAGGTACTCAGGGGTGTAGAATTGTAGGGGTAGCAAATATCTCTTCACTTCAGTGTAAAAAGCACAGTAAATAGAAACTAAATCTTAAGCCCCTTTACAGCTGGGCTTAACTTTTATTTATCCCTAGAAAATTCTCTGGGAATCGTAAATTACTGTACTTTTTCAGTCAATTTTTGATTCATTCTCAAAAATATGTTGAGCTTAAATTAAAGCTTAATTTATTTACTAGAATTAATAATATATATTTATGCATTAATTTTTAATGAAGAAAAAAGTGTTGTCTCACTTTTCCCTAGCTTTTGGGTTATACATCCAAAATGGTTGTCACGATGAATTCATTAAAAGCAAGTAAAAATAAAAATAAATAAATAATAAAAATTCGGACAAGGCATTTTTGGAGCACTCTTCATTATTGAAATGTTTTCCAAGAAGAAAATTTTACAAGGAACGAAACAAATGATAATCAGAAGGGCAATATCAGGAGAATATGTAAGTAGAAAGAGAACTTCCCATCCCAACTGGCGTAGGTTTTTCGCAGTGATTCTTGCAGTATGCGGTCGTGCGTTATCGTGATGAAGAATTACGCCCTTCCGACTAATCAGCGCGGGTTCTTTTTCTCTCAAAGCTCCAGCTAACCTTTCCAATTGTGCACTATACACTTCAGTTGTAATGGTTTGGTTGACTGATAAGAGTTCATAACGAAGAATTCTTTTAAAATTCCACCAAACACACAACATCAGTTTTTTAGCATGCAAGTCGGGCTTTGGCGTAGGCTGCGGAGCTTCACTTTTCTCCAACCATTGAGGCCATATCCACAGCATTAAAAAGATATATACAATATTTGTAGGCGTATACGTCTAACTGATGTAGATTAGTGTACTAGCGTTAAATTTTGTTGTTTCTAACCCTTTTATTCAGAGTTATATTTATCTCATAGTTTCAAATAGTCATGGTTCTCGAACTAGAAAATTTTGCTTTTTCTTGTTGACATTTTTGGTATCTCTTAAATTCAGTGTGAAGAAAACTGTAAGCTCGTGAAAAAGTGTGGCTGAAGATTATTAAGATGTTCTGCTTTATAGGTATGTACACTATAAGTATGTTGCGTGACCTGTTATATTATATTTGTAATTCATGGCATAGAACAACATCAGCTTTCACTAAATAAAGCCGCAAAGAACTCTAGTTGGAAGATTCGCTTGTAGATGCCTATGTAAGTACATATCTACTATTCGTGCGTGACTATACTGGAAAATGTAACTTTATTGCCATGTCAGAACATAGAAATACGAATACCATCCAGGTGCAGCGTATTCATTACTGCGAACTGTATGGAACGCTCATACAAATAAACTCGCAATTAACTGGAACTGATATTTAAATTCATTGTATGTAATCAACTCGAAAAAGAACACCAATTTATCTGTCAGGTGCACGTCAATTGGTGGACGCGCAATACCGCGCCATATTGCACATACACCTGTGCTCCTCACCCCCTTACTCCTCTGCGGTTAACCGATATTTCCGTAACTACGTTCACGCAGTCACTCAAGCGAGAAGAATTCACAGCACGGTGAACTTACCTTTCTGGCGAGTGGCATTCAATTTTCCTTCACCTGAAGTGCCCACGATTCCTTTCAAGCAAAGGCAACTAACCCCAGGCGAATCGGACTCCGTCGCGGCCTCCTTGAGCCATCTGCGCAGGTTTAGGTAAGTGGTAAGGAACCTTAAGCCCCTAAGTAGATCAAGGCAGGAAAGGAATCTTAACAAGTGCGTGCCCCGTCCCGGTTGCGTTTTTATTCATTCCCAGGACTTATAGCTTTTGTCCGTTATTAAACAACGAACCGATAAATTTATTCATGGATTTATGGTTGGCTTGATTCCTGGTCACCTAAATGTGATACTCATGCAAATCAGTTTCCTGGAAAAATAAGTTTTCTTCTTATGCATTTGCATAACTCGCCTTGAAATTAAGACAATAATTTGTGGTTATTGTGGTCATGTAAACGGTTAAAAATCTTCTAAATTAAATTCAATCTTTGATACTAAAACTACCGATGCGCAATTTTGAACATCTTTAATTTAATACACTTTCAAATTTTAATAAGTATTAATAAATGATAAAAAAAATTTTGAATATGTTGTAATTCTAAACCTTATTAAACTTTTGCTTAAATCTAAAGAGATTGGCGAACATCCTTTTCATGAAAGGGTTTCTATTGTGGTTTACATTTAGCAACCATATATGAAATAGTTTGTTTTTAAGTCAATTTTATAAAAAATTTTGGGAAGTTTTAAAGCTTATTTTTATATGAGTATAATAGCTTAAGATTCAGATATTAATTTGCACCCCTTTTTAAGCTCCTGGAACAACTCACTATTTTTTTATAATTTTTATAAATGCTAAAAATGAATTTCAAGCTAGTTGCATTTTTTTCTGTACCTATTATTATACCATAAGATCGTATTGATATTTACAATTTTATGTTTCACCATATTTAAAATGTATGTTTTAAACCTAAATATTTCTAGATTAGATTTCCACCATTGGCTGCAGAAGCCTCTTATCCTTACAAAAAAAGGTGATTGAGAAAACATTAAATCCATACTCCTTTCCTGTGAAAAGGTGCAGAGTTACGCGGCAAAATTTTAATACTAACATTTCATCGAATTCATTAAAAATTCGTTTGTTGCAAAAGGCCTCTACCTGTCGTCTACCTTCTGCCCGCAGCAACGAGCTCGTTTTGGTCGCCTGCCGCGTCCAATAAGATGTTTTTCCTTTTGCGTTTTACTATAGATTGGGATTCAGACGTATTATGCGCGAGTGTGACGCATGGAAATTAAGGCGGACACCAGATCCTGCTACCGAATTACACTCAACAAAGGTAGGGGCAGGTCTCCAGAGTATAAAAAACGTTTCGAATGCATTAATGTTCCGACTTTTATGACATTCTGAAGGCTGCGTGGAGATTACATTTTGAGTTAAGAGAGTGAAAAGCCTGACTCGGAGCTGGGGGTCTTAAGTGATCATGGTGAACTGGGCATTTTGGCGGGAAACATAAATACAAGTTATGATCGGATTACACCACACTACTGCCCAGATAAAAGACTTGCTCGAGCACTCTGAAGTGCGTTGGATGCTGGCTTTATTTGCCCATGCCCTCCAGATTATTGGTAGTGTTGGCAGGTATAATTTGACCGATTTAGGCAAGGTAAATTCCATACCGTCTGTTAGTAATCTTTCTGTTTTTTTAAACACATTTTAGATATCATTATTGCAATTTTGAAATTTTCATCCACTCCAATGAAAAGACGCGGCGAGAAAAAAAATAGTCTATAATTTAAATTAACATGTTCTAACCATTATATTGCAAAAGTTCTTTAACAATTCGAAATAAAGATAAATATCTTTTTTGATCTTCTCAAATAATTCAGATATACAGAACTCAGCTCAAAACACTTTTAATATAAAAATTTTCTTTAATCTTCTCTAAAACTTTGAAGGAATACGAAGAAAATTTGGCGAAAATCTATCACTTTTCAATATTTTAAAGCTTGTTAAAAATAATATATATATAACATTTTTATTTTAAAAACTAGTTTTTAATAAAGAGTGTGTGATTTCATCAGTATTAGCCACATTTTGTTTGTGAAGTTAATCGATTAAGCCTGTGAACCGCTTATGCATTATTATATTACACATATTACTATATTTCAGAGATTCGCCGAAAGAATTGAAGAACAGCATTAGTGAAGAATTTAACGATCTCATACGATCACTGGCTACAAGACAACAAATTATCATCATCAAAATATAATTAAATAAAAACGCTATTAATATTAATATTCGAATCACCGAAAGAAAACTAAATATCGGCAATATTAGATGACCATGTATATTTGAACAAAATATATGGACACTTCAGAAGGAGAATGATGGGTCTAATTGAAGACATGAAAAGAAACAGCTACATACTAACAATAATTAAGAATTTAATTTTCAATACTTTAATATTGCTGTTGGTAAACTTATCACCTACTAATATTGACCCAAAAAACAGCAAACAACGCAAATTGTATCGAGGTTGTTAAATAAAGCCATCAAAGTTGTACAGGTTCGTCGGGGTACTTCTGCAATAAATGTACAAAATCATCTATCAATCTAGTATTAAGAGTGGAAATTCAAGCATATAACACAAGGAATGCAATGATGGAAAGTTATAATCTACCTGCACCAAAGGCCAAAAATATGATGCATTTTATTCTTTAGTAAATTATTATAATAGTTTGCTGGAAATCTTTAGAAATGTACATAGTACTCTAAAATCTTAAAAAACTTAAAAAAAAAGAAAATTACTAGAAAATATTAATAGTTTTACCTACATATCTTTGTGTGGCCCTTTATACCAAATATCGCTTGCCTGAGGAATACAAAATTTAATTAGCTTTTACAATTTGAACTTAGTTTATTTTAGTGTATATGTTCTTGGAATTTATCGAATTTCTCGTCAGTTAGTTCAAAACGAAATAATGATCGACTACTCCGATACTGTATTATTAACCCTTTGCCTTAAAACAACATCTGGGAGACGTGATCCCCATTCTGTGCCTAAAATGAGAAGCTCGCATCAGATACGTGATGTTTTGTTCTGGCTAAAAGTGAAAAGCTCATATCAAATAATGTTGTTTTTGCACGATAATGTTTATTATTATTGTTTGTTATAATTGCAATATAAAAATGTGGTTTTAGTAAATAGTAAATGGCAAACCAGTGGATTACGCAAAATTTGGCCTGTGATGAAACTGCTTGTGGTCACGGCGAATGACAGAAACTCTCATCGAAAGTGGCACTAATAATCGTCACTCAATTCATAAGGCAAAGGGTTAAAATAAACTTTACTTAATTTTTAAGCATTTAATGTAATTGATAAAATATATACTATTAAGTTGAATCTAACCTTATATTTAATAACACTATTACACTACTACCTTTATAACTTTTGTTTTCGTTTTTCATTACTACTGGGCCAAATTTCGCCAATGTCCTTGATTGAATTATTTTTGATCAAAATTATTAAATTAATATTAGATTATAGTATACGTAGGTGTCACTTGATTTACGTATAATTGTGTAATAATACACTACATAGTGATTTTGGTTCCTCCAAAAATTTACCGTAACTTAATAGTTTAGTAATAGTAATGAAAACACACATGAAGTATAAAGACATTCTCTTTATGTGTAAACAATATTAACTTCATAACTACGACAATGTACTTAACTTAAAATTTTATTGATAGTAGCGTAATTGCGCATGACGTAATTTTAATAAGCAATAGATAACTTTTCTAGCATGCTTAAGACGCAACATGGCTAATGTCACTACTATTTATATAAAGTACATACAATGTAGATAAGTAGATAGATAGATATTTCCGAAACCAAAATCATTAATATTCCTTCATTTTAACTTTAACCAATATTTCCATGGGAATTATATTCTAATAAAATCGTTGCTGCTATTCCCAGGCGACAAACTCAACTACAAAGGACACGTGCTTTGAATAAAATATATTTATTTTTTTCTTTTAAAGTCATAATGCGTTTCTTTTGCTTCACAACTGATTAAAAATTCTAATGCGCTTTCAAACTATCTGTTTCCTTACCCAACACCCACACTTGGTCATCTCAATTTAAATCGTTTTCTCAAGCCATATAAAGAAAACAAAAGAGAAAATCTGCATATTGAAAGTAGTTTGCTAATATCATGATAATATTTGACCTGAAAGTATTGAATAAAAGTGTAGGAGATACCAAACAAATATCAGCTTTCCCCAATTTAACTAGAACGAATTAATCACAAAATCGGACTGGCACATGTTTACTATGCATAACATTGCAGGTAACTTAACTTCTAATCGCAATCTCGCAGGTAGGAGACTGTGCAACTATAACATCTTAACATATGCATAAAACTCCTCTGGAATTACCTGTTTTCATATGCCTCCGTTATCATCTCTGGCCGGTCGGTGTGTCAACAAAGTAAAAAAAAAAATACATATATATAAGAAAATAAAATAAAAGGAAAAGTAAAGTTAAAACCAAGAGTAAAAGGAAAAAAAACCCTCTGCTAGCGTAACACCAGTGTGCAGTGTAAAAGCTAAAACAAGTACGAAGAGGAGCAGCACAGTACATAAGACGGACAAAAATAGAAAAATCGGCAACGCAGCAAGATCGCGGCTTGAGCCGTTGAGCACGTCCCTGCTCAATATCGGTTCCGCGGACCCGCTTATCGAAATACGGCCCGGGGGTTCCCGGGGGAGTGGGTCAGCGCACACAGTGTATAGTGTGATCATCGCGGCCGCAACACGACGCAGCGGCTGTAGCATGCATATGAGGACGATCGCCGAAGATCACATACGTCTTGCGTCTTACGCCTTACGTCCTACGTCTTGTGCCTAGCGTCTTTTCGACTGGCCGTGCTGCATATAAACATTTCGCCGGCGACTGTACGACGTACGTCCTGTGATGGAGCCCCTAACTCCGACTCCCGAAGAGCACCAGAGTTACTTCTGCGCGAGTTCAAAACATTTCTTGGCTTTGATCTCTGTCTCGCTTGATTTAGAGCTGCTCGCTCTGTGGCTGAGTGGAAAACAAAATCAAATGAGTCTTGAAAGACCGTGTCAGAGTCATCAATTTGACGAGTTTTTTATTGCAACGAATTAAAAGAACACAGCGAAAAGTGCACAACATGCAGGCTGCGCTGTGTCATCGAGGAATCGAGTCAGAGCACCGTCTGGGTGCGGGCGCGGCGGCAAACACAAGTGCGGCCTCAACATTATCTGGGAAAGACCTTAATTTGGGACCCCGTCTTTATGCGTTATCAAATTTGAAATGCCATTAATTTGCTGCCTACACTTGAGATCGCATTAAGGGACTGCGATGTACGCCCTCAAGTACAGAGCACTCTTATTTTGTCATTTTCAGGGGCTTTATCTGATTTTCATGGGATTGCTGGAGTTAAAGGTCCAGCAAGAGTCGGTTAACTGCCGTTTTATGAATCATTTTGCATTTCGTTCTTATTTATGTACATACGTAAAAGAACTAGCCTGGGCTTCTCGTGTTCGTAAAAAGCTAAAAAGATTAACAACAATCTTTTAAATGCCGTTTTAAGATTTTGTGGTAATTATTTTAGAGGGAGTAAGACTCGCTCTTATGTAACTGGTAAAACAAAAGAACTTAATTTTAAATTGAATTCAAAAAAGTTCTTAATTCGGTTGCTTTTTGCTTTTCTTTTTTTATACATGTGCAATATTTTCGGTATATGTGAGCCAATTTAAATTATTCTTTTCATATTTCTGCCATTTATGAACTGATTTTAATTATTATTTTTTTAGTTGAAATGATATAACTCTTTGCTGGTCCCAAACAAATTTGATTAAGACAATATCTGTAATAGAGTACGACGGCAAACTAATGCTAAATATCATAAAAATAAGAAAATTGATAGCTAAAAAAATTAAATAAAACTTTATCTCAAACAAAAATCGCAAAAATCTCAAGCACTATAAAGTCCTAAGTAATTTCACCTAAAAATCCTCTGATACTACTTTCGACCTTGAATTGTAAGAGAAAACTAAAATCCTCTGCATAACATTTTGTCTGTACAAATTATAAAATGTGAAAAATTTAAAGAATTTCAATTATATATTTATAATCCATAATTAAATTAAGAAAGGTATAATGATTAATTTATGTCTGATCTCGCTTATTTAAATGTTCCATGTCTTATTAAAATTGCCAATAAAGTAAAATAAATGTTTGAAATTGTGACATGTAACCAAAAAGGTCGTATTGAATGCTTATAGACGTTAAATTTAAATATGGGTCCTTGTTTTAGTTATAGACAGTATTGTACTACCACCAAACGTTGGCATTTGAGTTTATGGTTCACAAGTTAAGGAAAATAATTATTTTACAATAAAAATGAAGATTAGAGATGGCAGCGATTAATTAAATGCTTGGAATAATCAATTTGATTTGATTAATTGAATTATCATATGATACTTTGCTTTTGATTAATGCTCATTTGATTATGTTGATTAAAATCTAATGAATTCTTTTGCACTTTTAATATTTGTCCGATATTATTATCATAATATTGCGTATTATTCTCAAGCAATTTATTTGTTTTTCATTTGTTTTGTTTTGGTTCGACGAATGCTTCATGTGTTTCTTTTGCGGTTTGATGGTTTGCGACTGTTTCATTGATACCAAAAATTAATATAGTTACAATCGATTATATTTGAAATAAGAAAACGGTCAGCCGGTGTAACAAGTTATCATCGATCCATATATCAATCTTGATCTCAATCTCAATCGATAGATTAATTACAAATTTGTGCCACTTGTGGTGATGAATTAATTTTTTAAATTAAGGAATGTAGTATTTCTTAAGTATCCAGGCCTGTTCAAATATGTAGTGAAAAAGAGGAAAATGAAAAGTAAACAACAAACTGTACACCAATAGACGTACAAAAGCTATCAGCTATTCTAATGTAAATAAATTTAAATGCATGCACAAAATTCCTTTTTTGCGGAGAAATGTAGAAAAATGCTGTAAATGCGTCGACCGGCATTCACGAATGTTTCCCATTAAAAAGCTGGCGAGCGCTAGATTGCTTACATTATCGTTGGTACTTGACAAGACCTCCGGGAAATCAGCAGATTTCGCTGAATGGTAAAATCTTAGGATCCGGGCCCATAGCAATGTGCAATTTCAGAAATTCTGCTCTGATCGCCGCTGGCTTTGGCTCCATTCCAAGGAATCTTTATTGCAAAGAGCCAAGTACCCACCTCTTGGGGGAATTATCAACTGAAAACGAGCCGACAACAATCGAGTGGTGCAGTAATTAAATCCGCGAATGAATCCACAGTAAATGACCACTACGCTCGCGGAGGTGCGATACAGATTCAGCTGGCGTCGTCAGGTAGCCGGACCTGGACTGGTGCTTCTCCGAGGACCAGAGGGCTGTCCTCATTTATCATTTGAAATTGAAGATTGATTTAGAGCTACGCATGTTGCCCGCCTCCTCATTTCGTGTTTAATCTCTAGAGGAAATTAATGACACCGAGGGAGCATAAAAAGGGGCACTAATTAATATGAACGCATCGTTGGGCTCGAATACTCAAAGTTCCTGTTCTTTAGATCTCGCCCTACATTTTTAAGCCATGGCAACTAAATAACACTCATATGAGGGAGCTCTGCGCATATGTGACTTACGGTTTTACGGCCACCCGCCCTCGCCTTTGAGCCATCTGCGCGCGGGATTTCATGGTCCAGGTGCTCATCTTAAGCGCAGCAGTGTTTTACTAACAGGGCTAGAGCATACTCGCATAATTTGTAGAGCGGCCAACATCTGGAATTAACCAATTTATGCCAGTTTGTCGCCCTATTAACCTCGCTTGAATGGGCTCCGCTACACAAGTCCCCTTTTTTGGGGGATAGTATTTTTTTAAAGGAAGTGACCGCTGTTACCGATAGTCTAATCTGAAAAATTCATGGATGTAGGTAGGCAGTAATTTCAAAAATGGTCAGTTCAAAAAATGTTTATTGAAAATGCTAAAGGTTCATCAAAAAACGCCTAGAAATTGTTTTTACTTATGAAACAAATATAGAACAAATTTTAAGCAAAGTGATAAAGTATTTGAGCTATTGTAATTAATGATTCTTAAAATTTGGATATTAAAATATACTCAATTATTACCTTCAATTCTGAAAAGTTTGTGTCGTATAAAACAACATTTGTGTTATTAACTGTGAAAGTAAATGCCATTCGAAAGGTGCAAAAGGAATTTTCGAATTTTGCGGCACTTTGACCCTTCGGTGTCACACTTCTTCAGACCCCAAGCATTAAAATGCTCACAGCTAATTATTATTTTTATTTAGAAAAACTACTGAATAGGTACGCTTTAAATACATTGCATATTAAAAAAATCAATTACTTTCAAGAAAATCGACGTTAACTAAAAAAAAAAAAAACTTTGGGAAAATCGGAAAAATAAACTTTGTTCTAGTCAAATTCACAGGTTTTTCAATTTTTAATGTAAACATCTAAAAATTGAATTTGATACTCACAGATGCACTTCTTCAAATAAAAAAGTAGTAGAATAAATGCCGTTAAAAAAACTTTATTTATTGTAACAGATGTGTTAATTTAATAAACGAAATTTGTTTATTATAATAACATTATCATTATAGATTAGCAATGAGATTTTATAAAAATGAATTTGCATAATATTAAAAAAGAAGTGATTATATGGAAAAATATTATGCACTTACTTTATTTGATGCACTGATTAGAAAAAGAGCAAAACTAAATTATAAAACATATTTCACAAATCACTGCAACTGAGACCAACAGTTAATTTTTATGTGAACGTCAGATGTTTATAAAATTATTTTGGGGTCCTAAAATAAATATGATACCTTTAACGGAAGGGAAATGTCGTAAAGTTACCATTTTAAAGTTGAAGAGATATGGGGTCACTCAGACCCCAGTGCACCATAAAAATATTAATGAATTATAAAATGGGTTGTAGGCAAACTATTCGCATTGAGTCTTAAAAGTTTTAATAAATCTAAACGAAAATTGCTCTTGGTGCACAATTAAAAATTATAAAATATGATAAGAACAAATATAACCTTAGTAAAAATAGTAAAATGCTTTAACTGAAGCCACCATCGCTTTGTTTTAATTAGAATATGATCTTCATTTGACCGATTCGATTAGATTGACCGATGTTCCACTATTTCATCTTCCTGAAGAGGCAACTCCTCCTGACTCTACTATGTTTATTTTCAGAATCCTCTTCAAATATTAGCTATTTGGTATCTTTTTAAATTTAGTGAAGCACATCACATATCAAACCCAGAAGTCCCATACCAAAAATGAAAAAAAACGGAAACCTCTATTAGTTTCAATTCATTGTCTGTCCAAGTAAGTCATGCATGCACATGTAGCCAATAAATAACAAATGAAAGTGGAATTAATCCTTCTTTTATTAATAAAATTACTTCCTAACTAACAAATAAAATCATTATGACAGAAGTTCAGCAACTTCAAGATTTTAACGAAATTATGAACTAGATCCTAAATAGATAACAACATTTTTTAGGAGGAAGGAATACTTCGTGGTGTATCCCTTTGTTTTTAATCACAGCTTCGCATTGTCGAGGCATTGAAGAAATTAAATTGTCCAAAATGTTTTCGGAATCTCATGCTATAGAGAGAGCTGAAAACAAATCGTCTTCATTTGTAAAAATCTGATTTTGCATTATTTTCTTATTGACGATCTTATAAATCCCACAAATTCTCAATAGGATTAAGGTTCGGCGATTGCACAGGCCATGACTACAAATACTATGCTGTCATGTAACAAAGATTTTACCACCTTTGCCGACAGTTTATCCCCAGCAAATGGTAGGTTTGTATTTTGTAGTATGTCCTTATACATAAAACGGTTTATTATTCCTACAATACGATGTAATAATGGTTCAACGCCATACTCCGAAAAACATCCCCACACTAATACGTTTCCATTATCGTGCTTCACAGTTCGCGGATTCAATCAATGACCATCTGGGCGTCGTACATAGCACATACCGTCCATGTCAATAATATTAAACTTGGACTCGTCGCTAAGCAAGGCATTTTTCCATTGTTACACACTCCAATTTAAATGGAAGTTTGCGAATTCAAGGCCTATGTTTTTTTTTTTTGTGAGAAGTGGTTTATTAGCAGGTCTACGACTATAATATCCCATTTCAACTAATCGTCTTTAGATAAGTACGCTAAGTAAGCCAATGGTATCTATTAATTTCATTTGAACAGAATTTATTCAAGATAATTTGGTTACAGAACCTCTAGTTTCATATCGTTTTATAATACTTATGCACATTAAATTTTACAGAAATCTCTTTTTTCTGGACAGATTTATGATAAAATTTTACTATTTTAAGTTTTAATTTATCCGAATATATTTTTCGCGGCATTGTTTCGGGTTAAGCACACCAAAAATACTAACAATCTATTTACTTGGAATTTTATGAATAATGGTAATAACGAAAAATGTGAACAAGAAATGTTAGTTACTTAACTTTTGTCCACAAGGGTGCAATACGTACCATTTCAAAGTGTTATTTATTTTGAATTCGCATAAAGTATTTCATAAGCTCTAGCATTTTTATATTTTGTGACTCTAATGCTTTTACTACACATATTAAAATATAAGGTATGCAAGTAGTAAACTTTTCTTTTTCATAGCAAATCACTTAGATATGAAACGAGTTGCTTAACTTTTTTCCGACACTGTTTATGCATCTAATACGTGCATTGTTTATTCAGTTTTATTTAATTTAATATTGTAGGCCATTTTAACATAAATAACCAAAAAATATAGGGTTTTCCAATAAGAGGAGTTATTTTGAATAGCCCGCTATTTCGGTAGCTGTCACTTTTGAAGCTGTTATTTTTTGACATTTGACAAGTAGAAACTACGCCATTACTAAAAATGGAACGATACACGCTTCAACAACGCATTGAAATTATTAAAATTCACTACAAAAATGGTGAAAATTTTGCAGTCACAGTTCGCAAAACTAAAGCATTTTTGGGTCGTCGTGAAGCACCTTGTCGGACCGCAATACAGAAATTGGTGGAAAAATTCGAGCTGTTGGGATAAGTTAGTGATGTGAAGAATAAAACCCGTGCACGTCGCTCAAGAACAACTGAGAATATTGCTGCTGTAGCCCAAAGTGTTGAAGTGAAGTGAACGAAACCATTGATCTTTTACGGGAAAAGTTTCTGGACCGTGTTATCTCTCGAAGAGGTGATCACAATTGGCCACCGAGATCTTGTGATTTAACACCTTGCGACTTCTTCCTTTGGGGCCACGTGAAAGATAAGGTCTACGCCAACAGCCCAGCGTCGATTCAAGACCTCAAAGATGGAATTCGTGAGGCTATTGAGGACATAGGGTAGCCACTTTGCGATTTGGTTATGGAAAATTTCATGAAAAGGATATGGTCCTGTAAGCGTGGTCGTGGTGGCCATTTGGCTGATGTTGTTTTTCATTATTAACGGCATACCTTCCTCTTTATTATGAAATAAACATGCGATCATTTATCTCAAAAAATGGCATTTTTCTTTGAATATCAAAATAACACCTCTTATTGGAAAACCCTATACAATAGTTTATTATAACGCTACTTATTATTTGAAAGTGGTTACTCATAATTAAAGTATTTATTTATTTTATTATTTATTTATTTATCGAAATAGATTTAATCTATTAAAGTATCAATGTTTTTAATTCGAAACAGTGTCCCTAACTCGCTAAACTCCTTGGTTTAAATTATGTACGTATAGTAAAATCAGATCAGATCAGATCACTGAACAGATTTTTATATATTGTTATTCTACTTCATAATTATAAATGCAAAGTTATTATTCATTCCTTTATCATATTACACGATTTTCAAGTCAAGTTTTCCACGCATTATACAATGTATTATTTTAGAATGTTGTATCAGCTAATATATAAACCAGAACACATAATGTACGACTATTGTAGAACGTCCATCAATTATAGGAACTATAAATGGGTTAAAATGGTTACTGCCATAAGCACCTACACGAGAAGATGGCAATCATAAAAAATCTAAACAAAAACAGGTTAAAAAATGGAAGAGTCCTAAAACAAGTATCCAGCACACCTGGGCATCTTAAGGTACACCTCGCTGCCGGAGAAGGCGACCGAAGGAAATACAAAATAAAAACGAAGAACACGAAGAAACTCGTTTAATCGAGGCATCAACTGATAAATCTTCTCCTCCCGATATCCAAGTGGCTGCAGCTCCAGCGTTTCGCCCTGTTTCAATGAGCAGCTCCAATTTTGTCTGCGGTCTTAATTGCGTCCTGAGTAGATTTTTATTAGACGTAATTAGCGAGGAGCATACGAAAAAGCTGCAATTGCACTCTGGGAGCTGACCGTATAGTGGCTATTAAACAATTTTTACTAAAGACACTCTTGCCTGGGGCCAGAAAAAAAAAAATTAATTCGCGACTCATCAAGGAGTTGTGGGCGTCTCGGAGGCTGAGTACGTAATTTATCAGCCTATAAAGAATGACAAGAAGCTGAATCAAAAAATCAGACGCAGGATCAACTCTTAACCATGTTCCCATTCTTTTTTGCTCTTCACAACTCGAGCTCTGTTGTTGCTGCTCACCACCGAAAAAAATATTCTTTTCCTCCTTTCCTGCATTTTAAGACGACCGAATTTATGCTTTTTTATCCAAATGCATCTCGAGCACTGAAAGGGCTTCTCCACTTTTATAGACGTGGACCCCAACATAATAGTTCTTATAGAAATGCGTGAAGGTACCCCAAATGGAGAACGATTTTCAAATTTAATGACTTTGTAAAAAAGGGATTGATGGGTGTCTTAAGAAAGCCTTAAAAAATCTGTTCCAGAGCATGTTTCTTTTAATATTTTTTTTCTTTAGGGCAACACTACAAATCTACGTACGTATGAGAGATATGCGTGTTAGATTCGTGGACCGATCGTAGCTTGATTTAATAGCCTGACTTTTAGTGGATCTTAAATCAAAATTTCACGTTCGAAGGAGGTTGACTACCTGGGAAAGTGGTTAACTTTTCGGTTTGATTGAAAGGGGTACGACGTGGGATGATAATTCTACCACAACTATTCTATTTTGATATAATAACATACTACAAAAAGAATACAGGTACGGCGGTGTTGCGTAATTACATCTCTTTCGATTTTATTACGTACTGAACAACAGCTTTCCCACGCAATAACCAAAATACATATGGGTGTAATCAAAAGGTGTTGTACTATACAGTGAACGAAAGAGCCTGCTATTTATAATAAAAATTTGCTTCAACAAGCGCTTGGCCAAATGTCTTGCAGCGATGATTATTTCACGCCAAACAGTTGTATTAATAAGCCAAATATATTTATGCACTTTAAAATCTATTCTTGTGTCTAAGTAAAAATAATCTTTTTTTAACTTGACGATACCAACAAAACTAATATGTAGTACACTTTCGAAAATTAAAAATATTGAATGAATCTTTTAAAGCTGGGAAGATTTTGTTTTAAACAAAAAACCAAAAATAAAATCGAACTCAGGATTTCTTTTTTCGCCAACCCTAAGGACACTTTTTTTAGTCCATGATTAAGCGGCGAATAAGTAATCTAGGTTTAAAAATCGAAAAGTTGGGCTTTAATGGATAAAAACAATAATGAAAAATATCTAGATATGTTCGATAATTTTCAGAGTAGAATTTATATCAGACAAGCCAAAAAGTAAGTAGTATTTATATTACATTTAATAGAAAACTGAAAAGGAATATTTTTACAAAAAATATAAAAACAGTTCCATAAGAAAGTCTATTTTAATAACACAAGTTAACAAATTTCAACTTTTTTTTACCTTATACGAGATACATTTTTGTGATGTACTAAAGCAAATCGTATTTTGAGCATTTATGAAAATTTAAAAAAAATAATGAAGGAACATGGCAAGAACTCGTAATATGACTGAAGTAAAAGGCTAAACCTTTTTTTAGATACATATATAGTAATATAAAATACCACCACCCTATAATTGTTAATAACAATTTTCAGGAACAAGTTTTTCAAGAGCGTGCGCTAGTTGTGATTTTCAGTCTCTTTCAATTGTATGAAATAGTAATAATAATGATGAAATATAAAATTAATAGAATATTTCGGAAAGTGTAAAAGTTTTTACTTAAAGTAGTTAGTTAATTTAGAAAATTAAAAATCAAAACTGCAATATTTGGACTTATTTTAGTTCTAAAAAGTTAATATTTGAAACTAAGTTAAGGTGTTTATTATTAAAAAATAATAATATATTCTAAATATTTAATAAAAATAGCGAATTACATAAAAATGTAAGAACAAAATTTGACCAATTTTTTGGAATAGGCAAAAACACGTCCAAGCAAAATAGCTGTCAAAAATTAATTGAACATTCAAAGCAGCCGAGCTTGTCAGCATAAGTGAGGGATATGAGTACCAGCATAACGCCATAAAAAAATCGAAAATCGAATATACGTAGCCCGCGGAAATTCAAAATTAGCGATACTATTTGAACAGACCTCGTAGACATATCTGTCTGTCAGAAAACTTGGCAATTTTTACTATATGGGTTGGAAAATTCCCCTACGCTAAACCGATTCGAAAGCTTTTTCAATATCTAACTCTTAACCACTCCTGTTAACAATTCTAATCCCATTTTTTCATTAACCTAGAAAGATAATCATGTTCCAGATGCCGTTAAAGGTAGCCTTATGTCGCAGAAACGTATGTCACTTTATTTGTGTATATTATAAAGTTTAAGTACATTTTACTATATTTTCGGATGTTACAGATTAGTTCAGGTATTAAGAAAAATATTAACGTAAGTATTTTGTTAATATTTTTATTTATTTAAAAGTTAGAAGAGAAAACGTAGAATCCTCTTAAAAATTAGTTAAAAATATTTAGCTGCCACCAACGTCTCGTGGATTTATATTATCTTACTAGGGTAAATGTAGTATGTAATTCTTTCTGTTCAACCAGTGTAAAGTGATGTATACTTAGGTCTAAAGCCCAGTTGTTGTGGGGGAATAATTTGATTATTCTCGAGGGGAATACTTATCATTTCATATATTAGCTGTTCGAGCTTACATATTGTGTTCAGCATGCTAATGGGTCTATAACTATTTACATCTTTCGGTTCTTTTCTAGGCTTAAGGAGGAGGACAACTTTAGTAATTTCGCATCTTTTCACAAAATATGAAGTTTTTAAGTATGCATTGAAAGCGAATGTAAGGAAAATAATTCCTTGCTTCGGTAACTGCTTAAATACCTCAGCTTTAAGGTTAACATTTCCAGCTGGTTTCCTATTTTTAAGAATGCTTATAATGGTTAGACTTTGAAATATAGTTTTTTTAAAGTTACACAGATAGTTTAATTCAAGTATATAAGTCTTGCATTTTACCATGATGACGAAATTAAACATTTGTTATTTTTATTGCTTAGTAAAGTAAAGTAAAAGTAGTTTATAAAATGTATAATATGTCCCCAAATTTTAAAAACGTAATTCGAACTACTACCCTAAGTGTATGCCTACAGAAGTAATTTCAATAATGCACCCCGAGCATTAAAAAGTAAAGCGAAAGCGCCGCCGTATTATAATTCCTTTTGTTTTTAAACGTAAAATTTCGCACGCCGAACTTTACAACTAATTTACAGTCTGTTTGGTAAGAGCGTATCGACGATTTTTTCGAATGAAAGAGAAAGATACATAAATATTTAAAGTGGAGGGGATAAGTATTACCTATATTTATGCGCGTCATGCTTAAAGTCTCTTGCGTTGATTTTTCTACTGTTAAGATCCATTTTCAACATAAGTGCTTTATTTCATAAACGTTTTGAAGCTGTGTTTCTCTGTCTTCATCCGAAAGGACTTAAATGGACTTATGCCCAAGCAGCGTGATATATTAAAAATCATGCGTCTTTTGTAAAGAAGTTGTATAAGAAGTTTTCTGAGGAAAAAAACGTCGACGACTTGACAAGAAGGGATAAAACAAGAAAAACATAAAATAAAGAAGACATCGCAATTTTGAAGCTTTTTGAAAAAGAGCCACAAAGGAGTTTGAGGCGAGCTAGAAGCAAATTAGCGGAAAAAGGTATCAATGTGTCTCTCTATACCATACGCCAAAGAGTAAGAGAAAATTCCATCAAAACACCGCAGTACTACAATCAGACTACTTATATCCGAAAAGCACATCGAAAACCGTTTGAAATGCGCTAATGAAAATTTGAACCGTGATTGGACAAACGTCGTGTCCACTGACGAATCATCATTTTGGGCATGTCAAGGACCTAAACGAATATGGTTAAAAAAATTACGGCATTACATAATACGTACTGTAAAACACCCAATAAAAATTCATGTGTGGGGATGATGTTTCTATTCGCAAGGCCTTAGATTTAATATTATACTTATACTTATAGTCTAGACAAACACTTTAAGATAAAAAAAACTTCCCTTGCCACTTCAGAACCTACGAAAAGAAAACTCAGAAACTATTTTGGTTACCAGTTCAAGCTTTCAAGGATTTTGAACGTGTAGCGTCACAGGACCGAAGGCACATCCCCACCGACCAAGCAGAACAAAAATATTTTTATTCAAAAGAGTTGTTAAAACCAGAGACTAGTTGAAAACTGAATTGCAACATTACAAAATATTGGAAAATTGTCAAACAGACTTTTGAAATCTTCAGTGCCGCAGCAGAATTAAGTAAAAGGACTGATGCTGAAAAAACGATAGTCTGTTAAATAAAACATTAGGACAAGAAGGCATTGAAATTTGCAATTCATTTGCCTTGCTAGAAGAAAAGTTATTAATTTTTAATATTTTCATTAAGGTATTGCCATTGCATTTGTCGTATTTGAATGAATTTTAATTTCAGATAATTATAGCGACCTGTAGACGAACTAGTGCATATCCGAGGCCACAACTTTCACCAGCTGTAGCTTAGCCGCTTAAAAATATTTTCACTGAAATAAAGTTACAAACGATAGTTGAAATGTGAAATGTGAAATCGTAAGATGTCCTTACTCTCATAAAAATATATTTTAGGGGTTCCTTTAAATCAAAAATCAGGAAAATCCTCATTTCATTCAGTTCTACTTTTCAAAAAATTAACAAGATCATACCTGAGCGCATCGGGAATAAAAATTTTCAAGAGAGATTTCTCAAAACTATATTTTCAGTAACTCAATAACCCTTCAACCCATTCAACTCAATTTTTGTTACAATTCCTTAATAGCATTCTGCAGTTGTAAAATTGTCTACGATTAAGCAATGTCCGCTTAGTACTAAAATTCTAATAAGCCCAACAAAAGATACCCAACTGACAAATTTTATAACGTCAAATTTGTTAACCGCGAACATAATTTTAGGCGTGAAGTTTTCATTTTGTTTTCATCTGTCTTTCAGCCGTTTTTATTTGGCTCTTTTAATTAATCGCTTAACAACTTTCTACTTTTACATGACCAAATTGTCTTGAAGTTCTTAACTAATTAAAATAATTTAAATCTATTCTTGGAATTTGTGAAAGTTAATTTTACGCACAATTTACTAGTTATATTTATTAGCACGCGATGGCGCTGACCATTATATGAATTAGGAATGTTACAGTTCAGTGGCCGGATACACTACCACGAATCTCAATGTAGGCCAATCAACAGTCCAACAAGTATGCGTAGACGTCAGAGTGGAACTAAATTTTTCGTAGAGTAGTTTGGGCTGTTAATTTGCTGCGATTTTCTTGTCTCCCCGAGTAGGAGGCGATGTTGTTTACCTAGTTTTAAGCTTAACCAGACCACGCGACTCAAACAAGACTCCCAACGTTAAGAAATGCACTGACCAGTGCGCGGCTTGTGTGCATGTGTCCCTGGCAGGGGAGGATTTTATCAGTGCCGAAAACCAGCGAGCCTCAACTCCCCGCGAGATTTGTGAGCGGTCCGACCGTCCTGCCGAAATCCAGTGACCTTCGCGCCAGTTAAAATTCCGAGAAGCACCGAACCAGCCAATGCTAGAGGACAATGCCAGTGAGGAAGTATCGCAGGGAAACGAGTGAGGTCAGCTGTTGCCTGAAGTACATCGTCTTCGGCTTCAATGTGCTCTTTTGGGTGAGTGACCCCCGAATGTTTCTTTGTTCCTGGTCGGTGCAGTCTTACACAAGAAACAATTCCGCAGATGATAGGCCTGGGCATCCTTGCGATCGGGCTCTGGGCATGGAAGGAGAAGGACATATTCAGCAACCTCTCAAAGACGTCCTACATTCTGCTGGACCCCGCATTCATCCTGATCTGCATCGGGGCCGTCACCTATGTGATCGCGTTCACCGGCAGTGTGGGCGCCCTCAGAGAAAATACCTGTTTATTAGCAACGGTAAGTTGGCCGCGGTCTATTGCACCGCAGTTTGTCACAGAGCACTTTCGCTCCGGCCGTAAAAATGTTGTTGGTTTTCTGCCGCAACGCCCGTAACGGATGCCGGGTCTGCGCAATTACCCGAAACCACCGATGATTGCTCAATTAGGCCTCTGCGCTTGATTTTGTCCATCAGCTGGGCCCCCTGGGGCAGGGGGTTTTACACACTTTCGGCCGCAGCGGACTTAGTCAATTGCCGATTTCTCTGCGGTTGCATTCAACCATTTTCCTTCCCCGCCCGGGGCTCGCTATCGAGTCACCTGAGTGGCTCTAAGCAAAAGGGAACCGGTTAGCTAAGAACTAGAATTAGCTAAGCGTTGAGGCGGCCGATTTGGACGGGGGGTCTTAAAGCGGAAATGTCAATGCCAAGCAATAAACGCGGATGAGGTGCTCACCGAACGATGGTCTAATCTCCGCAGATCATAAAGGCTGCCTTGTGCAAATTTCTGATTTATTACTTCCTAGATGCATTCGCAAAATGGGGTCTGCAGAGATATTCGCGCTCAGTGGAAGCTCAAATAAGAATGGTTTCATACATTATTTAAATATATTCGTTCACCTTAATATAGCCTTCAAATACAATGCGATACGTACAGAGAACCAAGATATTTTAGTCTTTGGGGCACACAGGTAAAAAGTAAATATTGATTTTTAAACAGAATTTTTCCCGCAAAAACCCCAGAAGTGTGCCAAAACCAGAAAATATTTCCAGTTATAGGTAGAACCTGTGACTCAAAACATTCACTCAAAGTGTCCAGAATAAATTTTTTTTACAGATAGATATGTATATTTCAAAAGATGATGTACAGATCATTTACAGCCAGATTCTATAATATTTTAAACGTAGCCTAGCAAATTTATTTGTTTGAAAATTTGAAATTAAAATTAAATTTGTGAATAAAAACCCAATGGAGCATGTAAACTTAAACTACTTAAAACTAATACACAGAATCCAAGAGTTAAAACTACTGTAGTATTTACTGTATATGTTACATACAGTGTGCTAAGATCTGAATAGGGATAAACCAATCGATTCTACATGTTTGTTCGGAGTAACACTCTTAACTCAACACCCGTCCAATGATCGCCGGCACGCGGAACGGAAAGTCCAGCAAAATCAAATCTTAAAGCACTGGTGCATGTAAAAATATATTTAACATTGTATTTGGTCCTTTATACTTCAATAAGATTTATATCTTTAGTCCCCTACATTTTTGAAGCTTAATTTCTACTTGAAATCACCATTATTTAATCAAAGTTCGTTTTATAGCTCACTTCGACTTTTCTAAACCCGAGCAAAATTTCAGCCATAAGGAAATTGTATTGAACCTAATTAAATAAAATATTTCTTGCAAAGCATTTTCATTTTTTAAATAAAATTTGTCATTTTGTAATTAAAATTTTACATTTCAATTATTTGTCAAGTCCAATGTTATTGAGGCTTCGTCGTGAGTTATTCAATACAAAATCTTTCGATTGAATTCTAAATTCTCTAGTATATAGAGCCATCATGATTTGCGATCGATACCAAAATTTGGAAAACGTTCTGGATTTGTGTAAAACCCACAAGCTATAGCAATAATCTTGATACCGTAGAAGCGTAAATTTTTGTATTCTTATAACTTTTATTATATATATAAGATTGGATAGATTATTTAATTTTTATAAGAATTTATTTCAAATACAAAATTTTTTTTTTCAATTTTCAGTATGCCATATTCCTTTCAATTCTGTTAATATTGGAAGTAGGTTTAGGTACATTAGCGTTTGTCTTCAAAGATAAAGGATGGGTAAGAAAACCCTCTACTTACAAACAAATATTTTGAATAAATTCTCAATCAATTATTTTATTAATAACAGATAAAAGATCAGGCAACAGAAGGTTTACGAGCATTCATAATCTACTACCGGGAGGATCCAGATCAGCAAAATCTAATTGACTGGATTCAAGAGGATTGGTTGCAGTGCTGCGGCATCGAAGGCCCCAAAGACTGGGATAGTAATAACTATTTTAATTGTTCCTCACGAGCTGTGGGAAGTCGGGAAGCTTGCGGTGTACCATTTTCATGTTGCAAACGGAAACCTCATGAGATTATTAAGAACAAACAATGTGGTTATGATGTCCGAAAGGAGGGATATGTAAGTATTTCATTTTTTTTTTTTTTTAATTTTATAAAGCTTGAAAATTTCCTACTAATAATATTTTTAATCGCTGCACTTACGAAATATTATTAACGCTGTACAGCCTGCTGAGCGTCACATATTCGAAAGAGGTTGTCTTCGGGCTGGGGAGGATTGGTTAGAAGGTCACTTGTTCCCGGTTGCTGGCGCCTGTGTTAGCGTTATGGTTATTCAGGTCCTGAGTAATTTTAAAATTTCCTTACTAATTTTTATGTTGAGTGTGGACTTTTTGTTTTTTTAGCAAGTGTATTTTTATGGGCTTGTTATGTTAATTTTTATCGTGGACTACACAAAGAAAATCTCTAATAATTAAAGCATGTTAAATTAACCTATCAGTTGATTAATATAATCAATCAAGGGAAGCCAAAGGGGCATTCTTCTTAAAAGCTTAGCACTTTGATTTGTTTTTCGCAAACATTGTGAACTTAGTAAAATAATTAATTTCTCCGTCACAGGTAATGCTTTTTGGAATTGGTTCGCACAAAATAAAATATTGAATCACTTCTAAACACTACATCAAATTTAATATGGTGTAACAAAATTTTTCTTGGATTAAGGAAGACTTTCTTTTCGCTATTTTGTGTGCATGCGAAATTTTTACTCATATCGTTATTTTTATTTAAGTTTTTTTTGTATTGCAATATACGCAGCAAAGTTTCTTTTATATTTGTTAGAATTATGATGTGTCAAAAATCATTTATGAGAAAGGTTGTGTACAAGCCGGCGAAGAGTGGGTCGAACGCAATCTAATTGCAATCGCTTCCACAGCCATTTTCTTAGTATTCATGGAGGTAAGTAAGACAATTATATTATTATACAATTTTTTAAAAGGAATTGAAACTATTTCCTGTGATAATAATGTGCGTACTTATAACGTATTTTAAGAAGCAATTAAATTTTTTCAATCTATAATTGAATCGGTCATTTCAAAAACCACATAAGCCAAGTTTTTTCCAAACATACTTTTTTATGACGATCGTTTCTTACAAAATTAGTCCCATAATCTGGGTAAAACCCATGAAAATCAGTACATTCTTTCCTCTTCAAACAATACCGCGTAGTCTTCATGAATTTATTTATAGATTCGTTAAAAATTAAATTTTAGCGGGCCATAAATACTGAAAATAAGCCAGATAAGAATGATAGGAAATATAAATACATATTATAATGATATTAAAACATAAAAATGTTGATGTTTAAATGTTATCTTCATTAACTTTGATTAAAAATTGGATTAACATAACCGTTTTGTTTAAAATAAATACCACCTAACCCTGTTTTTTGTTAAAACAATATAAGTCAAGAACAATTCTTCTATTTGGCTTAAGTTAGGAATAGGGGAAATGGGCCGATTCGAATAAAATTTTGCAAGAGTCTTCCGTTTGGTCTAAAACAGAACGATCTCAAAAAAATTTTTGTCGGTTGGCTATAGTTTTCAAAATTTTATTCGAATTGGACCATTTCCCCCATTCTGAACTTGTTCCTTCTGTTTTTTTTTTCAATTTTATTATTCATAAATTATAAAAATTATTCGATATTTACAAACTTTTAAGTTAAAACATTCTATTCCAAAATGACCTTGAAAATTCGTTTGCTTATAAATAACAGCTTTTATTGATTTGTATTACTTATGTGGCTTTTAAAATGACCGATTCAATTCTAAGCATGTCCAGTTTAGGCTTTTTTGTAATTTCTGATTAAATAAGTTCAAAAATGCTTGGAACAGGTTATTATTGAAAGGTTAGTTATGCATTTAAAACGCTTTTAAGAAACTTAATTCATATATGAACCGTTCACAGGCCAAATCGATTAACTTTACTTTTGAAAATTTCTGAATCGTAGTAATAAAGCACATGATGATGTGCCTAACGTTTATTTATGATAATTTTGATGAGTTATCTTAATAAATTATTTAAAAAAAATTATATAACTTTAACAACGCTTATTTAAATTTCTATTTTAAAATTAGTTTTTAAATTAAACGCGTGTAATATCATTCGTATTCTCTACGTTTTTCTTGTGGAGTTAATCGGTTTGGCAAAAGGAACGCCTCATATATGTTTCAACAGCTTTTCCGCTTCCGTTTTCAAAATGATTTTTTAAATATCTAGGAATTAAAACTAAAAGGTTTGTAATTTGCAAAGATTTGATTCAGACTAAGCGTTGATTAAATGTACAAGCAAAATTGTTTACCTTCTCGCACATTTGAATTGAATTTCATTTCTTTCGGTTCATTTATCGATGCAGTTTCTAAAATTATTATTACTGAATAACAAAAAATTTTTTTAAATATTCAACAAACGTAATTTCATTTGCATTTTGAAAAATATGAAATACCTAAAATAATTTATTTAAACACAATTTCTTTTACAGATTTTGGGTATTTGTTTTGCACAAAATCTCCGTGCTGATATTTTTGCACAAAAAGCAAAGTGGCACTGACCCATGCCCGCCCCCATCGCAGTTTAAGAAATGTTTGTTCGAACTAAACTTCACACACCAACCAATGGAAGGGACATAACCAATAGACCTCTTTTCTTCATAAGTTGACGACGTAAAAATTGTATGTAATTTAAAAGCATCAGCAATAATCCTCGAAAAAAATAAGCTCGAATTTTGTTAAATCATAAATAAGCTTAATTCTACGAACGGAAAAAAGTTGCTACCGTACAAACTCGCGTATCCGAGACATAACTCACTCACAATTGCACATATCATCGTATTCTTCCATGAGTTTTAACATGCATTCCAGAGAAATTTTATTTTTAGAACGCAAGAGAAAGCTCGTATTTTTTATAATCAAATAACTTTACGATTACAGTTAAGCACCACGCCACACTACTCATTCTGTGATCCCTTTTCCTCGACTGCTACTAAATATTAAGTTCCTCCCGCGCAAAAAATTAAAAGGTTAAAGTAAAAGCACTCACTTAATCTCGCGACGAATCAACGAACCATTCCAAAGTTGGAACTAGACAAACAAGCCAGTATCTGTGGGGGCGGATATGAATTTAGTGAATTTACGAAAAAAAAAATCTAATAATTGCATGAAACTCTGGATCTAGGGTCCAAAAAACACTTCGACTTAATCTAAAAAACAAACCTTACTTGTAAGTTTACAAATGAACAAAAGCCAAATTATAAAATTATTACTCGCTAGAACGGCTGATTATTTCCATGCGCCTTTTTGCGTGACTAAAATATTTTTATGCTCGTTTATACTTGTGCTTTATAAGAAACAATCGTAAAAAAAAAAAATGTGAACCTATGGCTGAGTGTAAGTTATAACGAGGCTTTGGTCTCAGCACCCTAAAGTTAAGAGTTATTCGCTATAAGGAGAGTTCATTCCATTTTGATTGTGATGTACAATATTTGTTTTAATGACGATATTGAATAATAAAAATTGCAACTGAAATTGTTTTTTTAATCTATGTCTCCTTCCACTGAGTTCAAGGAAAATTTCTGGAGGTTATTTTATTCATTGTTTTTTTTCTAGAGGGAATGCAGTTCTTAATCTGATTAAATCTATTTTATGTTTGAATCATCAATAAATATTCTTATCGTTTGAGAATACAAAAAAAATTGCAATGATACACGCTTCAATAGCCGAATTTAAAATAAAATTCATAAGTTGGAATTCATTCATTTATTTGCCAAATCAGAGCATAAGCACCGCGCGCTATCACAAAAACAAATAGTTTCTTCACATATAAAACGTATAAAAGCTATTCTAAGCGATACTTTTGAAAAGCAAGCCAATTTAGTCAGAAAAAAACAAATTCGTTGAAATTGAAACTGGAATTGTGAGATAATTTGATTTTGAAAAATACTTTTTTCCAATCAAGCAATCTCACAGAACCTTCTTTATTGATTTACTGACAGGGTGTAAGAGCGATGACATTGAAACGAACTTCCTGAGGATCACGTGACATGAATTCCTTGCAAATTTTAGCAGCATCCTAATTAAAATCCATTTAATAAACAATTTGATTGATAAGACGATATTGTATACCGTTAGAAATGTTTCCTCAGAAGTCTCACCATGTTTTACAGGATAGGACTTTCTTCCATCCAACTCGTACAGAGAACCACCTACATTGATTAATGCGATAAAATGATGATTGACCTGTTCATCTGGATTTGCAGTGGTCTGACCCGCTTCTGCATTTTCCCGATGCGCCTCTGTAAATGCAAAATCAGCCTCCAAAATACGCCCACGCTCCTCTGGATTAAGAGGACGAGTGGATTCCAGGTACTTCTTGAGCACACCATCGTTGAGGTCGATACTGTTCAAATATAATTTATTTGTAAACAATTGATACGAATCATCAACTACTTACTCCTTATTGTTCGCAATACTATGAACCAAAGCGATGGTGCCACAGGCGTTGTGGATCACTTGCTTCATGAAAAATAAATCTTCAGGATACTTCGGTGGGTCAGCCTTGAACTTTTGCTCTTCCTCTGCTCTGTGCTTTTCATACTGTAAAATTATAAGTAGACTAAATTTTTGAACATATACGAAATGTTCTTACACTTTCTGAGCAAGGAAAAAGTAAAATTACAGCTTTGACTGGCTTTGGGATCCACTCAAGCATGTCTGGTTCTAAACCATAGACATCGGTGAGAGACCATTTATCAGAGACTCCCAGATTGTGGATGTAGTTGGTCATCACCTGCAGTAAAAAGCAAATGTATAAAGATAAACATTTTTTTTTTTTTAAATTTTATACCCATGGAATATTTTTTAAAAATTTTAGATATTTTAACGCAATTCTCTGAAAAAGTACTAATGAATTTGTAGTTTCTCTCAAGACGTAATTACCCCGATTTTCACGGAATATATCGAATTTCAAAAGTTCGTCATAATTTTCCCGACTTATTTCGGTTTTCCAGAAATTGGCCACCAAATAACAATATAATCTAATTTAATTTAAGTAAGCAAACACAAGCTTATTATAGTTGATTTAATTTTTATTTTATATAGGTCCAATAATTTGTACATTAGATATTAGCCTTTCTAGAAATCCAATTTCGATATGAAGCTACATCTGCGTATATAACTGGTTTATTAGGTGTTCCGCATCCGTATCCGTAAATAACGATTCCAAATAATTTATTTTTATAAACCAAAGGACCTCCTGAGTCCCCGGCGCAAGCATTTTCTAATCCACTGTCTTTTCCGCCGCAATAAACATCCGAAGTTAAATCTTTGTGATATGGAAGGCAGGCTTTTGACTTCCAAATGGGAATATTAACAAATTTCAAAAATTTTGTTTGGGCACCGGAATCATCCCCAGTAGGCTGGTTGCCACCCCACCCGCTGACGGTGGCATATGAGCCAGGAGGAATAACTTCGCTGAACTTCGGAAGAGCAATCACTCTTATCCGTGGACCAGGCACAAAACTTTCTACCAAGAAAAGGATTGCAATATCGTAGTCATTTGTTTTTGGTTTAAATCTTTGGTGCTCGTCGACACGGTCTACAAAAATCCTCTTTCCCCCATTGTGCCTATCAGTGGAACCTGCGATTACGTTGAGTTTTTTATGATTTTCGTTATAAGTGCAGTGTGCTGCTGTTAGTGCAACATTTAATGAAATTAGAGAAGCGCCGCAAATGTGAGTGTTCCTCAGTTGCAAATTAAGTTGATACGGAAACTGATCGACCTTAGCATAATCTCCACCAATAATATCACGATCAGACAAACCATGTCGTTTTGGGTAAGGACTGCCCAGCGCACAAATGAAAAGTGATAAAGTAGCTATTAATCGCAACATTTTGATACTTCTATTGCTGATTCGTTACTATTGCTTGAAAAGAAAAGTTGCAGAATTTATACACTGTACGCTTTGTCAATAAAACAAGATTTTCAAACAGCAACACAATTGTGTTGTTTTAGGTGATTTAATCGCAAGAAGCTCGGATACAAAACCTATTTGTACATAGATTAGCCTGTAATTGTCGTTTTAATAAAAATTATTGAAATATAACAGTTAAAAGTTGAATCTTGCTCTATCTTGTCGGTAATTGAATTAATCAACAATATTAAAAAAGAGTAATTGATAATAAGAAATACGTCTCCCTTCTATTGAGATTTTTTGAAATTAATCTTTATAAATTTCATATGCATTTCAGGTACATACAACCAAACAAAGCGATTTATTTTCCATAATTTTATTGAAAGCATGGAAAAAAAATATATACAAATTTCAATATCAAACTGAAAAGTTGAATTAGAGGAATCAAGCATTTATATTGGCTTCTGACAAGTTTTCTAATAGAATTCAAATCACGAACTACAGTGAACTTTGAAGCTTAATGAGCCCACTTGGGAATGATGCAACAAAAGAAAAAATTCTATATATTTGGAAAAATTTGTTTGATAATACTCATTTTAACTAATCCTTTGACGTGGTTAATTCGAAAACAAAATTAAAAAATTTTGATTTATATGAATAAGTTCTCACGAAACAAAATACAGAAATTTGATTTTCCTAAACGATTTTGATTAAGCTTGGCGTTTAGATTCTTTGGGTTAATATCTAGGTCTCATTCTAAAATTCAAAAATCGGTGAAGGGTAGTTTATTTTTTATATACATATAGATTTTGATACTATTATGTTAGCCTCCGTATTTCTAAAGCAATTTTAATTAAATTTGCATATGCATTTATCGGCTCGATACCTAGGTCTTATTAAAATATTCTGGGGTTTGGAGGAGAGGGTAATTTCACTTTTAGAATTTTGAAAGCAATTTTGCGATATTCGACCAATCTAACGAATTCGACTTCGCATGGGTGAAAAAATAAATGTAATTTTCAAACACAACAAACTTTTACACCATTTAAAATAAAACATGAAAAAAGCCTGAAGATATTATAGGTATACATACGAAATTATAATTTTGAACGAGCTAAAATTTAGTTGAAAGCGCTAGAAAAGCAAAAGAAATTTTGAGTCAATGAATGCAAAATTTAATCGAAATAGATAATGAAATATTGGGAAATAAGTGTCCACAAGAACAGTACAGAAGGAAGCTCAGATCGTTATCGCTTTGAATATTTGCATTTCCTTGATTGAATGACCTCTTTAGTACATAAATAAAATATTTAAATTAAATTAAAAATCTACCTCCTACTGCCGCCGAAGGGATTTTTTAAAGTTTGTTTTAAAACATGTCATTTGTGTTAGATATTTTTTGAAATTTTATTGAAAAATATTTTATTTTTTAACATTTTTAAAATGTGGCTACCTTTGTATATAATAGAAATATTTAAGAAACTTTTCCCGTTGTTTTAAATTGTTGTAGGTAAAAAGACAAAATGTAAAAACATGTAACATTATAAAATTTAGGCTGGTTTGGCTTTAATTCTCATTTTACATAAATTTTGTAAACTATGTGCAAATTGTAGTTATAGTTATAGCTGATGAGTGGTGATAGTAATGCCGTATGTATAGAAAAATCTGCAGTCTTCTGATTTTGAGAGCATAAAAAACAGAATCTACGGATTTTATAAAATAAAATAATTATAAACCAATTTTTAGAACAAAAATCATAATTTCATAAGCCGTAGTAGAGCTACAAGACAAATGCATATTGCATGCATAAAAGCAGGCGATTGTGCAAAGATCAAAGAGTTGACATGGTAAATATAGTCTTTGCTGCCATGTGTACAATTTCTTACGATTTATTAAAACGTTATCCAGTCTGGAAGACTAAATCTGTTTGAGTTTGTCGAAGTACGACGATACAAAAAATGCTGTTAGAATTCATTCATTTCAAAGTTAAACAAAGAACTTGGAATAAGTTTCGATTTCATGACATTTTGTGAAAGGCTCCAATTTGGTCTTTTATCTATGCTAATTACGTTAAGAACTGATGAATGCCCTAACGCATACAGCACTATACACTTCATTACATTACTTTTTACGCAGCCAATTATTATTTTCAATAAAGAATATATTTTCGCGCGTTTGTTTACATTTACTTATTTTTTTAAAAATATATCAATGGATAGTGAAAAGTGCATATGTAGTGCGCGTTAGGGAAATCATCAATTTTTAATGAAATTATGCGTTGGTAAGAGAATTTTGCGGTGAAATGACCACTTTTCAATTTAATATATTGTCAAAATTAAAAGTAAAGTATATCGAAAACTATAGCCGGCCGCTAAGAAATTCTTGCCCCTTCAGACCAAGCGGAAAGACGCCGCAAACTTTCATTGAAATCAGCAAGTTTTCTCCATTTCTAATTTAACGAAGACCTCAAATGTCTCCAAAGCTGTAGTAGAACAAAAAGCTACAATATGCAAATCTGATCTTTCTTTATATCGTGAAAAGCGCCCACAAATCTCAACCACAGAAATTAATGTTTCCTTCGCTTGTTCTCAAAGTATAGCACTGCATTCCCAAATGCAGCGTTCTCGTCCCCAACCCCAGCACCTTGTCCTCCTCTCCCAGAGAAATTCACGAAAAGGTGACTCATGCATGGGGGTGCACATGGCAACTAAGTGATTTTCCAATTTTCCGTAGAACTATCTAAATTTGAAGATGGAAAAGAGGGCGGGTCTTGTTTTTAAACAAAGAAAAAAAAAACAAGTTTACGCCAGCATCACAACAGTAACTAAAAACTGATAAAACTTACATCTGGGTTAGACTCCAAAGGCAACCAAGTAGTCATCGTGTGATTCGATTTGCGTAAAATCACAGCACAAAAATTGTAATTCTTTGAAACCCAAAATGTTTTCCGTCGATCGCCGGGAAAAACGTTTTCTTCACCGACAGCTTACAAGTAAAACACCCTTTAAACCGTTTGCCAAAGCTACACAATTGACAACGATAATCGATATGTGGAAACCGGCTGGGGAAACTTATCGATGTTTTGCCGGCAATTGACAGTTCAGTGCATTCGCATTTAATTATAATTTATAACAAAGAAATTCAAAAATTTTATCTATGATATTAAGCTCTCTATTTTATTGGGATTTTTCTTGATATAATCAACATGTATATGATATCTTCCCTTAGCATTATGTATTCATAAAAATTCAAACTTATCGCTTCAGCTGTAGCAACCTGTCGTGCGTAAAGTGTCAAATATTAAAAATGTCAAAATGGTTACCTCTTTTGTTTTCGCAAACAACGAACTGAGAAGGGCGTGTGTTTCGTTAACTATCCTCATGTGTTAAAATAAACCAAAATTGTGAAAGGTGGGTCAGATTAAAGATGATTAGTGAACCTGAATCCTACGAAGGGGATACCGACCGAGAAAACGGAGATTCCGAAAATGAGGTGCCCTTGGCCAAAATTGGCACTCTTGGGACGAAATCAGACGGGTTTGTGCGAATGTCCAGGAACCAGGAGGCCGTAAACACTCTCCTTGCATCATTTGGAGGAGACATCGAAGAATGCGGCGTTAACTTTCTAGAACAGGGCATCTCATTCAAAGAACTGCCTACACTAACTGTTGAGGACTTGGACCTCTTAGGCATTAAAGATCCCTCCAAACAGCAGAAAATTCTCGAGACATTTAAAGAACTGCCAAAAGAAAATCTTACCTATGATGAGTAATTGGCAAGTTAAATATATGCAGACTTAAACTAGACTCACACAACCATTTTCAGGGTTGTGGGTTCGGAGGAAGCAAGGGAGTATAATGCCGAAATATTGAATAAAATCAACCTACACTTAAAATCTTTGGGGACATCTCTGTCCGCCACCGACCTTAAATTGCAAGTGAAACCGTCAACCGATGTTGTGTTAGATGACAAAAACTTCGCCAGCAAATTCGTCCTAGAGACGCTCGATGAACTTAAGAAGGTAACGGATGAAATTGAGGAACGCCTAAGTTTACTAGAAACGGTAAGAGATAGCGTGTGGAGTCACTTTATTCGGCCTTCTAAAGGTGAATTAAAATGTTATTTTCTCTTAGAATATTTTGCTTAAATTTACAATTCGTTTTCTTCCCGGATTTTGATGAACAATAATTTGGACTTGAAACAAACGAATATTGAAAAGCCCTGGAAATAAAAGAATTTTCTATTAATTTTACTTATGCTTACCATCGATTTTCTTATAACTCACTAAACAAAATAGATAGTTTGCAGTTTCTCCTTATCATCATTAAGGGCTGTTTCAATTCAGTGTCATGGATACGAAAATAAATTAATGATTCTAGAAAGATTTTTAAAAATTCGGGAGGTAACCGAATTGTAAACTTATTCCAGATGCATTCCTTTTTTCCAAATTACCATCCTAATCTTTTATTATTTTTGTTATGAATTGCTATTAATTTTAGTTGTAATTTATATTGGAGTTTATTTTTGCCTCTTTGTTTTCTAGACCCAGATGAATATTTGGGCGAAAGTGTTGTTGAATTTCCACTTTGCACTGATATAACTCAATACACGGATGAAAAAGTCATTGTGTATCTTGAATTATTATTGAATTTATTTTCGTTTGCTTTTTAATAGCTTTAAATTATGTTTAGTGCTCAAACAAGAATAAAGTGCCATATTCTGACTTTTGTATTCTTAATATTATTTCCGGAAAATTGGGCTCTAAATCTACAAATTATCTGTCCAATATGAAAGTCGCAATATATAAAGATAACTCTTAGGATGTAATGTAATTTTTTAATCAAGTATGACTTCGTACAAAATTCAGCATGTAAGTGTGTGAAATAAGTTTAACCGGTCCTCAATTTGGATAAATTGTGTTTTGTCCTCGGACTGGCTAATAGGAATCGTGAAGTTAGGATTTTCCAAAAAAAGGAAAAACAAAAAGAGGGGCTAAACTTGATTTATGCTCTTTTTGTTTTTCTTTTTTTTTGGAAAATCCTAACTTCACGGTTCGTATTGGCCAGTTCGAGGACAAAACACAATTTATGTAAGTGTGTAATGCGTACAATATTTGGCGCGTATTTAAAAAAATCATATATTTTTAATTAATTAAATTTTAATTAAAAAATTTTGTATGATAGACATATCTACACTATCCATGCTTTTAAATGGAAGCCTGGTTGTGTGTCGTCATTAGCTATTATGTCGTGTAATGTGCGTTATTTTTCAGTGAATACTTTATTATCATACACAAAACAAAAAAAAAATGGAGGAATTTCCAATAACCGAGAACTATATATCAGACATTGATATTGGTCTATCGTATCAAATATAAAATCTCAGTTCACAGAGCCTTAATTAAAAATAAATATATAATTGTTTTAAACTAATGGACTAAAGGAAATGTAGTTTCAATATGTACTTTAATAGAACTGCAACCGGAAATGAAACGACACATTGTTTTTGAAATTCGAAAGTTATAGTAAAATTACCTCATAATTTAAATTTTTAAATATTGTTATAGAAAATGTGTAAATATTATAGAAAAAAATATAACATGAAATTTGATATGTAGGTTATAATATATATATAAGTGGATTGAACATCTAGAATGAAGCAATTTTATTTTATTGCAATTTGTACAGATAACAGAGGAAAAAATTGAACCCCGGACTCATTTCGTCGAAGCAGCCGTACTAACTGGGATTGCTGTTGCATCCGTTGCTGTTTGGTTCTGGAAATATCGATGAATTGCAGCGATTCAACAAACTGAGTACAAGAGGACTGTGATACAATAAAATGGTGCCATGGGAAGTCTATTGAATTGAAATGCTTTTGGATACAACTGAAGGAATTATATTTTCGAATTTTTAAAATAAAATTTAAAAATACTAAACGTTGTACTACATATGTCTCCATCCACTTCATTGTCTTGTGAATATCTTTACATTCTTACATTCTAAATCCTTTATTTTGTAATAGATGCACTAAAATTAAATTTTTTTCTCAAACACGTGCAAACACTCATTTTTCAAGTTTTCAATAAAACACAATTTCTTGGATTGTCATCCGTCAATTTATTAATTCTGTCAACGCTATCCTATACAGCACGTCTAAAAAAAAGGAAATTAAAAAACAATTCGAATAACTTAATTTGGCAGGATGTTGCAATTTCTGCAATAAAATCACTTTCTACCACCGAAATCCATCTAAGTTAGGAACATTTGTCAGAGAAATCTGAGGCGTGTCGGGTTTTCTTTGGTATTCAATGAGCACTATACGATTAATGCCAGTCTTAAGGACTTCTTTAGGCACATAAAGCGTGATTTGTGGGCCTACGAGGGGCCAGTATCGGCCCAAGTTAAAGCCATTAATAAAGACAACTCCTTTGCCCCAAACAGTTGGGTCTAAGTATGTATCAAAAAGTTGGTCGTTGATTTCAAATTCACCATAAAATATTGTTGGACCGGTTAGCAAAGTATTTGCATTACTTTCAAGCGTGGGGGTAGAGTGCTCTAAATTGTTCTGAGCTAAAATGAGATTTTCTAATTGTCCGTAGTTGTCCAGAGGGAATTTTGTGATGTTCCAATTACTAAGAACAATGTTATCTAGCAGAGCATGTCTAATTATTCCTTTGAAGTCGTTAGGAATATTGTAATTAATTCTACCTTGGCTTTCTACGAGAATTTGCAGTTTTCTACTAGATGCAAAAATCGGAATTGAATTGACTTGATTCTCCCTGGAGAGAACGCCTATTAAAATCTGCAACAAATAATTAATTAATTGAATGAAAATAAATAGTTAAGCTGTAAGTTACTCCATCTGTATAAACATATGCCCTGTCGTGGATTTCAGAGATCTTCAGGAGAGCTGGATCTCTCTTAATCAGAGGTAGTAATGTTTCATACAGGACAAATCCAGAATTCTGATTCAACGCTTCAAACGTTAGTGGCCTTGAAGACTGAACTGTTCCGTCTGACAAGTGTTTTCTGCCTTGTTGAGATAATAAGGAACAACATCTTTTCAGCACAACTTCTCCATACCGATGCTTGGGAAGTGGTTGTGGCACAGGAATGTCTGGCATTGGAAGATACTAAAAAACAATTTTCAAGAAATGCAATGATTCAATTATTTATCAACAAACCTTCGCTATAACTTCCCGAATGGCATAATATTTCTCAGTTGGGTCGCCTGACTCATCCATGGGTGCATCGTAATCGTAAGACGTGACATCGGCGTTATATTTTCCAGGACCACCGTCATTTGCGCCGGCAGTAAACCCGAAATTTGTCCCACCATAAAACATGTAAAAGTTCACGTTCGCACCATCGTCCAGCATATCTCTAAAAAAGTTTGAATTGGTCAATTTTGCTAAATGGTAGCACATTTCAGTGCGTCATTACTCACTTTAACGTATTAACGACTGCATCAGTTGAAACTCTTTGCATTGGCTCTTGCCAGTGAGTTAACCATCCTGGATAAAATTCAGAATTGACCAAAGGACCCTTGGGCTGATACTTACGCAACTCTTCCCAATACTTCGTAATATTACCCCCCGAACCGAAATCTATAGTGGCGAAGACATCATCGATAGAACCACATCTTAGAAAACTTGGTCCATCGGTCGTAAATAGAACGGCTTTGTCTTTTACATAAGTGTTCGTTTCATCAGCCAGCCAGCCTTTATACTTTCTATCGCATGCATGGTATGATCCATACTCGTTTTCGACTTGCACCATAATTATAGGACCTCCATTTCCATAGAGGAACTTTTCTAGTTTTACCATAAGTTGAGAATACCATATTCTAATTTCGCTTAAGTAATCTGCAAATTTAAAAGGTCGGTTCTAGAAAATTTCGGACGAAACTATTTAGCTGGATTACATACATATACAAAAAAAAACATTTCTGATGATTTTTGAAGGTATTCATTTTACGATTTACGATTCGGTTGTTTAAAAGAAAGGATAGGAACTACTTACCGATATCGTATGTTCTGAGTTTAATAGTTGGATATTTTGTGAGTAACCAATAAGGAAATCCTCCCTAAGATCAATAATAATTTAAAAAATAATTACATATAGTAAAGCCGAATTTATCGAACCATATCTCTCTCAGCACAGATATAGGGTCCAGGGCGCAGTATCACATATAAATCCTCTTCTTGTGCCAGTTGAATGAATTTTTCTAAATCTGCAATTCCATCCCATACGAAGACTCCATCCTTTGGATTATGTAGGGACCATTCTACGTATCTTGATTAAATAAATTTAAATTTATTATAATTTTTCCTGTATATTACTAAAAAAGGCTTTATAGCGTACGTAGTTACTGCATTTAAGCCGGCTGCTCTCATAGTCCGGAGTTTTCTCCGCCAACTGTCTGGATGAGACCTAAAATAATGAAATGATCCAGCTATGAAACGGAAGGGCTTCCCATCCATCAAAAAGGTATTATTATCGTAGTCTATAAGGAAAGTTCTGGCCTAGAAGATATAAATTTTTAATAGAAATAGTATTATTATCTAATCTAATAATCTAATTATATTTTGAACTCAATTAAACTATAATAAAACTGTTTTAATATTCTGTAACATCATCCAAAAAATATGTCTTGTATGTGAATAACGATGAATTTATTCTTTGCTGATTTATATGCTGCGAGCGGATAACCATTTCAAATCGATATTAATGAATAGACAACTCTTATCACAATAGTCTAGAGATTGTGATTTCGCAATATATCAATAAATAATATTTTTGTAAGGCAATAAACTCAATATGTGATATTTCGCCCTTCAAGAAAAAAAAAATCAATAGAAACATTTCAGTTCAAAAATTTCCAATTTAATGCCATATGCTGATTTATTTGTCAACGTAGCAATATAATCCGTTCATTTTTAAAGTGCATTAAGGTCATATTTAGCAACGTTTTAGGTGTTACTATTATTTTTATCCACATATTTAATAAAAAATGGATTTCTCCAATTTAAAAATAAAATTTTATACGGGAAATTTAGACACATAGTTTATTAATAGGTTCCCTAATAATATAAAAATATGTTATAGTTTTTCAAGGGTTTTACCTAGCTGGAATTTTTTATCAATTGTTTTGTTGGTTTAAATAAATCTCAAAAATAACATGCAAACATTATTCGGGAGAATTAAAGAAAAACGTTTCGAGCTCATTTTATAAAAGTGCCAGTCACTCGAGAGGAGATTACATCCAATTTCAAAACATTGCTTTGGTGTTGCATATTGTTTCAGAACATTGTAGTAAAAGCTCCATGTAAAAATTCGCACACTTAGACGACTTCTGAGCGAAAAGTGCTATATTTTTAAGAAAACACAATTTTTCTCGAAAACTATATTTTTAAAAAAGCCCGGATGCTTGTACAGTACCCACATTTTTGTATTACTTGTAATAGAAAATAAGTTTTTCTATACGCCTAGATTTACAAAATAAGATCTTTAATTTTAATTATAATTGCTTTTTAAGTTTACATAATCGCTTAATAATAATAAATAAGATTTAACTTACCTGAGTAACTTCTTGGTCAGCTTCAATAACTCGACTGGATTCCGTAAATGCAAAAACCAGCATAGTGAACCATACCACATTTTTTAATATCGTCATTTTATTAATCTTATTACGGTTTCACAGCAAAATCTAAAATAACTAAAATAATTTTGCACTTAGCATAAGGATATAATACGAAATATAGTACATTTTTATTATAAAAAGATTTTAGAAGTTGACATTTTTAGATTTTTTTGAAAAAAAAAAAAAAAAACAAATACTAATATAAAAAATTCAGATATTTTGAGTTCTTACAGGTCAAGTAATATTTTTCCAATGACAATTGATTCCTTTGTAGATAAGACTTTTCTGTTTTATAAATTAACTACTAATCGTATAGAAACGATAAGAGTTTAAAAACGTTTTTCTCATTCCATACAGTTATACCCAGCCGAAAACACAAATTGAAAAATGTTAAATTAAATTAGAATATGTAGTAATCATGAATTAAAAGAGAATCCCCTGAAAGAACTGAATAGCAAAATTCACCCGCGATTACGACATAATTCTTGAGCGAAAAAATAAATGCCTGATAAGCGAATTGACCTTAAATCAATTATTAGACGAGATATGATATGATGATATAAGGAAAAACCACCACCCGGAAAAATAAACATCGAAAATAGAATTTACGAGCTAACTGAAGAAGAAACTTGTTTTAAGTTGCAGTAAGAGTAACACAATTCAAGTGTAAGTAAGTAATTAACTATTCTGATGACTTTATCATAAGGTTGCAAAAAAGCAAACCGAAAACACTAAGATCTAATTGATGCTTGCCTGTATGTATAAAAATTTTAAACTTGGCTTTGCGGAACATTTTCTTTGTTTTATAAAATTTTTTCGAAAGTTTTGATAGTGTAATCTATTTAATGATGTAAATGTTATTTTAAAATAATATTACATTGAAGTTCTTATTCTATATATATGGGAATTAAATAAATTAAATTAATTTTCACTTTAAATAAATAAAGGTTTGCGCAAACGAATTAAAAAAAAAAAGAAATAAAAACATACACCCTATGCCTCTATCAACATAACTCAACTCAACTCAAAACTAAAGTAGTACCGAACTAGTTTACTTATTATACTTAACAAACTTTTTAAATAAAAAAAAATAGAATCGATTAGAAGCCGTAAAGAGTAAGGTTTGGGTTACTTTGTCTACTTTATTCTTATAGTTTTAGAAATCGCTCTGATATATGTATGTATATAGATTGTGATAGACTACTAAGTGTTATAACGTTTTTATTTGATAGATGTGGATAGTAGCTAATCAGCAAAAATCTTTTATATAGCAAAAAGTTTGTAAACATATATTTTTTAATTATTTTTCAATTTGTACTTTGAAGAGGGTTACTTGGCTCGCAGATTTTTGGGCAAGTATTGAGACAATGTAAGTTCTTTGAAATAAAAGAAATACGTAAGTATTCACAGCTGGTAAGTTCGAAATTCATAAATGACAGTTTTAGTCTTTGAAAAAATTTATGCAACCAATTAAAAATAGGCGCCAGCAACACCATCTCACATTTCCGACTCGATCAAAATCGTTTACCTTAAAATGGCTACCAAGAGGGAGAAAATTCAATATTTTTGTTTTGTTTCTAGCCAAAGTTGCCCCCACTAGAGCATCTACGGTACTCTGTTAATAATTTAAATATTGAATCATAATACTTTGCTAGATGTTTTGGGCACGGAAACTTTACTGATATTAATCCAATTACTAAGTAATCAAGGCCAACTGATTGTCTTCATTACTTTTTAGAGCTTGAAATTTGTTGGATTCGGTTATATGTATATTTTTTTAAGTTATTTTTTTTTTATTATCATCGATTAAATTCTGAAGAAATCGCATATAATGACTGTTGGTTATTAACAAATAATTTGTGGGTATTTAATTTGTTTTTATTGTTTATATATTAAATGTAACTATGTTATATAGTTGCTTTGTTTTGTTATTTTGTAACTTTGGGCTTATGTTTTCTTTTTGTGTGTTCATATATGAATAAAGTTTTATTTTGGCTTAAAGTTGGCTGTTAGATTATTTTATATGTAAGCTTTTGCTAGATTATTTTTTATCCTTGAAGGATTAAATTATTTATTTATTTGCAATATTTAGGATTGTATTTTAGGTCATTCTAGAGGCAGTAATTCTAGTTAGCGTTGGCAAAAATTTGTGCCAGCAGCCGCGGTTATACAAAGGACGTTAGTCAATGTTTTTGGTTTTGAATTAGTTTGTTAAGATGACTATATACTTTTTTAGGTGAAATTTTAAATCTATAAATTGTTCGTTAATATTAATTTATTTCGTAAATTTTAAACTAGGATTAGATACCCTACTATTATAATATGTAGTTCTTTAGCCTAGGTAGTACTAGTTATGGTCTTGAAACTTAAAAAATTTGGCGGTATTTTAGTCTATTCAGAGGAACCTGTTCTTTTGTCGATAGTCCACGTTGGATCTTTCTTAGCCTGTTTTAGTTTGTATACCGCCGTTATAGAATATTTTATTAGAATAATAATTTTCAATTTTTTTTTATTGAAGCCTATATCAGATCAAGGTGCAGCTTATAATTGAGTATAAAATGGGTTACAATAAATTTATTTATACGAATGTTAGATTTAAATTTTTAGTTGAAGGAGGATTTGATAGTAAGGTTGTTGAGGGAGATTACCTGATTATAGCTTTACTGTAAATTTGAATTACTCGACTCGTGCTCAATATTGACTATCAATTTACCCACTATTGTGGAAATTTAATTGGATTTTAATAAAACCAAATTAACTTTATCAGGGAAAAATTTTTTAAGAGTGAAAAAATGGTTCCAAATTCTATTTGATTACATTTATTTTTTATCAAGAGATATTCATGATGTAAGACAATATACATAAATATTAACAATGGTGATAATGAGCATCTTCTACCTAGAGAATGTGGATCAGAGCCAGTCTGTAGAGTTCAGAAACTGAACCAACTCCCCGATCTAGGTTTTGGACATTTCCCCGAAAATTACGATAAGATGACTACCAAGTGTTTAGCTGTTGCAGACTTTTAGCGTTCTTCTGTGATTAATAACAGGGTCAGACCAACCTGAATATTTCACGAGATTAACCTGCTAGCAATAGACAAAAATTGTGCGTATAATTTCAACTTAACACGTTCCCTACCGGAAGGTCTTTGCGCAAAATGCTAATCAAAGAAGTGCGTGCAATGTCCAATTGTTCAGAATGATGACGACTTGATGTTGATGGTTGTTCACGCACACTTTGAGCAACAGCAGCAATGTTTTCGATTGACCGCACCGGGCGGGTACGTACACGGGTTGGTTTATCGACCAACATTCCAGTTTCACGAGCTCGCTTCACGAATTGATCCACAAATTAGGCTTTTTAAATTTTTTTTTTTCAAATTTCTCACAGTTTGAGTAGAAGACTCACCACTTTGGAAATAAGTTTCTAATATTTCCCAACTTTCTTCAAGTGAATACCGTCCCATTTCGTAAATGTTAAACCTTAAACCAAATTTCGGTCAAGTCGAGAATGAGATATAAACAAATTCTAAAGACTATATGGACCACCCTTTAATAAAAATGGGAATTATTAAAGATTAATTGTATTAGAACAGTATTTGAATCGAGTATTCGAGTTAATCACTAATTCTATTTATTCCGAATATGCAGAGTGATTCGTAAAGAAGTGTTCCAACATGTGCCAAACGATTCCTCACAGTAATTTTGTCGTACAATCCCTCCTTCACTCCTTTTTTAACGGCTGAAATATGTGTACAGGTAGGAAAGGTCACATAAAACGCAATAAGTTTTCTTTGAAACACAGTAGGACGACAAGTAAGAGTTTGATAAGAAGTATGCATTATTACCTTTTTTACAGTATCTCATATGTCTCGATCCGTTGACAAATGTGGCAGGTATGAACGTTAAAACTTAAAATATTTAAAAATTGTTTGATTATAATTTGCTTTTCTATCCTCCGTTATTTATTATTATTATTTAAAAAAAAACAAAAAAATGCACTTTTAAGATATATTTCGAATAAAAAAAAAGAACCATGTCAATATCTTTGGACCATCAAAAGTTATTAACATTTTTGTCTTGTCTTATTTGTCGTCGTATTGCAGTAGTAGTCGTTTTATATAAGCTCATCTCCCTGCATACACGAAAATATTTCAACCGTTTAAAATTTTACGAAATCGTAAACGTTGACCACAACGCTGTAAGGAATCGATTGGCACATTTCAGTACATTTCTTTATAAATCACCCTGTATATATGCATAGAGTTTTTTATGGTTAAATTATCTTTACACCAAAGTCGTTGTTATAAATATAATTTACTCACAAATCTGCGAACTATAGTTCGAATCGAACTGCCAAATAATTTTGCATCGAAATAGATGTAATACCAGGGTATACAAAGCAAAGGAACTCAAATACCAGCAATGATTCTAAGGAGATGATTACCGATGTGAATCTTAAATCAAAACGGCCTGCAATAGTATTTAGCGACGAATGCCGGCTGGAAGGTGTGACGGAGAAATCTCAATTCGTCCAAAGAAGGTCACAATAATGATATAATAAATATATAATTATGTTGTAATAACCGTGAAACATTCATGATGATATAGTCTTGTGTCTTTGGTGATGGACTTAACCCGCTGTTTTTCAATGATATACCAAGAACAAGGACGTGTATGAGGAAATACTCCAGGATATTTTTATGCCATGTTATAAATATTTAAGATCCTCTGGCATGTCTAACAGCTTTATGCATGATGGTGCACCCTGCCTTACTACTAGGCCAATCAATCTTTTGTTGAACTCTCGTGATACCTCTATTCTTTCTTGGCCAGACAATTCTCCCGACCTAAATCCTACTGAAAACGTTTAGAGTCTATAAAGTTTATTCTTTGCCTTATTTTTACTATAGGAGCCCTAAAAGAAAATATAAACGGTGTGTGTGAAAATACCCGCAACATTAAAAAATATTAGCACATTTTGTAAAAAATTATGCTTTCAACCCCAAAAAGTAAATTATATAAAAGTTATCTCTTACTATTGTATTATATTTCCTTTATCTGCTTTTGAATACAAAGAAATGTGAGTGTTCCTATTTTGATTAATTTGGGCTATAGTGTATAGAGTTGTAGTTTTGATATTTTAATTTTAAGAGTTCTTGCAAAATAAAATAAAAGAAAATTAAATATGTAATAAAAAATAATGCTTTTTTGTTATTTTAACACTAGAACTACCGGCGCGCAAGTCTGTAATTTAACTACTTTCTGCACCTTTAATTTAATACGCTTTCAAATTTGAATAAATAATTATTAATGGAAAATGGTTTTTGAATATGTCATAATTCTCAATTCTATTAAACCTTGGAAGATAATTACAAAAATATACAAATAAATGAAGGAAAGAATTGAGTACCAGTCAAATTGACTGGTTTTGGTAGTTCTAGTGTTAAAATGTTTTTAGTTGATTTTATACTGAAATGTTAATGACAAAAATGTTCATCTGTGAAGAAATTTTTCAAAATCAAAAAAAATTTATTTTTACACTGCCTTAAACATTTTCAATTCTTAAGATTTGTTTCTAGTTTATTGAAGAATGTCGTAAAAGAATGATAAATCAAAATATCAAGCGTTTAAAATATGATCAGCTTTACTTATTACTTTGCTAGAAAACGTGTCCCCCAAGAGGTTAAATGTCTAAATTAAATTAGGCCTCATTAACGCATATAAATTTCTCCAATTTCACTTTAACTCGCTTTCCAATTTGTGTCAAGTGTCTTTTTCACAATTTTTATATTTGATCCTCTTATCACGTACTCACCCTTTACTAACTTATTACACGTACTTCGAGCGGGTAAAGAAAAAGGCAAATAAATATCTTATGGACCACTAATGAAGTACAACTGAAGAGGATAATCCTGTACACAAGATACTGTAGGGTGTCCAAAAAACAACTTTTGTAAAGGCCAACAGTTGAAACAATAAAAAAAGCCATATGAACAAAACGTGGATATCGAATTACCTTCAACTGCTCAGCACATTGGCAACAAGCGCGTGGAGTATTATATTACTCCACCAATCGATGGCAGCGGCTCAACGTTAACCCACTACTCGGGGGATTTGAAGTTTCTAAGAATTATAGAGCACTTTTTTTACTATCCGGTCACGCTTTCAGTTAAAGGCAATCTAAATGTCTCGAATCTATCAAAAGTCCTACAGAATGTGGTCAGTGGTAAGCAAATGTTTAAATCCGTTTCGTGCAAAAAAATTAATTGCGAATACCGCGCGACACGTCCGTCTATCACAAAAAGAGGAAACTTCTTCCAGATGCGATAGGACTCCGAACTTGTTCAGCACTCATAGTCTACTGAGCTTCCTCGTATAATTCAAAGACGTTTTATGCACTACGGCTGTCGATCCTCTGAAGACTCAAGAACTTGAGCTTTTGCTGGCAGACCGGAATTCTAAACGATAGTCCAACAACCTATTCGGCCAGGTGTTTCATTCACCTCAAGATAGTGGACAGGTAAGTGGCGGTTATTATTAAAACTGCTTATTTACAAGCCAAGGTGCTTGATTAAAGTTGAGAATAGTCTACATAAATTGTGTATTGCTACCGGAACCCTATAATAATTCGCACCCCCAGTTTTGGAATATACTAAACAAGACTCTATTTTTAAGAGTATCCGAATCCGAGCATTATGTTAAATAGAGCATACACTTTCGAAACTCCAAGTGATATTTTAATCCAACCGTTCCATTGGATCACCCTGTCCTAGTTGCTGAGAAAAGACACCAACACCAGCCCTTGTAAATGACGGGGGTGGAGGCAATCAATTAAATTCACGGATCCACGTCTAATCGCCTTGTTTCATTGGTCTCAGAGCTCTTAATTGCTGTTTACACGACTCGTTGAAATTTGTTTATTCTGGAAAAGCTCTACGCTCCCGACCTCATTTTTTCTTCTGAGTTTATATCTAGCGGCTAGTCGTTCAGTTTTTATTACTAGTGCATAGCTGCAGAATTGGTCAGTTGAATGCAATTTTCCATATTGAATCTTCTTCCGGTCCATTTGTAAAAGGGAAGCCTACCATTGCCGTTCTGGAGATTAGAGCTTCCGGGAATAGAAAATTCTTTGCAATTTCGATTTACCCACATATTCAAGCAGCTGAAGAGAGTTAAGACATGTTCTATGCATAGATAAATATAAAACTGGAGCACTTTTTACAGATGCTATTCAGAGTCTATCTGGAGTATGTAAATTAAAGGAGCTGGACAAGTTTCATTCACTTTGATTGACAATGTTTTTATTGGGAAGTAGGGAATTTTACATAAAAATGTTAATTGTTTTGCTTTTCCACTGGCGTTATCGCGGACTAAATGTAATAAAAATCAAAATATAATTAAACGGACTTCAAAAAATGATTAACTCAATACGAAAGTTTTTCTTTTTAATATGTACCTATGCAAGGGCATTTAAAAACGAAGATATAAAATAATATAACTTAAGACCTCTTAAGGTATTCAAAATTACTATTGCAATTTTGAAAACATTTGCATATTTTATTATAATAGAATTAATTTTTAAGATAACTTTGACGCAAGAACAATGCAAGTTGTAGTTAAACAATTTTATACAAAGTTTGAAATTAATGGGTTGAAGGGTTGTTGAGTTATTGTGCCTACGCCTTCAAAAAGGTAGTTTCGGGAAAACTAAAATCAAACATGATCTTTTGCCATTTGAAAATTTGTAGTGCAGAAAAAATTGTCGTTTTCGAATGATTGTTATAATTGGGATATCATTTAACATAATCAGTCAAGGATTTCCAAAATGTCAAAATAATAGTATTTAAATTCTACAAATTTGAAGATTTATACTTTAACAACGTAAAAGGATAGAATGGTGGCTCATTCAGAAGCTCTGCATACATCAAAATAATTAAAAATAAAATAAAAATTATTTGCTATTTATTTTCAAAGAGAAATTAAATGCAATAAAGTATGCCATATGGAGTAGCCCAATTACAATCAAAACAATATAATATTTATAAATCAATTTAATCAAAATTAGAAAATAAAAGTATATAGTATTATTATTTACAAAGAAAAAGTATATATATAATTCCTCAAAAAAGTATTTGCATGCAATGCTTTAGGCAAGAAACTATAAAGTTAACACTTTAGTCTCTATAAATTAATATTAGGTCTACCGGAAAGTTCTGTCCGTTTTTGAAGAGGAAGAAAATGATACAATTTTTAACATATTTAACTAGATTTATTGTACGATATAATTTCCATCGTTCCTTATGACTTCTTCCCAGCAGGATGGCAATTTATAAAACCTATTTTTGAAGAAAATCTTTGGATGCGAATAACTACATCACCACTACTGTAAACGTAAACGTTTTCTTAATTTTTTAATTTTTTTCTCATCAAATAATTTTGTAAAGAAAGAAATAGGTGAAAATCTGGTGAAGGTCTGGGGAGTATGGTTGATGCGAAAGAATTTCCCATCCTAGCTCTGAGATTTTCTGGCGAGTCGCCAAAGCGGCATGTGGTCTAGCATTATCGTGATGCAGTCTGATTTCCTTCCTATTGAATATTGTCAGCCTTTTTTCTTTGTTAACTCCTCCATTTGTTGACTGTATTTCTCCGATTTAGCTTTTTCTTGGGTTCCAAAAGCTCATAATGGATTGGACTTTACATGTCCCACCATTCACAGTATTTAAGGCTCAAGCTCGGTGTAGAAGTGAAGAAGGCATATTTTTCGGGTTCACGCTGTTTTCCTTACGATGTTTTCATATGTAATCCATTTTTCATCATTTGATCTATCATGGTCTTAAAAATATCGTCATCAACCACAAATGGGCCAAACCAGAGTGTGGCTTATCACTAAGGCCGAAATCACCTGCTTTACATTTTTCGAACCATCTCGTATGCGTTCTGTCCGAAACAGCATCTTCACCAAAAACTTTTAACAAATTTCGACACTCTGACAATGATATGAGTTATCTTTGCTATAGTTAATTTCGAAGGGCACATAATAAATGCAATTATAAAGATATACAGCCACATATAACTCAAACGAACATATCCAAATATATTCAAACTTGAAACGAAATTATTACGTTGAGTGATTGCAGTGGGAGCAAGTCGACATGACACATTATATAGTTTAGCTTTCCTCGCTGAATATTTGGAATCGTTATCCTGTTGGAAATATATAGTATAACCGATCCAGACTTAAATTGGCGGTAAATTATTTTATGATACGTCGCTGTAACTATCTGGTGTCATTATGCCACCAATGAAAGTGAGATTTTTAACAATAAACCATACAAGTCAGCAGCATAACATAGCCACTTTTTTGTTGTAATTTTTTTAAAGATTTCTAGGGTTTGCTCCATATAAATCAACGCCTAATAAGGTTATATCTTTCAATTACAATTGGGTAACTCCATAAATTTCTCTTGGATACAATGTAACAATATGTAAATACTTTTTTTACGCTTAACGTCTCATTTCTTCATTTTAAATAATTTTTTTTATGACAATAATAATGTATAAGAAAAACAAGGCGAAAAACGAAAATATTTCACACTTTGATCTTTAATCGATGGATATAAATCTATTCAATTATACTGGCAAAATATTTTCTAATCTGTTTGTCAATACTGCTATTAATAAAAAATCATAATTTTTCCACCAATTATCTGTCAGTGTTCTTCCAGCAGATCAATAATAAGCAAATAATTCTGAACTGTTGCATGTTATCGAACAATTGTGCTGCAAACAAATACTCGTATTGCGTATCTTTACCTGTGCCTTATCTAAACGCAAAGAAGTACCTACTTTAAATCTTAATTTCACTTTAAGTAAACACTCTCACTTAATAATAAAAATATTATTTTTGTTTGTTATCTAAATTAGTGTATCATTTAAAGCTTTTACTTAGATAAAGCTATTGTGCAGAAATTTCTGATTGAAATTTTATCTGGGTTCAGTCCTCGTACAAGCAGTGCGAAGGGAGATATTATTGATTTTGTTAATATATTCCCTTTAAGTTTCAACCATTAGTTTGTCATTTGAAATATACTATCAAATAATGATATTCCGGAGTAAGTCCGTACATCAGATAATCCTTTAAATACAACTTTCTTGATATTTTGTTCGAATTATTTGCCAGGCGTTATATTGCCTTTGCGATTTCGTAAAAAAAAAGAATTTTAAGTTAGTTAATCTTTTTAAAATAAATTTTATTGTAGAGAAATACAATAACAATAATTAAAATAAGACTTAAGCCCGGCCATCAAGCCTAGGAGTAATTGTGAATTGAAGTTGACCATTGCTCGGAGAGCGTTGGTACTCAACAATAACGATTTCATTTTTTCCTTGTTTAAGCAGTTCTTTGGGTAAATATAGTGTAATCTGAGGTCCCACAAGAGGCCAGTATCGACCTAGATTAAACCCATTCACAAATATGATACCCTTTCCCCATCCACTTGGATCTAAATATGTATCATACACTTCTTCGTTTAAAATTGTAAAATGCCCATAGAAAACAGTTGGGCCTTCTAGCAAAAGTCCTCGGGGATCTAAAGGAACAAGATCGCGACTGTGCTCTTTAACTACGTTCTCTAACTGCGAATACTCCAGAGGTAATGAAATGGATGTCCAATTAAAAATTTCCTGCTGCATGCCATTAGTTTGTTGAATAGTTACGCTTCCCAAAATTCCTTTAGTATCGTTCATTAAATTAAAGTTGACACGACCTTGGTTCTCAACTATAATTTGAAGATACTTCCCAAATCCAGCTTGAATAGGTAAAGTTGATATAGCATTTTCTCGAGATAACGTTCCAATGAAGGTAGTATCAATGAAAACAAGAGCGCGATCACACAATCCATTGACTGTTAGCATGCTTGGATCTATTTTCAATTCAGGAAGTTCAGCTTCGTAAAGTACAAGTCCAGAAAATTGGTCGAGTTCCTCAAATGTTTTTGGATATTTGTCTGTAACAGTTTTCACCCCAAGAAGTTTTCGTCCTGCTGGTGAAAGTACTAAAACAATTGGGCGCAAGTTAATGGGATTCATAGCCATTTTGGGAGATTTATCCGGCACTGGAATATTCGGTAGTTCTAAAAATTCCGCTATTACACTTCGAACTTTTATATATTTTAGGGTTGCATCGCCGGCTTCATCCATAACAGCATCATAATCATAGGAAGTAATATCGGCGGTATAGTTGCCATGACCCCAATCATTCGCTCCTGCTGTAAATCCAAAATTAGTTCCTCCGAAAAACATATAGAAGTTTATATTCGCTCCATCTTTTAACATCTTTCTGGAATATTGAAGAATTAATTATAGTATAATAACGTTGTTTTCAATACTATCTAAAATGTATTTATATACTAAGAAATATGTTGTTTAAGTTTTTATATGACAAATATATCTCTAGTTGTATTACCAATAAAACTGTAACAAATGGTTCGCTCGCTATAACTTACATCCCACTCTGAACCAAATTTAATGGACGTTTTTGAACAGACACAGGGAAGTCAAAAGTCAAGATCAAAAAGATTGGGTGCAGTGACCCCAGTGTAGTAGGGTAGCTATAGCTCAACCATCCATTTTGGGTAGGCAGCAGTGTATATTTTTTTCAATACGGAAGGGAGGGAGGGTGGGCCATGAGTTTAAATCTCAGCTTTTGATCTGGTCTGCGTCCGCAATATTTTATTTAGAATAATAATAATAATCTGTAAAATAATAATAATGCATTATGACAAACGAATATTTTGATTACAAAATTTATAGTCGACAGAGTTAAATAGAGGCTTTTAAAAAGCAAATTATGCATTATACAGGATATTCGGATTCTAAGTAAGAATCGATATAGCAATCAATTCCTGATATATACTGATATCCTGAGCAATCTTCCGCCTTTAAAATTACTACTTTTTCCTCAAAATCATTGTTAAAGTATTATAAGAGTATAAGTTCTATAGATCCTTGTATCGAGCGGAAGCTCATTCAAAAGAGGATAAAAGTACCTTGCCAACGATACCTTAATTGTTAAGACCCGTTTTGATGTAGGAGATATAGGTGTTACAATTAGAGAAAAAAGTAATCTGTTCCATAGACGAGGAAAAACCGCCATAGAATTAATTAAATTTTAACAGTTTTCCAACAAATACACTTCTTAGGCTCCATAACCGTTTGAAATTTACGTCCATTAGCATAAATCCGTGAAGCAAAGATGATCAATTGATTTTCTATGGTGTTAAAATTAGGACTGCAAGCTGACTGAATGAATTCTTCAAGATAACGAACTGATTAGAACATTTTCTAATAACTCAGTATAATTTCCGGATTATTCGAGTACTGAGCAAAAGTATTAGTCGGAAACTTACTGTGATAGCTGAACACACCCCAAACCAAACAAGGTATAGAATATATAGAGAAATCTGGCTCATATAAATTAAACCTCTTCTCATTCGAAAAGTAACAGATTCACCTTGATTTTCAATGCAGGTACTTTTCGATAAAACTAAAACGGTTTATTTTGTTAATGTTAAATAAGGTTTGCCCTGCGATGTATTTTTTTATATATTTCACAAGACATCATCTCTGCCTCTTAAAAAGCAAGAGTGAATTATCATTTAACTGGAATTACTTCATGATTTTCAGCAGGACCACGAAATACTACCATATAAAAATAAATACCATTTAAAAAAAGTGAATTGTATATACATACAACATTCATCAATTACTAATCTGGATTGTGACTGGTTACCAATAAGATCGGTTTGGGCTCAAATTAACACGTTCCTTACCGAAACCCCAAAAGAAAATCTTGTTCCAGAGGTGTGTGCTAAGAAGTATAGCCTCATTCCATAGCCCCATTACAATTGTTTCGGCGAACAATGAGTACAACACATTGTCCTAAACTGATAAAGTAAACACGTCGCACTTTTGGGGAGTCGGCCTCACATACGAGTATAAGAAAAGACACCGTCATATATGTATAAGCGACGCTGTTAGCGAACGTGTTTTATTGGATTCAAAATCATAGGTCTTATAATATAGTCCAATGTGTCATCTATGTAAGCATTCGGAATTTTCAAGTTCTCTGGTTTCGAATATGAAGGCTAACTTAACGATTCACACAAACTTAAAATAGTCTCTAAAAAACTATAATTAATAAAAGGTAATTAGGATTATTACATATATTAGGTTAGGTTAGACTGCTGTATTGGTCTACAGAAGACAACACTTAGGGCAATTTTTAGCCCATTGTGATTCCAATTTTAACCAAGGGAACTCCAGATCTCAGATGGCTCACCGCCAACGACTCATGCTACTAAATGAGCTATTAAAACACCTATTACGTATATTAATCAACTGAAATTAAACAAAATATATTACACTCTAAGGTAAAAAGTCCAGGAAGTTGTTCTTAACTAAATTCCTAGTTTCCATTGCTAAAAACGTTGATAAAAACATTCACATGCATTCAAAAGTCACAAAAACTGGTATTAATGAGGGTTTTTGAGACTACTAATAAGTCAAATAATATTAGATAATGCTTTTGTTTGTGAATTCATAATCTACGGAAAAAAGGCCTGTACAAATTATATACAACTTTTTTCGGGTCAAAATTAACTACATAATAAATTTAGTTTACTTGTGTAATTAAATTTGTAATTTCGAAAAATTTCTTGTAGCGATATTTCTTCGTAAATTGCATTGAATTTTAAATTTTTATTTGTTAGACGAAATCTTTATTTACTCATTGAATACAAGAAAAAGTTGGTGGAAGAAATATTTTCTTGATCAATAGATTAACAAGAAAAGACAATTTCATTCAGTATCAGCTTAATTAACAATTATCCCTCAAACAGTGATGCACTGTACTTAACATTTATTCATTACTACTCTTACTCCATTTAATAAATAAATGGATTGCAGTTTGAATCACAGTTCTTTGATTAGGTGCTACTTTTTTTAATTACCAATTGATTTAATATTTTCTAGGAAATTATTGTTTTAAATGAGACTTGATATCGAAAAAGCAGACAATCAAGGTAGAAGGGAGGGATTGCTCCTGTCTCTAAGCGCACTTGTTGTTGTTGTTGTTCAATATGTTTTGTTTGCTAACCGCTTTTCACTCTAGAAGTGCGATCCACCAGGCTGCCATGAGCCACCAAGAGGAGTTTGTTTCTACAAGAAGCATTTCAAGTCTGACAAAAACTGTTCGCCTATTGAGCCAGTTGAGAAGAGGAAAAAGAGGGAACATGTTTTGCAGTCATACACGAGCTGTGTAGTACCAACTACCAACATACACACGTTAGTAGGGGTTGCGGGCAGGCAATAAGAATTTTTGTTTCACCTAAAAAATGTGCCCTGGGAATTCGAACAAGTTCGCATTGAATATCTTTCTACTAGGCAACCAGCAAAACTCAGACCCGGACATGATTCTTGGTCCCCCTTGGCATGTTCAACTGATACCGCACGCTTGTTTTAATCATGCCCAGAAACATTCCGCGAAGTGGCATGCCATCTCGTGTTAACAATTTTCTAGTAAGGTTGAACTACTTCGGAGGCATTCCTTGGGTAACCTTGGGTAAAATCGAAGGACGACAACCCCTCCGAAGCAAGCACTTCAGCTGTGTCCTCACAATTCCTCTAGCCTCCAGAGAAGTAGCAGAGTGTGCCCGTGTGAACCAGTTCAATCACTCAATTACCAGGCGTTCAGAGAATTCGCAATGCGAGAACATCTTACTTTACCTCAAAGTCTCAGCCACTTTGTCAGCATCTCGTCTTTGGTTGTCTTCCTGCCAATGGGTCAGCCATCCTGGATAAAATTCGGAATTAACGAGTGGACCCGATGGCTGAACCTCCCGAAGGGTTTTCCAGATTTTGTCAATTTCATCCACTGAAATTATAAATAAACACTGCATTATTTTAAAATTTATAAATATGAGCCAGTAAGCACATTTAGTAAAAATTTTCTATTGGAGAACTTGTAAGTAATCCATCCAACTCACTCTTATCAATGCCGAAATCCACGGTTGCAAAAACTCCCTCTACAGATCCGCATGAAAGAGATTTATCTGGAATATCTGTAGTAAAGAGAATAGCTTTTTTCTGAACATATTTCTCAGTTTCATCCCGCAACCATCGCAAATAATCCTTATCACATACAGAATATATTCCATACTCGTTTTCTACCTGATATTATAAAAAATTAATTTTATTCGCGTTCTTCTGCTAATGAATAATGAGATCAAACCTGCACCATTATTATAGGACCACCATTACCATAAAAGTAATCCATTATTCTAGGCATTAACACAGAAAACCATTTTGTTACTTCAGTTTTGTAATCCGGATCACTCTGACGAACTGCAATTCGTGGATATTTTCTGAAGAGCCAGTACGGATGTCCGCCCTGGGATTTAAATAAAAAAATTTATTATTTTAAGGCAGTCATTTATGCAGTGGTTCGAAGCTTTCACAACGCTCGCAGTACTCTAGAGATTATAGTTATTTAAGTAAATTAAATTATGAATAACACATCCGAGTGATAACCAAGTTTGTCATGAGACAATTGGGAAGCATAGGTATATTTTGAACATAATAATTATAATTACATTGATAAACATTATTTATATTCGTTTTTCGATTTTCATAAAATATGAAATGACTTAAAAATGAAAAGAAAACCATAAAATAGAGAGAAATACAAGCATAGTTTTGATCCTAATTTGCTTCAAGTTTTATTTCTGATTCGTAATATGTACTTCAGATTTTATTTAATGGCGTAGGTTACTGGATAATTCGAACGTCGTCTAAAACAAACGTTTTGTTTTATTTTTGCAATTTACAATCTAATTCTCAAATTGCTTTCTTATTTTCGTGGACTCGGGAACTGATCCCATAATGGGGCTTTCTCTGCGTTATTATATTATTATTTTGGGTTTGTTTTTATGGGACTGCTCAGCCAGATAAGCCAACCGCGGACACTCTTTACATTTTTTAAAAAACAATTGTTTCCTTGACAACACAATCACCCATATAGAGTCAAATGCATACAAATCTTTGACCTAAAAGGAAATATTTTTCTTCACAATGATAATTTTATGTTAATGGGTGTATCAAATGGAAATTTCAATTATCAAGATTTTAGTAGGGTCGCCACTCTGGGCATCTAAAAGAAAATTAGTAGTTAATATATTCAAATTTTAGGCCAGGTTTTTCAGAACCTAAACACACCTAATGAACTATATCAACTCAAAATTGCCTCCCTCTCAAAATGAATTAGTATACTTTACAGTTGTTCTTTGAGTTGAAGCTATTTGTGATGTATTCTTTGATGTTTCATTAATTTTTAAATGAATTTAAAAAAAATGTACTAAAAGTAAATACTTTCACTTGTCGATCCCATTTTTTTAAAAATATACACGTGTTGGAATATTTTCGTTTCTGAATTAGCAAATTATGCAATGATCAATGTTATTCCACAATATTGGTCCACGTTAGGGTCTCGTAACCTCAACCCTAAGATAGAACTCATAAAATGCAACAAAATATGCTTTCGAACCTTTTGATTTAAACCGTTCAATCACGAGATATTTACTTTCAAAATTAAAAGCGTCTATCAAACTATCTGGAGAACTCCCTGAATGTAGCTTTTATGTAATTACTACTTTGAATAAAAACTATAAGGAATAATGTAGTAAAATATATGTAGATTAAAAACAATTTAGAAATAACTCTTTTTCGGAAGCACTCCCGAAAGCCTATTATGTGACCCGCTTTTATATTCTTGTCTAAAATTCGCAAATGGAAATTGGAATTTTTTTATTGGCAAAATATAATAAATCTAAAGTATATTTTGAAAGAGTGTTATATTTAACCTACCAACCTAACCAACTATCTATCCCTTTATCCAACCTGCTCTCAGTTAACTAAAGGAGTGTGCTAATTCATCATATCAAAGATATATTTATAGTATACCGGAAATGAAAGTTACGAGTACCAGTTTAATTTCCAAGGTCTATTAGGAAAAGCGCGATTTAATTTTTGATTTTAGGTGATAGCTGAGCTCATTCGAAGTGAGTATAGAAGCAAATAAATTATGCTGTCTGTTAGTGCAGATAGCAGGTTTTGGGTTATGGGTCTGGTATACGAAATATCTTGGGAAATGAACAAAATTTAAAATAACGAATTGGTGAAATTAACAATTATAAATGCAGTACACACATGCATATTTTATTCATTCCACTCACATTATCCCTTTCTGCGCAAATGTAAGGTCCAGGTCTTAATATAACATACAAGTTTTCCTCTTGAGCAATTTTTATAAATTCTACAATATTTGCAATGTCATCAAATTTATACACACCATCCTTTGGATTATGAAGTGACCATTCTACGTATCTAAACATAATATTAATTTAATAACATTTAATTGCGTTATTAATTAATAACGACTTTTACTCACGTGTCTACAGCATTCAGACCTGCAGCTCTCATTGTTTGAAGCCTTATTCTCCATGTTTGTGGTAAAGCACGGAAATAATGAAATGATCCAGAAACATACCGGAAAGGCTTCCCGTCCATTAAGAATGTATTCGCTTCATAATCAATTGAAAATGTTCTATTGCTCTGAGAAAAAAAATGAAAAAATATATAAAATTTGTAGAAAAATTTTCAAACTATAAATATATATTTTTAAATCTAAGGCATGTAGTTATTCAGAAAAAAGCACTGCGTTTTGGCTTGATATATTTTTTTAATTAAATTAAAATAGCGCATTTGTATTTACATTAGTAAATGGAACTTTTGATACTAACTTTTAAAATTATTAGTTTTTAATTGTTAAGTTTATATTTCGATGCAGCATAGAAGAGGAAATAAATGTCTTAGACATTAAAATGCAAAATGTATGTTCATTCATATGTATGGCGATAAAAACATGAATTTAAGCCATAAAAAACAGCAAACATTTTGGAAATGAGGAGTAATATATGAGCCGTTTATTTTGAAAGTGGCGTAAGTCCAAATAAGGTCGATTTGTGTATATTCTTTTCAAGCAAAATTGACCTTATGACATTTTGGACTTACACCACTTTCAAAATAAACGGCTCATATCATAAATTTGCGAACTATTTATATAATTATTCATTTCACCGTTCAAATAATAATTGCGCAAAATGTTTATTTGATCTATCTCTCCAGTAGGTTTTGTACTGCCGTTGTATGATTGAATAATTAATGAAATTCTTTTATGTTACTAACTATAGCCAATATTAAATTAATTATCGCAAAAAGTTAACTGGCAGGATATTTATGAAATCACTTTAGAAATTAATCCTTACTAGGAAAAAACAATTAACGGATAAGTTCCACAGTAGCATTCTTAACTACACATGAAGCTATAATATTCAAAGTAATGAAAACAAAAGACCTTTCGGCGGCAGAAGAAGTAGATTTCAATCGTCGAAAATAAAAAACTATCCCGAATAAGAGAAGGGAATTATGATCAAACATTATTTATGCGGTATACCCGTTCAGAAATGCAACTAATTGGTGAAAGGGATGATGGTGTCTACTTTCTCTTTATCGTTCTTGTATGCACGATAACTCCAATATTACTTAATCTATGTATTTCAACAATATTTTAGCTTCTCAACAATTATAATATATTTCTTCAGGCTACCGCCGGGTATGTGTCTTAGTTTTAATGGTTTTCAAAAGTTATTATGTTTTTTAACAATAAATTTTGTGTTTCTTAGTAACCGAGTGTCATTAGATTTGGCTCAGTTTCATTAATATCATAAAATTTCGTTCAAAATTTGAACATTCTGTTCACCTAAATATCGTTTGTTTAAAACTGTGTCAACCATCATTACTCTATCAGTAACAAAACAAATTTATCTAAATTATGGTATATAACGAGACGTCTCCCTTTCCTAAATTCCCCAATTTTTGAATATGAACCGGAAGTTGTTTCGATAATTGTGGTAATAAAGTAATTTAATTTTAGTACAAAGGATAATACTTTACCTTTTAAGATATACATAGGTGCAATTAATTTCCTAAAAATTTATGGATTATATAGCATTATAATATACGTAAGCGAAGTGAAGCGATCACGATATTGATTCGAAAAATGCATAAGTTTGATTTAAATTGATGAGAAATGCGGTAATTATCGGGGTAAGAAAAACAATTTTTTGACATAGGTGTAGCCTCATCTCTTTAACCAATTATCTCCATTTTGATACACCACTTAGTAATGCTCTTTTTTAATGTGAACGCCAAGCTTTTTCGATAGTGGTTAAGAGAAACGAAATCGATATCGGATCGAAACCATTTTTATTATATAAGGTAACATATTATGGAAATTGATTTGATTAAAAATAATTAATTTGAACTTAAGATAAGAGCAGGTTAAGAAAATTTTAAAATTTTTTGAACGAGCAAAAAATCAATAGTAACTTGATTCTTAATAAATAAATTTATCTAGCGAACTACCTGACGTCACAGTATCCATTACTCCCTGGACCGACTCATCCCAACTTTGCCGATATATTCGCCCAATTAATAAATACATATGTATATAGGTAAAGCTTGATTAAAAACGATTAACAAATACGTCCTCTGTCGTGTTCACAAGATTCTTTATATCCCATATACTTATTAGGTGAGGGTATTTTTAAATCCTACGACCTCTAACATGAATTTCGACATCATTCTACAGTTCTGTTTATAGTTTTCTTTTATTTATAAAGAGACAGTACACTTTCTTGAAAAAAAGGAAGCACATTTAATATGAAATTGTAGCATTTTTAAAATATACAAAATTACATTCTTTAAATTATTTCAAAGTTTATTAAGTATTGAGAAAAAAACGCATTTTAAAATTAAACGGTGCGCTTCTATCTATCTAAAGGTGGGTCGGAGCTCAAAATATACATATAAAGTTTCTTTTTAATACTTTGGGCACATATTGAGTGGTATGAACAAAAATTTGAGTACACACTAGCCTGCTATTACTTGAGTATTCTGTAGTATTTACTATCTTATGTAGAAACATTTGAAAATTGATGTATATATTTAAGTTTTCTTAAACATTGTTCAGTACGATTGAATTTTCTTAACCATTCATTAGTAAATCTGAAGTAATTTTGAGGTAATTTACAATTTGCCGTAAAATAAGTCGCTATATATGCCACACTTTCTTTATTAAACCTGAGTATTAAGGGAAATGTACGAAAAATATTTACTAAAAATATATTAGTATATGTATATATATATATATTTCTTTTTATATAAATCATCAGCATCATAAATCTCAACATAATTTTTTGGAGAACGATTTTATACCATTTCCTTTGCTGTATTACACGATTAAGAATTTTGTTAGCATTGCAGAGTAGATACTTAAAATACTAGAGAATGCTCGGAAACATTGCAGATGCTATCAAATGCTATATAAATATTATGTAGATTCTATACACACGTCGAATTTTTAATTATACGAAACACTTTTCAAAGTATTGCTTTCAATTTGTATTAGAAAATTGTATTGGGTTATTAAGAACTTCTTCGATTGACTATCATCAGACTTTTTATCTTTCAAAAAGCTTCTTTTAATGATTTGTTCTTTGAAGGTATGATGAATTTGCTTTTATGTTAAAATATATAAACAATAATTTGTAATTACTTTTAATTGGTTTAAAAAAGTAGGTATCCGATATACGGGAATTTTTTTCATATATTCTTATTTATTTTACCTACAAAAGGTAGACACTAAAGCTTGCAAATTGGTTCATTAAGAGAAGAGATTTACATATTTAGATTATTTTTCTCGAAAAGTTAATTCTCCTCAGTCTCCGTTTTAATGATATTTTTGTAAGAGGTTGTGTCGTGATTTGAATGAACTAAAAAGTTTGCATCGCGATAATACGACATCCTTCTCGCAAAGCGCACTCTTCGCAGTGGAGGAGCTCTATATCAAAAAGAGTTTGTTGAGAAGGAGTACATTATTTCGGCTCAAATTGCTGGGAAACCAGCAAAATAGCAACTTCTCAAGCGGATCCAAGCCCCCGCCAAAACTCAAGAAATTCAGTCACTCGAAGAAGGTACCCGAGAATCTTCCCTCTGGTTTTGGGCTAAAAAATTACTCCAAAAATTAAGAAGAGATATCTTTCTATTCCGCACAATCTCACGAAGGCGGACCACTCTACCTCTACACTCTCTTTTTCCAAATAGCGTCTGTTGGAACTCGAAGAATTTCACTGGAATCAATTTCTTGAATTATTTCGATATTTTCAGCTGGGAGACCAGAAGCAGATTCGCCGTGTGCTGCAAACAATTGCCGGTTCCCGCCATCTAGACTTCTCACATCAAAGGCGAAAAGTATGAGTCCGATTGCTTCTCCGAAGAAAACCGCTCGAGCGATAAAGGAATGCTTTTTCCCATTGTATGACTTAGAACGGTGGTTAATCGTGGTTCTCTGCTGACACCAGAAGTGGTCAGTGAGATGAGTGGTCAAGTTTTAATATATTTTACTTGTTGGATTTTAATAGGGGCGCAGATATTAAAGGAAGAATCCGATTTGGTCAGGGCTAAAATCAAGCTGTTGGGTCTCGATGTTGGGGCTTTTCTCTTAAGCTCATACAGTGAGCCACATATTCACTAATTGCATTTTTTACGTAATTATATTTATAAAAAGAAAGAGAACGGGTTATTTTGCATGCCGAAGCACCAACTTAGAATTTAAAACATTTAGCTCTATTAAACGACAGGCTGTTTCATAAAAGTTAGATAGCGCGGGAAGGTTCAATATTTGTTTACCTTTAGTCGAAGTACAAAAGGAGATCTTAAAATAGATTTTCTCTGATATGGCGTCAGAATTCGCTTTAATGTGCATAACCGCAAGTTGAATTATTGCATTTTAAAACAAATAAAATAAATTAAATAGGTATCTAACAACATTTCAGTGTAGCTTTTTGGTTGCACATTCTCGTGCTAAGAAAATAAGCCTATGGTATAATGCTACAAATCTATAAATGTAATAAAGAAACCATTTGAATTTCAACGGATTTGTAATAAAGGTTCCATAATCTATTTATATATTAAGGAAATTAATATCTTATTAATCGATTCTTTTATTATCAGTCTTATTATTAATTGTTATGCTATACTGTGATTATATTTTAAAAAGTTTGGTAACATAAACCTATATAATGTTGATAATAACATTTCACTTCATCTTGCCCTGCCCATACTTGTACATTATAAGATGTGGCAAAATGTAGTTTAGTATTATTTATTATTATTTTTATTATTTATTCAGTTCGCTTAATGCAAGCTACAGTATGTGATTAAAAACTAAAACTAAAACTAGACTAAACTAAGCACCGAAAACAGACAAATATTAGGGGGGATGCAGGAAGGGTTAGTTTGGGGGTGGGTTAGGTAAATAAAGAGCTTGCTTGTTTTGTTCATATGGAAGTCGAAAACAGTAGAGCTGTTGGCTTTGCGCAGCATTCTAGTGAAGGGTTCGGAGTGACCATAATTAGTGCGATGATTCTAGAGGCGAAATGTGGGGAAAGATCTAACATTCCGAGAGTTAGTTTTAAGGGATATGCTGTGTATGAACTCGGGACAGTCAATGGAACCAGAGAGGACTTGATGGACGAAGGTAATATCGGCGACATCACAACGTAAGGAAAGGGGCTGAAGGTTGATAAGTTGAAAGCAACTTTCGTATGGAGGAAGGTTGAGCTGGTCTGTCCAGGGAAGGTAACGCAACGCGAAACGAATGAATCTGCGTTGAACTGATTCAATTCTATTGATGATTGTAGATTGGGAAGGTGGCCAGACCCAAAGAACATGAATTACTAGATGGGACACTCGTGACGTATTTCCTTATCTTTTTTCGACCTTGGTCCCCTTAGTCCACCGACCTTGCAGATTTTGCTAAAAGTGGATAGTAATAAAGGGCTCACACGTGAGATAAAGACAAAAATTTAGGGGGAGGCGGAACGAAAATTAAAATCACGTTTCACCACCCAAAGCAGCGCACACGTTCGAATACGTTTGGTTCGCCTTTAAAAATGCACAGTGAAAAAATGTAAGCAGCCCGCATCCGTATACATGCTCTGAGTGTGCTACTTGCCTGTTCCCCATTCTCAATTCAGCATTTCTCTATGCTGGAACATTGCCTGGGGACGGCACTAACACCATGCATGCAGAGGCACACAGCGAGCCCGACAGATTGGCCCGCCTTTAAAAATGCATGGTAAAAAAGCGCTGCATTTTATTGCCTACACTGTAAGTGCTGTAGATGAGAATTTTTGGCTGCTTATTCTTATCTCTTTCGTTCTTATTGGAATTTAGATAAGGCATAGAAAGCAGTAGTTCTTTGCTACTTTCTCTAATGGAAAAATTTACCAGGCAGTTTTAGAAGTTGCATATGGGTTAGAGCTTTAAGCTTGTATAGAGAGTGTCCCATCTAGTAATTCATGATCTTTGACCAGACCTGACTAGCGTACTCAAGAATGAGCCTAACGAAGAAGATGTAGAGAGATTTAGCTACATAGGGGTCGGAGAATTCCTTTGACCAACGTTTGATGAAGCCTAGGGCAGAATTGGCACTACTAATGATGTGATCGAAATGGGATCGGAAGTTAAGCTCACTATCACAGATAACGCCAAGATCGCGAAGGGAGTTGACCGAAGGTATGGATTCTCCTGAAAGCAGATAGGATCTGGAAATGGAGGAACGTTTACGGGAGAAGGTGATCGATTGGCATTTGGAAACATTGAGGTCGAGGAAGTTTTTAGAACACCAGGTAGAGAAATTTTTCAGGTCGCTTTGAAGAAGGAAGGAGTCGGATGTGTTAGAGATTTGTTTGGAGATTTTCATGTCGTCAACGTAAATTAAGATGTCAGAGTGGTTCACTACGTTCACCACATCATTGATGGCTAGTATGAAATTATAATCATAAGTACTTTAATTTCAAGTAAATAAATTAATATTTGAATGCTTTTAAAATAATATGATATTTTACATACATCTAGTATAAAAAATTATCAAATAAATTAAAAAAATTGCAAAGATATTTCCGAAAAATCGAAACTGCTCATTTAGTTTGTTCTTTTGATCAGTTCCCTCTGTTAGTTTTAAGATACCTACATAGTTTTTCACCTCTCCACCACAAAAAGAAATATAAATGTTAACATAAATTCAATTTTCGTTTGGAATCACCAAAAGAAGGGCAAGATTGGAGTAAGTAAGTAAGTAAGTTATCGTTAACTCAAAACTGTTTTTAAATATTATACAAATTAATTCTTACCTCAATATCTTATTTGTAAGGGTATGAAAATAACGGAGCTCTTCACAAAAGCACCTTGTTAGAGTTATCATATTGAATTCAAAGCAAAAATTAGATCAAGACAAATGAAAAAATATGTTATTTACTAGACTCAGAGGGAGGGACGGATTGATAATTTATAATAAATATATTATCGATCTTCTAATTCTTAAGATTTAGATAATGTTATGGGTATGAGACAAGATGTACTCCATGAGTTTTCAAAAGTAATCAAATAAAAATTACGTGCGACAATTATACTCTATTATACGCATGTGACCACAACATGAGTACTGGCAGCAGATGATTCTTTTCTTAAAATTCTCGATAACTTTTTGACACAATTGGGTCCTTATCTCACAAATAAACACTTCATCTTTCAGTGCGTCAATAGTGCAAGGATTATTCTTATAGATCTATCCTTTAACGCAGCCCCAAAGAAAATATTCCAGTGGCGGCTAATTGACATCACCATTTATTGAAATTGCATGATCCGGATTTTTCTTGCAATAAAGTTAGTTAGTTCTCTTGCAATAAAGTTAGCGTTTCACCAACTGTATGGCACATAGGGCCATTTTCCTGCAATCGCTGACATCGATATCTTGAATTTTTTTATAACGCTCTCTATTGACGGGTACAGCTCGACCGCGATCATTTTCAAAAAAGTACGGACCAGTAATCCTACCATAAATCATAGCTTTTTCCTCTATAATACCTGATGACTACTCCTCCTTTGAATTCGTTAAGCTTTTAGCCCTAAATCCTTGTGTAAAATTCGTTATGTATTGGTTGCTGATAGGCCCAAATGTTGAGAATGTTCCTCAATTAACATCTTTGGGTCCTCGGTAGGCTAGATAATCTTCAACTTACGAGAGGCTAAGGGTGCCCTTACGTGTTGCAAACTATCCGTTTCCGGTAGATTAGTCCCGCGTTTAGCGAGCTCTTCAGCCATAACATTGCCCTGCACGTCATTGTGCCCACGAACCCAAATGAGGTTGATGTTAATCTCCTCAGCCAGCTGGTTTAGCCGGGATCGACAGCCAGGAACCAGCATTCACCATTGACTGATTTGATTGCGGCTTAGCGGTCAGTAAGGATAGAGATACTGTTCAGGGCTTGTAGGGCCCTGAGTAGCCAGTTCATTGCCTTAGATTAGCTATAACCTCTGCCTGGAAAATACTGCAGTGATTAGGTAACTGGAGTGATCTCTCGAGGCCTAGTTTCTCGAAATAGATATCGCTACATATCGCTAGGGGAAATGTAATCAAAGTCAGGGTCCTCAATAAAACTTGCATTAACAGCAACAATATTTTCTTCTGAACGACCAACAAGAATACATTGGTCTCTCCATCTTTTGCAGATCCAGTTTTTTTTAATTTACTGACAATATTTCTAATTTGCTGTTCAGCTGGGACATTTATGTCTTGGATAAGAATCACGTAATTTTCGAAGCCTAACACTAATTCGACAATTTTAATATACTGTTGTAATGTATATGATTCCACTTTTATAATATAATACAATACCATATGTAAAGTGACATATAACATGAGTACCTTCAATAGAGTATGTATGCAAAAATGGCGTGTAGTTTTAAAAACTTAATTAGAAAGACCCTGTATCATTAATATTTGTAAATTTAATATATGTAATGTCCAAAATTTCTGAACTAAGCGATTCTAATCAAAATCAGTTTATTAGGAAATTTAGGTTTACTGATATCAAAAAAATTCCTAATTTTTAAAAATTTCTTTAGATAAATCGTATATTAGAAATGTGCTATTAATTAAAAAGGAAATGAATGAATTTTCATAACGCATTCATATATTTCTTGTGGTTTCTTGCTTAATCCCACTTCACATTTTTCAAATTTAAAATATCGGTACTTCTTAATTGTTTAATTAATTTAAACTAACTTAAAATACCGTAAACTAAAAACAAAATGTTGAGGTAATACAAAGAACAGGAGAGCATAGGCTGCATAGGCATATTCGCTGGTGGAAGTTATAACTTTCAAAGATATTATACAAAAATAAAAAATCATGTTACTATACATACTCTGCACATATATGTATATGAAAGTAAAATAATAATGTTTGTGAAGTTTCAAACTAGATTGTTGATTTTTTTTTATTTTCCTGGTCTACACATTGAAGAGGATGTATGTAACGCTAATCGTGCATTCAGTCTCTATTTCTACATTTTAAAAAGGGATAAAATGTTGAAAAGGTGCGAAATGTCGAAACGCCTTAAACTAGACTTTGGAAGAATGTTTATTTTGATTTATTGCGAGTTATTATGCCCACGGTTGTATTAAAAATAAGTTTCGAAAATATTTTATTTATTTACTAACTACATCATCGAATTCTCTTTTACGTACCTTGATTCTGAAAGGGTAAAGACCAATAAATCTGAATGATTTCCATATGAGACAGTGATCAAATTGCAGTTTTTCCTTTTTTAATTCGAATACACTTAGAGTAGCTATTTGAAGTCTAGAAATTATATAAAAAGTCGCACATACATTGTAATAACCCTACTTCTAGGAAACAAATGTTTTAAAACCTCAATATTAAAAAAAAAATTAATTAAAATTCTGTCGGCGCTTCTATTAATGAATATTTATGTGTGTGTGTATATATTTATAACGGGTATCTATAAGTATTCATTTATTTTGATATGTAAAATAAATTTTGTAGTAAAATAAAGTTTTTACTTCGTAATCTATATATAATACGTGGAGTAAAATGTGCCTTAAAGTACGTTCTTACATTTTGTATAGAAATTAATGCTTTATTTTTAAAGAATGCGCATGAGATCTGAAGAAATGATTGCAGTTGTTTAATTTTTTTTTTTTGGGAAATTTAACTACATGGTTTCGTTAAAGACCATTGTTGGCTTTAGATGATTGCTGCGGTACCCTGGCCAATTTCATGTAAGTACCTTTGTATAATTGACCATTAATAATTAATATATCATTATCAAATTAAATCAGTTGTCCATTTCGAGACCTTTCAAAGATGATCTCTCTGATTATCAGCAACACACTTGTTGACACTTGTTACCCTCAATACAACTCAAATTTATTTAAATTTATTTATTTATTTACTTTGTCAACAGGCAGCTACCTTGACTGTACAAAGAAAAACAAATCAATAAATTAACTTAACTAAGTGGTTTTAAATTAATTTAAATTATTTATTAATCTGTACTTAATATTACTCTTATCTAGGTTAAAATCGATACTATAATAGTGTTTATTGTACGAGGCTTTGACAAATTCAATCGGGCAAAACATCACATACCAAGTTCGATGATTTTCAAATTTCAAAAAATCGTGATTACCAAAACTTCTTTCCATTTCCATTTATGCATTAAATGCCTCATAAAAACGAAAAAACGAATAAGTAAGCAATGACGAATGTGACTCGAAAGGTACGAACGTCACTATCTTAATATAAGGTAGTAAAAAAATGTTACTATTTAGGACATCTAGAAAATAGATTGTTAAAAACTGTAAAAGAATACATATCGAATACACAAATTAATACAGAAGTAAATGCAAAAACAAATTTTTACCAAATGATTGATTACTTATGAGTGCCTCTAATTTTAGTATTACTTTATATTTCTCTTTTATGTATAAAAGTCAAATAGAAAATACTTCTTCTACTTTCTTAATTCTCAACTTTGGCATGGAGTTAGGCATTAAGAAATAGATAAAAAAATGTAGAACCAGAATTTAAAGCGACACGTGTGTCAATACAGTCCCAATGTAGGGGCGTAACAAACTTAAAGTTACGTTGACACTCACCTTAAGCTGAATACATAAAAACCAACTGTTCTTCGGGTAATATAAAACCCCATAATTTTCGTCAGCAAGTCAGATTGTTAAAATGTTTCGATTAGTTGTATTTCTATCGGTTTTAGCTCGGGTTTTTTCAATTCCTTTTCCGGGTGAGAACAAACGCTTGCCGGTTCCTTGGATTGCTGGAGGATTTACAGCAAGCCATGGTCAAATTCCTTATCAACTGAATCTGGAACACGAAGGCGACAGCCGATGTGGAGCTGTTTTAATTTCAAACGACATTGCTCTAACAGCCGCACATTGCACTTACAAGGAATTGCCATCGTCTTTTAAAGTAATCGCTGGGACTATTAATCGAACTCAACGCGATGGAGCAGTGGAGGCATTTGTTGATCGTATTGAAGAACATCCAAAGTACGACGATCTTACTCAAGAATTTGACCTTGCCGTCTTATTTCTGTCTAAAAATTTAACGTACAGTAAAAAAATAAACGCCATTGCTCTTCCCAATGCCGATGAAGTTATTCCTAAAGGTGCCATAGCTACAGTAAGTGGATGGGGCTATGAGGACGATATAAACGATAAACCAGAGAAGCTGAAATTTGACAATCAGGCCCTTTGGGAAGAATCCAAATGCTATGCAACCGTGAGACAGTATAAACCATTCGAAGGACCTATTTACTGCAGTGGTGACCCAACCAAACTTGCTGGTCCTTGTTCTGGGGACTCTAGTGGACCTCTCGTTTACAAGAACAAATTATTTGGTATTGTTTCATTTGGATATGGCTGTGGTGCGACACCAAATGTGTTCACAAGTGTTCCTGCACTCCGAAGTTGGATAGCCAATGTTACTAATCTTTAAAATTAACGTCTACAATTTCATGGTTTTAATTAGTTATTTTCAATGTATTATTACAAAAGTACTTATGCAGCTTTTTTGAACAATATTTAACCAAACAAAGTTAATATGTTACTTAAATATATTTCTTATTTAATATAATATCACTTATTCATTACAATATTTGTGTATTGTGTCATGATTAATAAATAATGTTTTACAATATTTTAAAGTAATCTTATTATTAGTGGAGGTTTATTATACAAATTATTTAAAACCTTCTGCTTCGACGTAAATGAGAGGATAAGAGGAAGTTACATAGGCACATATTATTGCTCACTACACCGAAGATAAAGAAATGTCCTTTACATCGGTATAAAATTTAATATTCGTTTTTCTCTATTCAAATTGAATGATTTATGATATTTAGAATCAAGCTGCGATGAAAATCTACTCATATTTTGTTCGAATATTATTTCTTAATACTAACGTTTCATATAATTGTTATTTTTCAGTGATTTCATATGAAATTTTCACATTTCGATAAAAATTTTAGGAATATTTCTTTTTAAATTTTTAACATCTTAAAAAATTAAGATCTTTTATTTAATTATGGCAAATTTATTTACAAACATTATTTAGATGTTAGAAACCTTCGAAAAAATATGCTACTAGGTATGATAATAGTGTTAAGAAAAGCCTTCAATGGTTTATATACTAAAAAACTGATCAAGAGCTCAAACTCGATTTTTGTATAGAAAATAGTTTCAAATTGAGATCAAATTAGATTTTTCCATTTAATAATTAATATGTCATTGTTCACTATTTTAGTATAGGTATGAGCCAATATTTATTTATACCCATTAGCGTTCAACCAAGGAATCCATTCCTTGACAACTATTTATTTAATAAAATATTGGTCTAGGTCTTTCGTTCGAATCGAATCTAATCGAAAATGCCTTAAAAAAATTCAATTCGATTGAAATTCCTTGAAGGAGTTTCTAAATTTGTAGCAAATTCATTTGAAATACTTTTGACTTCAATTACTTTTTTATCCAGCTGCGATGATCCCAAAGGATCCCAAGGATAATGTTGATGGTTCGCATGTATATAAGCAATTATGTCCGTTTCTATGTTCTCCCGTAACCCAAATAAGCTATAGCAATCGGGACCCATCAGTCAGGCGCCATCTAAAGCACTTTTATTTTATAATATCAATATTATGGATCCTGACTACAACTAATTTTTTGGGGTCATAAATTGAACAGTGTATATAACAGATGATTATAAACTCATATTTTTTGCCGGGTTGGATCAAATCAGAAGCATCTCTTCTCACACTCACAATTTTAATTGCAAAATATCTTGTTTTTGTCTTTTTAGTTAATCCAATTCAATTGTTTTCATGTTTTGTGTGGAAGAATTCATTGAATTTGTGAAATCTTTAGAAACTTTGTTAAGGGATTTCAATTCAAAAGGAGCTTTTCCAAGATCTCTTGAATTCGATTCGAACAGATTCAAGAGCAGGGTCAATTAATTTTGTTTCTATGCGAAATACCTACATACTGTTTTCTAATCTACGTATATTTGTTCTCAACCACCTATCTAAACAGAATTCAGCACGACGACAGCTGCTCAAGCATAGTTTATGAAATATATGTATATCTTCCGTTCAGGAGATTCATTATATATTGCAGTACATATTTAAGAGCACCTAGTGAAAGTGTAAATTTCAAAATGTTTGGACTTATCATTAAACTGTCGCTTGCTTTTTGCGTTACAGCAATCCCTTCACCAATCACTGGAGGGGAAAATGCTGTAGAAGCCCAAATTCCCTATCAACTTAATTTGCAAAAGCAAAAAAAGACCACATGTGGGGCTGTCTTGATTGGAAGAAAAGTTGCACTAACTGCAGGTCACTGCACTTACAATGTTCCCGTGTACTCTCTGAGTGTGATTGCAGGGACTCTTGAGCAATATGACGAAGGTGTTACGATCAAAGTCGACCGTAAAGAGGAACATCCACGATACCACTTTAAAGACAACCTCTACGACATTTCCATTTTGTTCTTAAAGAAACCATTTAGACTCGGTTCTAGAATACAACCTATCGAACTTCCAGGAGCAAATGAATTTATTCCCGCTGGAGCATTTGCCACAGTAAGTGGATGGGGTATGGATAAAGAAGATGGCGAATTTACAGTGGATTTGAAATTTGCCAAAATTCCCATTTGGGAGCGTTCTGAATGTTACAAGACTCTGCTGGACATCAAGTCGCCTGTTTATTGTGGGGGTTATAAAAATGGAAAAGTAAATGCTTGCGTTGGGGATTCAGGTGGGCCTTTAGTTTATAAAAATAAATTATTTGGCCTAGTTTCATTTGGATTTGGCTGTGGAAAACCCAACAAACCTGCTGTTTATACAAATCTGCCTGCGCACCGAGCTTGGATTAAAAAGATGACCAATATTTAATATTATCTTCAATAAAATATACAAAGGATATCTATGGATTTTTTTTAACAATAACATTAAATTTAATTGGTCGTTGAAGCCGTTATTTAAAAATTGTTAGTTTAAATAAATTGCTATAAAAAATAAGCATGATCAATAGTACATTAAAATAGGAGTAGGAGAAACGGTTTTGTACAAGGGCAATTTGATAAATCCGTGACTTTTTGAATTTTTCGCGCAGCAATTTTAAATGCAACACTGTTTCACGTCAGCTGCCTTCTATTAATAGACTACTGCAAATTTTGAGCAAGCTACGTCTTTAGTTTGTGTTTTACAGCCATTTAAAACAGACAATCTCGTGAATTTAAAAGAAAATGGAAAAAAGTGAATTTTCTATGCTGCTTAAGAGTTACGTGTAGTCACCAAGACAAAAATCAATAAATTGGGCAACGAATTTACCCCATTCAGCATATTCCCCAGATTTAGCCTCCTGCAACTATATCCTAATTCCAAACCTGAAGAAATGGCTGGGCGGTAAGAGATTTAGGTCAAATGAAGAGTTCATCACTGAAACAAACGCCTACTTTGAGGGCCTCGGGAAAACCTATCATTTGGAAGGAACAAAAAAAAAATTGGAAAAAGGCTGGACTAAATGTATAGAGCTAAAAGAGGCTATGCTGAGAAATAAAATGCTTATTTGACTCATCAAATTGCCATCGTATTTCTTATTAAAATTCAGAAAACATTTTAATGAAAGTAAAAACGAAGTTGTCCTTGTGTCTTTTATTACAAGATAAAACTTTAAAATAAATTTATAAAATAAGTAACTAAGCTGTGAACATTAACTATACTAATTACAACTTTAACACTAGAGCTAGTTAGACCAGTCAAATTGACTTTAATGATATATTTTCTTAAAATTCTCTTCAGATTTATTTGGCATAAAGTTAAGGAAGTTAATAAACTTCAGAATTACAAAATATTCAAAAACCTCTTTTTATTTTTAATTCAAATTTGAAACCGTATAGCGAAAAGTGTAGATAGTTGCTAAAATTAAAAGCTTGCGCGATTATAATTGTAGTGTTAAAAAAATTCTTAGAAATAAACCTGTAATTTAAGTCTGAAAGTTATACATATGTGTTTTACTCAATTACAGTAAAAATATAAACTTGATATTTTCATTCCGTTGCTTTGGTATCGAATAGATGCAAGGATGATAACATGTACATTAACACATCCCATCAATACCTTTTTTATAAGGTTTAAAACATGTTCAAAAATCGCAACGTCCTGTGGTAAAACTATAGGACTGAAAAAGAACAGAAAGAGGCTGAAAACTGAATTTTAGACGGAAATAAGCGGGCAATTATTAGTTGCACTGAAATTTTATGAAAAGCAGACTAAAAACATATCATATCGAATAAGTAAAGACGGAATTGAGACGGAAATGATAGGGAAATATTTTACAGTCGGAAAACAGACTGAAATTATTCAATTGTTGGACTTCGAATTTTTTTGATATAGCAGTTCCCGGATGGAAAAATAAAAACAAAATTTTTTACCATTGTTTTCTGTATTAAAAGGCAATCGAAATATGAAATTTATAGATGGAAAAGAGGCGGAAAGTACTAAAAGATGTCGACTGAAATCAGAAGGGGAAACAGACTTGAGCTCATGAGTCCCAAATATGTAAATTTTTCAGTTTGTTTTCAGTTTTATTTTTACTCCGGATCAATTATTGTAATTCGATGTTATCTTTTAGGTTGGAAAACCAGCATTGAGAAAAAAAATTACTAAAATAAACTAATTATAACTAAAATAGGAGTAATTTCCACAACAACAAAAACATTGTAATAACTACAAAGCGATTGAGTACTAGGTAAAATAGAGCTGCAAACATATAAATGCCATATACATAATAAGTAGTACCACAAAAGTAAAGTAGTAATATATTTACTATAGTTACAAGTTTTAAAGGATGCAATACATAAATAAGACATTTGCGAACCTCACAAAATACCTGGCGAAATACTACTCCCGTGGTTGTTGGATCTCAATGGAAATGCCAACAAATGCAGGAATTAAAAGGCGTTGCCGGAACTTTAAAATATTTTGCTGTAATTAATATTCCATTTGTAAATGAATACACCGCATGTTATTCAAAAGCATCGTACTAAAAGTATTGCAGGAATTACAAAATCTTTTGTGGAAACAAGTATTTCACCTTTTATTCATTATGAAGTCGCGATGGGTTTAACATTACGCATTACTTAGGTATTGTAGGAATTATAAAACGTTTTGCAAATATGAAAGATACATAGTAAATATTGTCATTTTTTATAAATTCCAGGAATTACTAAAACTAAATACTTGTGATCAATTTGAAATTACAAGTCAGTACTATTCATTTCAAAATGACATTGAATAATACTGAAATTTTGTTAATATACTTAAAACCGGAATTACAAACGCTCTAGTGGTTTCGGCATACACATTTTTCTCAGCGTAAAGAGAAATTTGAGTGCTGCATTACTTCAATTATCCCAAAATTTTGAATTCAACTTTCTTTTAATAACTTTCCCGATCAATTTTCAAGGACAACATGCAACAACAAATTTTGTGTAAGCAGTTCTTTAAGTTTCAGTCAGAAGCAAATTATATAACAGTGCTCTTCAAATTTTGAAGACGAAAATTTCCTAGATATTGAACTGATTTTTCAAGGTTTTTGTTACTAGGCAAAAACGGTTGAACAAACAAAATCAATGCCATGGCTGAAAATGATCAATGAGTGGAAAATGTTTCAAACGGTCAACGATCATTGTTAGAATGAAAGTCATTGAGTAAACCTTTCTAAATTCTCAGCTGAGTACATAAATCTTACAAAATTTCAGCTTCCAGACGTAAATTATTAGGGTATAAAAGCAAAAAATCGGTTTCCAGAAAATTAGATAGTCAAAATGTTGCGGTTATTAGTGCTTTCTTTAGTTCTAATTGGCGTTTTTCCAGGCCCCGTCAGAAATGGACGTTTACCACTTCCTTTTATCACTAGAGCCGATTATGCGAACCTGGATCAATTCCCATATCTGCTGAATTTGCAATACAATGGACGTCACAGATGCGGAGGAGTTTTGATTGCATCCAATATTGCAATAACTGTAGCACATTGCGTATACAAGGAGGATGCATCATCGTATATCGTAGTTGCTGGTACTATTCATAAATCGCAGGATAGTGAAGATCTAGCATCACCTCTTGAACGCATCGAAACACATCCTAAGTACGATGATTTATCCCTAGAATTCGATATTGCCATTCTATTTTTGGCTAAGGAGTTCCCCCTAAGCAAAAGAATAGCGCCTGTTCAACTTCCAAGTGCAAATGAGATAATTCCTCAAGGTGCAATTGGCACAACAGTTGGATGGGGATATGAAAATTTCATTACAAAATCAGAGTTATTGAAATTTTTTAACACCCCTATTTGGAGCAAATCCGAATGCTACAAAGTTTTACGAAGATATCAAACATTTGAAGGACCTGCTTACTGCAGTGGCGTGGAAGGAGTCTTGAACAATGCTTGTGATGGAGATTCTGGCGGTCCACTTGTGTACAAAAATAAATTATTCGGCATTGTCTCATTAGGACAATATTGTGGCTCAACACCGAGCATTTATACTGATGTAGCTGCTCTTCGCGATTGGATTGCCACTGTAGCTAAAATTTAAATTGATACTGAAATTTCATAAATTATATAAATTATTGTCAAAAATTAAAACTACATAACAGATAAACAATTTTGAAAGTTTTGGAATATCCTAAATCTAAGCAATACCTAAATCGGTTTCTACTTTTTGTTTTGTCCATATTCAATTTGTAAAGTTCCGGATCTGCAAATTAGGTCGTAAGTTAATACCTTTAGCCATAATATCTTATTTTTTATTTTAGTATATTAATATTATACATATACTAAAATCGTAACCAAACCGATACTGTAAAGTAAGAATTTTATTAAAATGTGTAACTTCTGCTTAGAACAAAACCCCAGATTTTAAAATATTGATTTGTTTAGCTTTTTGGTTGAGTAAACCTAAAACTATTTCTGAAACTTCGCATCAAAGAAATACTTCTGTTAAGCCGTGGAAAATTGTAATACCAGTAGGTGTTAAAATTATGTATTTTAATTTAATCAATTTTGGTGCATAATTAAATTGCAGTGCCAATAGGGCGTTGAAGTTACTTATTTAGGTTTGATTAATTGATATAGACAGGTATTCTCCGTACATACGGTTTATTCAGTTCTCGAAATATGCACATAAAATGATGTATGTGAAGGAGTGAAGGAGTTTTAATGTAAAATAAAAACATACTACTTTGTATTTGATAATTATTCACCTATAGACTTTTAATCGAGCACATATAGGGACTGACTTTCGGTCCACACGATCGTGACGGCAGAAGCTAATCCTCAAAAGGTATGGGCGCATGACCTTTCGTTCGATATTTTATTTTTTTCACATTGCATGTCCGCAAGGACAGGAAGCAGTTAAAATGTTTTTATATATGGAATATGGAATTTTTCGACAAATTTTCATACTGCTGTATTTAAATTGATTGTACCGTTAAATTCAATTCGATTAACGCAGCTATGTCTTCTCTTGAATCAATTGGGAAGCAATTATGTTTTTCACCCATAAAACTTTCTGATTCCATTCTTAGGAAAGGCTGACTAAATTTCTCGCTGGGTTCCGCTTGCATCTAGTACTGTTTCTTTTCCTGGTAGGATATCGCACTCTCTATACAACCTCAAAGCTGTAACCAATATACATTTTCTAAAACGGTTTCGAGAAAAATATCCCTTTAGATAAAGCAGCAAAAAACTAGTGCTTCCCATTTCTTATTTAAATACTCATAAAAACGAAAGAGGTAGCAAAATATTCTCAGCTACAGCAGTTATAATGTAGGGAATTGGAGGAGTTGCAGCATATTTTTTTACCATAAATTTTTAAAGGCGGGTTAAAATCTCAAACATTGCGTGTGGCTCTGGCTAGCAAAACGCAGAGAATGCTCTTGATGTTTTTAGAAAAGTTTTACAATTTGAGAAATTAAATCGAAAAGTTTACAAATTGAGAAATTTTAGAATTAAAATAAGAACATACGCTTCTTGTTACGGGCTTCATTAGTTAGGCTAAGGTCTGGCCTTAGGACTTAAATCGAAAAGTTTACAAACAGAGAAATTAATTCTAAAATAAGAACGTACGCTTGTTATGGTCTTAATTAGTTGGGTTAAGATCTGGCCTTAGGGCCTAAGGGTAAGCTAATCGAGCCTACATGATCCTCTGATCTCAACTAACTGTTCATTGATGCATGAAAACGTCATAATTAAAATGTAAATTCACAAAATTAGTGTCCGAATGCAAAGTCGAATAGATAAGCCAGAAAAGCCTAAAGTATAAAACAAAAATCCCCAATTCACACGAAATCCCCTAAGCCAAACTCATACTCCGCATTTCACGATAACAATAAGAGATTCGAGAATGAATCGATTCGAGCAGCGCGGAGGTGATAAACTATTATAGCTCTCAACAAACGTTGGTCAGGATACCATGTAAAATCTAATGAAATGGAATAAATTCAAATAAAAAAAAACCAAAATTAGGTGATGTTAAATTATTTTTTAAAATTATTACGAAACCAATAAGAAATTTTTGTGTAAAAATCGAAATTGTATCTAGGTACACGTACTACTTAGTCAAAAACTCGAATCACTCAAGCTGTTCAAATGTAAAGCCGAATGCACCAACGAGTATAGACTCCGAAAATCTTAGCTTTGTTTCTGTGCAATCATACTATAAAGTTAGATGAATTCATTCATTGGGTCTACAGTATCAAAAAATGTTTCGTTTAATCATTGTCTTCACACTTCTTTTCTATACTTTAACAAGCTCTACGCCTCGATCGAACGGGTTATCTGTTTTGAAGATTCTTGGAGGAAATAATGCAAAGTTGGGCCAGTTTCCATATAATCTTAATTTAAAAAATCTGGGAATTCATACTTGTGGCGCTGCATTAATTGCTAAAAACATTGCGTTAACCGCAGCTCACTGTACGTATGGTCAAAGTGCTTTCAGTTTAAGTGTTTCGGCCAATACATTACAGTTGAAAGGTAAAGGCGTGTGGATACGTGTTGATCGTGTTACAGAACATCCTAACTACAAAAAAGAGATCTACGATTTCGATATTTCAATATTGTTTTTAAGAAAAAGCTTTCAATTGGATTCTAAAATTGCAACAATTGCTCTTCCAAGTGCTAATTTTAATATAACCGAGGGCTCTTTAGCTACTGTAAGCGGATGGGGAGTGTACAAAGAGACAGGAGGTTTGAAAGGTCCCTTCAGTGAGGACTTGAAATTTGTTAATATTCCGATTTGGAAACAGTGGAATTGTTTTCAATATACGCATCACCTAAAATCGTCTGTCTTTTGTGCTGGGGCTGCTACCGGAAAACAAAACGCTTGTGTTGGAGACTCTGGTGGTCCTTTAGTTTATAAAAATCAATTGATTGGTTTGGTGTCATTTGGATATGGCTGTGGTGCCAAAGACAAGCCAGTTGTATACACGAACGTAGCATCACATCGTGACTGGATTAATAAACAGACAGGATTATAAAAATATATACTACCCAAATGCAAAATAGTTGGTCTAGTGACAAATTTTAACAGTTTATTTTATAACTAAGCCTTTATTTTTCAAATAACTATTTATTAAATAAAATTTATTCTTGTTTTATAATCTCTGGAAGTCATGTCCTTAAATTATTTCAAAACATATAAAATTCAGGTCGCAAATTTAGTAATAATTTTATTTTGCATTATTGAGTAGCCATGCAAAATAGTTGGTCTACCCTGATTGAGTGCAGAATAGTTGGTCTAAGTTGTTTTTATTCACTCTATTACTATTTGGTGACATCACCTTTGTTCTTTATCACATCATTTATCCTTCGAGGCATAGTTGCCACTAAACTTTCACATTCCTCTTTTGTTATGGATTCCCAAACAGTAGTGATTAATGAACGAAGTTCTTTAAGGTTTGTGGCCGGATATTTTTTGAGTCTTTTCTTCATTTTTCTCCAAAGAGACACTATTGGAGAGAAATCAGGACTATTAGACGGCCATTTCAGTAAAGGAATGTCATGAGCCCTGATCCAAGATATTGTGGACCTTGCTGTGTGGCAGGGAGCTCCGTTCTGTTGGAAAATATTCTACTTCAGCGGACTCTAGTTTTTTAATAGGAGGAAGGAGTTCCTTTTCTAGTATATTTTGATATTTTGCCGCGTTTATTGTACCATTTACGATGCATAGTTGACCTACGCCTTGACCAGACATACATCACCATAGCATTATTGATGCCTGGAACTTTACAGTTCTTTTCAAGCAGTCTTTATTAAATTGCTTATCCGAAGTGCGAATAACTATTTTCCCATTATCTCCAACACACGCGAAAAATTTGGATTCATCGCTCCATATAACAGATTTCCATTGCCTGGGAGTCCAATCTTTGTGTGACTTGGCCCACTCTAAACGTTTTTTCTTTTGCTTTACGGTAAGATGTGGTTTTTCCTTCGCCTGTTTGAAAACGCAAGCACTACAGCTACAGTTCTATAACTTCTTTCATGGATTCGTCTTAACTGACTTTATAAAAATTGTATCCTAATCTTTTGATTTCTCTTCTGCACGTATCTACTGAAATGTCTCTTTTAAGAGTTTTTCTCCACTTAACGGTTATAGCAGCAGAGTTAGCACGACGGTTTTCTTTGATTATTTGCTTTTAAATTTTCTCCTGTCCCTTAAACTAGCTATGCACGGCCTTCCTGTTTTCTTCGTCAAATCAACGTTTCCTCCTCTTTTGTATAAATTAATTATATTTTGAATCGACGAACGGGGTACTCCTAAGTTTTTAGCGATTTTATACGAAGAATTTCCATTTTTAAAAGAATTAATAATTACTTCCCGAAGATCGGGTAAAATTGGTTTACCACGTGGCATTATCACAAACTGAATGACTAATCTGGCTATGAGTCACCAAAAGAAATGAGTGTAACTGCATCTAGAATAATTCCATTAAATTTGCAAACACAAACTTAACTAGCATTACATCAAAATTTCAGAGTAGACCAACTATTCTGCACTCAATTTAGGGTAGACCAACTGTTTTGCATGGCTACTCAATAATGCAAAATAAAATTATTACTAAATTTGCGACCTGAATTTTATTTGTTTTGAAATAATTTAAGAGGATGACTTCCAGAGATTATAAAACAAGAATAAATTTTATTTAATAAATAGTTATTTGAAAAATATATGCTTAGTTATAAAATAGACTGTTAAAATTTGTCACTAGACCAACTATTTTGCATTTGGGTAGTATGTATTTCATTTTCTCTTTACCACTTACGTATATATATAACAATAAAGTTTTCGTATTAATTTGTTAAATTAAATGTATATTTATGAGTGCTAGGTATAACTAAACACCATTTGTTCTGATTTTCACTTTTTAAATATTTCTCGTTTTCTATAATAAATATTCTATGTTATATTTTAAAATTGTTCTGCTATCGAAAATATTCTTCTATGCATTTTCAGAATCATTTTATCTTTTTCAAACTATAAAAAATAAAAATATGTCGTTACACGTGCTAAATTTACTACGTTTTAAACTTATAATTACCTAACGAATCACGATACCGGAAAAAAATATTGCCTAGTCGCTGCATTTCTCTCTGCTACACAATTATACAATTGTTCATATTCTAAAAAGATGAGCGAGAACTCAGACAAGATTGTTGTATAAGAAATAGAGTTTCAAATTGAGATTGAGCTTGGTATTTCCATGTAAAAATTGACTCTGTGCTTATTTGAATTTTTAACATATAAGCCAATGTAATTTCACCAGGAATAACAATTAAATTTTAGCAGTAATTTAAAACAAAACTATTGAACTCTTACCTTTTCTTCACTATTTAAACCCACAGCTAAAGCAACTGAAATTGTTATAAATAGCACAGCAACAACAGAAATCATTGTTGTCACGCACACATGATGATCTTTTAGAAATTGAAATTGTCTTATTTTTATCATATTCCAATATATAATTAATTTTTTGACGTCCTACTTCACTCGAATATTTTCGTCACGACACTTACAAAATTTCCTCTGTGTGAACCGATTTTATTAACTAATTAACTTCTAATTGCTAGCGATAAATCTATGCAACTAGCGCTTCACTTACTTGCTTCCATTAGCTTGTGAGCGCATAACTGCCATTGATACAACGTTCGAAACATCATAACACCTTTGCCTCTAAACAGTGACACCTACTCAGAGGAATAATAATTTTTTTACTTTTTAATTTGACCATTGATGAGGCTACATGCAGCGATTTTTATTTTATTTTTTGGTCGGCTTTATATTCAAAATGTGCCTCCAAACGACCTTGTCGAATGCTTACAGTGCCGCAAATTAGGCTACTCATTTCCTCAGACTTAAACCCCATTTTAGTTTAAACACTAACCAATTTTCTTTTTTCAAATTGAGCTAGGTTTCTATAAAATGCTAAAAGTTAAATATTACTTGAAAAGTTCAATTCCATCAAAAAAATAAATAATTAAAATAAGAAATAGCATTTTTAACAAACAAAATAAATTTTAATCTACAGGAAAATTTATCCTCCTCGATTTTTAGGAATGAAAATGAAAATTAGATATATAAAAATTGTTTATTCTGGTAAATAAATCCCAAATTCTAGTTCTATGCCAAATTTTGGCAATCTAACGAAATAAAACAATCTCTTTTTTGGATTCTTTTACTCTGGGAAGTTATACAGTTTAATACTTCGTTTCCGCGGAGATTTGTAATTTGAAAGCCAGTTTTCCAAAAAATATCTAGTAGAAAATAATAAATAAATAAAAAAAAAACAGAAAAGGAATAAATCTAAAACGAAAATCGCGTGAGATCATTTGCAACAATTTCTTGGCAACATTTCTGAATATAAGATATATTGTTGTTTCCGTCATCTATTGTTGGGTAATATAAGCACAAAGGCTTTATTTCATTCTATGGAGCAATTCCGAAGATATTTTTTTAACTAGAAACTCAGTCTTTGGCCGGGATAAAAAACATCTTACATATTAATCCATAACATAAGCTAACATACAAAATTTAATTTAAATCCTTATAGTAGTTTTCATGAAATACGTACACAAAAACAGACTGACAGACAAAATTTGTCAAAATTACTCCATATCGAAAATAATTTCCATTGCGATTTACATTTAAAAAAATTAGGGACAATATATGTACATATAAAGACAGAGCACTGTTACAGTTTATTGTATATATAGGTGTTGTTGTAACAAAATATATATCATATCATATACATATATTCGAAGTAGAAAAATTTATAAAAGACATAAAAATTGATAAAATGAAAAAAGAAATTGTTAAAATCGTTAAAATGTATGTCATAACTATAAAATCAAGAAATAAGTTTCCAGAGCAATATTTCTTATATTGATCCTCATCATTTAACAACGTATATTGAAAACCAAGCAGTAAAATGTAATAAATAATTAAAAAACCAATTAGTGGTAGAAGGTATTAGCCTAAACAAAATATATTAATGAAAATCTATAAACGGTTTGTTGTTTTGAGTATTCTACGTCATCAGTAGAAAAATAATTTAGATAAAAATAATAAAAACTACATAACTATGTACAAATAAAGCCATGTTGCTAATAAAATAACAAATCGCCAAATTAAGGAAACTTAACCGAGTTAAATTTAACTAAAATTACACTGTGCACATACAACAAGTGATAGATAATTTGGTCCATAGAATTGTTAATCCGGAAACTACAATTTCTTTGAACGTTAGGTTTTTGAAAAAAAAAATAGACAAAACAAAAAACAAAATGTTTTTTAGCCACTTTTGAATTTATTAGCCATTAGAAATAATAATGTGGGTAAAATAAAACCTTAATCTTTTTCCACAAAACATGAAATGGTTCAAAATTTACCGAGTACTTTTTAGATACCATAAAACATATCTTAAACTAAATGGATTTCTGATTCGGAATATTCTGTATAAAATGAAAAATTTATTTCAAGAAAATTACGAATTAAGTTTTACGAATTTATTTTACTCTATTTTTGTATCTACAGTTAAAGATTCCATTTACGATACCGTATAATTTTTTAGGAAGCTTCGGTCATATTTAAAAAAGGTTTATCGAAAATGTATAATACTAAAAACGGATTTTTGAACTTAATTACATTTTTTTACAAAAACCGTATGTGTTGAATAATTTTCATTTCCAGATTGGTAATGTACAATGCTATAAAAGCAGTTGATCGAACAGAACATGTATCTGACCTTTATAAATTACACCGTTTGTAGGTAGGTTAAAAACCATTCGATTTTTTTCCAAAAAAAGTTGTTTAATAGTCAAATTGGTGAAAATAAAAGAACTTCAGTACTGCTTAGGCTTATGTTTATGTTAAATGGTAAGAAAGGCTGAGAATGCGTCGAAAATTAGCTGAGGTTAGTGAACACAAAGTTGCAGAAACACCTAATTATAACGAATACGCACCGACGTCGAAATACGGACCGAAAGCAGGCCAAATGTACCCTGATATATCCCAAATACGCCTGAATGTTAAACCTTTTTAAGTTTAAGTCCCTTAACTGAAATAATATAATGAAATAGTGCAAAATATGTATTGACAACGCAAATAAGTCGGCTTTCCTACAGAAGTACGAATAAATGTTATGTTAATGTATGGTAAACTTTTACCCTGCTATTACCCATTTTATCGATACATTACCCGCCTATTTTAATTGACGTTTCGACGTCTTTTCGACTTCTAGTCGGCCTCTAATAATATTTGAGCATGGATTCGACTTTAAATATATATTTAGGCTATTATGTCACCTTTTTTAAAAAAAATCGACTAATTTCAATTGATCTAAGAGCTTTGACATTTTGCACACGTCTGAAAACGTTTGACGAGTAGAATACCGGTAATTCCGATATTAAAAACAAAATATGGAGGCATTTTTAGTATACCTAAATAATTATAAAACCTATTTAAAAGGTGTTTTTATATATAATTTATTTTTGATATTTTAAATGTAGCAAAATGTTCTATTGGAAGAGGTTCACTTCTGACACACTGTTGTAAAATCAGCTCTTTAATTTGTGATTAATGAGGATGTCTCTTAAATGATTAAATGTTGGTTTTATTCTAACATTTTTAACATTTTGTTATGGGTCAGGGAGTTTCAACCCATATGCCCCTGCTTATGAAGAAAACATTTGCAAAAATCTGAGAATATATTCAAATTTTAATACCTTTAGGTGTCTTTCGATTTACACATTTTATTGAAGATCCACTAACTGTACAAAGACGGTAACTCTGGTAACAAATAAAGTTTTATCATGGAAGCTTTTCGCGGAAAGGTAACAAATGCGCTGGTGTGGCAAATGTGGGAGTGCCAGATTTCCATAAAATTTATCAGATTTATTGTATTTTGTATCTTACCGCCATATCCGTTAATAGAAGGAATTATCTGAGCTGCTTAGACACTTTTACTTTAAAACTGACTACTTTAACAGAGCGCTCTGCTGGACCAAGGGTCACACAGGCCGTTACTTAGTTCGTTTATAAGCTCAATGTTTATTCCAATCCAACGACAGACCTGCTAGAAAATAGCGGGCAATAAAGAAAGGCGAAAAATTAAAAGAGAAAATCTCTTAAAGTGAGTAAACTGAAATGTGCCGCCGCCACTGCGATGTTGTTCTCTTTTAGCAGAGACTAGACTTTTCCGCTTTGCTCACCGATGAGAAAATCGTATCTGTATCTCAGTATCTTCCAAACCTTAAACGCGTACGGTAGCAGCGACTGTCCGACTTGTCCAACTGATAGTTTAATGTTGTTTCAAAGTTGCAGAGGAAGTTGGAAATATTTAGCGAAATTCCTTAGCAATTCTGCGACTATTAAAAATTCAGTGATGTGCTACCCTTGAGTGTAACGTGCTTGTGCCACAGGTAGTCCACGAAATTTTATTCGAAAGTTCCATAAATGTGATCAGTACAAATAGTGATCAGCGCGGAGAGAGATTACCTGAGAGGTTTCGATAGTGCGCTATTAAGTGAACTGAAAAGATTCCTTCGCGAAAATGATTCACATCGGGGAAAGTACTTGGAATCTTCGGATTTTCATCACCGACCTTCAGGTGGAGAAGACCCTTCGAGTTAAGGGCGACCTTCACATCGGTGGAGTAATGCTTAAATTGGTCGATCCAGGTAAGAACATCTTAAGGGCATTTCAATTTCCTGCTCATTTTCCGATCAGCTTCCTTCCGCGAATTCAGCGACTGAGTAATCGTCTAAGCACCAGTCTGAAGGAATTAAATAAAAAAAAAAAAAAGGTTTGTGGAGCCAAATCAGGTACACTTGGACGGAAGGGGCTAACTGGGACCTCTCCAAGAAGCCAGAGAGAGACGGATACGGATGAAAGGAGAAAAAAGTCATTTTGATCGTGGTGCGCATGTGTTTTTGTCAATTCACTAACATTCCGTGTCCGACGCGCCGCGACACGGGGCAGGAAAAACTCGACTACTCGCCGCACGGTGCGGTGAGGAGGCGATCACTTGCTTCTGTGTGTGGGTCGATCGCGCTCCGCACTTCGCACGTCCCACACACTTGCTTTCCGTGGGACAATCCACTCGCTCGGCGGATTCGAAGATCCACACGAAGAAACTGCTCAAGAAGAAGACGGCACCTCTTAGCTAGCAGAGATGATGGGCTGCCACATGAGACCTTCCGAAGATGCTGCATTTTCAGTTCCACGATCCGCCAGATTCAGATATGATCGCCTTTTGGCCAAAATTCGTCCGTGAGCTACTTTTAACCAGGCCACAGGTTATCTCTCAATTTTGTGCAAACAAAAAACTTCTGCTGTTTATTCTGAGAGGTTACCTCATACACCGTGTTTTGTTGTCATAATAAGATTTTCCCATGCAGACAAATTTATCTCATAGTGCTTAATACTTTCGCCCAGTCAACCAAACAGTTATTATAACGTATAACGTAAATACCGAACACCGGTCTTACTTTTATTAACACTAGAACTACCGGGGCACAAGTCTGTAATTTTAACAACTTTCTTTAATACGCTTTCAAATTTGAATAAATAATTATTAATGGTAAAGGGTTTTTTTAATATACAATTAAATGAAGGAAGGAATTGAGTACCAGTCAAATTGGTTGGTTTTGGTAGTTCTAGTGTTAACAAAACTTTCATATTTGCGAGATCGAGTGATGCCGCTGATTCTAACTGTATTTAGTGTTTGATTAACTTCTCGAAATTAAAATGGTAATAAACTTTTAAAAAAATTATATGTTTTTACTGCCCAATTCTTTGAATCTGACCACCAAAACTAGTGTTCCTAATACCCCTTCTGTAAGGAAATCAGACTAACTTTTTTGCACACATTTCTTATTTATTTTTTTATTTTATTTAACATTTAAATAATGGGACCTAATATAGGGGCCTCTGATAGTTCAGTTATTAGCGCGCTGTTCTACCGTCCCAGAGGCTGTGGGTTCGAATCCCACGAATAACCATGGTATCTTGCGCTACGTGGTAACACAATGGACCAAAATTGGCCTAAGTGTGCCTTTCTAGGCAGCCACAGCAACCTAACCTAACCTAAATAATGGAATTGAAATTAAGAATAACCTTAAAACTATTGTAAATTAGATGCAAGATCATGCGTATTCATGATTAGTCGTTGTTTGGTGCCAGATAAAATTAAGAAAATAATTCAGAAATTCACATAAAGGCAGTAAAATATTCAAAATTACTAAAAATTATAAAACACAAATGTATACAAATTAGTAACGGATATTATTGTACTCAGTACTTTACCATAAACCCCCATTATGCGCATTTGTTTCAAATAAAACCAAAAGTAAATTTTTGAGCATTTCACCATAATACTAACTTTTGGGCCCCTTTTAGCGTAATCGAATTTTTTACACTAAACTAGACATTGTAATTTTTATTCTTTCGTAATCAATGTGTAACAAACGTAGCTATATTTTAAGTCATGATTCAATTGGTAAAAATTGCCGTATAAAAAATATTCACCATTTCTTAAGTTCTTTAAATTTTTTATTGAATTTTATTTTCGTGGTGGTATTTAAGGCTTGGAGAAATAATAATACAATTGTATACTGCGTTAGCTAGTGTTGGATAAAAAATCCTGATATTAAAAATCCCGTTTTTGTTCAAAAACTCGTTTTAAAAGACAAGATTGTGTGAAAGAAACCAGTACTGTTTAATACTAATGAATTTTTGAAAATAAGAAAGAAATAGAGTTTGAAGTTTCCACACGGATTTTGATGAAATTTGGTTAATTACAATTATTTTCTGGAATATTTCAATTTAAAATTACAGAAATGTTACTATCGAAAAACATATGAAACTTTATAATCCAGACAAATTATCTCAAACAAGCACGCATTCGGGCTTTAAATCAGAAAATAAAAAACTTTAATTTGTATGCTACCCTCTTTTGTATTTTGGCCGGATTAAAGCAGGATATATCTTATGTGATTTTAAACTGGCGGGATTTTAAATGCATGTTATTTTGACTGAACGGGATTTTCGTAGCGCTTTCTTTACCTCAATTTTTTTGGGGTTTATAAAAAGTGCCTAGAATTCCGCACTAAATCTTTTTTATCCGGTTTGTTCTCAAACATCGAAGACTAAAAATAACCTCTTTGTAGTATTCGAAGTGGACGGTTATTACCTTATTCTCTCCAGTAAAATACTTTAAATTTTTTTTTCTTGAAATGATAATTTCTTAAAGATAAAGTACTAGAAAAAAAAAAGATTATGCCGCACTTGTACGAAAGATCTTTAATAATTTCACTGCAGCCATTGGTCTTTCTCTGGACGATGTTTCAGTGCAGCTGTTTCCACAAGGCCGTTTAATGACCCACAACTTCTGCAGTTGCTCTTTCACAGGTCGGCGGGGGGGACGAGGAGCTTATTTCGCAAAATAGAAAATGTCGTTTTACCTCGGGTTTTCAATGTTCATTTGTGAGTAAGCTCACTTTTAGGAGCATTTCCCGCTCATGGGCATTGTGAAGAAAATCGAGTTGACCGCACTACCGCAGCTACCTGACTCTTTGAGGTGCGATTGAGATGGCTCTTCGAAAGATTAACGGTGATGAAACCGGCAATTTTCCCTCTTGACTTTGATGGAGAGTTGTTATCGTGTGCCAATAAAAAACTGAGGTTATGACTGAAGATCGGTTTCGTTTCGAACAAGGTAAAAATGCAGTTAGCCGAGATCCCTTCACCTCGCGATCACCGGACTGTTCGAAACAGCGCAAGTCTGGTTGGATTTTCTTGGCTGTCGGATCGCGGGGAAGAAAACAGCAGGCGGAATGCGCAGTTTAATCTGTTTTCTTGGCATGATCGCTCCGCTTGGTGAGGTGAGGACGAAATCCGGAATCTCACTTCTAAGAATTCCCAAGCGCTCCTTGCTGTGGTGGTGCTGATCCTTTTTTATGCCTATGGTTCAAGATTATCCGGCACCCTGTTGTTTTTTTGTTTTTCATAAACTTTCCTCAGGTTGATTGGCTTCACTTTCAGATTCAAGGTGTTGTGGTCGTTCCAATTAATCACCCTAACAGAGGCCGACTTAATTTATGGGAATTTCAATTTTGTGCGGCTTCAGGCATTAGGGGGATATTTTTTGATTAAATTTTTCGTATTGGGTTTCCACAAGTTGGTAGGGTTTTAAAACATGTTGAGTACGACATAGCGATTTTTAAAATACCGAACAAAATTTCGCCTAGCGTACGGTTTACTTTTTTTAAAATTAACTGATGAAAATCTCGATTTACCAAAACGTCGACAGATCAAAAGCTGTTTATATTATATATGTAAAATACTTATGTTATAAATATCTTAAATTATATCTTTACATTGTAAAAAAATCTGCAAAAATCCTTGATTTTCAAATTATCCAAAAAGGCAAATGCAGTGATAAGATAAGATAACCATGCATTAATAATAAATTAAAAATAAAAATACGTGATTCTATAACATGTTCCGTCCAGACCAGGAAGAATTTGATTTTGAAACTATCACAAAAATTAATTAAAACAATAATTCATGCTTCTCTAATATTTTCGGTATGATATTTGTCTTAAATATTGTCAGATATACCTATACTCGTATCGTGTTGAGATTAATCGAAGTATAGAAGTAAGAATTATTAATTTCTAACCCACATTGTACTAGGTTAAGATTTTCTAATTTTTAATAAGTCGATATTTTAAAACGTTTATAAAAGATTTTACTAGATGTTTGACGTTGACGTTCGCGGACGGTATAAATTCATATGAGGTGTTAATATGATCACATGAGGTGTTAATATGATCTCTCCAGAAGCTTTCCTTCAAAGTTTGTTGGAGAAAATCAAGACAAGATAATTTTGATGCATTTTATATGAAGACATGAAATATATAAAAAATCCTGCATTCCTGTCTCATATTTGTAAACTTTCCCATTAAAAAAATCAACTCCTGCTACTGTTTTTTCATCGTTTTGATTATTCAAATTATACAAAAAAAATGTACTGCATATACAGTGGTGATCCACCAGGGCAAAACGAAAATACTGCATATGCAGTAGCCGTCTGCGAACGTGTTAAATGGTTTTGTTGGGTTTCAAATGATGTTGATATTGTCTTGAAATTAAAACCTTCGTTTGAATCTACGCCAAGCCTACTACAGAAGTCGTAAATGGAAACAAATTGATTTAGAACTAATCGGAATCGGTTATCAAACATTAAATAACCATATTTTACTGATAAAAAAAAGTAATTACTCTTTGTATGAAAGCATGTTAATTTAAAAAATTTAAAACACTTGAAAAGTTCACATAAGTTTAAAATATTTACTGACACAATGAAATAAAAATTTTAAATGAATTATAAAATTATTATTGTAAATTCGATTCGATTCCAACGAAAACTTATTCCAATTTCTACATATGTGGGTTGGTTTTAGTGTTTTATGAATTTCACTCTTAAAATTTTTATGAATAATAATTGTTAACTTTGAAATCTAATTACTTTGGAAGCCAGAGCAATTTGGGGGTATTAATATTATTGGAGTGGGCGAGACGTGTAGCCTCGAGCGCTCAGACATTTTTGTCCATTGCACTCATTGTGTTTGTAGAGTAGAAATACCATGGTTATCGTGGGATTCGAACCCACAGCCTCTTGGACGGTAGGCCAGCGCGTTAATAACTGATCTACCGTAGGCCCCAATTTGGAGGTATAATTCTTTTTTAGAAAATAATTATTACATAACATATAAAAATATTGTTTGTCAGAAACGATTAGTTTGCGCATTATATCTGAAATGAATATTCCTTTTAATTGTCTTTCGAAAAATCTAAACCATTTGTATATATGTTTAATAATTAAAGCATAATACTAACTAGTTTTAAAAATAGCAATATGTGTGCTTTAAGCTAAGTTTGAACTTAATTACTAACTTCAATCCAATTATCATTCAATCCAGATTGAAAAAGGCGATTTGAAATGAACTTTATAGAGACATATTTTTCTTAGTAGTATAGTATAATAATTCTGCATATATTTATACTATACTATATTATATCGAGTAAATTACGAAATTTCATGAAGTTAAGCCCAGCCGTTCTTTTGCCTAAAAAAAGAAATGTGAACAATTTTTAGTCGAGTTTTTTGTTGTTGTTGCTGTATTTATCTATTCACTGTAATTAAAATGCATCAATTAATGCCAAAAAACTAGCCTTAGAGGCCACATATACGACTATATTCAATGATGAGTTATTTTTATTGCTGGTATTTGTACCATATTGAAAAGTTGATAGTGTAGACCTTAACCTTTAAAAATCGCAATGCTATGATTAGATTATGTATATTATAAGGTAAATAGTAAATACCATTAAAATACGACATTTGAAGCACCCAAACATTAAAACACTTCACCTTTTTGAAATGAATAGTCTAAAATTGCAAACCAATAAATTACTGTTGAGGCAAACATGGAATAGTCGACAAAAGAAAATCCAACAAGCTGCAAATCACATAATTTGTAAATTTGAAATGGGTTCTTTACGCTTGGACACCTTTCCATAAAATATATGGTTAACACTCACCTGGATGACAACAACTCCCTGCAGATTTGAGGATTTAAATTGAGCGCCGAAGGACCGCAAAACCGAATTCTACTGTTTTCCTTTAAATAAACCAGCAGTGGCCGTTCACTGAGAGGTTTTATTTCTTCAGCTGTATCCCCAGGGGACTGATTCTTGTCTCAAAACGAAAAAAAAATAAATAAATTGTAATGGAAAAAACATCTTTCCGCACTGGAGGATGAAAAGCATCGTATGCATGTGGTCGCAATAACCACAAAACATGACACCGCTGATCGGGATCATTCGCGCAAATTGTATAGCATAAATAAACGATAAGAGTCATCGTGATGACTCAAAGCTGCAACTTACTGTAAAATTGCAAATTAATTTGAAAATGGTGGGACGCCAGGAAGAGAAAGTCATAAAGATGACAAAAAAATTATAGGGCCTTTTTTCAATGTCGCGAAGGTCAGATCTTGAACGACACATGTAAATTCCTTTCGCATATGGGCGGGGAGAAAAAGCGGCTGGCGTGATAGCTCTTTTGAATTGCTTGTGATCAGTAAGCGGAAAAAATTCATGTTTTGTTTCAGCATTTTTTGCCTGATGAATTTCTGAAGATTTAGGTCCCTACGATGCGAAGCACATGCTAAATGCACCCACCATTAGAATCAGCCTGCTTAGTAGACTACTTGATCTTTATTGTCTGGTTTTTTGCGCTAAAATTCTTAATCAAGGGGTACCTAAATACGATTTGAATGCCTTGGATTTTGTTTAATTGCTCTTGAAAGAAAAGAATAGCTCCCCTTCCTGCTTATGTTTGTAATTCCATAATTATGTTATGTTTGTAAAAGCAGACATTTTTTTCATGAAGTGTTATTTAAATGTTAACTTGCTTAGGGAATTATTCACAGAGTTTGTGAAACAGAAATTTATTTATTGGAATCGATCGATTTTAGGATTAAAGGTTAAAGTCTGGTGTTTTAACACCAGGGGATGAAAGAGTTGAGAAATTACTTACTCCCTATTGCCTGGATATGCTTTATCTTTAACCGTTTATATCGCGGAAATTATTATCTAAAAATTTCTTTGATTTTTTTTTTTTGAAAAAGGCGGAATCGTTCATTATTTTCTGACCAAATAATGAATCGAAAAATATCTAAGCGCACAGAGTGCGTCAGATCAAGTTGTATAACCGATCGCGCGCATTGTGCAATATACGACGAAGATACGTTGCAAAACTGATTTTCTTCAAGGGATTAAGGTTACCAAAATTAAGCAGTATTTTAAATCTCTTATGCATGTACGTCTAGATAAAATAGTTGCCAAGATGCGATTGCCTAAAAAATCACAAATTTAAGCACTCATTGACTCGTTGATAGATCATTATAAATTTAGGACACATCTCATTGAGCTAGATAGTGTTTAAGGTGATAACCGTTGTATACTGGTGGGATAGTGGGAAAGAATGGGATTATATACTAATATCTATAAATTGCGAAACTGAGCTAAATTAAAACTATGCATTATAATTATACGTATTATATAAACCCTGACCATATTTTGAGTAAACCTTACCAGGTCACTAATAAATATTTTAGATGGTATACCTAAATGTCATTTCGATTTAGCATTTAAACAAAATTTATGAAATCTTACCAAAAATATATGTACAAAAACATACCAACTTTTCATCAAAATTGGATTTCTTGCCTAGACGATATTAGCAGTATTTTGGTAAAAAAAATATTGTGTGAATTAATAAATTTAACAAACAAAAATTGGAAGTTTTCATTAAAGATCAACAATGTTGAGACCCTTCAAAACTTCCCAAGTTTCATTTAGTGTATGACCAAACATCCCACCGTAATTATGAGCATAAAATCTATAATTATAAATAATAAATAGTTGCTGTTTATTAATATTTCCCAAAAAAGAAATTTCATTGGGACAATTGAGAGTAATAGGAGAAGAGAAAAGCACATAAAAAGACTTTTGATCGTGTGTAGTGTTACGAATTAAGTGTTTGTACAGATTTCATATAATTTGGAGGTATTAAATTCCATTCGAAATTTCAAATAATTCTTTTTCTAGAAATAAATTTTCTACAGATATCTTTATTTATTTTTAAATGTAAAAATTTTATTAGTCTGATATCATAGAAACCATATTATACTGATCGGTTACAGTATCCAGAGTAAATTAAATTAGCACACTCTTAAATACATATGCTTCTGAAAATTTAAATAAAAAATAAATTAAACGGGACGACTGCGTTTACATTTGCAACTGTTATGATCTTATTTTAAATTTTAAATGCTTTTTTAACCACAAAGGCTTTAAAAAAGGTGTGTACCAATAATGCCACGTGAATAATTATATAAATTTACAAAAGATTGCTTTATAAATACCATCGGTATACAATGAGCACAAAGAGAGTTATGAATAGACCAAAGGGTATGCAATTAATCAAACAAATAGTTCTCCCAAACATTACATTTTGTCGTCAGGAAATTTCTTAGAATTGACTTCTATCATTGAGGAAAAAAACTGCTCATGACCGGGGATGAATCACACTTTGTCACTTACAAGCCAGAAATATCCATTCACTGAAAAGCATCACGCATGATGCAATTGCGTCGCCTCGGTCCCCCGCGATGTAACTTTTCTGGCACCGTACCCGGTCGAATGAAAGTTTTCAACAGTCAACTCCTGCGGCTGGCCAACGAGCCAAATTTTTTCTTCTTCGGCTCGTTAATTGACTTTCTTGATGGGCAAATCCGGCGACGAATGACTCACGGATTATTTTCATGCGAAACCCCTGTGAAGCATCACCTCACCACCACTTCACTTCCTTCCCGCTTCAGAAGACACGCCATGGCAGAGAAGACGACCATTCGAATTGTTTGCGAACAAAGTTGCGAATTTCTTAAGATTTTTTTGGCTGAAGATGGTTCAGGGGATATCTTTAGTGATTGCTGAGTAGAACCTGTTGAAACGTCGCTAAAACCTTTTAAGGTAACTATCAACGTGTTGTGTTGGAAATATTTCTCTCTTAGTTCCGTGACTGGAAATAGTTTACAAGCTGATTAGTGTCCTTCCTTCTTGCAAACGACTTCGAAGCATGACAGACGCCCTACCCTGAAGCAGGTGATTTATAAAGATGTATATTGACCTATTAGGCTTTTCATCAGCGAGGTTGAAGGACGGGGCTCTTTTAGCTTGCTTATCTGTTCCATCTCTATTTACATATGCTTAATTTATCTTTAAATCTCATCGTTTTATTATACATACACGAAAGTACATTTAGGTGCGTATGTACATACAGACCGAACATTGAAAGAATTTGAAAAATATCACCTTTAGTCTTAATACTAAAGAACGAAATATATACGAAAATTTTCTTATTGAGTCAAAAACAGATTTTGTTATTGTATTGACAAAAAAATATTGAATAACAATTAACCAAAAAAAAATTTCATATATATGATAAAATTGGTTTCATAGATTTTGCGAATGCATTTTGTCAATTCCGAGAATTTTCTTTCTCTAAATTGCGTAACTATTCGTCAAAATATTTCTTATTAAAGTAAGAAGCTCTGTTTGATCAATAAAAAAATTTGGTTGATTTTACGTAAAAGTTTTACTAAATCCAAATATACATAGATATACTATGTGATGAAATTTTAAGCTATAGTCCTAAATGTTCTAGTAATATAGTGAAATTTTCGAACCTCATTATGTTGTACTATAATTTAAAATATTCTCCGTTAGTTGCATTTTTAATTCATATTTGTTGCTAATAAATCTTATTTTACTAAAAGATTTCTACTTCAACTACACTGCGAATGACCACTCTTACCATACTTTCACTTTCGCTACTATTCTATAATACAAATAATGAAAAAATAGTGATTTTCCTTATAATATCTACGACTACGTCATGAATTCCTTATAATCCTCAATTTTATGAAAACCCAGTCGACTTAAAAATAATTTATATACCTAGGTATGTGATTCTAGCAACTACCATCGAATAAGTCTTTTGAGTAATCTAGCAAAAATATTTAGCAAAATATAATTAAAAAGAGAGTTACAAATTATGTCGAAGATTCGAATCTTTTACCAAATGGGCAGATATGCTCAGAATACCACAATACGAATTCGCCACAAGATTATTGGTTTCATCCATGTTTTTCTCTAAGGGCAAACATTAAGAGATCTAGGTTCAGTATCTTCGATGTCGCGCTAAAACCTTGCAAGTGTACCTCAAGGTTTGGTATAAGGAACAGTTCTCTACTAAGTGCTCATTTTTTATTTATGCGGGTGACACAGCGATATACAACTCACATCTGTACAAAACTACGTATTGATTTTAACATTATTGCTGATTATTTTCAAAAATTCAAATAACTGTATTTTGTACCCGCAGTAAACTGAGGCCTAATCAAGTTAAATATCTAGAATTCATCCTGCAGAAGAAGCTGAGTTTTGATCAACATATAACGCAGACTGTAGATAAAATTAGCATACTAATTAAAACTTTATACCCATTTATGGACGATTCTCCGTAAATCCCTAAATAATTTAAAAGTTAAAGTTTAAAGTTATATTCCGAGCTACAATGCTGTGCTCTAAGATGCGTAATAATATTCATCTAAATAATTTAGGAACTGTCCAAAACAAAATTGATTTTTAACCAACATCTCCTACATAGATAGTCGACATAGATTTAATTAATTTAATGATAGAATTAATACTTTAACTATTAACTTTTACGAAAGCTGTGAATCAGTCAATTCTTAGGGAACTTTTGAATAGTTAGATGAAAAGTTTAGCTTAAGAACGATAAATTGAATGAGTTTTGAAGATTTCTCTCCAAATTATAAAATTAATTATTGTATAATACGTATACTACGTATATTTATGAAATAATAAAATAGAAGAAAAATCATAGCGTAATTACACTCATATTGAATCGATATTAAGTTACCTTCCATAAACTATTTTTAAATAAAATTATCAAACAATTTTTAAACCTAAATCTCTATTATGGTAGGCACGCCAAAAGAACAGAGGAAAGTGGTCATATTTAATGCTCTCAATCGTAAAAAAGTTTCATAATTAAGATATTTAAACAAATAAAAATCTGTAAGTACATATTGTCCCAAATAATGATAGTGATTTTTCTGAATATAAATTACCAGTGTTGCGTAATTTATGCTATAACCATATAAGTACTTTTGAAATCGATATTGTTCAAAAAATCAACCAAATGAACATTTCTTATCTCTAGAATAAATGTTCATTTTTCACACCTTTTTTACATGCAACGAGCATGTCTCAGCACCAAAAGTTACCCGAATATTGAAGTTCCCAAAAAACCCATGGGATTCTATACATTTTCAAGGCCAATGCTAACTAGGCTGTCTCAATTTATATTCAGTGCATGTGTCACATGGAATTATTTGTTCTGTTAGAAAAAACTGCTTGAGACTTCCTTCATACCATCCATTTATTCATTGACCTTGCTGGCGGTGAGGTAGACCAGACTATAAACAGTGTTTAAATTCTAACAAAGTTTCTAATAAAACACCTTTTCAATTTTTGCTTAATTAAATTTATGTAAATTACTAGAAAAACAGGGGACACTACCACGAGCATTAAACAACATTTTTTTTTTCACTCAGTGGAATAAAGTGTGAGACTGTTTGTAACATGCATGAAGCGCTGATAGGTCAGCTAATATGAGTTTAGGTTGCTAATTAGGTAGTGTCATGAAAACTAAAATTCTATTGTCCCCGGGCACTGAATTACTATCATAGGTGGGTATGACCAGTCGTTCACCTACTGCCCCAATTATTGGATATAGCTAAAATCCTTTTTACACAAATCGATTTCGGCTAGCCATTGATACTTTCTTGATTGTCTTCGTAATTGATTTCTGTCCCCTTTATAGTGGAATTTCTTGGTGAAAAGGGCTGAGCACCAGCCCCGCATAATTCGACCCTAAGTGATGGCTCAATTGCGTGACCATAAAATGCGGGTGTGGCTCTGGGGGTTATTGGCTTTGCTCAGTAGTGTAGACTAAGAAACTTTTTTTTTTTCGAAATGGTGAGGGTGGGTCACAGAAATGAATAAACTGAAACGATTTCTTGATGCTGGTCAGGGTTTACGCAGGCAGGCTGAAATAATTTTAGACTACCAACTGCGCTGACTGTTTGTTGGGTGGATTAAGGATGGTCGATTTGCTGACCAGAAATTTGAAGGGTAAAATCAATAGTGTTGGGTGCGTTTAAATGAGTCTTTTAATTGCCATACCAGCTGGAAGTAGTTGCAACAACCCTCGTACAATTTGGAAGGGATTATGCTTTCAAAAGTGTTTGAGTGCAGATAACATTTTAAATATTATTTAAATGTACAGTCTTAATAAAAAATAAGGAAAGTGGTACGTGGCCATCGACGGCATTTGAATGCTTACCTCGCAGCTTCTTAATCGATATCAGTTAATATTTGAAATTTGACTTGCTCGTTGTTGACTACTTCGAACGAGGCATCTAAAATTGTGACTTAAAAATCTGTCTTTATTGATTTTTAATAGAACCCTTTATTGTTTTTTTTACAATTTAAAAAAAAATATTGCTCTTATCTGGTTTATCTTCCCTCGGGAAACCGTCTCGATTAACCACCTGCAAAAAAAAAAAAGACACATGAGTACTCAATGAGTGTCGAACTACATGCAGAAGCTAGTGGGACACCATCCAGGCCAGTGTAATTCTGTGGATAAATTAAATACGCTTAGGTATTCCAAAGGGAACAAATCATATCAATGATCAGTGAAGGCTTCTCGGACATACCAGTGCAGGACACAGACATACACTGGTATGTCAAGATACTATTCGTAAGTGAAAGCATAAAATATCCACGGAATATTAATTGGATCAATGAGAACCACTATATTAAAATATATTTTTTTGTATTCTCATGTACTTTCTAAATTTACCAATGAGCTATTATTCTCTAAAATAAGTTAAACTACCACTTTTGAAGAAATGTCGCACAAAACACACTACTACGTGTTTTTTTTTTCTTCGATTGAAGTGCACTTAACGACTTTCAGTAAATGAATGCAGAAGAATCACTCAAAATACCTCCCAAGTGCCAGATGTAACATCAGCTACTTGATCTACATTTTATAGCTGTTGTTAAATATTCCTGTCGTCACAGACGAGCGATGCGGCACGCAACCTTTTCGAGGGTTGGATTTCTTATCCTACCTGCACCAATGCTCTGCCAGGATTCCCGAGTACTAACAAACTATCCTAATTAATTTACACTCTTTAAAAAATCGAACATGGAAAATATGTATATAAAAAATTATAAGACGTTATAATTTTCTATTCACCAGTTGTTTCTTGAAATATATTTCCTTCATGGATGCTACATTATTTGCCAAAATTTAAACAAATGGAGTATTGTTCAATGCGATTCTATGTGCCGCGTGACGGTTATTTGGCGTCATCTTACATCCAATAGAGCGGATATTAAATACAAATCACTTGTGATTAAAATTTTAAATTTAAAATAAATTTATCTTGCTTAGAATCAAATAAAAGGTCTTAACGTCTTGAGTTCTAATATTGTTAATATTTATATATATACCTATATTTAATATTGTAGGTATGTTTTGGAAGACTAGTTAGAATTAAATGCATATTCATGTTGTACGAATATACTATTGCTATACGATTTTTTCTCGATACGATTTCTAGATAATATTCTTGATTTTAAAATTTAAATAACGAAAATTTTTGTAATATCTGTGGCAACCGTTGAGCATAAAGGTTTAATTTTTAATTTTAAACTTCCTTTTTTTGGCCGAATAGAAGTAAATATAATTTTGTAAATTTTTAAATTTTGAAGAGGGCTGCGTCCACGCGAATTGTGTTTTATTTACATTGAAAAAAAGTTTAATTAATTTATGTTTCTTGAAGTGAAGTGAATGATCGTGTCGTTTGACCACTAATTTTTCATGAATACAACATACATATAGCCCAGGTCCAATTAATCTAAAATTGATGTTTAAGCATTCTTTAAGATGAAATTGACGTGTTTAAATAAACTAAAAGAAAAACATAATATCGCCAAAACGAGCAAATGAGCCGACACTGCCGTATCTTTTTTCGCAGCTACTCAGCGTATGTTTGAAACCTGATAACTTCGGTCTGAAATCTGGATAATACTTAACACATTTTACATAGAAACTATTTCATGCCACCTGCTATTATTTCGTAATTGAATGTGGAAGTAAAACATTTTAAACCAACCCTAATAAACTTTATAAAATGAAATTAAACTCTGGACATATTTTTATAATATTATATAACTCGTTATCGGTCAACGCTTGAGCATGGAAAGTTGAGTTAACTCGTCACCGGTCAATAAAGTGCTAAAAGTTCAAATAGGATAGAATGTTGTCGCCAGACAAATAAAAATAAAAGGTAGTAGGACTCGCGACTTGAGGGTTCCGCGCCACTATATTACCTTACTTTATCTAGTTAGATTGAATTAATTTGACTTAATTATATAAAAAATATTCTCCCATTCATCAATTGAAACCATGATCTATGGTCAATTCCCCTGCAAATGTAAGTTTGTTGTAGGAAAAAAACGACATGTTCTCCCATACATTCCAACTGCAAATGTAAGTTTGTACGCACAATATTAAGAGATGTACCATGTTATTTTTAAACCGTATACTTCTTATTGGTTTTGCTGTAATGTATAAGTAAAGATCTATTTTCTGTATTTTAGGCTCAGTAGTTTTGTAAATTAGGAAAGGTTGAAAATGGTCAATTTTTATATATTTTCTTAAATAATTTTAAAACTTTTTATTTTATTTTATTTAAATTATATTTGAGACCCTCACAACAAGCCCTTTCATTTGATATATCACACGGTACAGTGTTTTTTTTAATGTTAATTTTCTAATTTACCCCGCAAATGTGACGCCCCATATTCAAAAATCATTTACTTAAGTTATACATTATACGTACAGAACCCTAAAAGTACCAAACTGCTTTCTTATAGCCATTTTAATTTACATTTTAATAATGCGCAAATTTCATTGATTTCGTCACTTACTTACTATTTAAATTTTAGAGTATTTCCTGAAGCCTTAAAGGTCTCAAATTTACTATAGTTCCACGAAACGGACAAGCCTTATAACTTTTTTGGACATGATATAGATTTATGTACTTAGGGCTTGCCTCTGCATAAGATCTTATACCTTTTTAAGATTAGGATTGTAAGTCTTGGCTATATTTATAACACGCAATTCTAATTTCCAAAAGTCTATCTGATATGTCCTTTAGCTTTCTAGAATGATAATATTGTTTGCTTTTGAGAAATCCTGATAAAATTCGAATACAGCTCTTTTAATTGATAAGATTAGATTTACCAATAATCGATGACACTCCTTGCCGGTAGCCTATTTTTTTGGAATTTGGTCTGTTTTTAAGTTACATAGGTTATCTATAGCTTGTGCCGGAAACAACATTTTCTTTCCATCGTAAATGCGCCTCAATTTTCAAGTACAACTGCTTGTTTACTTTTTAAATTCCGCAGAATCTAAATGACCGTTAGTAACGACATTAAGTACAAACATACACATTTGCGTTATATGCTCGTGATATATGATATCCACTTACCAGATTAAATTTAGCGTTATCAGAGCTCCTTTATCAGTATCTTCATTTTAGCATGAAATCATGATCGCTATGATAAGGCTAGTAAAATATTTTCTAAATGTTGCCTGTGTATTCATAAAAATAATTTAGGAACAGTAACCATGACCGCATAGAAAGATAACCTTTCTAGAGTTTTGTGAAGATCATCAGCAAATGTATGATGTCATCAACCGAAATTGGCGCACAAAAATTTCATTGCCGCTGTTAAATCGAGGCTTAATAAATTTATTTGTTGCCCTATGTGTTCATCATCTTAATACATGTATGTGGTTATTTAATGTTGCGAGCAAACGTTTATTTTTCTCATCTTTAGCAAACTTTTTGTGTCTCCGGCTCCATTGGTTTCTTAGACGTTTAGCTTGAAAACTCGTTTTCAGGGAGCAGCTACAGGCGGTAAATCGTTGCAACCTTGATGACGCCATTTCTGTCCCACCGTATGGACACCATCAGTGATCTGTGCGCTTTTTTTCTGCCTCCGCAGTTCGCGAGAACCATTCATTGATCGTTTTTCAAGTTTTGCCTCAATGTTCGTTGAGAAGTAATTAAAATTTAGCTCCGAGAACATGGGGAGAATTGCGAAATCGACCGTATCTTATAATTTAATAGACTGGCAATATTTAGGTGAAACATGAGCGCCTACATGCTGTACTTGCATATAAATAGTACCGCGCACGAGATTGTACGTAACAAAAATATCTTATTGCAAATGAGACTTACGTAATCCATCTCGTTGATACCAGTGGCGGCAGATTCACACAACACTTTAACCGATATTAGAATAAGAATAATTTCAGATAACTTTCGAAAATACTGAAACGGAAATGACGAGTGGAGCATGCTGTAAATTATTTGATTTCACTGATTATCAAATTAAATAGGAATTATTCACTGGAAAAATATTTGGTCAAAACCTTATATGTACATATGTCCACCTTGAACGTCTATCTATAACGAGTTCTACTCAGACTAAAAAGAAAAATTTGGAAATTGTTTACAGTCAAAATGATAAGGTTAAGAATTAATTTATAAGTATATGTATTGTATTTTTGTTCATGATGTTAAGAGCTACGGGACTTGTTATTCTTATCCGCAAGTAGGAAACTTGAATTGCTTTAGTACGTGAAGTAAATATTATCAAACCACTTTGAGATTTCTGGCGCCAAGCTCCATTTTCCAGATTTCTGACGTGATTAAATTTTAATTTAATTTATAAACGGAGTATGATAATTTTGGAATCTCATTACAACAAAATTAAAGTTATGGCCATGTTCTAACTCTTGTAAGATGAGAAATGAATTTTCAAATATAAAAAACAATATGCATAAAAGGAATAATAAAAATCACTTTCGAAATCATTGAATTTACTTTTCTCAGCTATAAACTTTTTTTAGTAAACGTTTGCGAAAAAATATAATAAATAAATAAAGTTAAAGATAAAAAATGATCCCCGTTTTTATATTTAGAAGCAATTTCCATTGCATTAAGAAAATAGTCAGAATTCATTATAGTACAGAAGCATTGAAGATACTTTCCATGCACTTACTATCCGTTGGATTTTCCAGCAGCTTTCCACCCAGTTAAATTGACTACAGGTTCCTCAATTTAAAATGCTACTTATTAGGTCTACACCAATAGTTTAACTCTTATCTACTGTGAGGTAATTATTTTTATAGTCAACGTATAGTCACAAATCATCAAAGAATTCAATTCGATGATCTATTTATCCTATTGATCAAAATTGTTATCGAAACATTTGCTAAATAAAGGCACTCCTGGATTTCTCTCTGTTAAATAATAAAAGGACTCGAAATTGTGTTGATTTTGTATGTTTAACTTTAAAATACGTTACAACAAATTAAATTGAAATTTTCAACAAAATTAATTAACTCTCATTTTCTTATTGATCCTTAAACAAACTATCAACTAAATATTATCTAAAAATTCATTCACCTTCCAAGTATTCTTTTATATTATATACCTTTAAATAAATACACTTTTGTCAGATGATCTAATGGGCTTTTCTAAGAAACTGAAAAATCCAATATGTCTTTTATTTTTTAACATTACTCTTGAGATGGTTTTAGATTACCCTCGATTTACTGGCCTATTTTTGTAAATCAAATTGAGATATTACGCAACAAACGAAAAAACAGTCGTTTTAACCATTTAACAACTTAATTAACGTAGACGTTGACTTGAGTTAAGAGCACTCACTGTTTCCGGAAATGAGATGTTATCACAAATAGCCCCACGTACGCATTTCTATGTATATGCGTAACAACAAATCATTATCAGCCCGCAGGAAATATTGCGTGCACGTGTTCAAAAAAAAAAAAGATGCAACGAAGTCATGCATCAAAACTGCACGCAAATTGCTAAGTGGCAATTGCAATTTAGATCAGTTTCGAATGAATATTTTATTGGCTTTCTCGAATAATTAGACCCATTGGAGTGCGAAGATTGGTTCGAACCGTCTTTAGGAAATAAGGTGTGCGCTTTTAGTGTGCGGCACCGAAGAGTCGGTAAACAACACGCCTCCGGATATCCTGAAGAAAACCCGAAAATGATGCAACGTCTATGGTCTTAGGGTTCAGAATGCATAAGGTCTATCTTGGGGAGGTCTTTCTCAAAATAAAAATTGAAAAAAGGAAGGAAGAGCCCGACAGAAATTTTATCTCTTCATGAATATTTAACATTTATCCCATACTGAAGGGTTTCACTGGATCAATAAATGATTCTGGCATGATTTGAAAATAAACCGCGTACCAGAATATTCGTAATTACTAATTAGGGGGTTTATGTATGCAGTTGCTCACTGCAATTCTTCACAGCTCAGCAGAGTGTTCTGGCATTGTTTAAATTCCTCGGCGGCAGTATGTTTACATGAAAATTCTTGAGTGCTGACTCGTCGAACTTCTCAGCGCGAAGAAAATTTGTCTTAGGATGCTTTCAGCAGTTTGCCCTTTTTCTAACTCTCGGGTAATATTTCGCGGTGCTTATCCAGACTACGTAAAATAAATATTTACTCTATATGCAATGAAACGTTGTCTTCACTTAAAACTGCTCTACGCGGGGCAGTGAAAACAAAAATTTGCTAATTTAGAACAGAGGGAACAGAGGCAATTATAAAATGGAAATTTTGTTTCAAAAATAGATACCCATGTACCTAATAACTTTTTTTCTCTTTATTCCAGGTACGTCTAAAAACGGAAAAAGTAAATGCGATTTCCTGTGTAAGTTAAGGCTGGTATGCTTATAACATTTGTTGAATTAAAAGATTATTTTTAATATACGATGTCATCAATTATACATATCTATGTGTATTTTATTAATAAGAACTCTCAAAATTGTTACTATTATTGTTGTAAAGATTTAATATAATTTTACTACTGCAAAAAAAAATCGTCACATTGCAAAATACACTTCAACTTAATACTCATTATTTACTATAAAAAATTTGATTTTTCCTGCATTAAATCGCAAAAATTCTTCTCAGTAGTGATAATCCTTACCGAAAAAAATGAACTTTTATCTGATCTGTTTGTGTTTTAATCCATGAAATAATAATATTGAGTTTTACAAGCGTTTGATCTCGTTAGGACATCATGAAAGCTCTCCTTGCATTCTTTGGTTGGTAAACTCCATAATAATTTTCGTATAAAAAAAAGCAAGCTGTTTTATTGATGATAAAATTATATTTTACTCGTTTTAGTAAACAAAATTAGTTTACATAGATATCGAAATAAGTTTTAGCACTTAAGTACGAGTATCTTTACTACCACTCATAATTATAGTGTAAAAATCTACTTCGATGCTTATATAAAATTTTGAGAAACTATTTTTTTACTTAAGAAATGCGTAAATTAATTCTCTTTACTTTTCGATGAATTTTCACTGCCTTTATATTATAATAGGTAAAATTACTGCAAAATTGTAAAATTAAATGAAGGATGTTTTTAGGGTTAGTACAGTCGTAGAACTTATTTACGCCTATATATTCTAGACGAAAGAATTTTGAAAATATTTTTATCTCAAATTCCTAGGGTGTGTTTTAAAATATGAGAACGTTTTGTTTACACATTCCAAGAAGGTTTTTATTTCAACTTTAGCACGCTTAGTTTAGGGCCAACAAATCTGACATAATTCATCTCTATAGAACGTGTGAGTTTGACTAAAATAGTGTCCATTTATTCATAATTATAAATTTTGTGGTTCGGAAACTTCTCTGTGCGAGCCGAACTTGGATTTGGGTGGTTTTTTTTATATTTTAAAAATGGGTATATATTCGATTTTCTCCAAAATCTTTTCTTTCTATTCTTTCAACAAAACTAATTCTAATCGCATTTATAAATTGTATTTAATTGAAATAATGTGAGAATATAATAGTAATATACCATACAAACAAATTTTTAATGTACAACTTGACTTTGAATGAATGAAATTATTCATACTCTTTGAATATTTTATTTTATGGTTGAATTAGATTTTAAGGAGAGTTTTATCATCTCAAACTCTTTAAATTTAATGTTTAATGCACTTTGCTTCCCCTTAAAGTTGTGTTTTTTTGTATTTGTTTTGTTGTACTCGTTTTTCTTCCGGGATAAAATCCTGGCGTCATTTTGTCGACCTCATGGGGGACCAATTCTTTATAACCTACTAAGCCAAAGTTCGAAAGCTAATCAAATCGTCAATCACTACTTTTAGCCTAGAGGGGCTCTTCCTTAGTAGAGCAGGGATATATTTTGTAAAAAAGTGGTTTGTATGTAATCCAGAAAACATGATGCTAAAAAACCTCTAACAAACATCGCTTTAGAGTGGTGATTTTTCATGAATGTGTTACGAAGTTAAAAATAGAATTTCACTGCAATCGTGATGAATCGGAAAATGAGGGACGCCTCCTGAAAATGTTCAATCAGACCGGAACTCGACCGAACTGCACCGCTAACGTGAAACCAACACAGCACGTCGGCAGCATCCCTCAGGAGGAGAGGAGGAGAGTCGATGGGATGGGTGCAACGAGTCATTAAGTGCATTCAAACGAAGGCTTTGAGGAAAAACACGTGCTGTCAAGTGCCCTATGCGCCCTGCCCTGCAGAGGAGCTTTGCTTTCTCCCTTTTTTTTTTTCTTTCAAGAGATCCCAACTTATCCAAGGGAATCGACCTCTTCTACGAGTCAACAAAGAGCAGCGAAAATAAACACCACCGGCAACGAGGCAGTCGAAACGGTCGGGACAGCCTCTATAAAATGCAAGTTATTAATTATTAACTTCAGCTCCTGTGGCTCTTCAGGGTAAAATTCACTGAAAATTATACCACAAATTGAGCAAAACTGTTTTCTTTTAAGATTTCTGGTATTTTTGAAAGCCGCTAGTCTCCTTACTTCAAGTACACTAATGCTCTATAATATGTAGACTTAGATGAGTTCGGCGTGCTTAATGACTTATTTGGCTAAATTAAATAAATTAATGATGAAACAAAGCACTACTTCTTCATGTAAACAAGCGAGTATGGCTTAAAGTTTAAAGATTTGTTTGTATAAAGTTGATTATCTTTTCCGTTTCCTTTTTCAAAATCATAATATTGCAGCATAAATCAAAGAGAAAGCTTGTATAATAGGGCAGGTGTGTACTAAGTTTATCACAGAATTACTTTGGGATAAATACATTTTCAAAAATTGAAACAACAACGATGATATTTTCTAATGTTGGCAGTATTATTGTACGTACAAAAATTATATTATTAGATTTTGTTTAAAGCGGTTCGTTTTCAATTAATTCTAGTTGTGACAACGAAGACACTGTTCCACTCCTTATTATCCTACAAAGTTTAAACAAGAATTAAGGTAGTTCAAATATTAATTATATTTTTAAAGAATCTCCTTCTTAAAAGACCCCATGGGTGGCAGCACAAAAGGAATATATTAGGTCTACCGGAAAGTTCTGTCCGTTTTTGAAGAGGAAGAAAGTGATACAATTTTTAACATATTTAACTAGATTTATTGTACGATATAATTTCCATCGTTCCTTATGACTTCTTCCCAGTAGGGTGGCAATTTATAAAACGTATTTTTGAAGAAAATCGTTGGATGCGAAAAACTACAGCAAAACTACTGTAAACGTAAACGTTTTCTTCATTTTCTAATTTTTTTCTCATCAAATAATTTTGTAAAGAAAGGAATAGGGGAAAATCTGATGGTTAAGGTCTGAGGAGTATGGTCGATGCGAGAGAATTTCCCATCCTAACTCTGAGATTTCCTGGCGAGTCGCCAAAGCAGCATGTGGTCTAGCATTATCGTGATGCAGTATGTTTTCTTTCTTATTGAATATTGTCAGCCTTTTTTTTGGAGTACTTTGTTAACTCGTCCATTTGTTGACTATTTCTCCGATTTAGCTTTTTCTTGGGTTCCAAAAGCTCATAATGGATTGGACCTTGCATGACCCACCATATACACAGTATTCTCTTTTTAATGCTCAAACTCGGTATAGAGGTGAAGAAGGCATGTTTTCCGGGTTCACGCTGTTTTCCTTACGATGTTTTCATATGTAATCCATTTTTCATCATTTGATCTATCATGGTTTTAAAAATATCGTCATCAACCACAAATGGCCGCCCACAGCGTGGCTTATCACTAAGGCCGAAATCACCTGCTTTAAATTTTTCGAACCATCTATACGTTCTGTCCGAAACAGTATCTTCACCAAAAACTTTTAACAAATTTCGGGAATGAGATGAGTTATCTTTGTTGTAGTTAATTTCGAAGGGCACATAATAAATTCTATTATAAAAATATACAGCCACATATCACTCAAACGAACATATCCAAATATATTCAAATTTGAAACGAAATTATCGGACAGAACTTTTCGGTAGACCTAATATATGAGAAATACACCAGAACGTAATAAAAAATTTAACTTTAATGGTTGTTCAATACTAAGTTTTATCAAAAAATACTAAGCAATTGCAAAGTTCTATGCCTTGATATGGTGATCACCTAATGATCATCTGATTGCCCCATTAAAATTTTGAGGAAGGATTATTTCAAAATCAAAACATAAAATTGTATGAATATCTACATACATATCTGAATGAAGCTATCACTGTAGGTATCCGTTTATTTTCATTAAAGTTCGAGTATCTGCTAGGACATGGTTGTAAAAAGTCGTTAAAATGCATTCGTTGCGTTTTCCTTTATATAAAATAAAATTTTAATTTAAATATTTATAGTTACATTGAACTATCTAGTCTCAAGCTATATGACGACTTTGCGGAACCTGCAGTATTCGTTATTTATTACTACTGTTAGCAATTAGTAGTAACTAGCTACAGATAAATCTCGGTTCAATATAGAATTTATTCTTAACAGTGAAAAAGGGAGAATAATCTCTTCGAGTAAATTTAAAAATAATGGCACTCGTCTACATGCGACCAACTGCTGCTGCAAAAAAAACTTACAATACAACGCCAATTACTGCTTGTAATAGCACTTAAAAGCATTGAAAGGAACTCGGGAATTAATCGCATTATACGACACTTACATGGCCTCGAGAACGTCTGCAATTGCTAACCGCAACAAATAGCTGGGCGATGGTGCAGAATCTCAGGATGGACCGGATACCCTCGTAATAGCATATGACATAGCTAACAGCTTAATCCGATGTAAGTGTTCGCTTCAATTAGAGGTGTTGAGCGCATCTCTTGGAGGACTTTTGGCTATTTGTCTATATCGCAATCTCCCCTAGACTGCATGAAAAAATGGATAGGAGCGAGCAAAATGAACGTTGATTTAGCAAAGAGGGCTTAATAATGCTGGCTGCTGGAAATGTCGTGATGTAGTTGGTACTGGTGCACTTAGATTATGGTGAGGCCATTGAGCCAGATTAAGTGATGACCAAATGACGATGATCAAACAAGTGATGCAATTGAACTAGTTGCAAAAGTGGTAAACGCACAAAACCGCTGCCAATTAAGATCAATTAGAATTGACGGCAGTTATGTACATAGGTGTTGCCGCTTAGTTTGATGAACTTTATATAAGATTTGGGGAAAGATAATAAAATTAAGCTATTAATTTAGCCTAATAGATAATTTTGAATTGAGGTAGCTGTGGCATCTCTTTTATGTTCGTTACAAATGACTTTGATTTAATTTCAAGTTAAACAAATACAATCTGGGTTATAAAACTTTATCTAGTTTTAATAGGGTTAACACGTCCTCTGTCAGAATTTTCAATAAAGCTTTCATGAGAGACACGTAAAATTGCATTTGTGTAACGTTTTCGGTACACGTGGCAGGGAACGTATTAAGAGGGAACGCCACTGTGATAATTTAAAAAATTATTATTTTTTGTTTTTTGCATTGCTTTAATGTATACTTATTTCAAAATATGTAGGTAAATTTCCGAATATTGTCTGAGTTACGATCACTTTAGTGACTAAGTCTGTGACTGTGTAAAAAGTGACTATTTTATTGATTACCTAAAGATTGCTTAAATAAATAAAAGCTTTCAAAATTAAAAAAATATTCAATCCGCCCCCATTTGTAAAAACAAAAAACAAAGCACAAATGCGATAGCTATATTCGTATAGATATTGACACATTTTTATTTTTACCCCTTCACCAATGTATAGGAGCATCATATTTCTCTGTTAATTTTTACGATTTTTCAATAATCACAACTTGAATGCATAATTAATAAAATAATATTTAATCTATCCTGTAACCCTTTGCGTATGTATGTATATTTAAATTAAGATTAAACATTTTATGCGTGTATTATGCTTATAAACTCACGTCATTAAGGCAACATTTTTAATACCCTAATTTGTTAAAATTGGTCCATACAAACAATTTATGTGCATAACAGAGATAATAATATGTATAAATGTGTACCTACATATTTATGATACCTTCCTAGATATTTTTATTTTTTTTGTATATTTTCAAAGAAACCATGTTTTCTTATTATTCTCTAAGAATTAAAAATATAAGTCCTATCGCCACTACTAGAGCAATGACTTCAGCAAATTAACTTTTTTTAAAGTAAAACAATGATGAGGAATGACGGAAATGTTGCAATATAACACCACAAATTGCAAATATTTCTTTAGATAAATGAATCCCGCGGAGGCTGAGCTTTGTTTACAGTCTACGTAGGCTGTCCCAAAAAAAAAACATATATAAAAGACCTCGTGGTGCGCTCTTCGCCTCCATACAACAAGCTTGAGCCGGATTCAGATAAGAGAAATTCCAGAAGTGCGCGGATTAGTGCGAGTCTTTTATGGTTTTCTTCATCTCCCTTATTTTACGACGTCGAAAACATCGCCCCAACTAAGAGGCCGCAACAAAGTCTAATTGAAATTTAATGAATGGCAATTAGAACAGTCGCATGGAATGCGATAATCCATTCTTGCGGGCTCTATAGCCCGGTTTTTCATGATTGGAATTTTATCACCAGATAAGAATCGCACCAGAGGAGAGATGAGTCGTCCGCCAGACAGGTGGGTAGACGCTAAACACCTAAGACCGATCTGGAAAATTTTCCTTTATAAAACAAGAAAAGTAGATCACGTCTGTTGGTATATTTTGTTCTGTGTTCGCTTTTCCTTCGTTCATACGTTTACAGTATGTATGTGTGTTGCCTTCAATTTAAACTTCTCATATCTCAAGCAATCATCAGCTAGTCTGAAATTGCGTTTGGGATTTATGGCAGATAACTTTTGTCACTCTACCTGTCCGCATTAAAATTAGCCGCCCCCACATTAAACATACATAGTGCTTACGAGTTATTAGATACTTTCCAACATGTCTTAGGTTCAGGTTTTTGCGACTGACAGTGAAAATTTACTGGGAATTACTTTATGTACGAACACGGAGAATATTATGCTGCGGTGCCCCCATTTATGCTACCGGAGGTGTTGCGATTTAGTATTTTCCATTTATGCCACACGCAGTAATTGATAAACTAGCATAGGTCTACTTGATTTATTGAGGAATGTAGAAATTTTAATTTACAAAGAAAACGTTAGAGCCCATGGGAAATGAAGTTATTTAGCATAATTTCTTGAACACAAGTCTCGATAATCCGAATGTCGATATCGATGTTATAGTGGTGCGCTTTAGTTTAAGATCATCTTTATTTTTCAGAACATTTTCTTCTTTAACAACCTTTAAATATTACAAATATTTATCAAAGAAAACGTATTCATAACAATCTAAAATAACAGAGACGGTTTTCTAAAAACGATATTAAAAACTGGGTTCTGGTGAAAACACTCCTAAAAACAGAGATGGTCTCAAACTTTTTCGCAGAACTGGATATGATATGGACATATTCTTGCAAAAGAAATTTCGACCTACTTCTGAAGGGACATCAATATATTTTATAGGTGGTTTATAATGGGACACAGAATTTTCGCATAACACTTTAATTCCGACGTAAATGCCGGCTTACCTCTTAAAGAGTTCTAAAATTTGAACACAAAATACGGTGTTGTCCCACAGGTTCCACACTTATCCGACGTGATTTCACGTTATTTTTAAATTTGTTAACCAATGTTGTTGGCAAAGTGGATACTTTTCTTATTGTTATGGCATAAAATACTGTCATAGAGCAAGTGGCTCTCTCAAAAAAATGTAAACTAAGTGTCCGCGAAAGGGATAATTATTTATCACACACAGAAGTTAGCTACGTAACTTAAATAAAATCCTAATTACTAATCACGCATTTTATGAAACTTTTCTTTACAGATTGTTTTAAACATCTTAACGAACAAATGTTTCATAAGTACCTATTTGTTATGTTTTTTATTCGGTTTTTGTTTTTTATATAATAACTCAATATTCAAGCTATGATTTAGGTAACATTAATAGAAATGAAAACAAAATTGTTATGGGAACAGCTGAACCAAGAATTTGTATATTGTGCTTTTTTAAAATTGTCTGTTGGAGCCAAAACATTGTAACATTTTAAAAGCTGATAATATTAGCTGATATTCAAGGCAAGAAATTTTAGTAATTCAGGACTTATTATTATAAAAGAATTTAATTTTTGAGAGTATATTTATTTAAAATTAGTCTTCGGTACCCAATTTTATGCTCTCTTAAAAGTAAGGCAATGTAAAGGCTACATTCAGATCAGAGTATTAATTTATATCAAACTTAATCCTAGAGCCCCACTTTAGGATATAAACTCTAGGTAATTTTTTCGATGCTGAACTTTCGAAAATTTTAAAATAGGGGCATTGGTATTGATCACATTAGGAGTGAGTTTTTGTATTACACCAGAATTATATCGAGAAACGAATTGCCTTAAATATTTACTTATACCATATTTATTAATAACCAAACTATTGTAAAGAAATTACTATGCAAACAATAAATTTCATAAATTTAATATTTTATGACTTAAACTTCAAATTGCTTGAAAACATCTTTTTGATTCGATTCATTTGCGTTTTTGACAAAGAAGAATTGTATTTTGCTGTTCCTTTAAGCATTTTTTAATTTCCTCCAGGGTTTGTACCCTAATTTAAAAAATAACAATATCAAAAAAAATTAGAATTGCAGAATTGCACGCTTGATCACAGATCTGGAGTTTATGTAACCTCCCAGTAAAGTTCTCATTATGTACAGATACTTTGGGGTCCTAGATCTAATTAACAACTTTATTGGGGTTCAAGTATTATGATGTAGATAGTATATTTTATTTATTTTAACACTATGACTTCCGGTGGCTCCACGTTTGTGCCATGCAAAACTATTAGGTAAGTGCCGGTGGCTCCACGTTGGTGCCATTCGAAAACTATTGCGCATGCGCCGATGGCTGTATTGTGGCGTTCAAATCTGTGGAACGAAAGTTATTGTTGGTTATTGTTGCGTGTTCTGTTTACCTAACAGTAAATTTCGAACGTAGAAGCTTTGTGTTTTAAACCGTCGAAAAAACGCCGGCGATAAACGAAATTATGTAAGTCAGTTGCACCGACACGACACGAAAAAATCTAGATTAGACGCGCGGACGGCATAGTGTTAACTATGCTATCTTTTAGTTGCATTTGTTGTTTTTTTTACTAGACTTTATCTATGATGAAAAATTTACTAAGCTTTATCTATCATAGCATCTTATTTAATTAATAAAAGTATGGAAATATTTTTACTATGATTTCATAGCTGTAGAAATTCCTCTAACGAATGTGCCTCATCTAAGCTAACCAACGAAATCTTACTTCCAAGAATTAACAAATATGTCAGTTACTTGAAAGCCGAAAGCGCCGCGACGCCTATTGCGAACCTGTCCAAGCCCACATTCGGTCATCGGTTTCATTAAAAGTCAAAGACAACCTCGCAGCAAACAGGCAATCTTACAGACACGCATAATGGAAACATCCGGCGGAGCCAAAGATACCTTCCCACAGCGCCAAATCTTGATCTCCTCGTTGCAAAATCCTAGATAGAAAATTCGCGATCTTAAGATACATTGCGTCATAGGCAATTTCTGTGCCGCACATATCGACGAATCACTACGAAACGAAAACCTGGACGGCCTACAAAATTTAGCTGAAACAGAGACTGCGGTCGTTACTTGAAAATTGGTACTCATTTTGGGCATTGAAAACAATTCCACCGTGTGTGGGTGTTCTTTCTTGGGATTGTGCTGATTTTCCTTTACGGGATCGCGTGTTTGTTACGAACACCTTGTATGAGTTGCGGAGAGAACTGAACGCAACTTTTTGCTGGAGGTTGTTAACGAGTTGTTTACATTTCAAAATCGGTAGGCAATTTATAAGTGTCATTTCGGCGCTCCCGTAAAAGGGAGAAGGCATAGTCTAGGAAAAATGGTGACGCCAGCTTATTTTATATCAAAAGAGTTCAACAACCAAGCGACTGTTGAGCTCATCAGCGCTGATAATCTGCCCCGGCAGCTGAGCACATGTTTACATGCAAATATTTTTTTTAAAGTATATTATCACGAATTTCAAATCGATATCAAATGAATCACATGAATATCGCGTACATTCGAGCCTAAAATGGCACGCTATCACGTTTTCCTCCTCCAATATCCAAAGTTTTATCGCGTTTGCGTTTTCTTCCATGAAAGATAATGACTAACGCCTTCTAGCGACTGTAGCGACTAGATGCAATTGCGCTGGGTAGAAATAAAGCAGGAAAAGTACCCGAGGGTGGAAATATGTGCAATTTTGCACAACAGACAAATTGAAATAAAATCTCTTCTAGCCCTTGTTCGGTTCTTTTTTTTCGCTTTCCCGGAAACATCACTTTACTATAATAAGAGGAAAAAAATTGGCGCGGACGGATTAGATTTCTTCAGCAAATGATGATGACGATGGTGATGCAACTGGTCAGCAGACACTCCTTCTTTGTGCTCCAGCAATGGAAGCTGCAGTCTGCGCCCTGCACCCAGCATGCATCTGGCGTTTGAAAGAGATAAATTGGGGCGATAGCTGCGAAATGAGAACTGATATAATAAATGGCCAACGTTTTCGGCATCTGCTTTCGGGAACGTGAAATTGATGCCAATGCACGAATATTTGTTTATCGGATTTTCTAGGATTTTAATGAATTCCTAATTTTTTTTTTTTGCTTTGATTAATTTATACTGAATAATGTCAACAGTGTACAGAGTTTGTTGGCACAATTCACCTCGAAGTTGCTGCCAAGAAGTCGTTGCAATTAAGATATATCATCATTAAGTTATTGGGCATTGCTGCTATTGAGGATGCTGACCTCAATCTGAACAGATTTTTTTGCACACATTCTTTCTATTTTGTCAATAAAGAGATTTTTACTGCATTATTTTTTTATTCAATTAAATGCTCACTATCTACACTAGCAATACAGGGGTATACAATCAAAGTTGGTAAAGTCCACAACATTTTAAAAGTGAGATTTAAATTGGAACACATTTTTTTGAGTATCTATATTTACCCCATAGAATAATTTTATACAAATTCTAGTAATCTCGACTGTTATTTCAAATTGAAAATTGACTTTACAAACAAACCTAGCAAAGTCCAAGTGAGTTGAGTTTCAATTTGCGTAAAGTCCTTTTCGACCAATAGGAAGCCTCCATTGCCTCCATTTCACTGACGCCTGAATGCAACCCTGTCCAGAAAGTTGGTAAGAAATATAAGAAAGTCCTAAACATTCAGTTACAAATTTAGTAAAGTCCAAAACTTGGTAACAAAACTGGGAAAGTCCATCTTATACTTAAGGTTTTACTCAAAAGTATTGAACTGAGCGTGATGAACACTAGTATTTCCATAATGTATTACATTCTGCATATAAATAATGTTTAACATTAGAATAGTTACCTGTAATTATTAAAATAATCGTTTTTATCGTTTACTGAACATTTTGGCACTGTGGACTTTACCAACTTTGATTGTATATCCCTGAATAACAGTCTCTAAAAAAACTTACGTTGCAATCGGAACAGCGAAGAAAAATTGGTTATTTATTGTGGAGAATGCAATTTTTCAGAAGAGTAATTTTTTTTTTGCAGAAAGTTTATTTTGAAGCACTAGTACCTACCTACAATTTGAAAAAAGAAATTTAATTTTCACTCTATTGGAGTTTGAGCAATGCTTCTGTATTCTTTCACAGTACGCAAGTTTTTCTTTTTTTAATCTGAACAATGCTCTGAACAGAGCTCAAGCACGTTGACTATACTCAGCTCAGAGGGTGCTCATACCGCTAAAAGTTGCTTATAAAATGAAACATTTTTTAGAGCACTTGCTGTTAGACAGTCATATGAGATTGTTAAAACATTAACTTATCATTTAAATCCTAAAATAAAGTTTATACATAGTTAGAGCAAACTTAATTACAGTTAGTTGTTAAATGCTATTACTTCTATGCCAGAAAAGCTAGTCTCGTCCATAATTTAGACAAAATTAGCGCTCTTTTACCTTCAGCCGAACGTCGAATTCGGATTCCGGCTTCTTACTCCAAATGCTCGGCCAAATTTGTCTAAGCTCATGGAGTGCGCTCTGATCAAACTCTGAACTCACAAAGAAGCAAAACTTGGAAGTTTGAAAAGACAACTGGCGCTCTGCTCTAAACTAAAGAGGAATCACGGCTATGGAATATAATTTTTGCTCCACCCTATTTTAGCTTTTAAGAAACCCTTTCTCACACTAACTATAATTTTTCTGCGATAGTCAAATGACTAATGACGTATTTCGCACGACAAACTGCTTTAGAAACCGTTCTCAAATCGAAAAACCTCGGAAGGAATCCCCGGACTAGTTTTTGTTATATTTTTGTTGGAACATTATATGGGTCCTTTTTGGTGTACGAGAAAAATAGGCCAATGAATGATAAACCTTTTTTAAAAACCAGATGTGGCGATTAAGAATTCTTAATTATTTTAAGAGATGCTTGTGTGCGCTGGTTTAGAAGGTTTAAAAGTGGAAATTTTGATTTAAAGGACAAGAACGCTCTTAGATTTAAAGGACATGGAAAGAAGAATTGATATACTTCGAGAACCCCAAACGAAGAAAATCATGGATTGACCCAGGACAAGCATCAACGTTGACCGCGAGATGGAATCGGTTCGGAAGGAAAACAATGTTGTGTATTTGGTGGAATAAGAAGTGTGATCCATGCACTTATCGAAAAGCAATCAGAATGGATCAGATGATGCGGGAAAGTAATCTTGAAGCACGACAACAGCTTATTGCATACAGCGAAAGCGATCAAAGACACCATTCATTTGACATGAAACTTTTGTCCCATCCGCCGTACTCATCAGGCATGGCCCCGTCCGACTACTACTTGTTTTCAACAATGACAAACGAAATTTCCACACAGGACTTCAGTAATTACGATAATGTTGAAAAATGGCTCCATAACTGAATCACCTCAAAAGATGAACAGTTTTTCTGGAAAAAAATCTACAACTTACCTGATAGGTGGCAGAAATGTGTAGCAAGCGATGGCGAATACTTTAAAAATATTTTTATACTATTCGTAAATTAAACCTGTTTTATTTAAGAAAACAATTAAGAATTATTAACTACCACACCTGGTAAGTTAGGTACGTTATCTTTCAAAACCCTCAACATCTACATACGAAATTTCAGCCTACAATTTCAAATGACTTAGAAACTTTACAACCATAAGTTGTAATTCCAAGATTCGTCTTTCGAATTTCATCCGGTCGAAAGCCAGTCCCCGTGTAGGCTTCATTAAAACATAGCGTTTTTAGGTAAAACATAAATGTAAACAAACAACAACAGTATTTTCTCTTTCTATAGTTAAAAGCATCACATTTTGCAATTTACGGGTAAATTAAATCAAAGATAGACATCAAGAATAGATTCTAGTTTAGATTCAAGATTTTATCTTACAATACTCGAAATGATGGTAAGTTTAAAAAAAGTTTATCAATATAGAAAAATGCCTCAAGAAACATGAATTCTTTGAAACCTGTTTTCGAAACCCAGTGAGAATATATCAAATTGTTATAATACAGGAAATGCCAACATACTCTCCATCGTACCAACTAGCTCAGTTATCAAATTATCGAAAACACATCCCATTAGCTACCATGCTAAGCAAAATAAACCTCTTAAGGCGCTAAATCTACGAGGTCTTGTCACAGAAACTAGTCTGGGAATTTAACCGATAAACTTGTGATCTTTACACTGATTGACTTAGAAAACTCGATTACATTCTGGTTAAGTTCAGAGCGGCCGGCGCGGCGGCTCCATCGACCGGGGAGCATTATTATTACACTCCAAACCACTTCCCCTTTCGAGATCATTGAGGTTCTTTACTGGCTGCAATTTACCGTCCCTCAATTGGCCTCGTTGGCTGCAATTCCTTTTGTTTTATGCCTTTTTCTTAAGATTTATTGTTTATGAGTCAATCGTATCGATAGTCACCCAGTTTGCATATTTCTGCATAAATGGAAATTAATGAGGGCACTACTTTTCTAGAATAAATATGGATAATGGTGTTCTATTATTGATTTCTGCTATTTGGAATGATTTTAACACACATTCATGCAATTCTGGATTCTCTTCTGATATTGACTTCAAAAATTTCTTTAAGTTCGTTTTTGAGTTATCTCCTAGTCGAGAAAATTAGTCTACAAAATTGTAATGTGCAAATAATTCAGATGGATGCAGATCTCACTCTAGAAATTATCGCAACTCTATAAATATCACAGCGATTGATTATTCTCCTATAAGTCCTGGGAAATAGAAAATCGACTTGAGTCCAATCCGGCTTAAAAAGAAAAAAATATAATTTACTGATCAACGGAGTTATTTATAGCCTTCGAGCTGGCGCCTTCTTGAAATAAAATTTGTCTTGGCCGGAGATAATCAGGTAAGTGAGATTAGACCGGCGCGATGTCTCCAGGCTGCAGTTCTCTCTCAGTATGCGCGCAGACGTTATTTTTTTTCATGTACGTACACTCGGAGCAATTGCAAAAGCACTTGTACTTTAAAAAAAAAAAAAGTAAAACATTAAGTGAAATCGAGAATAGAACTTTTGATCTCCTTAAGAGGCAGCAGAGTCTAACAGATGTAGCGGTGGCATTTTATGATTTCATTTGTTTTTCGAATTTTATTATGTCATCGCGGCAAGTGAGCTAATCTGTTCAAATTTGCATACCACAAGAGAACACGGCCTAGGGATTCATAAAAATCTATATCTTGAAGACCACTCGGGTGATATAAGATGAAAATAGAATGCACGCAAGGTCAAAGACGTAATTTTTTTTTTTTTTTCATTTAGTTTTTCGTCGGAAGGGGAAGGCCACATGGACTTCAGTTTATTTTATACACCATTCATAATTAAGAAAAATTAAGTTTTGTACTTACATTTGGGAATGGTTAAAGGGTAGTTTGTTTTAAATTTATTTTATGATGTTACCAAAATGAATGCATGTACATTTTATTTAAGAACTGGCAATTTAATAGGTGTATTTTCGTATAGACGAGCTTATTTTAGACTTAAAAACGTGTTTTTCGTGTCAGAAAACGTTTACATGATTTATTATTCTGTTTACTTTGAGCTGACACGAGAATTTTGGTAAAATTTTTATATTACATTATATTGCGCTGAATTTTTTGTTCAGAGCCTAAACTATTTATATTTAATTCGAGCAATTTTAAAACGAATTGATATATAAATATTACCAAACTAACATTTTACTGGAAAACAAAAAAAAGGTATTAGATAATAACTTCAAATATTAGGAAAAGTATGTATATTCGAATCGAGTTGAAACAATCTTAAAAAAGTGTTTTTTTTTGTTTTTTGCAATTTAGAAATAAATTCTTAAATTGCTTCCTTATTTTTTCTTGAACTCAGCAACTAAGCACATATGGCACTTCCTGCGTGTTATTATTTATTTATTTATTGTTTTTATTAATTTTTGATTTTCTTTTTTTATACGTTTATCATTTTTACTTTTTTTTAACCAGGATTTTCATATGGGAATCGAACCCACAACCTTGCAATGGCATACTTAGTACATCACAGCCAAGCCGCTATGCCAACCGGGCTGTTTTTAGATAAAAATTCCTTAATAAAATTCCTCAAATTCATTTAAGTTTTCTTTGATTTCAATTCGCTGTTCCACATCAAAAGTTAAAATAATTCCATTGAATTTTTCTATCGAATTATTTTAACAGCTTTAAACATATAAATTAATGAAAATCAAAGGTAACTGAAATAAATTTGTTACAAATTTAGGTATTTTATTGGGGCCTCTGATAGTTCAGTTGTTAGCGCGCTGTCCTACCGTCCCAGAGGCTGTGGGTTCGAATCCCACGAATAACCATGGTCTCCTGCGCTACGTGGTAACACAATGGGCCAAAATTGGCCTAAGTATGCCTTTCTAGGCAGCCACAGCAACCTAACCTAACCTAACCTAACCTAACATAGGTATTTTATTACGAAATTCCAAATAAATACGAGATTTTGTACATTCTTTTGGATTCGCTTCGGATTCATAAAGAACACCCATTGGTTCACATGATGAAAAACGGAAGAAAAAACTGAGCTAATTCTATTTTCTTTTACTTTACCATACCATATAAATTTTTCTTAAAAACAACAGAACCGCCTTCAAAGCATTAGATCCCCTAAAAGGTACAAAAAATTGTTCAGTGTGTACTTCTCAGTTTCTACATATAACTGCTACTTATATTTTATATGAAGTTTGAAGTCCGTCCAAAAACCAAACTAATTGTCGATGATGTATGTATGTCAATCAAATTAAATTTAATTAGAAAATTAAAATGCTCAAGTTTGATATTTCATTCAGTTTAGGAGTGTTACTAAAATTTGTGAATGTGATAGAGAACCATATTCCAAAACTTACTGCAGTACCACGGCCCACAGTTATTGCGTATTAATTCAATTATCCTATTCAAATATAGGTGTTCTCTCATGAAATTAATTTGAATTGTGGAAAATTTATTAGCCATATTAAAATTGCAAATATTCGTTTTCAAAATTTTATAAATATAAAAATCCTTTATGTACTTAATTTTCATGGAAATCTTTTCAATTAAAAGTAGCAGAATGATTTCGATATTAGATTAGATTGGTTGCAAATCCGTGAATAATTCCTGCAAAAGTAGTACTTATTAATTATATAAATTATGGTTTCTATATTGGATGCACTATTTTTAATTTCAAAATTTTTATAGTAGATTCGAAATGAATATTACCGTATTAATTTTGCACCAATATGCATTAAAATACTTTGAATTTAATAAACCATATTCAGCATATTGAATTTCCAAATTTTGATAGTATATTCTAAATTGGTGTCATTTTTAAACAAATTTACAGAAAAATTTTTCTAATTTCCAAAAAATTTTGAAATTACGAATTTATGTAGTTATTTGTTTGTTTATTATGTATTAATAGACCAATTTTCACTTAAATTCGTTGAATTTCAATACAGTTTTTGGTAAGAAGTGGATTCGTAATCAGCATTTAAAAAAATCCCCGTATACAAATTTTCATGACACTCCCTTGATATTTACAATTTTTGGCCGCCATTGTGAGACTTACGAACAATAGATATTCTATATGTTAAGTCGGAATATGTAGTACGTCTAGTTAAAAAATGAAGATTATCGATCCAAGCATTTAGACATAATTGAGCTACAAACAAAAAAATTTTCGATTTTATATATTTATAGGAAAGGGATATAAGAATACACATATATGTAATTATGTAAAAACAATAAATTAGTAAAAATAGTAGATAAACTGTAACTCTATACAATTACAATTTTAATTTACAACAATCTCTAAATGATGAGTGATGAGAACATTACAAAATACTTAAATGAAATTTTTCTAACAGACCAAAAAGAAGATATGAAATATCTCAAAAGCTTTTAAGAAGAATTGAATTTTTTATGATTTACGTCATCTTTTTAATCCACTCAGGGCTACGTTTATAGATGTAGAATTCGCCAATTAAAACTGAAAAAAAAATCCATAATTAAGTGCAGCTAATTTTGGATATCCAACACATTCTGGAGCGCAAGCAAATGTGAGGCTAATTTCTAAAAAAGGTCCCAACCACGCAATCCCACAATGCGTTTTCCTTGGCTGAGGAGATATGGTTCACTTAATTAATTCGCTTGCCGCTCTAATTGACCGTGATCAACGCGGAGCAATAGAAGCCCTTGACGGAGGTTCTCTCCATATTAATTGAGAATTGTGAAATCTTTTTGTTAAATCTGACTGAACAGACTAACAGACTGAATTTTCCCAGAACATTGAACGTTTCTCATTCAGTTTCTTATAGCAAACTCAAGATATTAATTGAAGGCTGTTGAAGGCATTTTCGAAACGACGCAACTGCAAACCTCCTCAAGTGGTACCGGATTGGTTGAAAATAACTGAAATGGAAGCTATTTTGATTTAGTATAAATTGGTGAAGATGTGAACAGATTTTTCTCATTGAAAAGAATACCGAAATAGAAACTATAAATTTTCATTGATTTTGTGTTTTACCTTTTAAACCAATATAAAATCGAGTCTAATATGTAATAAGGGTTCAAGTATTAAAAGAACTGTTCCATAAAATTCTCTAACCAGTTTATAACATACTTTATAAGATTACGTACAACAGCAGTACCGTACCTGCAATCAATTAGGCCCTGGAGCTGATTTTTGATATGAGGTCTCTATGTTATATTCTTCCTAGTCATGCTAGATGTGTACGTTTTACTTTTACCAAAATTATTAAATACGTACAATAATTACCTTAAGAAAAACAAATTATTAGATATATTATTACTATATTTACACAAACACAAAAATCGAAATGAAAGCTACAAAACTGAAAATATGTATAACGGACGAAGGTAAGTATAAACGAAGAAGTGATGTTTTGCCCTGCTTATTTTTATTAAGGGTACTTTATTTTAAGTGGACTTACTAAAGTCGCTAAGTTTGTTCAAAAGTGCACCTTCTGAGACTCGTGCACAATTCGTTTACTACTATATAAACTAGGTACACTCAAAATTAAAATTTGCGATTTAATGACTTAAAATTATATATATTTTACATATGTAAAGTGGTTCAAAACTTATTACCATTAACCTTTTTGGAAAATGTATTTATTTATTCTATATTCTATATTTCTGTATTATATCGAACAAATTAAGCGATGACGATTACAAAGTATGTTTCATATGGAATATTAACTGCAAACTCTTATTTTTTACCCATGTCGAATATACTCGTCATAATTAAAAGTTTTGCACTTTTTCCCATGACGAATATACTCGTTAAAAACAGCTAACTGGTTAATGTGAAATCAGAAAACAGCGTTTATTTAGTATCACGCTCACCAATTTCACGAATGCAGAGAAATCCTTATCCCACGTTAATGTTAATAAGTTTTGAACGGCTTACCAGATTAGAACTTTAAGCCTATGTTAGTTACATTTCAGCGATTTCGCAGATGTTAGAATACGTTTTTATAATTTACGTTGTATAATGCTTAATGAGCCGACCCATAGAAAAAACGTCGACCTCGAGTACACGTTTTTTTCCATCGGTGTTGAAAATCAATGGCATATTTAACAAGCGTTCAGGTTTTTAGGGGGATTGGACTCTTTTGGTACAATATAGTCGTTATTTGATTTTTCTCATTACATAATTGCTTTTGTATAATAGGAAGTTCAAGCAAAATTTTATGATGCACTTCTGAGCATATTACTGGAACCATTGACCTAATTCCGGTAATTATCACCAAAATCGATCAGACAGCTGGGCACTGGTATAAAAGCAGTTTGAACATAATATGTTATATTATAATGGTTTCCGCAAAAACAAAAAAAATTATAATAATTTATGCAAATAATTTCTTAATCTAACTTATTATCACCTAATTATTAATATTATATTTTATAATTGCTCTCATATATTTATTTGATAGTTGGTCCCTTTCTAACATAATACATTATGACTCTTGTGATTGTGTGTAATAGTTGTGCTCCTCATTATTTCTTGTAAGCTCAATATTGCTGTTTATCTTTCTGTTTATTACCTTGTGCATGTACTTTGACTTTTCTATATAAATTACTTCCTTCAAGCTAAAATTATTCGTGATACTATAAACATTCTTTGTTGGTATGTTCCACGGAAAACGATACAAATTTTAAGAGTCTTGTTCATTAACCTCTGTAAACATTCGAGATTGTATTGTATGTGTCTTCCAATTTAAGTTTTATTCTTCAGTTCTTTCCCTGTATATACAGTGTCATCAGCATAAATATTGTATTTACCTTATTTGCACGTTCTGAATATTATTTATATACAACAGATAAAGTAACGGTCCCAAAATTGACTCTTGTGGAACATCACGTTTTTGTATTTCCTCCTTGCTGTGATACTGATTAAGTTTGATTTTTGCTGCGATGACAAGTAATCCCAAATTAGATTTTACTCTGATACGTATTTGTTCCAAAAGCTCCAATAATCTATGATGATGACAGTGTCGAATGCCTTTTGCAAATCTATGAAAATTGCTAAGGAATAATATCCTTCATCGAGATCATCAATGATGGTCTTAATCACATCTATCACCGCTGATTTAGTACTACTTTTTTCCTGAAATCCGAACTGATTCCGATTGAATATCTCTCTTCACTCTTTCAGACACTTTTATGTTATCGAATAAAAGTTTTTGATCACGCTTTTTTATGGATATATCGAAATCCTCAACTACATATAGCCTGCTAAGTTATGTGTTGCATAAGAAATTTGCTGATTTTTGTGGTCCTTTGATCTCTTTTGACTTCAATCTTTGTTTGGCCGTATAAAATGTGTGTCCAGGTAGTTGGATGAAGTCGGTTTTACAATACGTTTCGCCGTAATACAATCAAATTTTCTTTATCACGTATTCTTGCTTTCTCCTTGGGCTATTATTTCCTTTTTATCAACGAGTTATAAAAGTTCTCCCTGCAATTGCTATAACATTGCTTTTTAACTTTCCGGGCTACTTCTTTAGAAGCTAAATCCTTTCTTCTACATGATCCTTTCTGTCTCTCCACAGGTAAACCCTTTTTATACTTAAAAATTGTTGACGTTAATAGTGATGTTCCTATATCCCTTGCCTTCAATAGTTTTATTGACGGATTTTCCACGTATTTGGAAATAATTTCGTAGCGCAACTAATCTTGCTTTGACGACATCTTTTCTTTTAATGCAAAAAATCACTAATGATTTATTTTGCATCTCGCAATGCAAATAGTAAATCGCTACAAGGTGGGGGCGATATATCGGCTCTAGCATTTCTCGTCAATAGTAAAGACCGATATATCGTCCTCCGGTACTAAAAGGGTTAATAGAAATTCAAAGTAATGAAATACAAAGCAAAATTCAAGTTCATATAATACTACAATAATGCATATTATACTTTATTTGATATTTGAGTTATTTTTAGGATTCCATATTTGCGAATGAGAAAAACGAAACCCTTTTGGATCAATCGTGTATCTGCCTGTACGTCTATCAGAGCCAATTTGCTCCGAATCTACTGGACTGATTAAGTTGAAATTTGGTACACATATGAATTTCTGTGACCCAAACACGGACGTGTAACATAAATAAATGAATTTTGATGAATATGAGGGGGGGTCACTTTTGGTTCAAATTATAATAGAACATTCAAATAAAGAGCAAACTATACCGTGTGATATATCGGATTATAGGAAAAACTATAAGAAGTCTATCGTCTTAAAATCAGATTTTAAAAAAACATAGTAGATAACATATTCATTGTACAAAGCCCTCCACACGAATTCTACTCGCACTTACCCGGTTTTTTTCTGAATCCGATGTACCACAGAGTATTCGTGTGAAAATTGTTAAGGGAAAGAATTTTTTCAGAACACACTGATCACAATAATTGATTATACAGGCGTCAATGTTCGTCTAATTTGAGTTAATTGTTTGTAATGCTCTCTTTGTAAGGATCATATGGTTTTCTGGGAACTACCCCTTCTTTCTATTCACAAAGTGCCCACACAAAAATAAATTTATTTTGATTAAAATGAATTTATCCAATCAACGTCCACAACAACTGGTTTACATGATTTCTTCTCGAAAACTATTAAGTGTAGTTTATTTTAAAGAAAATTGTGTTATTTTGTAAATTTAAACGTTTAGGTACCTTTCGCTCGTAAATACCAATTCTGTAAATAAGATATGCGATATGCTTAACTGCCGGGTTATAGTCGCAAGGACAAATATCATATTCGGAAATATAATAAACGCATATTCGTTTTATTTCTGTATATTTTATAGGTGGTGCATTTTTACAGAACAAGTCTTACATGATATAAAGCCAATGCCGCACAGTCGTAAAGTTAATAGCATGGAAACTTCTGCCCATTTGCGGAGTGATTTGATGAGCTGGTCTTTCAGCACCTTTTTTATTATGGCTTCTCTTCCAAAAATATTAAAATCTTTTACGGAATACCGACTTTACCTTTCGTGGTCTAGATAGAATTAAATGGGACGAATTTTTACAACCTTTTCACTAATTTAGTAGCTTGCTAACTCAAAAACTACGCCATAATAAAGCGTATTGACTAGATAATTTGAGTCCTACCTCCCACAGCAAACATTCTTTTTATTATCTGAAATTGTGACTAATGGAATGTTGGGTATGTTGGTCATTCGCAAGACTATCACAGCTGGGTATGATAAACTGCCGAGATACTTTCTGGAATTTGTAATATTTTCTAACGCCTACAGTCGGTGGCAGTGATTACGCCGAAACATCTCCATCTGCTCCATGGAAAATATAATTTGCAATTCCAGTGGAGACCTCATCAAATATCACACTTCAAAAGAAAAATAACGTTCTGCTTCTATTACGTCTATATTCCGAGAAAATACTCCCAATCTGGGTTAGGAATACTGAACTAGAATTATCTGATGGCTAAAAATATTTCGGAGTAGGTGTTTTAAAGGACAACAAGCTTGTGGTTGAGCGACTTTTTGGCACTGGATCAAATGGCCGATGTAAATTCAGGTTATTAATATTTCGCCGCTTTGTTTTGCTCTTGCTATTATTTGACTTCGCGAAATTATATTTTCTGTTTATATTTACATTGGCTGGTTGAAGAGAAGACTGACTTGTGTCGGGGCTTTCAGTTTTCAGGTGTTATTTTCTTGATGACGGATTGATCTAAAAAATTATATTGTTTGTAGTGATGGAAATGACTACGAGGATAAAATTAATATAGTAAATTACACAACTGTCCTAAATGATGTAATTTTATTTATAAGTCGCATAATTCATTGGATTCAGTAATTTTGACTTCCTTCTGTTATTAGTGCAGCTAACATCTTAATTAGAATATTATTTCCATACATTTTGCTATTTATAAAAATAATAATTAAAGCTTTAACTAAACTGCAATAAACTAAACAAAATTAAAAATTAGAACTACGCATAGTTGGATAATAATAGTAATAGTAAGGGTTAAAAGTAAGTGTAACTTTTAATTCTTAGATCAATTTTGAAGCCAAAAATTTGATAATCACAACTATATATTTTTATTAATTTAGTATACTTTTTTCAATGTAATTTCTTAACCAAAAATATACCGAGTATTTCGTATATTCTTGTTTCGATAAATTAAGCGAATTGTCGAGTTTGCAAAGCAGTTAATTAATGGCTTTCCTGCAACCCTTTTATTACTGCCTTTCCATGCGTAGGCCACTTGAAAGCCAGTTTGAATTACTAAATTCCTTTCAAGTTGTCGCAAAGGGACCTTTCAAATTAACTGTACAAGCTTGGAAAATAGAGGTAAATGCAAACAACCAGTTTAATTTTTGTTCCATTAATCTTTTTTACGAGGATCAATATTAATATGATATGCTGTTTTTTTTTTTTATTAGAAACTGGCTTGAATCTTGAATTGTTTACAAATGGTTCTTATCAGAAATCGAATCAGAAGGAGAAATCTTATGGTTTGCTTCGTTTGCCAATATTCCCAAGCCGATCTTTGACATACTCCTACTTGGTAGGCGGTTAAAAGTTACTCCAGGTCGATGCCAGCGTCTGTTCTATTGTTTTTAGCCAGCATCATGTGGTCGTAATCTGAGACAATCGAGTGCAAAAGGAAAGCCAAGTTGCACAGACGTTTGAATTGAGTCACAAACAAAAGGTTAAGGTGATCGATCTTGCGATCGTTAATCTTTCATTCGCGTAATTTTTCTTACAGTCTTTTAGCTGCAACATACATATCTTCAAGTATACATATGTCTCTCTTTCCTCCTACGACATGATGTCTTTTAATTTTCATGCTTCATTAAATTTTTGTACACTTCAGTAGTGAGTCTTTTAACCGAACAGTTTCAACAACTGAAGGGCAAACTGCATTTCCATTTGTGGACTACAATTGACCATTTGTTTAAAATTTAATTTGAAAACGATGAAGCGGTTGGATCGAATTGGAAACAAACTGGGACCTCCGAGTAACTAGTATTGCCCTCTAAATTACATTTCTCATCACGATTACCAAATAAAAGGAAATCTGAATTGCAAAAGCGAGACCCGTCTCCGGCAGGGGAATGAGAATATTCTATAAATATATTATATACATACGAATATATATATGCGAATTCCGTTTTTAGCATAGCCTTTCTTGATTGTATAGCGCGGTGAAGCAGACAATATAAAAACTTTCTTCCGTTCACATAAATCAGCTGCAGGCGCCATACCACCGACATATGATGATCAGCAAAGTCTATTTGGACACACATGCCGCAGGCGTCGACATAGTCTTCGTCAACGCGAGACTGTGAAAATAAATAGACTTGAAGCGGTGGAAGCGCATGGACTTATGCTTTGCCGTGGCTGCGTTTAAGTTCTTAAAAGCAGAACCAATTAGCCGTATACATATCGCGATAAAATACCCTCGAATTTCAAGCAGAATACAAATTGACACCAATTGGCTGGGCAACCAGCCTAGCGATCAATTGCCCCGAACGTGCTGAGTCCCCAGCTGAATTCCCTCTTGTGATTTAACAGCAATTATTTGTGCTTACGTGAATCTTTCTTATCTTTCAGAACTCCCTAAGGACTGGTCAGATCATGCGCTGTGGTGGCCCGCAAAAAACATATGGCTAACTAGAACTAGATCGACACTGGACCAAGTTGGAGTACATGCTGACTGCATGCTTCATTTCACTCCTATGCACAAGATTTTAAGAGTTCAGGTAAATATTTATTTAGTTTTTATATTGTTCCCTCCCAAAAGGGCATATTTAGAGATATATAAAGTCAAAAAATTATGAACATCATGCGATATTTATTTTTAAATACATATAAAATGTCTATATAACCAGAAAAAAAGAATTGTTTAACCTATTCACTGCCAACGACGAGATATCTCGTAGTTGCCTATAGCTGAATGTGTGGCTGAATATGATCTCGGCAGCGAATGGGTTAAAGTGAATCTTTCTGCCTTTGACCTTGAATAATACACTGTGTTTGGAATGTCAAAATAGAGCGAGAGATGAAAATCTAAATTGTTACCAAAAATGCAGCCATTCCTTCTGCTTCCAAAATCCTTAAATCGCACTTAAATTCTGGAAAAAAGATTTAAAGATATGTATGGTCATATAAACAAAAAGATACGCTTCAAAAAAATCACAGAGAAATCCTCGGGGTTTAAGTTCCTTAATTATAAGCACATTCATCATCCCTTCCCGCCCCATTTGGGTAACGTCTAATAGCTGAATACGTTCTGACAAAAAGCTTTGTCGACGAACGTATTAAAAGTGTTTCTTCTTAATAAGCAAAATTGTTATTTTAAAAAATATTATCAAAAAATTCAATTTTTTAGATTTCAAGGCTTATTACTCGAATGAACACTTAGTTGAAAACATGGAAAATTTCCTGTTAAACGAAAGATAAATTCATAGGATCACTTTCAGATTAGAAGGTGGTTACAACAGGAGTTGATAGGGAGGAAAGAAATTTATATATAGTTAAAAGTACCTCATTTTACTAATCTAATGGAATTAGATATTCCAAAAAATTCCACAGAAGAGTAAGGGAGAAGATTATTCTACTATTTCTATTCACGGTACAGATGCGGAGAAAACACTAATTTATCGCACGCTTTTTCGTGCGATAAATGGAAATTAAATACGGAAATTTGGGATGAGGTTAGAATTGGGGTTAGTTCGATTTCCGGAAAATTTCCTTTATATTATATCTGTTGATATAGTTCGAAACTAAAAATAAAAATTTAGTAAAGCATACTGATTTTATTATTTTTTTAAACACATGAAAATTCAAAGGGTATTTCTTTTTACTGTGTTTTGTAAGACTATTCAGAACAAATTTTTATCACATCAAAATACAAATAGAAATAAATTCTAGCGGCTGGCCTCATTTCCAGATCCTAATTTCAGATAGGTTGATTGTTAAATTACCGGCATTTTGCATGTAGTCATCCTTTAATTATAACTTTTTTTTTTTGAGTGGGGTTATGCCTACCGCACTTCTCGTTACACACTACCTCCTGATCTCCATATCCCTTACTCCACGTACACATATCAAAATGTAAGCAAATATTAATCCCTGGGAATATATTCCCACAGAGATTTATTCCTTCCTGCACTACCTGCTGATATTGTGCATAACTAAAAACAGAGTTAAAACGTTAAGTATCAAATTACGGAATTTTAAATTATTTTTTATTACGAGTGTTTTTCGCACTCGTAATATAAAATATAGCGCTTGAGCGGTGGTCAATCGAAATCGGCTTCTTTCCGCCTCTGTATCGCAATATACATAAAATTCTGATTGTACTCAAAGCAAAAGACGTAAATCGTATTCTCATAAAGAATAATCGATTTATAACAAAATTTTGGCGGAAAACATTTAGAAATTGTGTAAATGGAACAAGCCATCTTCACAGCATTGGCCATAAAGCCAAGGTACTTAAGAATTCTAAATTTGCCTTTGCTTCCTGCTTTTCTTGCAGCACCAAATTGAAATAGTCACGCGGCACCATAATCGGTCAGTTCGGATGAAGAACTGCCCTAAGCACGTGCTACGCCTTCACTCCGCGGGCACGATCGGTCGGAAGCCTTCAAAAAGCGAGCTAACCTCATTCCAAATAAACATACTCCCTTCCCTGGGTTCGTGGAATTTATCGCAGACGTGATTCTATTTCCAGGTTTGCAGTTAAAACAGAATAAACGCATGCGTACATATTTCCTGTAGGAGGATGCGTGCACTTAAATAAACAGTGTCCGGGATTCGTCAACATCGGTCGAGTTTATGCTTATTTGCTTCCGGGATCACCGGTAGCTTACTGAAATTTTTATCGCCACCACCTGCACCAGTGCATAATTAAAAGAGCGTTTCAGTTCGAAGAAAGCGATTTTTGTCGCTTAGGTTTTACCTTTTGTCTCGCCAAGTATCTAAGTCGAGTTTTCACACTAGTGGGAATCTAATTGGGTTTTGAATTTCCAACTGGCCAAAACAGTGATAGATCGCGTAAAAACAACTTGCAATTCAACTTGTTCCCATTGAACTCTTCTAGTTATAGTTTAGCTGTTTGTTGCCTTTGCAGGTACGGCCAGAGCAACGCGTTGGTCGGCGTTGTCGCCTTAAAATATTGGTTTCGTGGAATGCACTCGACCCAAAGTCTAGAAGCCCACGTGCTCTGACTTTTCTTGAACATAATTCCAGGCATTAGCCAATCTAATCCAGAAACAAAGCACAGTGTGTTAGGGTATGAATTAGGCTTATCCACCACATGTTTCGCTAATTATCCACCGTGGAGAACTGGTTCTATCTATTACTTGAACGCAGCAAATGTTAATTGAAGTGATTTGTTACTGCGCCAACTACGGCGGCGGTCGGCTTAGTACCTTTATACCAAGTGCATGGGCGGTTTCGAATTTTCGCATACCAATGGATTTTTCTCTCACCCTACCTCTTTTGCTCGAAAAGCCGCCAAGATTGTATAGATAAGCCTAAAGTCGACTTCGGTTCACACCTGAATTTAAAGAATTCATTTGCATGATTTATTGAGTAATATTTCTTAAGCAATCAGGAAAAAGTCAAGTAGGTGTAGGTGTTGCTTAGACTATTAAATGTGCAGCATCGCAGGTTTTGTAGACATAAAGTGACTTTGATGCACTTTGATTGACACTTTCAACCTGAAATATGTACTATTGCTTTTGAAAGAGGTTTCTCTTCACCAATCCAAACTGTTAGGGATTTGGGTTTGACTGAAGTGGCCCAAACACAAAAGTGATTATATTTAATAACGTTTGGGAAGGGCTTGCATTATAATTAAAAACCAGAAATTATGTATGCTTTAACTCACAGTCATCCTCGAAGACTTCGTTTAATATTCTTTGAAGCAATCATTATTATCCGCCACCTGGCTGAATCTATCTACCTTCTGTACGTTTCATTTTAAATACTTTGTCTACGCAATAAATTTTAAGTGTTTCTGAAAGAATGCAGCTTACTGCTGTATTTAGTGAAAGCAAATGCTTTATTTGTTCATTCATACTGACTCCCATTAATGGAAATGTTTTGCAATTATTTCATTGTTGAGCTAAAAGACTTATTCATGCATGCTTTGCATTTGAACTTTACTTAAATTATTCCAAACATTTTTCTAAATAGGTACATGCACTTTTCTATGCACTATAACATTCTACATATGTTTACAGAACTTTTACAGCTACTGATCTTCCATAGTTTATATTAGGTTGGAGGGAAAGTTCTGTCGTATTTTAAAGAAAATATTTGAATTCATTTATAAAAATACGTGTTTAATATTAATCAATTATATATGCTCCGTTATTTGTTACAACCTGTTGCCATCTTTCAGGTATCCTGTGAATTCCTGTTTTGTAGAAGTTCTCGTCCTTGGAGTTAAAATAGTCAGCAATTGCCTTAGAAACACTTTCAAAAGATTTGAATTTTTTTCCCGTTAGATAATTTTGCAGAGATCTGAACAGGTAATAATCAGATGGTGCAATGTCAGGTGAATACGGTGGGTGACTAAGGACTTCCCATCCTAACGCATTCAATTTTTGTTGTATCACCATTGCAGTATGCGGTCGAGCATTATTGTGGTGGAACACTATTCCTTTTCTACACGCTAATGCAGGCCTTTTTTCTTTGATAGCTGCATTCAATTTATCCAGCTGATTGCAGTACATATCCGCGTTAATGGTTGTTCCCTGTTTTAGCAACTCGTAATACACTGGACTTTTCCTGTCTCACCACAAACAAAGCAGTACTTTTCATTGATGGATACTTGGTTTTGGAACTGTTGCTGTTGCTGTCGGTTTGCAGTAAGATTTTTTTCTTGTGATGAACACATTCTTACACGATCAGACAAATTCTTTTCCGTTAATTCATGTGGAACCCAAACACTTTGCTTTAAAACAAACCCAAGAGATTTAATGTGATCTCCAACAGTTGTATGACGAATGCCAAACTCTTCTGCAATTTCTCGACTTGTTAAATGTGGATTTGTTATTTACAAGAAAAATTACCTGCCTATTTAAAATTCGACAGAACTTTCCCTCCAACATAGTATTTTTTTTTTTCATTGTAATTTATAATTTATTTTTGGATCAATACATACTTGAAATAGGTGCACGGTATGCCCTATCACTATTTTGCTCATGATTAACGTTTTATTTTGGAGCATAATTATCTTCATAATTTTACGTAAAAAACGAAGTTTACTTCAATTTTTATTCTAAAACGAGTGTGCAATGGAAAAGAAAAATTTTCGGGTGTATACTGTTTTTAAGATTCTAGACTATGTATATTCTCTCCTACCTCGCATTTGTCTGTTAAAATTATATAATGCTTTTTAAAATAAAGAAATTAGTTAACTGTCTACTCAAAAAAATTTTATCTGAAAACCATCTTAAATAAGTAGCAATTATCGGCTATGGACCTCATTTTCAAATATGAACACACCCACTTATTGAAACGCATTCAAAATAATATTTAAAAATAAATTAAATCTACCAAGTAGTGTTTAAACAGAAGGCTATTTCAAAATGTTCTTTTTTACTATCGGTGGAGTGCAATAAACTTTTGTATTAAAAGTTTTTAGCAGCTACTTATAGCAAAGAGAATTTTAAATCAAACCTGAACCTCAAACATTTTAGTTCCAGACAAAAAATTAAAACTTAAACAGGTAAAAAAGTTTTTTTTTTTTTTAATTTAACCGTCTCTACCGCATTAAGCTGATTGTCGATTTTTTTCTAGCTTCGATATACATGCAGTCCCCAACTTACCAGAAAAGTATAATCTTTTAGTTTGATCATAATGTAAAATTACCATTATAGTTACATAATTTTAGATTCGATACGAAGTTTTTGAATTTGATCCAAATCAGTTACCTAAATGTTTATTAATTTTCGTAAAGATTAGTTTACTCCGGCCGCTTTATGGGAGAGGAAAAATAAACTTTAAAACAAAAATTGAATAAATCTTAATTCAGCTTCCAGATCTTCGATACCTGGACTGCCGTGTAGATTACTCCATAAAAACGTTTGCAGCTGTTGTGAATTTATGCAAAGATCTAGACATCCGCCATCCTGAAGAATTGTCACTTTGCAAACCACTAGAACCAGAGCATCTTAAAAAGAACTATTCCCAGTTTCCAAAGCCGAGAATAATTATCCCAGATGAAAATGGTACTACATACCTACAGCCAGCGCCAGACACAAATTCATTCATCCCGGTAAATACATTCAATGGAAGTTGTGGCAGCTTGGACAAAACCCATAATGGTACATTTTCGTGTGCCCCAGTGCAACAAACACCAAGAAGGACACCACAGCAGAGCACGCCTATAAGTTCGCCAACAGGAGTACGATTCTCATTTTTAAACTGTGCAAAGATGTTTATATAAAAATTGTACCTTTTCTTTTAGACTTGGAAGCACAGTTCGAATGGGTACACCACTTTCGATTCGTCTTCCAGCCTCGGAGATTTTCAGGAGAATCTTGCTTCTAGTCCTCGGGCACCAAGTCCGGATGTCCGAAACAGGATGGTGCGACCAAAAACGCTGGTGGAGCGTGCCCGCATGAATATCGGTTGGCTCGATTCGTCACTCTCTATTATGGAACAGGGAATCCGGGAGTTTGACACTCTTTGCCTTCGGTTCAAGTACTTTACGTTCTTTGATTTGAATCCCAAATACGACCAAGTGAGAATCAACCAACTGTACGAACAAGCAAAGTGGGCAATTTTGAATGAAGAGATCGATTGTACAGAGGAAGAGATGCTTATGTTTGCTGCTCTACAGGTAAGAATTGATGAACTAATTTGGAAAATAATTTAATTGCATTATTGTTGATAGTTCCAAATTGGGCACCAAAGTGAATTACAACAACCAGATTCAGGAATAGACACATCTAGTGTGGAAAATGGTACTGATGATGACATTGATGCTGCTCTCAGTGAACTACAGATAACCTTGGAGGGACCAAACGCACAAACACAAGTCGGAAATATAACGAAAATCCCGGAGCTTACAGACTACTTACGATTTTTAAAGTAAGTTTTTTATGCATTAGAAAAATACATTTTTACTTCTGGGTTAAAGTTACAACTCCAACTGAATTTTTCCAATTTCAAATATGTCGATGATTAAATGTAGGCTGGGCTATAATCTAGAAACCTAAAAAAAGATGCTTTCAGCTAAGGTGATGTATTTTCTTAAGTTAGGCCAAATTCTAGTAATTAAAAAATTGTTTTAATAAAATCATAACAAGAGAGAGAATCCAGGGATTTTTGGAGATTTAATTTACATATTTTGTATCGGAAATTAAAGATTCAAAGGATTTTAATAAAATTTTATAAAGAAGGAATATCAGGGTTTCATTACAAATAGATTTCGCTTAATTATTGTCGAATCCACTAGATAATAAAATATAGCTAAATAGACAACAAATTCTTCAATTATTTCAGCGCATATAGCAGCATTAATTGAATTGTTTGTTTTTCCAAAATTCGTGTTATTCTTTACTGCTACCAAAAGAGACACTAGGGCCTAAGATTATTAAGATTGGAATCTCGTATAATATTGTGGAAATAGTTGGAATAGTATTAGAGCTCTTTTAAAAATTGATATAAAACTTATACAATATTTAATAATGCCTTTTATTTTCAGACCGAAAAGGTTTACGATGAAAGGGTACAAGCGCTATTTCTTCTCCTATCGCGATCTCCATTTGTACCTTTTCAAGAGCGCTGAGGAGTCTCGTCGAGGGTCACCTTCTGTTGTGATAAATCTTCGAGGATGCGAAGTCACGCCCGAGGTGAATATCTCACACGGAAAGTTCAGCATAAAACTGGAAGTGCCTCCAGAAGGTAAAAATGGGCCGAACAGTGAAATGTGGATTCGCTGTGAAAATGAGGACCAATACGCGAAATGGATGGCTGCATGTCGACTAGCTTCGAAGGGGCGCTCCCTAGCCGACAGTTCTTACGATAGCGAAGTCGCCAGCATAAAATCTTTCCTGAATATGCAGAAGCCTGCCCACGAGCCAGCAGTGAGTGTGAATCCGGGATCCATCGATCCTAACGATTACTTGGCCCCGAGGATTCTGAAAAAGTTGCGAGGAAGGGCTGTTCAGAGGATACTTGAGGCACACGCAAATGTAAAAAATCTCTCGCTTGTGGACGCGAAACTGAAATTCATCGAAGCTTGGCAAAGCCTTCCAGACTTTGGTGTTACGCTGTTTATTATTAAATTCGATGGGCAGAAAAAGGAGGAGCTGCTGGGTGTTGCCCCCAATCGAATAATGAAGATGGACATCAGCACTGGTGACCACCTCAAAACATGGCGCTATAACACAATGAAGGTGAGTAAACCAGCAAAATTTCATACTCGTCACTCCTTTAAACTCGTCCTGTGCCAACGTTTAAAATTCTAGTTCTCGGATAATATTTTTTAAATTTATTTATTTACTTAATCTCATTTAACCCCATAATTTATTTATATTTTAGAATAGAAAATAATGCTAAATTTGGGTGGTGATAGTTTTAATTTTAAAAATTGATTTTAATACAATTTTGGGTACAATCCGCTTACAACAAAAGCAAAAGATTAAAAACCAAAAAATTCATATTTTGAAAGTTTTGAAAACGATATTTCGTAGAAGCTGAAAACTATAATTAAATAAAATCATAATTCTTAACTCATTATTTCTGCTATAAGATAATCTGTTTATAAATTTGATATAATAAAGTTCAAACTTTCCTTTAAACTCAGAAACAAGCTGTTCCAACACACCAACGCTAATTTTTTAAATAATTTTACAAAAGGCTAAAATATGGCATACTACTATTTTAAAGTTATTCCTGTTCAGACGCAGAGACGACCTAAATGTTCTCATGATAAACACAAGATTCGTGTTTTGTTTAACATGGGTCGCAATTTGTAAAATTGGTTGGTTTTGCTTTTATGTGGAGCATAGTGCGCAGTACGATTTACCACTCTTTATACAATGCAATGCCCAATGAGCTGGGGGAATTGAAAAGAATAATTTTAATCGATTTATAAAAAAAAAAATTAATCAACTATTAACAATAAATTAATATTTTCAGGCATGGAATGTTAACTGGGGTATCAAATGCATGATGATTCAGTTCCAGGACGGGAACATTGTCTTCTCGTGTCTTTCAGCAGATTGCAAAGTTGTCCACGAGTTCATTGGCGGCTACATTTTCATGTCGATGCGATCAAAGGAGACCAATCAGACCCTCAACGAGGAGATGTTTCACAAATTGACAGGCGGATGGGTTTGAGCATTCTACCCTTTGTGCGTCTTTTTAACTCTGTTTTAAATGTTAATTTATTTACACTTAATGGTAATTTTATAAAAACTGTAAATATTAACAAATTTGCCTTCAGCGCTCTGTGAGACTGTTTAGTATTTTGCTAGACAATTACACCCTTAACTGAATGTTTCTTTCTGATCTGATATCAGAAATTTACTGTCCTTCTTAAGCAATATTGCACTTTTAAATACTGGTTTAAATTTTAAACGTGCCTATTTAAAAACAACTTCAAAGATCTTTTACTTTGGAGATAAACCAAAATAAATTTAAGAAATTTTACTTTTTATCAATTTTTATCTAAATCTGCAGTTTGATTGAATGCTTACTGTTAATAAAAATATCCAAAAAGTCCAAAAATGTATACAAATAGTGGGTTCAAGATTCAGGAGCACAACTATACAATTTTTAATAGACAAATATTTCGCTAGGGGACGATGTTCTTTCACAATAAATAAAACATCTTAACGCAAAAGCAAATCAAACAGAAGGAACATATTATTAACAATAACTTAGAAGTTAAGTTCTAGGCCAAGATAAAATCATATAAGTTATAAAAGTAAGTTATTGAACCAATTGCTTACACTCTAAAGTCATTCGAAGACCGAAAATTCGGTTTTATGAGAGGAATAAAACTAATTGTAGCAAAATATATTTTTTAAAAATGTTTCCCCGAAAAAGAGATGTGTTTCTGCAAATGCAAAAAGTCAAAATATTTAAGTAACCCAAATTAACAGTTAATACTTTTCATTTTTTCTTTTTTTTTTGTAATTTCGATGTATATAAACTGTTATGTAATAAAATAACGAATAAAAACGAAAATAAATGTTAATAAATATAAAAAAAATGTCGAGTTTTAATTATTAATTATTATGCATCGTTAATAGATATTCTTCTTGGGGTATTTAAAATGGCTTGGTTTTTTTCTGTAAAATATTAATCAACGTCGATTTACAGAGGGAAGTTTACTTAAGATTAAGATTCGCTAAAGTAAAATAGCGCTTGAATTTTTTGGTATTTTTTCATCTATTGGTCCCAACAGACGTCGACTCTTGCAAAGAATTAAGCGCTGAATGAATGTGTTTTTTCGAGTGATGAACATGAATCTGAAATAAACTTGTACAATCACACATTCAAATTATTTTTGTTCATTAACAAAATCGTATCACACAATAAATAGTGAATGGAGTATCAGCGCCGCATATTGAAATATATGCGTTTCTAAAAAAACTAAGATTACGTGCTGCATGCTAATAATATTTTATAATGTAACTATAGCGGAACGTACAAGTTTTCATATGAACTTCGTTTTGTAATTTGTAATTAAATTTTTAAAAATGTCCAAATACGTACAAAAGGGTAATTTTCTCGAAATCGTGATGTTATGGAACTTTTTCGATTTCGAAAAATTCATAAATGTTATACATGTAAGAAATTTTACATTCCAAATTCATTCTTCTTCAAGTTAAATACTTTAACCGAGTAATTTGACTTTTTTGGTTTAAAAACAGAACAAACAAAAAATCAACTTAAATGTAAAAAAAACGTCTTAATTATGACTTCTTCCCAGCAGGATGGCAATTTATAAAACCTATTTTTGAAGAAAATCTTTGGATGCGAAAAACTACAGCAGCACTACTGTAAACGTAAACGTTTTCTTAATTTTTTTCTCATCAAACAATTTTGTAAAGAAAAGAATAGGTGAAAATCTGATGGTTAAGGTCTGGGGAGTATGGTCGATGCGAAAGAATTTCCCATCCTAGCTCTGAGATTTTCTGGCGAGTCGCCAAAGCAGCATGTGGTCTAGCATTACCTTGATGCAGTATGATTTCCTTCCTATCGAATATTGTCAGCCTTTTTTCTTGGAGTGCTTTGTTAACTCTTCCATTTGTTGACCGTATTTCTCCGAATTTAGCTTTTTCTTGGGTTCCAAAAGCTCATAATGGATTGGACCTTGCATGTCCCACCATATACACAGTATTCTCTTTTTAAGGCTCAAGCTCGGTGTAGAGGTGAAGAAGGCATGTTTTCTAGGTTCACGCAGTTTTCCTTGCGATGTTTTCATATGTAATCCATTTTTCATCATTTGATCTATCATGATCTTAAAAATATCGTCATCAACCACAAATGGTCGCCCAGAGCGTACCTTATCACTAAGGCCGAAATCACCTGCTTTAAATTTTTCGGACCATCCCCTACACGTTCTGTCTGCAACAGCATCTTCACCAAAAACTTTTAATAAATTTCGACACGCTGACAATGACATGAGTTATCTTTGCTATAGTTAATTTCGAAGGGCACGTAATAAATGCAATTATAAAGATATACAGCCACATATAACTCAAACGAACATATCCAAATATATTCAAACTTGAAACGAAATTATCGGATAATACTTCCCCTACCATTTGCACCGTTCTTGGTTTGTACGGCAAGTCTAAATTTGTAAATTAACCCTTTGCACTCGAGGGCTCCGGAACGGAGCTATTTAAAATCTTTGTTCTAACTCGAGGGTTTCACCGCAATGGAGATAATGCCAAATAATTCTCAGTTTATAACATACGAGTAAATACAAATAAAACATAACATCGCCCTCTGTTTATGAGCATATCAGTTACTTTAATATATGAAATTATTTTCCATTTAAATTGCAAAGCTTCGATTGCAAAGGGTTAAGATATTTTAATATGGTGGCATTTTTAAAAAATTATTCATTCCTTATTTAAATTTTGCTTTAAAACTCTCTCAATTCTTCTGTAACGAATAATGCCAAAAAAAAATTCCATCTGGTGCTAACATTACAGCCCTTATTAAAAACACTCAAGGTTTAGAACCTTCTTGGCGACTCGAGTAATAAACCACATTAGGAACAGACTAAGCACACAATGAAGCAGGCTGTTTATTATCGAGGCGAGAAAAAGAATAGTTATCAACAGAATACCCAGTTATTTAATTAACAAATCTGTTAGGAATAATATCAGGAAATTAATTTTTATTTATTTATTTATTTATTTATTTATTTAAAATTCATGATTTACAATTGTGTACACATAGTAGGACTGCTATTTTAAGTGCTCGAATTGGAACTTCATACATCTTGAATATTTGTAAGTAGACGTAGTCGAAACTGTATTCATTAGTAATATTTAAGTTGGGAAAAAATATTTGTTGACAAAAACCCAAGACTGTTTTGCAATATTTAAAACTTACAAACTACCTATCAATCTAATTAATAGCCATTTATTACTATAACTAAACTAGCCTACGCTTACTGGCAATTGAGTTGCCTGATGAGGGGATTTTCGGAAAACGAGCATTTTTCAAAGAATTTGGCTGCTAGGGTATTTAGTTTCTCGCTTATGAGTTCCATATTTGCCCTTTTGTGCAGTTCAGAGGTGGAGAAGTGCCATGGAAGGTTCATGATCATTTTGAGGATTTTGTTTTGGGAGATTTGTAGCTTATTTATATGCGTGCGCGCACATTTAAACCAAATGGGACCTCCATAGAGCATGAGAGCTCGAAAAACTACCTTATATATAATGAGTTTGTTATCCATACTTAGTGTCGATTTTCTGTTTATAAATGGGTACAAGATTTTAATTAAGAGGCTTGTTTTGTTAAGAACTGAGTTAATGTGTTTTGAAAAGGTGAGGGTTTTATCTAGGGTTATGCCGAGATATTTTACTTCTTCGGTCCACGGGATGTCGCAGCCGTTAAGTTTAAGATTATTGATAGGCCAAAATCGTGCGTTGCGCCTACGCGTGAAGAACATGGCTTGAGATTTGTTGGGGTTTATTTTTATTTTCCATTTATTGAAATAATCCTGGAGGATATCTAGTCCGCTTTGGAGATTTTCGCAGATGGATGAAGGATTCTCATGGGAACTAAAAATTGCTGTGTCATCCGCGAATATCGACGACAGGCAATTGGGTATACACGGGATGTCAGCTGTATATATATTATAGAGAATAGGCCCAAGAACAGAGCCTTGGGGAACTCCAGCTACAATAGTTTTTTTTGAGGAAAAAGCAGAACCGAGATATACCTTAAAGGACCGATTTTGCAAGAAACTGCGGATGATAGCCGTTAGTACCGTAGGAAATCCAAAGGTGTTCATTTTATGAACAAGGGCGTTGTGCCAGACAGAGTCAAAAGCCGCTTGTACATCTAGGAGGACAAGTCCTGTAGATTTTTTTGAAGAGAGATTTGATTTCACATGCTGAGATATCCTTAAAATTGGCTGAGAAGTGTTATGTCCCGATCTGAACCCAAACTGATGATTAGGGAGTATGTTGTTTGTATATATGAAGTTTAGGATTTTCATTTTGATTACTTTTTCCAATACTTTAGCTAGATTATTTAGCAGACTAATAGGGCGATAGTTGGACGGATCATCGGGAGGTTTGCCATGCTTGTGTATAGGTATGACTTTTGCAATTTTCCATGCATTAGGGAAATACCGTAACTTGAGACAAGCGTTGATAATAAAGGTTAGGTATACGAGACCTTGACGAGGCAGAGCCTTTAGACAGATGTTCGGTATTCCATCCAGTCCTGGTGCTTTATTAGAACGAGAGTGCCATATTATGTTTTTAACCTCCTTGGGTTGAACGTACCAGTCCGTCTCAAAAATAGGATGCGTAGTGTCTAGCTCCGAGATTGAGGCATCTACTGCTGCTATTGTTGAGGGGTCACTAAGGTTGGCGGAAATTGTACTATTTGACGAAAATTTATCAACAAACAATTCGGCTTTTTCCGTGCTAGTAATAAATTTGTGCCCTTGGTTATTTAAAACTGGAATTGGTTTATGTTTATTTTTAATAATTTTCGTTATTTTCCAGAAAGGCTTTGAACATTTTTCCATGTCTTGAAGAAGCAAGCTCCATTTCCTATTTCGATGCTGTTCAATTAGTTGTTTAATGCAATGGTTAAGTTCGTTTAATTTCTTTTTGTAAATCGGTAGTCTGTAACGTACCCACCACCTTCGAACGATATTCCTTCGCTCAATCGTATCTAAGATATACGCCGGTAATTTAACCTCTTTTATATGTGAAGGAAAACGAGGGACTGAGGCATCTATACCTTCCTTAATGGAATTGGTAAGTGTATTTACCATATCGTCAACTTGCTCGGGAAAATGAATGGCAGCTCGCGAAAGTTTGGGGAGGTAGTCCTTCAATTTACGCCTGATTACGTTGAAATAAGAAATCCAATTCGCAGCTTTAAAATTATAACCCCCCAAAAACTGTGTGGGTGCATTTATATTTAAATCAATAATAACAGGTAGATAGATGATCAGAGGAAAGGTCATTTATCACAAGCGGTTGAGATAGTAGTTGTGGACAGTTAGTTAAGAAGATATCAAGGACTGAGGGATTTGCTCTAGTCTGACTAGGAATGTAAGTGGGGTCAGGAGGATACAATAAAACAAATGGGAAGTTGGATTCAAGGTCATGTAAGATATTGCCCCAACTGTTTGCCCGTAGACAGCCCCAGGCTTGATGCCTGCAATTTAGATCTCCGCCAATTATAAAATTACCCTGCAGCCGTGTTAGTTTCATTAAGTCAGCTCTTAACAGCCCCTTCTTAATTATATTCGATATACCGCCTGGAAAATATGCGCATACGAATTTAATAGAGAGCTCTCTATTAATTACAATCTCGACTCCAATGGTTTCGATTAGTTTAGTGTCAAGTTTAGATAATTGTTTGAACTTTAAGTTCTTTCTAATAACAACAGCTACTCCTCCACCTCTAGAACTTTGTCTATCTAGTCTATGGCAGGTGTAGTTTGCGTTTGAAAGCAAAATATTGGGGTTTAATCCAGTTTCCGTGAGTAAGGCAATATCAATCTTTTTGTTATCCATAAAACTGAAGAACTCAATAGCTTTTGACCTAATACCTCTAGAATTCCATGTAATTATCTTAATGGGTTCATGGGTCATTATTGCACAGATATTTTAATGCTAGGCTTGTGATTACATTAAACTGTTCGTATTTATCTTTGCACAGCCTTAATTTGGAAGTAAGCTCAATAGTAAGTGTTTGGATTTCCTGCATTGAAAAAAGATTTGAATTATTAATATTGTTAGTATTTTGGTTACTATTAATTATGTTAGTGTTATTACTAAACCTAAGCGATGACCAGGATTTTGTATCTCTAGGCTGTTGCAAGTTGGGCCCTGTGACTAGCGGCGGGAAGTCCTCTTGACGTGGTACATAACCTCGGTTGGAAGGAGAAGAAACTTTGGGTTTACGAGAAGAGAGTTTCTCGCGGAAGTCTATATAACTTCTTCGGCTAGGACAGCTAGGATCGGTTGACTTGTGATTCCCGTGACAGTTGGCACATTTAGTTGAGTCTTGAGAGTCGCACTCAGATGTAGCATGACCTCCCGAGCAGTGTGCGCAAAAGGTTTTTACATGGCAATGCTTCGAGCCATGGCCAAACATTTGGCAGTTATAACACTGAGTTATTTTCTTTGGGAGTCGCCTGTGGAAGTCCCATCTAACTACTGTCCTATTGATGACGCTAATTTTCGCACGTAAATCCTTTAATGTTATTGATCCCCGTGCTAGGTAAATAATGAACATAGTGATGGATCCCAGATTAGTCTTTCTGGTGATTGGTTTAATATCAAGCACTTTCAGCCCAGCCGCCGCCAGGCAAGCCTTCACTGCTTCCAGTTCCGTGATCACCAGGCCAGATAGCGTAACTTTAAACGGCAAGTCGTTTTTGAGACTATGAGTGTAGTACTCGCAGTTAGCAGTTTTCAGCGCTGCGCATATTAACTCGTACGAAGCAATGGAATTTGAAATGATTTTAATTCCAATGGACATGCGTTTTATAACGTAGTCAACTATGCTTTTATCACCTAAAATTTGATGAATGTGTTCACTGGTACTCTTAATCACATTGATTGGCGGCGGTTTTGAATTTGAGTCTTTATTGTGAGTATCGCTCGAGCTTAGGTTTGGATCGTCAATGCATGGATCATCTGCATCATCAGTTAACGTTTGCAACGGAGCAAAATAGTTAGATTTCTGGGAACCACTGGTATCACTACTAATGTTCTTGCGCGCTGCATGACCGTTTTCACGCCGATTGATTTTTCGGGATTTAGCACTCATGGCGATGTTAAGTTTATTACTATTATTAGCACTTTCCAAAGGCAAATTAATGGACTCAGGAGAGTCCTCATCATCACTATACACAGTTCGTATGCGCTTTATTGTTCTGATTATATATAATATTGGTCTTTAGAGAAAGTTTTTAAATTCTGTAAAAGATTACACATCCGAACACTACGACTGACTAGCTTCGAATGATCAGGAAATTAAAAACTAAGCTGATAAGTTGAGTAAAAGGATGAAGTGAAGAAATTCAGTTTTGAACTTAAAGGTGTACGGTAGATTACGATTTGGCGGGTCATAAGTTGGAACGTTTGCAACTTTGAGAGAAATTGTTACACTTTCAAAAATATTTTAAAATTACAATTTCACTATTCCAGAATCGAACACAAATTTGTAAGAGAATTTCAAAAATAATTTACTTTTTGTTTCAGTTATATTAGTTGGAAATAGAAAATTCCTATTGAACCTCTTTATTTCATTAGTTTTATATAAATATCAATCAAATTTATCTTTGCTCTGAATATATTTTTGTGGTTGAAGATATTTATTTGTATCATTTAACAAGTATTTTATTAATTCAATCAAATGAATACGGGGAGATGTCGTCAAACCTGTAGACGTAAACCCGGGAACATCCAAATGCTACTACTGATCTTAACGTCCCTAGTAGCAGTCAACCTAGCATACCAGCTCTACAAGGACTACCGGCGCTCCAAGGGTGTTAGCAACTATTTATGTACCTTATGCTAGAGACCCATGGTCTAATTCATAAATAAAATAAACAAGTTTAAATACAAAAAAAAAAAAAAATCAAATGAATTTCAATCACAGACTGAAACAAACTAATTCGATTCGCATATTATTTCAGAGTATATTTTTACAGAATCAGTAAACTAAAAAGTAATGATTAAAACTACTGCTACCGCCACAATCTAAAAATTAATTCTTGCTTTGTACAATTTATTTTATTGTTATTTGTAATTACAAAAAATATATATGTACTATATATCTCTAATAAATTGAAAACAAATTATGAGTGTGTACCGAGAATGGTACACATGGCTACTCGCAGACAACTTCTATTGTACGTTAACCCGCAATGGAGGTAAGCATGTTCCAGTCTCAGTAGAGTGAAATTGATTTTTAAAAGGTGTGCAAGTTTCTTAGCATAAAAAATATTTAAAAGCTGGGGACAAGAAAAATTAATCTCATCATTTTAACATTCTTTCATCTACTGATCTCAGCAAACATTCATTCGTACAAAAAGTTAAAATATATCGAGAAAAAACATTTAAATCAATTTTCAATTAAGTTAATCGCATTTAATTGCATATACCTCACGTTACAATTAAACAAGCTGCTCTGAACTGCTGGCCGAGAGCTCGAGCAATCTCCAGGCCGACTTGGGGTTGAGTTCGTTGGGATCTCGGCACAGGACCCAGACATAATTAACACGCATTACTTTCTCAGGATCGCCCTCCACTATCTTATGGTGCCTATCCCGCACGCACATTATCTGCTGGGACTGGAACGTGATAATCAGCACAGGCCCTTGTTCCATGACTTTGCCCATGGCTAAGTCAACATTTTCAATGTCTAAAATTTTTGAATCTAAATAGTAGCCGGCCTTAATTGCTTGACTAATGGGTGTGGCAATTAAATTGTACGCGGCTTCGAAGCACCAATCTTTCAAGATCTCCAGGTTCCCTCTGACCATTGCCTCGAGAATGTTGGGTATGATGTCCGTCTCACAGTCCCGCAAGAATTGTTTTTGATCAAAGTTTGGGTCTATTTTGCAGATTTCTGTGAGTGTCTCCGACAATTCCGTTTTTGAGAAGAGATTTCCCATTATGTCGGATACTTTGTCTGTCAGAAGGCGGGAGGCGCGGATGACCGGATTTTCACTTTCTTCGTACTTTATTTTCCAATCTAGTACTTTGTTAACGTAGGCGTTGTTATTTTTGAAATTCTCCCACGATTCGTAGAACTTCGAGTCCTTGTGGAGCTCAACGCCCAAGGCCTCTGTGTTTGGTGAGAAGGAACGGCTGTCGATGTTTTCTACCTCAACTCTCTTCCGCAACCGCTCGGGGCTGCGATACACCCGCCCGTGCATACCTTGGGCATCTATTTCGTTGCTTACTATTTTTGTGGCATGTGATATCGTTTGGAAGGCTCCACTTTTGCCTATTTGTTGGCCCTTTTCCGCAATAGAACCACCCACATCCTTTGCTGATCTTGAAATTTCTTCACCTGAAGAAAATGGGTCTTAAAATTAAACGAATGTTTTTCTAGCAAACCCATACCTATTTGACTGGCTTTCTTGGCTAATTCCGTTTTGCTTGCTTCCTCAATAACGTCCTGGACGCGCTCTTTTATATTACCAAACTTCTCTTTGAGAATGTCGCTGCTTTTGTGCGCCTCTGATTCGACAGTGTTAAACTTTTGCCTAGCTGACCGTAATGCCTCTGATTGTTCCAATTTTTGTGCCTCCTCTCGGAATTTGATGATGTTTTCTTTCATTTCCTTATTTTTAGCCATTTCCTGCCGGACATTTTCAACAAATTGTCTGAAGAAACCGGGCCGTTTTGATGAGTATAATCTCTACAAGAAAATTATACTTTAAAAAAAGAAAAACCAAATTTTTTAAGCACATACTTCGATAGTTCCCACAGGATTTGGGACTCGCAGAAATAAAATATTTTTGAACGGTGTTATTCTATGCTGAAATAAGCGGTTAAAGTTACCTCATTGCAGGTGAGTTAATCGGAGCGGATTACTTACCATTTTCGATATCTGAGTCCTTAGCTATATTGCATGTGCAATAAATATATACAATAATTCACAAAAAACCTTCGTTAATTACTATCAGAAGGCCCAAATCAGATTTTTCTCACGCGATGTTCATGAGGTTCTCCTGCCCCGGCGATAACACATGAATTTGACGGCTAGACTTACGTGAATCCAATGTCAGAAATGACAATTGAATTTAGACCTTTTTCCAGTGTACTAAATTTTATGCTAAGATAGATTTGAAGTAAGCCTTTACTTATAATTTATATTAACGAAAGCTTAATTTTGATATAATCTTTCGTAAACAAAAACTTTATTATTATTATCAAGGCATTCTTTGATTATTTCAAAATTTAAACATTTCTAGTAGACTAAAATCAGAAATAACATAATTCCATTTTAATAATTCACCTGGGCAGGCACCGATATTTACGAGAAGCGTTCAGTTTATTTACAAACGAATTCGGTTTGTGGTGAAGAAAACAATTTCGCGGGTGCAAAATTCGCACATGTAATTTGGCAGAGGTTCTCAATGGATTGTGTGGACGAAGGTAAACAAGATGAAAATTTCCTGCTAGCCGATTGGTTAACTGATGCTTACGGCCGAAAGGAAACTCATTCTACAGCGCTGCGTATGGTGTCCTTGAAAAGCGCAAGAGAAAGACTCCGCGGCTCCGTGGACCACAGTCTCTGTGCTAATGCAGTACTGTTTGTAAACATGCAACTCCTCAGCGAGTTCAAAATTCGATATTTCTAGCAATTCACCATCTAGAAAAGCAGTTTTTGGCCCCCGGTGAGCTTAGTCTGTATGCAATGAAGTCATCGCTGCAGTTTTTTGCCTTTTTTGGCAGCGTTTGTGTCCGGGGTTGCGTGCGTGATGTATTTTGCATAAAACAAGCTTTCACCGCTTTTTACTGTTGTTGAGCAGAATTGCACCTCGTCCCGCGCAGACCGCACTGCGTGCTATCATTTTAAGTTAATCGAAGAAGGAAGAAATCCGCGAGAGTTAGCTGCTTTACTCCAACTTTATGTTTACTAGGCAATTAGTATTATTGTACAAAAAATGCATGATTTTGTTGCCTTTGATGTAAATATAGATTATTTGTTATAATTTTAATTTATATTTCGTTTTATTTAATTAGTGAGCATGCATTAAAAAATTATTAAAATGAAAAGCAAACTGCTCCAGGTTCACCAATCTCCGAGTTCGTTTTTCATTTTGAGGTAAACTATAAAAATAAGTAGTATATACCTTTTATAATTATTTAAAGATTTATTTATTTAAGCCCTTTTGAGTCTTTCAAACTCCCAAATATTGTCATAAACAGAAAAACTAGTTCTTGCCATTTTAAGTTTTTAAAGGAGCTACTTTAAATTAATCTCTTCGTAAGGCGCAACAGGTTTATTGGGTTTGATAGTCTGGCACTTCCTAAAAAAATTGGTTCAGGAGCTTCTGAATTTTAAATAATGCTAAGTTCCCAAATAAATATTTTAATGACTAATAAAAAATCAACAATTATTCATTTACCACAAAATTCGTTAAAAACCACATACATAGCAAAGTTCATGACTAAGAATTCGTTTTATTTTTTTATTTAAACTACTGAACGTTTTTAGTCATTTTACCAAATTTTGCTTATTAAACAGTCTGGCTAAAGTAAGTTTAAATAAAATGACTCGTGGCAAGCCCCTTAGTGAAGATATTAGAAAAGTTATTGTTAATGATTACAAAAAGGGAAAAACGGCATCTCATATATTTAAAAGTTTAAGTATATATCGCGGTTTACGGTTCAAGATATAATAAAAGTATTTAGAGCAACAGACGATATAAAAGGAAAGAAACAAAAACAAGGCGACATCCCATAGATGTTCGTGTATAAAGAAAAAATGTAGGGTACCAACGACAATCGACAGTAAGAAAAATGACCGCAATGTGTAATCAATCGTTTGTTAAGAACAAAAATATCGTATAGTTTTTATAATCGCCTTGCTAAGTAAAAGATAATGTTTTAAATAAACATCTTCGGAGAAAGGTAAAACCTTTCTTAACACGTTCGCGGACGGCTACTGCATATGCAGTATTTTGGTTTTGCCCTGCTGGGTCACCACTGCATATACAGTACATTTGTTTTATATAATTTGAATAATCAAAACGATGAAAAAACAGTAGCAGAAGTTTATTTTTTCAATGGGAAAGTTTACAACTATGAGACAGTAATGCAGGATTTTTTTTATATATTTTATGTCTTCATATAAAATGCATCATAATTCTCTTGTCTTGATTTGATCCAACAAACGTTGAAGGCAAGCTTCTGGAGAGTGATCATATTAACACCCCATATGAAAATTTATACCGTCCGCAAACGTGTTAACTGCAAGACAAAAAAAGCGCCTGGATTTCGTGAAAAACCATGAAAATTTTACAATAAAGCATACACAGTGGAAGTCCATAATTTGAAGTTATGAATCCAGGTTTAAGTTGTGCCTTGCTAAAAGAGGCAGAAATGTTACCCGAAAGCTGGAATACCCGTTCTTCCATATTTTCAGAAGAATTATCAAGTTCCCTGTTGCACTTATGGCTTAGGGATGCATGATGACCTAAGGGGAAATGAACATTATTTCATTTTGTTGACGATACTATTAACGCTCCGAAGTATGAAAGTATCCTGCAGGAAGAAATTTTGCTTTCGATTCCTTTATTGGAATCTCCTTAACGTGAATATATTTTCCAGCAAACATCTTGCCATACTATTAAAACAACAAAGGCGTAATTAGCTCCAAATGGAATTATCTTTAACTAGCCTATCAACTAGTACTATTGAGTCCTTATGGGGATGAAATGAAAAAAAAGATAGAGGAATTGTATGTTCACAATTCAATTTCTAATATGGGCGAACTGTTTTGCTTCGTTTTTAAGGCAGGCAAACTATTTTGCTTTGTTTGTGTATTTGATTTTTAACGAATTTTGTTGTAAATGATGAATTATTGTTTTTTTTTTCATTAAAAAGTACATATAATAAGTTTAAAACTGAGAATAGTATTTTGTTTTTCATAAAACTAAATTTTATTGTTTTTTTACAAGTACTGAGATTAAAAAGGAAAGGGTGGACTATTTTGGGTATTATTTGTAAAAAGTCAAACTGTCGTCATATTCATCAGTCCTTCCAGCATACTTTTTTTTTGTATTCGAAAATGTATTTAATAGCACAGGAAAACTGGGCGCTTTCCCTAAAAGTTAAATATTTTTATACCCTCATGTTACAAGAATATCGGTTGAGAGTTAAATTCTCTGAGCTCTATTAAGTGCCGGCATGCGCATAAATGCACTAGAGTTCCTATTTTATTATTTAACTATTACGAGGAACTTAAAGCAAAGCAAGGGTTTTAGTTTCATATAAACTTTGTTTTGATCAATTATAAATTAAATGCAATACACCTGAAAATTTACTTAATTTGTGAATATGTGAAATTTTTACTCTTTTGTTAATAACCAGAATTTTCAGCGCCGTTAAATGACCGGGTACCCGCATAGATAAAGTCCATGCTTGAAATTTGTTCCTTTAGTAGTTTTACAATAATAGTAAACTAACATACCAAAATTTATGAACCATATTCTAAAAGTCGGTGCATCCCATGTACCAGTTAGTGGTACCCTTATACTCTCAGGTCAGGTCTACAACAACGTTTTAGCAGACATTCTCACCAGACGTATTTCATTTTAAAACGAAATGCAACGAATATAATTATTATTTTTATTTTTACATTTGTTTGTTCAATTCAAAATTCGAAATTTTTACAGTATTGATTCCAAAGGGTAGCCAGGTACCCGGTTACAGTCTACAAGCTTAAGTGGTTGCGAAATGGTTCAATAAATATTATCATTATCCCGTATACGTCCAGAGATGGCCGGAAATGAGTGCTGTATTTTGCTGTTCTGATTCAAATATATTTAATCAGTGTAATTGAATACATTTTAGGCCATAAAACATTACAAAATGTGGTGCTGGAGAACTAAATGCAGAATTCATCGAAATTCGGTTTACTTAATGAAAGACTGTTTAAGTTTTTGAAAAACACCCTCTTTAAAAGTCGTTTAGGATATTACGAAACGAAATTTAGCTTGGTAAATTACTAAATCATTCCCAGCTTTTTGTTATCCAAAACTTTTTTTGTTCGCTGAGACTTTATTTATATTTAGACTTTAGGAATGTTTTACACATAAAAAATGCAACAACTTTTAAATTTAAAGGAAAAGTATTTTATTATCTAAGACTGAATCCAGGAGCAATTAAAGGGTTGCTTCCACCACCCACCAAGTTTATTTTTGTGATGTATGTCTAATTTGTTTTTAATGTGAAGACAAATTTTTTAACTAAATAAAAACGCCTTTTTACAAACCCTTCCTTTTATCAAAATAAACAATCACCCAAAATTGAAATTAATCGCATTAATAATATTTGCGTTATTGTGATCACGGGGTTGGTACTTTTAAAAAAACGTTTAAACAAACGTTTAAAATTTCATCATTTCATCGCTTATTATTTTACTTTTGAATCAATGATCTAACTAATGCGAAAATTCTATGCAAATTAATGTTAAGAGCCTCCGTTGGCTGAATAACCATTGAAGGCTTGTATTTCTATACCTAAACATTACGAAAAAGGGTTCAGAGTGCAACCAACTCACCGTGCAGGTATTAATAACTTCTGAATTGCATTAGCCTCCATGGCAGCTAGCCTAATTTCGCTCGTGAGCTTTTCCGCGTTTTGTTTGTTATGAGCTTTAGATAAGATACGAGCCAAATGTTTGGCTAAATTTTTTATGGAATGCATTCGCTCCAATTGGCCAATTTTCACGTGATTTCGTTCTTTACCAGGAACTGCACGTGTCCCGGCATGCGCAGCTCTTTGGCTTTCTTGGAGCCCTACGTCCATGAATGAAAGTTATCGATTTTCCGTCAGTATGCTTTAAATTGGGTTGGTTTTGTTATTGATGTGAGTTTATTGAGGGTGATGAAGAAAAAATTTGTTTTTGAATAGAAGCTAATAAAATGGCGTGGAACTTCGTTGATAAACCTAGGTCAGGTACAGAAACTGCTTTAGATGCATGCGATTATTTTGTCGACGAAGTTTTGGAACCTGCAAAAACCTTTGGTAATTTAAGAGGCGGAGTTTTGTTGTCTAAATTGAATAGAGCAAGTTCCTATTTTTTGATATGTTTAATTCTTGCAGATGCCCGGGAACAAGTCCGTCTGCTCAAACACAAGGAACTGCGACAAGCGGTGGTTTCAGGAGATGAAAGGACCGTGAGGGTGCTTCTTGAGGCGCTCGGAAATGAGAAGGAAATTATTATTAATATGGCCCCAGCAGGGGCTAATACTCTGCTTTTCTTGTAAGGGGTGAAGGTATTTAAGAGGGTTTTATTTAAAGGTTTCTTTTTTCCAGGGCTAGTCAATCGGGTTTTTACAAAATAGCAAATCTTCTCATTGATGCTGGAGCCGATGGTCGGTCGCATGCCGTAACTCGGTACTCTCCCCTTTACGCGGCGGTCCACCATGGACATTTAAGTATTAGCAAACTTTTGTTGGAAAAGTTTCCTGAACTGGCACAGGTAAGCAATAAGTTAGAATGTAATGTTTTTGAATAGAATTTATTATAATTATACGTTACTCTAAAGAAAGTCACAGTGGAAAGGTGGCTCCCGCTGCATGCAGCTTGTATTAATGGTCACATGGATTTGGTTGAATTACTCATAAAATTTGATTATCCCAAGAACCTTTTCTCTATTTTTAGGTAAATTTTAGTAAAATCATTTCCGTGAGTGTATTTCTATTATACAAATAAACGTTTCACAGAGATGAGGAGGGCAATTGGGAGTATCAACTGCCCTTCGACCCAAATCAGCAAGACGTCACAGGGCAAACTAGTTTATACATAGCTAGTATTTTAGGAAATCAATCCTTGGTTAACATTCTTTTAAACTGGAAAATTATGTGCTGTAAAGTCAATCTAACTAGTCCTAGGGACATTCAAGTAACTCCGACTAGGAGGAGAATTTCGTTTGGAATCCAAGCTATTATGTCTAAGCTGAATATTTCTGGTGATGATGGGACACTACCTGTATGTAGCATAAATATTCCACTTTCAGAAATATTATAATAACTCGATGGGTTTTCATAGGAAATAACGTACTCAGAACGGTGCCCCATTAATTTAAATTTGCTATGTGGTGCTGCTCGCGAAACAGCTCTATTGGCTGCTGTCCGAGGTGGATTTATGGATGTTGTTTCTACGCTTCTACAACATGGTGCTGATCCGAATATTGTCGCAAAACCAGTTGAAGATCACAACGATCCCAAGTAAGTTATGATGGATGCTTGGGCATAAAAATTCTCACATCCAATTATAATGCGCTTATTAAGAAATATAATTTTTCGTAGGTGCAGTGAAGAAATTTATGGTTTGAGTAATGTTCCGATATCAGAAGCTTGCAAACAAAAATCCGTGCCAATGATAGAGCTTTTGCTGAAGTAAGTTTTCGATTGTAATTTTTATTTTTATAGATTAGGCTTTTATACGAATATATGCTTAATTTAATTGCATTAGATCTGAATTCATTTTACTGGTAGATTCTAGTTGTTGTTTTTAAATCTTACCAATAAATTATATATCTACATATTTCTTGAAATTTTTTTAAAACATTTGTCAAAAGGAATAAGAGGAATAGGAGCTTTCTGCCTCATCTTTTAATTTTTAACTAGGATAGTGATTCGATACAAAAAATAAAACATTTTCATTAAAACTTTGCTAAGCTTATTTTTTTAAGCAAAAACTTACTGAAGACACATTGCACTTCTAAAAAAGGAAAACCGTTTTTTGGTATATTTGAATTTTCTTAACAAAATTAATGAAACGTTTAAAAAGTTATAATGTATTTTGAGTGTTGGCATAAATTAGTAAAGCGATTACTTTACTTATCCATAATTTTATCGGAGGACATTTTTCATGATTGCACTTAACATCAGTTCAGAATCAGAAATTCATTCAAGTTCAAAATTGTTTTAGTTTGATTGGAAAAGTGTAAATTTAATTTTCAAAAATAGTTTTATATATTTTTTTTTGTATTTGAGCTACATTTGAAAAATGTTTTCGGATTCGTAATCTACGACAAAAATTGCATGTCTCTCACTATGATTAAAATGAATATAGAAAGTGGTGATTCGGCTTATTAAAGAAACCTAAATCATTCCCTTAATATTAAGTTTAAGTACAATAACAAAGTTGATGTTTAAAATTAAGATTGATCTGAAACTTCCTAAACTAGTATATATCATTAAAAATATCTGAGGATTGCTTCTAAATTTGGGAATACCTTTTTATTTAGTTTATAAAAAATTAATATTATGTTTAATAATAATGAAATAAAATCTAGTAATGCACGCAGTTCTGTGTATGGGTAATAATATGAAAATAATAAATTCTAGGTTTGGCGCTAGAGATGAACAAGGCTCGGCTCTGAACATTGCTGTATCAAACGGTGACGAAGCTATAATAAGTAAACTTTTGTCCAGAAGAGTTCACCCAGATGCAGATTACAAAATCAATAGGAAAGGACTGCCGCATCCAACAGAAACGAACATTTTTGTGCCCTCTGTTTCGAATGTAACATACAGCACAATGTTTCCGAATGTACCTGTTGTTATAGATTGGCACAATAACAACAACATACAACTGCCATATATACGGTAATGTTATATTGTAAATTTCTAAAAAAAATTTAAACTTTATATATTTCAGAGTTCATTGGATTGTTAATGGTGTACTTCAATTAAATCCAAAATTGCAAAATCATCCAAAAGTAAACGAGATTGCTTTAACTGCAATAACTAGAATTGATTTCTCCCACAATAATTTATTAGATCTTCCCAAAGAAATTTTTTCTCTCGTTAGCCTAAAGTGAGAAATATTATTTATTTGGTGAACAATTTATTTATTTCGTTCTATTTAGATATCTGAATGTCGCGCAAAATAAATTAGAAAGACTTTCAAACAAGCCAGTCGATTTTAATTGTCCTGTATTGGAAGAAATATTTCTTCAAGACAATCGGTTAGTTACAGTACCAGCAGATATTTTTCGTCTTCCTTCTCTCATATTATTGGATATTTCGAATAATAAATTACAAGAGCTTCCTTTCGATATGTGGAAAGCTCCTAAGTTACGAGAACTAAATATTGCTTTCAATTTGTTGAAAGATCTTCCTATTCCCCCGGTGCAGGTTATATACAATTGTATGAAATATAAATCAGTTTTTATTGTATTTTATTGTTTTTAGAATTTCTCAAAGAGTAGAACTATTGAAAAGCTTGATAGCGAGTCGTTTTCGTTTTTTGAGCAAGCCCATGGTAATACATCAAGAAATAGCATCCGTAACTTGAGGTGAGATCAAAGAACAATTTTAAATGCTAAATTTTCGATTGGCTTTCTTGTAGCTATAACCAGGTAATGCATCGCAACCTTTGGGTAAAATCATTGGAAGTAACAGATAATGATACAAAATGGTTGGAGCCCAAACAAGAAGAGGGAGTATCGCAGCTAAGCAACCTCAATATAGCAAATAATTTATTCACCAGCATTCCAGCTGCCTTACCGTGTCTCGCGGTCAATTTGACTAGATTGAATATGTCGTACAACAGTTTGCGGTAAGAAAATATTTTTCTCTGAAATGGAATATTTTAAGGGGGTTTTAATTTGCAGATCGATGGGACATGTAACAAGCTATCCATCTACTTTGAAGCAACTTGATTTGAGTCATAACGAGATAACTTGTTGGCCAAGTCTTCCTCGGATTACTGAATCCGATCCTTATCTTAGGTGTTACAGCCAGCCAACGAAGATGACTGATGAAGGCGGAAGTCCAGGAACTGAATGTGATCAACAATTTATGACTGCTATGGGCAGTAGTAAATTTATTTCATTCCGGAATAGTGTCCTGAAGAGTGTTTGCCGACACAGAAAACATTTACGGTAATATTTGTACTTTGTAAAGTCTTTGGATAACAAAACAAATCCAACATATACCTAAATTTTACAATATTATTTAAAGGAGGGACGACAACAATTTTACAATAATCGATCTGCTAAAATTGTACCACCATACCATACGATATTATACATTATGCTTGATCGCCACTGATATAGAACAATTGATTAAACAAAGCGGAAAGTATTAATCAAATCATATTAACCGATTATTGTAGCCTTTTGATTAATTGCTACTTAGTTCAATAGATTCAAAATATTTGCGGTGGGTAAACCTTTCTCTTGTGTTACACACAATTCGATAGAAATATTTAAAAGCTTCTTTTTCGTAAAAGTTTTAATTGTGTGGGTCCAACTATGGGGAATTTGCACAAAATTATTGTCGTCAATCCTATTTTTTTTATGAATTTCTAGTTGGAATCCCCCTTAACATTTTCCGTGTGATATTGCAAGAAGTTAACATTTCTAATTAATTCATAAAGGTTATTTCTCGCAGATTGGAATCTCTTCGGACTCTGATTTTAGCAGATAATCTCCTAACGAGGATACAATTATCCACAGACGATGTAACCACATTAAATGATTCAGATGATCCAGAATGGAGTTTAGTGGGCGTCTCCAAATCAAAGCTGATATTTCCGAATCTTTCTATGCTTGATATAAGCAATAACTGCTTAAAGGTATACTTACCTCTTTTTAAGTAAAAACATTGGGTAATAAAACGGGTAAATATTTATCTTTAAGGAAATACCTCCCAGTTTACATGAGCTTACAAGTTTAAGTGTTTTAAACATTAGTGGTAATGTTGATATTACTGACCTTCCCCCACATTTGGGACTTCTTTCGAGATTATGGAATTTGAATACACGTGGGTGCTTACTGCAGGATCCCTTAAGATCGATGATCGAAAGTAAAAAATACAAAACAATGGACATTATTGGATATTTGAAATCAATTTACGAAGATGCCCAGCCGTATGCTAGAATGAAACTAATGGTTGTTGGGGTTCAGGGAATTGGTAAACCAATCATTTCTTTTATGGGCTAAATGTTACATAACTATGGTTTTAAGGAAAAACAACCCTTCTCGATTTGTTGCGGCAGGGAGGTGCTTCAAAGGGACGATCTTCTATGGATCATTGGGCGAAACGAATGGGCCATAAAAACGCTAAAACGAATAAAGGAGCAAATATATCAACTGTTGGAGTAGACATTGGCACTTGGACTTGTGAAAAGCGAAAAAAGAGTGGGAATTACTACGGACCAGTTGTCTTTCGCACTTGGGATTTTGGTGGACAGAAAGAGTAAGTTGGACAATACCAAAAATGAAATGAATAATTTTTTATTTTCGCTTAGATATTATGCAACACATCAATATTTCCTCTCTAAGAGAAGTCTATATTTAGTTTTATGGCGAATTACCGACGGTCACAATGGACTTACAGAAATTTTGCAATGGTTGGGTAACATTCAAGTATTTCAATTATTAAATTTTAATATTCAGTTCTAATAAATGTTAAAAATTTAGGCAAGAGCACCAAATTCACCTGTAATAATTGTTGGGACACACTTTGATGCAGTCGGCGAATCCTTTTCTGCTCAAAAAGCCGAGGAATTGCAACAGATAATTAGAGAGAAATTTATTGCCGTACCTGACGCAGAGAAAATTGGACTACCACGCGTTATAGATTCAATCGAAATAAGTTGCAAGTAAGATATAATTTTTAAATATTAAGATCAAACTAACTGTCGGAAACAATGTTACTCTAGAACTTTCCACAACATCAGATTGCTATCAAACATAATTTATGACACAGCATTTATGCTACGATGCCCTGGTTCTAAAGAACCTCTTCTATTACAAAAAATTCCCGCTAGTTACATAGCTTTAGAGGACGTAACAAACATAATATCAAATAATTTTAAGGCAATGGGATCGGATCCAGTGCTAGATGCTGAGACTTACAGACGAATGGTAACGGAGGAAATGCGTCTGCACAATTATAAGAGTTTCCGGTAAAATTATTATTTTATTTCTGTTATTTAGACACAACAGTTTTATTCCAGGGATTTGGCAGAACTTAACCAGGCCACGATGTTTTTGCATGACAATGGAATTATTTTACATTATGACGATGCCACTTTAAGGGACTATTACTTTTTGGATCCTCAATGGTTGTGCGACATGCTTGCTCATGTTGTGACTGTAAGAGAAATTAACCCGTTCGCCAGAACTGGAATTATGAAATTAGAAGATCTCCAGTTGTTGTTCAAAAATCTTAATCCGAATCCTACGACAAACAGAACGTAAGATAAATTTTTGAGCAGGCTGTATTTTATTGAAATTACTTTTGTTAGGTACATCGTTAACCTCTTAAATAAATTTGAAGTGGCTTTAACATGGGATTCGAGAACGTTGCTAATTCCATCACTTTTGCCTTGTAATGAGGAAAACAGAGGAAGTGGTTCAACCACAGTAAAAGTAATTTATTTTTATAAGTATTTTTAAAGGGTATCTTTCAAAACTCTATTCCTTGAAAGGTATCTCATAGAGCAAGAAGTCGAAGTACTACTTCTAAGGAGCCTACAAATTTAATCTATGAAAGTTTTGGACGAAAAGATAATCTTTGTTTGAAGCGTATTCTTTTAATGACGTACATCCCGTCAGGGTTCTGGTCGAGATTAATAACAAGAATTCTTGCCGATGAACAAATAACTGAATCCGTCCGAAGTGCTTACCAGCTTAAAACAGGGGTACTAAAGCTTATATTTTTTTAGGTTGTACTTTATTATTGTGCATTTAATTTTAGGAGTCATTCACAAGTATTAATATAAGTCTTGAAAACGATATACAATGGAATTTATGGCAAACAGGACTTGCGCTCTACATTGGGAATATCCTAATTTGTAAGATATGGGAGGTGCCCTTTAGCAGCTCAACAATATTCCGAAAGCATGGGAATAAATTTAAACTTAAAATCGATGGTATGTGGACGGACGTAAACCTTTCCACTTCAAGTATTCTTGAGATTACCTTCCCTCTATTCAATATTGAGATAAAGACCAATGACCAAGTTTCGTTATCATACTGTGAACCTAATTTTGCTATTATATGTAAGCTCTTAGCTCTTACTGTCGATCACATTGATTTATTACTTGAGGATTGGTATCCATCACTTGGGACACGTTTTGTGCACACTTCTGAGGGTCGATTTCTTATAACACGTCTTGTACTTTGCCCGAAATGTCTCCAGAAAATGTCGGAGCTAGCAAATGATATGAACGATATCGGAAGAGGCTTCCAAAGACCTGGAAGTCATAATCGAAAAGGAGATCGTGACGAAGATCTCGGAGAAATGAATGCATTTTCTGCATTCCTCAATGTTAGGAAGGAAAGAAGGTCTGAAGTAAGGGAGTGGATTTAAAAAAATGATTCGGTTATAACATTTTCGATTTTTTAAATTTATTTAAAGGACTCAGTGAATTTCTCAGATGCAGATTCTGGAGTTGGACCTGATTCAGCTGGATCGTCTCGCAACACTTCTGTAGATGGTCACCCGATGTATGCGATCTCTGATCAAGTTAACATTTGTTACGCTTGGATGATTGAAGAATGCATACTTTCGGTATATAATCAAGCCAAAATAATTTGTCCGTTGCACTTAGAAATGGATATGCTGAAAATAGCTCCGGACGTGGTAAGTTAATCAATAGGCTTTAATTAAAAAGAAACAATTAGCATACATGTTTGGCAATTTATTTATAGGTTTTCGCAGATATTCCAGACAAGTACTCAATTAATCCTGAGAGTATTATAAAAGGGTCTTTACTTGGGAGAGGCGCATTTGGTTTTGTATTTAAAGCAACATGTAAAATGAATGGTGCTCGATCATTTAAATCAGTTGCAATGAAGATGCTACAGCCAGTTCCACCAGGTCCTCGTGCTAAAGAGGTAACTAACTTTAGTGCTATTATAATTTATTTATATATCACTAAAAATTCTTATTTTTAGAGTGCTTTGTTGGCTTATAAAGTTGCTTTGGGAAAATGGGACAGAGATCCACTTCAACATTCTTGTAAGGCATATTGCACTGCAAGGCAAGAGTTGGCTGTTTTGCTTACTTTAAAGCACCCAAATATTGTACCATTAGTTGGTATTTGCATTAAACCTCTGGCCTTGGTATTGGAGTTAGCTCCCATGGTAAGCGCCTTTAATTTCAATGTAGACTTATCTTTTTAGTAAGAAATGAGTTATACAGAACGTGTAATTGATAAGAAAATGTATTCATTCCGCGAGTTTTAATTAAATTATTTAAAGGGAGCACTCGATGCGTGGCTTCGTCAATATAAGAGAGGTGCAGCTCATATTGGTCCTTTTACTTTTCAAATAATGACGCTCCAGACAGCTAGAGCCATTGAATATCTACACCGGAAAAGAATTATTTACAGAGATCTCAAGTCGGAGAATGTTCTTGTGTGGGATTTTCCTTTCCCTCATACGTAAGTATTGTTTATTTGACTGGTTGCAGACTAAATAATTACACTGCAAACTAAACATTTTTAAGTGTAAACTGTATTTAAGCTAAATAATATAACGACTAGTTCTTATAATATTTTCTAGTGAGGATAGTCCAAGATGCAATGTACACATAAAAATAGCAGACTATGGAATAAGCAGGATAACAGCTCCCAGCGGTTCAAAAGGTTTTGGTGGAACTGAAGGATTTATGGCGCCTGAAATAATTCGTTACAATGGCGAAGAAGAATATACGGAAAAAGTTTGGAAATTTTACAAAACATAACAAAAATTACAAATTTTATTACGTAATTTATAGGTAGATTGTTTCTCATTCGGAATGTTTCTGTATGAGAATATTACGTTGAGGCAACCATTCGAAGGACAAGAATCAATTAAAGAATGCATACTTGAGGGAAACCGTCCAGCGCTGACTCAACGAGAAACACAATTTCCGACATACTGCTTAGATTTGATGGTGCTCTGTTGGGATGAAATGCCTAAAGTAGGTGTCTTCTACTTAATTATAATAAATAGCCGTTAATATTTTGTTTTGTAGAAGAGGCCATCAGCCAGTCAAATTGTTTCAATAGTAACTGCTCCTGAGTTTATACATTTGATGGATATTTTGGTTCTTCCTCATAGTCAAAACGCTATTTGTGGTGTTTTTGCCACAACAGAACTGAATGAAGGTTCTTATATATTTTATTTATTGGTATTTCGATTTGAAAAACGATTTTTCATTGTTAGATTGCAAAAATTTAAATTTCGAATAATAATAAGAATTTTACTTACGAATAAGAAATAATAAATAAAACAGAGGTCGACATCAAATCGAATTACTAAATTCTAATCTTGTTACTTTTACGTACTATTAGATCAATTATTATAATTTTTTAGAAGATAATGTCGGATTCGAACTATGGCTACCTTGCTTTGGGCCTCGGATAGATATAATAAATGTGACTTCCTCTGGAAATTGGGTTCAATCGAAAACTATAAAAATAGACAATAAGCTGGACTTCAACAAAACAGAAAGCCCTCATAATAAAAAACATACAAAACCTGCGAATATGCTTTGCTGCGCAGTGGTGAATAATACAGTTTGGATAGGTGACGCAGCAGGGAATTTACATGTTTATAAGTTTGTTGTTGAATTATATCTAGCAAAATTAAATGATTTGTGATTAACAATCTTTTCCAGCATTTCAGACTACTCCCACGTGTTTTCATACATGTTGGATCCTTCCATTAAGAGCCCCATTATAAGTCTAATTTTCTTAAAGAACATTAGAAGAGTCTCAGTTGGTCTTAATAATGGAAGGATATTTTTAGTTGATCCAGCGAACATTCCATCTATTTGTGCGTTTGCTGAAGGTACTTTTGTTTTAACAGAGCTAAGCTCGGGCGAAGAACTTTACAGCGCATGTGCTATTTGGACAAATGAGTAAGTTTGACTTTAAATATTTAACTGAATGTACAAAATATAAATTTTTAGTGAATACGAATTATGGTGCGGTGGAGGTTTAGGTATAATAAACGTTTTCCCTATAAAAGATGGGTTCGTTTCGGGGCACAGCATTTTATACCATGGCGAAGAACAAACAGTTCTACAAGACGTTAAAGTATCTAAAATGTATTCTGCTGCGAATTTTGTATTCTCCTGCTTGAATCCTGGTTACGTTGTCTATCAATGGAATTTAGATTCAAAGCAGGTAGAACATAAATTGGACTGCTCTAAGCTTCTTCCGTGCTCAGAAAGTCTAAAAAGCATTTCAATTGAAGAGCAATTCAATCCAACAAAGTGCCAGGTAAGAGTGTTAATAAAATTAGAGAAAGTTTTTCAGTTTTCACTTTTAAGATATCGGCGCTTCTTGTGCATGGATCCGAAGTTTATATCGGAACTACTTGGGGTTGTATGATTATCGCAGACTTTAATTCATTGCGACCAATCACAGTATTCCGGCCGTATGAGAATGAGGTAAATTTAATGCGATTATAATTATAATAGTATTGAATTTAATTACAATTTTCGTTTAGATTAAAGCTATTATTCCGCTACAAACTGATAACATTCCTTGGGTAGTTACGCTCGGTCGTCGTTATAGATCGTTGATATCAAGGTATGTGGATGTTTCCAATATAAGCGAATCGTCATCACATTCGTTTTTGGGTGAAAGCGAAAATTTGGAAAAAAGGGACATTCCAGGATTTGAAAATAATATTCACTGTCTACTTTGGAGGGCAGAAAATTGGACGTAATACTGTAAAAGTACAAGTTCTTTGCGAATAAATTAAATGAAAAAGTTCAATTTCAATTGACTTTTTTTTTACTTACTGTCCTTTAAACAATTTTCAATAATTAAGAGTAAGTAAGTAGTATAAGAAAAAACTATTAAAGGTAAGTGAAACACATTGATTTTAAATGCTGAATTCAAATTTTACAGTATGATTTATCTGCTTTAACTTTTATAATTCTTACACTGAGTGTCATCGTTCGGGCTTTTGGTATTTTAATGTGTTAATCTTGCACTTTCTTCATCCACATTTGCTTCTTTAACAGAATCCATAGTAATAGATGAATGGCGCGAATAAGATGACTCGGTTGATTTTACAGTCTTCACATTTTTTGAGCAGTCTAATACAAATTTTAGTTCCTCCATAAGTTCTTCTTTTAAAGGCACCTGTTTCAAAGGAGAATTTATTCGATTCTTTTCTTATTGTATTAAAAAGTAGATATACCTTTAAAGAATATGCTCTTTTACATGTGAGTAAAAGCCATTTAATAACTCCGAAAACAGCAGCCATAATGCTTCCCACCAGCAAGACAAAATATACACCACCCAAATTAGGCATTCCCAAGGCTTCAGCTTTCTCAGTTTCTTTTTTCTTTTTCTGTGCGTGTTGAACAGACATTAGTTTTTTATAAAATTTGAACAACTGCTACATTACAAAACTGATTTTTTTAATACTTACAGAGCATCCATCGGTTACTTCTTGCCACCATTTAGTTTTTAATTTTGTAATAGTTCCTGCTTCTTGCAGTTCGAGTAAGGCGGAGTTTATTTTATCACGAAATTTAAAATCTTAACGCATTGAAGCAGTTAACATTTAAAAATTTGTTATAAACGAAAAGAAATACCTTTATGCATTGCAATTCCGTAACCCTTTTCATCCAGAAGATCACCAACTTGTGATAAATTACAATTTCGCTCAACATTATATTCAATGGTTGTTGATTCCATTAAAAAAGCATAATTTTCTGTTGCTACCATTTTAACGCCCATTTCATTTGTAGTTGGATTAAGTTCTGGATGACTCTGCATATATTCCCAAATTTTTTTATATTTTTTAGAACCCTGCAGGAAATTAGAAAATATTAATTTCATATAATTAATTAAATGTTGAAAGTATGTTGAATTCTTTTTAATTAATCGTAAAATGATGTGACTTTAATCCTTTAAAAATATTTATTTATTTATATAGGGTATTTGGATTCTAGGTAGGAAACGCTACACTAATCGATTCCTTGCGGTGTCCTGAACAAACTATTTTTCTTTAAAAGGTACTTTTATCCTCTTTTAAATGAGCCCTCGGTCTATGTGCTGCGGTGTCCTTACAAGGATCTGTCCTATAAGGACTTAAGTGGGCGCATATCCTAAAAAAGTTTCACGTCGATTTTGAGAAGGAATGATTTTAGAGAGGGTAATCAAGAATAGTTTGCTCAGGTTACTCCAAGGAATCGATTAGTATAGTATATCCTATATAGAATCCGAGCACCCTATACACTGTACATGGTTTATTGTTATTCTCGTTGAATGCATACAAATAAAACTATGGAGCATTTCAAAATAAATTTGAAGAGTGTCAGTCTTCTAAGTGTTAAAATCAGATTGATACCTGAAAGAAGTTGAGTGTTGCACCACCTTTTTTTGCGCCATATTTAACACCCGCTTTATTGACTTCCAAGTCATGAATATCATTAATTGGAGTACTGCTTGACTCAATTGTCAAGAAGGCTGCCAGATTAGCAGTATAAGAGGCCACAATAATCATAGTAAAAAACCACCATATTGATGCCACAGTTCTTGTAGAAGGCGATCTTAAATAAAAGTTATACACTAAAAATTCTTCCAGATTGTTTTCATAACTAAAATACTTAGGAGCAATTTCAGATCCTTGCTGAAGCAATGCACCAATTGAAAACCAAAGAGAATTTCCTAAGCTGAACTGATTTTCTAGTTCTGTTGGATTTTCGATACAAGGATATGGATTGTCCCATTCAGTAGGTGATAATCTGCCAAGAATGAAGAAGCTCAGGGATACGCCAACGTAGCCAACCCCTAGGTAAAGCCAAACTTCTTTCGAAAACGGATCCATGAAGGAAAATAGCTTCGGTGGCTCCTTTTGGGCCTTTCGATAAAGAATTGATATACCTGTAAAAAACATTTAAATAATAATAACATAATAGTAATTCTAAACAAAATAGCTATTTACCTAAATTCATGAACGGAATTGTAAAATCGACCCCCAGAGCTCGTTCGGAGGTAATAGTCAAATCTGTAATGGCTAACTGCGCTCTCTGAAATAAGATTCGACAAGTTTGAGAAAATATCAGAATTTTAAGCAAGGCTTTAGTAAACGTTACTTACTTTATGTATTATCTCTCTTAACATTCCAGTTGCTTCTTTTGTAGTTGCATTAAAACTTCCGTAATTGTTATCTTCTTGGAGTTTAAATGTATAATTGAATCCCAATTTATGTGCCAATTGTTTTATTAGTTCAATGCCAAATCCTTCATATCGCTCATTTCCGTCTAATTTCTCTGAAGAATGTTTCAGCATTCCATAAGGAGGACTCTTGAAGGAAGAAAAAATTATTCATTGTGATTTGGGATTTATACATCACCAAATTATTGAAAATTTAATTTTTGTATATTCTCTATTAAAATAAATAAAGTATTTATAAAATGTTATTAGATAATTTGCGAGGATTTCAATATTCTAATATTTCGAATGTGAATTCTTTAGTATGTGCGTATTTATTTATATAATAATTGTAAAATGAAAATTAAAGGACGCCCATAAAAACGTATCGATTAAAAGGTCTAACTAGGAGTTGCTTAAAAATAATGTTTCATAAATTATGGATATAGTTTAGGGTTTAGTTTTTAAACTTTCATTTGAATTTTGATTGTAGTGTTTTTAATACTCCATTAATTTTTTGAAAAAATTTTCAAATATTGTCAAAACATGCATTTCCTTTTTGATTATAATGTTTCTAAAACATGATGTGGCGAAACATTTTTTTTCCAGATTTCCTATCTAAGTCCAGTCAATAGAATCATACAAATGGGTTTTTAAAATATACAGGAAAATTTAAATTAGGCAGGATTCTTAATAATGTTTAAGTTTGCAACTTTGGGGGACTATCGGTCACGCTTCTAGGTATATGCAGAAATTAGGAAGTGGCGAGACAAATCACATTTTTCACGATTATTTCATAATTAACTGATGCGAGACACTATTAAGACTCTATTTAAAGTATTAAAAACAATGAAGAGAAGATCATTCTTTACATTATTTTGTTCTTTAAATTATTCTCTCTGATCTACAGTATTTTCGCTACAGTGCGGCCAATGAAAAATTCTATAAAATTAGCAAAACTGATTAGCATCAGTTATTGCAACCAAAAATTGTGTGGAACAGTGCTAGTAGGTAGTAAGTGTACATGATAAATTCAAAACAAATACACTCTGGCTTACTAACTTTTCCTTTCGAAATCCTTCGTTTGGTCTATACTCTGAACTTCTACGTTCAGAATTTTTTCATACTCTACACTATATTTTTTGGAAATCCGAAAAAAACAGCAAAAATAGAACATCCAAAATTCCGACAACTCTTTACCAAATCGGTAAACCAAATGTAATGGATTTATGGCTTCTAAAATTGAAAATTAATCTTATTGATCCGAAAGAATCTATTAAATTTATAAAAAACACTTACTAACTTAAAAATTAACTGAAACGCCTTTTATTACAACAAATAACATACCTTCATAATTTATTATAGGATATATTTTTACGAAACTTTACGATTGTTTTAAATATTTATAGCCTGTATCTAGTTAATTGATGGCCTATTACTCCTTATAATGTTATTAAAATAGATTACAAAATCAGTCATCTTTGGGTTGCTATGATACCATTGGACCACACCAGCGTACGAACGTATGTGATTACGACAGTAATACCTTTCCAATAATATTTCAACAATTGGGTCTAAAGACTGGAACACAAGGCCAACAAAATAACAAATGCCAGTGTAGAAAGCTTACATATGTATATCAAACAAAAAATTTATTTTTGCAATGCTCATTGTGTTCCTTTGAATGGTGTTTTCAAATTTCTGCTTTCGTGTTTTTAATAGATTGTCTCTTTTTAATTAAATGTTGCACAATGCGAGTATTGCCCTGTACTTTAAAATTAATGTAAAACCACATTTTTCTTGGTAATGGTACAAAGTTATCAAAAATTCACTGTAATTTTTGATTACTCAAAAATCGTTGGTTTTAGTATAGTTATCCGTTTTTTAAATGCTTTTCGTTTAATCCACGATAACAAACAACTATTTTTAATGTCTATTAACACATGGCTTACAACATAGAAAATATTACAAAAGTACGCGAATTGATTGTACTATGCATCGCCTTTCATGCAAACTTCAAATGTTATTTATCTTACGGGTTTCCAATGTCTTCAGAATCAAACAAATCATAAGTTGCATTAATGTAATGAAAGGAGTTTTAGACGAAATAATTAGTTTACGTCAAAATTTGGTACTTACTAAAGCTATTAGCACAATAAATGTTTGATTCAAAGACTCTATTTCCGCTTCCGCATAGTCTCCAGTAATTATAGGCCGATTTATTTGAATTCCGACTGAAGTATTCCAAATGCCTATTTGATTTAGTCCTGATGTTGTGAGTTCGACAATATCAAGGCTGAATTGAGTTCGCAGTCCGAAGTAAAAATTAATTTCACCAGTTAAGCTTTTATATGAGGTCTATAAATAAAAAGAGTGTTGAAGTGGAGATTTAATTTTAAACTGATTTCTTTTGTTACAAGGAAAGACATTTGATTCATCAAACTAAACCCGTGTTCCCATTGCGTATTTTCGGAACAATCAATTTGGGGAGGTGAATATTGCACAGGCTTTGGAGATGCATCCTCTAAGTGTTTTACAGCATCTGCAAATATTAGTATACCATCGTACAGTAATGCCATGTGTGTTGTTATGGGGCAGGAAACTGAAAAAATCAGTTAAATTATACTTCTCTGAAACAAAAAAAATGGGTATATTTTCAACTACTTACTATCTCTAAGCTCATTTTCTTTCGAATATCCGAGTGTTTCAATCAAATCTGAAACTTTCTCATTTTGTGGTGAAACTATACGAAAAGAAGTCATGTTGCATTCGCTGTATTGATACCGACGCAAATCAAGTGTTTGAAAATCAAGATTACCGATGATGTATTCGTATTCATCAGTAATGATACCAATCTCTTGGGCCTAAATAAAAATCTATAAAAGAAAGAAAACAAAATATAAAAACGAATACTATTAACCTGTTTTAAAAGATCGTCTATAGTTTCAATAGATCCCACAATTAGCACTGAGTTATCTTTTGATTTTTTTATTCCTCTCAAAACGTTGTAATAACTGTGATCCAGACCTATATCGTATCTACGTATGGTTATACTAGGGCTATTCATTCCATAGAGAGAGATAATTTCGTCGAAAATTGTTAAATAATCACCTGCAAAGCAAAGTAATGAAATATTTTATTTTACATTTAAATCAAATATTACCTGTTTCATACAGGAATGTAAATTGGTTCCATCCATAGGCTCTTATAAGATCATAAAGGGCTCTTGCCAATTGTTGATAATGTGGAAATAAATTTAATGCCGATATTTCGCCTTTAAAATCCATATTAGTATCGATGTAAGGAATTTCTTTTGCATCACAAATATTTATTAAATGTGAAGCTGATGTTCGAGTTGATGGACCAAAAATTACACTTACACCAGACTGAAAAGACGTGTTGAAATTTAAATAATATCTGTAAAACCATTTTTCAAATTACAACCCATAATTATTATTGCATATATGTTAAAACATTAATTAATGTTAGACCGAAAAATGCTAACTAATCGGAACTAACAGGAAATAAACTTATTAAAAAATAAAGAACTACCTTTAGCAAAACTGCGAATAGAATAGATACTTCTAGTTGATCTTTTGTTAGTGTAAGTTTTAATAGTTATCCATAATTTCATGAGAGTGAAATTGTTGTCAAAAGTACATCACATAATATTGAAGACCGTAATTTAGAAAAAAATGTAAATTGGTCACTGTATGCCATGCAATTTGATATTGTTATGATAAATAAATCTACAGCTTTTGATGAAATCTTGTACGAGTATTCATTTGGGGTCAAAAGTGATGAATATGCAAAAGAAAAAAAATTGTCAATCACTTGCACTTCTCAAGATATGTAGCTTTGAAATTTCGAAAAAAAATTTATTCCCACATTTCTATTTTAAAAATTTCTTCAAGAACCTTTGAAATTAACGAATTGAGGATATAAATTTTTTTTTACTTACAGTAGAAGACGCATTTGTTTAATGCAACATTTTCTTTATTTCCATCACTCGTGTAGAATTATTTACCATAAAAGTTTTTCCATAAAAAGTTTAAAAGTTAAATATCTCAGGGAATACAGGCGATTGACAATTTTTCTACAAAGTTTCATCGAAATCCATGAGGAAACCTCAAACTCAATTTACGAGTATATCAAATAAAAATACAAAGGTATATTTCGCATTTATTACCGTAAACATTCTACAAAGTTTTTTTGATGCATCGAAAATATTTCCTTTAGTTGTTTCTGCCGTAATTCCTTTAATTTGAAAATCGAGATCGCTGTTAACATCCATGATCGCTTTTTCAAAAACCATTTTTATCCGTGGATCTTCATTGTCGGATATTAGCCCTTTTCATGAAAGCAAAAAATAAATACATGTGTTGTTTAATTTATTCTATTATCACTTAAATTGTACTATTTAATTAAGCAATTGTTAAAAAACATAAAACAGCAAAAGTGAAAATTTCAATAAGAAATTTATTTTTTTAATTTTATCACCATTTGTATATCCTGTTAAAATTAAACCAAAAACTACCAAAAATATTCATAAAATTGTAAAGCAGTTAAGTATATAGGATAAATGAAACATCGGCACTTCACCTTCATTCTACTTTATCTCTCTATAGTAAAATTATTCTATTTTATAAATATTGTCACAAAAAAAATTTATTTTAGAAATTCATGTTTTCTTTGAAATTCTCTGACATCATCAGATGTTTTCCTACACCGAAAGGCACACACATGTTTAGCTAACTAAAAACACATTTCATAATACTGCATTTAAATATACAACTAATAATCACCACACATCTTTATTATAGAGAAAGTGTCTTAAATATTTTCAATTCCGGTCGAATCAGGTTTTGATATATTGGAAAAGTCATCGGCTTATCCGGAACAAACTTTTGTAATAAAATACAATTTATATTAAATATAAGAACTTAGTATCAGAACACATGTAATACAGCATAACATTTAATTTGTTTATTTGTTATATTAAAATAAAATCTATGCGCTCACCAATTTGCCATCTAGCTCCTGCAAAATTTAGAATTCCAGCAAAAAGGGCCAATTGTGTAATAATAATCATTTTGGAGACTTCTTAAATTTGAAAAAATCACATTTTCAATACCTAAAAAGAATAATATTAGTTTAAAATACAACACGCGATTTTTACAAATCTTTATACCCGACGAACTACCTGAATGAACTAACTTAACTAGACATGTTTCCGTCGAAAAGAAAATTCTGTCTCTAATGTCGTCACTCTTGGCTAAAAATATCAACACAAGAATGAGTTTTAGTTGGAAATTTTATATGTAGTTCTCAAACTTGAATTTAAAATTGATGAAATGAAATTGTTAATTTGTAAAACATATACCATATATATGTTATATATATTATATTGTACTAACAATTTATATATGTATATATTGGTTCGAGACCATTTAGTAAATATAGTAACAGGTAATAAATTGATGTGTTTAGAGAACATTCAACATTTGAAAACATTAAAAATATATTTTCAATTTTTCGTTAATAATTGCGAACTGAATATGTCCCAAAATTGAAGGAATTTAATGAAAGTTTCCTTGTTTTAGTATTAGGGGTGACTAAATTATATCTTTACACAACTATTCTGAAAAATAATAAAACATTTGTTCTTTTCTGTAACTTCATATTCTAAGTTAGTTTCATTATACCAACTCTCCTCTATAATTTTTTTCTGAGATCAGCCAATGATTGAGGTTTTTATTGGTCGACTCTTTGTTCGAAAGTAGCCCAAACGTTCTCGATACGATTGAAATTCGGACTGTGTGGAGGTTGAATTTATTTCTAATTCCTCTTTGTAGATTTCAATCTTAGATAGGAAAAACACCAATAATGAATTAGCGAATGAAATTTTATGTAGTAATCTGTTCTTAAAATCTGGGACTAGATCTAGATCAATCATCTTGAAAAAAAAACGTATTTTCTGTTATTTAACTCAGTTCCTCTAGAGCGGGAACAGCACCATTCAATAATATTTTTTTCTTATATTTTTCTGCGTTCACAGACAGAACATAACTCACTTCAGCTATCCTTTCAATCCTTAAATTGCAATGATTAATGCTAATGCAATTATTAAGGACAATTATTCCCGATATGTCGCATCATACCTGACCTGGCGCCAAGGAAGTAACATAATTATGTCGTTATTTTTGATAAGTGCTCATTTGAAGCATACATTTAAGACGGTTTCACGAAATGTAATTAAAAGACGAGGCACAGGAAAGCAAGGTACAAAAATGTTTGATCAAAACTCATTTCAATTTTTGGAGTGTTTGTATTTGAATTTAACTATAATCTTTTATGGAATCTGGGGATTTAAGTTTTATAACATAAATATACAATTGGTAAGTAGGTACTTAGTAGTAGTAGTAGTAAAAAATATTAACAAACATTTTATATATAATAGACTACATAAATCATTTAATTTCTTTATAATTTTAATATACCCTTTAATCTTTCATTATCATTATCGACGATATTTTCTTTTATCGATTGTATTGCCTCGCACGAATTACAAGAGTTTGTTTTCTCTAAACCGGCTGTTTTAACGAGTTTTGTATTTCGTGATACATCCATGACAAACTTTATTTCCTCTAAAAGCTCTTGTTTAATGGGTACCTGAGAAATTATAAATAAGATTTGTTTTATTTTAATTAAAATAACTTAGAACCTTCAATTTATAGGCCCGTTGGACTGTTAATAAAAGCCATTTGATAATTCCAAAAGTTGCTGCCACAATACTGCCAATTAGAACGACAAAGAAAACGCCTCCGAGGTTAGGCATTCCAAGAGCTGAGGCAACTTCGGCTTCTTTCTTCTTTTTCTATGATATTTTTATTGTATATAGTAAATATAATAATAAATTATAATTCAGAACCGTTCCATATCAGCTATAATACATGATTACTTACAGAGCATCCATCAGTTACTTCTTGCCACCATTTTGCTTTTAATTTTGATATAGCTCCGTCCTCTTGCAATTCGAGAAGAGCAGAATTTATTTGGTCCCTGAATTTAAAATCTAAATATGTGTAGACAATTTTCAATCAGTGCTGTGTCGCAAATGTAACAAATACTTTAATTGATTTATGCTGCATATTTAAATAATAAAAAATAAATTAAAATAAAAATCATGCCGACTTCAGACCTCTATTCTTGAAAGGTTGGCTTTTATTTAAAGGCAGAGCTTAATACGTCTACGAGAGTAAGTGATGGATTGGCATTTGGAGACATTAAGCTTAAGAGAGTTTTTTTTTTGCACCAAATGCTATAATTGTCGAGGTCATCTTGAAGCAGTAGGGAGTCCGAGGTAAAGGATATCCGTTTAGAGATTTTCATATCGTCGGCGTATATAGAAATGTCCGAATGCTGATTCGACATCATTGATGGCCAGAATGAAAAGCAACGGCCCTAAGTGGCTACCCTGGCGGACCCCCGAGTTGGCCAAAAAAGAGTTGGAGGAAGAGGAACAGAAAAGGACCCTGTACTGGCGTTATTCAAGATAAGACTTCATCCAGGAAATAAAGAGCTGATTGAAGTTAAGGGAGTGTAGTTTGAAGAGGTAACTGGAAAAGTCGGAGTCGGAACGAGATAGGAGATAAGCCTGCCATAGTTTGTTTCTCCTGTTCCGAAGGGATCGAAGTTCTTTGTAGTACCATTGGGGGAGGGGGATCTCTCCGAGGTTGATAAGGAAAGGATTGGGCCAAGTAGGCGAAGATTTCGGTATAAAGATCATCGAGGGCTTCATCAATGGAAAGTTGAGAATCAGTTGTGATGGAATGGAGGGCTGATTGGCAAAGAAGGAAATTTAATTTTCCAAAGTCGCCCCTGAAACTGAAGTGGTAAGAAGTCTCAGAAGTAGAGTGGAGATGTGAGGGTACTTGACATAATGAATTGTGCTGTTTTTATTAAATATATTTTGTGAAATCAATTAAAATCGTCAGAACTATTAACACTATTAAATCTATGTGCGCCGGGAAGATACACTAATTCGAGATTTTTGCTTCATATACCAAAGTATAAAATTAATTATGGTAATTATGAAGTTGCGACTAATTGTATAGTTCGCTTTAATTCTTTTGATAATTCCGTTCATTTTTGAAAATCAACATGTGAACTATGATCAAATCAATATTGTATTTGTGGGACTGTAAGGATTAATTTCTGTAGATAATAAATAAATGCTATCTGTCCTATTCATTGTACATATATGAAACTGTTATTTCTCGAAAAGAGGAAATCTTTTTTGCAAAATCAATGTTACAATATTAATGTAATGTGTCAAAAAGAAATTCTTTTAACTCAATTTAATTAAAAATTAACAAACCTTTATGCATCGCAATTCCGTAGCCTTTTTCATCAAGTAAATCGCCAATTTGGGTTAAATTACAATTTCTTTCAACGTTGTATTCTATAGAGGTGGATTCCATCAAGAAAGCATAATTTTCCGTTGATACTCTACTTACCCCTTCTTCATTTGTATTAGGAAGTAACTCTGGATGCTTTTGCATATATTCATAAATTGCTTGATACTTCTTGGAACCCTTGAAGTATGAATATTTATAATATTCACGCTAAAGTACAGAGTTATTTATAAAAGGATATCACCTGAAAGAAGTTCAGTGTAGCACCGCTTCGCTTTGCTCCATATTTTACGCCGCCTTTGTTTTTTGCTAAATCATGAATATTATTTATAAGATTACTGCTTGATTCAATGGTTAAAAAGGCAGCTAAATTAGCAGTATATGATGCGACCATTATAATAATAAAAAATCCCCAAGCTCCCGATGCTGTTCTTGTGGATGGAGCCCTAACAGTGAAAAAACTTAAGTAGGATCTTATTAAAATTAGTTAATTTTAAGCACTTCGCTGCAATTTCGGTCCCTTGCTGTAGCAAAGCGCCTATTGTAAACCATAATGAGTTTGCTAAACTGAATTGATTTTCCAACTCAGTTGGATTTTCAATGTAGCAGTTCGGATTATCCCATTCTGTTGGAGATAATCTTCCAAGTATAAAGAAACTGAGAGATACACTGATGTATGTAATTCCAAGATACATCCAAACTTCTTTTGAAAAAGGATCCATAAAAGAGAAAAGTTTAGGTGGTTCTTTCTGAGCTTTCCGGTATAAGATTGATATGCCTGTAAGTATACAGTTTTGAAATATTTAATATTACGTATTAAAATACTTTGCAAATAATTCTCGAAAACGATCGGTCTGGACACAGGCAGGAAACGAATCTGAAACTTTCGGATTCTGTGCTCGATGCTCTGATCGGTGAACTACCGTGGCCAGTTACCGATGTCTTCGGATAATTCTGTGTTTACATACATTCGTATGATCTAATTGGATATACCACCTATTTATGATATTTCGCAAAAATCCTACCCAAATTCATAAATGGTATTGTAAACTCTACAGCCAATGCTCGTTCTGAAATAATCGTCAAATCTGTTATTGCTAAATGAGCTCTCTGAAATTAAACTTGTTGGTAAAATGTTACAAATATGAGTCAATTGCTACTTGCCTTTCTTATGATTTCGTTTAACATTCCAGTTGCTTCTCCTGTTGTAGCATTGTAGCTACCATAGTTATTATCTGCTTGTAATTTGAAGGTGTAATTAAATCCCAACTTATAAGCAAGTTGTTTGATGAGTTCAATACCAAAGCCTTCATACTGATCATTGCCAGTGAGTTTGTCAGCAGAATTTTTCAACATTCCATAAGGAGGGGTCTTTAATGAAAATTATTAAAAATAATTTACTTGTATTTAAGATATTTATTTAACTCTGTAACGATGAAAAAATTATAAATTGATTAGAAAAATAAATCAAATACAGACCAACGCTATTAATACTGTGAAGGTTTGGTTCAGTGATTCATTTTCTTCTGAAAAAATGTCGAGGGGAATCACAGGTCGACTGATTTGAACACCATTTGAACTATTCCATATTCCAACTTGATTTAATCCTGAAGCTGTAAGCTCAATGATCTCTAGGATGAATTCAGTACGTAATCCAAAGTAGAAGTTAATGTTTCCGGTTAAACTTTTATTTGAAGTCTATGAAGCAATATTAGTAAATTCTGGATTTTAAATTAACTATTCTTCTTACAACAAATGCCAAGTAATTATTAAAACTAAAACCATGCTCCCAATGAGAGTGACCAGTGCAGTCAATTGGAGAAGCTGAAAAATTTAGATAATTTGCAGCTTCCGCGAAAAGTTGTACACCATCGTATAATAAAGCCATTTCGGTAGTGACGGGACATGGTACTATATAAATTTATTTGAACTATTTTAATTAATTTAAAGTAAATAATTTACTTTCTCTATGTTCGGCTACTCTTGAAAATCCAAGGTCCTCAATGATTTCTTGTACTACCTTATTTTCTGGGGAAACAATGCGAAAGGCAGTTATATTACAATCGCTACGCTTATATTCGTTTAAATCGAGAGTTTGGAAATCAAGATTGACAAATATATATTTATAGTTTTCATTTATAACACCGATTTGTTGGGCCTGCAAAAAATTATTCAGATAAATTGACTTTTATGTAGGAAATATTTAAATATTTTTTAAATTATTAGAAAAATATCCTTGCGAAAATATTACAGAATTTAAAAAACACTCATAGAATTTTTTAAAAAAAATGTGTTAAATTATTTAATAATGCATATAAAATATTACATTTATAAACACACACATAAAAATTAACGAAAAAAAAAACTTAGTATTTTATTTAGGATCATTCGATTGGCCATTATCTATTTTCAGTACTTCCAAATGATCTAACTACACTAGGTATTGATTTTTTAGATAATCTCTATTAATTGATACGTGCAAATTATAAATAAGACGCATTTTCCTAATAAAATAATTTTATACAAATCATACTTGTTTTAATAGTTCTGTAATTGTTGGGATAGATCCTAAAACTACAATGGAATTATCCTTTGATTTTTTCACTTTCCTTAGAATGTTGAAGTAATTCATGTTGAGTTCTGCACCGTATCTCCGAATCGTAATAGTTGGAATTTGGTTACCATAAAGAGAGATAACTTCATCAAATATCGCCAAATAATTACCTATAAAAATCATAAAAAATTTGTGTTTCTATAACTATACAAATTATTTTTTAAAAACTTCCACTAAGTAAGGTTAAAATCACTTAATCAATACTCCCAACACCACTTCAGCTATTAATCTACTTACTTGACTCATAGAGCAAAGTAAATTGCTGCCATTCATATTTTTTGATGAGATCATAAAGTGCACGTCCCAACTGTTGGGCATGTGGATACAGATTTATAGTGGATTTATCGTCTCTAAAATCTAGATTCATATCAATGTACGGAATTTCCTTAGCATCGCAAATATTTATAACATGCAATGCTGATGTTCGAGATGAAGGTCCCAGGATGGCGCCTACCCCAGTCTAACATTTTATAATCAATTTGGTTTCAAATTTATTTAATATACTATTGCATACCTGTAGCATTCGACATAGTTTTTTTGATGCATCAAAGACATTACCATAAACGATTTTTGCTGTTATTCCTTTTACTTCAATATCATGTTGTCGGTTAGCCTCTTGAATGGCTTTTTCAAAAACCAAGTTCAGTCGAGAATCTTCATGATCAGATATTAATCCTTATAAATAAATAAAATTCTTATTATTTAAAGAATAAACTGGGATAGGGTCATTGTACTTTTTTGTCGACAGTATTCTTTTTCGATCATAATATGGGTAATTTTTAGAAAATAACGAAAAATAGTAATATAATGACATACTCATATATGTAAAAAAGTGAACAATTTCATATGGACGAAAACAGGACTACCATTTTTAGGTGTCCACCAGATTCTCGAAAACTGACTTAGTCATGTTTATGTAAGTGGTCTCTGGTATTTAAAACTGTTCGAAAAATAATTTTATTTATGAATTTGTGCTTTATACACACAAACATTTAAATGACCATTTTTCGTATGAATGTCGAAAATTGAGAGTGCACACAAATCGACCTTCATTTCTTGAAATAAAAGCAATAGCATAAATAGTAATATTGAAAAAAAAACATTGTTCTTCATTTTATGGTTTGTTTCTTTTGGACTTGGTGTTGTTTTCAACCAACAAGTTTTATATTTTTATTTGAAACGTTTGTACATAATTTTATTGTGATTGCTTACTTAGTTACTTCACTGTTAAGAATTTAAATATACTATATTAAGTTTAAACAAATAAAAAAGTAATCATTGCCTTTTCTATCATTTTAAGAAAAACAGTAAACTGGTTACCAAAAGCTTTACAGTTTAAATAGGGAATATTAGATGGGGTGTTATTTTAGAGGCAGAGAACTTTAAATTGAAATAAAACAGAAAAATATTTTGAATATCCATGAAATTTATTTTATTGGACAGATAATTTTATGACATTATTATTTGAATATGATTTCAGTCATGTGGCTGCTGCGGCTGGCACATACATGGCGTTATCTGGAGTTTCAACTTTCACACACTCTTCGCAGTAAATCAGGCTGTATTGCGGCAATACCGCGTCGAATGGTGACTGCTAAGTGCTCAATTGTTTCCGGCTTATCGGTGTAGACATGCAACTTTACATATCCCCAGAGAAAATAATTTAATGACCACACACAGAACGCGATACAATTACTTTACTAAAAGAAACATTTGACGAACGATTCATTTCACGAAATGTATTTATGGCTTTTATTGCATAATTTTCTATCATACATTCTGAGGAAAGTGAAAATGTAATGCCTGAGTATCACATTAATTAATATAATTTCACTTTTTATAAGGAGGGGTATACTGTTTTGCTTGATTTCTCCAGAATAATATGCTTTTCAGGTGTGTGCATGTCCGTTTGGTTTTAGCTTAATTAATTTTTTGTCGCTGGGTTCGAGTTAATAATTTTTGAGAAAAATAAGGATTGTCACCATCAACCGTAACTTTTTTCAACTACATTTTGGTTTTATTTTCTGTAATTTTGTAATCCATAGTACTGCCTTGGAATTTTAAAAAATAATCACAGGTACTCAGTTTTCATTATTGCTGGGAATTACAAGAAATAGTAATATATTCTATGAATCTTTAAGATTTGCCAAACGTTTTGCGGTTTACTACATTCCTAATTAAACTTTAAAGGTTAGTTATTATTGAACTTAGTAATGTTAATATTAAGTAGAAAGAATTATAATTACTACAAAACTATCTTGTTTTAATTGCAAAAAGAAAACAAGAATAAACTATGAATAAAAGTATTAAAATCCCTTTGTTAACTACAATACAATAATTGTTGTAATAATTACTTTATTTTCAAATATCTTTCTCTCCCTGTACCAGCTGTTATTCGCGACATTTGCTTCAAAGCCCTCCCCAATCCAGGTTTTTAGGTAAGACGTCGTTTATTTATTAAGTTTAGATTTTTTCGTTTATAACTCCCGGTCCCCATGTCATATTTCGTCACAAGTTAATTAAAATGTTCCAACCTGAAGTATTTACAATTACAATAGATAGATAGATAGGTAGATATTTTAAGTTCCATTTTGTTTTAATTCTCCTGGTTATGTTGATGCAATTTTAATACGACATGTGTGTAATGTTTCTACAAATCTGATCCCACCCTCTCATTGTAACACATAGTTACGTTTTCCACGACTACCCTCCTTTACTACAAGGTAAATTATTTACTGAGCGATGTCTTTAGTTGTGACACCAAAAAAAATCGTGTCATCTGGACCACAAGCTATAAAGTACCATACTATTGTAGATTAGACCGTGCATCGTGAACCTTAGCGAACATGTCTTTATAAATGGTTAGGTTTATGTTGTCTGATGCCGAGTGAAACCACACTTTCTGGGTTAGCTGTTAGTACCTGTGATCTAAAAAATATGTTGGATCGGTCATACGATCAAAATTTTTTAAAAAAGCTTTAATGTTTACGGGATTAAACTCTACAAATTGATGAAATCTAAAAAATAAATAGATTCATTATTTTCTGTTAAATCCGGTTAACCTTACTTCACCGAATAGCTTATTTACTTACCTTAGAATACTTAAATTTAACTGAACTACTCTTTTATTATTAAAAATTAAAGTACTATACAATTTTAGATAAAAATAAACTGCACAAATCACTGAAAAAAACAAAGACGAGCTCTAGAATCGAAAATTGAGTGTTAGCAATATTGCATATTTTATAATTAGGTATGATAGTGATGATAGATGAAAGTAGAATAAAAAAGTAGATTGTTAGTAGTTATAGTTAATCATCTTTTTTATTAAGTTTAAAATTTAATTGTTAAGAAGCACTGCTTTTAATCTTAAAACATAAACAGAGAAATATGTACATATATATATAATAACTATAGATATAGCTCAGTTCACAGTAGGTATTTACCTAGGCACTTTCTCTTCTTTAACAATGTATTTATAGGAAATTTATGCAACGACGTCACAGCCAGCTGTTAGACTAACTAAGTAAAACAAACTACCGAAAATAGCATTTAGTGCCACCTGTTTATGTTTGTTTCATTCACTATTCGACACAAAACTCACGATAAGTACACGTACCACACTTTTCTATATTCCTAGAAAACAAGCGAAATCTTTTATTTTTAGCAGAATTTCCCGTGATTGATACCTACATATATTGACAAAAGATCAATGACTCTAGGAAAAATTCTTATTGGATAATTTGTTTACAAACAGAAAGGAAATAGAGCCGCAACGAATTTAAGATTTACACTTCCCCCAATTTTTCTATACGATATTCAAGTTTAGGAAAAGTGAAAATTGAAATGCAGTAATACATGATTACTGAAAATTTAGTTCTATGTTTAATAATTTCGGAATCTAAAAGTTACCTATATGTATTTTAGCTGCTATTTGAATCAAAATTAAACCGAAAAAAGTCAGAAAAGTTATAATTTTAAGAAACATATTAATTTAAATCAACTTATTGAAAAACCGTTTGTACATATGTCCGCGCGGTTCAAAAACTTATGTTTGTCTGGCAGACTGAATGTTCTGATATTCAATGTTGAAGAAGTCTCTGTCTCTCCTCACTTTAAACTATAAATACCATCTTAAAATGAAGAAAAACAGAGCGCATCCCAAATTATAAATAAATCCGCAATGAAAACATAAGATGTGTAGATATGTAAACAAACAATATGCAAGTTTACAAGCTGTAAAATTTTGGTACTCAGTTAATTAATGCTTAAAAGTTTGCACATAAACAAAAACATTTCACATCTTTTCTCATTTTTGAATTACTCCACCTTGACAATTTCTCCTACTTCAACTTTCTTTTTCTTTTTTCTGTTTCTAAACATTGCACTACTAATTGCGTTTGCAATTCGTATGCATTTTGGCAGCATCTCCGAAATTCGAAACAAAATTAGATTAGAGGATAGTGGATAGGTGAACTTCGTCGTGATCAGTATAGTACGCCATCTGACTGCAAATGAAGTTCATTCAATAAGTGAAGATATTATAAATTCATTTCTAAGTAATATCCAAAGATGGTTAAATGGGCAGTAATACTTTTATTATTCGTTGGTGTATCAGAACAGGCAAAACCACCAAAAATTAATATAGGTAAAGTACTTTGTAAAGAAAAGAAGGCGTTCATATGAAATGCGTCCTATTTTATATTTAGATTTTAGTAGTGATTAAGATAATGCCACATATTGCGCATATATATATATTTTTTTTAATCTTTCGAAATCCGTGAATTTGTGTTAGTTTTAGGCTTTTTATGGGTAATATAACGTACTTGGTTGCACAATGAGCCCAAACGAGATTTTTCGTCTAAAAAATCTGTAATGATGTTGTTTTTTGCACTTTTTTCATAAAAGTTGAAATAATAGTGAGCATTCGAAAGATGATTAGTAGCGTAGAGTGTTGTTCCCAGTTGTAAATTTTTCTATATTATTTTTAAGAAATTTTATTTTTAATAGTGTTGTTTCATTAAATTAATTAAAAAAGTATTAAATATAATTAACTTAATAAACAAAAATATTTATTTATATTTAGTATGAAAATATAAAAGCCTATATACTTAATATTATGTATAAAAAATTTCATGCAAATATCTCAATAAATAAGAAAGTTACAGATTTTTTAATTCTTGAATCTTTCAAACAAATTCCTTAAAATAGGCTTGTGTAGCTAACTTGCATGGATCTTTTAGGGTATTTTATGGAATCTGGACTTTAATTGGCACCAATTAACCACCTACTCTAAATAAATATTTATGTTTTAGACTATATTTTTTACTGTTGCTTAGAATATATTTTAATTTTAAGTTTAACTTTCCATCCAGGGTACCAGGTACCCAGTAAGTAAAAATTAACGAATTAAAACTATTTGAAACTTATTAAAAGGAAATATAATGCAATAACTAATAATGAATGGGGTTTAAGTAATTGTTACATATTATTACGACTTTTTAACAGCTGATGTGAATCATATCCTACTTAGTACATGGAAGGTTAATATATTTTATTTTGTATTGTGCATTTTTCAAAGGCCTTATATATGAAGAAGGGAACAATGACTTGGAAAAAGTTTTTCAACAAGCAATACAAGATGCCAATTCTGATCAACAGGAGTTTGCATTTAATGGAATTTCAATAAATATAACTGCCGGAAATTCTTTTGAAATGTCGAAAAAACTATGCAAAATGCTACGGGTAAAGATATTATTGATATATCGAATTAATGTTAATTCTAGCATTATTGGTAAATATTATTTTATTTCCCAATATTACTTAGAGTGGAGTAGTAGCTGTTTTTGGGCCAACAACTTCAACGGCTGCAACTCACGCAATAAGTGTTTGTGATGCTAAAGAAGTTCCATACATGGATACACGTTGGGATTTTACGACCCAACTTCCTATAGTAAATCTTCATCCACATCCAAGTCAATTGGCAGTAGCACTTAAAGACATAGTTACAGGTCTTGAATGGAGCTCTTTTACAATTTTGTATGAGTCAGGTATTTATTAAATATTTTTTTATGCTAATCGTTAGCACTATAATTTAAAAATAGGAGACTATTTGGTTGTTGCCAATGAGCTCTTAGAAATGTATGATAATAATGGACCTATAATAACTGTCCGCCGATACGAACTTGATTTAAATGGGAATTACAGAAATGTTTTAAGGCGAATAAAAAAATCAGAAGACTTTTCAATTGTCATTCTTGGCTCAGTTGAAACACTCCCAGAATTATTAATACAGGTAAAAATACCGGATTTCAATGACCTTTTTAAGAGTTCATTTATTTAGGCTCAGCAAATTGGATTACTCACCGAATCCTATCGCTATGTTGTAGGTAATTTAGATTTTGGTACAATTGATCTCGATCCATTTCAGCACGGAGAGGCTAATTTAACAAGTTTTCGAATGGTCTCACCGGAAAATCCACAAGTTGAGGAAATTCTTAAGGCACTTTCTGAATCAACAGAAGATCCAGCTGCAAACTGTAAAAGACGTATATTTATAGATTTATAGTTTTATTTTTTTATATTTTTTAGACTCATTTCCCATGACACTTAACATGGCTTTGGTATATGATGGCGTTCAGTTGTTGGCTGAGACATTCAAGCATATGCCATTTCGGCATGTATCTTTGAATTGTGCAGATGATAGTACTTGGGATAAAGGTTTCACTTTAGTAAACTATTTGAAATCAGTATGAATGATCGGCGGCGTATATTCGACTTTGTCTAATTGGAAAGTTTTTAGATGAGTATTACTGGTCTTACAGGGGAAATAAAATTTGATCATCAGGGACTAAGAACTGATTTTGAATTAGATATTACTGAACTCAGTCCGGCTGGCACTATAAAAATTGGCACTTGGAAAAGTTCTGGAATGGAAATCCAGCGAGTAGTTCAGGAAAGTGTGGAAATAGATACTAGGACACTTGTAAATAAAACCTTTATAGTTATAACAGCCCTGGCAAGTCTTATATAAATTTAAGTTGAGATGTGTAGTAGAATTTCTCTTTTTCAGAATGATCCTTACGGAATGCTCAAAAACACTTCAGAGAAGTTGAGTGGTAATGATCAGTATGAAGGATTTGCTATTGAACTCATTGAGAGGCTAGGTAAAAAATTAGGATTTAACTACATATTTCGTTTACAAGAAGACAGCGCATACGGAACATTAAATACTAACACTGGCGAATGGAATGGAATGGTCAGGGAACTTCTAGATAGTGTAAGTAATCAACAATGTGATTGTATACATGTATGATATTTTTATATTTTTAATTTCGATATTTTTGATCGTACAGCGAGCTGATTTAGCTATTACAGATCTTACTATGACCTCGGATCGTGAAAGTGCTGTGGACTTTACTATACCATTTATGAATCTAGGTAAATATAGGATATATTAAAATTATATTGTATTTTACTAAAAAATATAATTATATAATAATTACAGGAATTTCAATTCTTTTCAAAAGGCCAATGAAAGAGCCTCCGAAACTCTTTTCCTTTATGTCACCATTTTCAGGAGAAGTGTGGCTTTACCTCGGTGTGGCTTATTTAAGTGTTTCGCTTAGCTTGTTCTTTTTGGGCAGATTATCACCAGTAGAGTGGGATAATCCATATCCATGCATTGAAGAACCAAGTGAACTAGAAAATCAATTCAGTTTTGCTAACTCATTTTGGTTTACGGTGGGCGCCCTTCTTCAACAAGGTTCTGAAATTGCGCCAAAGTAATTTGCATTAAATATGTAAAAATTCAGAATTCTTTGAATTTCATTTAAGGGCCCCGTCTACAAGAACTGTTGCATCAATGTGGTGGTTTTTCACCCTCATCATGGTATCATCTTACACAGCCAATTTAGCTGCTTTTCTTACAGTTGAATCGCTAAGTAGTCCAATTGAAAACGTCGAAGATCTTGCTAATCAGAAGGGGGGTGTATCATACGGAGCAAAGAAGGGTGGCAGTACTCTTAACTTCTTCAGGGTATATACTATTTTTTTAATTTTGAGAGAAGTGTTATTAAAATAGATACCCCATATTTTAAGGATGCGCAATATCCGACCTACAAAAGGATGCATGAATATATGAAAGCCCATCCTGAGATGTTACCCACAACTAATGGGGAAGGGGTTTCAAGAGCCGAAAAGGAGAACTATGCTTTTTTAATGGAGTCCACTTCTATAGAGTACACTATTGAGAGACATTGCACTTTGACCCAAGTTGGATCTCTTTTGGACGAGAAAGGTTATGGCATAGCAATGCGAAAAAGTAAATATTGCTGCTTGGTAAAATATGGTAATTCTTTTAATACATTCTTCTCTCGATTTTTCTATGTGTAGATTGGCCATATAGGGACGCTCTAAGTCAGGCTATTTTAGAATTCCAAGAACAAGGTGTCCTTGCTCAAATGAAAGTAAAATGGTGGAAAGAGAAGCGGGGTGGAGGTGCTTGCTCGGTAAGTGAATTAGAAAGGTGAGCTATATAAAAGAAATTTTCGAAATTTCTCTGTTAAGGATACTGGTGGAGATGGAGGCGCAGTAGCCTTGGAACTCGCCAATCTTGGGGGTGTCTTCCTTGTTCTTATTGTAGGATCATGTTTTGGTATTTTTGTTACCGTTTTGGAAATGCTAGTTGACATCAGGTCAAGATCTGTTCAGTATAAGGTCAGATTAAATGGATTGAAGAATCACTTGCGATATTTTGGGATCCTTTCATCGCATGATAGCACAATTTTTCGCTTAAGCTCCTTTAATAAAATTAGTTATCCTAAGCTTTTTACATCTCTGCATGATTATGTTATATTCCCTACCAGCAAACGACTGATAGTGCAGCCAAGGGATTGGAAATGGCTAATTTGGGTGGTGTGTACTTTGTCCTCCTAGTAGGTAGTTGCCTTGCAAGTTGTTATGGCATATTGGAATGGCTTTTTTATTTGTTGATGAAATCCCGACGCTTTAAGGTAATTTTATTATTTTACTTTTTCTCATAATCTTTTTTGATCTCGTTTTATAGACATCGTTCAAAGAAGAACTCATTGAAGAACTAAAATTTGTGATAAGATGTTCTGGAAATTCAAAGGAAGTAAGACAGGCTAAAAACGGTTCTGGAAGCTCAAGATCATCGATCAGCCTGGCATCTATTGAGTCAGAAAATTTGGAAGGCAGAAAAACTCAAGATGATGATCAAATGAAACTAACAAAGTGATTTTTGACAAATAGTCGATTTTAGATCATTGCGAGTTTTTTGGGTTTGGTCGCTGATTTATCAGAATTTATTTGTGGCTTTTTTTTGTCATTATTATTTATCTTGAAAGTTTAATATTTAGCTTAAACTCATAATTTTTAATTTTTATAGAATATTCGCGTTTTCGGCCTTGATAAAATGTGTATGTAATGTGGAAAATTCATTCAGCCAGCGATAATACAAAAATGTACTTATGCGAGAAAACCTTAGACATTATTATTACTAAATGTATGTTTTTTTACTATTCTAGAGATGCTCGCTTACTTCAAATTATTTTTTATTATATATATATACTCATATTATTACTTTTTTTGTTTGCATAAATATTTTAGCAAATAAAGGAGTTATTTAAACTAAGATCAACGTGGTACATCATGCACTTACAAATTTCGTACGGATTGAAGAGTTCTAGGATCAAGCGTTTCTGTAGAACAAATTCTAATAACTGCGGTTTTTTCATTCGCCTCACGCTCCAGATCAGTATTAAATGAAAAACACGATCTAGGTCAATTACCGAATTGGCTAGTTTAAGTTTGAGTTTTGGTAGTTGAACTTTTCTTATTTGATAATTTAAGCAATTTTCGAAAATTTAAGCTAGTAAAAACTTTATTGATGGGGCATGTAAGTTTATTTTACCATTTACTTTTTCTCCATAGATCAATTTCATCTTCACTTTTAATTCAGCGCAAAAGATGCAGCTAACTTAAACTTCTAACAATTTTCTGTAAAATGGTCCTTTTAGGGTTTTTGCAGTTATAGAACTTTGTTTAACTTTTTCGATCCTTGATAACAAAGTCTCCTGATTGATACCTGACTCGATTAAATGCGCAACGAAGTTGTTTACCAATAAAACAATTATTTTCCACAAATATGAATAGAAATTTAATATTTAACATTTTTTTGTCGAGAAGAGAGCGGTATTTAGAACATTAATAATTCGTATGTAAACGTTTCCCCGGGGTGAACTCGAAATTAAAATTGTCTGTAAAGGTAGGCTCCTTCCTTGAGTAGATCCTTTTTACCAGCATTTTTTTGGAGCCGAGACAGAACTTCCCAAGGTATATATGTTTGTACATATATTTTTTTTTAAATAACATTTTCGTTTGCGAATCTCAAAAAACATTACTCTGTTAATTTAGTATCGATTTTGAGTTCAGCTTAAATGCAGCAGCTTCACAAGGAGAGAGCAAAACCTTATTTAATTGAAGAACAATTATTTTATTTTAATTCATTCGTTAGTCAATAGGAAGATTCTCTTATTATAAGTTATAATCAAAAGATTCCTTGCAGACATAAATTTCAATAAGTTAAGAATGTACTAAAGCGGGAAAATTTAATCGACCCTTTTAATTAGAAGTTCATGTTACACATACGACGTACCCCCACGGAATCAGAAATCAGGTCATATCTGGATCTTATTAACGACAAAATGTCGTATCGTTTATTTTGGGCTTAAATGTGAATCCCCTCTAGCTAAATTGATGATCGATTTATTGGAAAAAATGTTGAAACAAAATTTATACTAGAATCGTTTGAAGTTATTCCTGGCTCAGAGTTGCACCTGAATTGGGGGAGTACCTATTGCTACAAAGGATTTTGTTTATAAACCTAAAAGCCAAATATTTTGGGCTTTCAAAAAGAAGCTTAACATATTTACGAAATTCCTTTAATTCGCGAAATTCTATTGCAAAGTAAACCTGTGCACTCGTATTAAAGCTATAAAACAGCTTTTATTCGCAAGCAGTGATACGTATTTTGTATAATGAAGATACATTTTTAAGAAGTAATCCAGGAAAATCTTCAGTTTAAGGTATTTGATTAAAGTCTTCGTCGAAAAAAGTTAAGTAACTGTTGTAAGATTGCCTTTTTCTCTTGGAATAATCCTTTAATGTTGACTGAACCCATGACCTTGGAACTTTGTCTTAAGCTTTGGGCTTGTGTATGCACCGTGCAAAAGTAAGATAAATTTCAGGTGAAATTTTTCCACGGTGTTCAGTTGCCTCTACATAGCTACACCCAGAGTTGTATGAGGAGCCTCAGTTTTCGGAGGAGAGTGCGACTCTTTTGACGATAGAGGAGGCTTCTTGTTCGGGGAGGAGATAGACCCTTTAGAGTGGTTATATCAAGAAGTTAGGAATATTTATTCGATATCCCCCGAACCCTGGTTAAAATTCACGGACTAGATAAAAAGCAACAGATAATCATGCCCAAAGGATTTGATCAAGAAGAAAATTTCGGAGCGGACTAGTAGCGTGAAAATCTAAAGAGGGATTGCAAGATTTCGTATTGATTTTTGGCGGACCATTTAATGCGCATTCACTCTATTGACAAGGAGAATTATTTATCCACTCCTTGTGTCGGATTCTGCGTTAAGTGCGTGCGAAAGATTCAAGCTCAAGGGAGGACATGAAATTTAGGTAAAGAGGACTCGGCCTGCAAACTATAAGTTGGGAGGAAATCAACAGCTCCGGAGTTCAGTGCTCGTTCTCAGCGTGAATTCGGGGCATCAGTGAAAAGTGTTTGCAGGAGGTGTTGTTGGTTTATTGTCAAAATATGGCAACTAATATAAGTGATATTGTTGAATTGAACGTTGGCGGAGTGCACTATACAACGACGGTGGCCACTTTGAAAAGCGAAAGGGGCTCCGCGCTGTGCGAGCTGTTCTCGAACGCGGACCAGGCTGGCATTAAAGATAGCAAAGGACGGTACTTCCTGGATCGCGATGGGGTGCTTTTCCGCTACATACTAGATTTTTTACGAGATAAACAAATCACCCTGCCCGAGGGATTCCGGGAGAGGATAAGATTGCGGAAAGAAGCAGAACACTTCAAGCTGACCTCGATGATAGAGTGCATGAAAATTGAATCAGAAACTAGACCAAGGGGCTGCATCACGATTGGTTACCGCGGCAGCTTCCAGTTCGGGAAGGACGGTCTAGCCGACGTTAAGTTCCGAAAGCTGTCCAGGATTTTAGTTTGTGGGCGTGTGGCTCTGTGCCGCGATGTGTTCGGGGACACCCTCAATGAGTCTCGGGATCCAGATCACGGCGGCCCTGACCGATATACGTCACGATTTTTCCTCAAGCATTGCTTTATCGAGCAGGCCTTCGATATGCTTCACGAGCAGGGATTCAAACTTCAGGCGAGCTGCGGCTCCGGAACAGCTGGATCTATTGCCGAACCAAAACCAGGAGTGGATGCAGAGGAAAATCGATGGAACCACTATAACGAATATGTTTTTGTCCGTGACTAAATCAACTGGAACCTGGAACAAAAACTGACCCCCGGTCAGAACATTTACAATCATCTGGGAATTGTGAATTCTTAGATATTTTTAGATCATATCTCTTTGGGAAGAACATTTCAATAAGAACATAGACAACTAGAATTGTTAGAGAACTTACTTTTTAAACAACGTAATAATATACAAAATGGTGTTTAGTAACACCTCTGAATAGACTATTTTCGATGACTTGTGAATAAATGGGTTGACCTCCCTCAAACGAGAAATCTTACTTGCATCAGACCTTATTTTTTGTATGTGTACATTGTATATCACAAGTAATCATTTATTTTAGGTAAAATTAAACAAAAAGCCCAACCGTTTAGCAACTATGTATATAAGTAAGTTTAACATACATGAAATCCACCAAGTACCACCAAAAACCAAATCGGTTAAGAGTTTTCGTTCTTGTTGTTAGCTGATATTGGAAATTTTTGAAATGTATAGAACTTGAAGTCTCCCGACTGTGTAATAGGAACTAATTTTCCATAAAATGCGATGTTTACTATTGAGTAGTTAGCAGTTCTCTTTTTCAAATAGTGCAAATTAACAACGTACGACTTATGATATACAAAACATTTCATGGCAGTCTTATTACCTGCCCCCATTTTTCTCACTTCGAGATGATCTTTTCCACTCAATTTTAATGGGGAATATCATAAAATATACGTGAAAAATTATTAATAGTAGATATCATAACCTCATCAACAAAATGATGCAAAGTGGAATTTTCAACAAACATGTTTACTTTACTACCAAAACTCAATAGAAGGTAGCTTTTATATAAATTTAATCATTTGTCCTAGTAAATAAAGCAAAAATGTTGAATTAAGTTTACACAGTTTTCATTCAGATATACAATAAATTATATCGAATATGTATGCCATAGCAATAAAAACTGTTTCTCAAATTTATGTTTTATTCCAATTGTTGTCATAGATTGTAAAAGAAGTAATAAAAATTATTATTAAAGATGAATTACTAAGCTTAGACTTTTAATCAACAGTAACCCTTGACTCTTTTTTAAAACTATGGAATATCTACTCCTGAGGAATGTTTTGTTTTAAATATTTGTAAAATTTTGCCAAAATTTAAATACTGCGCGCTTTCACTGGTTTACTTGAAATTGAATTGAATTGGATTATGCATGAGCCTCGTAACGGTTTTAAGGAGGAGGCATGGATTATTTTCAAAGCCTATCATGGCATTATATAGGGGAGGGTTGGTTAGTTACTATTGCTACGTAACACCTGTGTTTTCTTAATTTTCTGATCTGGTAGAGTTTTAGTAAGACATTTTTCATTAACTTGCATTTTACAAATTTTAACGCATGTATATCAAAGTTTGAGAAAACCATAGTAAATTTGTCATAATATTTACCCATCCAAACTTTAAACCTTGAACCAAATAAATTTTTGGATTAACTTTTTGACGCAGTGTGTATATAGTAAATCTAGGAAATTTTATTTCATTTATGCGTAATAAGACTAATAAGAAATGTTTGATATGGGTAGCTATGCATTATTTTCAATTCAATGCAAAATTCCCTGCTTAACTTGGAACCGACGTGAAAAAATGCAACTAATTTTTATTATAATTAATTTCATTCTTAATCTTATTTTAGAATTTATTTAATTATTTCAAAATTTAATAACAATACAAGCCAACGACATTTTCTTTCAACAAATGATATATGTATGTTATGCACAATACCATCCGAAATTGAATTTTTTTCCTCCAAAAATAAAAACAATAAATTTTGATAATTTTTGAAAATTTAGTCAAAAATCGTGAAGTATATGCACAAAAAAATAATGACTGGTAAGTGTATTGACATTTTCTGATTCATTTATTATTATTAATCTTTTAATATCGTGTAATTATTAATTTTTATTGGTTTATTTGTATTTATTGAAATTAGATATATATATACATATATACTACCCAAATGCAAAATAGTTGGTCTAGTGACAAATTTGAGCAGTCTATTTTATAACTAAGCCAACCAACTATTCTGCACTCAATTCAGCGTAGACCAACTATTTTGCATGGCTACTCAATAATGCAAAATAAAATTATTACTAAGTTTGCGACCTAAATTTTATATGTTTTGAAATAATTTAAGAACATGACTTCCAGAGATTATAAAACAAGAATAAATTTTATTTAATAAATAGTTATTTGAAAAATAAAGGCTTAGTTATAAAATAGACTGTTAAAATTTGTCACTAGACCAACTATTTTGCATTTGGGTAGTATATAAGAGTGGGGTAAAGCTCAATGTCTACGAACGAAAAAAAAACTATACGTGGTTTATGAACTCTTAGTTAGTTATCGAGGTTGTAGTTCTCTCCATCCGGTCATCTTGAAAAGAAGATATAACATAGATATATGTATATATATAGATAGAAGGTATATCTTCTGCGAACATAGAATTTAGCATAATTTGTTAAAGCGGTTTTGCTTTAGAGAATTCGTGGGTCTTTGTTACCTCAACTTTTAGAAGGGGCTCGTCTACTTCTGCTCACTTCAAGCAAAGCTGAAAATAGGGTCGTTTTGTTATACTTCAACTCAGATATTTATTTATATGCGTTTCTAGATTGTTAGTTAATTAGATTTAATTAGGTATTTTTTAGATGAACTTATTTTCTTGCTATTTCTGTGTCTAAGGTCAAGAGCATAAATCGTTACTAAATTTATTTAAAATCCATTAAAACAATTGAAAGCTTCAGATAATTTAATATAAAAATAATTTCTTATGTTGCACACTACCACTCTAATAAAATTGAACTTGAGTTTAACGCTTGATGGGCTCGTGCATTTTATTTTAGATTATTTAATTATTTTTCACAAGATGGCACATTGTACATTATCTGCTTATTAACCAGTAATATTCTTCATAATGGTTATCAACTCTTATCTGAAAGATTAAAGCAAATCATTTTGCAAGTTGATGTAGATAAAAGTCAACCATCATCTTGTTCAATTATCTTTATTTATTCTGCTATCGATGTTTGTGAAGCAAGGAAAAGCGTATTTTTTTACGTTTGTTAGTATGTTTAATAATATAATATATTTAATTTATTAATTTGTATTTCATGAATCATGTTTTTACTCTTTGCCAAGATTAAGCTTTGCAACTCTGAAGTCACAATGGGCTATAATAGCACGGTTTGGTTATTCATAATAGCGAGGTTTCAAACATTATATACAAAGTCATATAAAAATAAAAATAAAAAGCATTAACGTTTTGTATTTTCTAGTCTCTTACTTTAATTTAATAGAAATTATTTTTCAGCTGGACTCATTCGAATATCTTCCCCGCATATAGAACTCAAATACATTTTTATTAGGATATGATTTTGAGTAAATGATTTTACCCCTTCGAATCGTTTATCAGTTAAAACTAAGAAATCGGATTACATTAAAAAAATAAATTAGAAGGTCAGCTCGAACAGTTTCCTTTTTAGCATGTCCATTAAATTTAGTTTATCGTTATATAGTTCCGCAATAACATTGAAAGTGTCTGACGCAAACTGTTGATGGAAAAATAAGGAAATGTGGGAAAATTGTGAAAATAAAGTTTTCATAGGAAGCATTTGCATACATTCTGCGTGGATACGAAGTCCACTCACTCGGCAAATGTTTTCGTTTACGAAATTGATTAGGAAGTGAACGTCCGCATCCTACATCCTCCGCTACCAAAGATTTGAGATAGTGACGATAAATTTTTAAGAGTTTATCTTCTTATTCAAATACTATTTTAAGAGTTGGGTACGGAATAAGTAATAAAAAAGGAACTCATCTTGGCTGTCCGTTTATTGCATTCGATTACCTTTGAAAGGTTAAGGTCAAGGTGTTTGAATTTAAAATGATAAGAAATCGGTGCAAACATAGTGAAGGAAATTCCCTTATGATTCTTTTTTACTTGCATTTGGAAAAACGTAACTAATATTTTGACGAAAATATGTAAAAAACTGAAAATAAATTGAATTACTGCTCAAACATGTTCATAAATTGTTGCTGTTTGCTACAGAAATCATAACAGTGGAAATTTCTTGGGGGTCTTTTTCAATAACCAATAAATTACTAAAAGATTTATTGCCTTGAGAGCAAATAAAGCTTAAAAGCTCTAGCCTACTGTTTAGGTTTTAAGACCGGAATGAGCACATCTGGGCCTCCGATTGCTCCTATCGCAGTTATAAAACCTATTGACCTTAATTATCTCCGTAGTAACAAAGAAGCTAAGAAGGTTTTACTTGAGGACGATATTTAAATTCACTGCATTAAAGTACTTGCATTGTAAACTCAAGGAGATTTTCTTTTAGTTGACTTCCAAGGTCACATTTTTTTGCATTGACAAATTTAGGTTGAATTTATCTGTTACATCCTTTCGGCTGTAGGATCCGTTATTTCTGCATCTACCTTAAAGACGCTTAAGGTTAATTCTTGTCATGTTGTTTACATATATTAGGGGCCAAGTGCTTTCTTCTTCTCTATTTCACTTTCCACGCATTTAGCTGTAAGGACTCATCGTGCACCTGGAGCAATTCGAAGCACCGACAGTCCCAAGTATACTCTTCGGCCATACGATTTTTAAATTTGCGCAAGTACAAAACTGGATCATGACTATTACGACAAAATCTTATCCAGCATCACTTATAAAAGCATCTCTCTAGCGTTTACTGTCGCAGAATTGTTTCAGTGGGAAAACAAATTTTTTTTCCTATAAAGTGAAATGATTTGTTGGTGCTGGAACGTTTTAATAATTTTCCTAGTAGTTTTTATCGAAAGATGCCTACCACTGCCGGACGTTATTAAAATCGGTAAAATCGGATAATTAAGTTTTCACCAATTGCCTTATTTAATTCGGAAAGTTTCTTGAGATTTACTTGTGCGTTTTGGACCCGATTTTCCAGGAGGACTATTCCACCCTACTGACAACAACCAGGAACTTGCATTCAAGTATGCCGTTGATAGGATAAATGCCGACAGACTAATCCTTCCCCGGTCGAAGCTAGTCGCTCAAATTGAAAGGATTTCCCAACATGATAGCTTTCATGCGTCGAAAAGAGGTAAGTTTATGCAAATTTAGCAGATTATTGTAATGGCTGCGGAGAAATCGTGAGAATCCGCGGCTCGGGGCGATAGTGTGATTTTAAGTGCTTTAGACACGGCTTATGAATGTGATTTTGAAAATGAATGTGTCCTATATAATTCATATAACTTTTCTATTTAAACGAAAAATTCTCGTCCCACCACTTTTGCGTTTAATGCCCCGGGGCTTATCATAATTAACACAGTTCTGGTCTATTAAATGCAAGGACTTTATTACACTTTGTCATTTGCATGTATGCAAAAAAATAAGGATTTAGTTGAAAGGGCGCGCAAGATTGGAACTGTTTATGTTGCTTGTATTGTACCCAATTATGTCTATTGTACGAATTGTATTTATTAAAGAACAGAACGATGTACAGTCTGCAATTATACTCTGTGCTAATTTATGAGATTTAATTTTATAATTTAATGTGGCCTGCATATAGCATCTAAGTACCACTAATTATTTAAGCGTAACCCTCTTACTAGAAATCATATTTGGTTTTCAACAAAACATCATTATTTTGCATATTTGAAGACTTTTGCAAAAGAACACATTTGTGTACATTAATTTTATTTTTCAAAATATAATAAGAATCAGGAATTCAGTGATACATTTCTTTTTAAATTTTATTTTAAGCAACTAGTACTAGTCTAATTAAAAATAATTTTGAAAACCGTTAATAATTCTTTCGTTTTAATATACTGGTTGTATTTACTTAAAAGTAAAAATTAAAAATACAGCTTTAAGGGTAAATTGTAGATAACAGTAGTAATTCTATATCATTATGAATCTTTGCAATAATATTCTCAAACGCAAAAGTCTATTTGCGAAGAAAATAAGTTGAAAAAACAACAAATATGAAATGAATAAAATAATCTAATTAAATGAATATATAAGTCTTCCTTAGCATTATTATCTAAGTATTGTAAATTTTTAGTCTGCCATCTGCTTGGATTAGGAGTTGCAGCAATTTTTGGTCCACAATCTTCCTTGACGGCCGGACATGTTCAAAGTATATGCGATACAATGGAGGTGCTTAATTCATTTTATTAATTACTAACTTTTACAATCAGCACTTTTTTAGGTACCTCACTTGGAAAATAGATGGGATTATAGGCTGCGTAGAGAAAGTTGTTTAGTTAATTTATACCCTCACCCAAGTACTTTGTCAAAGGTACACTAATTGTTTTCAAGCTTTAAAACTATCATTCAAATTTAAATTAATTGGATAGGCATACGTCGATATTGTGAAAGCATGGGGATGGAAATCATTTACAATTATTTACGAAAACAACGATGGTCTGGTTCGACTTCAAGAACTACTGAAAGCTCATGGGCCATCGAGCTTCCCTATTACAGTTAGGCAATTAAGTGATTCTGGTGATTACAGGTATAACTCATATTTCATATTATTTTAAATAAAAAAATGAATCCAATAATTTGTAGACCTCTTCTGAAACAAATCAAAAATTCAGCTGAAGCTCATATTGTTCTTGACTGTTCTACTGAAAAGATTTATGAAGTACTTAAGCAGGCACAACAGATTGGAATGATGAGTGATTATCACAGCTACCTCATTACATCCTTAGATTTGCACACGATTAACTTGGATGAATTCAAATATGGTGGTACAAATATAACCGCTTTTCGCCTCATAAATGCAAAAGCCGTGTTGGATGTTGTTAGAACATGGAATATTGATGACCATGGTACTATGGTACCGGCCAATTTAACATCGATTAAGGTATTTCGCATTTTATTGTTATTTTGCACAATTCATTAAATTTTATATTGAAAATATATTTTTTTAATTTTTCACTTCAGGCAGAAACGGCGTTAATGTATGACTCTGTTCATCTTTTCGCGAAAGCCTTACATGACTTGGACACTAGTCAACAAATCGATATACAGCCTTTATCGTGTGATGGAGAAGATACCTGGCCACATGGCTTCAGTTTAATTAACTATATGAAAATTGTTGAAATGCGCGGCCTAACAAATGTTATAAAATTTGACCATCAAGGTTTTCGTACTGATTTTGTTCTAGACATTGTTGAACTTGCGTATTCAGGTATTAGGAAAATCGGCATATGGAATTCGACTCAACTGAATGGAGTAAATTTTACAAGATCATTTGGTGATCAACAAAAAGAAATTGAGGCAAATTTAAAGAATAAAACGCTTGTGGTTACAACAATATTGGTAAGTTAAATGTTGTAAATTTATTCTGTTTTTTATAAAAACAAAAATACTTTTTGGCGGCAGCCAGAAGGAAAAGGTAGATTTCAATGTAGTCATTAAAAAACGAAAAAAAATTCCGAGGAGAAGGGGAGAGGATTTTGCTTATTTATGCATAATGAGGTCAATAATTCAGTTGAATTTGTAAATGCAAACAATTGGTGAAAGAGATTAGGGACTGCACTTTCTTTTTACCATTCTTCTAGACACGATAGAGTATCGGCAATTTTTTATTGACTCTTTTGTTTTCAACACTATAGCACTATAGCACTGTTGTTCGAGCTTTCACGATCCACCCTCACAAAGTATGCCTTAAAACATCCCCTCTCTTATTAATATTAATATATGATATTAATATTAATATCAAAAATACTTATTATGATTCTGTATGCAACTGATACAAGAAAAAAATATGAATTTAGATTAAACAGTTCAAAGCCATTAAAATGGCTTCGAGTCCTGTAAAAGTTAATATACATATTTCAATTAAATTTTGCGTATATATTCTTTGGGTTGAAATCACAAAATATTTTAAAATTAGTCCTTTAGTGCAGGTAGTAGAGAATGTTCTTCTTTCTAGTATTCTTAGGACCTTCAAGAAAATATTTCTTCAGGCTACTCTCGTAAATTTAATTGGTAATGACTGACAATACAATTTGATTACAACAGTGTAAAGTAAGTCTCGTTCGATACGCGATTTTACGATTACCAAAATTTCGTTCCCACTCTACTGATCTAAGACTAAGTGTCGTTAATTGGAATGCATATAAATAAATAAAACAGTCATCACTAGCTAAGCAATAAAACACAAATTATCTATATTATATACCAACAATTTTTCCTTCCTAACTAAACTCCCCAAGTTTTGAATATGAACCAGATAATGTTCCAATAAATGATATTTTTGCTATTTTTGATATTAATCATCTTAAATTAACATTTAGAAAATAGTAATGGTCGGGAGCTTAAATGACTTAGTCTCTCGAGGTTAGTGCAGACCACTTAAAAATTCAGATAAACTAAAAATCTTGTATTTCTCACCATAGTAGTGTCGCCAATATTTGCCAAAATATTTAACTTTGATTTAGAACCTTGTTAATACCAGGTACATATTTTTTGGCAGCATAATTTGACAATGTATAATATTATTCAATTGTCAAGCAAAAATTTACTTATTATTTCAGTATTTTAATAAAAACTATATTCCTCTAACTACCTTTGTTACTTGCCTCAATCTTTATCAAAACTGTGTTTAAAATAGCACTACTCGTTTTCTTTTGTAAATAAATAATTTTCTTTAAACAAGCTTCAACATTCAAACTGTTGGATAAGCTTTTGATATCGAGCACTTTGAAATTTTGAAAATCAGACTTGATATTAATCATTAGTACCTCCGAAAACGTTGGTAATAATAATTTTTTTCAAAACACAAATTCAGAAAGTAATGTACCATTTCTGCAAATAAAAGATGAATAAATAGTGTAAATTTTTGCATCACGCTACAATGGACAGATAAAATAAGATTTTTAGGTACAAAAATTATTAATTTGTGAAAACAAAATACGTCCGTCTAATGCAGTATAGTAGGATTTCGGACAAAAATACGAAATGGTATTATTTACAAAAAGTAAGAATCAAATTATTGCAAATTTGGTTTTAATTAACTTGTTGTGATATATTTGATCAATTATGAATTTAATCAATTATGAAAATTAATTAATGATATATATGACGTCATTTTAACTTCTGAACGATTTTATATATAAAATTTAAATTGAATTTATTATTAGTTGGAAATCCAAATAGATTGAGTAAACATGCAAATATCAAGGAAAAATGTCGAAAATATTAAAACTTACCCTATGCAATATAAAAAATTAAAAATATTTCAAAATTGATATAATGTGGAACATTTATGATTCAATACACATTTAATTTATCTTTTTAATTAACGCTTATTAGAGTGCTCCGTACTGCATGTTGAAAGAATCAGCTGACAAGTTAAGTGGAAATGACCAATTTGAAGGATATGCTGTTGATTTAATCCATGAAATCTCAAGATCCCTGGGATTTAATTACAAAATCAGGCTCGTTCCGGATAATTCTTATGGAAGTCGCAATAAAGAAACAAAGTAAGTGCAAAATAAGTAATTTAAATTTCTCTATAGATTTATAAAGGTAAATATCTCATTAACACAGAGAATGGGATGGAATGATAAGAGAATTACTTGAGCAGCGAGCAGATCTAGCTATAGCTGATCTTACCATTACTTTTGAAAGAGAACAGGTGAAATATTATCTAATTTTAATTGATTAAGCTTAACAGGACATTAATTCTCTTTTTTGTAGGTTGTTGATTTTACAATGCCTTTTATGAATTTGGGTGTTTCAGTTCTCTACCGGAAACCAGTTAAACAGCCACCCAATTTATTTTCATTCCTCTCACCATTGTCCTTAGATGTTTGGATATACATGGCCACCGCATATTTGGGAGTTTCTGTTTTGTTGTTTATACTTGCGAGGTATCTTAATTATTAATTGTTTACCTATTTAAAAATTATAATTTAACGTCCTCCAGATTTACGCCTTACGAATGGCCTGCTTACAATGGTACTCATGGGGAAAAAGTAGAAACTCAGTTTACACTTTTAAACTGTATGTGGTTTGCTATCGGATCTTTGATGCAACAAGGCTGCGATTTCTTACCAAAGTATGTTAACTTATCTTAGTAATTTTACTTTTTAATTCAAGCTTTTTACTAAAATTATGTTTTTACGAAATTTTCCATTTAATCATTTTAAGTACACTATCGCCGTAGTTGTATGCTATAATGCCATCATAATATTGTATCGCCGCTAAATATATCTATCTAGTACACTATGTTAAATGCTTATTCAAAATTTTACACCGCTAGAATTGTTCATCACCATTATCATTAATTTTCATCTAAGGGCTCTTTCGACACGCATGGTTGCTGGGATGTGGTGGTTTTTTACATTAATTATGATATCATCGTACACTGCAAACCTTGCAGCTTTCCTTACTGTCGAGAGAATGGATTCACCAATTGAAAGTGCGGACGATTTGGCGAAACAAACGAAAATTAAGTATGGAGCTCTAAAAGGTGGGAGCACAGCTGCATTTTTCAGGGCAAGGGTTTACTTCAACTTAAAAATAATTTGTTCGTTTAAATAATCATAGGTTTTTTTAGGACTCAAAAATATCCACTTACCAACGTATGTGGTCATTTATGGAGTCAGCGCGGCCATCTGTGTTCACTTCGAGTAACGTAGAAGGTGTCGAAAGGGTTATTAAAGGGAAAGGTAAGAGTAATTCAGTAAGATCACAGTAAGTGTACTTTTGAATCTTTGACTTAATGTTTATCATTTTCGATTGATCTAATTATAAGACACTCTGTATAAAACAAATTTTTTATCTGCTATTGTATTTTAGGAAGTTATGCATTTCTGATGGAATCCACATCTATTGAGTACGTGACGGAGAGAAATTGCGATTTAACTCAAGTTGGAGGAATGCTTGACACTAAAGGATATGGAATAGCTACACCACAGAGTGAGTTTTCGTATTTTATTAATTTTTAGTTATTCATGCCACATTTCTAAAGAAAGGTAATGCTAATGGAATCATCACAATGGTCTGCCATAGCCTATTTTTTATTTAAGTTTAATACAAACCGAAGACATTATACATACAATGTAGAGAGCTCAGTTTTGAGTTATTTTTAATATTATTTCAAACAAATGACAAAAGTAAACGTTTTTTTTTATGAGGGTAATAATCCACTTTTATAATTTACCATCTACAAACATACAGATAAAAATCAGTGAAAAATTGTATTTTAAAATCCCACTTAGCTTTAAGTTTAAATTAATTTCACTTTGATGAAAAGTCCTAGTTTAAACTTAAAATAGCTTCGATTTAAAAATGAACATACTTTGAGAGTTCGATATGTTGAAGTAAAAATCTAGTAAAAATATAAATAGTGAAAAATCGTTATTTACAAAGAAACTTAAATTTAAGCGACGATATTTTAATTTCAAAAGCGAAGCTATACATTTTGCGTTTAGATTATATTTTTGAAATGATCCTATGATTCACTATCATAGCAAAAATGCTTTGATTTTTAGCTGATTTCTTCAATTTTAAGTTATTTTTTCTTTCAGCACAGAATATAGTCAAAATAGACAGTTTATCTTTAAAAAGAAAATCAATTTTATTCTAATTTTCCGTATATTTTAATTAAAATTAAATAACATTTAAGCACATACATACATTGTTTTAATAATACGCATCTTAAATAGACTGCAATATTAAATGATTTTGTAGACCTTTTTTAGACCTTGAGTTTTGTGAAATTGTTTACATGCATTTGGCATTATTCATGCATATGTTAAATTGATGGAATTTATTTTTTTAAACTATTTTTTATGATTGAAAAACGTTTGCACTATATCAGTTCATTCAGTTGGCCATAATTTAAGTTAGTGTACCATATAAATCGAATTAATTAAAAAAAGGGGATTACAATTTTATTTTATTTGTATAAAATACCACATTTTAATTAAACTATCCCTTTGAATTTTTGTTTAGACTCCCCATACAAAAATGCTATAAACGGAGTTGTACTAAAGCTTCAGGAAGAGGGAAGATTGCATATTCTAAAAACGCGTTGGTGGAAAGAAAAACGAGGTGGTGGCAATTGTAGGGTAAGTGAAAATTTACCAGCACTCCTAAGGTTTTCTGAAAATTCTGTTTCACTATAATAACACTACCCAACAAAAACTTTGTCTCCAAATATTTGGCAAATCACTTCTCTAGGATTTTTTCCGTAGATTATGAATTCGTAAATGAGACTGTTAGTACCGATCGTTCCATTACGTTTTCAAAAGAATGCCGTATTTTGGCCATTTCTGAAAAATCGTTTAAAATTAACGGATCAAGTAGCTTATAATTTTGCTCAAATGAAGTTGAAATCTTAAAAATACAAAATAATTTAAAACATTTGGAAATAATTAGTCAGTTTCACATTTTTCCATAAACTGATTATTTCATACAATAGATAGGTATAGCGCACACTTATAAAAAACTTGTTCGTCAAGATGTGTAAAAAGTTCTATAGAGATAAGTTGTATTCGATAAGCCTAGATTCAGCCTTTCCTTAAACCCACGTTACAAACTTCTATGATGAACTTTTATTTTCTAATAATTTTTTAAAAATGCCTAAAACACGGTTTTCTATATTATTTCCTTCTATTTTTCTCGAAACCGTGATGTGATGGAGTATTTTCATTTACGAATTCGCAATCTATGGAAAAAATCCTATAATAATGATTTGCAAATTTTTTACAGAGTAAATTTAATTTAATTTAAATTTAGAACGTAATTTTAAAATAGGAGAATGAGCTCAAAAATTGTAACTGATTCCAATTATCGTTTTAGGTTGAAGCATCAAAATCAACTTCAGCTGCAAATGAACTGGGACTAGCTAACGTAGGAGGAGTATTCGTAGTTCTAATGGGTGGAATGGGAGTGGCCTGTGTTATAGCTGTTTGCGAGTTCGTATGGAAATCGAGGAAAGTAGCAGTAGAAGAGAGACTTAGCGCGATTCTACATGATTAAAACGAAAATGAAAGCATCTTAACATCTTAAACTTAGTTTGGAAATTGAAGAATTGCTAGTATACAGCCTTTGTAAGAAATGTAATTGTTTGTTTCATTTATCTAGAAAACCTTACCTGAAAAGTTTATGGATCTACATAAATTTGTAACATCTTATATCGATATTACATATAATATGAGCATTATATTTTCGTATATTCGTGTATTTAGAATATATGTGCATAAAAATGCATGGAAAATTAGAAAAGTATACCTAGAAAATATATGTTAGGTGTAGTTGAGAGACAAACTAAAATATTTACATAAATGAAAAATCTATGTATGTCTTTCCTTCATAAAATGAGCAATTTTTAATAAAATAGATTGAATATGCTCATTTATTGTTAGTTTTTCGAAATTTCTTAAAATTCCTACTTTCAGTTCTGACGCCATACAATCAAATAACAATAAGAAAATTGATTTCAATAGTCTGATGTGTGGATGGCTGCCCTTTTGAAATAATGAAAACTTTTTTAACCGATTTCACAAAGAGGAGTTTATCATTTCCGATGGTTATTTTTTTTTTTACTTTGGATGGTGGGAATATTCTGTGAATTGCAATAAAATTACTATATGGGGGTTATTAATGTCACTGATGTCAAATCCACTGCTCTTTTGTTAGAGTTTAAAATATCGGATCCAAAATGGGGCCCCGCCTTATAATACTAAAGTTGGTTGAAATTTAACAGGCATATGTATGTAAATTCAACAGACATATGTATGTAAATTAAAACTTATTCGGAACCTAAGACTAAAAGTGCTGGGATAACGAATTTTTATTTTGGAAATCATATAGAATTACTGCTAACTGAAAAATTGAACACTAACTCTAACTGATCCTCTTTAATAATCTTTTCATGTGCGTAGTTTGGAATACGTGAACTACCCTAAACAATATTGTTATACTTATAGTATTACTCGGGTCGATACAATATTTGATAACATATTCCTAGCAATAACTTGTAAATATTAATGAAAATTATTATTAATTAAATATTACGTTCTCATATATTTTACACCAAAAAATTTCCCACCTGACTATATAAAGTACTCTTTCGTGTTCAACTGACCTTTTCGTGAGACCACTGCTTCACTTTTCTGAAATCAATTAAGGAGGAACTGTTCAAATGCCTATCTTTGCGAGGAAAAAGAAAGACTTCGATATTGATGTAGGCATTATTAATTTTTTATAACTCTTTCAAGGAATAAAAGCAATTTTCTGTACTAAGAAAGTCTCAGTACTTTTACGAAAGACTACGATGAAGTTATTGGCCTGTTGTTTTCTATTATTGTTCATTCAAAAAGCCTCTGGAAATGATTTTTCATCTTTCTTGAGTGCTAACGCATCATTAGGTCAGTCTTTGTTATTTATCAAAAAGTTTTTCGACAATAACAATATAATGCTCAAAATAAAACAAAAAAGGGAATATATCTATATGGATTATTTATTATTATAGCTGTTGTCATCGATAACGACTATATGCGTAAACTAAACATCCAAATTCTTACTCAAATTCAAAAAATTGTCGAAGATGTTGTTCGTGAAAATTTGCTAGTTGGTGGTCTTAATGTCAGGTACTTTACATGGGCATCAGTGCGGTTAAAGAAAGGTTTGTTAATTATTAAATACAACTTGAAGTTTACAAAACGTATTTTAAATACATACGGTTTACAAGAAATGTGAATCAATTTTATATTTGCATTGTGAAATATATTTTTTTTTGTTTACTGCAGATTTTATTGCTGCTATTACTGTAGCAGATTGTAAAACAACGTGGAAATTTTATGAAAATGCAGAACAAAGTGCAATTACGTTGCTTGCGGTCACAGAAGCTGATTGTCCACGGTTACCATTAAATCAAGCAATAATGGTAACGTATGAAATAACAAATCAAATATCTTGATGTTTTGATCCAAACAGATTTCAAATAAATCAAATAAATAAAAACTGATAGTGATATTTTCGTCAAAGCTAGTTATTAACTCTTAAAAGACCAGAATTATCTATCAAAATTTCTTTAGTTATAGTAATGAATATAACTGAACATGTAACTTGATTTGAATTTTATTAGAAGAAAATTTAATCATCAAATCCCAGAAAAATAATTTTACTGTTGAAATTTTTACATTTTGATTTTTTCTAATGTAGAAATCCATAACAGGCCCATCGAAAGAGCGTATACCATAGTGTTTCATAAAATAGTCGAAAAAGTAGATTTTGAGAAGTTTTTAGTTATAAGTGTTTTTTGCTTATATTTTCTTAATTTTGCCTCACGAAATAAATAATTTTATGAACTGACTCTACTCAGACCAATTCGTGAAAGTCAACTTAAATAGAACTTGAATTAAAACAACAACAACAAGCGGTACAACCGGTTCATATCCAGAACCTGCTAAGTACAAAAAGAATTTCCTTCTCCTCCAATTTACTTTCACCTGAAATTTTTTGAAAATCTAAGCATGAAAAATGTCGAGTACTTACGAATTTCCTTAGAGCAATCAAGAAATTTAATAATACAAATTTAAAAAATATGTAAAGTAAATAAATAAATTAGTTTTAAATAAAATGCAATATTTCGTTAATAAAAAACGTATTACTTCTTGATTTCCAAACATTTTACATTCATTGGACTCTTCTGGTATTTGAAATTATTTTTCTTGATGGTCGTTTGAAGATTAAAGAAATAAATATTACTGAGCATTTGCTAATTTTATTTCTATGCTACTCGAAAACGCTTACTATTTTACTCTTAACTACTTTATTCACTTTAAGATTCCAATAATTGAACGTGGGGAAGAAACTCCACAATTAGTGTTGGACATAAAAGTGCAAAAACTCCTGAACTGGAAATCATGTGTTCTTCTTTTCGATTCTTCAATTGGTGAGTTTTTTAACAATTCAGTTTAATGGTTACGTTTTTCTATTTCTAAAAAGTGATACAAATATTGAATAAGTCAAGTTTTTAGCATTTTGTACATTTTCTAAAACCAAATTAATTTCAGAAAGTAAAACAACACAAATTATCAGCTCACTAACTCACGATAGTGTAAAAAATATGTTCAAACCAATTGCTGTATATCTTTATAAAATTGAGGAAACTCTGAGGTATCAACAAAAACGAGGAGCAATTGAGGATGCGTTATCAAAATTTAGAAATATAAAAATGAACAAATTCGTAGTATTCTCATCTTCTGTGGAGGAAGTAATGGAAATAGCTGCAAAATTTAAAATGTTTAATGTATTCAACCAATGGCTATTTTTCTTGCCTAATACAACAGATCGCGTAAACGTATTTTCCTTAACTCAGGACATTAACGAAGGTTCGAACATAGCCTTTGCAGTTAATTATACTATAATCGGATGTCAGGTAAAATGGAAAATGGAAAAAATTAATCGGAAATATTTTTGGTAATATCGAAAAGTGTATTCCTTTCAGGAAACGATATTGTGTTCAGTTACAGAAATGGTAACTGCATTTGTTAGTGCACTTTCCAAAATCATTAAAGAAGAAACATCGATTTACGGTCAAATCTCAGATGAAGAATGGGAAGCTATAAGACTAACCAAAAAGGAACGACAAATAGAAATTTTGATGTATATAAAGGTGCTTAATTTGTTTAAAATAAGTTAATTAAAATTTAAAAAAAAAATTATATCACAGCGTTATCTGAAAGAAAATAGCAAATGCTCGGGATGTTCAAAATGGAGTTTCAAATCTCTTGAATCATGGGGCAAGAGTAGAACAATATACGAAAATAGCTTAGTGAAGTCAGGTGACTTTTCATGTTTTACAGAGTTAAATAAATAAAAATCATAACTACTATAGGCAAAAATAATAGTTTAAGCTTCAACTATAACTTTATCGACGTAGGCTACTGGAGTCCTATGTTTGGATTTGTTGTAAAAGACGTGTTATTCCCCCACATAGACCATAAATTCAGGAATATCAGTCTTAACATTCTTACTTACCATGTAAGTTATTGCCTTTATTAGTTATTAGATTTAACCTAAATATTTTAACTTAGAATCCGCCATGGCAAATAATTACAAGCAAAACTGGGACAGGAGAGGTTTTGGAATCGTCTGGGATTGTAATGGATATATTGAAAGAGTTGAGCAGCAAGTTAAATTTTAGGTAAATTCGTATTGTAGTAATTCTAATTCCTTCCAATTTAAAATTTTACTTATTTTTATTACTTTAAATTTCCTTTAACATAAGTTACAAATTGTACGATATGCGTGAAGAAGAATTTCAAGACAATGTAAGTGAAAACATTATACGTAGATATTTTATATTAATATGACACTAAAATTAAATAATATTTGGTCTTAAAGAGCTCCGATTTAGCTGGGACACTGACTCACTATGTTCCGAAGAAATTAACACAGCTTTTAATGGACAGTAGTGAGGTAAGAAAAGTTGTTGAGCTGATTTCGTTACGTTTAAAGACTAAATAAAATTTATTCTTTTGGATTCTTACGAACACTTACCTAGAGTTTGCTATATTGCCAAATTTCAATAATATTGAAACATACGGAGGCAAGATTGCCTCTTCCTCTTATCTATCCTGATAATTGCGAAATTTTAGCTTTACAAATCTAGATCAAGGTGGACCGGTGTTTTTTTTTTTTTGCGTATCTTCGCTAAATTTTGAAAGCGGGTTTTGCATTCAGTCTTTACAAAAATCGAAAAATATAATACCAATTTTCATGTTCATATATTTGGCCGTCATTTTGAAACCTTATCTTTATACGCATATAAATTAGCCTATATTTTAAATGGGAAGATATAGTACCTTCAGTTAAAAAATTAAAATTATCGAATAAATAGTTTCAGCGTAATTGAACAAGTTTAATGCCCTAAAAGTAGTCAGTTGGCTAAACAGAAATTGTACTTTGTAGAAGTCGTTTCACAAATTTAATTCTGCTCCGATGGAAAGAAAAAGAAAAGCAAATATTTGGAAACACAATTTAAATAGATATAAAAAAGAAAAAAACAAACAGATCAATAATTAATCAAGGCATTAATGATTAAAATTACTCTCCCCTATATTTTTTATTCTGATTTTGAGTAGTTTCTAAAATTATCAAATTCTATATCTACCAGTATTTTATGGCGGCTGCAGCTGCAACTATAGATGATAGTGTGGATGTACCATTTAACTATACAATTCCTATAAGTGTCCAAAAATACACCTTCTTATCAAGGCGACCCGATGAAATCAGTAGAATTTACTTGTTTACAGCACCGTTCAATCCTTTAGTAAGTAATATTTTTATTCACTAGTAAAAAATGTCTTGATAAGGAATTTTATTTCAGACGTGGTTATGTTTGGTTTCAGCTATTATCATTGTAGCTCCTATTCTCTATGTTATAAACAAACTTGGACCATTAGAATCGTTACAAACAGTTGGACTTTATAAGTTAAAAAACTGTTTTTGGTATATTTGCGGAGCACTTCTTCAACAAGGTGAGCTTATTCCGAATAAATCCAATGTTATTACTTTTCCAAATAAATATTTTATAGGTGGATTGTACCTTCCTAAAGCAGATAGTGGACGTGTTATTATTGGAGTTTGGTGGATTGTCGTAATTGTTCTTGTAACAACTTATTGCGGAAATCTAGTTGCCTTTCTTACCTTTCCAAGGTTTCATCCGGGTATAAATTATTTGTTTGAAACATTCGAACACAAAGATGTTGTAACGTATGGCCTTCGCAATGGAACCTATTTTGAGAAATATGCAGCAGTAAGCTGGATGTTAATTAAAATTTGTAAAATGAAATGTTTACATGGATAAATGTGCATTATTTATTTTTAAAAAAAAATCTAACATATTTTGTTATTAGGGATCTACAAGAGCAGATTTTAAAAAATATATGAAGAAAGTAACACTCTATAACAATTCAACCGGTGAAGAGATCGATGCTATTAAAAAGGGACATCGTGTCAACATAGATTGGCGGGTTAATTTACAACTTAAAATTCAATATGAATTTGATAAGAAAAAGGATTGCCACTATATTCTAGGTAAGATGAGGGCTGCACTGTATTAAACAAATATTTTCTATTTTAATTACTTTAGGGAAAGAAGATTTTATTGATGAACGAATTGGATTAATTTTGCCACCTAAAAGCCCATACCTAGAACTCATTAACGATGAACTGAAAAAACTCCATCAAATGGGATTTTTGGAGAAATGGCAAAAGAAATACTTACCTTCAACAGATAAGTGTAAAATACAAAGCCAAACCAGACAAATAACTAATCACATGGTAAATTTGGATGACATGCAAGGATGCTTTTTAGTATTGTTACTAGGTATGATTTGTTTGGCTTAATAAGTTTTGAATTGAATTCTAAATAAAGATCTGCAACAAAAGTTTTACGTGAAGTTCCGCTGAGAAGTTTGCAGCAGCTTTGAGTTTTTTTTTATAGGCATCACCTATAATAAACTCTACATTTCAAATTTAATAAATTATGTTAAATTCTCAGTGAAAGATTATTTTTACATTACAATCTGTTATTTCGAATTTTGTACCTGAATTGAATAATTGAGCAGTTTATTTTAAAATTGGGGCAAGTTCATTATTCAAAACGAATACTTACTTAATTATTACGTAAATGTAAGTCTAAACAAGAAGTCCAATTACCCTAATTTCAAAATAAATCCTTACAAAAAATATATACCGGTTTAAGAAACGAAAAAGCAGATTTGTGAGGGGATAGAGCTATTGCATCGTATTACAACATTGTTTTCTTGTTGGAATAACAAAATCTTTTTAAATTTGTTAGGTTTCATGATTAGTGCAGTTTTTATACTTGGAGAAATATGGATTCATCGCTGGTATTCAATTAAAAAGGCAAAGCAGAAAGAGTTTTCAAATTAAGCACATATTGTAACGGCTTTTTTATAATAAATAAATATGCAAACTAATTCTTTCTTCATTGAGTTTTTAATTTACATTGTTTTTATTAAGCCATTTGATTCAAGAAATCATCATAGAAGAGAACAATTTTCTGAATGCTGCAACACATTCAACGCCGTCTTTTATAGCTGAATTCAGACATTTCTTTTTATATGTAATCGTACCATGTATGTTCTAATAAAATTGCTATTCGCTCATAAAAAGAGTAAGCTAATTGAACTCAATTATATGCAACGTTTCCTAGCAACTAGACGATTCGTTCTGTTTTCTGTGACATTATTACAGCCAAATAATGAGCAAGCGGATTTAAAAGAAAAAAAGAAATTGAAGATAAAAAAGGAATAACCTTTAAGAATTTATTGCCTTTTTAAGCAGAGTTAGCATTTGGACCACGACGGCGACCGAATCCTTGTACGACATTTACGAAACGCCTGTTATACTGTATCCTCCTCTTCGCACGTCCGGTCTTCTTCTTCTTCTTTTCTTGTTTCTCAACTTTTGGTGTCTGTCCCTTTACTTTGCCAGCACGAGCCAGAGAACCGTGCACTTTACCACCGAGAAGTGGAACTGTTACATCCAATTCGAATGAAGGGAGCATGTTTACAGAGACATCATTGCTGAAAATAGCGCCGCCACTGCTCAGGGTGATGTCCTGGCAGTCGACTCCTTTCCTTTCGGAGATTTGGTCCTGTAATATGAGTATTTGGAAAAATTATAAAGTGGAAATTAAAGTATAATTATTTAAAAATTGAATTGCATCTCATTCTACTCTTATTTTTGCATACAATTCAGCTGTAGTATTACGGTCATCGAATAAAAGCGCTGAATTACATGTATTAATTGTGTCTTATATAGCTCTAGAATCAAGTTCGCTGAGTCTAATTATTATAATTTTTTATCTTAGCTAAATTGCATGTAACAATTTTGATAAGAAACATTTAAGTAATTCAGCTATGGTTTTACCTAATAAAAAGTTTTTAGTGCTACAATTATATGAATTTAATTTCTTCAACAAAATGTCAATGGTTTTTGTCAAGCTTTGTTGCTATTATTTATTTAACCTATACTACGCAAACCGGGACATTTGTGCCTGAGCACAAACAACTTTAGAAACTACAAAATTACCTACACACAAAAGTTCACAAGTTTGTCATGGTTTTATTTAATCCCATTAAACCAATATTGGACCTTTTAATATTTTTAAAAAGACTTTTAAGAGATTTTAAACCGAAATGAAATTATTAGTTAAAGATTAAATTCAGTCAAGCATATTTGAAGCACAACCTGAAGTTGTGATACCTGGCTATAGAAGTTGCAAACACGAATTTTAAAGTTAAAAATATTGATCTTACTACTAAGGACTGGGGAATTCAAGTAGGTAGTTTATTTCAGTGTGTTTACTTTGGCGTAGGCCTTTAATGAAATTCTCATATATTTTCTAAATCTTTTAGACTCAAATGAAGTAGGTCACTGCGTAAGGGACAAGCAATAGAACCTCTGCATACTAAATTTAACATATATTCTCTAGATAAACTTGCAATCTTCTCAATAGTAAAACTTGGTTTTGTCCGGAAATCAAACTCTACCACAGCATAGTTGTAAAAGCTAAAAATTACATGGTTAATATTTATCCGTGCTTAACTTCAGCAAACTTACGCAAAGAAATTTGTAAATAAAACGTAATTTCGCAATTTGATTAGACAAGACTAAAATTTTTGTCAGCAAGACAACGGATAGATAGGAGCCGCATTGTCAATATTTATTTACACCGCATTACACAACTCACCTTAATATTTTGAATGGTAGCATCACTAGAAACCTCAAAGGTTTCGATTTCATCAAAACCGCGCACGAACAGCTGCATTTTGTGATTCTGCAAGAAAATGACAAACTTTAGAACACGTGTGAGCAGTAATCACCCACAACTTGTAATTGGATTTGTGACCAAAACTTTAATTTCTATGTTTAAATGTATGCTGTACGTAATTTAAAATTTGTCACAAAATATCCGCAAACATAAAATTCTTTAAAACTCATATCTTTCGCAAAATTGTTCAACAACCCACCTTTATTTCACCGCGAACGTCCGAAAAAGAAAGATGGCTGATTCTGGTTATTCGATTTCCAGACTTTCGAGTATCGAATTTATATCCGAAAAAGGCTTAGTTCAGAATTTTTAATGTGGGCATTTTTAACAAGTTATTTAAGATAATAGAAAACGAATTTTGTTTGTGATTTAATAAAACAAAACAGGTGGAAACGAATAGTGTAAATTGCTTATAAATTAAATACTTATACTAAAAATTGTTTGTAAAAAGTATCCAGAGGTCCTCATGGTAGTTTGAATGAAAGCTTTTACTGTCAGATCGGTTTGTCAAAAAATGCGCGCCGGCTGTCACGAAGTGGAAGTATATTCGCAACAGCTGCTTTTTTATTTAAATCAAACAAATTTAAAATAAGGGAAAAGCCAAATATTGTACAGTGGCCGGAAATGAAATTGAGTTGTTAAAGCGAAAGATACTTAAAAATTGTAGCAACGGCGGCCGCAATTAACGCTCGAAGAGTGTAAAAAGGTTATGTTTTCGGTGCAATGAGTCGAGAAGCATCATTCAGAGTGGGGGACAACTCCTTCACCTCCAAGCGAGGCTTAATTCGGACGAAGGAACTCTACAACAAACAGCTAAATGACAGCGTCCCCGATATCGATATGTCAATCACCTTGGCGCCAAGCGAAATCAAGCGCCTCTTGAACAGGAGCAACTGGTCGAATACGTCGCTGGAGCAGAGCAGACTTTTTAAGGATTCGTTTCAACACATTGACCAGGACGAGGATTCTGGAGGGATTTTAGCCCTCAAGGAGAAGGCAGACTCAATTTTTACACAATTCCTGGAGGTCCTCCACAGCCGCACGAATGAGACTGAAGTCTTTGACACCATCCAGGACCTCATCCAGATCTGTTCGGGGGTCCTAGAGGAAATTGTGAAGGAAGAGAGGAAAGTCAGCGAGAAGTATCTGGGCGAGGGGCACAACTGGTTGAAAGAGGAATGTAACACCTGGAAACTTCTCTATGCCCTGTATAAGGACCGCATCATCGTTCAAAAGGAGGACATGGAGACGGATGTCCCCTCCTTTGGCGGTTCAGAGAAGGAGGTCGTAAATCAATTGTACTCAAGTAAGTTAAGATGCCCTTCTGTAAAATAGCCCACATCCATTTATGTATAACAAAATTCAAAATTGTTGCTCTTTTCTTCAAGTTTTAATATTTTTCTAATATTAAGAACTAAAAATTTAGATAAATACTCTTCAGGTATTATTCTTTAAGTGAAAACAATGTCTGGTAGCGGCCGCTTTTTATTCCGAGAATTTAAGCTACCAATCTGAAATTTATTATGCATATGTACGGTTTTACCGAAGAATTTTGACATGCTTTTTAAAATTCAAACTAATGTTTGAGTATACATTTTTAAAACCTTTTAGATAATACTTTTTATTTTAAGAAACTTCCATTACTTTCCGTTAGTATTAATTACTTGGGTTTCTAGGAGTGACCCTCATTTCATCAAATTTAATTAAAATAACTCCTGTAAATCATTTATTTGTTGTGTTAATTTTGAATCATACTAACATTTTTCCTAATAGTGTACAATCGAACAGAGCGAAAAGTGCGTTATTTTTATTTTTAAATACAATTTATAATTGATCCCGATGCCCGCTTGTGAAAAATTTATTTATTTATTTGCTTTGCTTTAAAAAGAACACTAAGCCAAAAATAAAATACAAGAATAAAATATAAAGAAGTTAAGGTACCCACTTGAAAATTATACCGTCACCTCTTATGCTTAAGCTGATTTTTGTAGTGTCAAGGACATTATTAGTATACTACGATACGAGGATGGAAGAGCCGATTCCACACGAAGGCGGAATTGGGCACGCAAAACGAATGCACATCCGCTTGAGTATGTAATCGTCTATTCCCTGAGTGCCGTATGCTTATATTACGAGTGCAGGAAGCCGATAATTTCATGCGAAACGCCTTCAATTTGGGAACAAACCTGTCTGAAAGGAATTTACATGTTTTGGATAAAGTTTTCGTAAAATTCTTTCAAATTTATTTTAGTTACTTTTGATTTTAATTAGTTTTTTCACACAAAACTAAAAATCCAACCCAAATTCAACCAGGCATAGTTGTTTTATTTGCCATTTAACTTGCGACAGAAATAAAGTTGGCTTAGCTAAGTATTTACTTGACAATACGACAAAATTGTTGATAATTAAAATAAAAAAATTTTAAAACTAATTTTGAACTGGTGTTTTTCCACGAGATTTTATATTGTCTAATGTTTGCCACATCTGCTCTTCTCCTAAGAAATTTTCTAAGTTCTTGAAAAATCTCATTCTTTTTAAAGGAGTAATCACATTTTTAATACTAGAACTACCAAAACCAGTCAATTTGACTGGTACTCAATTTCCTCCCTCATTTAATTGTATATTTTTGAAATTCTCTTCTGAGTTATGCCAAAGTTTAATAGAATTGAGAATTACGACATATTCAAAAACATTTTTCATTAATAATTATTAATTCAAATTTGAAAGCATATTAAATTAAAGGTGCAGAAAGTTGTTAAGATTACAGACTTTCGCGCCGGTAGTTCTAGTGTTAAACCCCTTTATGTTAACTGTTATGCTATGTTGTTGCCAGCAATTTAAGAAATTTATAATGTTGTCTCTAAGGTAGTCAGGGTTTCCTACGTGAACGAAAGTTTAAATCTTGTAGAAATAGACCGATATATGGATTTGTATCTGCCGAAATTTGCCTATATATTCTAAAACTTGATCGAGAATCGATCAATGCACAATATTCTTTTAGCCCTTCAGTTATAGTTTTTTTGCCACTTATTTGCATCTCCTGTCGTTAATTCCCTACAATCATATTCTACCGAATAAAATGAGTAACTTTTGCAACAATTTTTCTTCATGGAATTTTCCAAAAATTTAATGAGCAAGCGGCTAAATGAGTTAATTTATTTATTTCAGCAAACGCTAATCTCCGAGAATATCAACTTGTTGTAGATTGGTTAGAATCGTGCGCCCTCGAAGAAAAGGGCATCCAAGCTGCACATTTCTCTGATCGTACTGTGGGATGGGAGAACACCTTGTTCCAGTTGCAAAATCCGAGTGGAATTGCTTTCGGTGGAGGTCAAGAAATAGTCCAGAGCATGGACCCAGATGCTCCTATTCGAGAAAAACGGCCCCTCCATCCTTTGGACATGGAGGATCAATCGAGGTTAGTTAAGCACATTTTCCTCGAAATTCGACAGGGACGTATTGAAGACGCAAAAGCCCTGTGCGAGTACTTTGGGCAACCGTGGAGGGCAGCTCTCCTCGAGGGTTGGCGGCTCTATGAGGACCCCAATAATGAGTCAGGAAATGTTAATGAAAAGCTGCCTATTGAGGGGAATCCTCGAAGAGATTTGTGGAAGAAATGCGCCTGGATGATGGCCGACAGTAGTAAATTCGATGTTTACACTCGAGCAATAGCTGGAGCTTTGTGTGGTCATTTGGAATCTCTAATCGCAGTGGCTGAGAATTCCTGGGAAGACCTTCTGTGGGCGTACATGAAGGTGCAAATCGACATAAGGGTGGAGAGCGAGATTCGGTCATGCTGCATGAAAAACTACCTACCAATGCCCGACAGATATTGGAACAACAAAATGACTCTAGAACAGATTTTCGAAGAGTTATCAGTGCATAAGAACTTGAATGTTCGCACTGCGGCGGGGAGTATTACCTGTTTTATACAAAAGTTTTTGATCCTCGATAATATTTCAGAGTTGTTAGAACAGATGCTTGCATGGATCGAAGAAAAAAAACTATCGCCGCATATGCTGCGGTTTCTGACCCACATAGTCCTTTTTATGCGCCAAATTGGGAAAGTAGACAGAGAGGACGTTGCGGACAGAATAATAAAGGCCTACGTAGAGTGCCTGATCGAGTTTAAGGATCCACAATTGATTTCATTCTACGCAGCTGCCTTACCTGGTGAAATGCAAGTTCTACTCTACTCTAAGTATTTGGAAGGAGTCACAGAAAAACCGGCTAGAGCAGCAGCTCTTGAAGAAGCGTTGGCAGCGGGTTTAGACGTTGAAACTATCACATATAACACGGTGGAGAATATCCGCAATAAGCAGCCCCTTGCTGCTGAGGAAAACTTGCAAACAGAAATGAGTGAGCTCGATGAAGAGAAAATTTCAGCCCTAGAGTGGCTAACTTTTTATCCCCAACAAAGGGCGGAATTAGTCTGTCAGGCTAATGCAATGATTCGAACCTTCCTTGCGGAACATAAAATTGAGTGTGTCAGGAAAACGTTTAAAATGGTACCTCAAGACTCGATTGAGCAAATTATAGCCACCTACGGATCCAAGGACGATTTGCCTTGCAAGGAAGAGTGCAGTATTAAGGAATACCTGTGTCATCAAACTTACTTGGCTGCGATAGACGGTTTTAACGATTGGATCCAATTATACCACAACAAGCCGAAAGAGCCTCAGACTGCAAATCCAGGGGCCAACTTTACAGAGCGAATTGCCTTCGAGCACAAGGAGCAGACCTACAGAGCGGAGGTTGATCGCTGGAACATGAATCTAGATGAGCAATCAAAGAGTAAGAAGTTCTACTATACTTTCATTTAAGGGAAAATTAAAATTAATATAATTTCAGCAACTCGAGATCTTCTGTTCAACGTTCTTCTCTTCCCGGATAAAGGATGGCTGATTGATCCCGACACCGCGAAGGATCTGCACGATGTTGATCCGACTGTATGGAGTAATCGACTGGTCCAGTTGGACAGCATCCGCAAGCTGTGCATCCCCGAAATTGTTCTCCTCCTCCATCAGGTGCTCCAGCTGTCCGGGCAGTACAAGGAATGCATACGACTCGCAGACGAGCTGGCTTCAGAACAGCGACAATTGTACAAAGTCTACTCGAAGCACAAATTAGCTGAGGTACTTTCGAAAATTGCGGAATCATCGTTGGCCTTAATGAATGAAAAATTGGATCCATGGGGGTATACTGCAACGGTTTAATATTAGTTTATTTCAGTTTTTGTTTTATGTTTTTCCATTTTCAGTATAATAAACATTTTTCTAACAATTCAATCATGTTTTATGTCAAAACTCTCATTTCCAAATATTTTTTATATTCTAGGTTTGCTAGTTGTTCTCTTCAAACATTTTTGATCCAAGCATAGCCCACTTTTAATAATTTTCATTATAAAAATGTTCACAATAATATTTGAAATAAATTAATTAAAGACAAATATTTCATTCGACTTAAGGGGTTTGTCGGATGTTACGATTATTTGTTTATGCCGTTTTAGAGATTTTCTTTGATAAACCATAAAAGTATTCACTTTTAAAATTTTTACTACATATTTTATAATAATTTAGAATTATAGAAGAAGCTAAAACGCACAGTAGAATCGACATTACACTTCTGCACTTTTGTCGTGCAAACTTTTTTAATTTTTTCAAATAAATTTGAAAACTTGAGTTTATGGTGGAATTAAATAACATCAACATTTTATTAAGTTTTAAATTTTTGTTGATCCCTACGTAGCCAAATTCCTCTTTATTACCTTCGTCAGGCCTCTCCTTGAATATGCTTGCCAAGGTGTGGTCACCATTTCAATCCAATCGAATCAATAGGATTGAGGCTGTCCAGCGTAGGTTCCTTCGCTTCGCTTTACGTGACCTTCCCTGGTCTGATCATCAAAATCTTCCCCCCTACGAAAACCGTCTCTTACTGATCAACTTGCAGCCCCTGTGGAAGCGACGGGACCTTGCCGATATTACCTTCATTCATCAGCTGCTTACCGGTGAGATTGACTGTACTTCCCTACTCCAGCGGATCTCCATTTACACCAATCCTCGTAAACTCCGTTCGGCACCTCTCTTTCGCACTGCTTATCACCGTACCAACTATGGACTTTCTGAGCCTCTCACCCGTATGCTTCAGAAAGCCAACTCCCACCCCTTTTTTGACTTTCACCTGAGTAAATCTTCTCTCAGGAATGCCCTTAATTCCTCCTAATGTTACCTGTTTTCTTTTTTCTTTTCCATCTATCTTCTCATGTGCCTTATCATTCCCGCTCTCTAATTTTAATTTATTATTATTTTTTACCTTAATTTTAATCTTTTTTGTTAATTAGTTTTAAATTTATTGTAGCTTGTAATAAGCGATAAATAAATAAATAAATACCGCTATTATTTCGAAAAACTGAATTCGTTATATTAATTTTATATGTATTTATTTGGGATACTGTATACACAAAAGATAAGGAAAATTCCATTCAAGGCAATTTCCTTTCTATCCCTCTTCTTTTCCCGCCTTTTTAAATGTTTTGGTAGAATTTTATTAAAAATTCATTTATTTTCTCTAATTAAATCACAATAGGATAAATTTAAATTAAATTTTGCCTCAAGCAAGTGTACGAGAAATTCAGAATATTGCTATATACCGTTATTATTGTTTATACTTTCAATAAAGTCAAATTCATTCGTTTTGCATTATTAACTATTTAAATGCGTATACGAATTAAAAAAAATATGAAAGCACAATTATAATTGAAAGAATTGAAAGAATTTCTTTATCTTTAATAAAAAGTTGAATTAGTCTCATCTCATAGTATAGTACTAGCAATGGCTAAAGAGGTCGACCTTTTTACAAGAATTATTTTTGATGAGATTTTCCTTCAGGCTCTCAACGGGCAGTCCTTTGAGTTCCTTTTTTATCCTTGTAACGCAAAACGAGCGAGTTAGAGTAGAGCCTGAGAAGAACACCAGGCAAGATGTATATAATTCAACTAGTAACATTGCATGGATATCAAAGAATTTACTCTCCAAAACTCTTCTATATGCGTTCTATACACCTGCGTTCTGAGATATGCTATCGTTATTTTAAGTAAAATGTAATTTTGTCGGGATCTTAATATATCCGGAACAATTTTGTTCCCTTCTTATGCTTAAATTATAAGTTCACCCTTTTTGGGTAGTTTAATGATTTTTCTCTCTTATATACATATATATGATATATTTTGGAATTAGAAAGAAAATAAGAGTCCTAGACTTTCCCCGTGGAACTATCCTAGTGGGTTTCTTATTAAGCCTTACGAAAGGAATAAATTACTTGACAACATGTCTAACCTTTTACTATTTGAATCGAATTTTTCCATTCATAAGGATAATCATTCTGGGTATTCATAGATGAAACTAGCGGCTTCACATGTGGCCAATTGTCCCAAAAAAGCCTCTTCAGTATTCACAAATAATGTAAGGTTGTAAGGTTAGGCCCTGAACAGTTTTCCATTTGACCCAATATTCGCGCGCTCAGCACATCCTCTGCCCGGAGGACGCGGAACGACTAAAAGATACGTACTCGTATTATGAAAAAACCCTTTTTTTTTTGGAAAATGCAAAGAAAGAACGAAGAGACAATCATTTCGCCTCATCCTGGGCAAATCCCTGGAGGGGTCGCCGATATGAAACAGTCTTGGCGGAATCCTGATAAAGCTTTTATAAAAAATAAATTCCACATTTATGTCCCAAGGTGCGAAGGATAATTTATGCGAAGGCAGAACCATTTCAGGAACCGCATGAATAAGTTCAGGATGTGTGTATCCCGGCCCTCCCCATAATGTCCTAGCCCCTTCCCAGGATAGCAAAGATAGAAACGATAAAAACACTTGAGATGGGGCATCTTGTCCTTCTGAGGTACTTTTCAACCACCCGAGCTCGCGACCCTATGAAATGTGTCTAGTTGGGGTGAGGAGTCGAGGCCACTGGGCTGTGTACGATTCCACAATAAATCAACCAGTAGTCAGCGCTTTTCCAGGCAGAAGGTCAGGACATCCCTTGTGAGCTTCTGGGCCGGTTGATGAAACCATAGTAGCTTCCCAGTGGTCATCTTAAGATTTCCTAGGACTGTCCTTTTGTATGTTTGCAAAGGAGATTGACCATTTAAGGTCCCACTTTTTCCACAAACACCCGCCTATCTGGTTTTAATTGAAAGCATATTTCAGCCTAAAACTTGGGAGTTGGGAGATACAGAAAGATTCAGTTCACTGAAAAAATATAATAATCTAACAAGCGGTAATATTCGAAATATGTTTATTCAAAACATTACTTTAATTAGAGTCGTAAAGCACACAGGATGAATCTGTCGAAATTAAATTTAAAGTTTCGTTTCCATTACGAAATCGATTGGTTTTTGGTATGTTTGCATTTTGTTTCTATTATCGCTTGGCTCTATAAAAATAACACATTCATGTGAAAATCGAGATTATTTAATTAAAAAAACAAACAAAGATCGTCTAAGACTATAAAAGATTTCTCCTTGTTATGTTTTCTGTTGACATATGTACGTACAATGTATGATAGGATCATAGATGAAATTATAACATTGACGATTTTTAAAATGAAATGATGATGCTGCTGTCTTCAATAATAATGTATGACCACTATATACCCACTTTTATTAGGACTTTTTGCCTATTTCATTGGCGTATTATAATTTATGTTGATTGTTTATTGTTGGTTTTTTTTTTATGTATGTAGAAAGTATACATACACTTTTAAGAATATTTGGGTAATACTTTGTTGTGAAAATTTCTATAGTTTATGAGATTTTACCCTTTAAATATCTTTTCGGATATGCAGATGATATCGAAACTTTGAAGTATTTTTTCTCGAAACTATATTTTTGTTTTTGGTCGACGACATTCATAAAACAAAAGAATATGAATCTTATTTGCCTGAAATTTTGACGCAATGTTTTCTTCTGTATTAACTTTACGCTGTACCAAATTCATTTTTTTTATTTAAAAGAATTAACATTTTCTTATGAAATATTCCCTTAAAAAGAGCTAGCTTTTTTTAAATAACATTAATAATAGAATTATATCATACTTCTCAGCATATTGCTGGTAACATTCACCTAATTCTAGACTGCCTATGCATAGAATTTAGGCGCTGTGGATTCATATTTCGGAACTTATAGTCTAAATAATTAAAAAAAAAAACAATTTTTTTAAATATTAAAAATATAATTCAATTTTGTGATCCCAAGTCAAACAAGTTTTATTATAAGGGGCCACACATACTAACCTGTTCAATAAGTTTTGTCGTTCAATAAGAGATGGAGTATTAGGTTCGTAATTTTATTGTTAGCGATTGTTAACAATGTATAAGTCTCTTAACCTTCAATTTGAACAGTAGAAAAATTGGTTGCTGCATTTAAACGTGTTCATACAAGTCTTGAAGGCAATCCACGTAAATGACATCCAAAAATTCATCAACACCAGAAACATAGCAAAAATACAGGATATGATTATCCAACATCGTCGATTAACCGAGAGAGATTTAGTAGAAGCACTAGGCATCTCATTAGGCAGTGTGAGCAATATTTTGGCTGAAGTTTTTGGGTACAGGCAGATATTTGCAAAACGGGCACCGCATTCGCTAACAATGGAACAATATGTGACTTTCTCAACAACATTTGGAGCGTTTTAGAAAGGATAAAAGATATATTTTGTGCGTCGTTTTATCACTGTATATGAGACTTGTGTCTACCTCCATGATCCTAAATCAAAACAAGAGGCGTGGTGTGAACCCGGTACTTTGGCTCCAAAGCGAGTCAGGGTCCAGAAATCTGCCAAGAAGGAGTTAGCATCAGTTTTTTGGGATGCAAAATTAATTTTGTTTGTGGATTACCTCCAAAGGGGTAAAACAATAAGTGAAGATTGCAATTGTTGATATTGTAATTTATTGCACCACTTGGATATAAAAATTCATGAGAAAAGACCTAGTTTAAAAAAAAAAAAAATTTCATCAATATAAGGCAACCTCTCACACAGCTCAAAAAACCATCATGAAAATCAGTGAATTGAAGTACGAACTGTTGCAACATCCATTCTACTCGACAGACTTGGCTCCCTCTTGCTGTTCTCACATCTCAAAAAATGCATGCGTGGAAAACGATTTTCATCGCACGAAGCGGTAATGGCAGCAGTGGAAGCGCATTTCGACAGTCTTCTGGATTCGCACTTTAGGGATTGAATCCATAAATTAGAAGTTCACTGGAATAAGTGTATTGGAGTTCAAGTAGATTATATTGAATAATAAAATGTATGCATTTCAAACCATATAAATGTGTTTTTCTTATCGAACGACAAAACTTATTGAACGACCTGGTATTTAAGTAATTAATTAATTATTAATTGTCTATTTTTTAATTTTATTACTTTTCTCTAATTTTTCGACTTAAAAAAAGTTTTAATAAGTCTTTGAAATTCTAGAATACTACAAGCATTTCTTAATTTTTCGGGCAGACTATTATAATCAGCTGAAGAATAAATTGGATCACTTTTCAATCGATTGGCCCTTGGTGCAGGTGGATTATAACATTCCATCATTGCGCTCCTTGTATTATATTCGTGAATCTGTGTTCTCAATATTAAATTGACTTTGTATGGCTTTTTGTGATGTTACAGATAGCTTTAGCTTTTTCAATCTCTGTTAATTGTTTCAGATTAAATTTTCCAGGAATTTCATGTAGAATTGTAATTGGAGTATCCCGAGAAAGATTAAAGTCTTCTTTGATGTCTTTACCAATTTAATAATATCGATATAATTTGTAGGTTTCTTAATTGTGATTCGACTCCATATTATTAGGCCATACTCGTAAGATATCAACGTCAATATATTAAATTCATAAATTAGATTTTTTGGCATACTCGGGGAATTTAATGCTATTCGTTATGTGGCCCGTTAAAGGGATGTCCTCAGAGAAAGCAATTGCCCGATATGTTCTCTCTTTTTCACCCTAGTAATGAATTATTGGATATTTAAATAAAACACAAAACATCGATGTATTAGGATTTAAATTTTGAAATTTATTGATAACGAAAAACTGTACATGAGGGACTTACAAAACTCTTTTATCCAAGCAAATTTGGAAATTATCTGCAACAAAAAAAGTTATTTTTTCATCATTAATCGGCTCTGGATCAGATTTTTCATTGAATTGAAATTTTATCACCCATATATGTTTGATATTCTTGGGAAAAGGTAATGAGAACTCAATTTAAACGAAATTTATATATATAAATTATTAATTCTATTTGCTCTTAAAAACTAAAAAAAAAATAAAAGTTGTTAGTGATATCTTAGGCCTATTTAAACTTAATTATATCCATTGTTACAGTTTTGCGCTTTGATATAAAACGATTTTTTACCAAACAAATCAATAAGAAGTCCAAGAACTTTTAGCTTTGTGAAGTTGATTGACTTTTGTGAACATACTACAGGAAAGATTTTCAACTAGGTAGGTAGGAATATTGCTCCAAATATTCCTGAATACGATCCCATAAATCATTTATGCCTGCTGGCAGTTTGGTATAATTTGCGGTTAATTTTAATCTCATCAGACCAAATAACCTGCAGAAATAGAATTAATTTTTCAAATTGTTTGCTTACGAAACCATTTGAAAATTGGACGGAGGGGGCTGGTACTGAAGCAGAGATCCTAATTCAGAGCATCGCAAAAAAGTCAAGCTATAAAACATGGGAGGGAACATCATGCCTTGGGGATGCATGACTAGCAAGCAACTAGTGAAAATTGATGGCGTCATGCGGAAAGAGCAATATTTGCACATTATTCGGTAAAATTTGCGCGGGCTCTGCGTGATTTTTCAACAAGACGGAGACCCAAAACATACTGGAAAAATTGTTAAACATTAGCTCTAATATAAAAATTTTCCACAATGCCATGGCCTGCTCAAAGTCCTGATATGGCCATATGTAAAAAGACAATTACCAAATTATGGCGAACCGCCAGCAGGCATAAATGATTTATGGGATCGTCTGCAGGATATTTGGAGCAGTATTCCTATCTGCCTGGTTGAAAATCTTGTAGTATGAGCACAAAAGTGAATCAACACCACAAAGACAAAAAAAAAAAAAAAATAAAAATAAAAACACAGCCAAGTAATATATGATCAAAAATTTGTTTTTTATTTATCTTCGATGCATACTTAATTGGGCTTTTTTTATTGTTTTCCAAATCAAAAACACAATTAATTTATAAATCGTTACGTAATTGGAAATTGAGAAATGTAGGTATACAATATATGGGATCTAACTCTCCATTCTATAGAAAATGATCAATAATCTCCTTTAATCGGAACCCCGTCAGCTTTACAGGAAAGTAATCTAATCGCGATGTAACTTTTAATACGGAGATAATTGGTAGGAAAGCCGGAAGAGGAGCAACTTGTTCCCATGCAGTAACCACATAGGTAAATCAAAACTTCAGACGAACAGCAATGCTAGAAAAGCAGAAAAAGCGGAAGCATATCCGTTGGACTTACCTGATGCAGGAAAAAGCAATTCCACAATTCCAAGGACTTCCTGGGTCGAGGGTCTACTTGAAGTAGTCATTTCCCCAACTATAAGATATTCAGTCCATGCCGCCCACCTGTTGCCAATGGCCATAATTTATTGCGGAGATTTGATGAAAAATTACTGGGCGAGGTGTGAACCAACTTCTTCGAGGGTCGGTAAATCACGGCGCGAAGTTGTATCTTATGGAGTCCAATGGCAGGATATGGGCACCTCCTTCAAAGGCCACAAGTCGTGCATAGCATGCTTCGGTTTTCTTAAGAAATATTTTACCGAGAAAATTGCGCTACTCTTCTCTCTGTAGTTAAAGTGATAAAATCTGTTGGGGGCTCCAAAGCTGTGATAAGCGGGATAAACAGGATCCTGGAAGCCGGCAAATATCCTGAGCGGATTTGTGTACCTGTGATAAATTAAGGCGGCACCTGACATTTTTTAACAGAATTGAGAAAGCTTCTAGTTAAGGTCGCAAAAGTTTTTGTATGAAAATTATACTTGGTAGCATTTAATAAAATCATTCTAATTTTCCTACATAAAAATTACAATCACAAAGTATTAAATGTACCTCAATAAAATCGACTCAAACAACATTTATATCTTTTGTTCACGACACTATTAATTTTAACCCTTGACTTTTACTGCAGACATTGTGAGACCTTGAATATATGTACGTAAGATAATATAACATACTAATATAATTTAGTAGCATCCTTTTTATCTTTTAAAGTTGAGAATAAAAGCTTTAATATAGACCCTCAGACGTTTATAGCCTTTTAAAGGCATGCCGAATTTTGTAATTAACCTTCAATCAGATACTATTTATTTATTTTTGCAAAGTATTTGTAGAATCCTCAAGGATTTTAGGACATGTTTTATTTTGAACATATGTTACCGACGCTCTCTTTGAAATTAAAGTCTCTTGTCTAACTAAAAATATACGGAATATGCATAAGAATGTATGCATTTGCAAACAAATTTCGTTGAAAATTATGTTAATAATAATAAAGTTAAAGATTAAATTTAAATTTTAATAAATGTATTAAAGGCAAATAATTAGTTCGACCAAAACTTTCTGGGAATACACATAAAAGTTAAAGAGAAAAATTTTATTTTGGCATTTTAAAGTTAGATTTTTTTAAGTTTTTTCAAAATATTCGTCACTTTTGATGAATGAACATTCCTACAACGACTGGAGACCTTAATATCAATTTATGGCAATTTTAAATAAAGTCAAGAGCGTACGCAGAAAATGAGAAAAAAGTTATACAACAGACTTATTGTAATAAGATAAAAGATAATTCAAACTTTGTAAGTGTTAATTTAATTTTTAGCCGCTAAAGTAAGTTTCATAAAATTTTACATTTAATTCCAAGTTTCAGGAAGAGGTAACCCTCTGCCAAAGCCCATGAATATAATTTGGTAGAGGTAATTATCAGCCGCTCTTACAATGAAATTATTTGAAATTATTTTAAAAAACTATTTATTTTGCAAAAGTAATGAAAATATGGTACTACCTGGCCTATTGAAATAACAAAGAGGAGGTATTTTTTAGGAATCGGAAAAACAAAAGCAAACTAATTTAAAACAACTCAAGAAATAAATTCACAATATTGTTCGTAGGTTACTTAGACGGAACAAAAGGTGAAATTTTTGAATGCAAAAATTAATGTCCAGCCAACACACCGATCACCACATTACTATATATGCATATTGTAATGATATGCCTTCTTTCATAAATTATTATTTCTATAGTTCTTAATATGTATGTCGACAAAATAAGTCGAATTCTATGACTTGTTTTCTTTAAAGTAGGAATTATGTAATCTCTGAAACTTTGGTTATTGTTTATTACTACTTTTAAAAGTAATTAAAAATTATGGAATTATAGTAATACTTTCGGGAGTTGTGAAATGGCGTAATATTGATCGGAAACCAACACGGAAAATTAAGCTAATTAAATATGTGTGTAGTTTATTAATTTATGGAATTCAAATGCGACTAATATGTCGCATCAATTTCGATGTCCGCGCTTTTAGAAGGATGTAACTACTTATAATATTTTATTTTCGCGATTATAAAGCTTTATGCTTTATAATAGAGTGGTTTAATTCGTGGAGCGTGGATACGATTTTCCATCCCCGACGACTCCGATGAAAACGACACCCCGGGGTCAACGGGTACCGATGATGTTGCGGCACCGCAACTGGGCGGATGCTGACTTCTGCTGCCTCGCCGGAAAACGGAAGCTTTATGTTCATTAAAACGCAAATGTGGCTTTATGCTCCCGAGTAAAATACCCTCACTCAAATGCCGGGGCTCTGGCTAGCCGTTGGCCGACCACAAATAGTCGCAGCATGCCATTAGTTAGCCGGAGTGTTCCCCCGGTTCTCTTTGGATCACGGGGTGAATTTCAATCAAAGATAAAAATTCAGAGGCTGTACGCTTGGCAATGAAATTCCATTCTATCAAACACACTAAGCAATGGACGATCACTTTTCGCGATATACTTATACGTTTTAATGTAGTCATATAACACGAAGTAATTATTTTATTGCTAAGAATTCGAGGAATTCAATTAGCTTCGTACCTGAATCGAATTTTGGATCCTGCTAAATTTTCTTTGATTTCCTTCCTTCCTCAACTTTACCAATATATATCGGTATATTTACATACATACATAGTTTTATCTAAAGTTTTCACTGAAAATCTCAGTGTATTATTTCCAAACGCTTAAAGTGTTTTATTTTAACATCACCCATTTGATTAACATTGTCTCGATTTTAAAACAATTAAATTGAAGACAATGTTAATCAAATGGGTGACGTCCAAATAAAACACTTTAAGCGTTTTGAAATAATACACTGAGATTTACAGTATTGTCGATTTTCAGATTTATTTGTACAAGTTGTACTGGTATTATTTTGGAATAGTGAAGAAAACCTGGTGAAAGTAAATATCACATAATCAGAATATTTTTAAATTAAAATAAGGTACATTTTGGAAGGGTGCTTAAAAAACTGATTTTAAAATGATCTTGTGTAGAACCATACATTGGGGAATTCATAGCTTAGATGAAAGGACAGATAATCACAAAAGTATTGATTTACCCTTCACTGTGCAGAATCTTGCAAAATTTTTTTGTATGGCTTATTCGAATAAAAATTTAATCCACTCTGTATTTAAACATAATTTAGCATACTTTAAAATTCATGTCTTAAAAATATGGCACACAAAAGTATTAACTCATCCATTGCTAATAACTAAAGACCGGATTTGTTTTGTTATATGAGTATTCAAATAAAGTACAATTAAGTTCATTGCTGATTAACCATTTTTGAGCATTTGTTGTTTCTCTAAGTAGCAATTATGGGCAAAGTTCGTGAAAGGAACCTGTAGAGAAATATAGTGATTTCTTTTCATGAAAAGGGATACTCCCTAAGGAAAATTGGAAGCGAACTGGGACTACCACAAAGACCTATAAAAAATGTAATACAAAATTTCAAAACGAATGGAAATGTAAATAAGACGCGTAACGAAAGATGACAAACTTGAAATAGGAGGAATTTTGTACTGAGGTGCATGGAATCATTAAACTAAAACTTAAGTGTTGAAACTGTGCGGCGTACAATAAGGCAGAGTGGAATGCATGATCGTATCGCTCGAAAAAAGACCGTAGATAAATCAGAAATATAGTACATAAAAGATTAACGTTCGCAATGGAGTTTGTAAATAAACCAACACATTTTTGAGATAATGTAGTATTCAGTGATGAATGTGAATTTGAAATAATTTTTTCATTCAAAAGGAAAAGCGTTTGGAGAAAACCTAGAGCACAATACAAAAAATTTACAATGTACGGTGAAATACGGGTCCCTAATGGTTTGGACGTGTATGTCGGCAGTTGGAATGGAGTCTTCATATTATAAACGGTATTATGGAGAAAATTATGTCATGAAACATAATCTAAAAGTGTACAAGTGCAAAATTGGGGTTTTCAAATAATTTATGCATTAGTATAAAATTAAGTCTTTCAAATAATTTTATATTCCAACAAGATAACGAACGACTCAAAGCATTGTGTAAGCGTTTTGAAGGAGTGGATTTTGTACAATATACCTAAATGACTAGAATCATCACGCCAGTAGGCAGACTTGAATCCAATTGAGTATTTACGGACGCATCTCAAAAATTAGACAAACACACTATTTTAAACAGGGATATATGAAGACGTCTTTTCAGGAGGAATGGGACTGCAATGTGACAAAAAAGCTGGTGCATTCTGTGCTTCAAAGACTCAAAAGCATTATTAAATCCAAAGGCTATGCAACAAAATATTGAATACTATAATATAATCTATAATTTTAATTGTTTTCTATTATTGTTAGTGAGTTAATACTTTTTGTATGTTCATTTTCATACCTAAAATTGCATTATTATTTTTTTGTGTTCTAATACCTACTTATTATATTTTTCATAATTTTAATTGAACTATACCTAATAAAGTTGTATCCTGTGTACTCTTTACACTTATTAAAACATATAAAAATATATTTAACGTTCTCAGACTACCGGTAATGAGTTAATACTTTTGTGACTGTGTGGTGTACCTACATTAATTTATGTAAAACAATTTGCTCTCATTCGTAAATAAATAATTTCGCCAACAATTCTCAGATGTTTTCTTAAACTAAATTTTGTGAAACTCATGATTTCTCTAGGCTTACTTAACTAAGGGTTCGTCTATTAATCACGTGAGGCTTAATGAAGGAGGGGGCTTCGGATAACATCATAATTAATCATGAGGGAAACAGAGGGATTTTGCAAAATATGTCGGGTATTTTTTTGACCTAGACTGATTTTGTTAAAACCAATTCAAATTTATCTGCAGCGAGGCGTATGTTTAAAATATTAAATATTTGGAATAAATAAAATTATATTTAATAATTATTTAAAGTAATATTTTTAAATTTGAAAACTTTTATGGCTCTCATCATTAACACCGGTTATATTTATAGCTGACTGGAAATTGAGTCGTCACCATTTAAAAGCGTAACCTTTATTTTGCATTACTGCTTCAATTCGATTTTCGCGTATTATTTACTAACTGTTGCAATTTTCCTACTCTATGGAATCCCAAATATTTTGTAGTAGAAAGCACAATTTTTTCATCTTAATGATATGTTGGTGAGGGGCTTTTTTTCCCCACAAAGACTCAATAGGAGTGGTAGATCTGGAATAGTTGAAAGACATTTCATAAAATGAATATGATGATTTGGATCTAATCACGCCTTTGTTGTTTTAGCAGTATGGCACGCCTTTCCGTTCGCTCTTGCTAGGAAACATATTGATTTTCAGGAGATTTCAAAAATATTGATACTTCGCAATGTTGATAGTACTTTGTATCTTCAAAAAAGTGAGAATGTCCATTGTCCCGCATACATGCTTAATAAGTGTAGCCAAGAATTTGATAGTTCTTTTCAAATAATATGGATGAAAGGTTTGTTCCGGTTTTTGTATGATTCTTTGACAAAGCATTACTCAAACCTGGACTCGTTATAGACTACAATTGCATTACTGTCCAAAGTAATTTTACAAGAAATCCACATTTTTTTGGTCTTGCAGTTAAGAAAAGCCATTCCTTTGCTTGAAGAAGTTTATTCATAACATTATCTTTTATTTAGAACTGTGATATCATACTTTACAAACCCTATATGCTTTTTTTTTTAAAAGTGCTTACAAGTATCGATAGAAAGTTTTTACCAATCGATTAATTGCACGTTTCGATAATTTATGTTACCATCGATTGGCGTTGGTGCTTCACATTTTTCTTGATAAACGAACATTATAAGATTAATAATAATAATAAGTCGCATTTTTTTAAAATGACTAACATTAAACCATAATTGTAAATAAAATAAATTTTGAGTCATGAGAACAGTTCTACTAATAAAATAATAATTGTAGGCGAACTATACTACTTCGTTTTTGAAGTGGACGAATTACTTTGCTTCGTTTGTGCTTTTAGTTCTTAACGAATTTTATTGTAAATTTGAATTATTGTTGTCTTTTTATTAATCTTTAACATTTGGTGTACCAGGTGACAAAATCTCCCCTCCCGTACTAAGTAGGGCGTGACATACCAAAACATGCAACTAGCATAAATGTCAATAATTTATGAAATATATACATGAAATATAATTTATGCATTATATTATATAGGTTTAAATTAAACTTTAAAGTCAAATTTTTTCTTTAATAAATAAGTAAAAAAAATAAAATTGATGCGAATTTTTAAGGACTAAGATGTTATACTCCATCTGATACACGGAGGGTTAAAAAGCTTAAAACTGAGTATAATATTTTACTTTTCATTATTCCAGAAAGATGTTTTCTGTTTTTTCTTACAAGGCCCAAATTAAAAAGCGGATAGGCAAAGAATTTTGCATTGGAGTAGCGTATTCCATTAGGGTGCCCTGTTCTCTGACTTGATTCACTATTACTGATAACTGATGGGGATATTTTTAATAACACAAACCCAAAGATCATGAATTACTATATGGGACACTCGTGACGTATTCCCTTATCTTTTTTCGACCTTGGTCCCCTTAGTCCACCGACCTTGCTGATTTTGCTAAAAGTGGATAGTAATAAAGGGCTCACGCGTGAGAGAAAGACAATTAAAATCACGTTTCACCACACGTTCGAATACGTTTGGCTCGCCTTTAAAAATGCACAGTGAAAAAATGTAAGCAGCCCGAATCCGTATACATGCTCTGAGTGTGCTACTTGCCTGTTCCCCATTCTCAATTCAGCATTTCTCTATGCTGGAACATTGCCTGGGGACGGCACTAACACCATGCATGCAGAGGCACACAGAGAGCCCAACAGATAGGCCCGCCTTTAAAAATGCGTGATAAAAAAACGCTGCATTTTATTGCCTACACTGTAAGTGCTGTAGATGAGAATTTTTGGCTGCCTATTCTTATCTCTTTCGTTCTAATTGGAATTTAGATAAGGCATAGGCAGCAGTAGTTCTTTGCTACTTTCTCTAATGGAAAAATTTTCCCCAGGCAGTTTTAGAAGTTGCATATGGGTTAAGCTTGTATAGAGAGTGTCACATCTAGTAATTCATGATCTTTGCACAAACCTTCCTCGCCAAACAGTAAACACTGCATCAAAGTCCGTCGAGATTAACGAAGTCATACAGATAAACGTGTGTTGGAATCTTCTTTTTGTATACTAAGTAGTGATTTGTTGAATTAGCTTTTGAATATTCATGGTATAAAGTGTTAGATTGGATACTCTACTTATAATTGAGTTTATTACGACAGGTTTCTGAACGATCGATCTAAGGAGATCGCGAAAGTGACGGCATCAGGTGGCTGAATGAAGGTGTTATTAATCTTCAACAATTAAGGGGACCCGCTTTCTAGCGCCTGAAAATTTGAAGTATTTTTAGGATTTTTTTTTCAAGGCTAAGGTAATGAACAACGATATTGAAATTTTGTAGGTTATATTGTAATACCCCTGTTTAATCATGTAAAAAATGACACCCAATAAGACCCTTCAAGGAAATGTACTTAGACGGTGTGGTAGATTTTGACTGTTCTATTTATTTGGAAACTAAAAACCGCAAGAAAAAAACAATGAATGCAGTTATGACCGGAATTAGAAAAAAAAATTGAAAATTAGCAGAATTACGCGCTTTTAAAATTGAAATTCTGAATACATCTTATCAATTTTCAACAAATTTTTAAAGAATACGAAGTTTTTGAAATAAAATTTTGATTTTAGTTACGGCGATAGCTACTGCTGTTCTGAATAAACTATCAACATTTCAGATGATTTGACTGAATAGCTTCTTTTTTTTATAGAACCATGCAAAAAAAAAAATAGTTTGGAAATAGGAATGGATCATTTTAAAGGCTTCGCTTCATACGCTACCTGCTAATAAGGTTGTAGAACCTGAATTACTGTCAACATCCTTACAAAAAGTTGACAGTATATTTTTGGAAGGCTATGCTTTCGAAATACAAGAAAAAAAAATAGAGTGTTTAAGCGGAAGTCTTAAATTGACTTGTCTACTTGTAACTGCAGAAAATAAATAAGTGAACACATGGTCCAAGGCATTATTGCATATAATTTATCATTCATGCTATACATTGCCTATATTTCTCGTAGTATTCTTTTTTTCCTGGTTATAATTTGCCCCCATTTAGTAAAACTTACCTACCGAAAAAGTTCAAATTACTCTTGTTCATACTGTCTAATATTTTATGGCCCAATAGCTCAAAAAACTTGTTCATCTATTGGTATTAAAAAATTAGCATAAGCGTTCGTCTTATTGAAATATTTTTTCATGAAGCGAAAAAAATAAATTTTTATTTCCAATTCTACACGTTCCAAATCATCATTGATTTTCTTTGACAGATGAGATTATTAAATGAAATTTGTTTTCTCCTGGCAATACCTCATTTGTTGTGGGTAAATTGAAAAATGGCAGAAACTGTCTCGGTTTGTTTACGTCGGAGAGCAAAAAGGTGGTGTTTCACAGGTGCATGTTTTCGTAGAAATTCGTTATTTTCTGAATGCAGGAGAATAAGAAATTTATTAAGGCCGTTAAATATATTGCTAATGATATAAATTCTGTATAACCAACACTTTTCCAATGCATATTAAAGGAAATAATTGGCAAGTAGTTTGGCGTAAAACAAAGTAAAGACTAGGCGACTAGTTTTCATTTTATTATGTTATGCCTAAATAAGAACCATCTGGAATTTACTAAAGCTCTCCAATTTTCTAAAAGAAGTCAAAATATCGATTTTGTCTCGGGTGGAACAGCTGCGCGTTTGTAACGCTTTCCGTTCACAAAGGTATTGCGGAGATTATTCTAAAGTAATATTTCATTATTTATAAAATAATTTTAGTTCTAGGATTATATGAGCAAAGTTAATCTTTGAAATTGGAAAAATTATGGATATGAGACTGCAAAGGTTTCTTCTATTAAACACTGTCTCGTTTTGTATAATAAAAATAATCTGAATCCTTTAGATCAATTTAAAGCACAGCTTCTGCGAAAAATGAAGCACTTAGGTAGGCGTTTTTTTCACTATATTTTAATTATTGAAATTGTAGTGAAATACTTCAAAAAGTTAATAACATTTATACACATGTAAAGCAACAGACATAATAAAAACTGAGGTGATACGACAACGTAGTAAATATTGGTAGTATATTTTTGTATAATAAATAATGACATACTAATTAAAGCAGTATTATTATAATATCAAGTTAGTGTAGCCCAACAAATTGGTTTAAAGTTATGTTCCAAGTCGCTTACTTCGAATCTTATTTGTGTTTTGAAGACGAAAAAGGAAAAAGGACATTCAGTTTTTAAGGGATTAACATACACCTCTGTGAAAGCTTTAACTACATTTATAAAAGTGATTATTAAACAATATCTTAAAATTATTAGGTTATATAAAAACGAGAAAATGAACTATATTAAAAAAATATTTTTATGAGACTTTACCGATATAAATAACGTTATGCGAATATTTTACGAATTAGAATTTAAAAAATTGCTCATATACGTTTTTTTCAAATATATGGAAACAAAAATCGTTTTTCGAAAACCTTATGGAGGTATATCCTCTTAAAGTAAATTGGAGAATGAGGGCAGCCACTCTTCAGGATTATCGACTTGAAAATGTAATTATTGTAAAGACTACAACTCTCAAATTCAAACTGCAGCAGGACACAACTCAGCAGCACGCCCGATGGTGTCCAAGTAACGAGTACCCCGCGATAATGCCCATTCCCGAATCTTGCCTAACCTTTTATACCTCTAACCTGGTCATAACTAAATCATTTGGCGCCTAAACTATGCGCATGCTAGGACATGTTCAATTAAGAAGGTGCCTGTTTCCTATTTTGTTCATTGCACATGTGCGAAGGACTTTATGGCCATGCACAGATAACCTATGCTTCCCTTCTTAGAATTGCACAAAATGTGAATCGTACTTGTCAAAAGGGGTTCAGTTATTGTTTTTCCCTTTCGGCACTTAATTACGAACAAAACTGTTTGTGCCGATCCGTCTGAGTTATTTATTACCACAGACATTCGACATTATTTCCAGATTATCATACTGCTGTTCGTCCTTAAAAACACCCGTGCTGCTGAGAAGATATGCTACAATCTTTAATTTATTTATTTAAGACCAAGCGGGATTTTCCTGGTTTTTCCGTGGCCCTTACATTATTAAGAATATTGTGCAAAATATGAGTATAAAGTTGAATTAAAATTGAAAAAATTCCGGTGAAAAGAAGAAAACACGAAAACAAAATAAAATATAATTAAATTAGTTTGTGGATTTTTTATGTTATAGAACATGTAGATAAAAAGATTTTAACATTAAATTTTCACCTTATCGGAATATTTTCTCAGAAAGTGTTGGTCGATTCGCTTTAAATTTTGAATTATACTTTCACTATATATGTATGTATGTAAAAGCAAAGCAAAAGTATGTTTCTCAAAAGATTTTCTTTGACCAAAAATCCAATATCATCACATATCTACTACATCGATATAAAATCTGAAGTTAGTTATGTAATGATGTGGGTAACATGCGGGCATGCTGAATGTCGAATACTCAATTTTTCTATACCACTGATTTTACTTTATTTTTTTTCAAAGGTTTCCTATTCCCTTAAATGGCATTAATATGATTTGCACAAGAAATAAATTTATATCATAAAATTAACTGAAATTACATTCTTCAATCGCTGTGTGTTATCAGTAACCTTATAAAATGTATAATATGATATGCTTGTAAATATTACATAATATACTTATAACAATCCAGTTAAATTATTATTTAAAAAAAACGCTTGAATATGTTTCAACACGACATATCCTGCATTTAAAAACGAAAGAAAGGTACTATATTTCAGGGAACTTTCCTCCCATAATTAATGTAAACAGTATAATTTATCGCGGCCAGAAGTACCATGGCCAATGCAATTAAGGATGATAATTTCATCATTATGTCGAGAAGTACTGATAAAAAGATAGCAGAGAATGGACAGAAGCTATTTATAAGATTGGACACCATACCTCATTAATTAATTCGCTCGTTCATCGCTGTCGACTTCAGGAATCTTCCTATTCTTCGGCTGCGCCGATAATTTGGGCATAAATTCATGAAATGGATGACAAGTTAATTATGCTCTATGGTTGATTTTGATTTAAAACACCCACACACTTTTTCTGTTGTTTAAATTTCCGGAGAAATTAAGCTCATTAACAATAATCAATAATCTTGGACTTCACATTTTCCTATGGATTCTTCCGACGTATTGTTATGATGCTCGCTTTCGGGCTAATCTTCCTCGGAGGTGTCTTTTGCGGAAGCATTCACCATCCCTTAAAATGTTCACCAAAAGTTGTAGCAATTCAGATATCAGAAGTATCAAATGAAGTCTCAAGCTCAGAAATTTTCCAGCTAACGATGTAACTTTATGCCCCTCAGATTGCATAATTGAGGGAGTTACAGTTCAGCTGCATGCGAGGCCAGCCGGGTTTCTTTTCTTTATTAGCCTCAAGCAGGTTATACCATCTTTTCTTGGTCGTCTGAAAATTCAGTTTTCTACTTTGCTTTAGAAGCAATTTGAATGCATTTGCTTAGGAAAATCGCTCCGGGTGGCGTCTGGACTGCACGAGTCGAGCGTTCAAGTTCAAAATCCAATTTTCAAGTTTCAAGCAACCTGAATAAATGATAGCAATTTAAAATGTGCAAATTTAATATTCCTTTGATGCATCATATTGGCGCAGTAAACATCAAGTGGTCGCCTGTTGTAATTAGCTGTCGTTCTAGCGCAGTTTGTCCGACTGCTTCCTCGCCCCTGATTGTATCCTCTCGGATTTGAATTGGGACGAATCATGGTTTTGTGGCTCTGATGGACGCTTGGTTTGACCATGTGTGTCAGCAGATAAAGATAGTCCTCAGTTTGGTGTTTGTGAAGCAAATACGCTTAAGGGCGTCGCATAGCAAGGGAGAGATATAGCATTAATTCTGATTCTGTCATTTCAGCTAGACTGTGGCTTCGATAGAGTCTGGATAGTGCTTTCTGTATATCCACATATCTCTTAAATGGTAAGGTCTGGCGAAAGGACTATCAGCCAAAAGAGTTGTGTTCCCCAATTTAAAAACTTTACATTAATTTTGCATCTTTAAAAACCATACGTTTTTGTACTTTATAACTAAAAAATATATATATATATATAAATAAAAAATAAATTTGAATCATCTTAACTGTTACAGTGTAGAGAATAGAATAGCCTTTAATAGTAAAAAATAATTTAAAGTTTTCAATAAAACATGTTTCCTAAAATTTTATTGAAAGTCTGCACTGACATAAATTCCATATTATGGCAAAACGTCGACAATCCTGACTAGAATTAACTTTAGGAAATTGTTAAAATATTTTAGTATTGCGGTCTACCGATCTCGCCTATACAGGGTGTTTTTTAGTGGGCATGGAAAAATGAGCGGGTCGAAGGATTTGACCTAGACAAACAAAAAATTGTATGGCCGGGGGCTTACTCAACCGTTTAGGATTTATAGGGTGATTGGTAAATTCCAATTTTCCATGCTAGGCAAATCACTATTTTATTTTTATCTTTTGATCAATTTAACGCAGCGAAATCCAACTCAAAGGAATAAAAGTTGGAAAACGAATTTGCACGAATATATGTATAATACCGATATTATTTCTTGCTATCCACTATTAATAGTAAGATTCCTTAACAATATCTGAAAAAAAAACAACCACAAAATAACAGTATTTATTGTTTTTGCATACGAAATATACGTATTTCTAAGAGTTTTAAAAAAGTTGTGAGTTGTAATCTGTGTGGGAAATAAGTACAAAACTAGTCATCAGTCGAGATACGTTGATTTTTAAATAAAAGTACAGTATGTACTTGAGTGATCTATCCTCTGGATCTGCTCTTGCACAAATTAAACAAAATCACTCTTCTGTGTTAATATACACTATTTTCTTCTGCATTGTTTACGCAATATCCTTTTCTGCAGGGTTTACATACATAATACATTATATGTATATATCAGAACATGCCCTGAGATTTTGTTAATACTTTGTCCATTGTATGATATCGGACATTTTTGTTTAATTATAATACATAAAAATTGAAGCTATTGTTAAAAAATAAGACGGACAAATCCCAGTAGAATTCGCGCCTTGTGGGTTGCACATTAATTATTTATTAAATTTGAATCATAGGAAAAAAATTAACTTTGCTACGTAATAACTCTATATTTAGTATTTGGTATTAATTTCAATTCGGCTACCTTTAGCAATCCCTGAGAAAAAGTGTATTGACGGGCAGACAGACGGACAACAAAATGATCCTATAAAGGTTTCCGTTTTATTCATGTTAAGGTTAGGCACCTTAAAATATATGCTTTGGGATATTTCTGGATATATTTTTGTTAATATAAAACATTATAAATTTCTTATTGTTTACCTTAGAAACTTCTTCTAATTGCTTAGCCGATTCCTTACTCGGCCTACTTAAACCCGTAATGCTTTAAATTTGAAAAATGAGATTTTATGTGTTTTCTTCTAAAAATTCTGTACTATTTATTGTTAAAATTACATTCGGGTTTTGAAATACGTACAAAAATAACAACTTTGTATCTATTATTATTATTTGGGTGCACAAAGAAGTTTCAAAATGTGCATCGCTTTAATGGTGCGTTCGGTGCTAAAATATAGTGTCTGACTAATTGCTCCACTTATGAGCTCTACTGCACCAGAAAATTCGACTTGATCAGAAGAGCACAGGGTGGCCTATATTTCTAGAGCAAAGGTCCAGTGGTGGCCGTTGCGACTGGGTGCAAATTGTGCCGCTGTAAGATGAGATCCTTGATAATTTGCAGGCAATTTCCTTGCGCGTGGAATTAAATTCTCCGGCGAAACAGAGCGTGTTTCCTTACAGTCGAGTAGGCATCCAAAGGGAAGCCAAGACCTGGACCTGGACCCGGATCCAACTGCCGGGATTCAGTGAGCACTGCATCCAGAACGTGGTCCTCGTACTCCGGGACATTGTAGAAGAACGGCACAGGTGGAGGAGGCCTCAGAGGGAGTCCTTTGCGTGCATGTAATTAAGAAATGGATTTACAAAGTAGCGAGCTCCAGGTAGGTGTATATCAGTCAATGTCAAATTGCGGTGGTATAAAAACGATGAATGGGCGGCTCTTCTGCACCCCGCTCTGCTCGCCCTCGCACGGTCTTTCTACGTCAGGGAAAACAGCCTCAGCCCAGCCGACCTCCACTGTCCTCCATTTGCATGGAATTATCTTTGATACGAGTAAGCCTTGTAACAAAAGGTGCAGGAATATCGAGGAAGGAATGACTCCCGGGTGCACACTTTACCAGGAACATCCTGGACGCTGTGCCGCATTTAGTTAGCTTCCTTTTTTCTCCTGTTTGAGTACCACGAGGAACTTTTATCAAAATTAATATTTTGCGGCTTAGCCGCCGCCCGTAATTTAGCCTCTCTCCTTTGTATAATCCTGCGCTGGTGGTGTATGCATTAGGACAGTGTGGTTTCACGGGATATTATGTAACAAATGCAGTACCTTCTGCCAGATTTGAGGATTTTGGCATAAGCTCTGGGAATTTCTGTTTTGAGGGCAATATGTCTTTTTATGCTCCGGCGAGTTCAAAATTTTTGGAACGGTTCGAAATTAAGGATTAAAGCAGATGAAAAATATATGAAATGTCTTCAACTTGCTCTCTTAATTAGAATGTCTCGGATTTGCCTTGCCTTTTTATATTTTATAAGTTCTACTTATATCTCTGGTAATTAAAGTTAGATGAGGTAGTGGTGGCTTTTGAGTCAAAAAGAAGTTTAGGTCACTTCTTTTCATAATTTTGGTGAGCTTTCTAGTTTCCTAATGGGTTCACATTTAAAAAATCCTCTTTCTAAATGTAGTTTTTGCTTTACGAGATTTAGCTGGAAATGATTTGAATTAACCCTTGAATAGCCCAACAATTTTTAATTTTTAGAAATAGCTACAAGGAAAGAAAGAAAAAATCAGAGCATATAGCATTTAATAATAGTTACACAGTGAACAAAATTTTACAATAACTAATACTGACAGTTTATTGTCAATAATAATTATAATAAAAATGTACACAAAATTCAGAATGAAATTGCATATGGAAAAAAAACATTTCAAAATGATGAATGTAAATTTTTAATTATGTGTGGAATGCTTTTGCAAAGTAACATCGGTGAGAGTATAAAATTAAAAATCCAACATGATTTTAGATCTTAAACTTAAACAGTTAAAATGCATTTCTGACTTTTTCCATTGTAAATAACGGTATCTGAAAGAATAAATTTTGAACTTTCATATATTAAAATTGCACTAAAATTTAAATTTTCAAACAGTCATTCCCAACATATATGACAGGCATTTGGACTAAAATCCATAAACACCATTAATTCAAACTTTCAAATATTAGCTGTTTTGCATTTGTATTTATTACAAACTCTATTCCTATTGTATTGTCGTATTCAGCCTACTCTGAGAGAAATTCATTGTAAATTTGGCAAAATATATATAAAATTCAGTTTTCTAATGCAAAACTGAGTCATAGAGCATTTTCGTAATTCAACAGTGAACAAAGTAGCATTTTATAAGTTGTATTTTAAAATGGAAATCAATACAAAATAAAAATAAATAATGTTAATTATTAACTACTGCAGTACTACAAAATAACAAAAGGAAAGAAGCAAAAGCAGGTCTAAATGATTTTATTATTAAAGCTAAAAAAATTAAAATTACAAACAGTTTTGTAGTACGTACTATGTACGTACAGAATATCCCCGAATAAATAGCCTGTAGTGCATAATTTTATATACCACAAATTATCATAAACCGTTGTTGTCCATTTGGTTCTCCAATCGATAGTATGAATCACAAAATTGTAATATTAATCTATGTTGCGTTATAATTTTAATTTCCAAGTAACACTCTACTCGTTCTAACTGGATATAAATTTGTGCATTTCACTCTATGATTTTACATCTGATATTGTATTAAATTAAAGAAAATTAAATTGGAGATGCCATAATGTTAATTTAAAATGCATATCTCATTAATTAATATTTCGCACTATAAGAAATCGAATGTTTTAATTTATATTGGCTTCGTATGATTTTACAATGCCATTTTTCTCTGAGGGTTTAATGTACATATTTTTTTATTTTGATGATTTTACACTTTTTATATAGCTACAATATGAACAACAAACAACAAATCGTTGATTCTCAATATTTAATAACGTTTTTAGGATTGAGTACGTCCGAATGAAAAAACGGAACCCTTATAGGATAACTCGTGTGTCACAGCCAATTTGCTCCGAATCTACTGGACCGATTAAGTTGAAATTTGGTACACATATGAATTTCTGTGACCCAAATACGGACATGTAATGTAAATAAATCAACTTTGAATATGGGGCTCACTTTTGGGGGGCAAACTACAAATTTAAAAAAAAAGTTCATATCAAATGAAAGGGTAATATAATGGCACGGAATGGCGCGAGTTCTACTCGCATTTGTTCGTTTTTTTTTTTAATAAAGAGTGCATTAAATATGTTTAAAATCCTAATAAAAATTTTAGTAAAAATGTTTTGTCTTCTATTAAAAAACGTTGAACATTCATTATTTTTCGGCACTCTTGAAGGAAGGAAACCTTCTTAATATAGCTTTTAAAGACTTCTATTAATTTAGCATTGAAAATTGTCGCAAAGAAACTTCAGCGGAGAGACTTTGGCTCTGAGGCGTATTTTAAATCAGCTTCCTTTAACTTCTTCTTAGTTGTTTGAGAATTTCCCACTAAAAAAACAACTTTATCAAACAGCTTTCTCCCGCATTTCCTAATGAATCATCCTTGTGAATATCAAAAAATAATATGGGGTTTGTTTCAAAAGTTTGCTTTGTAATCAATGCTTGTCTAATGCTTTGGTAAACAAATGCTGAAGTTTTGAGAAATTGTTGGAAATCCTCTTAAGCTAAAATGTATTTGAATAGAAAAATAATAATTTATGAAAGTGAATTAAAAGACGAACAAATAAGAAATTTTAAATTTAAATTTACATCAGATGAAAGGACGGTAGATGAAGCTAGGAAATATAGGATAGAAAGGGCGATCAATACAAGATTAAATTATTGTTTATTAAAGATAATTTATAGACAAGAATGACTTTTTCGAATAAATTTCGAAATTTTTTTAAAAATTGAACGGCCGTTTTAGTGTTATTTTTTAATGCATTTGTTGTTTTTAACCCATATTATTTATTGCTGGTAGCAAAGACTAGCCCCGGTGTACTCACTACAATTACGAATTCAGTTCGTTTGCATAAGAATAAAAATTTAATTCAATATTCACTAGAATTTTTATATGAAGCACTATCTTCCTTGTTTTAATTTATTGTGTTGCTGAATAGTTGCGAAAATGAATGATGAGAGAAATCTTGTAATGAAATGAGAAGTTTTATCATCAACAAAAATGAATGTATATTGCAACTAACGGAGAATATTTTTAATTACAACATAATGGGATATTTGAACTCAGGAATATCAATTTTTAAGATATAATTCATTATTTTAAAGCTAAGTATCTACTGATGAAGTGTGGCAGTATTGACCACCATATATGTATAAATTTTGAAATCTTTGATACAAACATTTTGCTTCAATATTAATGTTGCTAGTACATTAGGAATTATAGCATAAATTTACATCTTATATCTATAGTTGGAATTGGGAAATATTTTATGTAAAATCAACCAAATGTTTTTGTTGGGCAAAAAAAATATTTTTTATTAATACAATAAAACAATTTTCCTTTGATTCAATAAGAAAATGTTTATATCGGTGAGAATTCATATTGTACTACTTTCCGAAATATGCAATGCATTAATTTAATGAAACACTGCACTTGATACGATAAACCTTGAAATTTTATCAAAGTTCTTTAGTTGAATAAAATTATCACGTCGAGAAAGAAATTTAGGGAAACTACGCATCACTAAATCAATAACAATAACATTATTACAAAACTGTATGTTTCTTAAAAGCGAATGCAAAAAAATTAATAATATCAAAGAATATAATTATTCGAAGAAATGTATGTTTTAAATTAATTAAAAACTGCAGTTGATTTAATAAACATAGTCTCAATAATTTTAGGAAAATGCTCATCTATTCTAATTATTTTTGAGATAATGAAATTTGGAGAAAGTTAAAGTCGTATAATAGCATCTTTATAACAAGGAAACATCTTTTTTGGAAACCAAGGGAAAAAACTGAATTAAATTAGTGGTAAGAAACCCTTTTAAATTTTTGATGTTCCTCACGAACGCAAAAAAAATAGAGGCATCGAGTGGCTTTGGGTGAGCGGTTTGGTTGGTTGGCATGCTATTCAGAGGTTGTGGGTTCGATGCACCTATAAAAACCCTGTTTAAAAATATAAAAGAAAATAATAAAAAACAAAAACTATACATAAATAAAAAAAATAATAAAAGAGAATAAAAAATACATAAATAAATAAATTAATTAATGAATTAATTCGAGATGATCTTCATATGAAGGCTTATCGTCGGTCAACAGCCCACATGTTGACTACACGGTTAAAGGAAATAAGATTGTAAAGATGCAAGAGTCTCTTGCTTTGGCACGCATGGTCATGAGAACATCCTCTTTACCGACGAAAAAATTTTTACTGTGGAGCAAGTTTTTAATAAACAAAATGATAAGGATTATGCAACATCATCAGAAGAAGCTAAAAAAACGGTTCCCAGGGTGCAACGAGGGCATCATCCAGCTTCTGTAATGGTTTGGTGGGGTGTATCCCATAAAGGTGTCACAACACTCCATTTTTGCGAAAAAGGTGTCAAAACCGGTGCGGCGGTTTATCAAACCAACGTGCTGGAAGGTGTTGTGAAACCTTTATCGCAAACTCTCTTCGGTGGACAACATTGGGTCTTCCAGCAAGACTCTGCTCCTGCTCACAAAGCAAAAAGCACACAGGAGTGGCTTCGCAACAACGTTCCTGATTTTATTGCACAAGAAGATTGGTCATCCGGGAGCCCAGATTTAAATCCGCTGGATTATGCATTATGGACAGAGTTAGAGAACAAGGAAAGGGTAGAACTCCCCACCGCAATTTGGACAGTCTGAAAAAATCGTTGGTGAAAGCAGCAAATGAAATGTCGTTGAATACCGTGCGTGCCGCTATAGACCAGTGGCCACAACGTTTAAAAGCTTGTATAAAAGCTAAAGGAGGTCATTTCGAGTAAAGCTTTTATTAATTAAATAACAATATCTTATTAAAATAAATTTCGTTGGAATAAACATATTATTTTTTATTGTTTAGATTTTATGCTTCTTTAAAGTTGTGACAGAATTTAATGCACGACTAGGTAACTAAATTCTTCGTTCGAGAAAATGTAATTTTGCATTGCAGGTATTAGTTATTTTTCTTAGTTTTTTTATATGCAAGTAGTTGAGATATGCAAAAATATCTTTTAAATTACATCATTAGGTTTCACTAATTAAGAGATTTTCTCATAAATAATAGCAGCATGACCAATAATAACCCCATTTAGCTAGGCCTACTTATTTATATTATAGATGAATGAATTTATAGTCCTAGTACTAAATGTAATCATTCCTTATTTTATATTTTTGAAGTCATATATAAAACAAACAGCTGAGGGTCCTTTTACTTATATAAATATAAATCTTTCGGTCTAGAATCTTACTAACCGTAGTCTATCAAAATTTGTTGAGCGAATTAAGCCACCCGGCTTTTATGAATAGCGACTGTGCTCCTTCCTGTCTTCTTTTTTTTTTTATGTACAATTTGAACAGAAAGCAGAATCGTCCGTTGTGCTCTAATGCATCACAGAGGATTGTCTAAAATTCGCTACAATGGAACAAAACACAAATCATGCCCTTTGTTGCGGAACGAACACAGGGCCGGGTATGAACAGAAAAATGTCATCTAGTCAATGAAACTGCGGACAATAAATTACATTTTATGGCGTCCATTTTTCTACATGATCACCTGATCCACTTTCAATTTAAGTGCCGTAAATAACCAGCCAGACCGGCTTACCCCGAGGCCCTCCAGCAACCGCAGGGAGTTGAACGGAGTGCGTCCTGCCGTTTAACAATTCCAGATAAGTTGCTAGCCGCAGCCACTTGTCATGGAGCGGGCGTTCGGGCTCTTTTCAAGTTCACTCACTTTCAAGGAACTGGGACGAATTTACTGGAGCACCCTGCCAAATGGGTCAAAGATGAGTGGGCGGATCCGGGAGGAAATACTACGCCCTTTCGGAGGCTTCGGGGATTTCGGAGGATGCCTGTCTGGCCGAATTAATCCGAAGGAACGCTGAAGGAAATCCAGTTATGACATATTTATAGGCTCCTCCGAACGATAAATTTCCAGGTGTCGTTTTAAGCCCTAATATCCTCTGACACATATTTCCCTTTTATGGCACTTAGCCTTGCTGCGATGAGCTTTGGCGAGTTAAGGGCTTTTAATCTTCAGCTGTAATTTATCGCTGCGTGAGTTGCCTTGTCAGGTTATTGCCTGCCACAATTTCGGCGAGGGTCTTGAAACGACTTCTCGTACATTTTAAAAGGTTCCATCATATTCCCCGCCGAAATGGGCTCTGCGGAGTCGCATTATGCAGACAATAAATTTATAATTAAAACGAGGTAAGCAGAAGTTCACACGTTCCAGCTTCCAAATAATTGGCATAATGGTCAATATTCGAATTGTGTGCCCATCAGACTTTCAGCACCTTTATCCCTGGTATGGGATACCTCGACCAGCAGCCCTTCACACATTGAATCGAATCAATTCAATAAATTTAATCACTCTGCTTGCTTATCAAATATATCGGTTCGATTCAATAGAATTAGTTTGCACACGCACTAATTCACGTGTTATGCTGCTGGTCGAGCTGGTTACCCCGCAAATGACGCAGTCCGGGCAATTACACTATAATAGGCGATTTTGCGTACGCCCTTTGATACGCAGATAAGCGCAAATACTTTGATATTTTAAAAAAAAACTTAATTTATGGTGGTAATGTTTTCCATTTACAATTTACTCGTAGTAATTTTGAATTTAATTTGGGAAATGTAATTTATTTCGTTTGCAGTTTACACACAATTGCCATTATATTAAGTTTGATGAATATTAAGCCTTAATGCAATTAGGTATATTAAATGATACCATCAGTTTTTGGCGCATTTGGAATAATATTTAGGTTCATTTGCTTTGTTTAGAAATGATTTATTCGACTGTATAGTTAAGTTTTAGTATTTGCATAACGAAATTTGATTACCTTTTACCCTTATAAGATATAATTATTTATAAATATTATATTAAAGCAAAACAAAGTCCGAAGGATAGTCGAAATAGTCTAACAAATCAATCATAGCTATCGATTATAAGAATTTCAAAATATTTGGGGTATATTTGGGTCGAATCAACTGAGAAGATCAAAAATCAATATATTGATTCAAATTTCGTAAGTTTAACGGGAAGCATATTAATTTAATTGAAAGATATTTATCTTTTATTTATTTATTTATTTATTTATTTATTTAGTTATTTTTTAATTATATATAATACATATAATATCTTCGAAAATTAAATTAATTAAAATAAATCAAAAATATAATTCTGGTCCTACAGGACATTCTTGATTTATACATATATTTATTTATTTATTTAAGCAACTCATAGGACAATAACACAGACTTAAAACCAGTATCACATGTGCATATTATCGCTTGATTAAGATATGGTAGTAATGTATGTTACGTAAGTACATGAAGAAAAAGTGTAAAAGCTACGACTATAAAGGCTATGTAATGGTTCCAGGAGTTCAGTAAAGTTCAGATATGCTATAAAGATGCGTAAATGCGAAATATTCATTCATTCAAATAAAAAGAGCGAGAAGAATATATGTATATGTGTTGACTCAGCAAGATCTGTTGTATTTCTAATTAAACGCTTTAAGTTGTAGAGGCTTTCGTTACAAAATTCTGTAGGAAGTCTCCTTTCAAACACAAAGGACAAGAAATTGTGACGTGAGCATTAACTGTTCCAATTGGCTTGGTCCTTCTAATAAAATCGAGGGCCTTAAAAGTTTTATTTACTATAAAGCTAATATGAAAAGCAAACAACAGTTTTTGGGTCGAAAATGATCGTTAGGTCTTTAATTTCCTGCACTTGTTCTAAAATAATACCATAATCATAGTGTATTATTATTTTTTTAGGTGTAAACGAGATGAAACAACATTTCGTGATATTTATGTCCAATACATTTTTTTTTACAGCAGAAAGCAATGCTATTTATATCATCCTCAAGGTGAGAACAATTGTTGAGCAACAGTTAATATTATATATTTTGGTGTCATCAGTGTATTGCAAGATCTCACTACTATAGTGATATAAAGATGTTAGAGATAGCGATAGGTTGATAATTAAAAATTTGTTTTGGGTTACTTGCTTTAAAAATAGGGGTTATATGGGAGGATTTAAGTATAGTAGGATAGACTTCATATTTTAATGGATAGATTAAACAAATTACAGATTGAAATAGATAGCAGTAAACTGCATCATTTAAAAAGTATGTTAGGCAATTTATAAAAATCCTCATTTTTGTTTATATCTAAATTTTCCAATATTACTTGCACGTTATCAGGACAGACCGGGTTAAGATTAATTTAATGTGTATTATTGTATTTGCTAGGAGTCAAACAGTTGGTAAGATTTTCTTTCTTTCTTTCATGCAAAACAGTTTCCAAACATGTGGCATACTTTTACGTTCGTTGATGAAGTACAGATTGTATTATTAAATGTCATCTCTAAAGCATTAGAAGATTTTAGCTTTGTTAAAACACCAAATATTTTTAGGATTACTTTTAATAGAAGTTTCAGATAGTACAACAATTCTTCTGCAGAATTTTGCAGCGTTTCCTAATAAATGCAATGTATTGTATAATTTTGGGTGTTTGTTTAATTTGCATAGCCGTCGGCAGGATTCCTTCAGTTTGAAGGAGTATATTAAATTTTGAGAGTGCAGGGTATTTCTTATTGAATTTTTTAGTTTGGAGAAATGCTATGATGATGTTATGATAACGAATAATATAGAATTTGTTAAAAGGTAGATCAACATTATCTGTTAAAATTGAGTTAAAATCAAAAATGGAGAGGTAGGTGCTTATGCTTTAGTATTTACCGTGATGGAAATTCCATGTCTTTATTAAAACACGTTTTGCCAACAATAAGATCGATTTCCAGGTTGGGATGATAGGGTCGATTCTAGAAATATCGGTTTGGGCACGCCCGCACAGTACTTTATCGTGAGCTAGACTTGACCAGACCAGATCAATGGTTCTTTTATTACGGTTGGATAGGCTACTGTATTGTTTTAAATAAGATAAGATCATGTAGCTCGATAAAGACATATTAATTCTGATTTCTAATTAATTCGGACCAATCAAGGATGGGTATATTGAAATCGCCAATGACAGCTATTTTAGATGAGGATGGCAGACTCAATGATCTCGTATAGATATTCGATAAGATATTTTCATATGCTCGTATTTCAAGTAAACTGTTAGTTGGAATGTGTAAGCACCATATGAAGATATAAATTTCAAAAATTTTATTTTATTGAAATCACAAGATCCTCCGCATTTGTTTCAAAAGAAAACTCACGGGAGATTGTAAGATTGTTTTTAACTGCTATGAGACACTACTGTCTTTCTTTACCGCGTCTTCAATAATTCGATCCTTTTGAAGTACGCAACATCTGTTATCAAAGATTTCGTTGTTGTTAATTCCCTTCTGCAAAAAAGTCTCAGTGAAGCAAATAATGTCGTAATTAAGTAAGGACATTTAATCAAATTTCTTTCGTTTTGGAATGCAAACTTCTTACATTTTGGTAATATAAAGCTTAATGATCCATTTTTTGGAATAAGGAAAAATCGAAGACAAGCCAAAATATGTCCAAGCAAAATAGTTGTCAAAAAATTAACTGAACATTTTATCCGAACTTGTCAGCATAAGTGAGAGACATGAGTACCAACATAACGCCACAAAAGAATTGAAAATCGAATATTCGTAGCCCGCGGAAATTCAAAATTCGTGATACTTTTTGAACAGACCTCGTATGCGAATTTTTGTTTTTGCTATTGGCTGTGATAGGAATCGTATCACTTATTTTGCAAACGGCACAAGTGCAGCTATTGATGATGTATAATGTATGTTTAAGACTTTCTCTGAAATTACATATATCAAATTTATTTTAATCATTTATAAGCGCTTATTGCATATTTACTAGGAGTGGATAACATAGAAGAAATATGATATTTAATCGTGGGCTTGGGCTTAAAGAATGTACGACTTGCACTCCTTTCAGATTAAACGATTCAATTAAAAATGAGATTTTATAGTTCTTTTTTTTAATTTGAACTATATTTCAGCTTTTCTTAATTGGTGTTCGGTTAATTATTGTTTCAAAATTTTTTGTTTTGATAATGAAATGACTTATTCCTCAATAGATTTTTTAAAAATAGCAATTTTAGGAGCTGTTTTTAAACAAAATTATAAATTTGAATATTTAGTACTCCATTAATTGGAGTGTCGGCCTTTAAAATCAGTTGTTCTTGACTAAATAAAAATAAGGATGCTATATATATTTTTTTATTTTAAGTAATTTATGTAGTATAATAAAAGTATAAATTAATCAATTATGGTTGAAATTCATGCTCGGAATTGATAACCTTTTGTAAATAAATTAATTCTTCCAAGATATGTCATTGATACTGGTTAGTGATAATTCAAAGTCGATTCAACGTTACATACTCATAAATGAAATGTTTTTCAAAATTAATTTGCTTCACAAAGGACGATATAATATGTCATGTCTTTGAACATAGCGGTGCTCAGTGCTGCATTGTATATTTGCGCAAGTGTTCGTATACCCAAGGGTCTATCCACAGTCTATCCATGAGTATATCCACTCAGCATGCAAATTAAGTATTTAATCAATTTGCAATTAGGAATGCACCTGGAAAGTGGTGAGGTATTCAATTAAGATAAACAAATGAAAGTGAAGTGAGCGTACATATAAACGTGTTATGGTAGGTATGGTTTGTTTTAAAAAGGACGGTAAATTCAATGCCCATCTACAGGACTGCCCCTTTTTAGCGGTTTTGAAAATGGTTCAAACGCTTACGATTCCACAGAGAAAACATGATTTATACGGAATTTTGATAGAGGAACGAAATCAACTAAAACAGCTCTAAATGGCTTTAAAAAGCATTCTAAGTAGTTCCGCTGCAATATTCAAGCTTGTGTAGACCCAGTACGAGCGTGCAACTTTAGCAATAACCCAAAATTCCAGACGCGGAATCCCTCAGTGCGCTCGTTCCAACGAGAGGCTCTGCAATCGCAGCTGATTACTTCGGCAACAAATTTCATTTAGACTTGAATTGCCTGCTTCAATTTCCTTCAGTGGTTCTTGAAATTTTAATGAGTGCTTAAGCCTTTGATCAGGTTAGTGTACAGATAACTCTCCACAGGTTTGAGTTTGCCACGGTGCTGAGGCATGTTGGCAACGAGAGTGTATCTGATTTGGGGAGCATACTTGGCCGTTATGCTCCCACATTAATCATAATCCGGGCATCTGAGGACACTTATACATTCATGGGCCCTCGATAAGGGAATGGGAAAAGTTTACGAAATTGACAAAACTTTCAAGACTTTAGCTTTATAAAATTGAGCTAAATAAAGATAAATAATACCTCAGGGACGCAAAAGCTAGACGAGTGTAAAGATTTAAGCGACAGAAGCTTTTAACATTTTGAATTATCGATTATGTTACCCAAAAAAAATTACAAATATTTTCAAAACATTACATATAAGTAAAATTATTAAACAAAATGCATACCACCTACAGAAAAACTTTCATTATATAGTTAAATAAATTTTACCTTTCAAATAATAATGAATAGCTATTAGTAATATAATATTGGCGGAATTATTTTATAACAGTTATCAGTTATATAATACATAACACTTATAATAATATAAATTTTTTAAATATTGATTTGATATGGGTTGTCATCTAGTGGTATTCTAAAGTAAGAAAATGCCCAAATTTAAACATATACTTTCAAAAAGATATAAGGAATTAAGTAAGTAGCATATTGAATCCTATAAATTAGTGTAAAAAGAAAATTTGTCTATAAAGGTAAATGAATTTTCGAATGTTTCAATAAATCGACCTCTTTTATTAAGAAAGCACTTATTCGTAGATATTTACATTTAAAAATTAATAATAACGATACTTTTTTAATATAAGTTAATGCTTTTATGTTGTTCCATTGTAAAATTATTTGGAAAATTGATTACAAGGTAAAATAAAACAAAAATTATTTGTTTAGTTATAAAAATGCAAGAATAGATTATAGGGAACTTTATTTTATTAAATATCATTAAAATAAGATTTGAAATTACGTTTTTTTCAAAATGACGTTTTAATCGTACTTTAAAAACGAAACCTCGATCTATTCTTAATTCTATTTCTTAATTTAAAAATCAATAATTTCCAAGATATATAATATTTAGGTTCACTAGCTAATACATAGATTTTTAGAACTTCCAAAGCAATATGGTAAGTCATTTTATTATACCACATATATTTTTTGGAAGAAGTATGACAAAAATGAATAATTTTGTTAATTTTATATTTGTTTTACTTGTAAAAGATTCTTTAACTTCTGGATTTACACCCAAAAATATTTCCGTTCAAATTTTATTTTTGAATTTCACTGTTGATTGCTATTACCTTCTATCACTGTACATCCATACATCAAAAACAAGTACCTTATTTACGAACAATCGGATTTCCGTAGAAATGCACTGATTGCTGCAGAAACAACAAGCATTAAGAAAAAGATAAAGTAAGTGCAAGTTGGTTTTGCCAATGCGGTGCATTAGCAGCAGCCAAAAATCCAAGAAAGTGGATTTCTTTCATCCAAAATCCACCAACAAAATTGTTGGGCATTGAAATAACACGGGAATCCTTGAGTAATCTATTTTTCCGCCTCATTTGCAAAATTTTCTCAATCCAGAGCTCGGCGCCCACGAACTGCCTTGTTCCGCAGAGATTACTTTGCTTGTAAAAATGTATGTAAATTAAGGGAAACACACTAAAATGCGTTTAAGTCTGAACGACATACCCTGTGCGATAGTAATCGATGGAAACAATCTATTTAAATTTTCTTCCTTTAGGATAATCTCACCTTTTCGACATTTTCTCTGGTAGATTTACCTTTCATTCTCTAGATAGGTAAACACGGTGAGAGGATAAGAATGCACGAAAACCAATGTCTGGAAAATATCCGTTGACTTGCCCTTTGTGATTGATTATTTTTCTTTTTTTCGTGTGTTTTAAAAAGAAATTCGAGCGTAAAGATGCGAAATTGTTTATGCAGATGACTTTGATCAGATATTGATTGCAGCTCCTTTTATGGTTTCTATATCTATATACCCTTCAATAGAAACTCTTACGCTTGCGGTTTGTACCATTCAGCTCAATTTTTCTTTCTGATATTTGAATATACCTCCAAGATTTCAAGTAAATGTTTTAGAAGAATGAAAAATGAATTACTTTGAATTGGCAAAATCAGGGTTTGGAATCTAAACCTGATTTAAATTACGATAGCAACGATAAAGGGAACAATCGATCTCAGAATAATATTTAAATTGTTTTAGTTTATTTATTAAAATCAAGAAAAATTCCTACACCAGACGGTCACAAACTTTGTATGATATATGTAGTAATAACTTTGAATTACGAGTACTCTGAAGGTAGTTACGCTATAACGAATTGCGCAGATTTATCTCACTTATACCATAAATGAATGATAAATGGTTTACACTACATAAAATATTTTTATTTGATTAAATGAACCATATATTCTTTTAGTACATAATTTAATAGTTTAATGCAATTATGTCTACTGTATTTTTTGCAGTGGTCCTATTACCGCGACGAGTTGATCATTGCAACTGATTCATAATTAGTATTTGATGAGTATATCGTATGTTATGAATAAAAGGTATGGAATGTCTCGTTACAGCACCTTATTTCCTTATAAACCAATGTCACACAACCAAAATGTTCCCTTTTATTACGAATAACTATGAAATTTTTAAAACGTCTACTGCTTTATTTTTAAACAAATATAGTCTCGAAATTCTTTTATAGAATAATATACACATTTATCTCTCTTTTAAGTCTCGTTATTATGCCAATTTGAAAAGTAAAATTACATGGTGAAAGGGTGATCCATGTAGTGTTTGGAATTTGAACTAACGGCAATTTGAAGTTTAGTTGGGAAATATTAAAAAATTATTTCCAAAGTAGTGAGTCTTCTACTCAAACTGTGAAAAATTTGAAAAAAAATTTTGACAAAAAAAGAACTTCCAAAAACTTAATTTGTGGATCAATTCGTGAACCGAACTCGTGAAACTGGAATGTTGGTGAATAAATCAACCCGTGTAGGTTCTCGTCCGGTGCGCTCAATCGAAAATATTGCTGCTGTTGCTCAAAGTGTGCATGAGCAACCATCAACATCAACCCGTCATCGTTCTCAACAATTGGACATTGCATGCACTTCTTTGATACGAATTTTGCGAGAAGACCTTGCCATAAAGCCATATAAAGTTTAATTGGTACAGCAGCTAAAGCCGGTTGATCATCCGAACCGTCTACGGTTCGCAAATTCGGTGGAAGATCGTTTGGCCGAACGCCATCTTTTGTGCCCTATCTTCGGAAATCGCATAATCAGCAAAAATGGAGATGTGATTTGGCCGGCAAGAAGCTGGGATTTGACGCCGTTGAACTATTATTTTTGAGGAGCGGTGAAGCATAAATGTTACGCCAACAAATTAGAAACAATTCATGACTTCAAGTAGGAGATTCAAGCTGCTATTGCTGACATAAGGCCCGAAACAATTGAAAATTGGGTGGACCGAATGGGCTACAGCCAAGTCAGCCGTGGTGGTCATTTGACCGAAATTGTTTTTCATAAATAAATGACATAAAACAACCTTTCAAATAAATGTTCAACCATTGAAAAATATTGAGCCGTTTTTTTTTATAACAAAAATAAATTCCAATTTTGAAATGTGCTACCCTGTACTTGTACGTAACATCTACTAAATTCCTCAACTCTCAGGAAATTCAAACAATACAGCATTTTGTTCAGGTAGCTACCAAGTTCTTGTAGGGCGAGTTTAGCGAAGAACTAGCGAGTTTTTAGGGAGAAAAGTACTAACACGTCCGTTCGGCTCTAAGGCATTTATTAGAAGAGAGCATTCTATAGAATGGTCTGCTTGACCGGAACACGGTTAAAGAAGACATGTTTGGTGCGAACGTGACCATATAACAATAGACATTGGGCGCAAAACTTCAAATTCAAATTTTAATATGAAAACATCCTACAGTTTCGGCCATCCTGACGGATAATCGACTCGATTATCGAGTTGTTCCAATGTATCACATACGCACCGAACATTTACATACATAACTACAAATGCATAAGGTGAAGACCTAATTAATTGTCTTAAAAAAATTTCCTTTCCTTTGATAACACTGTGGTGCAATAAAGTTTTCCCAACTTTCCAATTAGGGGATTGATAAAAATTATAAAAGTCAAATGAAATCTAAATATCGAATAGATACAGTCACAATATATGTTACATAAGTATTAGATTACACTTATAAACTAATAATATTTACAATAATTTCATGACAAGATTCAACTTTGAAAGAAAATTAGCTTCATACAACGAAGTACATAACACTTTCAAAAGTTAAACAAAGATGTGAATGAATTAATAATTGCAAGGAAGATGAATCATTACACTGTAAACAAATCGTCAAAATCTAAAGATTGCAGTTTATACAAATCGAGCCAATGAACTAATAATAAACGTGTTAAAACTAACTATTTCGCAGAGACACCGAGCATTCGTATCAGCATGCGAAAGACATGTAGGGCTTCATATTATTAGGACTACATATTCCCTCATAGGGCACCCGTGACACTTGTAGACCTTCTATATCTCTGACCAGGAAACGGTCGTTGTCAAATACTTTAAAAATTTTATATGGCCCACGATATTTCGCCAACAATTTCTTTGAGATGCCGGGAGTGGTGACTATATTTCTAAGCATAACATAATCTCCCAACTCGTACTTTCGGGGCAACTTATGCCTTTTATCATAGTAAGTTTTATTATATTCTTGGGCCCTAGCCATGTTGTCAGCAGCTTGCTCTCGTATCAACAACAAATCGCGCTCTCTAGCCTGACTTTCTATTAAATATTCTCTAACCTTATCGTAAAGTTCACCCTTCTGACCAACACCGAACAACAGAACACTAGGAGAAAATCCAGTACTACGATTGAAAGTATTATTTAAAGCATATTCAACTTTGGTCAAGTGCTCGTACCATTTGCTAGTAGTATTGGCGTTAGACTCTTTAGATAACATAGGAGTCAACATTCTATTTACGCGTTCTGCCTGTCCATTAGCTTGAGGAGTATTTGTAGCAATCTTTATATGCTGGATATTATTAGCAATCATGAAGTTTGAAAATTCCTGGGACACGAAACATGTTCCTCGGTCAGAAACTATTTTGCAGGGCCTACTATATGCACTAAAATACGATTTGAGACACGAGATTACTTCACAAGACTTTGTGCTATTTACGGCGTATAATTTTGTAAACTTAGTGAAACCATCGATTACTACAAAAATGTGTCGTTTCTTAGTGCCGGTGGGAGGTAAAGGACCGAAATGATCAACATGAATTATTTCGAATGGTAATTTTCCTTTCGGAATACTATGCAACGTGCCCTGGCTTTTCCCTGAAACAGGTGAATAATAAATACACTTAAGGCAACCTTCTAAGCAATTCATGATCTTCGCCCTCATCTTTGGAAACCAATAGGTCTTCCTCAGATGGTCAAAGCACTTTTCAACACCCAGGTGACACAATAACTCATGGTGAGTTCGAATTATACGTTCTTCCATAGACTTAGGGACATAAAACAAGGTATCAGCATTTACCTTTCGGTAAACAAGACCATTAATCAACGTATAAAACTGATGTTCACTTTTCTCCAAATCTGATCCTATCTTGGCTATGATCGGGTCCTGTTTTTGAGCAACGGCTAATGCACTAGTGAACGAATCGTCATCATCAAGTAAAAATATATTGTAGCATCTACTTAGAGCATCTACATGAGACATTCGATTAGATGTCCTATGTTCAATAGTGTAATTATAACTCTGTAGCTCTAAAGCCCATCGAGAAATTCTCGGGTTTAACAATTTTTTACTAAGAGTAAGGGTCAAAGACTGGCAATCCGTAATAATTTTAAAGCTTATACCCAACAAATAAACTCTGAACCTTCTTAACGCATATATTATCGACAAAGTCTCAAGCTCATAGCTGTGATACCTAGACTCTACTTCAGTGGTTCGCTTCGAAAAATAAAATACTGGATGAAGCTTGTTATTTTCTTGGCGTTGAAGCAACACCGCTCCAAAGCCAATAGAGCTGGCATCACAATGCAACTCAGTCTGTTTATGAGGGCTATAAATCGATAGAATCGGAGACTGAGTCAATTTAGTTTTTAGAACCTCGAAAATCCTTAAGTGTTCTGAATTGAATTCGAATTTAGCATCTTTTCGTAGCAGATCATAGAGTGGCTTAGTGAATACAGAGAATTTCGGTATAAATTTACGAAAATACGAACACAAACCTACAAAGCTGTGTACTTCTTTAACATTTGTAGGTATCGGATATTCTACAACACTTTTTATGTTCTCGTCATTTGGCCGTATGCCATCGACATTAATAGTGTATCCGAGGTAGGTTATTTCACTATGTAAAAATTTGCACTTATCATATCTAAACTCCAAGCCACTTTTACTCGCTACACTCAGAACCTCTTCAAGAATCTCGAAATGTTCTTCTACAGTTTCGGTTGCAATCAGAAGGTCGTCAAGGTAAACAAACAATTTATCCGACATGATCAAATTCCTAAAAGTAGCATTTATAAATTTTTGAAATATTTGTGGTGCATTTTTCAGGCCAAAAGGCATTTTAAGGTATTCGTATTGACCTAATGGTGTCACGAATGAAGTATATTTAATGCAATTTTCTGCTACTTTCACGTGATGGAAACCACTACGAAGATCAAGAATTGTAAAAAATTTCTTCGCATGTAACCGATCAATGAGATCTTCAATGAGAGGAAGCGGAAAATTTTCCTTGACGGTAACCTTGTTGAGTTCGCGAAAATCAACACACAATCTGAGCTCGCCGTTTCTTTTTTTAACCAAAACAATAGGTGAAGCATACGGCGAGTTACTCTCGCGAATAATACCCCGCTGTAACAGGTCGTCAATAATCTTTTTCAATTCTATTTTTTGAAAGTAAGCCAAACGTCTAGGTGCACAATAAAAAGGTTTATCTTTCGTTAAATTAATTCCCATCTCGATAATGTTGCTGTCTATTACCTGCTCTTGAGAACGCGGAGCACAAGCATTTGACACCATGGCACGAACCCTTGACATAACATTAAAAGGAAGATCATTACCTACATTAATTTCGACTTTATCGCTACCGTCAAGAACATCTATATTCATGATTTGTTTCTCGAAATTGTCGCATAAATAAGAGTCCTGGCCCATGTAAACATCGTCTTTGCTTCGCTGGTCACACTGAATGCTCGAGGTCCCCGTTGACATATCATGAGTTGCCTCCTTACACGCTTTCTTGAGGTTAACACCACTAAGCTTGAAAAAATCACGGCCTAAAATAATAGGATATTTCATACTTGCATTTACAACGACAAAAATACATAACTTAATTGTGTTTCCCTGAAAGATTACGTTACCATCAGTTTTCCCCAGAACTCGCAGTTTACTGTCGTTGATGCCACAGAACTTATATCTTTCGGATTCCACGGTAGTGACCAAAGATGACGGTAAGTATTGCTCCTGAACAAAGCTGATGGGGCTCCCAGAATCGAGCAGAGTAACTAAAGCTCCGCTACATTTCATACTGCGATGATCATCACTACCAAAGTTGTAATGGAGAAGGTACTCAAAATCGTGTCCAACGCTGGCTACTTGAACTTCTTGTTGACACTCGTCACAATCATCGGCCGGTTCATTTGAAATATTCATGATAGGTGCTCGCCGTTTAGGACAATTACCGGCTTTATGTCCGTGTTCTCCGCAATTAAAACAGGAATCATTCGAACGTTTAGGCTTTTTACAATTATTACTTAGATGACCATACTCGTTACAATTAAAGCACTTAAGTTTTTGACGTGAAACCAGTTGCTTATTTTGCTCACTATGAGTAGTTTTGGGACCGTTTGCTTTATAACTATTCACTGATTTGATCCGCTCATATTTTCGCAAAGCTTCTTTTAACTCGGTCAACGTGTCAGCGCTATAAAGAAGCATTTTATTTAACGTATTGTCCGGAATGCCGTCGGTTATATAATGAACAACATCGGTCTCATCGATGTCGCCAAGAGATGCAATTTCTTGCATCGCTATAACATATTGCTGAAAGGTCTCGTTACTATGTTTTTTCCTAGATCTGAGCTCACGATGTAAGTCGGCTCGGGTGATTTTCTTTTGGAATTCTCCAAGAAGGGCGTTTTTAAGACTTTCCCAAGATCCAGTCTTTACAGTGCGTAGGAACATTTTTGCGGTACCCGTAAGCAAACGTTTCGCATAGGCGAATCGCATCCTCAGATTCCAGCCCAAAACATCTGCAGATTCTTCAAAATTTTCGATCCATCTCTCAATGGAATGATGGTCGTCGCCACTAAAACATTGAAAGCTATCCTCAACATCTCTAAAGTTTAATATTGCAGGTTGTCCTTGAACCTCCTCTACCATAGCGAGATCGGCCAATTGTCTTTTTAGCGCGGCGATTTCCTTCTTTTTAGATACTATAGAACGTAAACTCTCCAGCTCAGCATCCAAGTCGTCATCATCACTATTTTGCTCTCCTTGGTGAAGATCCTCACAGTCAGAGCCGTCGATCGGTGAACCAGATTCCTCAGGCAAGTGTCGCAAAATTTCTTCTTCCCCCATAGTAGAAAATTTTTCCTCAAGCCGTATCTTGAGTGCAGCTTTTAATCCACTCGTTAACAATCCAAAATTCGCCAGCTTTTGTTTTAACTCAGTCACATTGGTCGTATCCAAATATGCTTGCACACGTGCTTTCACCGCATGGTTTTCCATGACTTCTCCAGAAAATAACCTCACGGCACAACTACAGCACTATCGAAAAAATTTTAGAGTTACGTAAATTTTACTCGGCGATTATTATCAAATTGATTTAAGTGGATCCCACTTCTGAGTTTGTAGGGCGAGTTTAGCGAAGAACTAGCGAGTTTTTAGGGAGAAAAGTACTAACACGTCCGTTCGGCTCTAAGGCATTTATTAGAAGAGAGCATTCTATAGAATGGTCTGCTTGACCGGAACACGGTTAAAGAAGACATGTTTGGTGCGAACGTGACCATATAACAATAGACATTGGGCGCAAAACTTCAAATTCAAATTTTAATATGAAAACATCCTACATTCTAATATTGCAATACTCTTTCCCTCTGCATGTAAAAATTTGGCAGCATTCAACTCTCACATAAATAAATTATTCAATATTCCTCTAAATAAACAAAATTTTAAACGAGGTAAACGCAATCAAGGTAATAGCAAATAATAATGGGTATGAGGGGAATTTAGTATACGAGTATACGAAAAATTTCATATGTTTATCCCAGGTGGAACAGGGACGTAGGTACTAAATATTTGAAATTAAAAACGATTATGATGCCACTAGGGAGGAGAAGCTATCTTTTAGACAAAAACATTGTTACAACGTAGTAATTAAACATACACACATATGGAACAATTATTACTTAACTAGTAGTAGGTCCAAGCTAGAGAAAGTAATCAATCTCTTTAAGAAAGTTAGTTACTTAGTCTGTCCTGAAGATTCCCTAGAAGAAGGCGAAATGCATATGGTTATACTAAGTCATTAATCATTAAACAAGTTTTTAGAATTAAAAAAACGTGTTTGACTAAAACTTGATCTTCCCTGTATTGACATAGAGTGTGTATTCATTTTAATTATGTATATTAGATATAAATTGTGTAGTGATTTGTTGTTAATGTCATTTTAGTTATCATAACAAATTTCCTAAATTGTTTAAGCGTAAACTGAACATCTCAGTTTTATATAATTAGAACTTATACGAGTATGTGAACATTTACTGAGCCAAAAATAAGAAAACAGTACTTCACCAGGAGATTATAAAATGTATAAAAAGAATTCATTGTACATACTTGACTACAAACAAGCCAGAAGCGGTCAGATCTTAAACTATAATTTTACAACGTGTTCATTTAACCATGAAATTCGGTGAAATTGGAAAATTTCAGGGTTATACTGCAAAATTCATGATAAGATCAACGTCTGGCAGAAACAATATTAACTGCTTGGTGGAGCTACAAATTGCATTTCCGTCCTTTCTCCCAGAAAAGGTTGAAAGGATGAGTTCTGAACAGATCTAAGAACATTAATATATCATGCATATAAATATTCCTCAATCTTCGCTTTGTCTTGGCTCCTCCATTATTATATGGAAATTATTGAACACATGATGCAGAACATCATCCCATGATTTTTGAATGGAGACCAGTGTCTGCATGCTCCCCCAGGCCCAAGAATAATAGACCAGGGTCAGTCCACCCCATTTGTCTTTGTTTCTTCGTTCCGCGGATTAGGAGGAAATCTATATCTCAGTCACAGAGTGTATGGCTGCAGTTGAAGCAAATTTGCGGTTCAATTGAGGGGTCTTGTACAAAAAATGGACATTATGCTTGGCTCATGTGTTCGCTTGTGAAAGATTATCCCAGATCAGCGGGATGCTTTTAAGCGTTGGTTGTTTGTTCCTTCCTCGTTAATGTTTAGCTGAACTGCCGGAGCTTCATTAATTATAAATTTCGGAAAGATAGAAGCTCCAAATACACTGTACAATAAACTTTGAGTCGGAATGAACATTTTCTGTGAAAGATTTACGTGGATTAATCAAATATTGACATTTTATTTAAGATAATTTTTATAGTTTTTATCAATTATTTGAAATTTTACACAATCACAAAACTAAATTCTCACTATAATCATATAATACAAAACTTCATATGCATACATACGACACATATACGAAGCTTCTGAAGAAATTTTTAATTATTTTTGGATTTGATGCAAAATATTCAAAAAATGGTTACCAATTTTAGGGTAGGAACCCGATTACGCACTTAGTGAGAAGTCGCTAGTTTCTACCATTGAATAAAAGCTTCAATTATGCTCACAATAATAATAATAATAAATAACAAGAAAGTTACAGGATGATTTATATAAAATATATCCAGAAATCTTAAATTAAAATCAATCGCATTCAATTTGAACCAAATTTAAATTTAGAAAACATAATTATTTTGCTCTTTAGCACATTTCCTCATAAGACAAAAGTTCAAAATATTTTGTATGAAAATTACTCAGTATTATTAATAATTATTAAATATTTCTGGTTATTATTGATATAATTTTAAGACATTAATACTGGATAAATAATAAATTATGATTGCTTTCTTATACGAGTTAGTGAATATTGAAAGAAGTTTTAATTTTAAAATCACTTTATAGAAATTACGTAAACAAAATATTAGCAAGATGCAGCTATCATGTCTTGAACTACTCTAAATTATACAAAGAAAAAAAGTTCAACATTTAATTTAGTCAAAGTGAACCAAAATATCCTCATATAAGCCAATTTAATTTATTGAAAGAAGCCCAGAAAATGTTTAAAGGGACTTAAAATCAAAAAGACCACAAAATTGAGCATCTCGTATCCTTTCAATTAAGCCTTCCCTTATATTGCTCTTTTAATATCACTACGAGACTTTCATAGAAATTTTAAAGGGGGAAAACGCTTCAATTGAACGGTATCGGAAGGAAGGAACCTTAAAATTTTTAGACAGAAAATGGAAGATGTAGGATGGAAAGAAAAGTGTGAGAATTAATTGCTTCATAATTAATTATAATAACCTTCCTGTAACCTTATCCGGAGGGAATTTAAACGAGGTTTTAAATTAAACTTGATGAATTAGAAAGGCCTGGTACTAAGAAATTAAAGAATTTGTTTTATTTTTCTCTAAAAGTTATTACACATTTTTATTCATATAGTAATTCTTAACTAATATACGATAAGCGTGTAAATTAGTCCCTTAAAATATATATCTATTAATATAGAAATGCTACCTTGGGATTGGCGTTTGTGGTAGGGGAATCAGGCAATAGTCACACATGCCTGGTTGTTAAAAACATGTCGTTATGTCGTGAATCGTACAGTTTTGCCAGCCAGCCTCTAGGTTGCCAAAACTGTAACAGTTTTAATGAAGTAATATATATATATTTTTAACTGGATGGCATCTACACAAACTATCTCAGTTCCTAAGCTGCGCACGTTTTTACAGTAGAACTTTATTATTTCCGCCGAGGTGTTCTACCCCAATCCAAGTCCATTCCAGGAAAGGAAAAGGCCTTTTACATTAAGTAGCAGCAAAGAAACCTAAACTTTAACTTTTTCCTTTAGGCAAATTATCCAAGGAACCTAAATAAAAACTAATCACAAAGTCACCGGGGAAGGGACAAAACAAATTCTATTTACCTTTGGATGGAGCAGAATGAAATTTCATCAGTTTGTCCCAATTCAAATAAATTGAGAATTGAATTATTGCCTGTATCCAACAGGTTTCTCGGTAGATTCCGGTGCACCCGTTTCCTTGCGCCTCCAAAATTCATGATATATGTATCATGTTTTGGCCAGCGGCAGCATAACACATAACACCCTTTTCTTTGTCTGTGGCAAATCTGTTGCCGTACTGCACAAACCTGGGGCGGAATCTAAGTAGTACATAAATTTCATTACTTATTCATTAATTGTAGCGAAATTTGCTTAAGTGTAGATTGCCCCGACAGAAGATAAATTTTGTTTGGTCAAGTAACAAAATGTTTCTCGTCTAAAAGCAGTCCGCCTTAATCTCATGATCTGGATACCAACCCCCAACTCTTGTGGCAAGTATCGGAGCAGTACTAGCGACCTTTTATTTGGGATGGCCTAATATTTGTAGAATTCTAAATGAGAACCGGAAACCATTTCATGATTTAGTAGAGCGCTATGGGAGCACCACTTACGAGAAATTCTGAGACTTCCACCTTTTTCTCTGAATGGGGTGAAAAGCCGTGCCTGGCACCGCACACCATTACTACAATGGAATTTAATTTAATCCGCCTGCGGCTAAAAGAGCTGATTCGCAGCCGCGAAAAAAGGTGTGAACAAAATTTAAGGGCTTTCGGTTAAAATTGCTCATGAAACGCGTTTGTGCAACTCGAAGCAATTCCGTTCAGTTTGGCAGTGTCTCCAGGTACCTTCCTTGGCGGCATTGTTGGTCTTTGCGGAGCAGTCATTTAATTTTCCAGGAAGCTAAAGAAATTCAATGGAGGACTTCGACTCCGAAAAGGACGTTCTCGAACGGATATTGCCGGTTTATCTTAATTTTCGGCTTGTGAACGTGTTGGACACCGTGCCGTTGGCTCCATTATGGAAAGGAGGGAGAGCAATGTGGCCCCAACTTTATATTTGGTCTCAGCTAATACCATGAGGACTTATTCCTATATTTTGTAATTTTACCTACGAGTATCTCAATCGATTTTAAAGTTAACTGAAATCACGAGAAACAGATCCTTCCGGCTTTACTATCACGAAACCTCGAAATCGAATTTTGACGAAACTTGGCAGGAATGTTACTTTTAATGAGACAATTTCAAAAACGGTTTTTAAATCCGTCTATAAATCGGTCCTTAGTTGCTACTTCTCTTTCTGTTTTCAGGTGTCTTTATGATTCATTATTTCCCATTATATTAATCAGAATATATTTCAGATTTGCGAAAATGAGCATTTTCAGAAAAGTTTACATTTTTCTATATGTTATCACTTATCATTTCCAAAACAGGGTCGTCAATGATTTTTTTTTAGCGTGTTTGTTTTGCTTTAAACTTTTAAATCTTTATTTTATTAATGGTCTATTTTAATTAATCGTAATTTATTTCTTGCACATTTGTAACTTATGTCATATTTTCTGTTATACAGGCTTCCTATTTTCGGTGTATCTTCTACATAATGCAACAAATTAAAAAAAATAGTTCAAACAAAAGTTTCATGAAGCCTTAAAAGATGAAAATAAACGAAGCATTTCTTGTTCCTCATATCCTTTCAAAACTCTTTTTGAGATATTTCCTTTTAATTTAACTATTTAATAATTATTCTCATATTTTATTTTTTAATTTAATTTCTGTAGTCACCTAGACTCATTCAAATACTTTCCAGCTATATGGTATACATATGGCATATATTAATTTATATTGAAAATATTTGAATCGGTCATTTCAAAAACTACAATAAGTCAAGTTTTTCCGAAAATACTTTTTTTATTGCGAACGTTTCCTAAAATGTAGACCTATAATCTGGATAAAACCCACGAAAGTCAGTACATTCTTTCCTCTTCCAACAATACCGCGTAGTAATTGTTCATGAATTTATTGATGGATTCGTTAAAAATTCGATTTTAGTTGGCCAGGCAAATAGCGAAAATAATCCAGATAAGAATGAATACATACAATAATGATATTAAAACATAAAAATGTTAATGTTTAAGTGTTGTCATCATTAATTTTGATTAAAAATATAAATACCACCTAAAAGTCGTTGCTTACTAAACCAACATAAGTCAAGAACAATTTTTCTGTTTTTTTATTTAATTATTATTCATCCTTTTCTTCTTAATATCTACATATGTATATGTAAATTATGTCTCACTGTGTTCGTACACGCTATTCTGCGAAACCCCCCAACCAATTTAAATAACATTTTTTGAGTGGGTATGGTAGATTCCAGATTGAAAGATAGGATACTTTTGGACCCGCCAGGTGGCTCTGTTGTAGAGATATATTATTTTTTTTTTCAAGGGCAATTTCTATTATGTTTTTTTTCAGATTCCTTGTCTAAAACTAACAGCGCGGCAATTCATTTTGATATTTAATGAAAATAACGTCAAATATATCGCAAAATATATGTATTCAAAGTTCTTAGAGCTGATTTAAACGTTTACCTAATTCTATAATTTTTTTGAAGCGCTCCATGGATATACGGACATAAAAAACGTGTAAGTTTAGCTTTATTTTCTTTATCGTTTTTTATTTCTATTCAATTATATTTATTTTATATCTCCTCTATTTAATTAATTTTATTTTATTTTAATTGTTTTGTGTATTATTATTATTTGAAGTATAATGCCGCGAAGAAGGTCAAACCTTAATAATGCACGCAGCATATGAGCAATACGCTAACGAAATGCAAGAGACAATAGAACGCACGCATAAACTGTGCAAATAAATGAAGAAGAGAGAATCAGCGTAGCGGAGAGACGTACGCAAGAATCTTAAGCAGTTCACAACGAACGTTGCAAAATGCATTAAGAGCGAGAGCGGCGCTTTAAAACAATATAGACATTCTTATACTATATATATAATCGAAAGTTTGTGGCTCAATCACGCCTAAACGCTTGGTCCGATCATTTTCAATTTTTGAGTGGGATACTACATATTTCGGCCAAGCATATACGCTACTTTTTATTCGCGGATTTCAAAATGACGGACCCAAAATTGCGGCATTTGTAAATATCAAGGGATTGCCATGCAAGTTAGTATTTAGGGGGTTTTTGAAAAACCTGATTGTAAATTTACGTTCGAAGTTTGGAAATTTGAGATGGTGGATCTAATATAGTGATCAACAATTTTCAAACTTTAACGAATTTAAGTGAAAATTAGTGCTATGGATATTTTGAGGTCACCAATTTCGAATCTACTACCAAAATTTGGAAATTCTATATGGTGATCAAAATTTTTGAAATTTAATGAATTTAAGCGAAATTTATTTAACCATATATTCATACATATACATGGGAGTTACACTATTCATAAACATTCGTCTCTCAAACGGACATATTACATTGATCGCTTTTCTTTTATAGAATATAAGGATGACGTACTCACTGTAAATCCATTAGCATAAGTGCACTCTGACATGCGACACGCAGAATATTAATTATTGAACGATCTAGGAAGGTACTTAGAAGTTCATCTTTTTAACTTTAATAGTTACAAGTGTTTACGTTTTTTGCGTGGCATGTGAGACGAATGTTTATGAATCTAGAGTTAGGGTGCCATTGATTTTAAATTTATATATAACATATAAAAACGATTCAAGATTGAAGAAGAAAGAAGGAATTCAATACTAAGGCGTTTTAGCAGATGCTGCCTTCAATTCCGGCATATTTCAAAAACAACATTTCTAAATTTAAAATGATTGGTATAATATAGTGTCTTTACAGTAAGTAATTTGAATGATAAATAATATCTAGATGATTTCGAACCTACGGAATCTAAATTTATAATTCATAATTGGTATGGCAATTTTTAAATTTCAAGAAATCCAGAACCGTAATTGCAAAAGTTTACTGTGTTCACATTTATAAAATATATTTAATACTAGCTAGACCGCATTATTGAACTTTATACGAACTTAAAGATCTCAATAACAATGTGCATCGTTTCACCGGCTACTTTAATGAAAAGGTCATTCATAGCAACGAAGCATTTTATCATTGTGATTCGTGTCAAACTAATTTCATATACAAGTCATATCAATTTAAAGCGAAAAGGAAAAATAATTTTTCCAATAGGGATATCGGCAATTTTTTTTCAAGCGCCATTACAAAAACACTAAAATACATATAATTATGAAAACTATACATACACCTTGGTATTGCGGACTTCTAATACAAACAACTCTCAGTCAGTTATTTCATACAGCCAGATTTTCAAACATTGATTAAACTCAAAACCATGATTAATTTTTATGTATATATATATATTTGTATATAGCGATTGACGACAGTGATAAAATTCACACTAGAACGATATTAGTCTAAAAATAAAAATAAACTCTTTTCGTAACTCGGTATAAGAAACTAAAGCATACTCGTATTTAAAAGAAATACTTGGCCTTGGAAAATAGAAAATCGTTGGAACACGAGTATTCTAATCAAAGTACATTTTTAATACATCTTTCTTTTTGTTGTTTCTGGGAACATTGTTTTCGTCCTTTTTTCCTGTGACCTCTCATCGCCTTAGGAAATTTGAATACAAGAAAGTCTTTGATTAAAGATGACTTACGCTTAAACATTCATGTGAAATTCGAAAGAGCACTGAAGCGTCTTTTGATGTTGTTCCTCAAAGGCTAAGTAACACTTTTTTGGCATCCTAAATAAATCACTCTTGAATATTCTTGAGAAGCACAAGAGAAAATGGAAAAGTATTTGAGTGTAATGCTTTCATCTTTAAATATAATTATATTCAATTAAAAATGCCGGGAGAATTGCTGAGGTATAAGGCCATATTTGAAAGACAACCACCAACCTTCTACTCACAAACCAAATTAGAAAAATAAATAAAATGGGAAAAAGACAAAAAGCAGGACGAAGTGAGAAAGTTGAAGTATCCTTGGCCACAAATCACCAGAAAGTGTTCCCTCTATTTAAAAAAAAAGAGAATTGGGGACATCTGACATTGCCTAAAGACCCCCTGACATTTCATCCTAAGAAAATTTTCACCACCTTCCGCGGCAGGACAAAATTGTGAAAATGTCTTTAATTAAAGAACAAACAATCCTCGATGTTTGTAATTTAAACTCTTGTTGGGGATGATCTTCATGAATTTGTGATTTGGGTCATCAAGATTAAGCCCAAAGGTACGGGAGAAGTGAGCTAAGGGTTTATTATTATTAAGAATAGGAGGACGTTTTCTTGTCTCAATTTGGGTAAATCTTGAGTGACTGAAATCAGTGCTGGATTTTCTTATCGCACCTCCTAATAGAGGTACTCTCTTAGATTAAAGCTTACTCCAAAAAATAGCAATGGTTGGTAAAATTAAAATAATTCAGATGAAACGCGACATTATTGACGCTTCTCTTAATTTACTTTTCGAGCAAGGTCACGGAAGAACTTTATAACACTTTCAAATTCAAGTTCTCTTCTTCATTCAAACACGTGACATGCAAATTACATTCGCCTTCAATTCATGAATAAAAGATTTTGTCGATGCTCAAAGCCCTTAAATATACCTTCTTGCCTCCGGTGCTTTTATCGTTACCTTGTACACGCAGACAGTTTTACGCCTATGACATTTATTTCGAACCCTACATTATGATTCTGGGGGTTTCACAATGAACATTTTGTTTACTATGTTTTGTGGTATTCTGGAAATTCCAGAACCATTGTAAGGCTATGCAAATTACTCGCTATCTATGTCATATATCTTCGGAGCCTTCGACACATTGTATTGTATTCTTGGATTAGTAATTGTAACAGAGGATGATTTACGTCATGAAATTTAAAATATTTAACATTACTTAGCAAAAGCTCACTGTCTTAAAATTGATACTAAGGAGGAAATACAAAATTTAAATATTTTTTCGGAAGGATAATTGGCACATTTTAATCAGTAGTAACTTAGAATATTTCGTGGATATCTGTGAAAAAGCGAATAAAAGTTGAGATTATGAAATTTATGAAACACACTTTAATAAATTGTAGGATTGAGTTACAAATTCCATTTTTCTGCACAAACTCAAAAAAAAAAAGAATAAAATGAAATGAATAAATGAATAAGCAAAATCTGAAATTAAAGTCAAAAATACTAAAAATGCATAGAAAAACTAAATTTATAGGCAGGAATCTAAATGAGCTTTCTTCCGAATTCATCTGAAAGGTGAAAGGATTTTACTCAACAAATAAGCAGATGGTACGTCTTCATTCAACCTCAATATGTAGACTGTGTATTTTGCCTGATTTATTAGAGTATAAACACACCTCTCTCAAGGTGTTATTACATATTAAGAAATTTTAAAGGAACCGTAAAATTTCCTCCTTTCGGTATAGCTTTAATTAAAACATAAGTTCAAGGAAAATAATTACTAGTTCTAGGTTGGTACATTTTAAACCTATTTAAGTTACATGTGTAATTATAGTTATTAGAGTTGTGGTTTGACCCAATGGATTAAAATTGGGTAGTTTTGCAGTACCAAACTTATTAATGTTGTAAGTTGATATTCTATTAAAATTTGCACAAAAACCTCTTGTTGCGAAAGTTATTTAAACATTTTTATTTGTATGAATTCTACGTAGCTTGGAGCATCATGCTGGCACATTTTCTACCTCCTACACGTTGGGTCGAGAATAAATTTACAGTCCCGCGGCATAAAATCGGATTCGTATTCAATTAAAGATCTTAAAAGCATATGTGCCTGGCTTTAATGTAACTATTAAGACGGTACCAAATGTGAAGGAAACCTAAAGACAATTAAAACGTGCGCTACTCTGTTACCATAGGGACCCGCTTGATAAACACGAACAATTCTCCTTATGGCGCTTCCCAAATTAATGTTTGCTTGGTGTCGTGTAGCTTAATTACCTGAATGCTGCACGTTTAAACTCTAAAGGCAGGTAATATTCATCTTTGGGACGTTTTGGGGTAAATTATTAGATTTTTCTAGGTGTGAGACCCCTTGGGCTTACCCCATGAAATAGGTCTGTCGTAACTGATTACGCTTAAGCACCGGGTAATAAAAGCTTAATGAATTGCTGCTTATCGAGATATCGGCTTTTGTATATTAATTAATAACTTAGAAGTGAGGGTTAAGAGGTTACTTCAAAATGGGGAAGGAAAATTAATTTTCCTTCCCGTTTTTACTGTATAGAAAATGCAAAGTAGTTCACATATTTCGAAAATTGCTCCTCCATTAACCTTAAGAGTCCTTTAGAGCATATTTCATTTCAGTGTTATGAAACAATTTGGGTTTTTTTCTAATAAAATTATATTATACAAGTGCAGAGACACCGTAGAGAAATTTCTTGCACTATGCTGGTGGTTTCAGATTTGGTGTTCTGCCGGCCATGGGGGTCATATGGGTATGTGCACTCTGATTTCGACGCAATGAATGTCCTTTTAAGTGTTTACTTTGGCAGGGATTCTACTCACGTATTTGAACTTGTCACCTCGCCCGTTAGCGCTGCATAAAGAAAGACATCAAAGATTCCCCTATCATTCCTCGAGATGTTTCTGTGAAAGGAACGAGCTCTATTTGAATTTGTTTCATACCATATGGGGGTAGCATTTTAAGAGTGAATCTTTATGAATATTTAAAATACTCAAAACCAGCATATGTTTTTAACATCTCTTAAATTCTTTTAATTTTGAAGATATTTTACGTTTTCTTTTTAACTCATCTAATCCTACTTAGATTAAGTTTGAGGTATTCTCACGAATTTTGATCAAATTTTGTAGAAGCTTTTATTTTGGGTCCAAATTCCTTGGCGATTACTTGTTTTTTCTCGATATTTAATTTTTAAGTATTAAGTCGTTGGAATTCTTAGCATATATCTAAAAATTTTATGTTTTTCTATAAATATCCTTAAAATAAACGAATTAAAGTTAAATAATTAATTCGATTTATCAACGACGACAAGCAAACATTTCTCGTCTTAAATCACAACAAAAAAATATGGATAATTTTCTTTCCATTACATTTTTTTCGTGCATGACAGTAAAGCTCCTTAATATACCTATTTAAAAAAGGTCTAAATTTTTATCTAAATAATATTTTACTTATTACTTACTTATTTTTTAGAAATTGTCTCGTAATGAGCTTGAATTTGACTATCGCGATCAGTCAATAAAATAAATATTCAGTGTCATAATATTGTACCCCGTTGCCTTTATTTTCTTTAATTCTGATTTGAAACAAGCATGTAACATCCGTGAGATTGTAACAAATTCAAAGACGCCTCACATGTTGAAAACACTCCACTAGTTTAGGCTTTATTGGAGATCATAAACGCATGCTTACAAACATAAATAGATAGTTAAAATGATCCCTCTTTTTTATAGTCGGGTAAACAATGTTCCTACAATGATTCATCAAAATCTGAATCTAAATCAATCCCTTATTTGTTTTGATGTTTAAAAACTAAGTAGCTAAATAGTTATGAACGACTTAGATAAGGAAATAAATAAAAATTGTAAGTGACGTTCCCAAAACATTGTTTTTTAGTAAAAGTATACACATGATAAGGCCAACATTTTTTATAAGATGTGAAACAGAAGAATTTTGGAAACGGTAACATATACAATATAATGCTTTCTTGACTCTACAACAGTAGGAAATATTCGAAAACTTATTTTGTAAATTTTCATATATCTTGCGCTTTAAAAGTAAATTTAAGAATTAATTTGCATTTTTAATATCAGACTTGCAGGCAAAAGTACCACTTTATTGTTCTTTAATTTATTACTTGGTTCATTTTAACGTCAGCAGTATAAAGCCACGATTTTCTGTTCAGTTTTTCTCCATCTGAAAAATAAAATGAAAATAAAATAAGATCCAATCGAGCTTTGTGCACTTTTTTATGCTTATCTCCTTTGAAATCACTAGCCTAAAGGTATGCGAAGGAAGAGATTACCTCATAAGTTGTTCTGAGTTTAATCAAGTCCTTTTTATTATTGTTATTAAGGTGAATGCAAGCCCTAGGTTTTGAAGAAAAGTTTTCATATGCCGTTCAGATAAACAACTGCAAACGTACAATGATGTGCTTACTTTATCTGCATCCCTCTTAGCCTTTTAAATCTTTTGCAAGCATCTGGGAAGTGCTATAGTCAGTCGGCAAAGGTGTGGGAGTCGTGAAAGGCAAAAATAGAAGAGAAAATAGTATACGAGTATGTAGGGGAGAAAGAATGGAACAAAACTATTCAAAGAAAAAAAACCAATGCCGCAAATTTAATTTTAGTTTTCCCAAAGACAATTTTTATTTCTCCAAGGCTCAATTCCTTTATTGCATTCTGTCTCCTTACACTGTACAGAGCGGAACGTGGAGCCAGGAAAGAATTCTTTGGCACACTTCTGGTTTTGTCGCGTAATCCGCAGTATGAGCTCTGGAGCCCCCCCCATCCAGCCTCAAACCTATTTCGGTAGCCGGGAGTGGGTAGTTATTTGCTATGCTTGAGTCAGGGACACCCTTTAAAGGATAATCCGTTTTAGCAGATCTGCAAAGTGCAGGCCATTAAACCCTTCCGAACCGCCGTAATTACGTATGTCTAAATTACGATTAAAAATGCATCGAACCATTTACCTGATGTCCACTTGGACGACTCTAAATTAATGAGAATGGCACTGTCCGTCGTCCCAGGAATGGAAGAAAGAAAAATCTTCATTTCTTTATTGTGTTACATTGATTCCATCTGCCACCTCGGGACAGGAGCGGGAATGGTAGTTGCATGAATCTTTGACACACAGACAACATAGTGCTGGAGTTGCTCGCTTAAGCGCTCATAAAAGTTTTCTACCAACACTTGATATTTTCGAAAGCAATTTTATACGATTCAAGTAGAAGTAGACCTCCCGAGGGAGTTTTATTTGATCTCTGCGAGAGTTTATTGTTCCCTATTTGCGCAATAAAATTCACAGTTCATTCGAGTATAGATTTGTCTGCCACCCGGGGCGGGCACTAGTTGTACCATGGTGACACAGGTGATAATAAAAGTCACTGATTGCAAATATCCCGCAGGCATTAACACCTTGACTATTTCTTGTTGCACCAGATTTGCATAGATGTCCATTGGCAGGCAAATATAAACATGCGGGGGTTTCATTACTCACATTGTATAATTAATGGCCGAGAAAGATCACTTTGTGATTTTATAACAAAACTGCAAATTTTTAGAGATGCATGATAAAACATAGACGTAATTCTAAATGTTTGCCAACATTTTTTTTTAATTTAAAAAATTATATATACATATACAATCTGTTCAACAAGAAAGGAACCGATTTTTTTTTTTTACTTGGAGAGGAAATATTTATTTCTAATTTGTTTATATATAAGTATATTGAAAAAACTACAACGCAATCAATTAATAAATTATGTAGTCCCCGCCGCTTTCGAGAATGCCCTATCATTTTTTCCGCATATTCAAATGACATATCTTCCGAAACCGTCTTAGCTCCTTGAGATTGTAAACAGGCCTTCTAGCGAGTTGATTCTTCATTATGCCTTACAAATTCCCAATTGGATTGGCATCTGCGAATTAGGATGGTCAGTCCAATTTTGTTATGTTATTTTCTGCCTTCCAGATCTTGCATAGTTGACTACGATGTTCGTTAAGTTGCGAGCACTGTTACGTTTCAAGCGACGAAGCAACGAAGTGGTTCGAAGTGCAGTCCCAAAATAGGTAGGCATGGTTAAAACTCTAAAGAAATACAAATACTGCAGCAGTATGAAAGATAAAGGAAGTAGTTATTTCTCAAGGTACGGGCAGGAGGAGCTGAGATATTGAAATAGAAACTCAGGCGAATTAATAGCACCCAATCATAGCAAACAATCGAAAATCAAGATACCATTTATGAAAGGCGTCTAAGTTAGATTTTAAAGAATAACAGTTTCGATCGTCAGATGTTATACGAAATATTTTCACATCGTTCGAATTCCTGAGTGGGCAATACAGATGAATGATAAATTATTAACAAAAATAATATTAATAGCAAAGGACAAAGATGGCTACTGTGAGGTAGATAACCTCAATCCTTATACCAATTGTTTGATTTCCCAACTCGACTGTGGTATTAGTTTTATTAATTTATAAAATTTGATCACAAACCTCGGAACAATTTCTTTTGTTAATACAAAAAATATATGTCGTGTTTAGAACATAAATTATATTTCTATTAGTAAATTTATAAAAATACATATATATATATATATTATTAATGATTCGGGCTATAAGTTCACATAAAAGATGTAAACAAAAATAAAACTAAAAAATGTGCTTCGAATATTACTAAAAGTGTATGCAGATGAATAGATAGAGAGGTAAGATGAGGTAGACTTAAAATTGTTTAAACCAAAAGAATGACGCAATCAATAATAAATTTATTATAACTATCCAATACGCCCCTATTAGTAGTTCCAGGAATAAGAAAAAACCTGTTTTGCTCTGATTTAATTTTATTTGATCTAAATTTGACTTTAAATTTGTAACGTGATTATTTTAAATTTTTTTTAATAAAATAAGGAATTTTTGTGATAAGCTGCATTATTTTCATACACCATGCAAATAAGATATTAAAATAAAAATTAATTTGTATAATATTTACAGAACACTTTTTTCGATATATGAACTATTGTGTAATATCACTTGAAGGGAAAAATGGGGTAGGTAAATAAAGGCGAGATTCTACTTATCCCATCTTGCCTTTTCGGTTCATTCTAGACGAAAATTTAGTTCTTTTTCAGTTCCTCTTTCAGTTCTAGAATGGTGTGAAATTGTGTTTACAAAATTGTAATATTTAACCGCAGCTTACCCTTAAGGGCAACCCATCTTACCCCTTAGGTGTGGCAAGATGAGTTGATGTGTTTGTTCTCAAACTACTTAAAATATATACTATATGGGAATTAAAAAGAAGACTGATAATTAAAGGTTTGTTCAATAAGGTATTAGTTTTCTATATACTAAACAACAAAATTATATTATCCACGGAACCTTAGTACCCCCTCTTAATTATTATTACCTTTTCGGAGAGTATTTTAGCAATAAAGTCTACCAATTATAACCAAGATATCCTTCCTCACAAAGATTGTTGTGTTTGAACTTAATTCCTATTTTGACACAATTAAGACATTACTAGCTACTGCTAATTATAACAAACGCGGCAAAATTCAAATATTATACCTTGATTCTACCGAAATACCAATGTTTCTTCAGATATTAACGTTTTTCATATCCCTCAACATTTATTTATTATTTATAGTGCAGTGAGTAAATTTGAATTGTAAGCTAATTGGAAAATTTAATTGAAGTGTAAGGTTTTATATATGCTTAAAAGTTTTCGGTTTTTTAGAATTATAAATGCATCGATATGGGAAAAGTTTAATCCCTTGTATATTTTTTAAGTTTTGAAGGAAATAAGTGTGAATGACATTTTATGCTCCATAATTCTCATCATATAATTCAACCTCAACCGATATCGAAATTGATACTCACACTGTAAGATTAATTAATCCTGAAGTCTTTTAAGTACTCTCACTTTTTGACTAGAATATTACCATCATATATCTGACAATAACCATTAAGAGAAATCCAATTTGCCGTTTTCATCAGGTGTCGCAATAAGACGAAACGCAATCAGCGAGTTCCGTGGCATCAAAATCACGTGAGGCTTGTTGTTAGTCGTAAACGTAGCGCACAGTGTGTGCCATTAGGTTTAGGGCACACAAATTCTAACATAAAATTGTAATAAACAAAGCCACGTTCAGATCCGCCATCTAGAATGTTTATTGGAAAGCCAAAGAAACCCTCCAACCAATGCCATAGACCTATGCATCGCGAGCCATAAAACTCCATCAACGACAAAACTTTGGAAATGGAGGCCAAAGGGATTCTAAAATGATGAATATCGATGATGGGGGTACATGTGAAGAACTAAACGTAATTTATACAACATTTGCGATTTGGGCTCCATTGTATTTGAAGGTCTAATTGGTAATAAGAGTAGTACAATGTATTTTATAGTGCGCCACTAATAACAAAACTTTTCATTTATGGGCTACTTGTTACTGAAAGGACTCTAAAAGGTTTTAATGGGTTGGACAATGAGTTGTCAGTTTTGATATGCATAACTTTTATAAATGTAATTGCAGTTTAATTTTTATTATCTGCACAGATTTGATGTGAAGAAAGTATTTTTCTATGTTACATGCAAAGGTAGATGAATAAGAAGTAGGAAGGTTGGTTGAATAGTTAAAAGTCGTTTTTACATTACCTTTACGTTTACATATATTGTAAAGATTTAAACAATGATTTTTGTATAAGCATTGCAATAAAAGAAAAGTTTAAATAAAAATTCTGTAAACTTTGAAATTTATATTATAATTTCTTCAAATATTTGTTAAATTAGAATCTAAAAGATATCTACAGATACATAAGAAAATAAACGTAAGATCAAAGTTCTATGGCCAATAGATTATTAATTTATCAATTTGAGGGCTTCGCGCTTAGCCGTGCTTCTCTTATAAAACAATATTTCAGTAATAAATTCACTTATGTACATTTTGTTTATATTCTCATGACAATTCGCATTTTCATGAAAACTTTTTATGATACAAAGTTTCCTTTAGGGAACTTTCTTCCCATTGTAGAGACTTCGATTTTTTAAATTCTCAAAATATCATGCTACAACGTTAATCAATATTGGAAAGGTATTGATTTTGAGCCTCTGTATTAAATATATGTGAATATATAACGGCATTTGCGTTCTCTCTTAATATGAAAATTGACACAAAACTAGTTTAGGCTGAGTTCCTATAAAAGAAGATTAAAAAAATGTACTTAAGGTGGCATTATTTCAAATTTTTAAAAAATTTATATCAAGACAATTGTTGCTATTATTTAACATTAATCTGCAACAATATATAACGAAGACCAATGTTTCGCCCATATATACTAGCATCGTTATAAAGTACTGCAAAACAAAATCTAAAGTTGCACCAATTTTGTTTCGTGGTATAAATACAAAAATTATTATTTTTTTAATTGTAAAAATACAATTTTTAGTGATAATTTAGTGATATTCTTTAATTCTTCAGAAAGGAACTGCTCCACTGTTCAGGGCCCTGAGATTTTAAATCTGACTCTGATTATTTCATATTATAATGAATTACACATTTAATCATTTACGAGTGCATCAAATTAATAATTAATTTCAACAATTTAATAGAAGAAGCATTAACGCCGGTGTTGAATAATTTATTAGAATAATAATTTTCGGTTATTTCTATTAAAGTTTATGTCATCAACATGTAGCTTATGATTGAGTTTAAAATGGGTTAGATTAAATTTATGCGAATGTTGTGGTTGATTTTTTAGGTGAAGATAGATTAGACAGACCCTTGATTTTATGTACAGATCGCTCGTCGTATTACTCGTATTATCAAGGTATGGTACGTCGTAACAATTGGGTCAAACCTATTAACTTCACTTTTTAATAATTTTGAATCTCAATGTTGAAACACTTAATACAAGCCTAATGCTCAATTTTGGAAATAAATTATCTTAATAATTTGAAGTGAAAGTAATTACCCCTAAATAAGTTTAATAATTTTAATTTTTTTTAAACGAGTTTTTAAATTAAAGGCATATAATTTTCCCAGACTACTCCACTTTTTGCTAGTGGACTTAATCGATTTGGCCTGGGAACGGCTCAATTGTTTAAAGTATACTCAATCTACATTTACACTGAGAAGAATGTTGTACTTTGTGTATCAGATTTTATCTAATAGAATAAAAGGATTTATTTTTTTTTAATTTCATGAAAAGATAAAAGTTAATTTAATTACTGTGAAATAATAATTATAATTATCTATTTGGAAATGTAAAGTTAAATTAACAATTAGCGATATCTAGTTTTTTAAGAAATAAATTGAGCTTCTAATGCGAACCCTGTAAAATATTTTTGTATTCTTTCAGGATTTATTTTAGAAACATATCTTCTATTTTTGCTAGTAGTAAATTTCAAAATCTTTTTTTTAGATTGAATATAATATTGCAAAAATCGCGCCTTAAAATTGAAATAACTTTTTGACAGAAGATTCGTTACTTCGAGTCACCTTCCATCTCCTAAGCAAAATCATGTGTTATATAAAGAGTATTATATGTATTTTTGTATTTGGTTGTTGATTTCTTCTGTGCATTTCTTTGTCAACTCAGGTATGTTGCCATCTATTAGCAGCTAACCGAGTACCATGCTCTTCTGTTATTTCAAATAAATAGATTCTCATCTTTTTAGAAGATTTTAAGATTTAAGTTCTTTTTCTAAAAGGCATGCTTTTGGAAATTTGAAATGGTTGTTTGAGTCAAAGCGAATATGTTTTTTTTTCACTCTATATTTAGGCAATTTCCTGTGATTACATTGTGATTACCTGCCTACCCTACTCATACCAAGAAATTAAAAAATACGAAGGGCGTTATGATTTTATTTATGTAGATAATGAATAAGTTGCTTCGTGACAGTTTATTTTGAATTTACTACCTTAATTTGAATATAGTATTATAAATTAAAAGTATCATAACTTAATGTTCTTTTATCACGTGTGTTTTTTAAGAACGATTAAAGTAGTCCCAGCTTAAATTGGTCTCACTCTCATCTGTAAATTGGCAGTCCAGCGAACTAAGGTATTCTAAACTTTATGTTAAAGTAATATTAATATGTTAATATCCGTATTCTAAAATTCAAAGTGATATTTTGTACGTATGTGTGTATTTCTAATTAGTAGACAAGACAATACAAATTTACAAATTACTTTGCCTGATACCAACAGTTATCTAAATGAAAATTTATGAAATTCATTAGGTTTATTGTGTTCTTTTGGTTTTTCCCTAGTGATTAATTCTTTCATCTACTTGACTGTGGTAGGCATATTACTGCAATTAATAATGCGAATAAAATGCCTACAGTAATTTATTTTGAGATGATACCTTTTGCAATACAATGAACCATAGAATTCGAGTGTGTACATCATTGCTTCGAGCACAAACTGGGATTCTGACCAATTTTAATAATTAAAAATCATGCTTGAGACGAATGCAAGCTTCTAGTCGGATCAGAGCTAATCAAATGCAAAGCAATTTCGCAAGCTCTAATAAGACCATCCGGAAACCGACAGAGCAGTGAGCTCAGTTTATGTTTCCTCTCGTTTGTCGATAAATCCACAAAGGGAATCAATAAACTAATTCGAATTGATGAGTTATGCAAGACATATGTGCCATGCTATGTTAGATTCGTCTTTTCGGTTTTCAAAATGTTTAATTTGAAAAATATAACTAAATTTTGTTTTTTGCGTTTTTTTTTCGCTTTTTCTTTCTTTTTGGTTTTCAATGAGGATTCTTAATCTTTAACTTAAACCTACATTCAAATATTAACGCTTAAAGATACAATCGTAGCGAAATAATTTAATTTTGGGATTTCTATTGCTAATAAGTTGCAATATGTAATTAGTTCTATTAGATGTTTAAACATGGGGGTAGAACTCGACTATCAGTTTGGTTTTATATACGCGACAAATATATAACCTCCTATACTGTGAAAAATGTTTTTGCCTAAATCAAAAAAAGTTTATAATTGCTGTTTTAAGTAATTTTAATATTATTTACTGTCATATAATTAATAGTATTGGCATGTAATTTCAAGAATCACAAATTAGTTTAAGTGATTCTTGGGAATTACAAAATATGGCATTATTTACTATGTATCTTTAATATTTTTAATACGTTTTGAATTTTTTATAATATCTAAGTAATGCGCTGTGGTAAACTCAGTATATCGTAATTCCTGCAATATTTTAGTAAGGCATTTTTGAATAACTTGTAGTGCCGTCATTTATAAATGGAGTATTAATTTCAACAACAAGTTTTGTAACTCTGATAGAACGCTTTTATAATTCTTGCATTTATTGGAATCATCTGTGAATTGACTTTTGTAGTAATCTTGCATATAGCATTTCTATTTTTCCTTTTCCAATCATATCAATTTAGCTCTATTTTACTAAATCATCCCTTATGTGTTTCTAGTTTTTTTTTTTTTTTTTGTAAATAAAGCATGTTAGCTTTTCAGTCGTTATAGTTTTGCTAGTGCTAGTAATTAGAGAGAATTACAAAAATATATGTTTAGAATTTCAAAACACTCTGTTTGATATGCACCAGATCTCGTTTGAAATAAAATTATAAGAAAATATACTTGGAATTACAAAACATTGCTATTAAACACTGCATTTGGAATTACGAAATGAAATTACTAAAGTCAATTTGTATTTTTTACAATATTTTTGTTGTCACGGAAATTACTCGTAGTAATAATTACATTATTTTAGTATTTTTCCTTTAGTATATTTTTAAAAATTTTTTGAAAACAACTAAAGACTTTATGGCCATAGTTGGCTCAGCGGTTTGGCTGTGGTTTGAGTATGCCATTCCAAGGTTGTGAGATCGATTCCCAAATAAAAATCCTGACTAATAAGAAAGCGCCATATATGTAAGTTTAGTTTCCGAGTTTACAAAAAGAAGAAAGCAATTTGAGAATTAATTCTAAGGTTGTAAAAATAGATTTTTACTGAAAATATTTATATTGTTCCTTAAATAATTCTGTATAATATGATAAACATTTGATATTAAAAAGGATCATTAGCGGAATAACTTTGTGATAAAAATTTAATTTTCATATGGACTACAATTGAGAAGTTCGGGTTGAGCTTTTTGCTATTTCTTCAAGACATTTATCATAATGGCCCCTTAAATTGAAGCGGAAAGATTTTTCCGCAATTAAAAGAATATCTTAATTCAGCATAATGAATCAATTATCTTGAATTACCAGATTTTTTCTAGCAGTCAGGAGCGTGCTAATGACTCTCCTAATGCTCTTTGTAATTGCCTGGATTTTCGTTAATGGTTCCATTGTTTTCCGACTTTTATACTAACAGAACCCATAATTATCCTACTGGTCGCTGGGCACGTGAATATTTTAAAGCGCATTTGGGATTAATTGCTTTGTTGTAAACATAAGATACAGCTCTGCGCTATGCTCATTGTGGAATTTCATTTTGGGATTGATTGCATTTACCTGGGAATCCAAAATGCCTAAAACAAATCAGTGATTTTAAGAAGGATATGTGTACAGGAAGCGACAGTTTTACGAGTTTAACTAAGCAAAGCCAAGATGGTCATAGACGTGAGTTAATTGCATTCCTCCTTGACTGATGTTTCGAAGTTTCTTAGGAGGTGTCTTGTGCTTATTGCTGACACGTCGGTTTTACGAAATTATGTAGTTTCGTCAGGAATTACATTATAAGAAAATTTGATTAACATTCCAAATTAATTAATATGATTGAAACGTAACTTTTAGTAACCATATTAAGCACTTGAGTGAACTTTATTTATGCATCGAAAAATTGATTTCAAATATAAATTATATATAAATAATAATAATATGGTAATTTCCTTGGAGATTCTTAAATAAAATGGAATTTTTGCTGTAACCATTGGATCATTCCATGGAGGATATCCCTGATCAATAAAATGTAAACTGGCAGAAATTACTTAACTTTAAAACTTAAAGTATTATTTAAGCTCCACAGTAGTCCGAAATATACGAATATTAAAAACATAGATCCTTGTTGTTTATTTTATGAGTTAATGATTGATTTTTCACTCAAACCATTATTGGCACTTTTTTGGCCAAGTTGGCAGGTTAGCGTATTTAATTATCTTGTGATTAGTAAAAGCAAAGGCAGGCTACTTTCAAATTTACAATAATTTGAAACAAATTACTCACTCGTCACAAGAAAAAATATACTAACTTGCATTTTTCCATGACATATCGGTTAGGTATGTCCCAAGGAAAAATGTTAATATTATTATACCAAATAATAACAAAATAATTTAAAAGAATTATACTTAAGTTTGAGTATTTATAATGCACTAGTTTACTTGTCCGACCCGTCACTATTCGTACCAATATTGGAAGATTACTATTCGTATTAATTTTTGCTCCTTCTTTCTATACAACAATTAGGGACATTATTGAAATAGCGTACTAAAATAAAATTAGGGCTTTAGAAGACCTATTTGATTTGGATTTAAAAGTCAAGTACAATTATATAAAGAAAGTAAAGAAATTCGTGTCCCACCCGTCACACATGTAAATGTAAATTTAGGTTAGGTTCGGTTCGGTGTTTTTTAATTAGGTAATTTCCTGCGATTGCATTTTGTACACACACCCGAATATTCAATTTATGTACTATACGGGGGATCCTGCAAAATGACTGATAAGTTTTTATATACAGCGAGGCCTTCTAAAAAAGTGGAGCCGGATTTCGGTGGTTTGTATAGTAAAATCTTGCTTGTACTGTTCCTTCCCGCTAACAGTAAATATTATTACATAAAAATATCTATATTTCATTTTAACTTAATTTGGAGCTTTTATCATAATAGTAATTTTTTAATAAACGTTATTTTAAATTATTCGGATATATTAAGCAAACAGGAAAATATTAAATATGAACTTATGCATAACAGAATAAATAAAATAGAATCGACGTTTCCTCATTTAAACGAACAAGATTTGTATTTATTTTGTTGAAAACAAACTGTTGAAAACAAATAAAGTTGCCAACACTTTGCTCAAAATTAAGGCACTTAGTTTTTTTCTTGATTTAGATCCAAAGAAATTGGGTGACAACAATTTTATTAATATTAGAAATGCTTTTACAGCTGCATTATATGCTAAAAAGTGTGATAAAGTTAAAATTATTAGAATATAAAACCAATTACATGTATACTACACCAAAAATTTCCAGCTTTCTTCAGTTGTAGAATTCAACATTTGCTCTGTTACGTTACCATACTTGCTCCAGATCTGAATTAAACAATTTCTCGGGTTTTGTAAAGTCCAGCTGGGAATATATGTTGCAATTTAAAAAACATCCTTCTCATCATCAGAGTGTTAAATTAGCATTGTTTTCTTATTCTTGTCTACGGTTGTTGTAGTTTTTTTTCAGTAAGCCGTAGTTGGGGCAGGGCGGAACTAGTTGAGCATAGGGGTAAGAAGGCAATAAAAATTTCTCGAAACCTAAACCACCCACCATGAAGTAGTAAAAACCGAAAAGAAGGGTCTGAGGGAAGGGAACACATCGCGCGTTCAACAGTTGGTGCCCGGCGAACAAGTGAGGTATGCTACATGAAAAATAATAATATTCTGGCTACTTTTCGCCTGGGATTTTCCAGAAACTTTAGTTTTTTATTTTGTTTTAATTTAACAATATATTTGATCATAAATCGCATTTTATTTCAGATAAAACTATTGAACTAATTACTACCTTTGCTCAACTTACCCCATATCTTTCATCAATTTACTCCAACCATGAGGTAAGTTGAGCAACACGAAATGAATTTGAGTTTCTGACAATAACATATAAATTACATCTATATATATGTATTTCTGGAAACGTTTATGACGAGATAAATAACAATTCTATGGGCGTAAGTGTTAAGTATATCACATGTAACGTTTAAGAGATACGATGGAATAAGTAAAAAATTGCACACATCGAGTGCAATATTAAAGTAGTTCGGCTAACCAGAATGGCAAGAAAGAATTTTGATCTAGCTTCATTCATTCATTCTATCACCTCAACACAGTGCTGCTAATAACGATGATACATAGACGGCTCAAATTATCATTAGTAAAGGCTACTTAAGCGGCAAATGCTACTTGGAAATTAGCTACATCTGCTACACAGAATTTCGGCAGTAAGTAGCTTTGGGAGCTGTTAAATCAGCCGTGGACAAATATATATGAATTATGTTATATTATTATATATAGGAATTTTTGTCTCGAACATTGCACATTTGAACAGATTTCAACAACTACATACGACAACTGTAATTACTTGGGTACTTGGGAAATTAGTTTCGCTTTTGCAGAGTCGCAAAAAGTAAACTATGGAGAAAATAATCATTTGACTTATCCAAATATCGTCGGTATAAGAAAACAAAAAATATAATGGCGTTCATCTTACAACATTGCATAATTTTGCAAAAGCTGCGTTTTGTAAATTGAGTATCTAAGCGAAAACCTACTCAAAACTGCGTCAAACATCTCTCATTCGTCTAATTCACCAAAAACTGAATATCTATTTATTTCAAATACTTATTTGAATTGCATAGATCTTTTAAAGTTCCTGCACTTTCATCAATTTTGCAATTCGATCACTGTAATCTACTTTTGAAAAATTGGATATATGTATAAGCGATTCGATATAACGGGAACTGACACTATCAACTCATAAGCAAATAAGTGGATATTTCTTTCTCTCTAAACCAATGCACTCAGCATTTGATGATCCATATATGTACTTTCTTTTCCTGCATTTGCATTTTTCCAAAATTAAATTGAAATTTAATCTTTAACTAATTAAATATATTAAAATGGTTGATATCTACATATTAAACATTTTACAAGTAAGCGTAAATTATAATCTAACCATTTATGGTTAAATTTGTTTTGCAGCTCAATTGCAAATTGTCACATATTTATTACTTTTCAATATCTAACCTATAGACTGTAATAAAAAAACACTTAAAATTTAATTAATCTCGAAATACCTCATATTTATTAATTTATTTTGAAACACTAGGTGGCTTTTTAAGTAAAAAGTATCAAAAGTAAAAAAGTATCAAAAAATGATTTTCTTTCATTATTTTTTGTCAAGTCAGTTAAATTTAAACGATGTTCAGCGGTGATCGGAAGTGTTCGAGTTTAAGGAAAAATATTTTTTCGCAAAATAATACAAGAAAAATCTGAATTTTGCTAAATTTTTAAAATTGATTTGAGGTCTGAAAACAATTGATCATACTTTAAATTAATTAAGTATATGACTTTTATTTATAGTAACTGCATTATTTTTAATGAGTTTGGAGCGAGACAACAAAAAATATGTTCTTTTGGTCCGTAATGGGTTAAAAGAATTGTAAGTATTTCATATGTTCCAAGGCACACGAATTTTTCTTCTAATATATGAGTACCTAAATAATTTATTTTTAATGCAGGCCATTTATGATATCTTCATTTCATCAGATTTACTTCCAATTTATAAGGAATATTCCTGGCAGGGTTTTGCCAAAAATGTATTTTTCCAGTCGTGCTGCCTTAATTTAATCTTCAATAAAACACTGGGGGGTATATTACGCCTACATTATTGTGGTCAATTAATTAAATTTAGTACATTTTTGTAAAATTTCAAATAAAAGATAAAAAAGATAAAATTGTCGCAAGGATTGTGGGGTAATTCTAAAAATAAACTCGATTAGTCTTGAATAATCCATATTTGATATATGTATTAGGCCCTAGGCCCATGATTGCCGCAAACTTGTGAAAATCCTTCTTAATCCTGGTATGGAAGCATGTACCAAGTTTGAGAAAATATTAAGATGATAAGCCCTGGCATTCAGGATTAGTCCGAGGCTAGTATTAAAACTAGGCCCGATGCTGATACGGAAATATGACCCAATTCAAATATTAAAACTAGACCCAAGTGTGACTAACCGTGGTTACCTATAGGTTTTAAGATGCAAATAAGACAAATATTTCAATTATTATTATAATATAACTATTTAATGAGAATAGTGAAATAATAAATAATAAATAAAAAAAGAATTTTAATCACATAATGAATACTCAACATAAAGTGGGATAAAGATTGGAAAACTAAAGCTTGACTAAAGCGTTCAGCCCTTGGATAAGGTTTGGGTCAGTCTAGAAAAATAAATGTTTGGTACACCGGCATTTGGCCAAGCTTGGCTTAGTTGTCAAACCCAGCGCAGAACCTATTTGGGAATGTATTACAGGCAATTTATTATTATTTAAGTGACAATAACATCCTCTGGCGATTATTTATATTACATGTCACGAAACACCGAACGAAGGCAAAGAATCTTTTGCATTTTAAGTTTATGAAAAAAACAAGTAATATATAAAAAAAATTCTTTTTTTTTATTGTTATAAATGATTTATAAGTTAAAACTGATTTATTGTTATAAATGATTTATAAGTTAAAATTGAAAAAGTTAGACAAGTACAATGATTTTAGTGATGCGTGGGTGGAAATAAGGGATGCGGGGGTGGATTCGCTCGGGAAACACCACTAACTTGTATTGTCACCGAAGTTATACATGTTCGCCAAATTTCATTGAGTTTGGTAAAGTCTAAGTATAAAAATTTTGCATTGCAAGATTTGACGACACGTAGTGTATATTAAATAAAAGAATTTAATAAATGCACACTATATGTACATACGTGTATGTTATTTTATATTTTTTTATGCTATTTTCTGAACTTAAAGGGCAATGGAACTCTTTGTATATGTCCGATCACGAAAATGTAATTACTCTACATAAAAAGAATATTTTTAATTTTCGATTAAATGCGCATTGATCGGACTATTCAGAATAGAAAATTCAAATTTATTTATTTTTCTTGTTATGTTCAATATTCTCTGGTGGTTATTCTTTTTTCTCATTTGACTATTATCCTGATAATTCATTTATAGTAATCTAACCCATTAAATCTGCTGTAAATTTACTTATTTTAATATTTCTAAATATTATATATGAGTATGTATCTTTTTTAATTTTAATTATTTTTAATGTTTATGTTTATTGAAGTAGTAAAGCTGCTCTAATATCCCAAGACACTTTAATTACTAATACTGCAGTGAAAGAAAAACGTTCATTTATCTAATGATTAATAATTAATTTTTAAGTAAAATTTTTAAGCACATATCAGCAAGTAAGAGCTGCGACTAGTTGACATAAGCCTCAATTATTTGCGGCTTATTAAATAAATAAAATGAAAATGTGAAGTTAATAAAAAGTCGTTTAAGGAAACGCCTGCTGATAAATCCAGCAGTGGTGCTGAACTTCCCGCCAGATGTACATGAAAGAAATACACAAGAAATTTATACTTGAAAACTCTCCGATGAAGTTGTGAAACTACTCCCTTATAAGTTCAAGTCCGAATGGTTTTTCTGGGAGTTTCGTTTGAAGTTGGAGCATATCCTTCCAATTTGTTGAAAAACGCTCCGTGAGGATGAAAAGGGAGCACAGACAAAAATGACAGGCATTCACCATGTCTTGTGCTGGTCCTATTTAGACGCGCCAAATAGTCCCTGCTATCAGAATGGATGCCCATGCCTTCGGGTTCTTTTTCCTCCTAGCCCTTTTTCTGTTGTGTCTTCAATGAGGAACGGATGGACAGACGGACTTTAACTTTGCCCGTTTATTCGCCCTCCCTACAAATCTTATTTTCCACAGAATATGTCGCTTGTACATTTTACGGCATGTTGTTCATGTTCCAGCTGGAGATTATAAGTGCATTAACGTAATGCAATTTTTTCTGTCTTCGTCGCTGTGAAAAGCGTTATGTAAATGCGGTTTTGTGTACTCCATCGTTCGCCCCAGGAATGAATCGTAAAGCAACATTCGTTTTTACATTCCTTTGAATTCCATCACTCTCTACCTGATTCATACATGCTTTAGACACCGCTAAAATCGGCGTTAACTTCCTCCTCTGCATTCCATCGGAGATTTTTTGTTTTCCCATGTCCAAAGTTTTTTCAGCAGCACTTTTCTGTGAAGATCTCTGTTGAGAGGCACTTACTGTTAATTAATAAATTTTCTGTACGCTTTTAAGAACCGAAAATATTTTATTTATAACCTCTATCTATTTAAATGTTTATTTTATTTTGGGTAATACTGTGTTATAACAACTTGAATATTTATATTTAAAAATACAAATACGCCGCAACGGACACAGGTATTCTCAAAAGTACGAACGCACCCAAATCTAGCCCATATAGTGAACAAATAAAAAATCATTTTTCTGTACAGGAGTAAGGAGTCCTCACTAGGTTATCTATATATATGTTTTTGTGGTCGCTATAATCCAAATCTGATGTCCGTTTTGTTCCATTCGGTCTCAGTTTTTTTCCATTCTCAATAAACATGTTTTTCCTATCATCTGAAAATAAACCTATAACTTAAGCCAGCTAAAACTCCATAACCCTACATCCTTATATATTATGTCGGTTTGTAAGCTTATGTTTATGCGGTTTGGTAGCTTATGGTAAGGGGTTATGCAAGATTGGCTTGCTTTTGGGGAAGGTTGCCTTTATCACCGGCTTCTCGAATTATCTAGTGCACTTTTTAATTATCGCTTAAGCTTTTTCATTTCATAGTTGTTTTTGGATTACTCTCCTTCCTTCCTTGAACACAAGAGCTGCACTCTTCACATGATTATTTAAGTTCAAATTCGAATATTTTTCTATAAAATTTCCCAGATATGTCTACAATATGATGAACTTTAATCAAACATTTCGCAAATAGAAGCTTTTAAATAAAACCGAATTATTTGTTCTGGAGCTGTGATGTCACAAACAGACAAACAAAGGCTTTAAACTTATAACACGTTTTTGTATCAAAGGTTAAATATAACATCGTCTTTTAATTGGAAGGCGGGCACTGAAAAGCAAAGCATTATTTATATATCTTTATAAATAAAAATGAAATGCTGTTCGTTGGTAAGCGCATTTTTGTATGAACCCAAAACCATAACTCAGGATTCGAACGATGAATATGAGTTATTCTTTTTTCCTTTGTTCGTTATGGTCCTAGGAACGTTTTTAGGAAAAAAAAATTCGGGACACTTAGAAAGGAAAGTCGGAAAATTCGGACAAACTGAAAAAATCATAATTTTTAAATGCATTGATAAAAATAACTCAATTAAATGTTTTCAATTGAATATAAAAATCTACAAGATCTACAGAAAAATCTGGAAAAATGCATTACAACGTAAGTTAAAATAAATATACCTCTTTTTTGTTTTTTTTTTTCTAATTTATTTCGTTACTATGTCCAAAAATGTATTTTGATAACTGATTCTCAAATGGTGAATCAAGCCAATCGGTTACATATTGACGAAAAATTGATTCGGTTGTTTATTTTCTTAAATTCACAAAACGATGACAAACAAAGTTAATAACATTTATACAAGACAACGTCTGTCACGTCAGCTAGTATATAAATAAAAAAGTAAGATTACAATACATAGTAGATAAATTGAAGAAATATTTCATGTTCCGAAAAGTGGGCTTGAATTCATTGTATCTCAATTTTCAGTAAAATCTAGACTTTTCAATGAAATTTCAAATTTTGAAATAAACGACATTTAAACATTTTACCACAAAATAATGGCATTTTCATTTAATTCTACATGATACCCTAAAGGTTATGACTGAACCAAATAACCAAACCTTCAGTATTTCCTCTGTACCGTGTAAAATTTTGAAAACGTGAAAGCCCGGTGATATAAAGAGCTACAGGGCAATCAATCACTATCGAATACGAGGATCAATAATGGGGGAAAATTGTAAGTTTCTTGGTTACAACGCTTGGTCCATCTATTATTCATTTTGGATTTAATTCCTATATGATGGACACTGGAGTCCCTAGTCCAATATAATTTATTTGATCCAGTGCGGTTATAGTTATCATGCCAATGTCAGAGAGTTTGCGGACGTGATATAACTAAACCACTCATGTATTATAGTCCCGAGTGGCACTCAATCACCACAGCTCCCATCCATTGGCTTTTGCAATTATTTTTGAAATATAAGAAATATCCACCAGTGTAAACGTTTCCAACAGAGGCTGCAGAAAAATTTAATTCTATAGACCGGGCTAGTATACTCGTAGTTCCAATCTTTAATTTTAGGGATGATTTCCACGTATATACAAATATGCGTATATACAAAATGCAGGAGTAACAATATTATCTAATTCTTGTCTGAATAAGATAATCTCTTAAGCACCTGATTTATGTTTTGCATACAGAATATTTCAAATAGTCCAGAGTTCGAGATAATGGCACTTAAAAATTATATTATCACCTCACTTTTATTTGATTTAACTCATTATTTCTGACTACTAAATACCCGGAAATCAGATGAAAAAGTGGCGGAAATAATGTATTATTGCAAAATGTGCCTCTCGGCGGGCAAAACTGTAACAATATTTTGCGTTTATGAGCTGAATTCATTTTTCCGTCTGATTTTCTCTATAATTGTCCGTCTCTTATTTACTAATTCAGTTTATTTTTTGATCGTTTTCCAAGTGCCTTTGAAACTTAGTTAGTTTGATTTTTGCACCTGGGTTTAATTTAAAACGTTTTTATTTCGAATTTTTAAAGCTCGGCTTTTAACGACTTTTTTATATCATATGTAACACTTACTAATTGTGGGAATTTAGATTAAATATTATTAAAATTTGAACTTTCTTTGTTTTCGAGTAAATGTTAATTTACTCGCATACTGTTATTTCTGAAAGTAAGTTTTCAAATCTTAAAAGGTGGGTAAGATAGATAGGAAATTATCTTTTTCCCATTCCACAAAAGGTTGATATCCAGGTACTCTTAACAGTCAATTAAACTGAGAATATTAGCTGATATTCGCACAAAACGTTTACATGAAGAAATGAGGAAAGTGGAGGGCGCGAACAAGTGTCTAACAAATTTAAAACAGCCTGAAGTAATATCCGCAGCGGAGTACTCTTTTAGCCCTTACAGCTAACCAAACCGACACGACGACTCTAAGTGGTACTAAATTTAATTATGCCGGAATTTAATCCAAGTTTTTGGGAGAGATGAGGGCAATAAATTACTTAGTACGGTTGTCAATAAGATTGAAGTAAAAGAAGGAACGATACCCTAAACCAAAAGCTGCCGCATGTTTATTTATCCTTCACTCAGAATTGCTGAAGATTTAGCTTAATGAGTCTCCAGATCCGCTTGATTGCAGTGTGGTATTCCGCAATTGATTGATTGATTTGATTAGTAAATTAAGCAAATGGTAATCGAATTAACACCTCCGATTATGAAAATGATTGTTTACTTGCAAATAATTAAACTCACTTGGAACTGATTGGAAGAAAAACTTGATATTTTAAAGTTTCAACATTTATTTCTCTTCCAAAAACTTTAAGGGTGGTTGTGTACTTTGTTATATTATTAATTGTTTCAGCCAGTTGCAAAGCTATCTACATTTAATTCTGCCGAAAAGTAAAAAATGGAAATATATGTTTTTATATGACTAATAAATTAGGCCAAATGCGGCCAAAAACAACCATTATATTTTTGTACTTGTCGTGTAGGATATCGTTTAGAAGCGGTTATTTCATTCATTTGAAAACAATACCAAATTATTATTTTTTGTGTATCTTTGTTTAAGAGATAACGTTTTCCGGCTAAGGGGTTAGAGGGTAGTTATATACAAAAATTGGTAAATCTACATATATATAGCAGTTTCAGAATGAATTAAGCATAACCCGGAAAGAGTTAAACTTTCTTTGGAAAGAATTAACCGTAGTCCGCAAATAATTAATCCTTGTCCGGAAAGAATTAAGGTTTATTCGGAAAGAGTTAACCTTAGTCCGGAAATAAGTAACGTTGGTTCAGAAATAATTAACTCTTGTCCAAAAATAATGAAGCCTTTAAAAGAATTATTATGGGTCTATATTTATTAATATTTACATAAATATATCGCAGTAGAGTGCAACTTTTATTTATAAATTATGTTTGTAATAATTCTTTTAAAGATTTAATTATTTTCGGACAAGGGCTAATTATTTCCGGACCAAGATTAATTATAATTATAAACCGAAAATACATTTAACTTGTTTATACAGGTTGATTTGGGATTTTGTCGATTTTTGGTACTTTTTTGTGGTTATAGAAGTTCTGTGACATTATAGGAATGTGGGAATATGAAAATCTAATCACAATTTTCCACAAAAACCAATTTTAATTCGTTTGTAATCGCCGGATTTTGTGTTTTTTTATACATTTTTTTGAGATTATAAAAGTTCTGGGACGATAGAGATCAAATCTAATGGCGGGATCTTGTTCAGCAACAGAAAATACATGGGAATACATGTGGTGGAACCTCTCGGGCAGAACCTTTTTTTTTGTGTGTGCCTCTATCTAAGGTTAACTCTTTCCGGACAAGGATTAATTATTTATGGACTAAGATTAATTCTTTCCGGACAATATTTAACTCTTTCCGGACTATGTTTAATTGATTTCTAATATGCAGCTTTTGGCATGTGATTTTTTAGGTGTCATTTTCAATTCAATAATGAAACTTTTAATGCTTAGGTGGATAATTTTGGCGAAAATAAATATGGTTGGTTCATATATTACGTAAATTTGTCTGCTGATTAAAAACAAAGTTTAAATGCTTAATTTCGTTGCACCTTGTGATATTATTTTTAATGGGTGAAAAATAAATGGCAAACACCCCTCATCCCATTCATTTAGGTTTTGCGGGAACGTCTTGCAGCTCATTATTTTAATAAAGCTTGCCGTAGCATCCAAAGGCAAACTAAGTTAATTAGTCAGACAGAACTTTCTACATATTTCATTTTCTGGGATACGACTGGAACTCTTTAAATTTTCCATCCTAACTTTAAAACACTGAGCCTAATCACAGGCTGTCCCTGGAACAAATTCGACCTCTCGGTGGCGCTATCAGGCAATCGAGAAGTCCAAATGGAAACTTTTGAATTAGTTTTAACTTTTTAGTTCCTCGGTTTTCTTGGAAGGCGTGCATTATTCTCGGGTGTCGCGTTAAAGAATTAATTAAGAAATAAATTCCTGCATTGCTTTGCAATTAGCGGCGAGCCCCATAAGGTCACTTGCAGGCTGCAGCCTGGAGTGCTGCACTAGGCAGCAACAATAACACGGGGGTATTACAGCGAGCCTCGCATTGATCGTCCTTTTTCCAAGTCGAGAGCCCGCGAGCAGTATGTCGTTTAGTTTATTGTGCGGTGAATTAAGTTGATTGCAGCTGCAATCGTGGAATAATTAAGCAAATTAAATTGAAAATAAAGAGGCAGCTTCAGCAGAGCCGTGACAACTGTGCAGTTTATGGTTGTGCTGGCCAGGAAGAGATTTAAGCGAGGCTGCCTCATCTGGAGTTCTTTCCTCCTTCTCTCCGCTCGTTCGAGCTTTTATAGCTGGGTCAGCAATTCATTTGCAAAACGGCTTATATTTCAGCAATTTTGATACCCTGGAACATCGCTGTCGGGAACGCTAACAGCCGCTTCTGATTGAGTGTAATTTTAATGAGCAATTAAAAATTATAATTTGGTTAATTTGCTGGAAATTTATCAATTTATGAATTCCAAACACATTAGATGAAATTGTAATTTTTCACATAATTCCTTGACATGCATTCAATGATCAGTGATTTAATGAATGATGAATTACTCTCTTTTATAAAAAAATATTTCTGTACAATATTTTGATTATTTCCTTTAATTACTAAAGTCAATATTTAAATATATGGCTATGTGTTCAAAACTTTAGGGTATGATAATCTTGTTTTATATTCGAAATAATAGCTACACACGTATCTGATAATGATAACTTTAACAATCATTTCCGTGAAATCATTAACCGTCAGGCAGTGCTGGATTACCCATTAGGCCGGACTAGGCCATGGCCTAGGGCCCCCGACGAACAGGGGCCCCTACGAAAATCTGATATGAATTTTTTTTAATGCAATTTTTAATTTCAAGTTAATTTTTTTCTTTTTTTTAAATTTAAATTTTTTTTCCAACCAATTTATTTATCATATTAATATGTATTTTTAAATGCGAAATATTAAAAAAATGTTTATTCATTTATTCTTTCGATTGTTATTTCATCTGACGATTCGAATTTCAATTCGCGCGCTAAAGACCCGAAAAAACTATTTTGATTGTTTTATTGTGTTTACAACCTTTAAATGATATGAATAAGCTGTTTAAATTCTATAAATGCATAAATAAAGAATAATTTTACAATTATTAAAAAAAAGGGGGCCCCAAAATTTGAATGGCCTAGGGCCCCCATAAAATATTGAACATGAAAAAGGTTTTTTATTATTTTAATAAGTAATTACTGCTACATTGTTGCATTAAAAGATGCAGCTTTTAGTACCTGTAATTAATATAAACAATTGAAGTAATAAAGAGTTTTTATATATAACGTGTACGTTTAAAAGAGCAGGAGATTTATAATGACAGTGATTAAAATAGTTTTTGAGAAACAAACAACAACAAAACATAATATCATTGTAATTAATGCATAATTCGTTTTTTCTATACTGTAATTTGTATCTGGTAGGTTTGTCATCCACATCTGCGTTATATCATACATACAAAAAAAAAAAAAAAATAAATAAAACGAGATCACTTAATATTAAATTCAACAAACTTATGCCAGGTTAGGTTAAGTTGACTGTACAAGGCTCACTTAGACCAGATGAGGCCAGTTGTGATATCACTGGACGAAACCCTAAAGTGAACTTATGTTCAGAACCATTCAGAGGTTCTGATGAATCGTTCCAAGTCCCTGACACTCGTCGAGCTGAGATCGGAAATTGAACTCAAAGAAATATAAATCGTCGTTTTCTACTAAAAACTAGGGCCGGACAGTGGCAGAGAAAGTAAGTGAGACTTTGCTTTATTCTAATCGTAACAACTCATACAAAAGTCGTTGTATGGCTCGGCCAGTATATTGGCAACAGTTAACAATCTTATCTTATTAAATCTCATTTAATAATATTTTAATATTACCCAATTCTCAGTGCACTCGAAAACAAAATTTGTTTTTTTTCAAATTTTAAATTTGAAAACCTAGAATTTGGACGCTTTCTTTTCAAATTGCTAAAAAGTTTCACGTCATGTGTCATGTCATGTACCTACCAATTTCTACTTAATTGCGTACAAGTACACAGTTACAGTGAATAGCAAACATATTGATTATTTGAGGCGCCCTCATACTCGAAAGATATATACTGGCAAAATTTGAACTCAATCGGCCCAGTAGTTTCGGAGTCTATATAATTCAAACAAACAAGAATTGCTTTTTATATATATAAATTATATGTTGTTTTTGACGTACTATATAATAATAATAAGTATAATAAAATGAACTCCCAATAATCTTAGCGAATAGAAAGCTTTTTGTCTAATTAATTATGATAATTAAATATTAATTATTTATTAATTATTTAATAATTACACAATTACAAATTCTAGTCGAACATTTCAATTAAAAGTGTATTCAATTTAAATATAAAATGAAATATTCAGTTCGATGCTGAAAAAGGTAACAAAAGTTATTGCTTAATTTTTATGTACTTTCAGCAAAGAGCTAAATAAGCAAATTTAATTTATGCAATTGAAAGTTGTTCATATGTAGAATAGAGACTTTCTGTTAAATCTCACTGTGGAAGGAAACTCTTTATAACTGCCAAAATAAGGAGAACTAAATGGATGCCCATTCACTTTGCGCATTTGTGAAATTACTTCCTCAAATGCTTTATACTTTATGCGCCGTGAAAAATGTGCTTGCCATAAAATTTGCATAAAACCTCTATGTATTTTATATTTCCTGTCTTATTTACATTTTAGCTTTTTTATTTAAGAAAGTATTTCATCCAAAAAAGTTTACTTTTGATAAATTGTGGAGTAAAGTAGTTGTAAATAATTAAGTATAATACGAGTCCATTTGAACAATATTTTAAATTACATATATAAATGGAGGAAACAATTAACAAACATGGTGAAGGAAATTAAATTAAATAGAAGTATAATCGGAAATTATTTTTAATATTTAATATAAATTTATCAGAAGGTTTAATATTTTAATGTTGCATACAACGAACCTTATTTATTTAACACGTTCTCTGCATCATGCATCGAAAATTGCACATAAATGAAAGTATGCACTTTCTCGCTAATTGTAATTTTGCGTGTAAGATTATTACTAAATTAATTTTTACAAATCTGGCAAGCAACGCGTTAGCTAAAATGTGGAAATATAAGAGGCTTAGTACTAACATTTTACATGAATTAGAACAACAATTAGATGAAATAACAGTTATACCTTTATATATGGCATAAAGGCATATCTTATCAGATTTGCTAAATTTATTAGGTACAAAAAATACCATTTCAAATCACTGACCCAACATCAGCAACGAATTTGATTTTACAAATCGATGAGATAATTAATGTATGTCTGGATAATACAATTTCTTTTTTCCTGTTTGATAATTTGCTATTACCTTAAAAAGAAAATGCAGTTCAGGAAAAATTTCTTGAAAAGTTTTACCACATGAAATTGTAAATGGTTTTCACACCGTTGAGAAAACCATAGTGTGCCTTAAAACTTGATTTTTACAATGTCCACTTGAACCTTTCAGTGATTTTATTGTCAACCCAGAAATACCCAGTAAAACTTTTCTTAAAGGCTGTTTCATATTACTGTCGACCTTTAGATTTAATTAAAAGAAAATTGCAGACAGCAGAAAGTTTGTCCTCTGATGAAGAAGTACTTCAGAAAACTTTGCCCAAAAAAGCAGTTAAGCTATGAAGGAGATGTGATAATCCAGCCAGATAATTATTCTTATTGCTTTAATTATTGTTTTCGAAGGACTCTATGTCATTTTAGTAGAGAAGGGCCGACCGCATCATTTAAGAGTTGCTCGGAAAAAGAACCAACAATAGACATCGTCGTGAGCCAACTTTATACAACCCTCTGAGATGGGTTTTAGAATCACCTGACTGTGGCATCAGGTATTACCCTAAATGGCCTTTCAAATGCCCCAAATTATGGCTCTCAAGAAGTTCTCCTAGTGTTTACGAGCCAAAAGTAAATTAAACGGCAAAAACTTCGCCATCAGTGAAAAGCACAACACCCCAAAAGAATGGGGCTCTTTGCAGCCTTCTAACACTGGTCGGTGGTAGTCTGAATATTTTGAGGAGTTCAGAAAGTGCTAAGCGAACTTTTTTTAAAGTAATAAATTTTGAAAGTTTTTCAATCTATGAAAAGGTTTTATGGCGATTTCTCGCCATAGCCACTTCGTTCTTTTATTCCCAACGTGGGTTATGCAGGCAAATTATCCTTAAGGGCCCTAGTGCCTCCCATTAGTCAACGTAGTCGTTAAGGGACGTCACCTTCACATTTCATCAGATCAGCAGGACAGATACATTTTATGTACAGAAGGTGGCAATCTCAGTTAACTTTCACTATATTTAGAGAAGAAGAATCAAAATAAACCAAATTTTGTGCAAACAATGGCTAAAAATGAATTTTTCTTCAGAGTTTTTTTCATGTACGTATGGCCTTTCTTCCTCAGTGGCGGACAATTGAGGTAGTTCATGGCCGTGTCGATTCAGAAAAAAACCTCGACAAATCGAAAAAATTCTCTCTTTAATAAATAATTCAAGGTACACAATTTCATCACAACTCTTAATTAAGTGTAAGATACAATAAAAATATTCGATTGTGTTCTTAAAATACATGTATCCAAGTACAAATGCTGGAAGGTTTGTTAGACAATTTTAACTGAGTTTGGTTTTAATTTATATTAAATTCAAAGAGTATCTAGACAAAGTGGATTTCCCTCTTCTATGCTATTTTCGAATATAATACGAATATCTTTCTGATTTGTTATTGTATATTGTTTTAGATGCTTTACGAATACCTAAGGACGAATCAAGATCAATGGAGTGAAGATGTTGTGGATTTTAACATTACACTTTGCAATTCTGGGTTTTCTGTGAAAACGTTAACGTGAAAATATGCCCTATACCTTATGTTACTCGTTATAGCTAGGCATTGGCAGTTCTTTAACAACGAACATATGAACGTAAATAACGAGTTTTTGCTATGTCAGATCGCCATATTCACTTTATCCAGTGGATAGGGCAAAACGGTTAGTGTCAATATTGCAATACTATTAATAATTTTAAATAAAGCACTGAAGTTATATGACTTTTGTTAATTTTATTGAAAACTTTACTTATTTATTTATTTATTTAACAAAAAGAGGTAGAATAATACCACTAAACCCTTCTTTAAAGAAACATAGCGCTCTCGGGAACACTATGGGCTGTTGTTGAGCGCTATTGAAAACTTTAATAAATACTGATTACTGTAAATAAATATTTTTATTTCTATGTCAATTAGTTTTCTTTCCCTAACTCTCCAAACATGAGAAAGTACTCACTTTGTCCGGACTTCTCTAAGGGATGAAATTAAAAATGTAAGCGCTGTGAGAACGCAAAATAAAAAAAAGTGGAAAAGTATTGAATGTTTGCTTGTCACTTAAAAGCTTATATGTCTGAGCTTAAATAAACTCGATTGGATGCTTAAACACACACCGTAAAAGTGTTTTGAGCATTTAAGCTGAATTTAAGCCAATACTAGAGTTTAATCTTGGGCTGTGAAAATGTTTTTTACGAAACATAGTCTTTAAGAAGAGACTTATTCTACCTTCCAGGTAATGTTGGCTTTAATCGTTCGGGCAACAATGGGAGAGAAATCAAATTAGCTCATTACGCCTGGGTTGGTCCAGCGACCGGTGCAATAAATCTTTTCTAATCCCTCGGCTTTCATTAGGTAATGTAAGGCAACTTATCTCTTTTAGAGCTTAATCTAATAGAATTACGTCCAGTGTGAGATGCAAAATCGTAAATAATTCCGACAGACACCGGCTACTGGATATGTGCACACACAGCCATTTACCGGACCTTAAACGTTCGGCCACTTCAAATGAGCGTCGTGGATAAATTGTTATTCAAGTGGGTCCTGGATCGCTCAAGGAAACACCTTCCTGCCATCCAATCCCCTTGGCTAGACTATTCTTAGTCAGCCCTGTCCTAATTAGAATCCATTTGTGTTACGTCCTCGGCAAATCTTTGTTCCTTTTGACGGGCAATTTTTTTCTTCTCGCCCAACACAAAGGAGTGTGCACGAATTATCACGAAATTCATTATACTCCACAGCGAATTCACCTGATCATGCAAAACGTTAAGTTCTGAGCCTTTTCAAATCCGCTAATGTCCCAGGGGATTTGAATGGACCCTGAGTTAGAGCTCAGGTGGTTTTTGAGCTCGACAACCATTCTATTTGCACTTCATTTGTCTCACCATACCTTTGGTCTATCTACCGACCACAGTAGGGGACCTTGGACACACTGTGGGACTATTTTGCTAATTTCCAGGAATATACATACTTATTTTTAACTAGAGGAGGTGTTTCATTATCATTTCTCTTTTCATGAACTAATTGGCCTTTATTTGTCTCACTCAATAGTTAGTTGAAATGTAAAAAAAAAATCTAATTTAATGTGATTACCTCATTTATTGAAGAATATTCATCAAACATATATATGAATTGTTTTGTCAAATCTTCCTTAATACTTTGGCTGGAATTGAAATTTATTAATTTCGTAGTGTAACAATTAAACTGTAATAATAAATAAATAACATACATAATTAATCCAAATGCAACAGAAATTAATTAAATGACTCAGAAGAGCATATGGGAGTTTAATGTACTTCACACTGAGAGGAAACAATTTATTTTTTGTGCAATTTGAAAAATAAATTTGGGTCACTTTAATTTTAAATTATCAACTAAATATCTGCATAAAATATTACATTCTGTATAAAAATAATATATTATATACATATATATATATAAATATTGTAATGTAATTTTGTAAAAGTAGAAAAGCTCTTGTTGATTTTCTCCGTAATAATTGATTGGATTTTGATTTGGTCTCTATGATTTAAATCTATAGTTAACGCAAGTATTATACAAAAATATTTGTTTGTATTTTAGATATACAATGTATATATATAGTAAATAGCGTTGCAAACAGTTATCGAAATAACAAAAAACGGTTAAGAGCATGTCAGGACAACTGTAGGGTTCTAGAGCTGTTACTACAGGCGATAGAATTTATTGACAGAGGATTTAAAATTGCACTCAATGCTACAAAAATGATGGTAGGCCGAAGTTTTAAAGCGCAATATTGTTTTCGTGATTTTTTAAGAGCAGTGGTTTAAGTCCAAATATTCACTGGTTATTAGTCGGCTATACTCGTATATCGTAAAATATTTAACCCTAGTAAGTCGTGTTATTTTTAAAAGTTATTCTAACCAATGTGCTGCTAGTATTTTAGACATTTTCAGCTTTTTCCGAAAATGCATTCAGGGTAATAACATCTTGGCCGATACAAAAAAAAATTGTCACTTTGGAGTCATATATTTCAAAAATTTTGAAAAATGATTTAGATATATTATTATATAATAATATTCCAAAGATGTCTGGATATATGGGACCCTTTTAACCCTGCGCGTGCTAAAAAGGGAGCAAATTTGAAAAATTATTATAAAGGTTATATGGTCAAAAGAAAAAATTAATTACATAGAGGAAGAAGGTGGACAGTGCGAAGCTGAAATGGGAGACTAGCCGTAAGTTCACGTTGTACCTACCAGAAATTTGAAAAGTGTTTTTCTCGAAATAATATTTTAGGCAGTGTCTGCACGGTATTTCAATATTTTTTATTTTTTTTACTTTTATATATCTTAATAATTTTTTGGTTGGAAAATTTTTTATAAGTTATTAAACATTAATTTTTTTTTAAAAACTGCATACTAAAGCTTAAACTTTATTTTTGAAAAAAAAAACAAAATTCTCTCGATCAGACTATTACTACTACATTATTTAACAAGATTCGTTTTTATTTTTGCTGATTGGATAATTTTTGGTGAAGTTATGATGTTGACAAGGAGGCATTAATAAAAATATTAAAACAACAAATTATTTTTTTACATATAACCTTTATAATAATTTCTCAAATTTATTCGGTTTTCAGCGCGCGCGGGTGTATGTGAGTCCTTAATACAATATTCATATAAAATGTGTAAAACGTAATAGGTGTTTTTGATATAGTACAGTATTATTTTATGCGATTTTTATAATATTGTCTGGCTACACTAATGGAATATTCGATGAAAAGAATTCGAAAATTATCAACGGTTGTATCTAGTTACTCATGTTTTCAGCAATGTGAAAAATGTAAATTGATTTTAGTAATTTTTCAAAGGTTTAATTAATTTTTGAGCATTAGCATTATTTATAAATTCTCATTTAATTTCCGTTTGCTTCTAGACTAAATACACAATGAAGATTTTAATTTAAAAAAAAATTCAATTTCCATTCTACATCTTTATTTTCTGCAATATTCACAACTTTTCTTTAATTTCTCTTAATTTGAATGCAGTGTTTTAAACGATTTTAAGTGGTTTCGGCATATAATTAGAATCAATTCCAATAATGCACGACTTCTCCATTTTCCGTACCCTACCTTAATGTTATCTACACTTTTTGTTGATGAACGTGCACAAGTATGCCCGACTTAGTGAAAACAGAACGCCATTAAAATATCGAATTTTTCCTTTTTATTGAGAAAAATGAGCTCTGGCGAAATCAAACCTTTCGTAAGATAGAAAAAAAAACATTTTATGGCGGATCTTTCAATATTTTCCATAAAAATATAATAGCTTCACTCGGAGAGTTGCTCTTAGAATGAATGAGGACATTAAACAGAGTGATGCGTCTTGTTCGCTTCCTTTATTATTAAAAAATTTATTTTCCTCACATGAACTGGAGTTGTAAAAATACTCAGTGAGCTAACATAAGAAATTTTCCTTTTAGCTTGGAAATTGAAACCTGAAGCAGGTCGGAGGAAGTAGCAGACCTTTTATTGTATTAAACCCACCTTAGGTAAGCCGCATTTGCCCAGCTGCCAAGCACAGGTGAATACTCTCCATCCTTCGAAATTAATATTGCCGTAGCTTGGATATTCGAAATCACTGAATAAAGGAATTTTTATTCTGCTCCTTCTGTTCCAGCAGCAGAGCAAGGGATCGGGATTAGGATTAGGTTCACTTTCGCAACCTTTCCATATCTCGGACCAGATTTTTTTGTGCCTTCGTGGGACAGTTTATCGGGTGTAGGTGAAGGTGGCAGTTCCTCTTATTAGGAAGCATTCCTAAGCAATAAGAATTGAATTAAATTAGAGGTGTTCCTCAATTTAACTCCATCGTTGTATTAAGATATTTACATTATATATTTATTACATACCATGAGCCCAAAGTGTTAACTCAAAATCGATCAATAAATTGTTGCTTCACAATCCCAATGGGTTTTGCGACATACACGCGCCATTTGTGCGTCACCTTAACTCAATCAAGACGGAAGAGACTTTTCTCAATCCAGAAAAGCAATATTCGGTTACATTGACTTCTTCTATAGGCGACTTTGTTAAATGGCGCGTGAGATTAATTATTTCCTCATTTTTTTAAAGACATATCATCCATATGTGTTGCCTGTTACTATCTAATATATGCTGTAGTGGCGTATCTTGACGTCCGCAAGGCACAGGGCGAGCAGTCATGTGCTTCAAATTTATAGGGCTTTTATAAGCACCATTAGGTTACAAATTTATCATTCGACAGGGCTAATGGACATAAGCTTCAAGAAATCATGAGCAGCGGCAGGACATATGTACATATATACATTTGTATATATAAGAAAAAAACAAAAAATCTCAGAAAAATCGCCTGCAGACAGAATGTCTGGAAAGTTTCTTAATTTTTAAAGACACTCCGGAGTGAGAAAATTACAAGGAGCAAAGAAAAAAAAAGGATTATTTTACCTGGCCAGAGAGCCAGTATTCATAAAATGGATCGGTTCAACTGAAAAAAGCTTTATAGTGCCATTTTCATGATTTAGTAGTGCTACATTTTTTGAAACCTAAGAATCAAAGGTTAAGGTCATGACTCCAGGTTTGTGGCAGTTGCAGATAGAATGATCGATTTTGCTAAAATTCTGGAATGATATCCCATAACAGTCGAACACTTACTATATATCGACAAAACTCTGGATTGTTACTATTACCGTAGATGCGGTATACTTTAGTTACTTTTTTCTTATATTTTTAGAAATCGCTCTGATATACATACATATATAGATTGTGATAGACTACTAAGTGCTATAATGTTTTATCAAAAAGTTTTTAAAAATATATTTTTTATTTTTTCTTTTTTAATTTAAGCCAAGTTGTTCTGATGATTCTAATAAGATTTTATACATTGAGTTTTTGAGATTTAACAACTAGATGGTCCTTATTTTGGTATCTTACCTAATTTAAAACTAAAATACTTTCTTTTGATTTAAAATATAAATATTGTAATTTGTATTGTTTAAGACGTTCAACCCGATACAAGTCTTAATAACCGATGTGCACGAGATAATAAGTTGTTTATTCTTTTTACGTTATCATATATAGTATAGTATATATGAACCACGGTGATCCACGTCGCCAGACGGAGCAAACTAAGTGTGGACCACCTGCGGTTCACGGTGTCAGATAAAAGCAATGCCTGTGAACCACCGTTGGTCCACGCCGGGTTGAACATGTTAATAAAGTACACTAAATTTTGAACTTTATCTTTACTTTACATTATAAAGTCATAAACAAATTTAAAAAGATTTATTTATTTATTTATTTACTCCCAGCAGTCTACAATATTTGTTTCTATGTAATACTTATATACTGAGTTTGAATTAATTTTCATTTTCCTTACAGCTGTGATAGTATGCTTAGTTTATGATTATTTATATAAATTAATATTTATGGTAGAGGAAAAATGGCAGGGTAAAACACCTCTCTGTGGGTATATTTTATTTGTTACCTAACCCACCAAGCTTACATTAACCTAAATTACACTACTAACTTACCTAGTTAACCTTGTTGGCTAAATCCTAGTTTAATATTAGATTTTTTATTATACTCATATAATTATTGGAACTCTTACATTTATCGAAATTATCGCATAATTTATTTTAAGGTTTTATTTTGTAACACATAGAGTTGTACCAAACTAGGAAATTTAAAAAGATTATAAAAATATTTTTGGGCTTCTTTTAGTGGTAACAAAATTAATTAAAAATTAACTTTTTTAAAAATAAAGGAGGCAAAGTTTCGAAAATTCACATGCATTCTTTAAATTTAATGATTCGATTAAAAATACCCACCCAAAAATCATATCTGAATTTTATACCTCCCCTTTTTTTATAAAGTTTATTCCTATTTTAAAATATTTAAGAGTTTAAGAGAAATTAATAATAAATATGGAGGATGTTCCTCTATAACTAATATTTAATTTAAGTTTTTTCATTGATAGCTGTATTCATTAATTTCACTTTTTGTTATTTGAACATTTTTAAATTTTTTTAAGTATTTTCTATATAGTATGTATCTTCCTTTATGTAGCTGATAATATTATCATTCTTTACCACAATGCTGCGGATGGTCAACAACTCGCCTTCGATTTCCATCTTACCAATATCTCCCTTAAGATTGCCTTATACTTGCCCAATCCAACTCAGTCTCCATGTCCCCCTGATCTAGTCATAGCTAATTTAATTTAGTTAATTTAGTTTTATTTATTTTGTTATTGTTTGTTGTTATTTATCTATGTAGCTTGCCTTAAGCGAAATAAATAAATAAATTATCTTGTAAGACATTTTATATCTGTTTATTACCGAAGGATTGAATTTCATTTGGCAAGGGAGCTGCATCCTGTGCTTTGAATACAGACAACAAAGATGAGCACAAGCATAAAGTAATCCCAAGTGCAGGGGCACATCGCAAGATGGACAACTTGATGAATAATCTTGCTTTAAGGATGCAAACGAATAAAGTGCCCCCATTTTACACGTCTTAAATTCTACATGACGTATACATACGTCTACCTCCTCTAAAAAATTGCCCTTATGTTACATATGAAAAGAATGATTCAAATATTTTTCAATAAGTTTTAAGGAAGTCTGGAGGCATGCAGTAAAAACTACTAAATCCATTAATTTTAACAAAATCGCATCTGTCGAAGAAATCAAAGAATTTAATTGGTGCCCGTTCGCACTTATTGCTTTCATTATTAATTTCCCCCTTTCGATAACAAATTAGACGCCATTCATTTGTAGAAAATTAATTTTGAGTGGAAATCTATATTTTCCACTTTGTACAGTCTTCTTTCATTCATCTTCGACGTAGAAGAATCCCAATGGTGTTCGAACTCGCATAAGGATATAGTCAAGATGATGGCTGTTCGCTTGGTTCCCTTCCTGCAAGGAGTTCTATTTCTTGAAAGGTTGGGTATAGGAGCTAGTAGCAATATCTCCTGTTACAAATGCAAAGCATTTTGTACGAGCGTCATTAATCGAGCCTTTCAAGTGATTCTGATTTATTGCTTGTAATAACTCGATATTATGAATACTGATGCCAATATATTTTTACAAACAGCGCCTTTTTGTAGAATTAGGCATCTTCTTTTGCTATACCACAATAGAAATATGTTTTCTTTACAGTTCTTCTGATATAACAATGAAAAGTGTGAGGGTAAGCCTATGCTTTACGGATTGGGGTTTTTTAATTAAATCAATGTAACTTCGATGTAAGCTTCATCGGTACTGACTGACAGCAAAAGTAGGGTGGTACTTTTGAAAAAAATTTATATAGTACTTCCTTGGAGGATTCAGGACATAACTGAGCTGTTATGCTTAAAGTTCTGTCTGCACTTGTAGTCTTTAACAATCCGTTCGATATTTTGCTCATCAATTTCTTTCACTCAAGCAAACGGAAAAAGATAGATGGCTGTCAGCATCCTTTAAAATTGTGGCAGCGGCCAAACGTTAAGCCGTATGAGGCAATTTTGCAATTATTTATACTTTTTTTTCTTAGAAAGTAAATTGGAACTTTTAGTCATTGTATTAAAATACAAGACGCACATATAGTTTCATAAATAATTCGCATCAATAATTTTATATCATAATTAGATAATACTGAATAAAGTTCTCAACTGGTGTTCATCCATGAGAAACTTTTTCCTCTAGGATGTCTTGAAAGTGCTAGAGGTAAAGTTTAATAGGTTTTTATATAAGGAATCAGAATTTATTTGAGCTACGAGTTCTTTTAGCGTTGGATTAGTATTTTAACAAATTTTTATAAATTCTCAAAATACGATTCTATGTACCCCTATTCTTTTTAAAAACTTTACAAAATATTGTTTATTGTAAATTCTTTTGTTTACGGCGAAGTCACAGTATATTAAATAAAACTTCTTCTTGAGAATAGTGCGGTAAATTACTTCTTGGGGGTTTGACTTGGAAAAAAACCAGATTTTTCAGTTCTACTATATACACTTGTATAAGAATACCTATGACGCGTTTTATTAAAATGACACATGTTTAAATTCAAAATTGCGTTTTCGATGAAAAAAACTACGATCGAATTGTTTAACAATAGGTCTAAAATATCGTAAAATCTATACTCGTATGTATTTCTTGAGGTAATAATATAATTTTACAGATACAGTAAAAATTTCAATTGAGTCTATTAAGATTTGTTGAATTTATGAGCTCGGCCATTCTACATAAGTAGGCTTAGGGAGTGAAGCGATTAAATTTTTTTTTCTATTTTTACTGAAAGAAGGAGCGGGAGCAACGTAAGAACAAATAATATTAATAATATTAAATCATAACCATTATTCAAAATTTATTGGACTACTAGACTATCTTTTTCAAAATTATTAGAAATACCGTACTAGAGAGTTATTCAGTTTAAAAGACGAATGGTTATTTAATATTGAAAATAATTTTAATTTTCTGTTTAAGTTTGCAATTTTAAATAAAATTATTAAAAAAATCGAATACATACATACAAATTTATGTACGTTTTATCAGTTGGAGGGGTCGATTTCTAATATCCTAAAGCAGTGATCTCCATGATTTTTTGACTCCATACCCTTATGATGAAAATAAAAAATATATACAATATAACTTAATGGTACTGGATAAAGTTATTATCGTTGTAATAAACACGATTATGTTAATGTTAATAGGTTTTAAAACTGATTTCTGTATTTTTGGTTTTAAAATTCCACATAAAAGTGTTTTTCTGTTATAAATTTGTGCGGACGAAAGAGCATAAAATATTTTGAAGAAAAATGTGGCCTATTTCTCGCGTACTACTTTGGAGACCTCATTAGAGTTTAGGTCAAAAACAAAAACATACATTCTTAGACGATTTTAATGTGGCATTAACGTTTTAGGCATATATGACTATTTATTGAGTAATTCAAGTATTAAAAGGTAAAACTATCACTACCTCTTGTATGCTATTTTTCCAATAGGTTCATTTCTTCGTCGTCGTTTCCCCATAATTTTTATTAAAGTAGGTTTTCCACTTTTGTGAATTTTTGGTCGAAATGAAGTATTTTTCAAAATATTTGTATAGTTTTACGATTGAATCACTTTACGTTTAAAACAATGTTGCTATTTGAAATTTTGATGATTTTAAAATCTAATTTACAATACTGTAATAAATGATATTTTTATATTTTTAACAATTTGACCTTTACGGTATTATTACTGAACGCGATTGCAAATCCTTTCGATAAATATGTCTATATTTACTCTATCTCAAACAGTATTAATTTCTAAATAAGTGAAAGATAGTCCAAAATGTCTCAGCAAGTGATAACAGATTTCTTTCTACTCGTATATAAAATGCATTCGATATTAATTTTGAAAAGAAGACGCCTAACATAACCAAATCTAATCCAATAATTTAAATTTTAAAGTAAAGTGGCAATTTTGGAATAGTCATTTCTAAAAAGAGGTTTATTTCCGCAAATTTCCACTTCGTCGTCAACTTTTGCCCACTTGAAAACGGCTTCATGGAACAGCAACACTATACAAATGCAAAAACTTGCTCGGACCAGACCCGGGAAAAGGTAAGATACTCAGCGGATTTATCACCTCAGCAATGTCGTTCTCCATTAATTAGACGAAAATGAATTTGTAAAAGGACAGAGCTCTAGTCCATCTCCTTGCAACCTGCATTTCAATTTATCTCGCCAGGAGGCTGCCTGGAAGAGCCAAGTAGCCAGGGAATCTGATTCCCTAAGTCCTAAGAACCACACCGTTGATGAATGCTGTCAGGGCATTCCGCAAGGGTCGGACTTTCTTGTTGTGCCCTTTTTCAAGCATTTTGTTGCTCAGCCTGTCACCCGCATAACAAAGAGGCTCCGGTTGTGCACTTCTGTAGGATATCGAGCCGTTCAGACACGCCTTATGTTTTCCTTTATTTCGCCCTGAAATTTCTGGGGAATTCATTTAAACAGTTTCTACCCGGGCACAGACAGATAAATGAACGCCTTAAATTTTCGATTAAATAAAATAAATTCAGGAGAATCCCTTAGAATGCTCGTCGACGATTGAGATGGATGGACAAGGGAAAGGCAGTTAATTTTTAAGGATTGGAAGAGCGTCAATTTGTGTCCTCTGTCGCAATCACCTCCTGGCTGAAATCCCATGCTCCCAGCGGTCAAATTGCGAAATATGGGGGTGCCGGCTGAGACCGGGTTTGAAATATTTCCGAGGCTCGATGGAAGGAGCCTTTCATGCAAAAATAATTCCTGGAAGTGAGCCAAAATAATTCGCGTTTTTCGGTCGTTATTGCTGCCCTTGTTGATATGTTGCCGTTGGTTCAGTTCTGAAGTGCTGAAAAACTGTAGCACAGTTGTTGCAAAATGTAAACTTCACTGCAGATTGTTATTACATAACTTCGCCCATTATGCGCCCTTGGCTGGGAGCACTGCTACCACCTCTCATTCACCAATTTTTGGGGCCCCAAGAACCCTCCCTGAAATACAGCTTGAGGTATGCGCGCCTGCTGCGCAGGGCGATGGGGGTGGATGCTGCTCCGGGTCTGCCGATGAAGCCTGGGCTTTCCGATAATTTCCACTTTTTCCCCGAGCCAAATATATTTCCCTTTAAATTTGCTGATGAAAGAAAGGATGATGCATTTATCTTGCGGCCGACGAGGGTAATGTCCTCGATATTGAAAAGCAGTAATGATCCCTGCTAGTTGTAAGAAGCAGACTACTCGGTCTTTCAATTAAAGCGGTTATGCAGAGATCTGTATCTAATTTTTACTTAATTTAAGGGGTATAAATAACACTGTTCTGCATATTTTATGGTTTTTTACTCCTTTTTTAATAACTATTTTTTCGTAGATTCTATTATTATTCTATCACATTACGGTTTTGAGAAATAACATACTCGTATGGGACTGAAGAGCGAAAAATAAGTGTTTTGACTATCTTTGAAAATTTGTTAAAAAATAAGAGGATGTTAGAGAAGCTCTAAACTTTTGTCAAAAACAAGCTTAAATAATTAATTGTGCTTATATAATATTAGTTAATTGTGAGGTAAATCAAAATTTACTAGTGGACAAGCTTTTCTATGCTTCTCTTCTATATGTATTCAGTTTATTTATTTCTTAGGATTTAGGGAGAGGTTTATCAAAAGCTTATCCCGTAAGGAAATTTTAATGTTTATAAGTAATTGATCTTATATAAATAGTTAAGGATTTAAACTTTTATATCTATAATACGTGCGATTTTTGAGTTTTCTATCGAAAAATAATGTGATGGAGTAATAATCTAGTAAAGTGTTATTATTATGGGTTAAAGTCTCGGTCCATAGAGGGGTGTATGTGTATTATAAATTCGTTCTTCTTATTATTAAAATGGAACATTGTACTTATTATTGAAATGGAAAATATCTTAAATTTCTGTCATTACGAAATGGGGAATCTTTTAAATTGAATAGACAAACCCATGAAACATTACAGCTCAGTTTAATGGAACATTAGAACATTAGAACATTAGAAAAGGGAATTGTACAGATTACAGATTTCTAGTTTAAAAAAGGAAATATTAGTTTACTGCTTATTTTAACACAACTTCCGAGTTTTGGAAAAGTAAAAAAAAAAATGTATTCACCAAGGTTTCTAGATTTTTAAAACAAAGAAATAAATAATAAGAAAATTTCGCATCTAGATTTCTAGACATTTTCTCTTCTCAAGAATTTCTGAAGGTCAAATATAGTTAGATTTTACTGATCTAGTTGAAAAAGTTTTCAAGGGTAATATTTTGCATGTATTTTGTCACAAAATGAGGAACTCTATCATTTGAAAATTGAGATCGTGTTGAACCCGAAATTTATCTTTAATATTTTGAAATTATTATTGAAGCCATCAATATACGCGATACTAATTTATTTCAAGTCACTGCTTTGCAAATCTTTGGTGTCGGTTGTATCTATGAATTTAATTATTTTATTCTCATACAAAATGTAGCAGTGCCATTTCTTAAGTTATTCTAAAAAATGCCCTTCAATTTTTGCAAATCATACCTCACATAAATTACATTCTCAGCATGCCACAAGGTCAGGTTATTGAGTTTCCTTAAATTGTGATTGTTTGTAGCAGGAGTTTTTCCAGCTATTAAGTTACAAAATATGAAAGACATCTGCTCCTTGAGGCACAACCTTACTATCGAAATGGAAACGTTTTTTCAAGGAAAACGATGGCATTACTCTGAAAGACAGATTGTTACCAGAATTCACAGACTAAGTTATAGTTAGAAATCGAGAGGGTAAATGGGCACATTTTAACTTTGACGCCCCTTTTGAATAAATTCACAATAAAAAGTCAGACAAAAATGCCTGACTACCAATAACCCAGTATTCCAAAAAAATTTCAGGTGTGCTCCAGCTAAAAGGTGGAAGATATCGCAACGAAGTAAGAACGAATGAAATCATCTGAAGCTAGTCCAGATGTAAATGAGATTTCGCTAAAAAGTAGAAAAAAGGTGCAAAAAAGGAAGAAATATTTTATGTTTGCCTGTCGAACTTTCAAGAGTTTCCTTCACTGCTGTTACAAATAAAGTGATGGCCCTACTCATCTCTGGTGTGAGGAAGTAGACCTGTCTACGACAGATGAGTGATTTTTGAATTTCAGATTTAAAGTGATTCGGCATTTTTGAATTTGGTGAAATATTAAAAGCTGCCACGACTGTTACCGCGTAAGAAAAGCTTTTAGAAAGAGAAAAGAAAAATATTCTAAAGCGGAAAAGTAAATTTATTACTCCATTTTTAGCGGAGATGATGATTTTGTGATTTTTAATTATAAATGATGGGTGGACTGCTGAAAATGTTGGAAGAGACCATTTTTATTTTTTAACTTCGTGAAGAATTTAAGTTAATGAAAATTTAATAGCTTACAGCATCAAGCTATTTCAAAGTCTTCAAGATGAACAACTAAATTTATGGGGCCTATAAAATTCATCTTTCTCGATTACTTTTAACGTTAATTTTAAAATGACACCTTTGTGGAGGGGCTGAAAGAAGAGGTTATACAAGACGTCCCTAGAAATTAATTATTTACTTTTGCAGTACTTTCAATTGTCTTTCACAAATTCACAAGGACAGTAAATATAGCTCATTATAAAATTAAAATTAATTGACTTGGGCACAACGAGTTTGTGCCATTGCGTAATGTTTCAATGTCCTACTGTTTAAATTTATTTAAGAGTATGTAATTAGGAAATAAATTGATTTTGCATACCCCGATCAAGCAAACCATAAATTTAACTCTTCGTGAAACTGATGTATATAGGTGATTATAAAAGAAAATGTTCAAACTGTTTTTACGAATTTAATAAATCTTCGATGTTAAATTACACACATTGACTGTAAAATTTATTTTAAAATGTTTGGTACATTAAATTAATTTAAAATTATTTGTACCTAGAAAATAAGTATGAACATTTTTAAATTTTAATTAATAATAAATATATAAGTGCATTAAAATTTGATCAATAATGGAAACAAATATATATGTGAAAATTTCTTGCGGTAGGTATCCAAAAATTTAACTTCCTATGTTTAAATTTCTCGGTAAATATACCAAAAAACTATTATTTACAAGAAAACAGCAAAATATGAGGTGATCTAGAAACAATTTAAAGTAACCGCATTAAGAAAGTGTTACTACAACTTGCTATTATTAGAAAAATTGAATGCAATTATGCTACTTTCGATCACTAACTTTTATTTACTTGATAAAGTAAAAAATCCCAAGATATTCAATATTATTTTAATATCATCAAAAATTATCCGTTGAGATAAGACAGAAATCTACACTATTCAAAAAATACGGTGCAAAGTTCTTGCTTAATTTTTATGTAACATCGCCTTTTAGTATGTTCCGAAAAGAAATAAATTAAAAGTAGCAAAAAAGGCATATTGATTGCTTGTAAATTGCAGAAAAATGTTGGAATGTTATTACGAAAAATTATTTGAATTGCTGGGGAATTATTTACCTTACATCATTAGCTTCTATAAAAGCAGAATTGCTGAAATCATGAACTTTACAGAAAATTATAATTTAATTATTATAAATGAAGAAATTTACAAAAAAACATGGTACTCTTTTGAAATAAGTAGAACTGTAAATAATAATATATTTTAATAGATTGTTCAAGTCAATGCAAAAATCTAACTGATATTAATCCAATTCTGTGTAATGAAGACATTCAGTTCATATTGATTAAATGAATGAAATTTATATAGAACCACCCCGGAGGTATATCCTTTTAAATCATAAAAAATAGATAAATCGCATCATAAATGCAGCTAATTTGAGAACTTTTATCTTTTATTTTAAAATTGGTTAAATTCCACTCTTGTCGCCAGAAAATTGCGCTAATATCTTTTACACTATCGCTTTCGTAATGAACCATTGCCCTTATAGAATTATAAATTTAAGTATACCGTCTAATAATACTAATAATATCAGGCATTTACTCCATAACCAAGAACATATCGGACGTGTGCTATCCATTCATTGATCAGTTAATTGTGGTTATTTTTATTTTTATTTTAACAGTCCCTCATGTAATTAAAATCTAGCGATGATTAGCACATACCTTGTATTTAATACAAATGGTCCTATACAAATTTTTACGAAAAATTCAAAGTAAAACGATAAAGAATTCATTTTTATTACATAATAAAGTAACAATTCATTATTGAACAAGATAAAATTCAAGCAAAATATTTGTTAAGTTTTATAAGTATTACGTTGCCGTAACAAACTCCAAATTACTAAGCGGTATTATTGTTCACGCAATTTATATGTATTATTGCATTTGTCGGCGGGACGGCAGGTACATATATAGTAAATTGACTATACCAAAGAATTTAACCTGTTTTATTTTTATTTTTTCATTTATAGTAGATTTACTGTTAATACAAAGGACATATAATACTTAATTACATCTCACGGAAATTTTGAGTATTTGTAAAATGCACTGCAATAGAGGTTTAGGGCTTTGTATACACATAAAACGTAATTAACTGGTTAAAGCTATTTTTAACAGCCCAATTGCATGCTATATTGCATTTTAGCCCTAGAGTTCTTCCTCCACAAAAACTGCTATTTTAAAAATTAAAAACTAACGAAGTTTCCTTGACAACATTCCACTTTATCTGGCGGAACATAGTCATTCTAATCATGCTTAATAGCACCTCTTCCTGTTGTTGCAGGGAGGCAAAGTTCACTTGCGTTCTCAAAGGGCTCTGGAAATACCTCCTGCTCCGGAATGCATGCCAGGATGTTGCACAGTTCCGGCATGAGTATGCATTTGCGTGCATAACTTTCCGAACAGCGTAGCGCACCTTTAAAAAGACAGGCTAGTTCAAAATGACGAATGTGAACACTAGCACCAGAATGTCATACTACAGCCCACTCCCCATGATTTGTTCCGTCCTCTATATTGGAGACATTGAGAGGCATCCAAACGTGAAGCGCTCAAGTGCTTGATAACCAGAACGAAATCAGGCTGGCTACTGAATTGATTAAATTACTTGGAATTTATTAGAAATCAATGGACAGGATAGCGTTCACCCATGACACAGAAAGTAGAAGAGATATTTGCATTGATCGACAGTTCGGTCACGGGCACCGGGATTCCTGGACGTATTCAATTTTCATAAAACTATATGAAGACAAAAGAAACCGAAAAGTTCAATTGGTTTCATTTAAAAAATTGGTTTCACAGACGGAACAAAAATTATTTGACTGAAATTTTTCTTCTTATCCCACAAGTTTGATCGATTTAATCCAATCGACGGGCTTTATTTATATTAAGGGAACTTGGCCAAGTAAATCGTGCTAAAGCGGCCATTCTAGGTATAGGTTTAAGCTCGGTTTTAACCCAAAGGGAATCAAAGGCAGTTTAGCGCCCATCCTAATGCTTAGTCAAGCAAATAATTAAGAAAAGGATATTGGTAAAAATGTACAAAACTCAATTTTCGAAGTTCTTTATCCAAGGTACAACAAAAACAAAAGGGTCCGTTCAAGGGTGGAATATTATTGCAGTAAAGCAGACCGAATAAACAAACTTCCTACATTTTGTTGCTTATGAATTCAAAATTTAAAACTGCGACTTTTATCGAGTAAAATATTTCTGGTTTGTGGAGTAGAATTCTTGCGCTTTTATTCAGATTGAGAAGCAATAAAGAATAGAATTAAAATGGTTTGGTTCCGTATATGCAATTTAACATAGTTTTAGCAAAAGTACAAAGCAAAGCAACTGTCTCTAAAAAAACAACAACTAGAATCAATTCAATTAAATTGCGTAAAAAATTCAAATGCAAGAATCAAAGCATATAACACATAAACAACCGATTTTGTTTTAATCATATATTTATTTGTGCATATGGCAAAAATTAAGTTTAAGGCGTTCTCACGGATTTTGATTTGGAATCAAAAGTGATGAATATGAAAAAGAAATTTCTCGATCGCTTGTGTTTCCCGAAATATATAATTATAAATAATACAATTTTCAATCAGAATGTGCTAGTACAAATTGTGGAAATCCTTACATTTAAAATATTTCTACCTAGTTTTTGTAAATAAATCCGAACGAAACCTGAAAAAAGTGAATTAAAAAGAAAAATACTTGCATGAGTGCTTGTCACAGTCGAAAAGTACAACAATATATTTACCGGCAGTTCCTTTATTACAATTATTCTTGAAAGAATAAAAGCTGGAAACATATTAAACATAAGATATCCATATAATTTTAAATGTAACTTCCAATGTCTCGTCTTTCAAAATAAAAAAGTTAAATTTCGGTGTGTAAGTGTAAGCGATCCACAAAATTCATCAATTGCGAAACAAAATGTTCATTTTAGATGTTTTGATAAAAAATCATAAGAATATATCAACCTCAGTCTATTTCTTTTAATTTGTATGTAAATAAAAGTCACAAATTGACAAAATTAAGAAGAATTAATTCTCTATTGGTTCTATTACTTGTTTCATTTAAAAGTTTCGATACTACTTATCTGTTTCAAATGAATGCTCTTTTAACTTAGACCACATTCTATGAGCTGCTAATTTTTTTGCAAATTTTTTATCGTTTCCTTTTCTAATTTCTCTATGCTGTAGTACTTTACATTCTACTGTAATTGTCTTCTAGATGAAACAAATTCTGATACCGTTTTATATTTTGGATCTGGCCAACCACGTGCCATGCACATTTCTTAAAGATGACCAATTGCATTGCTTGTAAGAACTGTTTTCAAGTTATTAGATCTAAAAATCAAAAGATTATAAAGTTAGAATTCTTAATTAATTTATTTTAATTTATTATTTAATTATTAGTTTAATTATTATCCGTTGGTATTTCTGATAGCGAGGTTTTTTCAAGGCGTTACCTTTCTTTTAGAAAATTCTGCACTCACCGCTTTGAATTCTTACACTGTAGGGAATAACTGAAGAAAAATTTGTTCTAAATTATCGCAAATATGTAGATACCTTATCATTTTCTTCTTTACACAAATTATCGCATTACTATTTACTGGAAGGGTATCCAGTATATTAAACACGTTTTATATGAAGGTACTGTGCACTTGCAACGAATTCTCTTTTTTAAATTTAACAAAGTTGGGGACGGTAAATCATTTTCCACACGCAATTTTTAAAATTTATTGATAATATTATTTTCTAAAGGCTTTAAACCTGTGAAAGTTTGTTTATTATATTCTCTAATATTTTAGAAATTTATTAAAATTTAGTATCTAAAATTGGATTTTCCTGCACTGGATTATTACTATGATTTCCAAACTTTGACAAGGCACCGCAAATAGAATAAGAACCTGCTATATTTTTTTTTCTCTCTAGACAAAGTATCAAAATCGTTAGGTGCATATTTCTTGGGTCCTTGGGTACTGGTTGAAGGAATTACAGAAATCGTCACATAATAAAGAGTTCCACGAATTCCGAAATATATTTGTTTAAATTCACTTTTAAAATTATCTTTAAAATTTATTTTCGACCAGTAGTTATACTACTATACTATATAGGAAACTCTAACAAGCTAAATTTTAAAATACTCCAATAATAAATAAATAAATTTTTATAATAGGAGGAATAAAATTAAAATTGCTTTATATAACGAAATTAAAATTAAAAATGTATACCTACCCTTGATTTCATTCTTTAGGTAATATTATCGATTTTTCGATCCTATTTATTGGACGCTGCTATATTCTGATCCACATTTTATGAATAGCTATTTCTTTTTGCAATTTTTTTAGACGACGCTGCAATATTTTGCATTCTATGGTAAATTCTTTTAAATGCGACAAATCTCTTTCTACTATAAGGTTATAAGTTGACAATGGCCAATCCCAAGCAGTGTACATTTTTAGAAGGCTCCCTATAGAATTACCTTCCACCGTTCCTTCATACATTATTAGTATAACTGAAACAATTAATTAAATTGTAATACAAACTAACAAACAAAGAAACAAACAAAACTATTATCACACTGTAAATCTCGGGGTTTTATTTCTAATGGGTGACGCCACAATAAAACATTTTAAGCATTTTAAAATAAAAATTTTACCAATTTTTAGTACCACACATACCGAAGGGAGGTTTTGGAAACTTTTAAGAACCACGAAAGGAAAGTTCATGCAATAACCCAGCTTTCTGGGAAATATTTCCTTTTTTTGCCTTTAATCCCTGGATAAAGGACTATTTAATACTAATGAACCAGTACTTACATATACTTGTAAAGGGAAATCAATATGTCCCAGTAGGAAATCGAAGCATTTATGAAGAAAGTAATTGTTGAACTCGTATACGAATTTTATCGATAATGCACTGATGACACTTAATGGAGATTTAAATCATAATATTGGAAATAGTAGATGATGGTATTTATTTATTTTATCTATTTACTTTAAAATACAACTACCCACATGTTCCCTTAAATATAATTAAAAAGTTCTTCCTCTAACTCCAAAATTATAATAGGTAGTAATTTGGTATTTCCTATTCGATCGATCAATCTTCGCATATTGTCTGCTATGACCCCATCATATTTACACCATCAAATTAACAGATAGTGTATCATTCCCGAATAGAATACTATATATGTTTTTATCTTAACATTAACTTCAATGAAATAATGAAGGAATTCGGAATGAAAAAGTTAATACTAATATGCTTTTTTTAAGAGGGTGAGATTTTTATAAATAAAAAATATACACAAAATGATTAATTTTCTTCAAAAAGTGAGTTTTATTTATAAGTTTATTTTATGTCTCTGAGGTTTGAATATTATTTCAGACGTATGGCCACCTTAGTTGTTCCGGACGTGCTGCAATCTATCAGTCCAATTTTTCAATTTAAATTTTTTTTATCGAGCAAATCCGGTGGTATCTCTGTTATAACTCGTTCAATGTTGGTTTCCAGATCACCAATTGTTGTTGGTTTTTAGAGTACACCAATGACTTAACATACCCACATAAAAAATAATCAATCCGTTTTAAATCACATAATTTTGGAGGCCAATTAATCGGTCCAAATCGTGAAATAATATTTTCATTACAATTTTTTTCAACAAATCGATTGGATTAAAAAGGTGTATGGAAAGGTGTCATTCTATTGGAACCATATTTCGTGGAAACGCTGCTTTCCATATTTTTAAATAAAAACTCATGGTTCGATAACGTAGTCCATTGACTATAACATTGGTTCCAGCAGCATTTCTAAAGAAGTAAGACCCGATAATACCTCCAGCATACAAACCATACCAAACCATTACTTTTGCTGGATGTAATGGTATTTCCAATACCTGTTCTAGATTAGAATCACTCTAAAACCTAGCTTAGCATCAGGAATATGGTAGTAAATGTGGTACGAAATTTATAAACTGTACGACGAATCGCTTGTAAGTAAATTTTAATAATTTGAAACTGTTGTTGAAGCATTAGTCTTTCCATGATGAAATGGTAAACTATAGTGAATGAAAATATCTGCCTAATCTACACAACTGACAACTGCTTTGACTATTCATCCCTATCGGGAAGTACTATCATTCCAAAAAAAAAAAACAACCTTTTTAATAGTGTACATATGTATAAGTTTTTATGTATATTACTTCACTGTTGGAATAATGCTTCTTTTTTCTGACTGAATTGGACTAATGAATTTAATATTAGGATCGAAATTATTATTTGTTATTTATGTTAAGAGCGAATCCAGATATTTTTTTTTTTTTGAGAGAACTTACCTAAGCAATTTTAAATATAGGAAAATGCTGTGAAAACCATTTATTTTAATATGATTAAAAGTAATTATTAATTAAATATCGACTATTAAAAATTCTATTTTCCTCTATTTGAACTATTTATATTATGATTTCTACGAAAAGTACAGAAAGAGAAAATCCATCCCTAACACATAAATACAAAATTCTATTATAGCAGCGCTTTTTAAAATTTTAATCAAAATTTGATATTTTCATATCTGCTCATGACTAATTTAAAATAATATTTAACTAAATAAACATAAACTGTAATGTATAAATAATGTTAGCGGTATAGATCTGAGAGTAGGATAAGGAAGGTCTCCTTCACAGTTCTTTATATGGAGTTTTAGTTTTCACTCACGATTTCTTTGAGAATTTTTATTTTTAATTTACTACATTCCTTAACATTTTTTTGAAATTCTGAATAATATAAATATTTGATGTAAAAATTCAACTCAACCGAAAACACGAGACCTATACTCTAGGGTGAAGATAGACTTGACAGATAGACTAAACAGAAAAGTTTCCCCAATTTCGTCTGAAACTGATCCTCTATTTTGGCTGGAATCATCAACGACTTATATTTACATAATGGTAATAATTTCAAAACAAAACTACAAAATGTATGTTAACAAAGAACATACTTTAGAAAGGCCTAATATACGAACAGTAAATAGCTTTAAATTAAAGAAGATTAATAATTAGCAACTATTACCAGCATGTTAACACTACCGTGAATTTTCCACGAACAAGAAATTCCAATTGTCAACAGATTTCTTAGTAAAAGAACAAGGGATGTCATGGGTTTATCCCTCTAAATTAGTTCAATGTTTGTTTTACTATGCATGTTAATTCCAGAACTTTAGAATTTCCAACAATTCCTCCTTCATTTAGGTATTTTACCAGAAAACCCAGACCCTAACTTGAGGACTTTCGCGAATATTCGTGGCATTAATTATGTTGGCTTATGAGTACTGGAAAGCCGAAGAGCAAAATGAGCCAACCACATTACTTTCGTAATTATTGCAAGACTGAAATAGTGCGTCAAATAATACCATTATAACAAAAGATGCTGACAGAGACGTTTCGGCGCTAGTGCAAATATGAAACCAAATCTTTTGGGGGAACAAACATTGTTTGAAATAACTCGTTTATTTCTCGCTTAATGCACTTAAAGGTTTGCAGCATTCAAGAACCATGTGCCCTAGGTGCTGCAGAGTTTCAACATAGACGATATGAGCATGAAATGTAGCATAAGCCGCATTGAATAGCAGCAGCTCCCTAATGATGGAGTCTATCTGAAGTTGGGGCTCATGTTCGGCACTCGACTTCCTCAACCTTGTTATCAGGCTGCTCCCAGTACTGTCCTTCTGGTAGTAGTAGTAGTATGCCACCGTTTTGGATAACCTTGAGAACAATAACAAATGGAGTTTCTAGGAACGGAGGTGCTGGATTTTATTGTTCGACAGACTATGCAACTGTATGGGGAATGCTAGAAAGTAGGTACTATATTCATTGTATTCAGGGTTGGACTCAATGTGCCTAGGGATTGTAATCGGTACGACCCATGTAACCCTAGCATAAGCCTCCAAAAAGTTTGGAATGATGGAGATCTCTAGAATGAGAACATTGTAATTATAACTTCATTAGAAAGTTGAGAGATTACAAAAATATTTAGAATTAGAAAACATAACATTTTCTGTCCCTAGGTCATATCACATCTGTATGCTTAAATGTTCAATATCTACAAGCCTTTGAGGGAGGGACTTGTCCAGAGTGATGTAATTGCTTGGTTCAGGTCCGCTAAAGTTTCTAAAATTTGTTCTATTTCCGCATACGTGGAATTTTTTGAACAACAACAATAACATATTTACTGCTCTCTACAAGTTGAAGTAGTGAAAGGCTTATGTTTCAGCTGTTTTGCTAGAAAACACCCTTAATAAAAATATTTTGTAAACGGTTCTTGTATTCTTGAAAACCGCTAAACAGAAATCATGAACGAAATTAAGAATTTGGAAGAGCTTTCTATGAAAAATTTAGTGTAAAATCTGTTGTCGCAATTGCAAATTATAAAATTATACATATAAAAGATTTCTGTTTTGCACATCCACTCACCAATAAATAATTAAGTAAGATAGATAGATAGATAGATAGATAGATAGATAGATAAGCAGGAGGGTAGTTTCATTGTTAGCGCGCTGGACTACCGTCCCAGAGGTTGGAGGTACAAATCCCATTCAGAACAATGATCTCTTGCGCTACGTGGTAACACAATGAACCAAAATTGGCCCAAGTGTGCCTTTCTAGGCAGCCACACCAACCTAACCTACATAAGCAGGTACACAATGCTTGATTGAATAGCTTCAAAGTTTTTTTTTATCCAAATTAAAAGGCATTTAAACACGTTGTGTTTTTAAATATAGTTCAGTCAAATATCGTGAAGGAGAAGCTTTCGGATACGTTAATCTAGGCTAGGCAAATTGAAACGACTTTAACAATTTCTAACGTTACAGGCCAATAATCCTGTCCATGCATTTGCAGATTAAAAATCTATCGATGAGATTGCCTCAGCTCACCAGATTGAAAAACTCATCACTTTTTAAACGCGTTCACTACTTTAGAAAAAGAATAACTTCCTTCTTTGAAGTTGGAATTCAATCCCTCAAATAGTAATTAATTATTCTTTTTTAGAATGGCGAAAAAATAATGTATTTGACGAATAATTCAAGTCCACTACTAAGTAACCTTTATCAATTAAGAATTACAATTTCTGGAATGGAATTGAAAATTTGTTTAAAATCAGTTCTAAGAAATTTAAAATATCAATTGCAATGCAATTTAATTCTTGATTGATTCCAACTTAGGTGGGAGATTGCTATAATTGAATAATGAAGAATAAATAATCTTATAACCCACTGAATTATATATTGCTAAATTTATTTATACGTATAGCTTTAATTCATAATTCGAACACCCTGTATACATACATAAGCACCGCTGACACTTTTTTCAGGAAAGTTATTTTTTTTTTAATTTTTCAAATCATATACTTATTTAAATTTTTCATCTCAAGAATGAAAGTAAGCGTCTCTATTAATTCCTTAATTTTTTTATAATTGCTAAAAATCAAAACTATTAGCCTACAAATCTATTATTTATGTTTGAATTGAATTTTCCCGGAAAGTTATCATCTTAAGGCATTAATTGAGCTGAAAGCAGTTTTCCTGTCTGATTTCCGCCGTAAATGCATTTAACATCCGGCGCTCGATAATTTACTGAATCAATTTAAGTTATTGGCTTATAAAACGGATTTTCGCCAAAAGCTCAACAAATCTGCAGTGCACACTTCATTTCTCCTGCGGATTAAATAATTAAATTCCTGTCACAGTCAGTAAACAGAAGGTAGTGGAATAAGGTTCACTTTCGACGGGCTCAAAGCCATGGAAACTCCTCGGGGCCAATGATGCTGTTACCTTCCGCTTGTACTGTTTCACTGTTGTTGCCTTCTCCACATTCAACGTGCGAGTATACGGTGGAAATATTGAAGTCTTGTTGCAGATGAACAGCATCTGCAGAAATAAGCCTCAAGGATAAAATTCAGCTATATATCCGCCCAAATGGAAATAGAAACATCCGCAATTGATGACTATGGATGTTGGGATTTGGACGTAGGGAGAAAAATGTTCTGGTTCTCCGGGCAATATTTGGACACTGCAGCAAACTGAATAGGTGAACCATATATAATTAAATTAAACTTTGCGGTTTCGTCTGACACCTTCAATATTCGATATGCATTTCAATTGCAGCAATTTTGGGAAATACGAGTACTTAATTCTACGGTTTAAAATTCGTTAAATATAAGTTAATTTTAGCAAAATTTGTATACATGAAAAAAAGTACATGAAAGTCGAGATCGGCAATAATATTTGCTTCGTCAACGTTTTCGACAATTATGTCAATTATTTAAATATTTGGTAATGCGTATTTTCTATTATTTAAATAAATTTGAAAGTATTTAACTAATTCGAAATTCTGAGCACAATTTTTTTACTATTCAAGCAATAGTAATCCATGGGCTACGCATCTTAAATACTCATTTATTTAAATAATTGTCGACGCAAATTATTCTCAGTCATAATTTTTTATTATTCTAGCAACGAGTAATTTAAAACCCATAAATTTGAAAGTACGAGTATCCATAATCGGGTGATATGTATAGTATACGTTGTGTTTCAATGTAAATATCCATGTTATATAAAATTATATGATACATTTGGCGAAGGACTTGTAATATATAATATGCTATGTATCAATTAATACTATGTCCTATGTATGATATGTAGTTACAATAATAATGGTAATAATTATTTTGTAAAAAATACCATTCCCAATGTTGTAATTAGAAATTGTTGACAAATTAAAATATTGTTTTTTTGCCGATCTTTGAATTAAAAACCACTTTAAATTAGAAAAGCTACATAAATACCATCAAATTGAAATACCATTATTATATTCTCCGTCATACTGTAGTAATGGAACTGTTAAACACTTTATTAGATATTGTCAATAATGAATTGTTTGTATTTCAATACTACGGCTTAAATCCACATTAATACTAATAATAATAATATTTAATACTTTACATTTTTGCTAAAACGTAGTCTCTTTGGATTGCACATTTTATGAATCACACGGGATCCATTATAAAAATAATAATAACAAAGAACTCCGATTACTATGGACTCTTGTTAAGGTAAGTCTAAAAATAAGATATAAGGGTTTATCGTGAGAGTGTATTGCGAATCGATTTCGAAAAGATAATTAATTGCCGTACATATTTTGTTCTTTTTATTTAGAAGAATCAACAACTATACACGATTTTATGATTGTGCTTGGTAGACTAGAAAGAATTCAAGTCGAATCTATTGACATCGACTTTCGGGATAAAGCTGATATGTATGTACAATATTTCAGATAGCGCGTAGTCGGTGTGTTTAAAATATATTTCAGAAAAAGATTAAATCATGTTTTTTTCTATACAAGCAATGGCAAACGAGCAAAAAAAAAATAAAAAATAAAAAAATTTAGTTTGTTTCAAAAACAGAGACTCCTTTATATTTCAGTTGATAGAAAAAAATTTTTAAATTTGTCCAAATATAAATTGATAATAAATGAAATTAATTTACTTTTAATACATTTGCATATGCAGACCTATTTTAAAGTTAAATTTAATTGTCTACATTCATATAGTTGTAAAATCTAATTTCATATAGTTGAAAATATGATGATATTTAGAATGTAATCTATACAAAATTATCGAAAAAATGAAACGATATTTATCTTGCAACTGTTTTTCATGATTTTTTTTAAAATGATAGCATCTATTTGTACTCTTTCAGCACCAAGATACAAGATTATTCCATGCAGTTTTCCTAATTGTCTGTTCATATTACTTTTGTCTATTTTGGTTGTATTGATCGATGGGATATAACATAAATATTATGTAAATGTGCAAATTGGAACTCATAGGCTATGCAAAACACCAATAAAATCGTCGGCTCGAATAGATAGTCCTTTGATTTAATAACTTCAGCGAAGAACCGTTCACTAAATTTCAAAAATTTCAAAAATATTGATTTTGGAGAAAGTACCGATTGTGATTTGTGACAGACGAGATTCTATCTTAGTACTTAGTATGGGGTATATCCTAATTATCCTTTTGCCTTTATTTGGGAGGTTGTTAAATTTACCTTTAACTAATTTTATTTCATATACACTAATAACGAGAAAACAAACACGGCTACGGATCAGTTAAAACCTAAGCTGAATTAATTATCTGAAGATTTATGTCCCAAATTGTGGCATGATTTGTTAATAATAATGTCCATATTATTCAATACCTATCAAAAATAGTTCAAGTGCATGAAACCTATTTGTATAGTATTGCTATATTTCCTGCTCTCTTCCGGTGATAATATAATATTTCATTTTATTCCCACAATCGGACGTTTTCAATTTACTGAAAATAATGATAAATACTTACATATCATTCACAAATCACGATATTTCCACGATTCTTCGACTATATATTCATTCATCTGTAAATCATGAGGCATCGCCTCCTCTATAACTTCAATCTGAGTAGGAAGGCTTCACCTAATTAAATTGGCAACCATCCAGGGACCACGGGGTTTATTATACAAAATGTCAAAATTTTGTTGAACAGGCTTCGCTTGAATGGCATTATGCAAACGAGATGTTCAAAGTTGTCATCGACGTTAATGCCGCTGTAGAGAGTATCTGTGGCGGCCCCTTTTGAGGGCCTTTCTATGGGTACGTGCCTGCGCTGGCGTTGGTTGGTTTACATGATTTACTATAGTGGACAGGCACTAGTGGGCTTTTCGATGGTGGAACATTTACCTGGTAGCGCTATTTGAAACTGTAATTTAATATATTCTGTTGACGTCCATTATAAGAGGACAGTGGAGGTGAAGTCGAATGTAGTCATGAGATTTTTAATAAGGGCTCACGAAAAGCGGATTTAATGGACAACCAACATCTACATATATTAAAATAAACTAAATTTGGTTCCAGTAATTTATAAATAAAATAGATTACATCGTCTGCAAAAAAAAAGAAAAGTATTTATGACATTGAATCCGAATTCGGCTACAGAATTGCTCTCTTATGTTAAGATTTTGAGATATCCTAACCTTAGAATGCAAAAAACACATATTTTCGTAATTTTTGAAGTTATATTTATAACAATACAAGGTATTTTTTAACCAACAAATCTGATATGGTATTGTTATTATATCAATGTCTTGTTTTGTCCAAAATATCGTAACTTTAAGTTTATTATATTAGTTTGGTGTACTCATTTGGACCTGTAGTAAATTAGTGTAGACTTGTGGAATAAATTTCAATTTATGGTATTTTGAAGAAAAAAATATCGATCAAAATTAAGTTTCGCACAGATAGACTAGTACTTTCAGCTACCATATCAAGCTTTATGAGTAAGAATTACCTAGTCAAAAAAGCAGAAAGAAATATAGAAATTCTGTGGCGGGTATAGGATTGAGTATAGAAAAATACGTCGGAAATGAGTATTTTAGTTTTTGTTTGCTGTTTGCTTGGTTGGGCTATGTTGGCGACAGGATCAAAAGACAAAGAAATGAAGAAGAGAATATTAGAATTGAATTTAAGTCATTATTATTATTATGTGAGTCGTTTATTTTCAGAATGACTATTAATAATACTAATAATAATATTTGATTTATTATCTACACTCCAATAAGTAATGGTAAGACCAAAAATAAATATGCAATGTTCTTGCGTTTTGTTTGAGCGATAATGGTCTTATGCACAATTTGAATCTTGGAGAAACAAGCCTAGTTTTGCACCTTATTTGCTTTTCTTTTTTAAGAATCTTTTCAGTTGTAGTGCGAACAAGTGATAAGACCACACGAGTTGCCTCTCGTTTAAGAAGTGCATTACATTAAAATAAAGTTGTAAATGTTTATGGTTTAAAAATGGCAAAATAATGATGAAATCAAATTAAATAAAATTAAACAATTTTATACAGAAGTATTAACAGTATGGGTCATGGCAAGCAATTAACCCAACAAGAGCAAAGCAAAATATTAGCCTATAAGGGGAACGGTTTCACGTCAAGAGAAACTGATGATCGTTTAAATAGGAGCAAAACAGTTATAGTGCACTTTTTAAATTTGAAAAAGAATTATGGAAAATATGAGTCTCGGCGAAAAATCAAAATTAAGTTTGAGGGATATTAGAGAAATAAAGCAATTAACGCCTGACAAGTCGACAAGTCCAGCAGATATAGTGCCTATAAGCCTAGATGCCACTATACAATGGGTGCAAACAATTTTAAAAGATTACCTCCAATATAGAAAACGTATTGCTAAACCTAGATTGACACCGAAGTAGAAACAAGCTGGATTGGGATGAGGAGTGCTCTACAGTACTATTTCTGATGAGGTGGGTCTCTTATGATATGGGCTGCCATTGGTGTCTGAGAAAGTCTCTAATATGTTTCATATCAACAAAAATGAACAGTGAGAATTATATTAATCTCCTAGACGACACCTTGTCAAATGATGGAGATGATATAGCAAGTGGAAGTTGGATTTTTCAGCATGACAATACTGCCGCGCATTCGTCGAACGTTCCGTTTTTGAGAGACTGCAACGTATCCGTTTAAGACTGGCCCGCTTGCAGTCCCAATTTAAACTCAATGGAAGATGTTTGGGGAATACTATCGAAGCGCGTTTTTAAGAATGGACAACAACTGTTGTGCCATTGGTTTGTGCCTGTGGTTCCTCTCGTATTACACAGGTATATTGTCGCATAATATTTAGCCATCAGTAGGGTAAAACTAACCTATCTCACAACGGTTTAATCTCAGCTTACGTTCCCTTGCATGGATATATCTGTACATATGTTTTTTATATTATTTGTTAATCGAATACCATACACACTTATTTTTCCAACATTAATTTGTAGTAATGAACCATTTATTTGGAAATTATAACAAAAGACGGTCTATTTCATTCTTCACAGAAAATAAGAAAATCGCATGGTTTATTTATACATAAATTTAGTGTGAACTTTTTATTTATAAACAAATTACACTTATTATTTTAAAGTGAATTTACAGGACTTTCCAAGAAGCAACTCCAAATATAGAAATAGGCGACAATTTAACTTATGACCTAAACAGTACTATATTTCAATAACCAACGACTAAATTAATCATCATTCATTCATTTCGAAAAAGTGTCCCACATAAATACAATGCAAAAAGTCGCATTAGCATTCGTCGCGACATGCCGTAAGCACATCATATATCACTATTAAAATGCAAATGAGACAGATAGCGCGGAGTTATCCCACTTCCGACTTGAAAGGAGTTAATTTCATGAAAAAATGCAAGAACTAGGCTTATTGAATAATCCCCTGGAGCCTTATAGTGAGCAGACATTACATGTTTGTAATCTCTGAAAATCCCCCAATTTTCCAGGATAGAGTTCCCAGATATTGTGGGATTATAAATCCACCATAAAGCCATTGGCACATCCTAGTGGTACTACAGCAGTTTTTCCTTTAATGCAAACTCACACATGCAGGCAATCGTGTGCGCTTCCATTGTTCATAAATTTTCTCAATTCAAATATGTAAAAGGGATTCGTTTTAGAGAAGGCCCAAGATATAAGAACATGCAGTGAAAACAAAAAATTCCACCAAAAATTTTTTCCAACTGTACATAAGTAATTATGGCACATCGTTCATGACAGAAGGAGCTCACAAATTTTCACTTGAAGTTAATTTTTCGTAACGTCCCGCAAAATTATGGTATATATGGTGCACACAAAGAATTACGCTGACGCCCCCTAAATTTCATTTTAATAGGAATTCAGAATTTTTTCGAAATTGAAAAGACGTGAAATATTTTCATATTGTCTTTATTAACAATTTTAATGAAGCTTCTCACTAGAACATTCGCTTGAATTGCGAACTATGCTACATATATGTAGATAATACAGTGAACTATGAATTACATTTGGAGTTAAATATTTGGAATGCTTTATTTATTATTAAAACCTTTAGCCAATCCATTTTAATAAGGGTAAAGGTTTCCAACACTTTGGCTCAATTTCAAATATTTTTAAGTAATGTACACATACAGTTTACTTTCATGAGTTTTTTAACTTTTATTTTAAATTACATTAAATACACAAATTCGAAATACTATTAATTATGATAAATCTATTTATGAGACTGAATTGCTAAAGGTGAACTTAGTAGAAACTCCTAATATAAATGATGGAGCGTATAAATTTAATGACAAAATAAATGCACCATTACTAAAAACAGGAAGACTGAAACTTTAAAGGGTAGAGAGTCAAACTTGTTTAGCGAAGAGTTTGCAAACCTAAAGAAGGAGAAAATATCACTTTATAATATAGCAAAATTTCTAAACACTTTAGAAAATTGGTACAAATATAAGTAAGAAATTAACTTTCAGGAAAATCTAAAAAATGTAAGGACAAACATATAGAAGGTAAATGAACAAGCTGGAAACTAGATCTATTTGTGGAAAACACTAAAAAGGTATATACATATTACCGGAAGACAAGAACGAAATTCATGAAATACAGATTAGTGGCATTCTAAGAAAGCATGAAAAGGAAATAACAAATCATTTAAATAAATATTTTGTTAATAGAATAATTAATATAAACCTGGGTATTAGTAATGTAATATACTATAGCATAAAATCTATGAATGGAAAATATGACAGTAAATTACAAAATTTTACTGGAATATAAAGAGTAGATTTTTCCACCGTTGTTGCTAATAATCAACGAATCGTTAAGTAGTGGGATTTTGCCTATTCTTGGAAATAGTGGAATTTCGATCAGTTATAGTAATATGCTGCACACATATGAAACGATTCTAGAAGAAGTCAAGGACATCCAATTACGCAATTTTACTAATGAAAACAACTTATTATAATCCGGTTTTGTCGAAGACGATCGCGAAAATCAGTTCTCATTGAAATTATTAATGAATGGAAAATAGAAGCAGAGAAAAGAGATGCAACTCTGGCCGTTTTCCGAAACTTGTAACAAGCTTTTGAAACAATATACAGGAGTTTTCTTGTTGAGTAAACTAATAAATAAATACGGTATTAGTAGTAAGTAACTTGAGTTTCTTAGTTATTTGTTCGTGATATCATAAACATTAAATAGAAATTTATCAACCGTGGGAGAAATAAACTTTTTCAAATCAAAAATTTTCTACTTACGCCAAAATATACCTAATTATCTCTCTAAATTGAATTTTAAGAGTTCTATGAACTATTAAATGAGCTGTTTATTTTGAAAGTGGTCCAAGTTCAAAATTCCATAAAGAAGATTTTTCTATATTCTTTTAAGATAACACCGCTCGTATGAAATTTTGGACCTGGACCACTTTTAAAATATAAGGCTCAAATATACATAAATACATACATCTATAAAAATAAGCTATCCGATTGACCATGTATTGCTTGATAAAGCAATAAAACCGGATTAGTGCGAGTTCAATTCGTGTGCAGAGGGTACCGTATGATGAATAAGTTATCTACAAAGCTTTTTTAAATCTGATTTTAAGATCATAGACTACTTATAGGTTTTCCTGTAAAGACCTATTTTCCGTATTTTATTTTCAAAACTTTAGGCATAGTTATTTCGGAGATAAGGGGAGGGAAAATGGTCAATTTTTATTTGTTTTCTTAAATAATTTTAAAGCTATTTAATTTAAAATTATAAAAAATCTAATTTAAGGCCCTCACAACAAGCCCTCTCATCTGATATATCATACGCTACAGAACTTCTTTTTTAATTTTTTATCTGTTAAAGACGGACAGACAGACAGACAGATACACGGCTGATCCTATATTTTTCATTCGGACGTACGGAATCCTAAAAACTAATTATTGTTGTAAATTAAGTGATAAACTCTTAAATGTTTTTATTATAGAAGGTTTAAAAATTTCTACCCTTATTTTAATTTTAAACCATAATATAATACTAAACAATTTTTGTATCAAGTGCAGAACGCAAAAATCAAATATTAAAACACATTTTTTTGGCATCCATCCGTGCTGTTTTTATCAAGCGAGAACGGCAGGTGTTATTAAATAGAGTTTTAATTGGATCTGAAATCAATCCGAAAGGTTAAAAAGGTATTTCGCTAATTTCTATTATAAATAAAGCGTTACTGGCAAATAAATCAGTGCAGGCACGCAACTTAATTTTCCTGTGTTTAATTTGATAAACATATCTGCACTGATTGGTTACATAATTAACTTAATACGACCTTCCGATCGAACCCTTCGTATTTTGTGGGTTAGGTCCAATGGTATTAATATGGAACTAATGGATTCTATCGGAGGGTAGTTAGCAATCCTCTGCTAAGTTTAATCGTTCAAGTCAACAATAAAGTTTTTCCAAATTAGACCATTAAAGAGAGCTTTTGGTTTCTTCTTAAGTTAAACATTGAAATGACAAACTCTTTCAACTATGTCTTTTTTATATGGGACAGCGGGTGGCAAAGCTGGCTGAGCGGTTTGGTTGATGATGATAGATGGGTTCGATTCCCATATGGAAACTAGGAGTTTAGTTCCCCAACGATTGAAAAATAAGAAATCAATTTGAGAATTAAATTCTAAATTGCAAAACAAACAAATAAAATATAAATTTTTTATATATTTATATTTTATAAATTAGAATTATTATCATTTTGAATATAAGTACCAAATATTATTATGATTTATTAAAAGTTTTAAAACAATTAAACATGAGACATTTTATGAAGTACATAAGTAAATATAAATACGAGTATGCAAAATCATCTAGACTAGATTCTACTTAATACAATTTGCTAACTGATAGCTGGTCTTAATAAATTTTTGTTTTTTAGGGTTCTGTACCACTCGTACCAGCTTCAGCGAAACTCTTATAAAATCGTTCGTGGGTCTGCCTGTGTGCATGTCATAGATCTTTTTGACGAAAACGACGTAACATAGGATCTTGAAATTTAGTAGAATGTTAGGTCCTTGTGACGCGTACATATTTTGATGATTGAAAATTATGAAATAATTTATTTTGTACTTTTAATTGGGGTGAGTTGTATCTCTTAAAAAAGTATTTAACCCTCATTATTACTTCAACTGGCAGTAATACGACTTTAGCGAGCGTTCTACTCCAACTGGCAGTATCGCTGCCAGAATTTGGGAATGCACCGATTGCATTAGTTCACTGAAAGCCAACGTATAGTACCTAGATTAAAATATGAATATAATTTTTTTTGCACTTCTTCTTGTCTTTACTCAACATTTATAAATATTAATTACTGATAAAAAAACTACCTCATCAAACGTATGGAAATTGTTTTTTAATGACTTCGAAATGAACAAAATTTGTCTGAAGTTGCCTACAAAACATTCTGTAAAATTCTTGTAGTGATAAGGGTTAATTTTTAAATCCTAAGGGTTAGATTCCAAAGCTATTTTTTCAATTTTGTTTTTGTAGAACTTGTTATAAAAATATAACTTAAAACGTGCGAGAAACCACGCCTCTCCCTTTCTAAAGCTAAAATTTCAAAATTCTCAAAATTAATAGGTATTGAACCAAAGATGAAAGAGAAACTGCACCTTTTTTTGTCAGCTTAATGTTTTATTTTTGAAATTTATAATATCACTCTTCTGTTCGTCTGTTTTTGAAATTTTACAATACAGTACATGGGAGTAACTCAGGTCATGTTCGGGGCTATATACATAAAAATTTATGCACAAATGGAGACCCCTTCCCAGCACTATTTTCGATTTTCGAGATGAAATTAATATTTCGATTTACATTCCTTCGAAAGAATTAATTTCATTTATTCTTTTAATATAAGGAATATATAAATATTTTAATAATAAAGTAATCCATAACGTATTTACTAATGCTTCAGCACAATGTGGCAACTTTGAATTATCATCGGATAATTTTGGCTAAATTTAAATTAATTTTAGTTAAATTGCGCTGATCGATTGCTTATTCCGGTACAGTACCTTGATGCTGATCGGTGAGAGTCTGACTCGCTTTTGATCGAATTTTTAATATATTATACTTGAATGTTTTAATTTACATTGTCATCACAATTTCCGGGAGCACTAATTCTCTAAAGGACTTTGTGTAAATGAGTGTGACAAAATTTCCTCACAATTGGGAATAATCATTAAATTAAGTATAGTATATGAGGGCTGTGCGGTTGTTTTGTATTCCTTGGTTTTTCGCGCTGATAAGGGAGCGGTAGAGTAAACATCTGTGGCATAGAAAACAGGCAAATTTTGGGAAAATAAGCAAGCAATGTGCTTTTGTCATGTACAAAATATTTTAATTAGCTTCTTAAATAAGCAAACAAGAAACAGAAGCGTATACAGCCCTTTTCAGAGCACTATGACCTTTCACCAATTTAGGATAACGCCAAAACTGAAGGCAGGCGGTGTTTACTGACGCCCAGCATGATTCCCGGGAAGAGTTCTAATCCTGTTTGTATATAGGCTTTATTCTAAAGTTAAAAGTTTCCCACACATCCTGTTGAGATTTTAATCTTACGCTTGTGAAATTACTTCAGGAATTAGCTAATACTTAGTAGGCTAGGCCCTATGCGTTAGCGTTAGACCCAGTCGACCGGAACGTATTAGCACCCATCACAATCTGAAATATTGGCCAAAGTGTACATTTCAGCGTCAGCACGAAATCCTCCCTTAGTACCGTGCTGCGGGCAGGTTTCAGTTCAATATTCTGGCGGGTTCTCCCCCAGGATCATGATTTTGTCGTCAGTTATAAGCAAGTTTATTTTGAGATGGCAGCAAACATATTCCCCGGGCGTGGGCGATGCCATCCACCAGCTCCTGCAAGCATGTGGGGCTCTTATAAATGTTAGATGGGATCAACAGCTCGATTGCCTCTAACATGAAAGTAAACGTCCTGACCAGCAGCGGAAGGGTGGTGAACCATAAAACGATACTTTTACAAACTTTACCAAATTCAATTTATGAACTTCCGCTTGTTGCGAACATCATTGACATGTACCATTTAAGTCGTTCCTTTATAGGCCAATGCAAGCATACCGATAACACACCATTGGGAGTTTCGGAATGTTAAATTGCCTTTCAGAGTGATAACATTTGGATTTAAACATAAAATGATTTTTTATTAAAAGAATATACGCTACTGGTTATATATTTTCAACACTATTTTCAGCATTAGCATTATTAATTCTTCGCTTCCGTAAATGGGAGCGATTGATTAAATTTAAATAATTTTCCAGACAATTTTAATAGTTTTAATGAACGATTTGTAATAAGTAATTTCATATTATTTAATAAATCAAATAAATGCAAAATTTAATTGATCTCATCATAAAAATGGTTTGTATTGTGATAATAGGTCACTTTTTGAACTTGGTTTTTAAATGTCTTTGTATAATGTTTACTAATTAAAAAACAAATTGGCTACAATTTTATCACTCCAAGTACTTCATATCCAAAACTTTGGATGCGGCCCAAATAATTTTGAATTTTAAACTCTGTAATTTTCGTTATGAAATCTCCAAATTAAACTTTACTTAAAATATTTATTTTAAATTGAAAAATTTAGTTAATCGCTTTACCATATGTGAAGACACAAAGTCTACATATTCTTTAAGAACATGTTTAAGATTAGGTCATATATTGGCAAAGCAAAAAACTTTGCGGTAATATTAAAAAGAAATTTCCACTTTGCTGAAATATTTTTTATCTATTCTGTGGAATTAACAAATGCGGTCAAAATAATTATCTGTCTCACTAATTCATAAATTAATTGCCAATAATTTCAATATAGTTGGATATTTAGTAGCCTAGTTCTACACTGTATGGACCGTTTATTTTGAAAGTGGTGTAAATCTAAAATAATTTAGGTTGACTTTGCTTTAAAAGAATATGGAAAAGTCGTCTTTATGACACTCTGGACTTGCACCACTTTCAAAATAAACGGTCTATATAAAGGGCGTCAAAATTCGATTCAATCTAACTTAAAAAAGTCAGCTTAGGGCGGACTGTGTTTTGAATATTAATAAATAGAATTGGTCACTGAATAATGTTTCTTTTTTATTTATTTTAAAACAGTACTCTCATTACAAATATTTACATCATAATATCCTTTTGCTAAAATGCGTAGAAAAGTTGTATATTACACTAATCAAACCTAAATATATGTATGCGAGTACATATATTTTAAAATTCGTCCCACGACCGACTTATTTTAAATTAATTACTTTTTTTCGATTCAATTTTGCATTATTTTAATTTATTTATTAACCTCCTTAACTTTGTGATGATGATATCATGGATGGATGGATATCGTTGTATTGAATATTTTTTAAATTTATGGATATTAAGATTATATGAAAACTAACCAAAATGATGTAAAAGTGCATATGTTAGGTACATATGCACTTTTACATCATTTTGGTTAGTTTATTATTTTATTATTATTTATTTATTTATTTTGTAAAGTCAGAAAACCGTTATTCTTCTGAAGCAATAACGACAAGTATAATTTATTTGAAAAAATTATAAAAAGATAGCATATTTTTACACATAAAATTTGAAATGAAATAAAAGATACCTTAGATGCGGGTTACTTTAGCTCTAGTGGATAACTTTGGTTAAAACAAAATAAAAAACATATTGAATTTCCCGCCTCTTCGTGACCTTGACAGTAATCGATCTAGTTACTGTCGGAAATGTTAGATGCTGTTATTACTTACCTTACTGCGCTGAATTTTACGTCTGTTAAGTTAATTTTTGTTTATGTTTTTTTGAAAATTAAATATTTTTGTACGTTAAATTCTTCATTTTTTTACTTTCCACCAAAGGACATACATTGGCTCAATACTTGCTTAAGTATAGTTTTTGTGTCCCAAAAAATCTGTGAGTCCAAGGAACTCTCATCAAAGAACAATTTTGGCTCAAATTAAGAAAAAAATAAAAAATTATATTTTTACAAACTTTTTGCTATATAAAAGATTTTTACTGATTAGCTACTATCCTCATCTAGCAAATCAAAACATTATAACACTTAGTAGTCTATCACAATTTATACACTCCGCGACAAAATGATGACCCATCCATAAATTTTACCTGTTTCTTGAAAAAGAGCAGGTACAGACATAAATTTTATTGCCTGTTGTAAAGACAATCTTTGAAAACTGCTAATATACATAATTATTTTTTCTTTGAAATACATTTTGAGTAATTATCTGGTGTTCTCTAAAAATATAGTGCGTCAAAATGATGACCCAGGTAGCAGTTATGTTCAGAGAACGGTAAATAAAAAGGACAGTTCTTTTTTTAAAAAGACTTTTATTACTTTTTAATAATGAGTGGAACTCCCTCTTACATCTATTACCTCTTCCATTCGTTTTGGAAGAGATTTAAACAACAATTTTAAATATTTTCCAGGAATTAAATTCCAAGCCTCCTGAACAGCATATTTCAATTCATTTATGATTAAAAATTGCCTGTTTCCTTGATAAACAATTCTTGCAAGATGACCCCAAACATTTTCGATAATATTAAGATCTGAAGACGTGGATAGGCATTGCAGAAGCTCTATATCATTTTCTTGAAGATAGTCTTTCACTCTTCTGGCGGTATGAATTGCACCATTATCCTGTTGAAAAATTAAGTTTTGACTTGCTATCTCGGCTCCTTATTTCTTTGACGATATATATGTAATGTATATAAAAATTGCTATAAATTCGTCTATCCTTTGTATTCTATTCCTGCCCAATTCATTATTCCTCCTCCTTCCATTTGTTGTGCCTTCCGAAACATCTCCGTTTTCCGCAAATCGTGGAAATAATACGACAATTATTTAATATAATAATACGAATTACAACAGGTAATAAAATAATAATAATAATAAAAATACAAGAAAAACTAACCAAAGTAAGCTGCATCTACGGTATATAAAAAAATAGTATTTGAACCATTTTAAATTTGCAAAATATGTGTGTCCTCTACTAGCGTAAAAATTCAGGAATTTATATGATATATTTTTGCCCAACCGACTCATCTCCTTCCAACGCTTATATTATAAATAAAATAAAAAAAAAAAAACACAAATATGTAAAATTAAAATCAGCTCATTAATAAATTACTTTTGTGACAACGAGGCCGCAACAAGCATTTTGACTTGATAAATCTCTGATATTGTAATCACTGGCATTGTTTATTCAAAAATAAATTCCTGAAAGGTATAAAAATTTTATTAAAAGCAAAATAATATTCAGTTATTTTATTAAATCTCCGGTGTTGCAAAATGCAGTTTGCTTCCTTTGAGAGGAACTCTGGGACTATTTGTTATCCAATATTTGTCATTTTTGTGGACTATCTGATTTAATGAAAACCCAAAATCTCTTCAAATTAAACACTAAAAAGGAAATATTAATGAAAGTTAATTTAAAAGTTTAATCAAATAAATTATATTTGCATTTTGATAGGCAAAAATGTTACCTCTGCGAAATCAAAATATTTTCCCATTTGTGTGATTCCCACGTGAACCGAATGTTTAATTTAGACTGCTGAAAGCACTTGTTACCCAGGGGCCCTTAAAGTTATTTTAGTGCGGAATGATCGCGTCATCGATGCATCTGCACTGGAGCTGTTTGCTTTTAGTATGTGAAATTTAATTGAAAACCATTTTAAGAAAAGGCATTTTCGGCAGTTTGAAGCTACTTCGAATGCGAAAGGAAATAGTCTAGTAATTGAAAAAGTTTTAACTCCCTTGCCATCCTGGGAGGTCGTGGGTGTTATTAAAAGGCAGTAAGCTTTCGTCTTTTAAAGAAACGTTCGCTCAGAGTGGCATGCTAATCGACCGCCTGGAGCCCAGGCGTACAATAACTTAGAACTTTATACATCGGAATTCGTAGGCTTCCCGCCCATGCGAATTCCCCTCAAAACTAGTTTCAAACTTGGTGAATAGAAATGAAATAGTGAAGTCCTGACCTTTTTCAATTTGTTTCCTACAAAACGATTAAAACCTACAGGAGGCAGGGGCCGAATGCTCGTTGGATTGGTCACATTCCTGGCAGCCCTAAAGTTTCCCTGTTAAGGAATTTCTAGAAGTTTAGCAGTGTAAAACTGGACCATTTCGTCCGAAATAGTTGCGGTTTACGAATAGAGCGACGACCACAAATCTGGGCCTTAGTGCATGGTACCAGAGTTCTATTAATTTGCCGTGCAGGAGACTTTTCGTGTGAAACAAATTTATTACTGGCGCAAGCCTCAATAATGATGTTGAGCACATTATCAAACACTCCGACCTTTCCATCTACGCCGACGATATGAAGATCTCCAAACTTATCTCCTCCTCCTCGGACACCCAACTTCTCCAACTCGACCTCGATAACTTTTGCACTTGGTGCCAGAAAAACTTCCTCGAGCTGAACGTCTCCAAATGCCAATGTATCACCTTCTCCCGTAGACGTCCTCCTTCCTTTCCCAGAGTCTATCTGCTGTGCGGCCTAGCCATACCTAGGGTATCCTCCTTGCGCGATCTCGGTGTCGTCTGTGATAGCGAACTAAATTTTCGTGACCACATCGACAGCGTGGTTTCTAAAGCCAGCTCCACTCTTGGGTTTGTCAAGCGCTGGTCCAAAGAGTTTTCCAACCCCTATGTAGCCAAATCCCTTTACATAACGTTCATCCGCCCTCTCCTTGAATACGCCAGCCAAGTTTGGTCTCCCTCTCAATCCACGACCATCAATCGCATCGAAGCAGTCCAGCGCAGATTTCTCCGCTTTGCGCTACGTCTGCTCCCCTGGTCTGATCGCCAGCATCTCCCTCCTTACGAAGACCGCCTGATGCTGATTGACCTACAGTCCTTGCGGAAACGGCGTGTCATTGCTGATGTCATCTTTATACATCAGCTCCTCTCCGGTGTGATTGACTGCCCTCCCCTTCTCCAACGAGTTTTCTTTTACACTAACCCCCGTAACCTAAGAACAGCCCCCCTCTTTCGTCCAAATTTCCACCGCACCAACTATGGTTTCTCTGAACCCCTCACCCGAATGCTTCGGACCGCCAATTCTCTCCCTTCTTTTGACTTCCACGTGAGTAAATCATCTCTGAGGTTTGAGCTCAACCGTCTCACGTGACTTCCCATCTTACATCCCCTGCTTCCTTTCCCTTAATTAGTTGTAATTAGTTGTAATCCCTATATTTAAGTATTTTTTATAGCTTGTATTAAGCGAATAAATAAATAATAATTGTCGGGAGTTATCGGGAGTCGTTCCGTTCCCAGCGGTGCATTTAAATCGGAATGATATTACGTCGACTACCAGGGCACAAGGATTTGTTTGGCGTTGTGCCAACTAAATTTGGAAACTACTTGTGCAAATATACCAAGGACAAAGGCGTCCTTGAGAATTCCTTCATCTGAGAAATAGGTCTTTCGGCGAGGAACACTTTGTTAAAGTGAATTCGACCTTCCTCCGATATTCACCCACTTGCCCACTTCGCTAATGTTTGTCTTCTCCACTCCCGAGGACGGAGCGATATCACTTTTGAAAAAGGGTTAGAAACCTTGTCTTCTTTCTGTAAGTGTTATCCTGCCCTAGGTAAAATAGAGCAGCGCAAAATTTATGTGTTCCTGGTTTTGGCAATAATTGAAATTGTTGGAATAAGGAAAATCTAAAATGTAAATTGATAGCCTTGGCTGCCATGCCAAGAATCAAACCATGATTTAGGTGGGCTAGATCGAAAAAGAATTCCTGCTGTCGATTGGGATTTAATGAAAAGAAAATAAGCTTTTCTTTATGCCTTGCTCCCGCTTTGGAACTGAGATCTCTTTTGGTAATATAAATTGATAGTTCTTCATGGCAATTTCAAACAGACATGTGCTTTTTCGAATTATCGATTTAATTGCCTTCCACTTAATTGTTTTATTCAATGATGTTCTTGTTGTACAAATATACGCCGAAGTGCGAATAACTAAAAACCGAAATCAATATTACGTCGAAAAATGTACCTTTTACTTTTATATTGCTACTCTTGAAAGCCATGGTCCGGCATACAAACACATCTGTAAGGTAATGTGGTCTAAATTTCTAAATAAATTCCTTTGAACCTTATGACTAACGAAATAAACATGGAGAATTCGCGGCAGCAGCTTGCAAATTAAAGCTCGTACCAAAAAATGATTTTTGTTCACAATTACCCCCTTCGAAAAGAATAGAAAACTTGACCGATAGAGCAATTACAATCTACGGGGAGAGAAAGTGTTGGCTTCGAAGAACTGAAAAATTACTTTAGTCAATTATTCATTAATAGTTTTGCATTTGCGGAGTAAAAGTTCCTGAGGTTTAAATTCTTGATATCCTTCGATATCCCTAGAGTTGAAAGAATCCGATTTAATTCAATTTTTTCTGGAGATTTCATTGAGTGTTCTAAGATTCAGAATAAATTTTGCGAACTGCGAAATTTCTTATTTAAACATGGAAGGGACCAGTTGGGATTGTAAATATAGAAGGGTTTAGCTATGGGTAATAGCATTTGTGCATTATCGGCCTATTTTCGTTGTCAATGCATTTAAGCAATAAAATATCGATACCTTTTTTACTATTGTTCGCCTTATACTAACATTTGACCATTTGATACGAGGTCTGTTCAAAAAGTATCGCGTATTTTGGCTCGTCTACGAGTATGCTCACTTCGAACCGTTTGATTAGGTTAATAAGGTTAATTTAAATTCGCTTTTTTTTATTATTATTTTATTGTTATTTATATTTGCAGCTTGTATTAAGCGAAATAAATAAATCTTATAGTATAGTAATCGATTTGTATCGTCGAGTTGCCATTATGCAATTGAGAGCAGGAGGAGGAAACCATGGCCCACTTTCTAGGTTTTTACTCCTTCTACCTCATATTCGGAGCTCATATAAGCTTGAGTTAGGAGTTATGTACAACGGACTACATGATGTAAGCATTCTAGCCCGCCTCTTGAAGTCTGCATCTACATAATTTCATCAAAAATACCAATATCTTTATAAAAAACCTTATTAAATTAATCTAAAGAAAAAGAAAAAATCAATAATAGGAATACAAACCGAAAATAAAAGACCATGAAGAACAAAAGAACAGTAAAAAAAATTAAGGTGGTAAAAGGATTCAACCTGCGTATTCATACTCAAGTACACGGATACCCATCGTTAAGTTGAAAAATAAAATTTTCGCTTTGGGCTTTCGAATCATCGTTATTTAGTTTATAATTTGTCCGTCAACAATTTTTTTCAATTTTTGATAATCAAAAACATTTTATTTACTTTACCAAATACCATTATTTATTTCAATCTTTACATTTTACAAAGTTTTTCATCATAAATGGACAGTTGACATCCGGAGGAACTCCTGTTCACTTTTTTACTCAGGCACTCACTTACGATACTTACAATAAAACCGGGGTTAATTGATTTTACGGGTAACTTTGGTTGTTAGATATACTTTAACAAAGAAAATTATAAGACTTATTATGTATTTATAATAGTGCCTTAAATATGTGATATCTTAATGTAAGAAGTTTCCTTAATAAAAGTTAAAATTGATAAAAAGAATCGTGTAATTTTCATTAAACCTATGTGTAATGCAAAAAACATTATAATTTGTTGATTTTGTTATACATTTGTCGGCCGAAGGACACATTATTTTATTGGAGTAAAAGAAAAAAATCAAATTTTGAAAGTTAAAAATCGTTACCAACAAAAAATTACCAAAATAAATAGTATAAAGTAACCCCGTTTCCCATTTTACGGTATGTATTGAAATAAGTACAGTGAAATGTTCAAAATTAGAATATAAAAGTGAAATTAACTATGAACACAAGTGTTACTGGTATTGTGCTATTATTATTATTTTGCATATCTCTATATTTCTAGAACTGTTCTTATGTTTAAGTCAAAATCTGTTTGTGATAAATGTTTTTATAATGTATTATATCATTCCTGGATGAAAATAAAAGGCCGAAAAATAAAATATCTTCTGCTGTTTAGTCTTACATGTTAACACATTCAACCCGGCGTGTACCACCGGTGGTCCACAGGCATTTATTTCATCTGGCGGCGTGAACTACTGATGGTTCACAACTAGTTTTCTCTGTCTGACGGCGTATACCACCGGTGGTTCACATATGTTTCTAAGGTGTGAACGCGATGCCGATAAAACGTCCAAGCCGACATCATGTCGAAATACGGACTGAATGCTGGCGCAATGTACGCAATGTCCTATATTTCAAATACCCCTGAATGTTAAATTTTCTCTAAATCCCAAAACTGAAATATTATCAACTCCAAAAACTGTATGTATATTAAAAAAAACGTATCAAGAAGCTGAAATTCTTGTCGGTCTTTAATAGCTATGTATAAGGTGTACATTCGGTCTCAAATGAACTTGTAGGCTACTTTTTATAATCTTTTTAGCCTATATTTTCCACCCGGTATGGGACCTCAAAACGGAAGTTACTTTTTGTGAGCAATACGCATCTAACTTTCTTATTTAATTGAGCCGAACTTTGCACACAAGTAAAAAAATTATGTCAGTAATTCCTTTTTTAAATAATTGTTTTTTTGTACATACTCGTAAATTTGGTTTATTTTATGATTCATGTGCTATATTCAGTTTTCCTTTATGACCGAATTTGACATACTCTCTAACCGTTTTGTAACCTGAAAACATTTTAATATTTAATTTGAATTCAAGATGTTTAATTTGAATCAACCTACAGTCGACCTTCAATATAATTCAAAGCAAAACTCCTTCATTAAAATTTAATTCAATTACCTTTTCAGAAAAAAAAAATGGCGAAGAAAGCAAAAGGAAAAGTAAAATCCTGTAATAACCATCGAAAATCCACATTTATTCTGTTATCAAAGAAATTCAATTTCGTGGGTATAGCCACAAAATATCCTTCCAAGAGATGGGGGGCGCTCATTTGTATCCCACTCAGCCCATAGAAAACCACGTTGAAAAGCGCTTAAAATGGATTATGACTCAGCAAAATACTATTTTATTCCAATTTCCCTAATCTCAGCCTTTAAAGGTAATTAAAAGAAGAGCTGAATATGTAACCTCAGGTAGCCATTAAATATTTTATAGATTCAACATTTTTTATATTTCGATTAATCGACAGTGCAGTCTCCTCTGGATTTAATAAATAATTCATTTTACTTAATATCGTTCTCAAATACACCATCATTTTTTGCTTTGAACGTATCTGTCCTCATTTGGAAACTATATATAATATATTTATTTATTAAGCTATTATTATATTATTTTTCTCGAAATATATATAAATAAAAATGTAAATGTTCGTTTGTTCAAAATCTTAAATCTTCGAAAATTCTTTATCGATTGCTTTTGAAATTTTGACACAACGTTACATTCGAATACGAGCGTATTTTTATATATTTTAAAACCAGCGCCATCTGTTGGGCATGCAAGCAACACCCGCTATATTAAATATTTTACGGCAATGGGAGCGTCATCTGTTGAACGTAACAGCAACATACGCAATATTAAACATTTCTTATACTGAAAAACATCTTTCGTGATAGCTGCTATAGTATTTTCAATATTTTCCATTGTATTTTTAAATTGAATTTTCATAGATTTCCCTTTGTTTTCATTTTGATGCAGTTGTTTCGTGTGATATTGCGTTGAAATTGAGCTCTGTCGCTTACAATAGCGCTCATTTTGTAAGCATAATTTATATTTTCTTTTTTCATTGTTTTTCATTTCATTTTTTTAAATGTTTTTCTTATTTTTTTATGGACTTTCTTTTGAATTCAAATTATATCCTAAAATTGACCTCTTCGGTGCGATTTGTTCAAGCGGATTAAAATATTTCGTTTCTCATTGTGCATGTTGCGAAATATCAACCAGCCAAAGCTTTGCATCGGCACGTTGCTTCCAATATAAATAATAAATGAGCAACGTCGTATAAGCGCATTCCTATGATTTTAAGGGTTATGCTATTTCAATTTAAGAGATTGCAGTTCCCAATTCGATTGGCGTTTACAATCACCATCAACAAAGCTTAAGGCCAATTTTTAGAATTGTGCGGTTTAGATCTAGACACGGATTGGTTCTCACATGGACAATTATCTGTTGCGTATTATAGAGTCAGTAAACCAGACACTATCTATATCTGCGTAAATAATGGAACAATAAAAACTATTGTATTTAAGCATTCTGAAATTATATACAGGCTGTTTTTTAGCGGGCATTCGAAAATGATTGGGAAGAAATATCTGACTTAGGCACATTGGTATAGTAGATTTTTAGCGTGAGTTGGATGTCGCTGCTTTGAGTTGATCAAAAGATATAAATAAAATAGTGATGTACTCAAAATGCAAAATTAGAATTTATGAATCAGTCTGTAACTTTTAAATCGGTTGAGATTGTCAGCCACCCCCCACCCTCCTCTGTCACACAATTTTTTGTTTGCTTAGGTCAGATCTTTCAACCCACTAAAAACACCCTGAAAAGTGTGCTTTCTATTTTCATTCTTAACTAGACAGAGCAACGCCTGGCCGAGTACAGCTAGTTCTAAATAAAATATCTACAGATAGTAGCACAATAATTGCACCACACTTGCAAATGTTTCTAAATTAAAATGGAAATCAAAATTGTTTTAAACACCTCATGCAGTTTCAATCCCTAGCTGAAGCAGAATTACATTGAATTTAGTTACATTTTACACTTGATGAAAAGAATTATAAACTTATTTACAGACATGCAGACAAAGCCCCCATGAAATTGAAAATTTTTACCATTGTTAAGTACCTCATACTGTGCAGGTAAAATAGAACATGCTCACTGCGAAACAACTGCAGTCCTCTACAAATAAACTCCCATTCTGCATTAAAATGAATAATATCAAACCAAAGTTCCTTTACAGCTCCTATTTTTAAAGAAATATTTTAAATTCAAAATATATAACAAATTTATAAAGTATGAAGTAGTAATAAAATATCCAAAAATATAAAATAATGGAATGGGAATTTAAGTTCAAACTTCACAATTTTCAGCACTTGTTTTTAGTAATGTCAATGGTCAATGTAACGTTATTTATATTTAATTTTGGTAGTACAACTAAAAGGTAATAATTTTTTCAGTAGAGGTAAGTTAAGACATTTTATATTAAAATTGTTTTATTCTCTGTTATACTTTACCAATAGCAGAGGAAGAAAAGTTCATCGGAAATATAAAATTTTAATTTGATATAATTGATTGATTTTCAATCACTGATGTTTGTTTCCCTCAAAGTTTGTTTTGGAAAGTTAATAGAGAAAATGATGCTCTTACAAATATGAGGCTCCACTCTTTTAAAAATGATTGATGATTTTCTTCTGAAAAATATTCCCAAGTGTTTTTAAAGATTCTTATACTCTGCTCGAAGAGCACTTGCGAAAAGTTTAAAATTGCATATTTGCATTTATAAATTCTTTAAAGATATTTTAGTGTAATAACTCCACTTTATATAGGGAAATTTAAAATATTAATTCATTTAAATATTCGAATCTCCCTTTTGTGCTCAACTGACAGTCCTATCATAATCATATAATAGGAAACAGACAGCTTGAACTTCACAATTTAAACTCATATGGTATAAATTGTAGAAACTTGAAGTATTGTCTGTTTGTTTAGCATTTGATATTAAATCCATAAAAACATAACCTGCTAAATTAAAACAACCATAAAGTAAGGCTTGAATTTTACTTAGCAAGTCAATTTTCGTAATAACTTAGGAATTTGCGATTTTTATGCTCTGTAGAAAGATTTAGCATTACAAAGACTTCATTTATTCGGAAACTGTGGTATCTGAAAATTCCTGCAAATCCAAAGAATAAATAAATTTCCGATTATGAAATGTATGCTTTATTGTGCCTATATAGCTCTGAATTCTGCTCGATAAGTGTAATGCAATGAAAACAAAACTGGGCACACATTACAGGCAAACATCATCCATAAAACATGAATTCACTTCGGCAGGCTTAAAATTTTTGAATTGATTTTGATGAGAACGAGCATATCTTTTCAGATGCTATAAAGTACTTCTAAAATGCCTGTACACAATCTCAGTCTAAAAAGGTAAATTGTGTACGTTGCTTTTACTGAATAAAAACTTGATAAGAGCTCAAAAGGAAGTTTAATATTCAGCGTTATTCAATCTAATTGAATTTCAAAGTGCGACAAATGGCGAATATGTACATTTTTATTATAAATTTTGTATTTATTGGACAAAAACAGAGATCTATAAAGAATAAAATTCTCATTAACCTCGACACTTTTAATGAAGATATCTTTTTAAATATGAATGATTTTGCCAGCATTGCTATATTTTTAACAATGGAAAGTTCTACAAAATAGGGTTTTTTAATTAAATTTTTCAATCCTTATAATTTAATTTTATATTTATAAGTTATCAAAAGCAGTCAAATAAAATTACATATGATAAAATATCAAAGGGGCAAAGAAACTTTGCATAAGCAATACACTGGTTTTATTCTAAATGTATAAAATAAAATATATATATATAAATTCTTATACATAGGCTCACATCACAATTAATTCTGAGAGGTAAATGAGTGAAATATTAATGATTGTGACGCATTTTTAAAACACCTTAATGATTTTCTTGGTTATTGTGAAGCCCTGAGGGCCAAGGGTGTGTATGCTTTTAATAACACAATGGTTTTACTTATTAAATTCAAAAGGTATTTTCCCTAAATAAAAAGAAAAGGCAATAGAACTATGTACTTAATACTTTATTCTGAAATTTTAAAATCCATTTGTATAATCACTATGATCTGAGGTTCACATGATAACGCCATATATAACATTTTAGAATTTAGAATTTAAACAACGTTCTTCTGCTACGTATATCGATATGGCCGCAATCCACAACCCCGGCAATGAATAGCATAAAGCTCTTCTAAGAAATCGGAGCATTTGTTTGGGGCGAACACGAAATTGAATTTGAATATTTTTGGAGTCGCTGGAAGCGAATTTTCTGCACAAAAGGCATCCACAAACCAATCCTTTGTAGAAATTTTAATCCCTCGGAAATCCAACCTCTGAACTTGTTCTTTTGTGCTTAGAGTTTTTGTAACCGAATCCGCACATATATCTCTTATAGTGAAAGTGGCCTCCTGCATTTGAGCTTTCCATACGACTGCGGGGGTGGTAGCAGAAGTATACAAAAAATGACGGGTGTTCTTCTGTGGGTATTTATCTAGAGGAAATCCACAACAACGGCCCTCTAATGGAGGTGTCCTTGTACCATGCAAAGCCAAAATCTTGAAGCTAGTTTCTGCCACAGCCGTCCTAGCTAAATGTTTGAATTTCTTGTGTGTACGAAAATTTATGTATTATATCCAGCTTTAACTAGGAACCCTTGCGTTATAAACTGAAAGGAGTTCTTTTTGTGGCAGTCCTCAAAAGTTAACGAAAAAAAAACAACAATTGCCAGTTTTTACGTTTGTTAAAACCTTTTATATCGGTCACTGTGCTTCGGTCTGGCAAAATTCCAGGAATCAAAGTAGTAAATAACGCGAGGGATTTTCATAGAATTTCAACCGAATTAGTTTGTTTGACCATCAACCCTTCCTCGTTTTGGTGGGAGACCGTTTTGGTACCAAAAAGTCCATCGTTTCTCGGGATATGGCCCAGAATATAAACGATTAAAGGTTTGGGTATTTATCAAAAGCGATACTCGAGTACACATCCTAAAGCTTTTGTGATTTATAATATTTTCCGACAATAGGCAGACCGAATTACGTTCTTAGAATCAATAATATACATTCACCCAAGATAGTCCTTGGGAGGACTTTATCTGCTATGTTCCTCTATAACACATTACTTTGAATTTGTCAAGAGATAGCTTCAGTAGACTCATAAATTCAATAGTTATTCGCATTTTTGTGCTTTGAAAAGAGGAATTTTGTAATTTTGATCTGAACTCATTATTCTACCTATGGTCATACCATTTACCCAGACACATTATAGAGTTTGTAAATTCGACTTAAAGAACCAAACTTACAGTATAGTGTGCGCAATTTGTATAAGCACAACCAGTTTTATTAATGTTTAAGAAAAGTACACTCCGTTTTGTGACATTAATTATGTTACATAAATTATCTATTGGGACATATTAATTGAAAAATATAAAATATTCACAAAAGTGAGTTATTTCTTTGTAATAAAAATAAATAAAATAAAATTGAAGTATTTCTTTGTAATAAAAATAAATGCAACAAAATGTCATTGTTGTTTGCGAAATTTCAATAAACTCAACTCGCCAGACACCGAATTTATCTATTTTTTAATTAAATTTTTTATTAATTTCGCTTTAACATTTAAAAATAGTTGATCGTTTGCAAAGACTCTTGTTCGTGCCCAATTTTACTTCATCGGATTTAAATCCGGACCGCACGATGAATATTGCGTTACAAGAATATCTGTTTCATGCAACCATGGCCAGAATGAAAAGCAACGGCCCTAAGTGGCTACCTTTGGGAACCCCCGAGTTGGCCACAAAAGAGTTGGAGGAAGAGGAGAAAAGGACCCTGTACTGGCATTGTTCAAGATAAAACTTCACGCAGGAAATAAAAAGCTGATTGAAGCCAAGGGAGTGTAGTTTGAAGAGAATTAATTTATGTTTTTATCAAACGCCTTGCTGAAGTCGGTAGCGATGACGTCAACGTCGTCACCATTCACCAGAGCACACAGTGTTCTAGAGGTGAAGTTGGTATACCATATAAAAAAAAATATGAAAATTAACCACGGTGAGCATTTTTATTTTTAAAAAATGCAATTCAGTTTTAGAAAAGAGTAAAAGAACGAAGCTTTATTTAGCTCAATCTAATTTTTTGTTGTAAGGTATCTTTCACCTTACATAGAGATGTTGTTTTTGTTGCGAATGTTCCATATGATCATACTATTCCGCCAAAAATTTCATTTATAGTTTTCGCAATTACTAAAACAGTTTATTGAAGCGAAGTGCATTTTTGCATATGTAGGCGGATGCATTTCACCTACACAACCTGTACAACCAATCGCCCTTTAGCGATTCTTCTTCCTAGTCGAATTAACAAAATTCTTCAAACGTTTGTGTATTTTTAAATTTGAGCTAAGTATCACTAAATATCAATTCTGACAGAGTTTTTTTTATTATTGTACATTTTCAATTTTGTGAGATTTTTTAATTTCGTTATTTTTATTATAAAAAACAGAATTTCTAATTGCGATCGAACTCGGTTTTTCCATGCAAAAATTGAGACTGAGCTTTTACTCACTTTTTTAGCATACGAACCTATGTACCCGTACATATATTACACAAAAATCTTTACTGGGTTTTTATATCGCTATTATATACATATATATGTTATTAAAAAATGTTGAGTAAGCATCTATAAAAAACAAACTATTTGTGATTAATGGACAACTTTTTACTTTCAACAATTTTTCCCCTACCACATAACATGTCTTGGCACATATGCTTGTAGTTTACTTGCCTGTTCAAAAGATATCCTTCGTAGACGGAGCAATGTAGGTAAATAAAGATAACGTACATTTGAGTTTGACCCACCTCACTTTACCACGGATATTGTATAATCTCCTGTCTGACACTGTAAACAAAGAGGACAAAGTGCTCATAATAAATTTGATAGATTCATTCAACTTGTCCAACGAATTATATCAGATAAAAAGAGAGAGACGGATAAGTTTTCAGGAAGCCCGTAAGGAAATCCTATCCTCAGGGTTATTTGCTACATCTTCCTGCTCTTAAAACGAAAATTGTAGATTAAACCCGAAAAGCAAAAATAAATAGTTACAGCAGCAGCTGACCTATTTGTCTGAGTTTCCTGTTGATTTTTTAATGCCCCTAAGTTACGTGGGTGAAGGATAAAGCCAAAAAAGTACTAAATGGTTTTCTGACCTTCTGACTTCTGTCGAGATGAAGATAGCCTTTCTGGTCCTTGCTTAAGCACGCCTTCCCACTGACTTGCCCTGACTGTTAACAGCCTCCATCTGTTTATCACTTAAAAAAGTTAAAAACTTTCTTTTTACTTATAAAAATAAAGAGAAGAAAGAAAAAGTTTTAAACAACTCTTTGCAAGGTGGATTAGAAGCGGAATTTTGCTTAAAGGAATTTCGAAAGAAATATTTCTTGGTACGCCACAAAACTTTCTACATATGTACACAATAAGAATATTTGAAGAAATTTGTCCAATAGCCGAGGTGTATTTTTGAGTTTAAATATTTTAAGGATATTAAACAAAAAAAACAAAAATTTTCGGACAGCAATTGACATACGAGTAGATCTAACTCAAATCATCAAAGCTAGGAAATTTGTAGACTGATTTCCTGTCTTTATTTTTTAACTAATTAACAAATTTGTCAACCAGCACGTAACGTACCTATATAAATATTACAATTTAACACAGGGAAACTCAATACAACTTACTTGGATATCCTAGCCTATTTTACATACATTACCCTCTTCTTATAGTGAAATTTTACGAGATCTTCAAATTTTAATTAATATTGTACGAATCCAAATAAAATTAAATAATATACCAAAGCTTTAAAATTTTCAGCCCAAAATAAAACTGTGAAATTTCGTTATAAAAAAAAATATATAATCATTGTAGAAAGTAATTTAATATAATTATTATAAATGGAGAAAGTAAATTTACAAAATAAATAAATAACCAAACTACAGGGGATTTTGTAACTTTGAATTCAACATTTTTAAATTGACCTTTAATTATAATTAAAATTATAGCTGTCAACAACAGTGTCGTAGGTTCCGTAAAGATTTCATTATTTTCGAAGTAATAAATGTTTAATCAATAATGAAATAAATACAATCAGTATTACTAGATAGGTACATTATATTTATAAAAGAAGCTCCCCCGATGCGTTTGTTGATATAACTACTAAATTGATTTTATTCCGATATTCATGATTATATTGATGAAGGTTTAAATGTATAATTGATGAATGCTTTATGTAAATTAATGACGAAGAATTCCGGTGAGGTCGAAGAAAAGTAGTCGTGAATGAGGCAATTATTACATGCACTGTAAAATTATGTTCTCCTTAAATAATTCTACAAAAAATTTCACGAGAACATATGTCAATTTACTGACTTTAACCAATATTTTGGAAATATGTATATCTCAAAAATTGACGTGAAAAATTGTTTCAAATAATGAACGAGGTATGATTAAGGTATGCAAATTGAAAAGGTTCGTTCATTTCTGAATTAAGCGTAAAAAAAAATGTTCTATCTTGGAATTATGTTATTTTGATTTTTACTTAAATACTCATATATGCAAGCATTGAAAATTGCGCCTCCTACTAAGTAAATTTGTTAGAAGTTTGTAAAAACAAAAAGAAAAAGAAAAAACAGAAACGATTTAAAGATTTAAGTCATCCTCATTATACAGTTTATAATAAAAAGAACTTCTTTCACTAAACGCATTTTCAAGTTACTCTGTCACTAGATATATAAATATAATCTGGTAGGCTAATATGTAAAATGAAACTACTTTTTTTGAAATTATGCTTTCATTAAATTGTACAAAAAGTAAGAAATTATAAAAGAACTTTAAAGAATTTCTTAAAGCAAAAACACAAAGTTAAAAATTAATCCTTACAGTCATCACAAACTAGAACATTGTGCATCCGTTACACTATTTGCATTAGTTGCCGGTATTATAATAAACTAATAAACTAATATTTAGTGACCTAGCATTAATTACAAGTATACCAAGTGATTTTTCTTTAAAATGGTTCATATGCTTAAATATGCCTGAATAAATAAATCTGAGAAAGACTAAAGCGAATTCGATGCGACTATCACTGGAAAGGCGATAATTTTGTCAGATATGATCTAGCCTATTTGTTAAAACATTTTGTCTGTCTGTCTGTCTATACCTGCTACGTCTACTCCAATTACGATCAACATTTGCATACATATTCTTGAGAGTACTCGAAAACCTATGTAGGTAGGTATATATTCGACGGATTCCAAAATAGTGACTTCAGATTTTTAACTTCTCTCGCTAATTTTGAATAATCATATCATATCAATGGTGTTCAATAGAAATAAGGATTTTGGGAGCTTTTGTGCCGTACGAGCTCGAGTTTTTCTGATATTTTTACGATATTCGAAAAGGTCCTAGAAGCTATTAAAATAAGTAAAAATAGATTTTGCTGCATTCCTACACCTTCCAGAAGTGAAACTGTACACTGAAAGATAAAATATCATTTACCATTTTCTTTGACTTTCTGTAAACTCAATGAATTAGTTGTTAGAACTAAAACAGTTGGAAAATCAATTAATATTTTTATGTTTAACAAAAAAATAGTCAGGAAACTTCTAGCAACTAATTAACTTACCTGATTAAAAATAAATAAAAATATATATTGATATTTCTAATCTTTTCTTTCAGTAAATAAGACTCAGAAATTTAATCCGTAGTCACTCTTTATTTCACAACAAAAACTTGGATTGATGTAGGTATGCTAATGTCTAAGGTTATTATTAAGCATAAACTTTATATTATGGGTCTCGTTAATGACTGTCTCATTGCGCATTAAGGTTTGCATTAAAATGCATCCACATTTATGACACAATGAACATACTCTAGATTCCCCTGAGAATTTTGAAAGTAAATGGATCTTTTCAAAAACCCCAACCATAAAGTATTTAGATGTAAAAAGGCTAACGCGTTATTGGAACTTTCAGTACACCGTAAAAGATGAAGTTGTAAAATACTCCTTTGCATTTTTTGATGAATCTAAGAATCCTTATCAGCTTGAGGGGCATTTTCAACTTTACGAGTTTACTCTTAAAATCGATATCACGCGACAATGATGTTGCCTAAAAAACGTATTTCGGAAGTCATTTAATTAAATATGTGACGTCAATTTTAGAACCCCATAGTAATTAATCCAGTCGTGAAATTAAGTAATTACGCTATCAAATAAGCATATAAATAACAAAATTCAAACGACTATTTTGAATATCAAATTTAAACAAATTTTACCTATTTCAGCATTGGTCGAGCAGTACTCAGTGAATAGATTCGATAATAAATAAATTTCTAATTAAGCCCTAGTCTAGCCGGCCAGACGTACATCACCAATACAGTCTAATGTTGTCATCTGATTACGCCGTTCATGAGAGCACAATGGGAGATGGAACAACTCATTTTGTCACACTTTACCCATTGTTTAGCAGTAAATCACTGGAGTTAATGGTGTTTTGTCAACGAACGAGATACAATAGAGTTTCGCGCTTAATTTACAGCTGAATAGTTTTGGTATAAATTAGCAAAAGGTTTTTGATATTATTTCCTCAAATCTCACAAAATTCGCAATTATCTTGATGAATCATAAATGAAATAAATAGCTGTCAACCGATCCTTTATTCGAATCGCGACTTGTTTTTAGATAAACATATACTATATATATATACATAAATTTTTGGGGCGTCAACCTATATCTGCGTATGGTTACGGCAAGAATAACAACTCAATCTATACGACGGAAGAAAGTGATTGCATGTATAGAGGCTGTGACAGCCTTGGATTTATTAATGATGACGGGCTTTCTGTTTTCCGCCGTTGTTTTATGCTTAAAACCTTGAATATTAAAGATTTGACGACAACTTTAAGTAACAACGGCTGTTGTAGAAAATGGGACAACCGAGGAATGCCTCCTACTCGTTTCAGAATAAATTATAAGAAGTTTAGCACAAGTAGTTATGTCTAGCCTAAGTTTAGATGTATGTACACATATATCTATATTCTAGGTAGTATAATAGATAATACGAGTCTTGTTATATAGTTAGTTTAGTATGTGACTAAAACCCTAAAGTGTTTAAATGCTATTCCTTTCTTGTAATTTGTTGTATTAAGTTATACCCTCAAAACATGGAGCAGTTTTGTGGATTGTTAGCCAGAGAACCTTCCCCTATATTTTAATTAGAAATGAGAGATTATCTTCGAACCGAAAAAAATTATGCGGCAAAATGCTGGCTAACCAACAAGATAAATTCCCTGCCAACCCAATGCCCAGGATCGATATCCATAATAACAAATACATATAATATATATGGTAATTTACATCAACTGCCATTTGGAGAAGATGGTACTATAGGGCACGTTTCCTGTTTGTGGTAAGAAATATTTAAGCAATTAAAGCACTTTACCATAGGCAACAAGAGTGGAAGTGTGAAAACGTAAAACGGGACACTTTAACAAATTTATGGCTTCCAGCTAACATAATTTCCGCATGGAAATGTATTTTTATTACTTTAGTTTTGTCTGTCCTTGGAAAGTAGGGGCCTTGGCATAATTGCCTACCAACATCTCTCCAAAATTTACTTTTGCCATCTCTAAAATTCATGCTTCCGTATACTCATATTTAAAATGGAAATGAGGAAAACACTTAGCGTGCGGGTGCTTTCAAAGAGATCCCCTTTGAGTGTATATTTGAGGAGGTGTATGTACATATTTATAAAATTCGTATTTATGAAATTCATATCCCCGACTATAATTTGTCATAAATACGGGCGCTTTAGCACAGCGATTATTTAAGGTGTGTAACATACTCAAAAGTAGATAGAGAGGTAAATTTCTCTTAATCTATATTTTATCAAGATAAATATGCTTAAATTGTTAAAAATTATTTTACCTGCAACCTAAATATTATTTCAGCATAACGTGAAACTGAAAATGTAATATAATAAAATTAAAACCAGCATAATTCCTTTATTATTATGAGCTTGCTTCAAAAGTATGTAAAAATGCATGCAACATGACTAGTAAAAAAATATTTGTAACCTGAAAACATTTTCAAAACGTTAGCCCTTACCTCTTCAGTTTGAATTGAAATCTTGTGAAATTATGGAAATATATTTTGAAAATTCCAATGCAGTCCTGTTTAATAAGAAGAAAATTTGTTTATCTCCTAATTGTAGATAGATAATAACTAATTTCATTGTTATTTATAGCTATTTCAACAGCGATTTATTTATGCAGCAGTCAATTAAAACTAGGAAAGTAAATTAAAAATAAAATCCTGTTCATTTGATCAAATTTGGTGTATAACTGATAATGATGGTATTGAATTGAGTTTAAGTGAACAGGAAAAAGTAATAACTTTACGTTAGACGATTGCCACGTTTGTTTTCGCTGTGTTATAACAGTTCACTGCTTACAAAGAATTGCAAATAGATATTTTTGATGAACTATTGATACATGTTTACAAATATAATAATAATATACTAATAATACAAACGTTATAATAACTGAAATTAGTAAAAGTAAAAGAAATTTTCAAGATGTATTTTACACTCATCTTGTTTATTTGGAATATTTAACAAAACATCGAAATCTAAAAATAACAGAAGTATTTAATTATAAAATAAATTAATTAATAACTAAGATTAGCCACACCTTCTAAAAAATCTCTAAAGATTCTGTTGAATTAACAATACTACATAATTAAATATACAAAAATATGTGGTTGAATAATTATTGATTAGAAAATAACTTCAGTTGGAATTAACAATATAATTCTAAACACTACTAGAAAATTCGCTAACACGAATTAATATTGATTAACAACTTTACAAGAATTCATAGTTAATTTAAGATTATCCATAAATTTAACTTAACCAGAAGGCATAGCTATTTTAAAACTACGATTTTAAAAGATTCCTGGTCAATGTCTAGATATCATGATAGAATACGAAAAATTGTTCAGATAACCTGTAAAGCGGTAGTTTTAATAAAAAAAATGTTTTTTAGTACGCTTGCGTACATACTAAACTTAAACTAAAATAAGCTTCTTATGTTAAAATAGAAAAACCAGCAAAAATTCAACTAAAACACAAATGATAACAAGCACAAATTGTATTCAGTTAATTTTTAGTGTATTTTATTAAATATCTGTTTCAAAATATTTAATTAACCTATTCTGCATGGGGCGTAGTTGTCTTATATGGGTTTTATTAATGTGTTTAAAATTTGTTAGTGGCATATTTTGAACGAAATTAGAGTTTACTAATGTCTGCTTACCATTCAAAATTTGCATTTTTATATAACACTCTTTCAGACTTCATGCATGTGTTGCTTCGGTTAAAATTGAGAACAGGAGATTAATTTTTAAATAAATCAATAAATTTAGGAAAAAGAAAATCTTTCGAACTTTTTAACCAACATTTCAGTCATCTGATAAGATAAATTTTGCAGAATTTATATTTACACAATGGTCATTCAAGACCACATCGACTCCACAGAATGGGTTGCATTATACGCTATATGTTGGAGTACTTTATTTTACTATTACAAATTCTTCCAGAATAAAATAGTAGAAATATTTCAATTTTTTCAATATTTCAAATTAAGTTTGCTCACTTAAAGTATATTCGCATCATAGCATGTAACATTTTCGCAATAAGGACTGTATCTATGAGAATAATACTGAACATGGAGCAGTCGTTTCTTTGTATTTATCAAATTTATGTCTTGTTGCCACATACGCAAATACAATTTGGCATTGGAATCCAATCCTCCAGTACACAACTCATCCTCCGCTCTTAAAAAAGTTAGGTTGGGTATTGTGTTAGTTCAACCAGAATTCACACAAAAACCCATTTTTTGCTAAAGAAAAAATTCTTCGTCTGACTGATGCCAAGAAACCCAAACAGTGCGCTTATTTTGACTTTTAAATTTATTTTATTTTTCGCACTTGAAGAAATTGTTAAAGAAGATCTCTTTCAAAGCTATTCGAGGATGCATAAAAATTGAATATTCCCTCGACCACTATACCATCAAAAAATTTTACCTATGTCAAGGTGAACTCATGCATCAAAGAATTTTTCCCTTTTTCTGGGCATAAGAGACAAAAGTTACAAAAGGCTTTAAAATTGTTCCGTGACACCTGTACGGCATGTGGAACCCTGAGTGCCTTTCTTAGTGTAAAAACATCTCAAAAAGCACTTCGGCGCACTTAGTGAAACGTTAATGGCTGCCGTTTTTAAATAAGTTGTGACAAAAATTCTACTGGAGAAAAAATGAAGAAACGGGTTACCGTACATTCACTTAACCTCGAACAAAGAAAGTGGGCAAATCAAGGTTCCCATTCAGCAGAGCGCCTGGGTTAAATAAATTTTAAAGTTGAGAGAGATGTTTACTTACACTCACTTTGAGCTCCTTGTACACATATGGGGGCCGAGTTTTATTACAAACGTTCCAGAACTAGGGGTTGGAAGAATATGGGCTTTATTGAGGTGGGCATAATAATTAAAGGGATATTTAACTTAGATCCACAATGCTCTGTTCCCTGCAGGACAGACTCTGCGGGCGGCCTCCTTGACTGCGATCGTATAAAAGCAAAATTGCTAATGGTTTTCTCTCCAAATAATTCTATGGTAAACATGGGTGGAAGACACAGGTTTTATAAGCCTGTAGGTAGTTAAAACGCCTGCAAATTTCGGATAGGAAAGACCTTAATTCTCCAGAATATAAATGTTTTCCTATATTCAATAGAGCAATAAGGATTATTTTCAGACAGCGACAGCACTAAAACTTAAGTATAGGATATTCTAAAACAAACCTTTGATACCATTGTCGTATTGCAGTTTACTTCAGTTTTCTTATTTTCACTTCTTTTCATAGGAAAATAGCAAAATAAGACTGAATGTAAAGGAGCTTTTCTTGAAATTCGATGGTAATCAAATAAAAATTGTGAAAACCTCAAGTATAGAAGATTCTTTGGTCCCTCGCTCATTGAATTTTGAAGTAGACATTTATTAACTCTGCATTACAAACCAATTGTCCATTTTTTTTTAGTTTTTCCAGATATTTGAAAAATTCATTTGCAATAACTTCAAAAATTCACAGTTTCTTTTTCACTATCAGAAAATTATCCTATATGTAGTTTACGAAAACATTAATTAATTAAAAATTTCATAGTTTCTCGATGAAAAAAATTTGGATGGATGAATAGAGTATTAGACAAATAAGAGATAATCGTTTCAAAAATGCACTACAGTCAGTGGAAGTTGAGAAGCATCTACGGAAAAGTTGCAGCTGAAACTGTAAGAAATGTACTTCGGAAATATATTTTCCATAGGCCTTGTCTTAGCAAGCGAAAATAGGAAGGCGCAATATAATTTTGCAAACACATATAAAAAGTAAGACATATCCTTTTGGAAAAATGTTATTTTTGCAGACGAGTCTAAATTTAATATTTTTGGAACTAACAGAAAGGTAATTGTCTGGAGAATATCTAGCACTGAGTTTAATTCAAATAATGTTAATTTAAGTTTTAATTTTTTATGTTAAAAAGATAGTTAAGCACTGGGGTACTCAGTAATGGTGTGGGGTGTATAAAAAATAGCCTGAAGGAAAGTGTTGAAATGTTGGGGATTAGAACAACGTTTAACTTCTATCAGCATAACGATTACAAACATTAACCCTTCGTTGTAAGGGAAGTGGTTAGTGTGTAACTGCCTGAAAGTTTTGCCGAATCACCGGATTTAAATCCAATACAGCATACGTGAAATTACCTGGATAACCCAAATTCCTAATTGGGGAAAAACTACAACATAACAAGCCGAGATCCCTGACAGCTGCCTTAAAAGGCTGAAGACTTCCCCTTCTCTTTTAAAAATAATAGTGGAGTCTGTGCCAAAGGGTCTCTAATCAGTAAACTCGTATAAGAAACATGGAAATTACACTAAATATTAACTCTAAGTAAATTTCAAATATTGTTATCTTTGATTTTGTTATAATAGTCTTCATTTAGGTTGTACCATTTTCACGGTTAGGTAATATTTATAACTGAAGAAGATGTTCTCGTTTTTAGTGAGCTTATTGGATTGTTTCGTTGAATTATATTAGTAGTGAGATTTATCATTCACACATAAATAACGCAAAGCAAACATTTTTTATTTATCCCTTTTTATTTACGAATAATACACAAAAAGACATGTAATTTGTTACTTCACCACTTTCACGGTGAGTAATTGTCTATTGCGTCAAGTTATATCCCCAAAATGCATTAAGAAAATTAAATTAATATATAACTAATCATCGATTTATGGTAAATGATTATGATGTACTTGTTTTTATTTTTTATTTTTAATAAAATATAATGTCATAAAAGCTAAGCTAAAAAATAATACTAAAGAAATTACAAAGTACATTTAGTTGCTCATTAAATCAGTTTATTGTAATGTCTGAAAAAATCTATTTAGATAAAGGTTTTCAAATATACGTACAAAGCCTCAACATTATTTAATAAGAGAATATTTTTATCATTATGAAAGCTTAAAATATCCTCGGAACAATTTCATGCCACAGGCTTTAAGATAAAGTCCCGTCCGACTGACCAATTTACGAATATTGCCTACCTTCCATTGTGTACCAATTCACGTTCCATATACGCAGATATTGGAACTTATCCTAATTTTACAGCAAATAATGAAGGAGAGACTATGTTGTCCAGGAGATCGCAAAATTGTCAATGTAGTTGTTCGGAGCGCGCATGCCTTTTAATTAGGATCCAAAATAAATTGTAGATCTTAACAGATGGGGCTCCTTTTTGGAATCCAAGCTTCAGAACTTCTTCATATTTTTAAAGAAAGAGAATATATTTAACTTCGCTTACAAAACTGTTATACATATGCTAACGAAGAGAAATTGTATGAAACAAATCTTGATTTTATGAAAATGTTAGTCTCCGGAATTCGCTTCGTCTTTTACTCTAATTAGGTGTTTTTCCTTGGGGAGACATTTTTTTATTATGATGAAATTTTATCAATTTCTAGGCAATACACCTTTTATTATTAAAGAAATTTGAAAATTACTTTTAATTAAAACATACTGGCTCTATTTTATGATAACCTTACGGAGTAGAACGTATTAGAACTGCATGACAATTTTTTACTAAAGGAAATTCCCATCTTCAAGGTTAATTTAAATTTAATTCTCAGGGGAATCTTTTATTTTTAATTATTTTAAGCATTCTGTTTTAAATTTTACTTATTAATAATGCAATAATAATGATAATAATGTTTTCAACTAAAAATGATGATGTGATTTGTGGGATGAGGAATGTAAAGCAATTTCATATTAATAAAAATAACCATTAAATAAATGACTTTTAATAACAGAAAATCGGAAGAAAATTTGTTTGCCGATTATTTAAAGGGCTTATCTTGAACCTAATCAATTCATGTACATATATATGTACATACATACTCATGTTTTGCAGAAATTGAAGATTCAGTAAATTTTCTTTTAAAAGGCAACGTCATCCTTTATATGCTAAAGCTCACTAATGAATGAACGCATTTTCATGGTAACACTTCTGTTGCCCTATTTCGCCTTATATTTAAATCTACATATAAAGCTCTGGGTCTTCAAAACCAAACCATCCGCCAAAGGTAATTAATTACATAGATCTACACTTTTAACCCCGTAATGCTTTGCATGTGCTTAAGAATGATTCCTCGAGATAAAAAGGATTCCGAGTAGAAAACCTCTAATCGAAACCCACAAGAAACCCTCTGAAAGATAAAATCAATACAAGGTCGAAATAATCTGCCTGATAATGAGTCATTGTGTCATTCCCTGGTCATGGCTGGCTCCCTGGTTGTTCGCCAACAAGCAGCTTTAAAAGATTCCTCCCTTTGAGCAGACAGTTTTCAGTATTTTAACCTTTAAATTAAATGTAATGTGGTTCCTCTCCATACATCCCCATCCCAGGACTACTCCTGAATCCTATCTAGAATTAAGCTCGTTCGTGCTACTTCCTGGAATGAGTCCAAACGCCAACACTTCAACTTGAAAAAACGCAATAAAGAGCTTTCCAACGGTTGTGAAAGTGCCCTTGATGAACTAATTCGTCAATATTTACATATTTTCAGGTGGAGAATAGCTTTTTCTGCACCAAAAAGCTTTGAATCCTTTCAACATAATATCAGGACATCTACAGGATTTACTCGACAATCTTTTGCTGAATTCGTAAAATTCAGTATCGTGCATAAGATACAACTTTGCGCTACAATACCCCACAACGGCTTACAATTCTACTTTTAGCTTCAACTTCTTCGCATGGGGAAAATGGACTTCTCCCCATTCTGAAACTTTGTGAGGAGCAATATTTTTATTATTGTGACTGCGAGACTTAAAAAATTCTCCAAAAATCTGAAGTAAGAAAACAAATATGGTAAAGGTTACTGATTTAGTTTAGAAGATAACAAATAATGTTAGCTTATTAATTTTTTTGCAAATTGATGCCGTACTTATATACATAACATTAAGTATAATATCTAAAAATGATGATGATGATATACATAAGTTGTTCAAAAGTTCTAGAATTAGTTATTGTGTGGAAATGTCTTTTATATGTTTTTCTCTGTTTGCTACACAAATTTAATTTAAACACTTTCGAGTTTTTGACAAACTTTATAATAAATTATGATACCATTCCTAAATATTTGTTTCATGATACGGTTAAGTGCGGAAACGCAGACTTATGAGCACATACGATTGACTCAAAACACATTTTCAATTCATGTGCTCGTTCGCGTCTTAAAAACTCGTGTCTCTTGTCTCGTGTCACGCAGGAAGTTTTTGCTATGATTACCACGTTCGCACGTGATAATTCTAACTTTGAAATCGTTCACTCGTGTGCGCACATAACAATTACGAAGTATTTTTAAGACGGAGATGTCATTGAAAATTTATGAATTAATTCTTCATTGAAATTAGTTTAAGGAAAGGAATCATTTATAAATTCCTTAATACCTTATAAGATTTCAAATATATATGTCTGCTAAATTTTTGATGGAAAATACTATATTAATGGAATAGTACTTTCCATACTCCATTTTTATATTAATTCGTCCATTGCCTTATTCAGTAATGCTTCGATTTTCTATTGGGTAGATATCGTACAGTTATAACAGATAAAACTTCTTCCCGCTATCCTTAATGCTCATTAGATTTTTCGCTACCTATTTTCATTTGAAGATTTTATGGGCATTTGCACTTGTAATATATTGAACTGTATTCTAGGTATATAATTTAATTAATTTTCATATTTATCCTTACTTAATTAGGAAATTGAAGTTATCCAAGTTATCCAAGTTATCAATCCCAAGTTACCAAGACCAACACTGCAAGACCGATTTTATTCACAAGTCACTTTCATTTAAGTATCGTATAGGTAACTTATGTTGACCGGGAAGCTTATTTATGGGAAAAGAGTTATTCAAACTAGCCTAGTAGTTTCCGAGGTTATACAAGCCATAAAACAACGATTCCTGTTATAAAAAGTAGTGTAAATTAGAGCAAAAAAGTTAATTAATAAGAGTATGTGTAATATTTATAGCATATTACTATCGGGGTTCTAAGTTTTCTATTGGTAAAGGAATTATGGAAATCGGCTCAATAGTTTCCAAGAGGCATAAACAAACACTCTCTGTGTACTGCATGTATTTTCAATAAATAAAGTATAGGTTGTTTAAGAGGGTGAGCATTTTAAAAATAAAAAAAATAATTAATTTTTTCGAAATATTACTTTTATTTAAGAGTTTTATGTCTTTGTGTGTTTAAATATTATTTCGGGCATATGGCCACCTAAGCTGTGCCGTACGTGCTGTAATCTGTCAGTCCAAGTGTTCAAAACTTTTTTGGACAAATCCGGTATTATTTCTGTAATAACTCGTTTAATATTGGCTCCAGATCACCAATTGTTGCTGGTTTGTTAGCGTATACCAATGACTTAACATACCCCGACAGAAAATAACCAAGCATTAAACTTTGTTTTCAACAAATCGATGAATTCACGAGATGTATGGGCAGTAGCGCTATCCTGTTGAAACACATTTCGTGTGGATCATATTTTGAGAGAAAAATTAACTCGTTCGATAATGTGGTCCATTAACTGGCTCCATTGGCTTCAGCAGCATTTTTGAAAAATTAAAGCCGGTGATCCCGCCAGCATACCAACCAGAACAAACAATTATTTTTCTAATACTTGTTCTGGATTAGACTAACTCCTCACTCCGCTTATCAAGAAGAATATGGTAAAATTTATCAACTGTACGACGAATTCCTTGCTTGCTATATGTCGACCATAGAATTCATGTGATTTTTTATGCACTTCTCGGATTTAACACTGATTTTCGCAGTAAATTTTAATAATTTAGAAGCGTTTTTAAGGCTTATATTCTTTCCATGATAAAATGGCAAACTATAGTGAATAAAAATAGCTACCTAACTTTCACATCTGACATTTGCTTGGATTGATTCTCCTATCAAAAGTACTACCAATAAAAACAAGTACTACCAATAATAAAAAAGCACTTTTTATTTAATGGAAATGTATTTTGTCTCACTTTATATGCTGCAACCGTAACTTTTTAATGTCTTGTAGCCGTTCCTTTACTATAAATATTCAAATATTCATAAACTTGACTCGTGACTTGTATTACTATTCTAATAAAAAATGAGTTAACTAAGCCGTTCAGACAAATTATGTTGATGCTCTTAATAATTAAAATTTTTTCAGGAAAATATTAAGTTTATTCACATATTTTTATTACACCGATGTACAGAAATTCATTAATAATTTTGAACAGAAACCCAATTTGAGAATGATCTCATTCAATTTTGTACATCTTTTTTCAAAATATCAACCCAAGTAAAAACGTGCCATCAGCATAACGAGGGCACTTCCGAATAGCTCGAATTTAATAGCTATCGACAGCGTTCGGAACAGAGGTACACAAAAACCTTTTGCAGGCCTAACTCTTGCCCCAAAGCAATTTAGGTACAGTTTATTCAATAAAATGAATAGATAACAAAATAAAACGTTCTAAAACTGTCGTGCGACTATAAATTCATCATTCATCAATTTCAAAGGTTTCTTGCCTGTGTGTACTATATAAATTTGTGCCTATCAGATTTTATCAACCCATGACATTCGTAACAGACTTAAAAGGGAATGCTATCGCCCTGGGCACAACTATCAACAAGTTAATAAAAACTTGTGGCTGTCGTTGAAGGAAATTACGACTGGTCACTCAAATCACTAAAAAAATGATGGGCTCTATCTCATCCTTTGCGGGTCTCGCATGTTGCGAAGCGCTCTAGAACGATAGGTTATCTTTTCAAATGCCTGACGAGAGGCACAGATTAAATTATTTCCGGTATCACCGAAGGCAGTCAGTCATACATGACCAACACTGTGCAATACCATCGAGGATATATCTCACTATTCCAGGATATTCCAAAATGGTGTAAATTCGTTCAGTGGGGGTTTATTTAATATTCCCTTTCACGAGGACACACTCTGTTTCTGCGGAAATTTGTGAGGTTTAATAACTGGGACTCCGAAATAGCATTCCGCTGAAGGGGTGTGGAGCATCCCCGTCCCTAAGGGAACAGCCGGGGATTCAATGAACTGAAAGGACTTTCGCCCGGAAAGTCCACGTAGAATAATATCGCATGCATCTTCCTGTCCGGAACTAATGCAGCCGGTGTTCCTGTTAAGGTCAGCTTGAAAACGGCATCGAAAATCCTGCAGTTATTTACCCGAGCCCAGGACTGGCACGTCGGCTTCAGAAAAATGCAAATACGGGATATTCAAGCAAAGAATAGTCCCAGGCGTCTTCTTCAATTGGGATTTCGCCCTGGCTTTCGTTTGCTTTACCTTCGGGTGTAGGCTATACTTTCAATGCTGTAGGCTACTCTTTCCAGCGTAAAATACGTTTATTTATTCTGTTGCCGGGTGCACACAAGGGTTGACGCAAAGTATCCGTTTATGCTTTTCATGAAATCCAAATTCTTTTTAGGTCTGCGATATTTTACGAAATGTTATTGAAATGCTCCTGGATATGTTTTTTATTGCTCAGTGCGGGTAATGCGCGCCCGCATTCAATGCTGATGGATTTCGATGTTGGGGCATCGGGCTACAGAGGGGAATCCAACCTCTCGACGGCTACGGTAGGAGTAAATAAACAGGATAGACGTTAGCACACATCGCGTTTACTCGACTTGAGCCTGTAATAACTTATTGTAAAGGATCCACACAAATCCACGGAGATATATGCTAATAGAATTGAACAGCTGACGAACGACTAAGCTTAGGGTTAGAAAGGTCTAAAGTAAGGAATATTTTATTTATCTATGTACATATTTGTCCCTAAGAAAAGCGAACTCCCTTAAATATTTCATATGACATATAATCTAGCAAAATAAAAAACAAAATGTTGAAAGATTAATAGTAGAAGTATGGTCAATTTGAGCTCTCAGTAATCAGGAACACACCAAAACCCCTTCAAAAGAAGGACTCGCAAGAAAATGAATGCAGCTCTGCAATGTTTTATTTTTTTCTTATCAAAATTTCCAAAATTGTATTTATAAATATGTTTTATTAAATAAAATAAAAACGCTCTTTGTCGGTTCCATGATAAGGTATCATTTAATTTTCTGATGGAAAAAGCAAGTAACTTATATTCTACCATTAAACCCTCGTTTTTCTTTACCTACTAGCTGTATAATATGCTCCCTGTAAAATATAAGATTTCGTTGGATTTAAAATAAATATGCTGTCGAAACCAAAGAAATGCTCTGTTCAACTTCAGTTGCAAAACGTGCCAACCAATAAAATTCCTGGGGGAAACGACATAACAATTTCGCTGGTAACGCTTCATTAATTTATTTGCTTTTCTGAATCCCCAGTGAATGTGTCATAATTTCCGGAAACAGAACATCTATTCCCCCAAAATGTCTATGAGTAAATCAGAACCTTATAAAATATCAAAGCGAATCCGAAACAACAGCCGCTGCCAGTTTGCGATAAAAAAAAAAAAAAGACGAAAAGTAGCTCAAGCAAAACGACGTAAATTGACGGGTTACCAAAGAAGGATTCTTAATAATCTTTCGCTTGTCGAAGGGATCGCATTCCTTAGATACATCCAGATTTTGTATGGAACTGTCGCTTCCAACGATCGTAGGAAATGTTCAGATATTATCAAAGGTAAACAATTATTCCTTTCCTCGACTGTGACTTTCTCCTAAACCCTTCGGGAAATGAGAATGGTTTATTGATTCGGAGTGGATCCCCCAAGTAATTTTAATTTAAGATAAATGTTGCTTTTAAAAATCGATTTCCAGACATTTTCTGTATCCCCAGGTGGACGAAGATTGAAAATAATTTGCTGTTTCAGTTGACTGTCAATCCACTAGTGGACAAGCTCCCATAATTTGCTAGCTAGAGCGGAGCCCTGAGCTGGGGAGGCTAAAATATGGTTCAAAAGATTTTGTAATTATCTTCCAAGAAGGTTAAATGAGCAAGCCATAAATTAGTCGTCGGCCCCACGGGCGTGACGAGCCAATGATGACATTGTTAATACTTTACATATCTGACCTTTGTCGACTGGGAGCTGGGGTCCTGACAAGATTCATGATGTGCAACATCCTCGATAATGAACTCGAATCGACAAATTGCTTTTCTTATTTGTATTCCGTCCGGGTAGCTCATCTTGAGAGTCAATAACACTCCTCTGAAGGATGTGAATAGTCCTGGCTGTGAGGGCAGACACGCCGCTGTCTCTTGAAATGTTGCTCCCAGCAATTAAAAGCTCTGCAACAAATTGAGACTAATTGCAGACAAATTGCAAAAATCGTTGCCTAGATTAAAGGTGTCTCGCTCGTGTTGTAGAGAATAAAAGGTGTCGTATTTTATGTACATATAAGCACCTATGTACGTTCATTAAGACGTTCCTGATGATTGCAGTTCGCTTCACAGGTTCATTTTACATCTATAAATATATGTAGTCGTATATACTGCAGATATCCTCTCAAATTTAACTACTTCAGTATTAAATTGAATTGGAAATCATCTCACGGATTTTAATCAAACATTGTAAAAACAATAACTCAAGATTAAAAGTAACGAATATGCATAAATGATGTTAATGAATTATAATAACACACGTAAGATTACAATAATCCATTATAAGCACACAGCAACTAATTTGATTTAATTGCAACAATATCCGTATTCAGTTGATATGTATAATAATAATATCATCTTGTAATATTGTAATGCGAGTATAATTGTATATTTCTCCATGTTACTTTATGAACATCTAAATCACTACGAGGAAATTCCTCCATAGACTTTATTTAGAATCAATGATTAAATTAGTGTAATACAATTTGTTAATATAAATGAAAAATTTAAAATGTTTATGATGCTTCTAAAAAATACAAATAGCGAAAATCATCAATTCATATATAGGCTAATCAATTTTGTGTATATAAAAGACGACTTCGGGTTCAGGGGAAAAGAAGTGTTAGAGTCTATTTTTTATAATAGACCGATAAAGAAATTACTACAGAAAAATATTATAATTTAAGTAAGTAGTTTGATAAGGATCAAAAATATTAAAATAAAACTATCAAAAACAACATAACAATTTCAACCTAAACCTATTTCAATTGGTTTTGTTGCTGTTGTATCTAAAGAAAAATTTGGAAATCTAATCTAATTTAATCTAATCTAATCTAATAATTTCTCAAAGGGGATCAGACTTGAATACATACAGCCTTAACTATTAATTATATTAATTAGAATTATATCAAAAGGAATTTACATTCACATAAAATTCATCATTAGTCCCATGAGGAAAAGTTCATTCATTTTACTCGAATTACCATTTATTCTTTAAGGTAGAATTAATTCTTACCCTGCTTTTAATTTTCGCGCACTCGAGCGTACTATGGCGCTTTCTCTGTTTATTTATATTTTTTTCCATTATTATTATTTTTTTTTATTTGCCTGTTTGTTTCTTTGTTCGTATTTGTTCCTGGACTCAATAATTCTGTTTTTTTTTTTACTGAAGGTACTGGAAATTCCAACTTAATATTATTATTATTCATATGTTCCAACAAAGCGAAGCCAAGAAAGCAGTCAATAATTGTAAATTTCGATTTCGGAATTGCGTTGGAAATTTGTAATAAGGGGTTTCTGGAGACACTGATTGCAACTGCACTCTCGAAATTTAAAAATTAAAAATGGCGGATCAAATACGGCGACTAAAATTGTGCGAAATTCAATGAATTGAAGTAGAAATTAATACTACTGGTGTTTTGATGTCAATCATTTTGAAGATACTATCAACATTTGGAAGTTAAATATAGTGGATTCAATATGGCGACTACAATTTTTCGAATTCAACGAATTTGCGTGGAATGGTACTTTAAGATCACTTATTTCGAATTTAATTTCGTTTAGAAATATAAAATGATGACGGTCAGTCTAATATGGCCAACCAATTTCTCGATTTTTAATTGAAAAGATACATACATTGTTTTGTATTGTAAAGCTATTGAATTTATGAAAATTATTAGTTATTTTAATTAATTAGAATATTATGCAGAGAAATAGATATAAAATAATTTTATGTTTTTGATATTTTTTATTCAAATATAAATAAATTAAATAACTAAAAATTAATTTCGCTTCTTAATCAATTTTTCCCCATTCCTCATTGATTTTTGATTTACGTTCGGAAATAGTACATTATTTCATAATCCCGTAAGGATTTGTATAAATCCGGACTACCAGCCGTCCATAACAAAATTTCAATATCTTTGACCCTAAACCAATTTCTAATCTGTCGATACGTGGATTAGCGCATTGTTTTGTTGAAATATCTAATTTTCATCATTTTAACGATCACCAAATTCGATATGGACGTCCCCCAACAGTTCGGTGTACTTTTCCGAATTCATCCTATGAGAAAAGGAAACATACAAATATCGATCCATAAAAGTAAGAAGCAGTCTAAACCATTACTGATCCACCTCCAAAATTACGACTTATCATCGTCTCCGTTTATCTTCTTAAATCGTGGCAGTAAAACTAGCACCCGTCTAGATCGTCCAAATTGAATTTGTCTCCATCGCTAAAGATGACTTTTTTTACTCTCCAGTCCAAAACATGCGGTTTTCTGTTAATTGTAGCCTCTGATTTTTATGAAATTATGCCACCGCCAGTTTTTGCATCCTTTTTCTTCATCCGTCGAACACATCGTGCTGTTATAGGCAAACTCAGGTCGAGCTGAATTTTTGATATACGAGTAAACGCACTTGCAGCCATTGCTTTTGAAATTATTTGACTTTTATCTCCCGCTGTTAATTTCGGACGAGCTTTTAGATGCTTATTTTTATTACATTTAATGGATTTTCCAATTTCCAGAAATGTAAAGATTTTTCCTCTTCATTAGATAAAGTAACCCCTCTGGGTATTATTAAAACTTTAAAACTCGTTGATAGGATTCTTTGTGCTTATACCTGAATATTAATTTTTAGAATACACTAATTTTATAACTAATTCCGCTTATTAACTTTACAACCAAATTGAAAGTGAGTTTTTTCTAGCCCTCAAGGGGTATTTATAAAGCAGTACCTGGCCGTTTTGCGATGGCAATAAAACAATTGAATAACCAAGAGGACTTCTTAAAAAAATAATTCGAAGAAACTACTGTCCCATTACATCTAAAAAAGAATACTAAGAGATTTTATAGGTATTTCTTTCACTGTAGGAAATACGAAAAACAAACAAAACTAAATATCCTTATATAATACATACACCATATCTTTAACAATCAACAACAAAAATGCATAATGCAAAAGCATAAGAGGCAAAAACTTGGACCATGACCAACATCATGAGTTTTAGACTATATCTCATCTACAAATATGTAAATATAGTATATATATAATTACATTAATTGCTAAATAATGTATCAGTATATACAAATTGAATTATTAATCATAGAAGAAATTCAATTTGATACGAACTTTATAACGCTTTGTGAAGTATTTTAAAGGAATCATTTACTAACAACTTTATTTTCTCTTTTAAATCCGGAATACAGTTGAATAGGTTTCGCATTTCATAAACTTCTCTTAGCAAAATTCTACACAGTTTTTCTATAGTGTTTAAATTTGCCAGCAAGATATCCTTTTCTAGTTCTGAAAACATGAATGACTGCATCATCGTGTTAAAAACTCAATTCGATTTCCATGTAATCCTCAACGAATGGAATTGAAACCTTATTTGACAAATACTTGTAGTCCTCTGACTTCATTCTTTTGGAAAACATATTGAAGATTTTACAAATTGCTAAACGCTGTCCAAATAATAACATTTCCCTCACCAATTTTTCAATTTTACTTGGACGAATATGCTGGTGTAAATCTTACCAATAACAACTAAAATCATTAAAACCATCTAAAATTAATAAGAAATGATAATTTCTTAAATATTCGCCTTTTCTTCCACTGTTACAAATATCAATCCTAAAAATTTCAAAAGTTTGTTGAATTCTGTTGATATAATTTCTAATAAAATAAATATTTCTTCCTTAATGAAAACTATTATTAGTACATTTGTAAGTATAATGCTATTTTTAATTAAAATTTCAAAATTGATCAAGAATTAGCTATGCGAATAAATCGATTTTAAGCATATATGATCAAGGAATTAAATCCTTTAACTCATAAAAAAGCAAGAAAGTCACAATGCATATTCAACTGAAATCGGGCGCACAAATCCAAAGTATACCCTCACTATCTCTGATTTATTTAAGAGTTTTTCCAATAACAGGAAGATAAAGTTTCCAAAGTTTTTAGGATGGTAGACAAATTATTTTTGGATGCGATGAATATTTTCAGTTTAAGAAAATAGGAGCTTTTATGCAAAATGTTTGTGTTCCGAATCTAAAATGGTAAAGCTTAAACTGTGTGTAATATACATCCCAAATATTTGTGATATTTACTTGAAATTTTGAAAGTATTTTAGATATTCAACTTTAATTATGTATTTTTTGGTAATTTCTATGCCGCGTACACCAAAAGCGGCTCTCAAATTAAAGCTATGCATTTTTACTTGTATAAGTCTCTCAGCACGAAATATAGTTAACACATTCCCTGTCACGTGTACCGAAAACGGTACACAAATGAAAGCTCTCTCTCACCAAATGCAGTTTTACATGTAAGTCCCTCACGAAATCTTTGTTGAAAATTCTGGAACGTGTTAATAGAAGTATCGTACATTCTTATTTGAAATTGAAGAGATACTTTTATGAATTTGTTTAGAAAAATCTATGATAATTATGTATATATCAGTTTTCTACATTGTTGTATATATTATACGAGTACATATATTGAAGAACATAAAAACATATTTTAAACACGTTTGGTTCTTTCTGGCGACTGTAGAGGATACATTCCAAAAGTCACTTTTTTAAATGGTATGAGTCTTTTTAAGCTTCTTAAAAAAATATCAAGTCAAAGTTGAAAATGGAAATTTTAGAGATTTTTCTAGGGGATATACCTATAAAAATATTTTAAAAAATCTTGTTCATCATTTTATCCAAAATTTTCCCGAAAATTTTGAAAAACTGAAATTTTTTTGGGTTGATTTACCCCTGTATAAAGGGTAGATTTGTCTATGCATACATTTTTAGAGGTATATGCCCTAATTTGTATAAAGAATCGAATGCATTTTAGTGTTTTGAAATCTGATGATTAGAGTCTGAGAGTTCTGTCCTACGTGTTCCGAAAACGTAGTTTCGACAAAAACGGGGTTAAAGTTTTTATTCCATAACGTATACACATTTCGTTACTATTCGTATTTTGAGTACTTCCACCAAGACTTCTACTTAATAAATGATGGCTGCTAAGCGATGTAAATACAGGTAAAACTTGGATCGAGTGCTAGTTTATGTTTGTATGGCTTATTTTCTTTTTGACTCTTCAAAAAAGTGTACCACTCTTTATTGCAATGTTCCTCTCGAGACCCTTGATTTGTAGGTTAGGTATCAATTCAGAAATATATATTATTTTTTTAATGTCGATTGTTTGAAAATGGTTTTAGGAGAGTATTTCTTTTGATGCTTTAGAGCATATTTATGCAAAAAAATAAATTTTTTTGAAATTTCAAATGAGAAAGTCTCAACTTACTATAATTATTATTAATTAAAATATAAAAAAAAATTGTTCTGATGAACGATACACATAATTCCTTTTATTAACTATAGGCAAAAAAATGCTTACGGAATTTCTGAGAAGGGGAAGTAACACCATCATTATATAATAATAATTACACCATAAACTGAAAGTTATAAGCGACCTAAGATTTCCCGATGTCACTCTTTATTAGCGTAATAAATTTTCCTAAATTGAAAGGGTGCGTGGCTTCCATCCTTTGGGCTGTAGTTACTGATGGTAGGCAATAAACCTAACAAGTTGGCATACATAAATAAAGTTATATTCGAGGAAGCACCCTTTTCAAGAAAATGAGTTATTCTTAGAAAAACGTAATTCCTTCATCAAAATGTGTTCATTGTTTTATTTTCATTTAACCCAAAAACTCCCAGGAAGATGCTCTGTTTTTCCTAAGATTTAATTTAACAACAACGATTCTGTGGGGTAAGATAGGGTACCCTTAAAATTTCTTAAACCAAAAGAATTATGAGTTCGATAATAAATAAATAAATAAAATAAAATAAAAAATAATATATTTATCTTACCTATCAGTGTTGTGAATGCCATCGTAGACTCATAAGAAAAAACATTTTATGCTCTAATCTAATTTGATTCAGAGTCAAATTTAGAGACTTGTAATTTGTAACGTGAGACATTGAAATAAGGATTAATCTATATATATAACTTATATATATAAAGCAATTGTTGTTTGTCTGAATTGTATAGAACTTGAAACTACTGCGCCGATTGAGCTGGAATTTTGCCAGTACATATATTTCGAGTACGAAATGGTTTATGGTTAATAAAAGGATTGAAGAATTTTCTATAGAAGACACGTCAAATACAATCAATATTTTTGCTATTCACTGTAACTAAGTACACAATTAGTGCATTTTATTAAGTGAATATTGGCACATGACATGCCACATGATATAACTAATGACATGACATAGCACATGATATGAAATTTTTTAACAATTTGAAAAGAAAGCGTTCCAATTCTAGGTACTAAAATTGAATAGTTTCGTTATATGAACTTTCGCCTAGAATCATTCGAAGATGGGGTAGGTAAATAAAGACGAGATCCTACATACTCCATCTTGTACCTTCTAGTGATTCTGTATGAAAACTTAATTACTATTATTCTAGTGTTTTATATATCTTTCGATTTTAGAATGATGAGAAATTGTGTTTACAAAATTATAATACTAAACCACACTTTGCCCTTGAGTGGGGCAGGATGAGTTAATGTGTAAATTTTAATATTTTAGTTATATCTTCTCAAACTACTTAAAATATGTTTTTATGGTAGCAATTAAAAGACTGATAATCAAAAGTTTGATCCTATATACCATACAACGAAGTTCTATTAACCATGAAAACTTAAGTAACCGACTGCTTCCTTCTTCAAAGCGACCTGAACAATTTCTCTACTTGGTGTTCTATAAAGTTTCTCGACCTCAATGTTTCCAAATGCCAATCGATCACCTTCTCCCGTAAACGTTCCTCCATTTCTCCCAGATCCTATCTGCTTTCAGAAGAATCCATACCTTCGGTCAACTCCCTTCGCGATCTTGGCGTTATCTGTGATAGTGAGCTTAACTTCCGATCCCATTTCGATCACATTATCAGTAGTGCCAATTCTGCCCTAGGCTTCGTCAAACGTTGGTCAAAGGAATTGTCCGACCCTTATGTACCTAAATCTCTCTACATCTTCTTCGTTAGGACCATTCTTGAGTACGCTAGTCAGCTCTGGTCACCTTCCCAATCTACAATCATCAACAGAATTGAATCAGTTCAACGCAGATTCATTCGTTTCGCGTTGCGTTACCTTCCCTGGACAGACCAGCTCAAGCTCCCTCCATACGAAAGTCGTCTTCAACTTATCAACCTTCAGCCCCTTTCCTTAGGTCGTGATGACCATCGTCTCTGGTTCTATTGACTGTCCCGAGTTCCTACACAGCATATCCCTTAAAACTAACACTCGGAATGTTAGATCTTTCCCCACATTTCGCCTCGAAAATCATCGCACTAATTATGGTTACTCTGAACCCTTCACTAGAATGCTGCGCAAGGCCAACAGCTCTACTGTTTTCGACTTCTATATTGACAAAACATCCCTCAAGCAAGCTCTTTATTCGCCGAACCCACCCCCAAACTAACCCTTCCTGCATCCCCCCTAATATTTGTCTGTTTTTGTTGCTTAGTTTAGTTTAGTTTAGTTTTAGTTTTTAATCACATACTGTAGCTTGCATTAAGCGAACTGAATAAATAAATAAATAAACCCGTCTTGGTCCATCTTCCCCTATAGCGGAAAGTATAGTAGAAATATGGTTTATATTATTACAGCACTGAATGCCATAGATTTGTTGTAGAAGCCTTATTTTTGGAAAAGTATATATTTTGTAATTTTCGGCCCCGTTTCCTATAAATTTACCACCAATCAATATTTCGCCTATATTCGTAGTGGAAACGTATGTAAACTTAGGTCTTGGTCACTATTATTTTGTTTTCCATAAAGCCAACAGTCTTCCGAATGGCGTTGACGAAAACTAGCCGAGAATCAAAAAATCTAAATTCACTGTAGGCTATACCTCAATCAGTTTATAAAAAATATAGAGGATTGCGCCAAGCGCTAGCATAGTTGTGTTACATTAGATGAAGTATATTTTAATTCGACGAAATAAATTTTGATTAGTAAATTCTTTTTGTGCGTTTGTTTTTTAACAATTACAGGTATCATTATATATAGTCGAATAAAAGGTAATCAAGGATTAACAATGACTGTTAAAGAAAAAAACATCAGGCTAACACCCTTGACTGGCCCCGAATAAGGGACGAACATACATTTTTATGGCCATATTAAGGTCCTGCTTATGCATAACATCGCATCGCCAATACTGTACATACCCCAGTCCTTTCCAACCACCCCTTGCAATCGTTCGGACAAATGTAGCCCAAAATAAAACTAAGCCAGGCTCCACTCGACAACAGTTTAAACAAAAAAAAAAAAAAAATGCTGCACACATCTCGTGAACTAGTTGACCCAAAAGAACACTCGCCGCTCTGCATGCATGTCCTTGTCCCGCGCGACTGAAATGTGTTAAGGTTCATCCTTCACTCGCAAGGTAATAAACTTAAGACGGCTAATGGGTAGAATAAGGAGAGGGTTGGGGGTAGAGGGGGGATAAACAGGTCAGAGCGCCCCCCCGCCAAGCAAGCAGCCCCATAGTTTCCGGAAAGCTCCACTACGCAAGGCGGCTTTTCGCCCTGCGATTGCCTACATTCCGAGAATTAATCGAAAGTTCAAAAATCCTAACCTTGGTTGGGCATATTGTTAATTGCATTTAAGTATGGGTGAGAATATTGGTGGATAATATGTAAGTACCTCCACCACAACTTGCGTTCCTGCCACCTTAAGCGAAGGAAACTCCCCTACCATGGTGTGGAGTCCTTCGAGTCCTGGATGTTGGCTGCTAAACTTTTATCATGAATCAAATGCTAGTTTTTAGTAGATGGAGCCAAAAATTACTTTTCAACTGGGAATTTTAGAAGAACAAAACAAGGGACACCTTTTTAAAAACACTACGAACACTTCAAATTCAAAATATTTTACCGTAAGGTCTATTTTTCAGGATTATATTTGTGCGCTTTTAAAGTGACGTGTTTTAAATTTCATCCGAAAATTCATTTTCTGAAAATTAATTCCAAATGTTCATCTTTGCAGTTACACTAGCAAAACATTTTTTTATTAATTACACAAATTCTGGAAATTCTTTAAATCACACTTAAGTATGGACCTCAATATCGTAAACAACATAAAAAATTACTAAAATAGCAAAAATTGATCCAAAGAGAGTGACGTTTGTAAAAATCCTTCGTCCTGGCGGTAAAAGTGATTTCGAACTACATTGCAAACGACGCAAACCATTATTAAATCTCGATGATTAAACAAATTTAAAATTAAGTATATAACTTTTCAGGAAATTAAAATGAATTTTGTTTGAATACAAGTTCATTTTAGGGCTTTATATGAACTTCTTCCAATATTTCGAATGAACTTATTCTTTTTGGATTTCTGCAATTTTCTTTGCCTGGTTATAGGTTAATTTTAACTGGTTTTACCAAATTTCACTTCAAAATCAAACTTAAAAAGAAAGTAAAGTATTTTTTAATGCTATTTTTTATTATATAAACCGACCTTTAGATAAGTTGGACGGTTTAATCTACATAAATTAATATGTAGTCTAGGAAAATAGTTGTTTCAAGAGAGATTTTAATAAATATTGCAGACATTTTTGGCTATAAAATTAACATACAAATAAATTGGGCAATAACCTCTGTATTTTTCGTTGCGTAGTAGATCGCTTGCTACATTTACAACAGAGTCCGGAATATTCCGGTCGCAATTTAAAAGAAAAAGGTGCAAGTAGTTTTTCCTCTAGGGTCTGAACGGGGATATCCCAATTGATTCTACAAAGTTTGGGTTGGCTTGCATTGCAATCCGAGCTTTCATAAATTGGAGATCTTAACCAAAGATCATGAATTACTAGATGTGACACTCGTGACGTAGTCCCTTATCTTTTTTCGATCTTGGTTCCCTTAGCCCACCGACCTTGCAGATTTTTCTGAAAGTGGATAGTAATAAAGGGCTCACTCGTCAGAGAAAGACAAAAATTTAGGGGGAGGCGGAACGAAAATTAAAATCACGTTTCACCACCCAAAGCAGCGCACACGTTCGCTTTTAAAAATGTACAGTGAAAAAATGTAAGCAGCCCGTATCCGTATACATGCTCTGAGTGTGCTACCTGCCTGTTCCCCATTCTCAATTCAGGATTTCCCTATGCTGGAATATTGCCTGGGGACGGCACTAACACGAGGCAGAGGCACACAGCGAGCCTAACAGATTGGCCCGCCTTTAAAAATGCGTGATGAAAAAACGCTGCATTTTATTGCCTACACTATAAGTGCTGTTCTACGGTTCTAGGTTCAAGTAGGTGCCAAAAAGAAGGCACACTTGGGCCAAGGTAGGCCCATTGTGATACCACGTGGGACGAAGTCCTAATTACTATCCTTCGAACCATTTAGACTCTTTAATGAACTGCTCCAAGCTTCTGATCCTGACGGACCTCAGTTCCGACAGGTCATTAAAGAAAGTGGAGCCCAGGCTCCGATTCCTCCGGACCGCTAGTGCTGGGCATTGACACAGGAAGTGAAGGATGTCCTCTTCCTCTTCCTCATTGAGGCAACTTCTGCAGAAGTCATGCGTGGTCACCCCCATCTTAGTGGCATGTTTGCCGATGAGACAGTGGCCCGTAATGACCGCTACTACGTTGCTGATAGCGGTTCTCTTGAGCGAGACCAAGTTTCTGGACCTGTTGCGGTCGTAGATGGGCCAGATAAATCTGGTCGTTACGCAGGTGGGCTCTTTTCTCCACCTGCGATTTGCAGTTTCCAAGAAGGACTCTTATATGGTCCGCTTGCTTGATGCAAGCGGAGCACCCGGCTTAAGAGTTATATCCTCAGCGGGCAAGCTTGCGCCAAGCCTCGCGAGCTCATCCGCCCTGTAGTAGTGCTGTAGATGAGAATTTATGGCTGCCTATTCTTATCTCTTTCGTTCTGATTGCAATTTAGATAAGACATAGGAAGCAGTAGTTCTTTGCTACTTTCTCTAATAGAAAAATTTTCCCCAGGCAGTTTTAGATCTTGCATATGGGTTAGAGCTTTAAGCTTGTATAGAGAGTATCCCATCTAGTATTTCATGATCTTTGACCTTAACTAACAAACTGCTCATTGGTGTAAGAAAATCCCAAAGGAAAAGCCAACATCCGAAATGAAAATTTAATAGAAAAACTAGAAAAGTCCAAAGTTCAATACAAAAATCTCCATTTCATATGAATTCTCCTAAGAATTTCACAATAAGTGACATTCCAGCGATCCACATGTTCCAAAGTGCAGAACTATTCTAGCGTCATCGGATTCGACTACCATTGAAATTGCTGTTGAGATAATTTGAAGTGTATTTTTCGCTTGTTTAAGGATGTTTATTTTGATTGATTAAAATTATACGATGTTTCTCAAAGGATTTATAAGGTGTTTCCTGAATTCACATCGTCCATGAGACAGAAAATGTTCTATTGGCATTTTATAGGGGGTCTCCCAACAAACGTCGATTAGGGGATCATGTAGAATCAATCGTATACCCTCGTTTAGAGCTTTTCAGTAAAATAACGAAAGTTGTAAATATCTGGGACTAGTATCCAAATTCGTAATGTGGGACTAGTTTTATTGGCGTTAAATAACGGGGTTTAGTTGAAGTTATTAGACATATTTCGCATTTTTGTACGTTTGTACGAAAATTCCATTAATTGGTAAAAAACTGGAATTCGCAAATATCCCCGGGGCTAGTATTTTGGCGTTATAACAGTTGCTGCAATTAGAGAACAGTAAAAATTCCAATAAATTCACTTTTTCGTTTATTGGTTTTTTTCCAATAAGCGGAGACACAAACTAAGGTGGCAGTTTCTAGCGAATACACTCGAAACTTAAAATTTCCCTTGTATCTATCTCATGCACAAAAGAAACTGAAATAGGAATTGCGGTGCTAGCGTCACCTGCGAGGTGACTGCGGCAACGGAAGCTTTTGACACTTGCTGTTGTCTGCCAACAAATAAAACTAAAACTCCCTCGCCGTCAGATCTCTTGTCATAATCGGACAGAAAGTGCATTTCGAGACAGTCTGTGCTGTCAACAAATTTGTCGGTGGTGTTTTTTGGCGAAAAACGGTAAAAACAATCGTGTAGGCGGTGCGGTTTAGCTAAACATCTGTGACAGCGTCCCGATTGTCGAGTTTCTGTGAGAAAAGTCTGCGAGAAGGGTGTTTTCCTGTCAATTACACGAAAGGAGTTTTTCCAATTGGATCGGTCGGGTGTTTAGCTTTTCCACCAGCCAGTGTGTGCCGTGATAGCTTCCAAAGTGTGCGTGATCTCGTGTGTACATGCACGCCGCCACTGAGAGGAATCGCCGTCTCATCTCAGCCCTTCGCTCGAGGTGGTGAAGTGGGTGGTGATTTGTTGTTGATTCTATCCCTTGTCATGAGATTTGCGTGAAGTGATTCTGCCCTACCTTTGGAGTTTTTTTGTTTTTTTTTTGTATTCCTCGAATGATTCAGGTGGAAATCTATTGACCGGAGTGCGGCGCTGGGGTGCACGGGTGAGTGGCTCGGTATCGGTCCCACCCAAAGGGCCCCTTTTGGTGTGCAGGGAAAATTCGCGGAGTATCTCTTAGCAGGACCGTCGCTCTGTTTTGGCAACCAACACAGGTACAGGTGCGGGAGATGTTCCTGGAGCATCTCTCCTCTCGAGAAAGGGCTCTCTCAGCCAACCCCTCCTTAGAGAGGGTAAAAATTGGTGTGGCATGTCACAGCTTCCTCCGTCCGCCGTGTTTCGCTTTTTGTTTATTTTTTTTCGAATACACTGTTGGATACGTTCAGGAAAAATTTATTTGGATCCAATTCCCTTCTACTACTGTGTAAAAAGCCGGCTCAGCAGCAACTTTTCAATAATCAATTTAAGTCACAGTCGTGGAATTTATTTAGTGTCCGGCTATTCAATAAAAGTAAACGACTGGTACACTGGAGTTGGACATGTTGTCCTTGTACGACGACCTTTACCTAAATTTATTTCTTTGAGAATATAAGGAAATGCTTCCTTCAAAATTTACATTTTCTAAAAAACCTGGAATATAAGTAAAATTTAGATAATTTAGCATCGTTACTCACTACATAATTAACTCTTATTTATTATTTGGCATTGTCAGCAGATCCGCTGTAACAACCAGCTGTCGATGTGCTGACGATGAAATTTATTTCAAATATAACGTTTTCTTGTGCTATATAAAATATTACTTGAAACATGAATGACGTAAAGAAATAATGTTTCGATGAATGATAATTTACTTCGGAAATTAATTATTTTCTTATATCGCTGATACACAGCGACAAACTTCATTCCTTTTGACAATTGAAACCGAGAGGTTTTAATACAATTGTGCATTTTTAAGGAAAATGTTGCAACGTATTAAATGTTTTGTTACTAAAAAGAGGAGGGCCTCTGATAGTTCAGTTGTTAGCGCGCTGTCCTACCGTCCCAGAGGCTGTGGGTTCGAATCCCACGAATAATCATGGTCTCCTGCGCTACGTGGTAACACAATGGGCCAAAAATTGGCCTAAGTGTGCCTTTCTAGGCAGCCACAGCAACCTAACCTAACCTACTAAAAAGAGGAGAATTATTTTATATGGTGTAATAATCTTATCAATTGAGATGCAAAGCTGAGACAAATGAAGCTTGACGCTGGATTTCCATTTGAGAATTAAATTTTCGGAACTTTATCGTGTAGCGTTTGAATGAAGGTGCAGACGAAAATTCAAACTTAAGGGTCAAATCGAATGTGGGGCTGGTGTTTTGACTGTAACTGTCAAAAGTTAAAAGCATGTTAAACCATTATTTCAACCACAATGTGGCGCTGGCTGTGTCGTTTAGATTTTAAAACTTTTAATTTTGGTGTTGGTGGCGAGCCTCTGACAGTTCCGATTGCTTGGCTACGAGAATCAGCGTTAGACCCAGAACCAGTGATAGACACAGAGCCCAGCATCAGCGCAACATCCTATTGAAGCTTTTGAAGAAATGGATTATTCACCTTGTACAAAATGCCTATACCAAAATGATACACTTTTCGATCCCTCATACTGACACTATTAACGAGCACAGCAGTTAGCTGTGAGTTTGAGTTATTGTCAAATACTCGTTTAAAGCTTTTTTTAATTGCAATTATATAAACGCATAAAGTAATTACACCGAAAATTATTCAGTAATCGTTTTGTATAAAATTACTCAACTTTGAGATACATTTGATTTTCTCGAAATTTCTTAAATTTTCGGCAGGAATTTTATTATAAGATAAAAGAATGAAGTTTTCGGAACTTCCCTGATGAGGATGAGAATGTTGTAAATGTTCATTCAACTTTATTCTGGGTGATAGACGACAATGGTAATAATCATTTTTCGTCAACGCTCATTCGATTGTGTTGGTTTGTGTAGGGTATAAATCCGCAGTGACATACTACAAAAACAATGATAAATCCTGCAGAATCTTCGTTCGGATATTGAAGGTATAGCGGTGGTTGTATTCAATTTTAATGCGTCAAATTTCACTTATGGTGAAATTGTCAAAGATTCTTTGTTCCCGCCATCTAAGTTTTTGGCATTTGCCTTGAGGATCATGATATGAATTTCTTCGAATTTTCCGCAGCATTCGTAGAAAGATTTTCACTCCCACCATATTTTGGGACGTCATTTCATCTAAACTTCACCATGGGATGACCTTCCATCTAAACTTGAATTAGTTTTTTTCAGTAAAAAAGATGAATGACATGACATGAGTCATGTGATTTTCGTTTCACCCACATAAGAAATGAACAAAATGAAATTCCATGTGCGCGTGCAAGTAAGAAACTCAAATTGGAACTCTTTGCATTGCATAAGTTGCGTCATTTGTTGTCAATACACTAAATCCGTAGTCACCGCTTTTGCGGTTAATATCGATTTTGGTTTTCACGTCATAACCATAAACCCATGATTCGTCACCAGTTATGACCCTCTGGAGCAAATTTGGATCGTCGCGGACAGAGTTCAACAGCTCTTTAGCAATGTTAATGCGATGCTGTTTTTGATCGAAATTGAGCAATTTTGGCATGAATTTCGCGGCGATCCGTCTTATGACCAAATCATTGGTAAGAATTGTATTGCATGAGCCAATCGACATGTTTAGGTCCTCAGTAATTTCTCTAACGGAGATTCGACGATTGGCCAATACTATTTTCTTCACTTCTTCAACGTTCTCCTCTTTTGTTGACGTGCTCGGTCGTCCGGCACGCTCTTCGTCGTTCACATCTTCTCGGACCTCTGAGAACATTTTATACCACCGATAAAAGTTGCTTTGGTCCAAGGTAGCTTCACCATATGCCCCAGTAAACATTCGAAATGCATGTGTTTCAGACAAAATGTGAAACAGATTCTTTGATTCATTTTTTGGAATAGGCAAAAATCAAAGGCGAGCCAAAACACGTCCAAACAAAATAGTTGTCAAAAATTTACTGAACATTCAAAATAGCCGAGCTTATAAGTGAGGGACATGAGCACCAATATAACGCTACAAAAAAATCAAAAATCGAATATATGTAGACCGCGGAAATTCAAAATTCGCGATACTTTTTGAATAGACCTCGTATATGAACTTAAGATTCATCCGTAACTACATTTGAACGTAATCAGATGAAATTCGGACAACTTAATTCGTAGTGTAGGAATAGAAATCCTGGAAAGTTCAGCTCATTTTCAGTGTCAAACTGTCATTTAGAGCTATTATTAAATCTGAATATGAATCTGAATTGCTATTGAAGCCTAAAAACTGAAGAGAAATGTTAAAATATGAAGAAAAGGGGAGGAATAGCAAATCTTCAATATCTGAAAAATATCCATTAATGACTAAAGGAGAATTAAGAGATACGGTTTAACCTATGATAGTCCACAAAATTCTGCTTCGTATCTGACCCATCAAAATATTTGTGATGAAATATATTTTAATTATTCCATATAAAATATTCCTCTTTTTAATTGAGAAATGTTTCACAAATTTTCCTCTTTTCCTTAAAAGGACACAATTTTTTAATAAATCCTCTAATCCCGTCATTCGCATTTTTAAAGTCAGCAAACGAAATTCTCCATGTATCATGGGTAGAAATGAATGAAGGTCCAAGTGAATGAAAATTCATCGGATTATCATCCACACTCTGTCGTGTGTTGAGGGTATTAAGCATTTTCACTTTTTTTGCTGTTTTATGCATATGTGCATAAACTCAATAATAACCTTTTTACAAATTTTAATTAATTTTGTTAAGGTATACCAGTTGAAAAATACAAAACGAATAAAACTTCTTGATTACTTTCCAAAGCTTAAAACTTTCAGAACTCCATAAAGCATTTATTTTTGTATACTTGTATACTTGATACTCTACGCTAAAATTTAAATTGTTTTATTATCATAAAAAATTGTTATTTTATCCGGCACAAGTAAGTTTTGTCTCAATTTTGGTATTTTAATATTCTTAAGGATCCCGCTCTCCTCAAGTTCCTAGACAAGTTCAAGAGCTTCACCTGAGCTTCTATATTGCGTCAACCCCGAAAAAAATTAACAATCTAAAAAACAAAAAACAAAAAAATCAAGTTCTCTTCACAAAGTTTCGCCCAAACTGCAAATTGAAAAGTTCAAAAGGAATCACAAAAAACAGGAACTTTGATGCATCACCCGCCAAAAACATTGTGCGCCCTCATTTAAGAAAACTTTCTCAGAGAAGTGGCTGAAAACCGAACAATCGGAAATGTGGAATTGGTGAGGCGATTGAAAAAAAAGAACGCGGTTCGTATGTGCCGAAACGAAACTAATTGCCGATAGAAAATTGTTTTGAAAAAATACATCCTTGTGAGATAAACTGTTAAGGATCTGGGAAATTGGTAAAGGACATCGAAAAGCAGTTGTACCGTAAAATTAATTAAAGCCTGGACTTTGAGAAGGTCATCAGTGAATTTCTGATCGAAATTTGATCCTAAATCAAAAGTGTTTCTCGAAGGTCAATTTAAGTTTTAACACTAAAGAGTCTGGGCAAGAAAGGGCTTCTAGATTTATATAAACTTATACATAGTAAAACTCTTGCCAATTAAGTCCCTAGCAAAATTCAACAAGTCGCAAAGTTTTAACAATGTTTTGTATATTGCTTCGCCTTCATTAATTATAAAAATTAATTGTACTCTTTCGAATTGTATTTTTTGTTGAGAATGTAAGAGACTTGAAATTTCTATAAAATCTAAATAAATCTAATAAAATAAAATAAATAAGGCTCTAATAATTTTCGGGTAGAAGCTGTGTTGGGTCAAGTTTATTCCATACAGAATCAGAGATAGCGATAGAAGTAGAAGCATGTTATTATAAAAGTAGCAGTTTCCACAATATAGAGATATTTATAGAGTTTTTTATAAAATAGAAAAATACCCGTTAAATACGAGCGTGGATTAAGATTTTTAAATACTATAATAGTCACGAATTTCTTTTTATTTATTATTACTATAATATTTCAATACCATGACACTTATAAAAGAAATTTTTAATATTTCGTACAACAAATATGAGGGGACATACTTTTTCCTGCTTACATTTTATATCTTTTAACTTTTTAAAATGAGATATGAAAAACTAAAGTGGCGCTGTTTTGAAGTGGATATAGTGGATATAGCTTGATTAGGTATCAAATTACATGTATGATGGAAAAACGTATCAGAAAAACGATAAATTTGATACAATTTACCACTACTTTAATGCAAACAGATATTGGCAAGCATTAATTGTATTGTGAGTATTTCTATAGGATCCCCAAAATCAGAAATTTGAATATTATTAAGTCTATATTATATAATAATATTGATAATTATAATATTTTTTTGTTTCATTTTTGCCTTTAATGAGGTTTTGTTCAGGAGGGTTAGTTAAAAGAATTAAAATGTAATGTATTTCAAAATTTTCCTAAAGATATGGTACGTTAGAAACATCTGAAGTACCAAACATGGGGATAATATGAAATTGAAATGATGTTCTGTGACTTGGCGGATCGACAAGGGTGGATTAGTAAGTACCCATGTACCCGTGTTAGAAATGAAGACGGAGGTTTTTCAAAGATACGATTTGTTAAAATTCTTCAAAATAAGTGTTTGTCTCGACGAAAATCTTCTCTTTTAAGTTGCATTTTTTCGCCGAGACACGTTCTTATTTGGGGAAACAGAAAAAAGTCACTGGGAACCTGATTGGCCGAGTAGGGTAAATGCAGCAGGAATTCAAAGCGATATTTATGCAATTTAACTGCGACGATTCGGGTTGACTGAGATAGTGCGCTATCGTGGTGGAATAGCATTTTTTTCTTTCAATTTCTCATCAAATTGGTCACAAGTTCATTGTAGTACTACCTTATGCCTCGTGTTGTGTTTCCATTCTTAAAAATTCCTATTATTACTTTCGAATACTAATGCTCTTTTCGGCTGACAAGACCGTATTGCCTTCTTTGCAGCAGATTTGCCTGGAAAAATCTATTGTTTTGGTTGTCATTTGGCCTGTGTCGTTTAGGGATGCATTTAGGTGTCACCAATAAGAGATTCACACACTGCCGTAGTAATCGCGGCACCCATTGACAATAATACAAACTCACAGCTGACTGCTCAAAGCCGTTAATAGTGTGAGGGGATGAAAAGTACACAACGGACGTAGATTGTTAGTAGCAAAAAAAAAAAAAAATTAAAATTATTTCATACTGAAGTCGTTGTTTTCTAAATGTTTATATTTATTTTTATACTACACTGAGACCAGAAGAATTAAACTTAAGACCATACTGGTCTTAGTGTTACAATAATTTTACTGCTGCTGTGATATTTGATTGGAGTTATAACAAATTACTCATCAGACTATGATTTATTATTTATGTAGTCTTAATCAACCAATTAGCAGTTAGTTAGAGTAACGTAATGCTGAACCCCAGTTTTGTATATGACTTACCAAAATTAGATGCATGAATTTCCCATAAGATTGCGCCAAAAAGGGAGGTGTTTATTGTGTCCGTCGTCCATGAGAGCTGCCCACGAGAGGCACACTCATTAATAAGTCGGTCGAATTACGTAAGTTATTAAATTACCGAGGGTCTCATTACCTGCTGTGATATTATGCAAATAAGTATTTTCTCGTCGTGTCCATTTATTTGCGCGGCAACTGTAAGGGCGGCAGTCAGCCACCTTCCCAGTAACCCGGGGGAGTCCTCAACTACATTCATCAGAAAGGAGAATCCCCCCGTGCTTGGCGTCTACATACAGAGAGCGCCGAAGGTATCCTTGTGTGGGGGGGGACGAAATACAAATGGAGCTCCTCCTGGAAGAGTTTTCCGGTTGGTACCAGAGCGGAAAATCTTGAATTTTCATCAGTGTTAAAGAAGTACTGGTGGAGCGTGGACACCGTGTGGTGCATGCGACCAAAAATCGCACGCATACACGCTTCTTCCAGGGGCTGTTGTTGCAAGGACCCAAGAGGCTGCCGGGCCCCAGCCAGACAGGGAGCAACATCCAGTGGTTTTTTGGGAGCGACCATTGTCTTCCGGGGGGACGATATTACAGCGGAGCGTCCCGTACCGCTTTCACCAACAGAAAATAAGAAAAGGCTCCTGTTTCACGTGCCGCAGTGTGAAAATGCTAAACCATCCCTACCTCCCTGCGATCCCACACAGCGGTGAACGAATTGAGTGTAGGGCTGAGGGGGGCATCGTGACGGAGTGTGTTGTTTGTTGCCCGCGAATTTTCCCTTCGCACCGTCCTGCATAATTTCGAGATTTAATTAATTTCCTAATTTTTCAAATAACTGGCGTGTGCAGGCGGAGGGTATCATTCATCATATTTTAATGTGCTCATCCCTCTGAGAATTTGTGTGCATGTGTTGGACGCTTGAACCGGTGAGGTGAACTAAAGTGGCAGAGAAGCTCCAGCAAAGTATCGTTGCCGGTTGTCCTGGTGCTCCTTCCGGACCCCAGCCGGTTAGGTGTCGTACTTCTTCTTCTTCTCGTCTCCTTGTTGCTTCATCGGCCATTCCTCGGGTAAGGGCAGTTTCGCCTTTGTTTACCACCGCTGGACGATCTTCAAATACCGCTACGCGAAGGTGTTCATTTTACCACCAGCGCAGGGTCGGACTATCATTTAGACGCCCCGAATGAGGTGCTCCTCGCAACGGTAGTGTGATATTATTTAATTTTTATTTCCGTAATTGCAAGTGAATTGTGACTGTGCGCACTGATCTCGTCCTCTCCCTCCTGCTGTGCCTGCCCTCTCCATCGCAAGGAGTAGTAGTCACTTGGATACGAGCTGCATCAACTACTATTTGTTTTTCTTTATTTTTTACTACCTTCTGCCCGGGAATCGGCGCAACGCCCGGCCAATCGCGCCGGCTGGAACTTACGAAAACAAGCCGCGGCCCCCTTGTTGTTGTAACACCACTCTGTAGAGCTCCACGCCAAACACCAGCTGTAGAAGTTGCTCGATTTGAAAATTCAAAAGTCCATTAATATTCACCAGAATGGCCGAGGATGAAGTTCTGTTCGACGATGTCTACGAGCTGTGCGAAGTTATTGGCAAGTAAGTACATATACCAACTTTTCTCTACTTTATATTATACTTCAGTATTAAGTTAAGGCTGTGGCAACACACGCTCCAAGGCGAGGTGCTACTCGTTCGGACCTAATGGATTTGCTAATTGGCCAACTGACAAGAGAATGAGAAGTTTAGGTCAGAAGACCGGCTTTTCGTTTCAAAAAGGAGTTAGTAGACGTGTCTAAAATTTCATTTGCTTCTTCCTTCTCTCTGATGCTTCACACTGTTTTATTCAAAGAGAAACTTTAAGACTTCTGTGAACATACACCCATTATTCTCTGTAGACAAATAAGGATCATCATCTTATAAGATTTCTTTCTAATAAGACAGGAGAAACTTTTAATTATAAGACAACTTTTGGAGAATATACAATTTTTCAATTTTTCGTTTAAATATTACAATATTACGGTAATATTATTTGATAAACCATACTTAGGTCTTATTAAAAGAATAGAACGTGTACATGGTTTTTATCCATTACTTTAGGAAGGAAGGAAACAGCTGAAAAAGAAGGTTGTCTTTTGAACATTTAGTTGATAAAAAAAAGCCAACGACGAAGTCTTTTAAGACAACGCAATATTTAGTAGATTATTTTTTATTTTGACCGAACGAAGGTAAGAGCATTTAATTTAAGCGAGGACAGGCTAGCGTTGGCCCCCACTTGACTTATGCTAACGTGTAGAAGGGGTTAGTATGTGCATATAGTATATGAGCATGATGTTAGTATTTTGCCCAAATGAGATCTCTAGCTTTCTGGGCATTGATTCAGTTAAATTTTAGCTTTTAGAAACTGAATTTTTGATGCATTCGTATTTGATCCTATTCCACAGCTCATCTAATGTTTGGAAATCCCCAATTTTGTTGCTGTTTCTCTCTTGAACTCAAACCAAGGGTTTTCAATTGAATTGAGGTTGAGAGACTATGAACGCCAATCTAACAGCTAAAATTCTTGTTACTGATTATATTGTTGGAAACATACCTTCTCTCACATATTTTGGTGCCATTGCTCCACTGTTTAGGAGATTGTCCTAAGCGATCGCAGTATAGTTTTCGGTTTACAAAAGCAGGAACCAATTTGGAATAGGGGAGTCACCGATTTAAATTTTGTAGGAGATTTTGGTTATGACGGAATGGAAGAATTTGAAAGAATTTCTTGGCGGTAGGCTATAGTTTCCGTAATATTCCATTTTTAATTTTTGCAAAATGTTAAAATTAAAAGTGGCCATGTCCAACGCAAAATTCTTTTATACATGCATAATCTCATTAAAAAGTACTGAATTTGGAGTGCGCGCTCGAGAAATTCATTAATTTGTAATAAAATTATGCGGGGGAGAAAGAATTCCGATGGGAACATTTGTTGGAAATGTTGTTTCGGAAATTATAGCTGACCGCTTTATACCAATAATTGCTCCTGCAATATTTTATTGAAATCGGTGACTTTCCCCTATTCCGAACTTAAGCCCAAAAGCAAAATACCCTGTGTTCGTGTAACAGCCCAATGAAGATTCAGTAGAACCATCTATATGTATACCCTCATTCGAACACACTACGAGTGTAGGAATAAATTCCAACAACTTAATTCCTAGCGGATGAACATCGAAATCCTGAAAATATCAGGATAATTAATTTATAATTGGCAATAATATTTTGTCTGTTTTCATTGGTAAATATTTAATTCATTGCGATTTTTTCCTTAAAACTATAAAATCATCATTTCCCCGTCAAAATTTCATTTTGACCCGTTAAAAAGAAATGTTATCGTTTCGGATGAAGTTCAGAGTCCGTGCATCAGTCATGGAAAGAATTAAAATCCGAATGAAGGCGTCGTGTTTCGTACAGCCGTGTCCTTGTATTGAGGGTATAATAATAATATTTTTGCCACCGAACATAACATTGGTTGGAGGTGGTGTTCCTGCAGAGATGTATTTTTCCAAAATAAATATATACAGTATAATTCAGTAATAATACCGATACTACAGCCTTGCAGCCAAAAAATACATAATAAATAAGATTGTCGTTGAATAGCAAACTATTTTAATAATATTTGCTATTCAATGCATGTTAAATACGATTCCTCTACCGGTATAGATTTTATTCGAAATAATTTAGCACATATTAGTAAATCGGAAAGATGAAAATAATTCCAACAATCATTAATTTTTAAACCAGAAAGTAATATGTATATGGGTACTTCTCTACTGTTACGAAAATTAGTGTCCAAAGGTAGTTTAACCCTTTGCACTCGATGGCTCCGGAACAGAGTAATTTAGAAACTTCAACCTCGAGGACTTCGTAATGGAGACAATGTAAATAATTCTCTTCATAAAATAAATACAAAAGTAAAACGCCATGACTTCACTTTTCTTTTTTTACAAATATCAGTTATTTTAATATATGAAATTATATTCCATTGAAATTGCTTCGAGTTACTGGTAATATGAATGCCCCTTGTTTAATTTAGAAAAAGCTTCATAAATACGAAAAATTATTGTCTAAACTTTGTCTTGAGCTTTCGGAAACAGTTTGGTTTAATCTAGAAAAAGTAATAGGCCTGAAATTCCTTTATATATGCTAAAATATAATTTTTTTTAGTCTTTTTTCACCAACTGTAGCTAATTTATAAATAATTAGGATTTATTTTGTAATAAACAGTTTCGAATTCTCACAAAATCAACTATAGAAACAGAAATTCTAAATTATACTTAAGGGTTTTTTAATTCTAATCTAAAACATAATATTATATTTAATATCTTTTATTTCATATATTTATTTTGTTACTTTGAAGAAAAACTTGTGCTGGAAAATAAATAGTACAAAAGTAGTAGTAGTATATTGTGGTCGAAAGGCCACATTTTGGAAATTTTAAAAAATGGTTTATTTTGGATAACATTTTACTTTTAAATAATATTTCTTTTCGGATATAATACCTTGCTTACTTCGTCGCCATAATGTGTTCATTTACGACAAAACAGCGGAATATTTATTTTATATAAGAAGGTAAACATCAGAAATGTTAGATTAATATCAAATAATAGGTTTTCTGGGCAAAGCCGGGGACGGCCATAAGTGGATAAAATAAATATGAAAACAGATTTTGTATTAACACTGGGAGTGGTAGTTTACTAGATATAGGATCCTATTGTCGGAATGCGCTGGCGGGAATGTGAATAGGAAATTTAAATGTTTTTTTTTATAATCCAAACCATTCATTGCGAAAGTGAACGTTTTCCCTGATTGTCAAATACGAAGAAATTGAATATCCTAAAGTTATTTTGCAGCAATAGGGGTTATAAGTTTTCTAATGTAGTTTCTAAACTAATTTTTGAGTCGTGAACACAACACTGAATAAAGAGAAAAGGCTGTATTTGCTACAATTTCCTCTTATTCCAAAAAAGCGCACCTATTTGGTGACCGTTTCTTCAAATGGAAATAAGGTGTGGGCAAATGAAACCATTGTTTTTTCACAAAACTTAATCATTTATTTGAAAATCAAAATATAGGAATACATTAATCGAAATATTTTCCGCCTTTTGTCACAACTTTTGATCATCTTTCAGGCAAGAGACGGATTCCACGCTTCAAGAAATCCTGGTATTTTGAGGAAATCCATGACCACCCAATTTTCGATTTCTTCATAGAAATTAAAGCGTTGTTCCGCAAGTCCGTGTTGCATCGAACGAAACAGGTGGTAATCAGAAGGGTCTATATCTGGTAAATATGCGGGGTGGGCTAAGACTTCCTAGCCTAATGCTTCAAAAGTTTCCTGGACTGGTTTAGCCACATACGGCCGAGAGTTATCATGAAACAAAATGACTTTGCCATGTTTCTTCGTCCATTCTTCGCGTTTTCCCTTCAGTGCTCGGTTCAAATTGATTAGTTGTTGTCAGTAGCGATCAGCAGTAACCGTTTTACCAGGTTTTCGAAGCTCAAAATCGACAACGCCCATCAGATGTCACCAGATGCAGAGCAAATTCATTTTTAAGATGATTTTTAAGTTTTGGATTAAAGTAAAAGGAGTAAATTTGTGTCTTTCTAAATTATTTAAATTTTATTCATAGGTATATAATGAAGCCTAGGACATATTTTAAACCATTTATCTTCGAAACACTTAACTTACATAAATTTTAATGTTCTTAAAAATTGTTTGTTTATTCATTTGAGACATCGCTACGTTGAATTTAGGTCCCTTTTTCATGGTGATGTATGTAGATAAAGTCTTAAGCCTATGGAAAACTTTTCCATGAAAGTTTTTAGTTGAGCTCAAGTTGTCTGAAATTTCAATCAACGACATTTGGATAATTTGGAAGATTTTCTTTGGTGATGCAGCTTTGGGCAAAGACGATGTTTAATTTCAATAAAACTTAAGGAGGTTGCGCTCTATAACTGAAATAAAAGTTTCCTTCTCTGGTTTATGGTACAATTTTCACAAATCTTTAACGCATTTAATAATTCCAAAATTTTCACATATATTATTCGTAACCAGGGTGAAATCTTGCTATAGTTTTTGCTTATTTTGGAAATTAAGTGAAATACAATCGAAATATCTCGCTTAAAAGTAAAGATTTTCTTAGCTGTTCGTGATGCTTTCAGCCGACAAAATCAATCACTCACTCCAGCCGGGAGTAGTTCTGCATATGTAGGTAACATTTTTTGTCTTAAAAAAATGTAGATATTAAATTCTCCTTCGAACGCGTTTGTAGGACTTTATCGATTGATGCTATTTTAAGGAATTTTTACGACAACTTTTAAGGAGATATTCAACATTGAGATGACGTCCTAAAATCCTTTCTTCTTTGTCCTGCACTTCGAAAACCCTTGAATTTGATAAACGATGACAGTTTTATGCTTCAAAATTTAATTGAGACCCCCGAAGATATGGATGGAAGATGGAGATATATTTCTTCATAGAAAATTCTTCTATTCGATTTGTACAGAACGAAACAAGTTTGTTTATTTATGACAGTAAGTAGCAATGTAATTTTGCGAAAAGGGAGACATTATTCATTTATTCTTAGGAATATTTAAGATATATATTTATACACTTATATATAGCTATTTATTAATATACATTGAAAGAAATTTTAGTCCAACTAACCATAGTTTATATAGATTTAATCTTGTATATGTAATACATGGTGTTGCGCTAAGGTGTTGATTTTGCTTCCGGATATTAGCTTTGGATTTGTTTTAATTATGGTGTTTTCATATACCAACGAGCAGTTGGTTTAGATCACGCTCATTTATGGCAAAGTAAACTGCAACGCAAGTGTAGTTTAGCATAACGATTTGTCGTTATAAAGTATTTTCTGGGTTCACTACCTCCATGAAATCAAAAATTTTCGATTGTGATTTTAGTGGAGAAGGACCGATTTTAAGAAGGGGTCTCCGAACAAGCGGTGATGTATAATCGATTGGCATACCCATGTTCGAATCTTGGTGCAACACCCCATGTATATCATCGATTTTGGAATAATTTGTATAGTGCTAAATGCTTTACAAATATAGTTATAATAAGGGGTTGCAAATTGATCTTTATGAATGATTTACTCTAAGTGTGACTTATAATGAAGTAAATTTATAGGTGTAAGCAATACACATTGCGAGAACCCAAAATAATAGAGGAGCAGTTGTTCAGAAGATGTTTCTATTTAATTATATAGCACTTTGAGTAAGATAATATTGCCAAAGATTCCTGGGATTTGAATTAGTGTTGTTGCTATATTATAACATTAAGTAAATGTTCATAAATATATCATAATATAAAGCTCATGTAATGTCTATATAGGCAATTTCACAATTCCGATTTTTCCCTGCCTATACATACATATGATTGATTCCAAGTCCACTGGGATGGCCCATGGGCCTTCGTTTTGATGAAAAATTCCGACGAATATTGACTACTCAGTTTCGGTAGTTACACAAACGAACAAAATAAAAATAGTAAAATTTTTCGATGATCTTTTATTGTTTTTTTCGACACACGGCTGGAAAATAGTGGATGTTCCATTTCACTTGATCTGTAAATAAAACTAAAGAGATTGACAGAATTTCACGTCGTGAGGTTTGAACTTTTCATAAAAAATTTTTTTCAGTGGTCGTTTTTCTGGTACTCTCAGTCCCACAACCTCTGCTCCGACCGCTGCTCCCGCTTTATGAGATAAAAATCCGCGTAGTAATCGCCGTGTGATGAGTTCTGGTTCACACAGGCCCCACTCATCCACCGTATATGTTTTTCTCGTATGCAATGAATCCTAGTTGTGGCAGAATTTCACAAATGTTTTTTTTCTCAAACCTACCCTAAATTGTGTTGGGAGCATAAAAACGAAAAGATATTAATTTTCCATTTTCAAGTGGTTCGTTCGTTTTAAAGCTGCTTAGGAAGGGTTCGGGTTCTATTTCTATTTTCTGGGACAGTAGCTTCAATGAACACATCTATTGTTTTATATTAATAAAAGCAAATTGTCAGAAAAAGAATTTTCATTTTGGATGTATTGGCAATCGATTTGAACAATGGACCTCTTTGGAAGGGTTTTTATTTACCCAATATTTGGAATGCACCTTTTATCTACTTCACTCCATCCTTTTGATCCACACTAAGAGAAGAATTTACCCAAAATTGAGGAATCGTGATTGGCATCAAAGAAGCAGAGATATTGAAAAATCAAAAAATTCAGCATCATTTTAGTCTACATAGGCGCGTGGATTAATCATTTAAATATTAAATTTTTGAAAAAAGGTAAAGTTTTTAATGTTTTTCTTATAATTAATAAACAAAAAAGAACCTATGATGACAATAAAATTAAAAACCGTGTTAGAGTCACTGTGTTTTTTATTGTAAATGTTTAAAATTTATCCGGTATAACCTTCCAACGTTTATCCACATATTCCAGAAATATTTCAGATGAAATTTATGAACTAAACAAAAATTGTCGACTTTTTTTTACCAATCACACAAAATGATTTATCTAAGAAAAAAGCTGATAGTATTTTTAATGCCAGTCTAGTTGACCATGTTTTAGATGAGAATCTTACGTCTTTCAATAATTTTTAAAAATGTAAAAGTTTTTACTTTATCTGTCCGAAGTCAAACATAAAAATCCGTTGTCAAAGTTCACACATCTACAAAAAGTATGTGCCAGCTTTTTACTGATATATCTCGGCTTTTAATAACTGTGTTATTATTATTTTTATTTTAAATAAAAGCTGAAGGCCTCAAAAAAGAAAGAAATCAGTCAAAATTAGACAAAAGAAGTTATTGAAAAATAAAAATGGACCCATTTAGACATTATAAGATAATAAGTCATAATTTAAGAAAAATCGCTGTAACCAAAACATGTATCATCGCAGATAATTAATGGTTCTACAATAAAACAAAGAACAGAATTAATTTTGTTTGTATCGGATTATTTTTTGTAGATTATAAGTTCGTCAGACTGAAATGAAATATTAGGTTGGAGGGAAAGTTCTGTCGTATTTTAAAGAAAATATTTGAATTCATTTATAAAAATACGTGTTTAATATTAATCAATTATATATGCTCCGTTATTTGTTACAACCTGTTGCCATCTTTCAGGTAACCTGTGAATTCCTGTTTTGTAGAAGTTCTCGTCCTTGGAGTTAAAATAGTCAGCAACTGCCTTAGAAACACTTTCAAAAGACTTGAATTTTTTTCCCGTTAGATAATTTTGCAGAGATCTGAACAGGTAATAATCAGATGGTGCAATGTCAGGTGAATACGGTGGGTGACTAAGGACTTCCCATTCTAACGCATTCAGTTTTTGTTGTGTCACCATTGCAGTATGCGGTCGAGCATTATCGTGGTGGAACACTATTCCTTTTCTACACGCTAATGCAGGCCTTTTTTTCTCTAATAGCTGCATGTAATTTATCCAGCTGATTGCAGTACAGGTCCGCGTTAATGGTTGTTCCCTGTTTCAGCAACTCGTAGTACACTGGACCTTTCCTGTCCCACCACAACAAAGCAGTACTTTTTGTTGATGGATACTTGGTTTTGGAACTGTTGTTGATGATGTTCCTGGTTTGCAGTAAGATTTTTTTCTCTTAATATTCTCGTAAAGAATCCACTTTTCATCTCCAGTAACCAGCTTGTCCAAAAACGGCTCCACATTGTGTCTAATCAGATGTGATGAACACATTCTTACACGATCAGACAAATTCTTTTCCGTTAATTCATGTGAAAACCAAACACTGCTTTAACACAAACCCAAGAGATTTAATGTGATCTCCAACAGTTGTATGATGAATGCCAAACTCTTCTGCAATTTCTCGAATTGTTAAATGTGGATTATTTTCCAACAAGAAAAATTACCTGCCTATTTAAAATATAACAGAACTTTCCCTCCAACCTAATATATATGTATAATAATATATCTTATAAATCCTATGTATAGTAACTTGTTAGTACTTGACAATAAAAATGCATATAAATAAGGGGCTAAAACTTTTCAGATCTGAAATCATGGAATATGGATTCATATAATATCCACAGATATTAGTAACTAGATATTAGAAATATATTAGAAATATTAAACTTGAACATTTGAGAAGTTTTTAAGTAAATAGGTTTTATGATATACCGAATGAGTTATGGGTTACACAATTATAATCCATTTGCAATTTTTAAATAGATAATATACAATTTAAAAAACATACCCCTAAAAGGGAGAATATTTTTTAATCACAAAATTAAAGCTGTTCGTTAAATTATAAATCGAAGTTGCTAGTCAATCAGTAACCCTAACACCTCCCAAGTCGCACGTAAGTAAGATATACTCGTAAACAAGCCATTAAAAGTTTTACTGTGAATATTTCGCGATCGTGTTAGCCACAGGTAGGAGTATGCCCAGCAAAAATTTTTCAACAGCAGGCGACAACCACTTTTCGAACTCCATCTAAAATTATCTTCTGAAGCAAAAAATGGCAAAGGTAAGGAGCTAGAGAAACTTTTGCACCTCCAAAGCATTCGGAGGTCAATTGCAAATAAATGCCAGGAGCGTGCTTAGCACAAGAAGCAAAAGCTTCTAAACGGAAAATACTGCGGGGTGTGGTACGGGGATGCACGTAGGGGGAAGGTATCCTTATCAAAAATTCCATTGAGACCGAATCGGGCGCTTTTCAGTTCCTTTTCAATAGAATTTTTATGCTCTTGTCGGTTCACTATTGTTCGTTGGAAAAGAAAACTTCTCCCTCTCCCGGAGCGTCTGAGGTCTGATAACAAAATTGAATTCGACTGATTAGGGTTTATCGGTGAAGGGTGTTATTTCGGCCGTCTCCAAAACTCTTTTCGGGTGATTCGTTATATTAAAGGTTGTAGCGACCGGCGACAGATGAGTATTACGCGCTTCAAAAATTGCTGGATCGGAGGCGTGTTTTAATTCTGTATGCCGGTTATCAGATTTTGGATACGGGGAAAAATTTGTTTCCGAGATTATATGTTAAATATTTATTCCCGAGATAGGATTACACAAGATAAATGAAAAAAACGCGAGTCCTTCGGGGGATAGGAATCGCTCTTAGTTTAGATTGATTTCCACTTGTTGATTTAAGGTGAAAAGAAGCGCGATAACAATGACTAAAGGTACCAAAGTATCGCCAGCGAGTGGGATCATATAGGCTCCTTTAGATTGCTTTTTCTGATAATTTTGGTGTTAACTAGGCGCAAAATGGTACCCGAGTGATACTTAAAAGTTTATCGTAATTTCTTTGCTTCCTTCAAGATTTTCTCCTTAAGACGATGTAATCGGATCGAGTTTCAATCTCAAGATAGAACCACTTTAATCTCAAGCATTTTTACTCTTGAAATTGTAGCTTCTTACCTGCTTCGCTGCATTTTATGTTGCTCTGTAGTTCTAAACATCACGTACATCTGTTGCACGCTTGAAGTTTTTGCTTTTTTCATTTAGCTAAGTTAAATATTTATTTCTTGCATTTGCGATGTTGTTTCAGAGTTGGCTTCATTCATAAATAGAATAGAATTCCTTGTCGACTTTAAACTCTATCTGCAGGAGTGAACAAATTGTGCATCTTTGCCCTTACACCGGATAAAAATTTGAACTGATTTAAATTTTTATGCACAGACAGTCCAAATCTCCTATGTATTCTTCGCCATTTGGAAAGATGTTACAAACAGTTTTTTTTACTCACCTTTCGGTTTTTACAACGCTCACTGTTCTCATGGTCAACAATCCCAAGAGGTATCATTTGTTTCTCATTTTATTCCTGAAGCGGGATTTGGGGATTTTCTGAGATTTGGAATAATTAAATATGTGGGAAGGAAAACGAGACTATGTATACATTATAAGCATGTTTTTTGGCAATCTGCATAGTTGAGACACCGTAAATTAAAATATGCATATCTACTATTTTTTTATGATGAACTTTTGAAGAAATAAATATACTTTGGTCTTGAGAATTCGCTTTTGTTTCAGAATATGAAAATACAACTTTTTCGTAATTCATCTCATAACACTTTGCTAATGATTCAAATATGAAAAGCTCTTCGGATTTTAATTATTCTAGATTATAAATGCCAGCTAATTTACTTACTTCTTCTAATAGACTCCGAGATGTTTACGAAACATATGTGTTTTTGCACAATCCGTAAGATGTCATCCTTATATGAAAATTAATTTGTTGTTGCTGAATCACGTCTAAACCCTTGCCTAAATATTTATTATTTTTTGTTTCCCAGTACTTTATTTTTGATTCAAAATATGGCATTTAAAAATGATCGACTCAATATGAAAATTGGTGCATGGGGGTTTTTGGAGATGCTGGTTTCTAATACGCCTACAAATTTGATTTAATATGACGTCCAACATTTTTCAAATTTAAAGAATTTGAATGAAAATTAGCATCAATTCAATGTATTTTTAGGTCCTAATTTCGAATTTACTATCAACATTTGGAAGTTAAAGATGGCGTATTAAATATGATGAACGAAAAAATTCCCAAATCTAAATATTTAAATGGAAAATAGTACAAAGGCAATTCCAGTAACACTTATTTAAAATATTTTGTCAAATCCCTCAGTACAAAGAGTATTGCTTTCAAATGCACTAGCAAAATTTAGAAATTCAAGTGAGGCTAATAAAACTATCTGTAACTTACCGAATTCAGCAGAGAATCTATTTTACAGAATCATCCGTTTGTTACTCTTTAAAAGCATTCTGAAATTTGTGATTTCCATTAGAGGCTTTAGTGTAATTTTTCGGAGTGGTTTACATTAATCCAACATGAATTTTTCAGAGGAGTCCTCGAATTCGTTTCACCCTGGCTGGGAAAAACGGATGTAATTAAAAAAGTTCACCCAAAATAATCTCGTCGAAATGCAATTCATCCAGTGTAGCTCGTTTGGAATGAATGTGAAATTAAGACCCTGTAGCCAGAGGTTTCATTAAGGCGAAACTACTTATAAACTAAAAGGGCGGATTTGTTGCTAAGTTGTTCCTTTGATAAAACTAAGACCTTCATAGCTCCCCTGAATAGTTCTGCAGAAGGATATTTAGCGTTCTTACCCTCAACCCATCGGGGGAATAAAACAGGATAAAAATGGGAGAGTTGCACTTGGGAATTATTCCTTGACCTATTTGATCTGTCATTCAGTGCTCTTCCTTTGCTAAGACTCAAAGAGGAAAAAGTTGGGGCGGAGAAGGTAGGAGCTTCATTGCCGTAATGGAATTAAGCGAACTGTAAGCTGGCGGATTAAGGATTCCCAAGGAAACTTTATCACGAGATTTTTCAAGATTCTCAACTCATCCACCGCGGAATAGTACCTGCCAGTGTTGGTGTGTCTGTTCTCCCTTGGGATATTACCTGAATAAATGTCGGTATGCAAGCTAAAAACTTGGTGGGATCCGGTTCTCGCCTATATCCCGTCTGCTGAGAGTAAACATTTCTACAAATTGAATGTAGCAACATTCTCCTGCAGATGTGCTTACTGTGGCTCGAGGACAGGCGCTGTGGATTCGAAGGAACTCAGCTTCTTAAGGAGACTAAGAAACTATTATGAAAGTTTTGCGGTTACTAGGGAATGTGTGCCAAAGCCATTGTCCCGCTTAAGCCATAAAAGAAGAGTTTCTTATCGAAATTCCTTCAAAAGTCGCAAGTATGACGAAAATATTGATTTCCTAGAAATCGAACTTTCAGACCTCGGAAATATACCACCTGTTGGAGTTTTTACAGCCTCAGTACGTCTGGATCCAAGGCTCTCTATTCCAATCCCAGTTCTTTGGGTGAAGCAGAGGCATATGGAGTGCATGCAAATCTCGAACAAATGAGTTTATGGAAATATTCTACGTTTCTCGGGGCATTCGGTTTTTCGTTTGTGATTACAAAAATTGTTTCGCCCTCAAGTGTTCCTGGCATACATGCGAGTGCATTTTATATATTGCATATTATACGATAAGGTTTTTCAACTTCTAAGCCTTTATCCCTTTTTTTTGCAACTGCTGCTTTTTAGGAGTGGCGGCAATTGCCTACATGCATATGGAGATTTAAGTAGGCCGTTTTAAGTCATTAGCTACCTTTATTTTGAGCAATATGCATCACAATTGTATCCAAGCGCAATTTACTGTAAAATTAATTGTGTAATCGTGATAGACTTCATTTGCGTGTTTTGTTTTTTTTTTGGTGTCTTGCACTTTTCGCAAGAAGTAAAATAACTATGTGAATGTATTTTTGCGACTTCAAAAAATACAGCATAACGTTAAGAATTTAAATCTAATTTTTATTAATTTCGTGCGCACAAAAGTCTTGTTTGTGTGGTGACGTTATCGAAATTTTGACTATCGGTCTAATTTCACCGATATTTACTCTAAAGTTAAATATTTCTTTAGGCCACAGTATTTTTACACAAATAAGTAGTACTATTCAAATGCTTTAAACTTTTACTTTGTATTTAGCTTAACCTGTAGTTAGGGGTACAATTGTTTTTTAAAAGTTGCCTATGTGAAAATCATATCCCCTATACTTCTTGTCGAGATGTGGATAAGGGACTTCATAGCTCAACTTGTCCAGCGAGTTAGATGTGAGCCTCTGAGCCCTAGAGCACTAGAATTTCGAATTCCGTTTTATGAATGTTTAATGGATTATGAAATGTTATTTTGTTCGATACTTATTTAAAACAAAAATAAAAAAGTGTACTATACTATTTATATACATATAAGAGGGCTGTCTGAAAAGTTTCCGACCTAACAAAGATACAAGTCATTTTTTTCATATTTTTTTTGTTTTATTTATCAACATAGTCTTCTTGAAGGTATGTACACTTCTATAAGTGATGATTTGATTTGTGATTTGCGCCAATAGAGCGTTGGAAATGTTCGAACACGTTTTTGGTCCAAAGTGAGGAAACATGGCATCCGACAGCTTTTTCATGTTTAAAAATTGACTCAATATGTGGCATGTCTTTGAACATGTTCATAGCCTCTGCTATCTGTTATCCGTTAACTTTAATTCATGGTGGTAATTGATGGTACAGAGTCTACATACACAGCGTCCAACTCGTCTTTGATTTACGTAGGCGTATTGCCTTTCAAATACAAATATTTAATGACGGTCTAATCGGTTTTTTCATTTCCCCAAAAGAAATTTAGGTTAGTACCTTTTAAAGCATGCGCAAACTCATTTCCTAACTTTTGTTTGATTTTGAAGTCGGAAACAACATTGGTAAAATGGAATTCTAAATTCTAGGTCTAGTTTTTCTTTTTTGTCATCTGTTCGGTCGAGCTTTTGTTTCTTTTCTTCAAACTTTTTATTATGATAATAAGCGAAATAAGCTGCATGGTGAGGTAAGATTAACAAGATAGAAAACAAGGAATGGATCTAATTAGATTTAATTTTCAAGTTTCCAAGTAATCTAATCTAATTTGAACACAAATTGACAGAGAGGTGTCTTGCAACCGAGGGGTAATTATTATAAAATGTAAATTACGATAAAACTAATAAATAGGTATATTAATTACATGAATTTTGGAAAATATGTGAGGAAAAACTGAATTTTAGAAAAATGAGAAACAAATTCTCCAATTTCGGAAGTCAGTGTACTTGCAGTGGGTGGTGATGGTCAACATTGTTTACATTTTTGGAAAGGACATTATAGTAGATTTTTGGTGTTAGGTGCATGTCGTTACGTTGAGTTGGCCAAAAGATAAAAATAAAATAGTGATGTTCATACCATAGAAAATTGGATTTTACGAATCACTCTGTAACTTCTAAACGGTTGAGAATCCCCCCCCCCCCCCCCCCCCCTCCACTTCATCATACAATTTTTTTTTGTCTAGGTCAGATCTTTAATCCCACTCATTTTGGCATATCCACTAAAAACACTCATGTGACAAAAATGACGGTCCTATTAGTTTTCTTCAAAATTATACAGCCTTTCGCACTTCCACGTCAACGTCGAATTTAACGACACGTCATTTATATTAAAATCCATCAAACTGTTAAGGCTGCAGATCATTCAAACATACATATGAGGGGAACTTTTGTGAATTTTGTTTAACTCTACTAATGAAGCGATCAAAATATGGTTTTGAGAATTTATTTTACATGCCTTAAAGTATAAAAATAATTTTTATTTTAACCAAATGACGGCTAAGTTATAAATGCATTGCAAAAATATTTTTCTTTAAGGGGTTCCATGGTGGGCATGGTCTTTTATCTGCACTTACAAAAATAAAAACAAATTTCATAATGAACTTGATTTTTGCTAATGAAATACATAATGTTCATTGAAACATATTGATTTTTGGAAATATAGTGTCAATTTGAAAAAAATACGATGAAAAATCGGATTTTTGTTTGCTTGTTTATAAAAATTGGACCAAATCCTGTGTGTGATAATCTATCTAAGAAACTATAGTTCAGATTTCAAGTCAATGGGGTTCTTGAGTTCTACTGCCCGCTGATTTCGATAACTAGAACTTGAGATAGTTCAAAATTTGAAAATGTGCTTCCAATATATAGAGTTGGTTCCGAAATTTATGTCTTAAAACTGTTTGATATAATTTTTTAGGTATTTATACGTCATTTAAGCCTTATTGGCTTGAAAACAAGAATAAAACTTCAAACAGATATTACCGCTTAAAAGTAATTACTGCTGAAACTCATTGTAAACTGTAACCACAAAAGTATGAACTTTTGTTGTGGTTTGTAATCATAGTAAAATTTATTAATTAGATATAACCATAGTAAATTTAAAATAAAAATCAATGATAGAAAGACAAAACAATGAACTGTGGGGAAGTTCCGAAAACTGATTTGGGTAAACTTGAATATTGTGCATCCTCTGGTAATATAGGTAATTTCATATAGCTATAAATTACATTTGTAATTTACAAGTCATCAGGGAGATTTGCTATTTTTCAGAATATAAAATATAAATTTAATTGTCTTTCTTGTTAGCCTTAGTGTTATGTAAAGGTTTTTTCGTTATTTTTTTGTCAGTTTTTAAATTAAATTGTATTGAATTTGCGTTTTGTATAAAATCGACTAAATTCTCTTCACTTTGGTGTATTATACGATTCATTACGCGTTTTCCTTGCATGATTATAAATGCGTCATAAAAGAGCCAGTTTTTTTCAAATTATATGCTCAATTTACTCTGCGGTAACCTATAAACTGTTCCAAATTCAATTGAATTTTGTGCTCAATCAGTTTTAGATGGTAGCTCATATATTTTCTGAATGTAGGTGATGTGTGCAGAGCACAAAACTTATTTGTAAATATAACATTTGCAACTAAAGCCCATTGCAAGTTATGTAAAGTCTATCATAATATCGTAACATGCACCGAAAAGACCTTGGGATTTGCGGAAACAAATAAAAGCCTCAGTTATTTGGATACATGGAAAATGTGGTATAAAATGTAATTCTGTTAGTGGCCCTGTTTGAAGAGGTGCTGGCACGGTATTATAATACAATATCTCTATCATGAGTAATTTTGACAATCAGAGGAGTATTTTATTTGAAAAGAGACGGGAATTTATATTATATTCATCTGGGTGGGGAGGTTTGTGGTTTAGCTTTGGCGCAAATATGCTAATACAGGAGCAAATTGTTCCGGTGTAAACTGCAAAATTTATTCAGTTTGATGCTACACGAGGAAATTATTAATTAGTGCATTAATATGGTTTTATATTATCGGGAACAATGCACATGATATTTGCTTGTGTTTTGAAAAGTTAATTGACAACATGTTTGCTGAACTACATAATCATTTTTTATGCAAATTACCATTAGATCGCTTTAAGGGATGCCTATGATAAAAATTTGATGAAATCTGTGTCTAACCATAACTTCTTATTTTATTTTTCAGTTTTTATTAAATATCAGTGTAATCAGGGGCGGATTTACGAATTTATCGCCCGTAGGCAGGCAACAAAGTGCCGTCTTTTTTTCTTAATAAAAATCTGTTTTGTAATTTTAAAAATTGAAAAATATGTAATTTTCATTAAAGTGACGTCTTTTTGAAATGATTGTTTAACGCAAAATTAAATGAAATTAAAAAAATGTGTATCTTTACATTTTTATTAATCAAAAAGTTTTTGAATAATTGAAACATGATTGAAAAAAATAGTCAAAAAGTTTTTGAATAATTGAAACATGATTGAAAAAAATCTTGCAAGATTTTGCCGCCCTATTTTTTTTGCCGCCGTAGGCACAGGCCTACTTTGCCTATGCGTAAATCCGCCCCTGAGTGTAATGCATCTGTTAATGATAAATAAATAAAAAACGAATATTACGGACATTTCATAATCAGTTTAAATTTTATTTGGTGAACTCATTTACATTCTTCTTCATCTTGTTCACTAACCATTTTCTGTTAACATGAAGTGATGTATTAAAGTAAATCTAGAAAATTAGTGTTGGTCCAAGTACACCAATTACCCAGTAATGCAAATTTCTCTATTATGGGCTTAATTATAATGTCCACCAAAATCAAAAATTGATGGAGTTTATATTTTTCTACCTTTTGCCAGTCCAATAATGAAGTGGAAGTATATATAAATATTCTATTTCAATTTCAAAGCTTTCTACGAACATTTTAAAAGTTGTGCAAGCACATTTTATAGAAGGCTTTTATCAAACCTTTTAAGTTTTTTAAATTGCCTGCTGCCAATATTATTGTTGGAAATATTTCTACCCTGTTGAAGAGAACCTTCACCATCCATTTCAACTTTTAACTGAACACTCAACGATTTGAATCGGCATGCATTTGCAAAATTAAAATGTCCGGGTCATTAAAGAGAAAAGGTTTTCACACATCACTGCAGTGAGAACGACGTTTTAAGGACTACAAGTAATTTGATGCTTGTTGAGCAGGTGGACGGAGAGAAGTATATGTAGATATGCAAATATTATAAATTATCATAGAAAATCGATTTATATTCAATATCTGTGAATGTCTATGGGGAAAATTCGTTCTATAGGGAATTTTGAATTAAAAATAAATTTTTTATAGGACCTTCTTGAATTTGATCAAATACTCGAATTGGAAAATCTTTTTAAGTCGACTGATATCAATTATAAAAATGTGCTTCATATTCCAGCTTTAGTTAATTTATAAGAAAAGTTTTTGAAGATTCTCTAGAATGTTTGCTTTAATTTTTTCTTTTTGTAGAAGTACTGTAGGGTTTTTTTTTATTTACGTTTCTTACGTTTTTTAAGAAAAGCAATTTCAAGAGATTATTTTTAAGTTGTTATATTGGATATCCTACCTAAGATGGAATTGTTTCGCATTACAAAATTTCTCATGTAATGTGTTTCCTATTTAATATTTTTGGTAAGAGGTAAAGTTTAACACTTTTGTTTTAAAAAACAGGAATTCTTAGGGAATAGGGAGCCGGTTGAGCAATCAGTAGAAATATTAAAGTATCTATTGAATAAGCCTTCATTTGATGAGTAAAGTTACAAGCAGGAACATTTATTTGAGTGACGAATATGTCGAAAATTCTTCTTGTTTTTGTTGTCACAGAACAATTACAACTTGCGGGGAGGGATTTGCGGGAGGAATAAAAACAAGGAACAAAATTCCGAATTTAAACGCAATAAAAGGTCAGCCTATATTCCCATACGAGTACAAAGTAAATACGAGTACAGGTATCCCTCGTATAACGCCTTAGTTACGTTCCAGGAAAATTCCGCGTTATGTGATTCGCGTTATGTAAGACTTAATTTTCATATAAATTTGAGGCTTATGTTCTAATAAATTTTTTATAAAATAAAATACATACTATATAACAGATATATATATATTTCAACTCAAAATTAAAATTCAGACTGTTATTATAAAATTAAAAAAACAAAATAAAAATAATATTACAAATTCAATAAACAAATTAAAAAAAGAATTATATACATTATATAAAATAGAAAAACAACCTAAAAAAATTAAAAGTTTATTAACAAACTTCATTATTGTTCAATTAATCCGTGTCGCTGTCTTCAATCACATTTCGTGAAAATTGTGAGCGTTTTAGGCGTGCAATAGCTTCATCGGAAGATATGTCTTCAAGATAGTTTTCACTATTGGATAAAAAACTAGTTGCGATATTTCCACTGGTTTTATCATTGCGAGTTATCAGTCTTTGCTTAGTTTTTTTTCAAGTTCCTTTTCAATTTCATAATAAGGTGCTAGATTAATATCTATTTGCCTTATTATTTTGCTGGATCTTTCCAGTGAAGGATCATTATTTGTAAAGAAAGATTTCATTTTTTCAACTAAATTTAAGCCTTCTCGTATACGCTTCAGGGTAAAATCTGGAATTGATTATTCTAACATGTTTTCAACTTCGTGTTATAAAAGTCGAAATTTCGCGTTGTACTGAAATCGATTTTTTTACCAAACCGCGTTATATCGAAAACGCGTTGTACAAGGGATACCTGTACATTATTAAAACTTAATTCATAAAATTAGCAAAAAAGAATTATATATTGAATAAGAGCGCTACGAAATTCACAACATTTCCCAAATTAGTATTATAAGTAATTGAGTTCGGTTACAATTCAAAATGACAATTGAATCCATTTGGTAAAATTAAATGATCCTCGAAATCAACTGATTACACTCGCAATAGCTAGCAATGTAATGTACCATATACTCGTATAAGAACCGTGCCTTTACAATCCTTCATTTACGACAATTATTCTAATTTATGCAAATATACTCGAAGGTACTGTTTCATATTCTTTTGTCCTTCCCCTTCAATTTTTTTTATTAACAACATTCTCCAGCTTTGCTTTGCGCGTAGCTAACGTAAATTGACATACATATAACAATTACTTTCCTTTTTCGGTATTGATGGCCTTCCAGAACTACGATCATCTTCAACCGAATCACGATCATTTTTAAAGAATTCATTTCACATATACCACAATTGTTTTGTTGTGATAGAGAGAGATGTGATAGCGCGTCATATCAAAAGAGATAATTTATATAATGTGGAATAGCTGGAAAATTTAATGATTGCAAAAATCCTTGCTAGGAAATCTAAAAAAAACAATTGTTCAATGAGTTAATATAAAAGGATTTTTTCCTATGTAAGTAGTATAGGAACTAAATTCTGTTTGCGAGGTTTATAAGTTTGATTAAGAAATCTAAAATTTGGCTAGGGTTAGTGCTAAGTCTACAGCTTAATCTTAATTCAAAACGACGGAAGTGTTTTATCATTCCTAAAAATTATGAAACTTAAAAGTCAAAACGGATTCTTAGTTAGTATCAGAATTAATGGATTCAACAAAAAAATTAACAATATGATTTTTGTGCCTTACGAATTACGAGTATTTTATTTATTTTTTAAATAAATGAAATTTTTAAGTTTATTAGCTGGTGTTTCGGGAAAACAACGCATTCAAAATTTTGATAATTTCTATCAATTAAAGCGCATAAAATTCATAAACTATTGGACAATTTTTAATCACATTTTACCAAAATATTCTTCAATGGATAGGTCTATATTTTTTTTACATACGTATGCAAGACTAACATCGATTTTTTGAATTTTCTCTAACCAGATTATCTCCTTAATATGAAAATTTTCTAAAACCTTTTGTACATGGCAGTAGATAATGTAAATTATAGGGACTATTAGCTGTTCAGTTTGTTATTTTTGTTGATTCAATTTCTCATAGTATTATCAGATATTTAAATATATAATTGGTTGTCGCATTCCCTCTGTAAAAGGCCCAGTATCTCTTCGATTTAATCAGATATCAAATCAAAGGGCAAATTCAGTGCAACTGACAGCGGAAAAACAAATTAGAGAGACTTATCCTGGAAAAGTTGAAAAGAACAAACAAAAGCGCACCGCCTCGGGTCAGAAAGTTCATACCGCTCTCTGGTTTCGGAAGGCCATGGTTGTTTTGTCGAAATTAAAGCTACCTCGTGCCTCACCCCGAGGCGTCCAAGTGCTAAGAGCCGTCTTGGTTCATTATAAGGGAAGATTGATTATAAACTTTTTGCAGGAGAGGAAGGCATTACTCACGTCGCGATAAGTGGCCACCTGCGACAGTCGGTGGCGCAAAAACAAAAAATTATTCCCATTTCCCTCAGAGCGCAAAATTTCATTTACAGTACTTAACACTGTGTTCCGGCGGCTTTAAATGGGAAGAAGTGATGTCATCTCCGGGAGTCCTGCATATTTTATCAAATTTCGCAAGTCTTCCTCCAGCAGCAAAGCGATACTATGAAAGTTGCATGAATAAAATTTTTCCGGATGTCCTGGGTGCTCTGCTTGACGGTTGTATACATCATTGGCAACTTTGCTGGAAACCGTGCTTATTGGCCGAAGCGGAACATCTTAGGAATTCCAGGAAAAACTACACTTGGCTGCCCATTAAGAAAATGTCGCTGTTATGAAAGTTTCTCCAGTGCTTGCGGAATCCTTGAGGGCCAATGGGTGGAGCTGTCTGTACGTGCCCAAAATTATTATTCGGCTCAAATTGTTACGCACAACCTCCAATAGGAAGACTAAGGGTAACAGAGAAATAAACAAGCGGACAAAATGCCGTCGGTACTTGTAGCAGCTGAATTTCTATGATATTTGGATACTTGTATGCATTCATATATTATATAATTGAATTACGTGCCAAAACTAGTGTCCTAGCGACACGTCCTGGGTGCGGTTTCGGCTAGGATTTCGGGTTAAACGAATTCGTAGAGCATTAAATATGAGGCAAAGGTAATTACTGCGGTTGTAATAAATCGTCGAAAATAGTTCCACAAGCTTATGTAATATCGATATAAAGGAAGAAAGATATATGGGCAGTAAAAGAATACTTTGAACAGATATTAAGGATTCGGAAAATAGTCAGGGTACTTCATCAAATTCCTGTCATATTGGCATTGCTCCATATGTCCACAACAACAAGCGGATCCTTTTATATCGCTTCATCATAATGGCGTATTTATGCATAGTCATAAAAACAGAGAATATTTGAAGCCGCACTACCGGGCGATTTGCGTAAAATAAGATTGAAATATATTTTAAGATTTCATATAAGAAGGAGAATAATAATGCTGTTTATCAATTTTTGTCATAAAAGCAAAATAGAGAAAAATTGATAAACAAATGTCAATCTCACTTTTGAATGTTTTAAGTTTAAGGTATATTAATGACAAAATTAAATTATCGTAGACGCTATATCCCCTTTTACTAGATCATAAAATTTAAAAGCAACTTAGCTCAGATGTAGAGTTACCGTTTGACTCATTTTCTAACAAACTTTTTAATATATCGCCATTATTATAAAATGTTTGAATATATAAGTGGTTTTAAACGTTATTAATAAGTAGACGTAATTTTCTGCTGTTACTCATATTAACAACATGAAATATAAAATGATGCAATCTGTAGAGATTACTTAGTGAAGACTACTTAGAAACTAACAGCCAAACTAATAATCCTGAAAATCTGCATTTGTTTTTATTTGCCTAAATAGTGTCACTATTATTTTCTGAAAAGATAAAATTGTAAAGTAGAATATTACAGAATTGTAATCTTTGGGACGAGTAACAAAATCAATGAATTAAATTCAAATATAATCTATTTGTTTTTTACAAAAGTTATCTGTATGTATTAGCTATACATTGTGTAGCTAATACACAATTTAGGTTATCCGTGTCTCCCTTTTGTGCGGTCCTTCGTCCCACTCATACGTTAAGTCTAAGGTACAGGGTGGCCCATTTATACATTTGAAATTCTTTTTGTTCTAAAAAAAAAACGGCTCAATATTTTTCAATGGTTGAACATTTATTTGAAAGGTTGTTTTTTGTCATTTATTTATGAAAAACAATTTCGGTCAAATGACTACCACGGTTGGCTTAGCAGTAGCCCATTCGGTCCACGCAATTTTTGAGTACATTTTCGATTGTTTCGGGCCTTATGTCAGTAATAGTAGCTTGAATCTCGTACTTGAGGTCTTGAATTGTTTCTGATTTGTTGGCGTGGATTTGTTTATCTTTCACCGCTCCCCAAAGATAATAGTCTAACGGCGTCAAATCGCAGGGTTTTGCCGGCCAACAAATCACATTACTATTTTTGCTGATTTTGCGATTTCCGAAGATGCACAAATGATCGATTGTGGCGTTCGCTGTATGGCACCTAGCGCTAGTCCTGTGGAAACCAAATATCGTCCAAGTCTTCGGCTTCAATTTCCCCAAAAAACCAATCGGTCAACATTGCGCGATAGCGCTCGCCATTGACGGTTACGCCGGCTCCGTCTTAATTTTCAAAGAAAAATGGCCCGATAATACCGCCGGACCAAAATTCGCACCAAAGAGTTACTCGGTGCATTGGCTTTTCCACGATGACGTGCGGGTTTTCTGTGCTTCAGATGCGACAGTTTTACTTATTAACATAACCACCGAGGTGGAAATGAGCCTTGTCCGAAAAGATGATTTTTCGTAACATTCGGCATCTTCGGTCAAACGATATTCCGCCCAATTTGCGAATCGAAGTCGGTTCGGATGGTCAACCGGCTTTAGCTGCTGTACCAATTGAACTTTATATGGCTTCATGGCAAGGTCTTTACGCAAAATTCGCATCAAAGAAGTGTGTGCAATGTCCAAGTGCTGGGAACGATGACGAGTTGATGTTGATGGTTGCTCACGCACACTTTGAGCAACAGCAGCAATGTTTTCGATTGAGCATATCGGACGAGTATGTACACGGGTTGGTTTATCCACCAACATTCCAGTTTCACGAGCTCGCTTCACGAATTGATCTACAAATTGTGTTTTTGGAAGCTTTTTTTTTCTCAAATTTTTTTTCAAATTGGTCGCACTTTGAGTAAATGTCAAATGTTAAACTTTAAACTAAATTTCTGTCAAGTCGAGAATGACATATACTCAACTAAACTTCAAATTACCGGTAGTTCATATTCCAAACACTAGATAGACCACCCTTTAGTTGCTGCATTTGCTGACCCTCGGTTGATGTTGGTATTGTCTCTCACATTAAATTTCTCTTATTCTTTACTTTTTTAAGAAATTTTACCTCTAACAAGTGTACGGTGCTGCACGCGCAATTTTTTTATTATGTATGCTTCGTGCAAAAGTTAGAGAATTTATTTCTCTTCAAATTTTTTGACTATACTGTGTGAGAACAGCTTGAATCTTAGTAATTTTATTAAACTTCATTATTTTATTCTAGTTAACAACGATTTGTTAAAAGTGTTTGTTAATTTAGTTGCATTAAATTTTTCCAACCAATTTTGTCTACATGCATAAACATTGTAAAAATACCTATTATGTAATATTAATGCATTTACATAAGAAAATTCAACTGTTTGATGTACGAGTATGCAGTAAATATAGGCGAAAAAGTTAACGAAATGTAGGAAAATCTTACTTTACTTTACAATATAATTACTATAAAATACATTAGCACCATAAATGTAGGAGAATTAGTATAAAACCCTTTTAATGAACATGTCAACAGGGTAATACCGTGCCTCGAGAAATTGTCTTACGGAAGAGACTATGATTTACAAGTTCAGAACAAGGCATTCCATTAATTAAGAAAGAAGCCTCGTTTAATAAAGTTAACTGAATCATCAAACTACTCCAATTTTGTATATGTAGAGAGATATACCCCCCAAAACTCATCAACAAAGGGATCCGCGCAAGGCAGAAAGTCGCGGGAGGTGGCAGAATGACAGCATTAAAAGTTCGACAGTTCCTCACGAGGACTGTTGTTAAGAGAAACTTTTAGGGAAGAGACCACCATAATAAGTTGCACTCACTTTGTCAGTCAAATGAATTTATTTTGAGTAGAAAAATTATACACATGGGTGGGTGGCTTGTTGGTAAAAAGTAAAGTAGTCTCCAAGGCAACAATGGCGGAGGAAAAACTTACGAAAGAAGACAAAGTTCTTGCCATCTTTTGAGCAAGCTTATTAGCACAAAATTGGGCTGTATTTTTATTGGTGCTTCTATAGCAGCGGCGTACATTAGCAGTGCTCGTTAGCAATTAGGGTAATGGCCCCTCTAAGAGGATAACGCCTTGCGCTTAAAAGTTGCAAAAACCAGAACTTTCTTCTGTACTTTTATATTTATTCAAGGTTTTTAGCTTAAAGTGAGTTGCGATTTTGCAAACAATAAGAGAGATAACTACTTTCTTCCGACGCACCTAGAGTGCAAGGGCTTTTTCAGGTGGAAACAATTTCAAACTCCTCAGTACTGCGTGCTAAAGTATTTAGTGCAGCCTTTTAAGAGGACATAGCGTACATAGTTTAGGTTTAGCACGAAAAAATATTTATATTTTCTTGTATAATTAAAAGATGAACTGATTGGGTAAAAATACATAAATATGCTATGTATACTGAACCTCAAAATAATACTTATATAGATTTGGGTTTATAAGACCCAAGCAACTATGATATAAAATATCACATGCGTCGAAAGTGACATAACATATATATGAACCTTTCTCTAAAATGTTCGAAAATGAAATGACCTTAAAAACCGAATTCACTGCAAATCCAAGTGCGTTGTTTCAACTCACTTATGTGTATTATTTTAGTCTAGTCAATTTATACGCGTTTCCTTCCGAGAAAGTATAACATATTTATGTGTGTTAATATTTGCCTTTTCCCCCTTTCCTTCAATCTTCATTCCACATTCTCCATAACTGAAAATGAGCAATTTGGTCTCGTGAGTTATTTTAAGATACTTTTCAGTAAAATGTGTAGATTTTGATACATAAATACCGTGTGAGCATATAATACAGATTATGCATTTTAAACATATCTCCAAATGTATGCAAAATTAATACAATTCTACTCTCGCTTATTAGAATGATTCGGACTTTCGTTTCGACTGATTGTTGTCTGTCTTCATTGTGTCCTCATGCCACTGTATTGTTATTCGACGTTCTGAAAAAGTATTAAATATGCGTTCTCATAAGTTAATAATGGTTGCCTTTAGAATTTTCATTTAGAAACTCTTAGTTTATGCTTTACCACAAGGCAGTTGTTAATCAACTTCTTCCTTCGAGAAACAATTGGGTGAAATTTCACAGATCATTGCATCTAGGAATCGAAGGGATATACGCCATAAGTAACAGACGGGAGCGTCATAACCACCACCATTTATCCGTTTTCTGGTGGGACTAAGCGAGCTAGTTTCAGAAATTTATTCCCTTTTCCCCTCACCATAATTCTCCCTCCTCTGCTATAAATTCAAGATGAGCTCAATTGGTAAAAGCCACATTACGAAGCCCTTCAATTTGCCGCCCTTTTCCGCAGCGAGGGAGCAAAACAAATATTCTTTTTTTTTTCGAGGATTTTAATGAAGGGCACTGGGGACTCAGGGAAGCTTGGGAGCTGCCGTGGTAAGTGAATTAAATAAACGAAAAATAGAGAATCTCTCGTAAGAGCTCTCAAAACAAGGTCTCAGTTGAGTGAGGTAGGTATTTACATAAGGCTTAATTTTATTCGCTGTCGTGGTAGTTATATTTTTTATTTTTTGTATGCATCTCGTACTGAGCGCGAGGGAAGGAAAGTGAATTTATACCGATTATTTACTATTCTCAAGGTACCATCGTGATAGTGATTGCAAACCATCCACATAGTCGAGGCCGGCGCAAATTGGTGCTATTCATCCGGATCCTGAAAGCGTGAGGGTAGAGGGTGTCATTTAATTTTTCATTACACTAAACGATGAACTCCCGCGGACTATCCGCGTATACGTATCTCGGGCGCGTATTTACGAGCGGTGGCCATGACGTCGCTGGGGCGCTGTGCCAGCGGAATATAAGCCCCTATCTGCACCCGTCCAGTGCCACACCACTCAATAATCATAAATGCAAAGTGGTGAGACATTTTCTGGGGAAATGAATAGCTGATGAAATGATTATGAGTGGTATTTCGCCGGTGAATACTTTTCGCAGGCAACTCTCTACTCTGTTGGTTATGCAAGAAAAGAAAATGAAAAAATGATGAAAAATTTAAATTTCAACAAAACCCCTAGATTTTACGTTGATTCACGGGCGCGAGATGTTGCCGCGGCCTATTTCCAAGGGAAACCACGTAATCATCTGGAATGGAATTTCATCTGTTGTCCGATGGAGTTTCAACAGCCGGTGGCTACTTAGTTGTTGCTTCCACAGAAATCGGACAGGATTGAAAGAATTTTTTTAATAACGCAGAAATTTGTTAATTTAGATGTTTCGCAGTCATCCACATTGATAGAAATCTCTTTCGGAATTCGGACAACTCCCCAATGTACAATTAATGTTCCTTCATCACGCAAACAAGTTCCCTGATTAATTGTTGTAATTTTTCAAAATTCTTCAGTTCATTTGTCATAGGACTTACGACGGAATGGGCAAATATATCTTCCAGATACAAAGAAACCTAGTCACAGATTAAGCACCCCAATTTCTCGCACAATATCTGATTAATCGCGAACAGATTTCGAGGAGAAGTTATTGAAACTTCTGCCTATGTTTCGCTCGTATTGCGGAAAATGTCTTACTGACAAATTCTTAACTTATTGTATCTTGGAAATAGTGTGCTTCAGTTTGTAAAGCAGCCGTCGTTATAGATTACATCCTATTTATTTGTACGAATTGAATTTGTTCAGCGATGTAAGAGACAAACGGCAGACTAAAAGTGAACAAGTTGATACATTTATTTTGAAAACTTAATTTATAATTAAGTAGCTTTTTTCAAGTGTTTTGACCGCAACTGTTGGTGGCACATTTACATTTATATGCTAAAAATTAGTACGGTTTTTTTTTTTTTTTTTTTTTTTTAAGGGGCCTCTGATAGTTCAGTTGTTAGCGCGCTGTCCTACCGTCCCAGAGGCTGTGGGTTCGAATCCCACGAATAACCATGGTCTTCTGCGCTACGTGGTAACACAATGGGCCAAAATTGGCCTAAGTGTGCCTTTCTAGGCAGCCGCAGCAACCTACCTACCTACCTAGTACCGTTTTTATAATAATATGTCCTTTGTCTCTAATTGACAAAAAATCGAAATACAGTAGAACGCCGATTATCCGAACGCCGATTAACCGAATCGCCAATTATCCGAATCGGTCCTAAGCGTAATATAAAAAATTAAAACCAAGTACTGTAAATAAGTAATGTAATTTTTGTTTTGTTTTGTTTTGTTGTAACAAGTTGGAACTCGCTGGAGTCCAGATATATTTCAACTGTTATGGTTGAAAGCTAGAGGCAATTCACTACATGTTTTTCTCTCTCTCTCTCTCTCTCTCTCTCTCTCTCTCTCTCTCTCTCTCTCTCTCTCTCTCTCTCTCTCTCTCTAGTACACTACTTACGTATTGTAGAACTGCGTTTGTTAAACTTAATAAAGTTTATTCTATGTGTGACATTTCGTTTTTCTTTATTACCAGTCTATGTCCGATTATCCGAATTTTCGATTATCCGAATCGACCCCGGTCCCAATTAATTCGGATAATCGGCGTTCTACTGTATTTCATTCGGTCGTTCACAAGTTATAAACATAATTGAAATAGAAGTCCGTAAAACATCTGTGGCAAAAAATTGTATAGAATTGAAATTTCCTTAATAATTCGTGTGATGTACTTTGTCATTTATCACTTCAGCACATCCATGTAGAATAAAATCGACTAACTTAATAATAGTGCGTATTCGTATTTTCTCTCATTATGTTTTGATAGCTTAACCAAAAATTTCTTGGTGTGAAACCGCTTAAATTCTACTTAATAATTAATTAATAAAGTACTTCACTGGGTTCAAATCTGGAGATCTCATGCGAAATGCGGGCCAGTCCATCGCATCAACATAATCATTCACCAACCTCGTAACCTGTGGCTCATTATCTTGTTGAAACACCCAAAGAAATTATATGAGATTCTCTTCATATGGAATAATGGGTCATTCCATGGTGACGAGTGGGACATTTTTACATAATTTTTGACAAATTTTGCAAATATCAGCTGATCTGCCTGGACGGACATCAGCTGCTCCGATTATGGCGGATATCACTTGGTGTGGTCGTCATATTGGTCGCCATAGTTGTAGCGCTACCTATTTATTCACTGTAAAACTCTTTTACATACATACACTTCAGATCGTATATATACGGGAGGCAAATTCCAAAAAGACACATTCGATGGCTGACTTTCCGCCAGAGTAAGTAAAAGATTTCTTTTACTTATAGTAGGTTTTCCTACACGATAAAGGCTTTCCTGCTTCCTCTAGGTTTTCCTAAATATGCATGACACTAAGTTTTTCCTAAGTGTAAACCGTTTTCCCTACTCAGAATTGTTGGTAACAGGATTCCCTGAAGGCTCATATTCATTTCAAATCTGGTGCGTTATTCGCCTGTTGTATTTTACGTACCCAAAGACAAATCGGAGACTATATATATATATATATATATTGAAATTCTAACCGGATTTCTTTTCCTTTCTCGTTACAGGTAATTAAAATTTGAATTTTTACGTTTAAGTTTAATTTTGTTTTTAATTATTATTTTTTATCCTCCTCCTGTATTTATTATATTAATTTTCCGTTGAATTATTATTTTGTGAAGTCCTTTCCATTTGTTACTTTATGGTTTTTTTTTTATATTAATAAATATATTTTATTTTATAAAGAAGAATTTTTAGGCACAATCGTATTATTTTTAACCCCACCTCGCTGCCTTATTGTCTGTGAATCAGTACCACACTCAATGTTCCCTCTTATAGGCCCCAACAGTACATATGTTTTACGATATGATAAAATTAAAAGAAAATTAAAAAACATGAATATCTGTTCTAAACCATTTTATTAGAATATTCATTTTATAATTACCACTCTTGCATTGTAAATGTGACAATACTCGAAACTGCCGAAAATAATTAAAGGTAAGACGGTATACATTAAAAATATAAAATAAGCATCTTTACACCCCCTTTAAAATCATAAGACAATAGATTTTGATGCTAAACAGCTTTAAATAAAATTGTAAATTAATATAAAAATATTAAAAGCATTATCTCGAGATTTTCGGTGTCATAAATTTTATAAAGGGTTGATAGGCACGTTTGCTATATTTTGGTAGTCAAATGACATTTTATATAATATATAATATATACAGGTATTGTTCTGTATTTGTTTTTGTGACCGTCACATTTTGTATTAAATTTTCAAAAAGTGATTTTTATCAGGTAGAACGACGCGCCACTAGCTTCACACACATTTCTGAAATTTTAAATGTATTTTTGTCGGAATGATATTTTTAAAACTGGCAGGTATAATAAGGAAAAAATTTATCAACCAATTTATCATTTCTGTATTATGTCATTAGCAATCTGTAAAAAGTTTAAAATGTATTATCTTAGTATTGAAAATTTTAGTAATATTTAGTAATAGTCCTTTGGGCGATAGCGACATACCTATAGATCAAAAATACTTTAAAATTTTTTATTTCAGAAAATATTATACTGACCGTTAGCGTGGTAATATTTTTTTTAAAGAGGCCTCTATTTAATGTTTTTTACTTTTTCTTTAAGAAAAAACTTATTTTTGTATATTTCAGAAAAAACCTACTAAAGAAAACTAAAAATTTTCAAATCACAACAATATTCTCATTTTTGATGGGTACTATGATATCTCAATGATATTGGGAAATGATTTAATGAAGTGAAAATATTGTCTATAGAAATTTTTTGATATTGTAAATTACCCTGAAATTATATGCATAATTTATCTGGCAACAGAGTAAATACAAAATATTCGGAGTGACTAAATACCTTGAAAGCGTTGCAAAGTTAGTTAACTTTTTCGAAAATCTTTCTAAACCCTCTGCAGCTTAATTCGCCTTTAGATATTGATTTGCTACAGAAACACATTCGGCAGTTGTAGTTCTATTTGCAGGTTTTAGAGATGATTCCTCATTTCCATTGGAATGTGATCAAAAACTCCTTTTGCAATCCGGACTGACAGTGCCTTTTTATATGTTCTGATGCTTGATGAAACGTTCGAAAGCAAAATTAGTTCCTCAAATTCATAGTTGAATCTCGCTTCACTGTCGGAATAGTGAATTGCTTGCATAAAGCAAGTTTCAGTTTGCAATATTGAATCAGAGTTTATGAGATATTTCCGAATTATTGTGCAACGCTTCATGAGCCAATTTTGACGAGATTTTAATTAAAAACGACTAATTAAGTGTGGAACATTCATTCTCATTTTTACGAGATTTTAATTAAAAACGACTAACTAAGTGTGCATCAACCGAGATATTATTATTAATAGTCAAATATGATAAGTTTCGGGAGATTGGTCATCAAAACCACGAAAAATAAACGACCGGCACGCTGGAGAATGGATAAACTTGGGAATTCAAATAAACCATATTCAACTAAACGAGTTTTTTCACGACGTTAATAACCTGTATGAACTTTGTCATTCCCGTCTGTACGTTTTAATATTAAAATCCATAGTTGCGGGAATCGCTGAATATTCTGTTAATGGCCCCATGCTTATAAATATTGAAAATTGTCCCGCGGAAATGTGATTGACAATGCTTTCGGTGTCTGACTTCTGATAATCCTCCGGAGGACCTCGTATATCGTGAATGAGGTGAAATTTGCATTGATGAATTAATCGACACATCATAAATAATTCCGATCTCACCATTCTTTCCGGGACCACCAAAGACTACCAGGGACTACTGACTGGCAAACATGCGTACTGATTCAGATGGATTTATAGTACGATAAATAGGAATCCTTGAACCGGGATAATGAGCGGAGGTGACCCGGCGGTTATTTTTCTTCTTTATGGCGTTTAAGATTCCCTCGGGTTAGAGTAATTTCTCAAGCTATCTTTATAGAGCTTTTTGGGCTTTAACCGTATCTTAAGATCCTTACTTTTCCCTCCCATCTGGTCAGGAAGCTATCAGGTTTTATTGCGAGACAATTTCGCAATATATCTGACTTGTAAATATCTGTTAAATTTAGCAGATGACTGCGGAAAGAGAGATTTTAGAAAAATTGTTGTCCGCGGTCGCTTTCATTTTAGCCCGATTTTTTATAATATTAATTGTTCCTGTGATAAATTTATGGTTGGTGTCGGGGCACAGGCGGATTTTGTACGATTTACAAATTGTGAGTGATTGAGTTTTTCACTGACTGATCTGATAATGGTCCACATTTTTTTCTTATTTTTTCCTTAAACTGTTCTAAGATTTGTAGTTTAAGGTGAAGGTAAATTTTAAGTATTGCTAACAACGATTTTACTGTCCTTAAACAATAGTTGGTCAGTACATTTTGAAAGTTTTACTTCATATTTTCTGATTAATTTGTTTGTTTGTTTTTTTTATAGCAATACTTTTTTCTTTAAAAACCTTTTATAAAATTTCTGTGAAACACGTGAATGTATAATTTAAGGTTTAAGTTTAAACTTTACTCTAAATTACGTTTCAAGCTTCCTGGTGGTTTCTTTTTATGTAGAAACCAACGTAATAGAAAACTTTTGTTCACAAATTCCTAATTTTTCCTTTACGAAAATTACCTCCTTAATATAATAAAACAATCTAACAAAAAACCAGAACGATCTGGATATTGGTTTTAAAATGATGGCAAATTTTATATTATAAGCATTAAACTACATTTAATTGTAACTACTCCAATCGGTGATTACGTATTTATTTAAATTTAGCGATTTTGTGAGGCAATTGTTACTATTTTTCAAAATCTTTGTGTTATTTGTTTGATCATTATTTCCTAAAATTGTGCGTCTTTTTATACGATTTCATTTTAATACCATTAAAGGCTTTTGAAAAAAACATTAGCTTTAAAGTAAAATGAAAAATCTGGTTTTCTTCAAAATTTTTACATTTCAGGTCAGCCCATTTTGTCAACTGCATACTTCCTCTTTTCGTACAGGTTCTACGGAGGTCAGCTATCCGTTATTCATTTCCCCTTTCATTCGCCTATATGGGCCATATGTGTGATCGACTTAGGAAATGGTTTACAAAATTGTTTATAACTGATTCTTGCAACTCTACACGTTAATTATAATAAGTAAAATTTGCACGAACTTATTTACTGTTTAAGTGTTCCTTCACATATGCTATCTCATATAATGGAAAAAGGATTCATTTTTACTAATGCGAAATACCTAAGTACTAGGGTAAACTTAAATGTAAAATTAATAGCAAAATTTTTATATGTAAAATTTGTAAAAACTATACAATGGCTTAGAAAAATAACCTTAGCCTGGTCTAAAATTTGCTAAGGTAAATTGTACAAGTTATTTTACAATAGGTAATTTATCTTATCTATGGTAGTCTAAGCTTGGTAGTATAAAACAATCAAATACAAGAGCGATTTTTGCCTAAGTATAACTACAAAGTAATACAAAGTATATTCCTCAAGCTTGCTTAGGTAATATTGTAACTATTTTTTTCTCTGGGTGTACAAAAGATGGTCCGGTTTAGGCCACTTTCCTTTCATTTAAAAGTAGCCTTCGAAGCCAATACACTCAGGGTGAAAATAGTCCTAATCTAGCTCACGAACTTTTATATTCTTTCAGATAACTACAATATATCAGAAATATTTAATGGTGCTAATGAAATGAACTCAGATACTAAGTATTTGATTATTAGCTAGCCAAATACGGAGAGATATTGCTGCTATGGCGTTTACAATTAACGAACATAATATCTAGTCGATAAAGGTTAACCCTATATAAATTAAGCTAAGACCAGAATGCACAAATAATAAGAGATTGAACATTTCGTGCAAATTCAGAGAAAATTTATATTTCCTGAATTTCTCCGTCAGCTAGTAGATAGATTTTAATGGCCTTGTACGCGCCGTAAAGGCAGAAGCGGGGTGGCTGATTGTTTTTAAATGTAACTTTCGCTGACAGAAAAATGCACTCTAATGCCTCGGATTACCACGTGCGGGGGGTTACAAACTCTCTCAGTACGGAAAAATTTGTTGATTCGAAAGATGAATGGGAACGAACATAAGGGCATCCTATAGGAAGGAGGTGAAATTTTACAAGCCCCAAAGTTTTTCACTTCTTCTTTTAATGTGTGAAACGGCCGGAAAACGCTGCATCCTCGCAGTAAAGATTGCTGAACTCATTTAGAACGTCTGTTTCACGTAAGCCCTTAAAGCAGCGCACCAGGCCCCACGCAGGATGCTACAATCGGATTGTGCAGGAGTAATCAGTGGAGCACTTTTAACCCCATTAGTGCCATTTAGAGGAATTTTTCTGTTTACGTTCTAAGCGTTATATAATGACCTCAGCCCTGGTAGTGCCAGATAGTGCAGGAGTATGCCAAAAAGCTGGAAATTCAAGCGAGATGTAGTGGGGTTGCATTAATGGGATTTAATGAGATTTGCTGAAGCGGAAGTATCAAGGGAGGGTGCTCACAGGAACAAAAATCCCCCGGTCTGTGTGATTTTAATGAAGGGATGCTCTGGCAGGATCCAAAATATAAAAGGAATTAAAAAAAATATTCACGCAAAAGATATAAATCGCAATTCTCGTAGAATATATTTCAAATTAAATCCCTACCCTTGTTAGGGCAAAAAAATATGCTTTAATAGGTTTTGCCCGACTTTGCTGTCCTATTTTGCTACAAAAGCACTTTTACTCCCCGGGCCAAAATAAAAAAGAAAGGAAAAAGAATCAAAATTTAATCTCTAAAGTTTTATAGAGTAGAAGTCGACAAATAAAAACTCTAACCCATTTTAATTAGACTTCTCAAAGTGTTGCTCTTCTTTGGTATGCTTCAGTTATCGCCTTGTGCTCGCCACCATACCTAAGTTGCAGGGATACATTCTGGAGGGCTTTGGAGGACTGAAGAGTCCTTAATACCATGACTTTAGATACTTTGACACTTTGTGGTGAAGGGAATCTTTATAAATTAATAAATAGGTTCATTTAAGTAAAAGAAAATTTTTAAGATTCTGTCTTTGAGTTACAAGGAACGTAAAATATTGTTTTCCTAATCATCTGCCAATCAGTTCCGATTGTGATGGATTTCGTTTTAAAACTTCTACCTAGATGCTTTCGTGATTTTGTGTATTATATATCAAAAAAATGGATTATTTTTCTTTGAAGACGATATAGTGTATCCAATTTGCAACTTTTTTACAAGCATAAAAGCTCAATAAGAACACGATATACGCGTGGATATTCGCAAATAAAGTTCGGATTGTTTATATCTAACGCAAAGTTATAATTAGTATGTTATTCTTCACTATTTTTGGGATAATGAGGTAAGGAGGCAAGCAGTACATATATATAGGGTGCTTTTTAGTGGGCTTGTCAAAATGAGTAGATGAGTCAGATCTTTGACCTAAGGAGGGGAGAGAGAAGCACTCTCAACAGTTTGAAAGTTACAGGGTGATTCATAAATTCCAATATTCTATGGTATGGACATCACTATTTTATTTTTATCTGTTGATAAACTCAACGCAGCGACATCCAGTTAACGCCAAAAATCTACTATCCCAATATCTTTTACAAAGGTGTTAACAATGTTTACCTACCATAACCCCACTACAGATACACACACTTCCGAAAAAAAAGGAAATTTTTTCGTGGAAAAAATTTTCTGGAAAATAAAATAAATCGAATTTTAACCCTTTTAGTGCTGAGCTTATTTTCACATATTTTGCATAAATTGCTAAAGGATTTTTGAAAAAAGAGTTCCTTATTAATTAAGTGTGCACAGATTTTTAATTATTTTCCTCAAATGTAGATGGATTTTCGTAATTATTTTTATTATGTGTAAGGGACATATCAAACTACTCAAATGAAACATAGTTTTTACTATTCCGACGCACTGCACTTTATATGCATTAACAGAGAGTCGATCTATCGACGGTTCGCGCTCTAAGGGTTAAAGATATTAAAATAAAATTAACCCCAACATATTTTTTGTTTAATTAAAATCCGATTTAATTTAATGCTAATAGATCACAAAAATTATTCAAAATTTCCTCCGCCACTTGCGATGCATCCCAATAACCTTCTTCTTAAACGCTTAAATTTATTCAAATAATAATTTCGTACCAAAACTACCCTACTTAGGTTTTCGAAATTCTATTATCAAATCTGTTATCTATGTCTGCATTGTCCAGATACCACTAAAGGTTTAACTCAATCAGAACAGAGAAACCATCCGGTGATTGAATCTGGTGATGAAATAATTCAACATTATTTAGAAAAGATACCAGGACCAATACCTTGGAAAAGAAAGTCTTATTTTTTAAATTGCTAATCGTGCAAAGGAAATAAAATAAGAAAACAAAAATCTTTTGAATGTAAGAATTATCCAGGAAGTCCGTCAATGGGCATTTCGTGTTTTAAAAAGTCCCATAAACAAAATCAAATAAATACCGATCAGGGAAACGATTAATAAATGTTGATTTTCGAAAAATGTTTGTCTATCTGTGTAATGGAAATGTTATTACTTTTATGTTAATTAAATTAAATTAATTAAGTAATGTATATACTACTAACGCAGCATTGACTGCAATTGTAGTAGCTGACTCTCTCAGTGGTAAAAATGCGAAATATGAAACAGCACTGCTAATGCAGTTATTATGCTGTTTTATATTTTTCGTGTTTGCCTGAAATCTTCTTGTCTGATTTCATCTATCATACATTGAAATTGCATATACGAAGGTGAATTTAGACCGCCCGCAAATGTGTTAAGCAAGTATTGAGCCAACTTAAGTCCTTTGAAATGATAGAAAATAAACAAATGAATGATTTGACGTACAAAAATGTTTAATTTAAAAAAAAAAAACATAAAAATTAACTTACCTTACTACTCTGTTACAAAAGAAAGTTTGCAGATGTAAAATACGTAAATATTTACAGCAGGTAAGTTCGAAATTCAAATGAAATTTTTAACTTTGAAAAAATTCGTGCAATCAGTTAAAAATAGGCGTCAGTAATACCATCTAAAATTTTCGATTCGAGCTAGATCGTTTACTGCTATGACTACGGAGGCGGGAAATTCAATATTTTTATTTTTGTTTTGAGCCAAAGTTACCCGCTGGAGCTAAAGTAAACCGCATCTACGATATGTTAAAGCTTGACCCTTTTTGGAGACTTTACAAAGTTTTAAAATAATATATAAAATTATCCTATTTAAGCCGAGAAATTAGCGAAATGGAAAAAATTATAATATTGCATTTTCACATTCTATTATTTCAGTTTTTCACAATCACCAACATTAAACAAAACCATTCTTGCTATTCGGATAAAGTCCCAACCTAAATTCTACCGCCCTCTTAATATTTTGTGATTTCTATCCAAAATCGTGTAAAGGCTTATGAGCGAGCAAATTGTCGCCTATCTTGAGAGTAATCAGTTGTTTATCCACTGACAATCAAGTTTTAGATATTTTTACAACAGTGAATCTGTAATTCTAAAGATCTCGCTTGACATCAGGCAGGCTTTGGATCAAGATTCAGTCTCAGTTTTGTTGTACTTTTATAAAGGAGGTGTACCATTCCATCCTCCTTAAAAATCTCTGGGACTACTTTAGCTTATCCGGCAGTTAAACTTTTACAATCTTTTTTTGACCAGTCGGTCCCATAAAGTTAAGATCAATAAAATTTTGTCCAGCTCAATGCCTTCTTCGTGGAGTTTTTCAGGGTTCATTTCTTTTCAGGCTAACTGGGACAAATATAACCAGCTGATTTGAATCCGAGCAAATCCCAGAGCATAAAATTTTATTATAAAGAAAAATATACCACCTGATATCGTGAAGTGCTGTGACTTTATCAATAATATGATTATAACAAATTGCAGCATTTGTGGTTTGTGGTAATCCACTAGCTTTTTATCTGTGGGCCTTCAACGATTGCATCCACTTTGTTTACCACCTACGTCGCTCAGGTTGCTATTGCGTTTGTAGTATACATAAACTGTTTTTTAGAACGGCGTTTTCCGGTGTTTCATTTTAATTTTAAAAAAATATAGTAATTTCCAGGCTACTTTAGAGAGCTGTTCCATTTCTTAACATCCTCACATAACAATAACTTAATAATCTCAAGATTACGTAAAGCTTATATGGAAAATTCTTATCTTCTCCAGATTGCTCGGCTTCCTTTATCCACCCAAACTGCGGGATCTATTGGTGCTTTTAATGTAAACATTACCGCTTTAACCATGTCATATACTCGTACATCATATTGTCCTTGCTTTTTTTGATCTTCTAAGTTCTTAGGTAAAACACCGAACGAAAAGATATTTTCAAAAGTTATTTTGGTTCTTGTGATAATATCATCCCTGCTAATTCCTAGTATGGTATATGTCAGTTAAGTATATAGGATGCTTAAAATTAGTATAAAATAAAAATATATATACTTGAAATACTCGAACTTAAGCATATTTGGTAATTAAAATTAGTCTCTGGTATAGTTTTACAAACCTCTCCTATTTTAACCACATTAGGTTTAAATGTACTGCACTAATGATGCACTACCAATAAGAAATTTTAAGTACTTTATTTTAGCGTTCATCTTAAGAATGAGCAAAAAATTAAAATACGTAGTGCATATACATGTTTGTCTACATAGGTGCGTGCAGAATAAAAGGTACCTATATAATAAAATAAGAAATATTTGTTTTAAATAAATTATTACCAAATTCATGTTATTGAAAATTATTAATTTAATAGAAATTTATGTCAATTAAATTTTAAGATAATTTCGTTATTTAAAATAAGATCTGATATAATCTTTTTAAATACAATTGTCTACCATATTTTAAATAAAATGCTTCTTGGAATTACTAACGCTGTAAATAAATACGATATAAAATTTGAATGATAAGAATTTTCAATGGGAATTTCATTGGCAGTTAAGAGTAAAATTGATTTATAAATCGCCTTTATTTACAGCAAGAAAACACGTTCTTCAAATATTTCATATTTGGCAATGTCGTTGCATAAGAAAAAACATCCTTTACGCAGGCGCGGGGGGTGGTAAGTTTTAAAAATAAATGCTTAATTCATCAAATATTCTAACATATTTTCTCTAGTCAAGGTATCTGGATATGTAGATTAGAAAACATTTTATTTCAAGTAAAGGACTCAGGTTTTTACAAGTAAAGGTTGTTTTTTCTATAATTTGAAAAAAATTATTATTTCATTGAAGTTTCATTTTGTTTTTAAGTAACTGATTATTTGAAATAATTAGGTTAATTTATTTTGAAATAATTAAATTAATTCATTTTTAAATAAAATTCTTATTTGAAATAAAAAAAATTAATTTAATTTACCCTGGTTTACGTAGTATACTCAGAAGGATCATTGGACCGTACTTAAGTATGCTTAAGTTGACTATCAATTATGTATATGCTGGAATTGCGTTCTTTCAGGAAAAGGTGCTATAATCAAGACTAACAAGCTTGACGCAACCAAAACAATTCTGGATCACGATGGTTGAATCAAGTACGAGTACTTCAGAATATGCTTAATTTGAGCATACCATACTTAATTGTAGACTTCTAAATGTGGTATTTTTCTTAGAAAATTTCGTAAGTTAAACTAAACGATGAGTAAACTGAAAGACGAAATTATTAACGAACATTTTATATATGAAAATAACATGAGACTTGTGTAAAATTTGCTAAGGTAAATTAACAAACTTATTTTAAATATTTTACCCAATCTAAAGAATCCTAAGGCTGGCGTAAAACACCGAAATAAGGCAATTTTTATCTAAAAAACTTCTATATAAAATATTTTACCTTAGCTTGTATAGGTAATTTTGCAATAGTATTTTCTCTGGGTGTATTGCGAACCGCAATCGGGTTTTTTTTTAATTTTGATTAAATTAAACATATAAAACGAATAGACTGGTCCATAAAAAATTGTTCCCCTATCTTTTCAAGAACATTTTAAATAACTAGCAGCCTTTGTGGGGAAGAAGCTACATTACTTTATAGGAATAGAAAGAAAATACCTTCCCAAGAAGTGAATCAAATTGAACCCGTTGGCACGCCCTCAGAATGCATCAGTAAACAGTGCGGTGCCGGTGGATTTTGGTCGCTCCTCCATCAATAAAACTATGAATACTTCCTTCCCTGAGCAGCAGTGATTTTCTGGCGATAAAGCCCGATTGGAAGTACATTCCTGGAGGAATCGGGAATCAGCGAAGGATCGAAGCATTTATTCCGAACACGGCTAACATTTCCGTCGATTCAAATTTTTTTTTTTTTTGTTATTTTACTTTCCAGGGCAAGCAAATCCATTCAAATATCCTCGTACTTTTCCGGTGAATAAAATTCAATTTATTCTCAGCGATCTTTGTAGAAAATTTCAAAAGTTCCCCCCCCGGTTTGCCAAACTCCACTTTTTATTTTGAAAGCAATGAGCGGAAGGGCAAAACAGTAGAATAGAAATGGTTTGTGACGGGAAACACAGTCAGTTGGATTACCATGTCGAGGTGACTTCGTCCGGTAGGGCGCTCGCGCAGGAAGGGCGGGATAAAGGGCAAAATATGAAACGAAATCAGATTTCGATTGAGTTATTTTTATTGCTTTCCTTCTTTTGTTCTTTCGCATGTGGGGCTCCCATAGTGCCCTTCGGAGGGAAGCGGAATTCAAATTTTTCAGACGGTGGCGTGGAGCTTAGCGAAAAAATCCAGCTGCCAAAATATGCGTTGGTCCAGCAGAAGTATTCCTCTTCTGCAGTTATTTCGCAATCCGCTGTCGCGCTTAGGACATATTTTTCATTTGTTGGTGTTCATCCCCACATTTCCAATAAGTTCTGTAGTCTAAGGCGATTAACAATTTGTTAGGAAAATTTAAAAAAAAACACATTGAATCTACCTATCACTGATAAAAAACAAATACCACTTTATGGGATAAAAAAACAGGTGTCTGTTGGGAATTCCCCATTTTCGTTAAAAAAATGATGCTCTAATAATTTTTTGCTATATTTATATTTAACACTAGAACTACCAAAACCAGTCAATTTGACTGGTACTCATTTCCTTCCTTCAATTAATTGTATATTTTTGTAATTGTCTTCTGATTTATGCCAAAGTTTAATAGAATTGAGAATTACGACATATTCAAAAACCCTTTTCCATCAATAATTATTTATTCAAATTTGAAAGCGTATTAAATTAAAGGTGCAGAAAGTTATTAAAATTACAGACTTGTGCCCCGATAGTTCTAGTGTTAAATAACCTTTTGCCGAATTAAAGGAAACAAATATTTAGTTTTGTGGAAGTTATGACCGCCGGCCAGTAGTGGATTTACCAGGAAGCAAAGGAAGCAATTGCTTGGGGCCCCGCTTGGACAGGGGCCCCAAAAATTGAAAAATGTTGAAAATACATTCGGAAATTAAAAAAAAAAATAAATAAAAAATGCAAAATGAAAAAATTCATGTAAATAATATCGATTATTCATTGTCCTCAAACGAATTTAAATTAATTCAAAACTGTATTTCGCGCGTATAGTTGGCGCTTCGGTCGCTCGTATTTCGTGTCTTTCGTTACTTTTCGTTATATTATTTATTATTTTAAAATATTGGGGAGGGGGTTAATTTTAGAATGAGGACCCCGAAAACCTGAGGTTGCTTGGGGCCCCGTCTTAGGTAAATCCGGCACTGCCGCCGGCATAGACCCGGGGTTATTTCTAATTACAACTTTCCAAAATTTATTTTTATTGCGTTTAGTTGATGCGATAGAGAATTGAATTTCGAACAAATTGAATTTTTACTTATCAAAATCGGTTTAAGTGTTCTTGAATAATAAGATTTAATCGGACAAAGATCTCACGATATGAGCAGGCATTCACTTTAAATGGCAATAAAAGATAAACTAATAGGAATATCGAAATGTACATATGTTTTTAAAAGTATATAGAGTTAAGAATCTATCTAAAAAATTGGCCAGTTCGAATTAATAGAACTAAGTAAAAAAATCAGATAAGATATTCTCAAATAATACGAATAATTGTTAAAACGAGGAGCAAAGCCACTTCAATTTTGTAATTGATATACTTTGATATACTTAGTGTCATATTAAATATATAATTCAATTTTCTTCTGAAGTTAGTGGTGAATAAATAAAAATAATTTTTTTTTATAATTTTTGTATCCTTTGAATGGTCAGGAATGGAATGAGCATATCGTACGGCGGGGAAAATCCATGGAATGTTCCTTGGGTCACAAGGAGATATTTTCCAAATGTATGAAAAATATTGTAATTTGCAGGTATTCTCCAGCAGTCCATGAAAATCATGTACAAATCCAATGCGCCTTGATAGAGAGCAATCGTTAAAAAATTAAAGTTGTGATATAAGGGCCCAACAGTACATATATAACAATATAAATCTTTAAGGCTTATCTCCCATCAAAATGCGTATAAAAATGCATGCAATTTTTATCCAATAAATATTTAAACAAAATGGTTAAAATATATATAATATATATATATACAATTCCGAAAGGCTGGCGAGTTCTAAAACATGGTCAGCGTTTCGATCCGAGGCACCAGGCTGATTTTATCAGAGTGTCTACGGCCTGGTGCCCTGTCACATATGCCACGATGACGCAGTTTGTGGTTCCCATTTCTATTTGGTTCAAAGACAAAGTGTAAGGCTGTGGTTACGATACATACTAGTTCGAGCTAGTTTTACTAGTATCAACTAGGAACAACTCGTACGAGGAAAATCATTGTATTAGATAATATGTGTGCGGTTATGATCTACGCGAGTGGCTAGTTTGTTGGCGCACTTGTTCGCACTAGTAAACTAGTGAACTGATATCATTATATTTGCTAGTGTGACCTAGCGAGAAAGTGAAGGGTACTTTATATGGCAAAAAGGGAAATCGAATCTGATAAAAGCAGTTGTTGGAAACTATTCTGTGAGTACAGTTGAGTAGCAATTAAAGAATTAGATTATAATCATGAACTTAAAAGCACAATAGGCTTGAGTTCATCCGTACACGTCGACGCTTCGTGACAAGAAACAACAAAACAGGCTATATTTTGAAATAGTACTTTTGTATAAACAGCCGAATGGTCACAATGCAGCGACCAGTTAGAGCACAAGCCTGTAACTAGCTCTTACTAGCGTGTAGTAAAACCACACAACTCGCACAAGTAATTATTAAGAACTAGTAAAACTATCGCGAATTAGTATGTATCGTAATCATCTAACCTAAATGATGAGCGAGATGAACTTATTCTTAAGCACAGATATTTAACTACTACCATAAGAACATCTAGTAAAATCGTGCTATACTCTATATTTGAATGTTTCATTGCGTGCTTTCATTTCAAACAATTCTGTCACAAGTTATTATGGCACTTGGTCAACATAGTGTTCTCAGGTGATCTTGTAAAGATAGTGGTACATCTCTGTATAATAATGATAATAATGTAATTATAAAAACTACTTTTATATGTAAATAAATCCTAAAGTATTTTTTTTAAATATTTTACATAGTTCGAAGAATGATACATTTTTCAAAGCTTTTCGATGGAAGAAGCATTACTCAAAATTACTTAACATTATGCAATGCTAAATAATGCTAAATCATACTGAGTAATTTCTAAGTAATTAAATTTTTGAAGTACTAATTAATAGTGTAGTAGTTGAAATTTTACTGACTAAAATTATTTTGTTTGCCAAACTTAGTTACATATTTTTAAAAAAAATGTCTTTCCTTTTTTAAAAAATATCAGTCGGCTAAAATCATCTTAATCTCCACATTCATCGAAGCAAATTTAAACATATATATTAATATATATATTTTTTAAAATATACGTTATGATAATCTAAACTTTCTTTGAATTTCTTTAGTTATATATGGGGCTAAAAACCAAAATTGGTGACTCCGAATCGGACACATTTATTTATTCAGAAGCAAGACATTTTAGCGCCTTTTCTTTGCTTTGGTCGACATGTTTAAAGGGCATTTCCACCTCAAGAAAAGGAACATCATGATCCAATACCTGCACCTGCCGACGACCTTACAGTCGCATCCTGTCGAGAACCTACAGCATCCCGGACAATTATAATTAACTCAAATGTCCATTTCCTTCTAGGGATACCCACAAATTTCTTTAAATCATCTTCACCTTCGTACAAGAGCAGGGGAAATAAGAGATTATTAGGATACATTATTCTGGAAAATGGAAATTTCCCTCTCAAACTTAAAACCCCCATTATACAACAAACCAGTGCCACATGCACTAAATGTATATTTTGGTGCAGAATTTTTACTCTTTTCCTCTCATATTTACCGTCTTCTATCCTGTAATTGGGAGGAGGGTAATGTGGCAGTTAAGATTTTACTGACCACAATAATTGTGTTTACCAAACTTAGTTAAGTATTTAAAATAAAAAGTCGTCATTCCTTTCCTTCCTCTAAAAAATATCAGTCGGCTGAAATCATCTTAATCTTCACATCCTTCGAAGGAAATTTAAGTACATTCGTCTTTTTAACACTAGAACTGCCGGCGCGCAAGTCTGTAATTTTAACAACTTTCTGCAGCTTTAATTTAATACGCTTTCAAATTTGAATAAATAATTAATAATGAAAAAAGGTTTTTGAATATGTTTTAATTCTCAATTCTATTAAACTTTGGCATAAATAAGAATAGAACTACAAATATATACAATTTAATGAAGAAAGGAATTCAGTACCAGTCAAATTTACTGGTTTTGGTAGTTCTAGTGTTAATAAAAATATAGGTTATGATAATCTGAATTTTGCATTACTTCTATTGGTAGAGATAATATAACACTTTTTTTATAGCTCTGTTAAATGTGCTGTTTAAATTAAAACAGTTTAATGTGTTTTGCAGATGTTCGTTTTCATACAATGAATTCATCAGTTAGAATAACTTATTCGTGTTAACTCTGTGTGAGCAAATATAGAACCATTTTACCTTAAAATATTTCAAATGATCATTTTGAATCATTTCTTTTTATAAAGTTAAATCGGGATGATGAAAATGTTTCATTTTCCAACATTTGATTTTATTTGTTTTGTTAGAACTAAGTAACTAGTAATTTCGAAACAAGATACTGCTTTAAGTTTTAATAAGAAATTATATTCAATTATGATCAAATTACGTCTTGATATTTTTTATATTTGTGTATTTAGAGCAGTTCAATAAAATTTCCTGAAAAATACTTTAGATCCTTTATTATTTTCAGCTATAAATTCGCGTTCAACTCAAGTATGTACAAATTTTTTGAATTGACATTCACCCTGAAATAAATTGGTTTGATCGATTTGCACGTTTATACCCACGTTAAAAGTTTGGCAGACAGCTACAAAAGTATCTCACGTATCTATTAATACTTTCGTCAAACAAATAAACAGAGTTAATAGCTTCTAAACACGAGCTACGTCGCATCTCGCTGATAACGTTACTATCAAGACGAGTTTCTGGAGAGGTTGCTCCAATTTTTGAAGCCGTTCACTCGGAAGGGCAAGATTAATGGGTAACTAGCCACTTAGCACCTTTGTGGGGTCATTTGTCACGTGTTTAGATCCAATTTTATCTTTCTGCCTGAATTGGTCCGACTCCGCTCGGTCGTTGAGGCTCACAGCCGGAAAGCGTCGGTAAGCCCATCAGGTTTCCGCCATATTTCATCAGCGATTATCATAGGTCAGTGGAGGAGATACGATTTAGCATGATTGGGCACAAGTGGGCCTAAGTGAAGAGAGAAAGGAGTTATTTAATATCGTTTGAAAGATGTAGGCGGATAGTGGGCGGTGCCACTATTGCAGTCAATATTTTTGGGTTTTGTGCCTTTGATTTTCAGGCCTACGTGCTAAGCTTGCTCCGACTAGAAATGACCTGTTTAATAGTCATAGAGAATAGGAAGGTACAATTTGCTAAGATACAGAGATCATTACTTCTTATTTGACTTTATTCTCCGAATGACTTAGAAGTTTCCTTTTATAAAGTGTAAATTTATTTATATGCTCATGCAAAAGTTACAAAGGTTTAGAATTTGTAGAATATTGAAACAAAAATACGAATATGTAATTATCTTTGAATGGACAACCTATCCTTTGTGTGAGTCGCGTTAGGAACTTGGGGGTCACTTTTAACGAAGTTCTTTCATGGAATGACCATGTTAGTCAACTATCGTTTGAAATATAGTCTACAATTGACTTCGCTTATTATGGTACTCTGCCTACTTTATGTCTACAAAAATAACTAACGTTGGCTTACTATTTTAACATTTTGATATTGCTTTATTTAGCTATTGCGGAGAAACAATAAATATTTTTTTAAAATATAGCTTTATTAGCTCGAAACCACAAAGCGCTAACTTCGTAGTTAGTATACTAGGGTTAAAGAAAAGTTGTTGACAATGATTTGTCACTCCAGCATAAAAGATAAAGTTTTACTAATTTTGCTAGTGTTGCAAATCTCCAAAATGATGATAATCGATTTGCGAAATTATGTTCGATAATATTTGAAGTTTGATTGCTTGAAGTATCTTGTTGATAACAAAAGTAAAAGTGAAGATCAACTGAACAATTTATCTTTTGTGGTTGCACAACTTGAAGTGGAAAAAAATTATTTTAATGTAGGCATTCCGTGTTCAATCAATAAAATTACAATTCGTTGTTCAAGAGTGTAGCGTTCCATGTCAAAGGATAACAGCTCAATTCTTGACATTTCATCATTTGACAGCCTACTTCCTAACCCCAAATTTGTTCACCCTGTATAAGTTGGCCAGTCGAGAGAGAACAACGGCCAGTCAGTTCGCGAAAGCGCCTAGGGCAAGCCTTTTTCGAATGTGTTTATAACCTTTTTGAATGTCGATCCAGATCAGGAATGTTATGTGATGTAATTTCACATTTAAATATTGACAAATACTGAGGTGTGAATTAATAAATTATGTTTTGTGTTAAAATGGACTCTGCTTTACTTTTTTCTAGCTTTCGAACTATTTCATTTCAAATAATGTGGCAAAGAAGAAATTTTATATTTTAAGAAGGATCCGAAATCTAATATATGAATAACAGACAGGTTCGAAAATCGTGTTTATGAAACTTTTTGATGTTGATCGATAAATTTCAAGCTGCATCGATGATTTGAAAACCTTACTTATTCTGGTGTACGTTCAATATGCGGACTGGAGTCGATCCGAGTAGATTTGACTTTCTCCGGTATTTTGAATATCTTACTCAAGTCGAGTTGACTTAATTTGACTCGAGTAAGAAGATATTGAACGTACCGGAGAAAATCAAATTTATCCGGCTTAAACTTGAGTTCAGGTTGACCAAAAAACTAGCGAGTGAGATGTCACAGACAAGAGCAGGGAACCTGTTAAGAAGCGTTGGAGATTAGGCATTATATGCAATTGAGTTATTTCAAATATGTACATCTCAAATAGACAAACAGACGATGACTTTGTAATGACTTCTCTGAATATTATTTAAAATCTGAATGTTCAATGGTTTTCTCTCCTGATAGAAATCGGTTTTCGATGTACACTTTAAGGAGTGGCGCACAATTAGATACTCCTGGAAAATCCATTCAATGTCAAGTGGCTGCCGTTATAAAACAAAAAAAATCCACTAGCTCTACTCCGAGCTGAGGAGCAATGAAACAGCATCATGCTCACTCAATTTGTGCCACAACATTTAACACTCGCTCACGACCCCATTAAATTTACTGTCCGTTTACCGGAAATTTATCGATAATTAACAATAGGGGGCTGCTTCCCCACGTCTTGCAGGTATTTTAGTGCTCCAGCAGCAACAGGACCACGCCGGATAATATCGCATAAAAACAAACCGCACACCGGCAGGCAACTCGCCGGAACCAAATTAACTGTTGAATAATGAAAGGCACTGCATTGAATTGCCCCACTAAACTTTAATACCGGAAACAATGGCTTAAATAAAAGCAGACCAGCCGCTGCCACTAGAAACATTTTGTAGCAAAAGTAATCCGGATGCCGGTCATTCCGGAAGACTGCAACAGAGCCACCCTGTGCGGGCTTAGCGCAACCCTTTCCTAATACCGGGCACTGGTATAGGTACAGGTATATATGAGTATGTACGAGTATGTGTGTGCTTGGGCAACTTGAAATAATACTATGAATTTCTAATGGACAATCCGCTAGTAAATTTACACCTCTTCGGGTCATATTATCTACCTTTCTACCCCCTTTATTGGTAATGGTCTCTGTCCACATCAAAATTGAACAACATAACCTATAAAGGGAAGAATACTTTAAACCTATGGTATATTCTGCGTCCTCAGTGGGTGGCTCCAGGAGCCGCAAGTGGCTTGGTAGGTCCGTGTTTGCACAGGGAGGAGCGAAGTGGTCGCCTTACAGTACAAACGGGACACTTTTATCTCATGAATAAATAAAAAGTCTCCCAGAAACAACAGCTTCTAGTTTAGCTGGTGGTCTCTTCACTTAACTGAATTTATTTCCATATGAAAACACATTCGCAGAGTTATCACGGTACAAAAGCAGCAAGGATAATTCTCTCTGGGGAAACGAGCAATTTAATTTTTCATATTCCTTGCTTCGGTTTGTTCGGGGACAAGTGACAATTGTGATGATGTCTATCCAATTTATTTTTGTCTTGCAACAACTGCTGCGACAGGTGTGCTAAGGTGAACATATCTAGTTCGATGGAGGTTTACCATTTCAATTTTTGTACGTAACTACCAAACTTTATGCTTTCTCTGTGTTTTAGCATAACATTGCTAGTCCACTTCGGAGTCTTCATTTAAATTTGATGAGATTTGTCTGTTCAAAGTATAAAACAACCGTCCTACGCAGGGTTTCGTTTTAATATAACAAGGACAATAATTTAATTTTTATAGAGTCATTGTTGAACTCATAAAAATTCAAATAGGTTTTTTTTTTAGAATACTAACTATTTTTAATTACAAAGTTAATTGAAGTAATATTCATCTAAAAATTCAGATTTTAATGACATCTGTTTTAATTAAAGCGTAAGCTGGGTATTATAAATGCACAATGTACAACTGCATAAGAAACAGATGTACAAACTTTCTAATAGCATTAAAAACGGATGCACCAAAATGATCAAGATGTTTAATGCAAGAGCAATGGATCCGTAGAAGTGTACGTTTAAAAATCATTGATGCGAATATCTGAAAAGTGGATGCTATTCAATATTTTTTTACGCTAAGTTTAGCATGATTTCTTAACCCCTAACTGGTGGACTTGAAAACAGGTTCCGTCTCAAAATTGGTAAGATACAATTTATTGGAAAATTCAATGAAGACATGAGTGCTGATTTCTATTATTGGTGTTCCTATGACCATACCACATAACCGGGGGATGACAATAACCCCTATTGGTAATCCAACAGTTGTATATAAGGAGGAACATGTATGTATATATCATAAAACTCCTATGTGCCATATAATCCTAGAAATCCCAAAAATGACCTCAGCGATCCCGAAAATCACACGGCGATTCATCCAAATAAATAACAACGAATGATACGACCACTTATGGTATAACTTTGTTGGACGTACAGTGATGGAAATTATCATAAAATGACGGAATTTTCGAAACATTATTAATTATTATTTAATATAGTTTTTGCTAGTATCCAAAAGAATTTTTTTATGAAGTGCAGGAACACCAAAGAAAAATTTTGTTAAATCAGTTAAATTTATTTCCAATTATTGTTTAGTAATAGTAGTCATTGTAAGTTTGGGTAAGCAAAAAGTGTGATGCAAAAATAGTATTTTTTTTATATTATTTTATTATAGTCATAAAGAAAAGTCTGAAATATGCTCTCCATTTTCCGTTCGTAGTAGCAAATGAGGTAAAAAGTGCATTTCTCATTTTTGCATCATTCCTATTCACTGAGCTAACGGTACTTATCTACTATTGTTTTGATCAAAACGAAATTTAGTTAGCATTTTGCGAACAATTTGCCAAAAGCAATAGGTTAAATGCAAGTGTCACCAAAAAAAGTAGTATTCCTGCATGACAACGACCCACGAGTGGGTTGATTCCCAGCAATTTGAGTTTGTGAACTGGTTAGTCCAAAGTTCGGATATAAATCCAATTGAAAATCTTTGGACTCATTTAAAGAACCAATTGTTTCTTTAAATACGATTTGGTGAACCACCCTATGGTATCAAACTATCAACACGTTCAATCAGAATGGCATTTCCAGAGAAATTATATCATTCCATGCCCAACCGAGTAAATCAAATAAAGGATACTGGATAAATTATTAATTATAGGCCATCTCGTGAGGTGGTGCAAAAGTGCGACAATAGCCTGAATTAAAAACAAATTATTTTGTTATTATTTTGAATTCTTTCTGTTATTTTAGTATTTAAATACACATTTAAATTTAAATGTTCAAAAACAATCTTTTTTATTGATTTACTTACATAAATACTTTGTAAATTAATTTTGTTTTCAGTAATAGGGAACATTGCCTAATTTTTGCACCAAAGTGTACATATGTATTTTAGGTGGAAGTTCCTAAAAAATCACTCATGTTTTAGAGCGGAAAGCATTCCCAATTCAATTTTTTTTCCAAATTGTTTCCTTAAGATATTCAAGAGTAAGTATAATGATAATTCTTCGCAATGTTTTAAGTTGACTTTTAGTATAATTCAAATGTTCCACGAAGAACGACTTGAAGTAAAAAAGAAGATATGTCCAAGATTTGTTAAAGCAATTCTATACAGTGATGACCACGAATGCCTGTCTTCCTTGCAATACGAAGATGGCTTTTGCCTCTTACCTTCTTTTCTTTTAGTTTAGTATAATTCCCTTGTTCGCCTTCGCTAACCAAAAAAGACATTTCTGTCTGTTCGCCTGTATTTTTACTTCATGATAGGCTGGCAATATCATCCAAATTTCGTCGTGACGATTATTCATCTAAATGTTTGTGTGGTATTAGACTAAAAATTCTAAGGAATATCAACTAAATAAGGGCAAAGAACCCATAAGCATGTTGCCGGTAATATCACGGTGTGATGCTATAACAAGTAGTGCAGTCGAACTGTTGATCAAAATTAGTAGGATAATAATTAAGGACCAATATTAATATATTCTGTAGAAAAGTTTTCTGGGTGAAATGCATCAAGAAATAATTTAATTTTTCAACAGGACGAAGATCCGAAGTACACAGTAATCAGTAAAACATCGGTTCAAATATTAATTTCTATACTTATGTGGTTCGCTCGAAGCCCGTATATAAATATTATAAAAGAGTGGTTGTTTTAGGGACAAAATAACATAAAATGAGCCGCCTAAGGCGATGAATGAGCTATGTGGAGTAGGATGTGTGGTTTTATTCCCAAGACAGATATTGCGATCGAATAAAAGGTCGATGAATGATCGTTAACTCGGACACAGGCGAAAACTTCATTCAAGTCGAGAATTTTTGACTACTCAGAAATTGATACGAGCGATGTGAAATAAAAGTTCATGGTCTAAACACTTCAATAATCTGATCTCTTCCTTCCACTACTTCATAGCCACTTTTTGGACATTAATTTACAACACTTGAATTGTCATTCTCTGAGTATTCAATGAAAATGGTTTGGAAACAATTAAAATTACTCCCACTTGCTTCAGCAAAACTAAAGTGTCATATATTTTCTTTAAAACTATTTATTTCAAAATTATAAAAAAAATATATTTTAAACCCTCACAACCTCACAACCCTTCCTCCTTTGATTTTATATGTCACACGATACAGTTTGCAAGACTTGAATTTTCTAATTTGCCCCCAAAAAGGGAACACTATATTCAAAATTCATTTATTTGCGTTATATGTCCGTGTTTGGGTTAAATTTCAACTTAATCGGCCCAGTAGATTCGGAGCAAATTGGCTGTGAGAGACGGACAGGCAGACAGACAGGAAATATGGTATGAGGATTCCGTTCTTTTCAATCGGATATACGGAACCATACAAAATTAGACCTTTTTTTTGTACAAACTATTTTTAAAATAATTCTTATAGTATGAGAAAAACCAATTTTGACTTTGAATACAATTTTTAACCGAAATGGGACCGATGAAGATTTTAGTCATTCGCATATTTCGCAATGATATACTAAAGTCTATAGCAATTTTACGATTTATGTGAATATCAAAATTTAAACTTGTTTTTGTCTATTTTGGATGGACTATTAATTAATCAGTGTGGCTGCGGCCAGGTGCCCCTGCCACAGACACCACAATCGAGTGGATTGAACGCGACTCCCAATATTTACTTGGTTTAAAGTGGAGGCAAATTCTGCAACAATAAATTTCAAAGATTTTGGCCTTATGTAGGCGTTGCGGTTCAGATACATTTTTAAAGGTTTTTTTTAGTCAATTTAGACGTTAAGGTCTAAAGAAATTTGCAAAAGATTTGGGTCTTATATATTGTAGGTATAGCATTATCTTCAAGTTAACTTTTCAACTTGCTGCAGTTGAAAACATTGAAATAGGAGTCTCGTGGAGGTTCTCATCTAAAAAAATTCAATTTATTTTGAGCGCCAATCTTAAAATTTCTAATTTAATGTTTAAGAATCAGAAAATTATAAGAACGAATCGTCCGATAGAAATAAATTCGCAGTTAATTAAATTGATTGATTTTTTGCCATTTAGGTCCGCTGGAATTTCTCTTATAAAGTGAGTATTTTCAATGATGGTATTTAATTGAGATATTCCGTAGTAAAATAGGAGCTCATTAAATTCTGGTCGAGCAGTGCTAAATTACTGAGATATATTTTGCTCTTTTGGTCCTTTATGTTGATCATTTCTCATTCAGTGGGAAGATGTCATGAGACAGAAGCAATGATAAGCGCTTAAGCTCTACGAATTACAAGGTAAATTCCCTTTATGGTACGGCAAACAGATGACATAAATAATGTTTCGTATAAATAATTCATAATAGTCGGTCTCATCCGCAAAGGCAATCTTGTGCACATGCAAAGGCCCAACATTCCTGAGGGCGTTTGGCCGCAGCCCCAAATCCTCCAGGTACTACAGCGTAATATGCAAATGAATTGGAAAATGCTACTCGAGCTTTTCTATAAAATATGGGACTGTATATAGCCAACCTTTTGGTTTGTTACTTTACCTCTGATGAATGCTCTGGTCATCGCAGCCAGAAGACGTTAGAAGTTGCACAGTTTCAATAGAGTTGGAATAATCACATTTTTTCTAATGCTGACAGAACTATCCATTAAGTAAATAGGTGAAGGTAATATTAACTCGAAGACTCTCAGTCACTTCCATTTTACCTAAATATTTCTAGATATTTACTGCATCATAAAACGAAATGAATGTACCGCAGGATGCCCGCAAGCATTTTGTCTGCAGTCGTTGCGCTCGGAAATTAGACCCTATTATTCAGGGCGAAAAACAGTAGAGAAACTCCTAACAACTTATAAGCAGAACATTTTTAATGATTCCAGGCGGACAACATCCCTAATTGCATTGAAACACAAAAAGAGTTCAATTTACTTAAACGCTTTTAAGGTCCAGGATCGTTTTTCTACTAGCAGGTGTTGCGCGGTTCTTCTCTGTTGCGAAGCCAACCAACTAATTGATGCCCTAAGACTTTTCTTGTTAATTAAACTTGTCGCTTCTATCGGAACGAGCTACCTGATGATTAATGAGACCGAGCGGAGCTCCATTATCACGGAAGCGATAATTGACGATAATTTGTCACCAAAGTAAAAAGCTCAGCAGTTTTACGGGTTTTGTAATATGCAGAAAAGCCGCAGTAAAATCGATGTACCTGTCCTAACTAAGTAGGACATTCCACCTTATTGTATATTTTGTAACCTGCACTATTCATTCGCATTAGGTATACTTGTCACGTGTCGGGCGCATATTGAATTTCGGTCAATTGAGAAACGTTTCAGCCTTAGGATATTGCTGCATTCGAGTGTGATGGGGTCTAGCTTTGAGCTGTTTGGAGAGGGTAATTATCAGTAGTTTCCAAAGGGGATTTTGGTCGTATCAATATTGGTGAAATTTAATATCGGCTTGGGTTTAATTGTGTATTACAAAATTTAATGATGCCTCTTACAGGTAAATTTGCATTTGCCTTGTGATCTTTTCATAGTCTTAAATTATTTTGTGAAGACATGTATACCTTGAAAGAAAGTAAGTTTGAATACGAAAAAAACTTTCATTAGTAATTATGGACAATGGGTTGGACTAAATTTTGTGTCACAATAATTAATTAATAATAAAACTATTCAAAAAATATTGAAATAAAATATTTCAAAGAATTTTGGACCTTGAAAGAAAATTTCAGTAAGTTGAATAGAAATTTCTACAAATATAAGTAAAAAACGAATACTGTTTGTTTTCTTCATGTTCCTTCAAGTATAACATAAAAATGTTATAATCAATTAAAAAGTGTAACTATTATTAAGAAACATTTTTATTTTCTAAATTTTTAAAAATTATATACACATTTCCCAAAAAAGTTAAGGAACCGCCCAAAAATTCAAAAATTTAAGTGATTTTTAATGTGCTTCATCTCCGCGATAAATTATTGTATTCGAATGATCTTTATTTTACAGCTTTTACTCTTTACTTTGGCAATCATTAACTCAAAATCTTTTATTATCCGCTTCTACTCTGCGATGGGTGAAATTAGCATAGGAAAATGATCCCTTAATACTTCTCAACTTTCTACAGTCAAGGGCACTAAGAAAAAAAACTTCCAGTAACTTTAAAATGAGTTCAGGATTATTCAGATGCAATAACTTTTAGCGGAGATACAACATTTTAAAATTCATTTAAATTTTAAATTTTTTAGGTGATTCTTTAATTCTTTTGCGAAGTCTATTAATTTTACACATAATTTTAATATTACAATTTTAAAAAAACAGTTCATCTTTTAACTATGGCCTTTGAATCGAATCGAAAAAACACGGTAATCGCCATTGTGCTAGTTTTGTTTGTTTTTGCAAATCTTTGCAAATTTAGTTTTGCCTCTTATTATTTTCAAGTCTAAAATATAAAATTCATTCGAATCATTGTTACAGATGATAGTCGTATATGGAGATTGACCAATATTTTAGTTGGTTTTGCCTTACAAGGAGAGGGTTACAGATTTGGATTTTAATTTGGGATTAACTTTTGTATAATGCCAGTATAGCCAGTATAGTATTAATATATTAAATTAATAGGGCGCACTATTCAGCCAGTTCTGTGAAAAAACGTTTTTTATCTATCGTTGCAGGTACATATATACTTTAACTTGTTTCCTACTGTTTTCGTTTCTAGTGACTACTACAGTTGCTATGGTTTTATTTCTAAAGCGCAAGGTACCAAATTTGATTCTTGGTAAAAAAAAATTAAAATAAATTATGCTGCAATCTAGTTGCTTCTAACTTTTTAGAGCAAATCTAATATTATCTCTGTTATAGCTCATTATATATTTGCTTCTATATCAGCAATCGTTGCTAGTTTGTTAGAGAACACCAATGACTTAATGAACCCAAATAAAAAATAATTAAATGATGTTAAATTACACGATCTTGAAGGCCAAATAACAAGTCAAATTCATGCAAAAATGTTTTCATTAAGATTTATTTTCAACCCATCGATGTATTCATGAGATGTATGGGGAATAGCTGTTGGAACCACATTTCGTATGGATTGATGTTTTCCATGTTTTCGAACAAGAACTCTTTGACTATGGTTCGGGAATAATTGATTGTAACATTAACTCCAGCAGCATTTCTGAAGAAGGGCCGCCAGCATGAAAACTAAACCAAACAGTTACTTTTATAATACCTGCTCTGAATTAAATTCACTCCAAAACTTAGCTTAGAATCAAGAAGGGTAAATGTGATACGAAATTTATCAACTGTACGATGAATTGCTTGTTTAGATGGACGATTATGCCGATCATAAAATTCCATGCGTTTCACGAATTGAACGCAGATTTTCGCAGTAAATTTTAATAATTTTAAAGCGTTGCTGAGACGTGATTCTTTCTATGATGAAATGGCAAAGTATAATTAATAAAAATGGCTACCTAACTTTCACAGACGACAGCTGCTTTGACTGTTTATCCCTATCGCGGAAGTTCTATAACTCCAAAAAAACACCCATAAAACTTTTTCAATTTGTACATTTATTTGGTATACAAAATGTTAGTTATAAATATGGAATGTAATATTTCGCGAAAGGTTTAAACATTCTTTTAGAAGAATAACCAAAAAATCATTCATTTAAATAATAAAAAATTCTTCCTTTTGTTGTGCAAAACGTCGAAATAATTTTTGTTCTATATGAGTCTACGATAGTTATTCTGGTTCTTGTATATTATAAAAGTTCAAATAAATGTAACAGAATTGAATGAAATTATTATTAATTAAGACCCGAATTCAACACTAGATACGTCGGTGCACTTTCTAATACTTCTGATAAATTTAACTGGAAAAGATATCCACTTGTAGTATAGTTATGCTCTCCGATATGTAGAAAATAATTTCAATAGAATTCTAGTTTGATTTTCACTAGATTTTGAACTGCATATGCAGCAAACTAAACTAATTCACTGTATTCTAATGATAAAGTATTTAAAATGTGCTATTCATAGACATTTTAGTTCAATTTGTGAATATAATATGTACTCCTAGGCTTTCGACTACATTTCATCGTTTTTGGTGTTCATTTTTAGCCGAGGCTAAAGGATTTTTTAACCCTGAAAAAATTTATGTTGTGGTACATTTTCTTTTATGGAAACAAAAATATCCCCATAAAAAGCATTTATCACCCTTTGAAAGAGAGGTAAAAGCGTGATAATTGCAGAGCAGTGCTAGTATTGGTTAATTATTTATTACTATTTATATTTAGTTAGATTTAATTTATCATATTATAAATACAAGTATAACGATATACGCGATGTTGAACGTAGTCATCAACAGGTCTTTATATTTTATGTACGAAAAAAATGTTCCTCTTGTGCCTTTGATCTGTAAAACTTTCAGTTGAAGAGAGAAAATGTTGCTTTTGTGATGATTTAAAGTTGGAAAGTTTAAAATATTTCCAGTATACGCAATGCTCTTTCTTAAAACTCGATGAGAGTCAAACATCTTTGATAAAATTTTTTTAAATTTTGTGCATTTACCAGGGCCTGCAAAATTGATGTATCGTCCGCTTCACTTCGTTCGTCTAATAGAAAACTTTGTCCGCCGTATGTACGTACATGAGTCTCAGTATCTAACAAGAAATTTCCTTATGATAAATGAAAATCCAATGAAGGCATCTAGGAAATCGCCATAAATCTTTTAAATGGCTCTGGAAAATTTTCCAAATCTAAAGATCCTTTTGTCATGAGGAGAACCAAACTTTCGGTATGATCCAGGAAATTACTCTTTCTTTAGGCAACGTTCTAGTAGTCAAGTGCACCTTTGACGTCGTATTTTATGAGCGGGGGGTCGTATCAAAATTCACCCATCTGCAGATGTGCACGGAAAAAATAATGTCACAATTTTTGCCTGGTCGGACCCACCGAATACGTGGATTGATTGAGGATGTGCGGACAAGCCCTATCATGTAAGCCCTATATTTTTGCTGTTTAGGTTCAGCTCCAGAGACCGCCACTGGCGTGGCTCGCTCGATACTCGTCTTCATGTAATAGGACCTAGATGGGCTGCGGCCAAAGTGAAAACCGAGCAGAAAATTCTCTCCAGATATTTATTTTTTTCTAGAAAATGTGAAACAAGATCTTCACTAGTTAGAGCTGGGTTTTGCAGGCATCCAATTTCAGACAGATAGCCTTCGGATTCAGTTAGGTTGTTTTTGCTATTATAGTTTTCATTTTGAAGCTAATTCATGCTTCGAGGAGAAAACTTTTGAATTTATCCGTCGGGAACCTTTACAATATCAGGGAACAGCAGATAGTGCTGCGTCCGAAGCTGCTTTTCGTTTCTGCTCAGAACAGGAAGTCAACTTCAAAGGAAGATTTATATCGATTGCACTGTACCAAGTTCAATTTAATTCCGCAGAAGGGGATGATTCACTGGAGTTGTATTAAAGCGTCACCGATTGCATCAAGGATAGAGAATAAGAGGAAAGAAGGAGTGGACTGAGCTGTTTGTGGTTTACGGAATTAAAAGTTTAATAAAACATCTGGGATAAGGGACTTTGAAAACCCTAGAGGATTTTTATGCGACTCCTTTGTGCTGCGAGCTGGCAATGTAATAGGCTGAAAATTGGTTTCCTTTCTTTTTGAAAATGTTCGCTGCTATGCTCTTATTGCCTAGATAGAAAATGGAGCGCTTTTACAAAGCGGTAAATCGGTACAATAGAAAAACTATAATGTAATAGATTTTGCAACCACTAATCTTTAAAGCCAATAAAGGCTTATTTAATCCTAGATAACTAATTAGCGTTTGTAATCTTGGCAGATGTTGAAAGTCTACGGTTAAATGATCCAAAAGTATGTCTTTTTCCAACTGATTTTTGTATATTGACATTTTGTGCATTAATAAAACAAATAGATGTACTTTAATAGCTAATTCAATGCCTCTGTATGCGAGTGTGTTCAATATGCATGTATGCTTGCATAGATCGTTATTTATACACAAATGGTCGTCGTTAATTTTCCAGCTTTTGTATTTCTTTAATAAAAATTTAAGTTCAAAGTTTTCAAGATAAAGAAATTTGAAGTCTATCGGAAAACATTAACCCGTGCTACCGAGCAATTTAAATTTCACAAAACAATTGAAATGAACATTTGATTTTTCTCTTTTTCTTTAAACTGCAGTATTTTTGCGATAAATAATAATTTTAAAACTAACTCTTGTTATATTTTTTGTCATTATATCTTACTACGTCAGAGATCAAAGTAAAATAAAAAAAGTTCGAATCGACTTTAAAACTATCTCTAACTCTCAGTGGAGTGATCGTTTATAAGATTTTGTTTGAGTTTCTCGACTCCTATTGCTAAAGTAAATAACGGAGTAAAAAAAAAACATTTCACCAAGTTTAATATCTTTCTAAATCTAATGTGACGGACTACCCTTTTCTTCACACCACAAAATAATTTGACAAGTAATATTAAGTAATTAACTACGTGTCGTAACCCAATAGGCTGGACGCCTTAACAATCTTGATATGGGTTCGGTTGATACTCTCCAAATATAAATTTAATGGTCCTGTCTCCGCTATTATTCTTGTTTCTTTATTTTTCCTCCTATTTTAAAATTTTGTTTGATACATATTTGTAAGTATTATTGAGAGTATTAATAAGTCTCGTTTGATAAATGATAGCGCCATCATTTGAAATCAAGTTGAAATTGTATGATGTAAAACATCATATCGTAAAGTTGGACAAACATAACATAGTGGAAGGTCAAAATTGTACGGAGATACGAAATTGGAAGCATTATTAGATTAAGATTCGTGCCAAAAGCAAAAAGAATTTGCATTTATTTTTAGAGTATCTCAACAAGTGATTTCACATCGTTTAAAATAGTTAGGATTTATTCAAAAACAAAGAATACTAAATTTTTTATTAACAACGGAGAAGATTTACTACAATTAGATTAAAAAAATATTACCATGGGTTAAAACGTATATATGTATATGTTTCACTTTTCCCAACCTCTCTCAGTGCCTAATTATGTTTTCTTAATTGTTAATCTTATTCCTCTCTTCAAATCGTTTTATTTCATACCTATATCGGGGGTTGAGAATTTGACATCACAATACAGAGAATCTTTACAAAACAAAAAGCCTATGTATGATTTTTTGGTAAGACCCACGGATAGGCGAAACGCAGTACTCCACATCTCTGGATACTTAGCTTCAATTTAACGATCCACTCCACCACGCAACGAACTAATAACATTTTATCTTACCCAAAATACTCACCTAAATTTGAACACATTTTAATGACTAATATTATATTAAAAACTACAAGATTTAAGCTTATTTAACTTTAAATGCTTATAAGCTATTTGTTTTTGATTGCTTCAAAGTTCCAATTTTTTGAAGAAAAATTCCGCCACATACTTACCGGCAGTTATAAGAGTTGCTTATTAAAAATATTAAAATTTGAAAGATTGATGTTAAGCTACCCGTTTACCACTAAAGAAATATCTTCAACTTAACTTTTTACAATAAGGAAAAGTTATACGAATTACATTACCTTTTAATTAAATGTGAAACAAAACTTGAATATGTTCAAATAAATTTATATGGCTTGGGAATCAAATTTACTCTTAATTGTTGCGACAAGTGAAAATTTAATTTCCGAACTACAAGCGCTCGTAAGTTTTGTTCAAATTGAAATCCACCCAATTTACAGTTTCGGAATCAATTGACCCTCTAGACACCCTCGCTAATTGAAATCAATTCTCCTTGACCATTGCCACAATTCTCCGTCGTTTGTGCGCACAGCCAAAACTGGATTAATATTCTTTGCTGATTGTCGAGCTATTGTCGATGACACGGTCGGACATGATTGAACATTGCTGCTAGAAAATTTACCGTCTAGCTCGATTGATTCACAGGGGCTTTTAATGTTTTCGCCTATTAATAATTGCATTTGTTTTTTGTTTTCCTTTTCAGAGGACCATTTTCTGTCGTCAGGCGATGCATCCACAGAGAATCAAATCAACAGTTTGCCGTGAAAATAGTTGATGTCGCCAAATTTACAGCGAGTCCTGGACTTAGTACGGCAGGTGAGAGTTTTAATTATTTTTCACTTAAATTTTGTCTACATTTACACGTTAAATTTATTTAAATCCGCGAAAAAAAAATACCCCCGGTGGTAATTACTTTACTTGTTTTATTACCCTAATGAAGAGATGGTAATTTATGACATCAATGAAAAGAGATTACAAAAAGTCACAAACAGACTTTTGTGCTCTCGTTTAATGGAACGTATTTAAAACCTGGAAAATCCTTTGGTTCTTAATTACTCGTTTGACTATAAATCGTTGAGCAAAGTGTACGTTATGTGTATGTATTGTAACATATATACAGTCCCATTAAAATGAATGATTTTAATACCTTTCATATGCTAGACATATAATTCATTGATTTTTAAAATTATTAAACTAGTCTCGAAAAGTCATTAAGAGTTAAGAAAAGACAATGATACACTTGATATACTTTAAAGTAACTTTATTGAATTTATATATGTATAATATAAAAAGGAAGAAAATTTCAATCGGACTACAGAGCTACGTAAAAGTATAAGTTTTCAAGCGTTTTTAGTTTTATGTATATCTTGATAATGTCAAATGCACTTATTTAAATATAAAGTATCAAGAAGTATTTAACATTCATTCATACAATTTAAGGCTCTCATTTTACAAATAAAGTTTAATGAAAATTTTGCAAAACCAACTAAGGAGAAAAATAGACGAAAACTATTCACATGCACAAAAGTTTCTACCTAAATTTCGTGTTCAAAAGTTTGTCATAATCTTTCTCAGAATTACTTCAACCAAGAGAAAACGTATATATAGTATGCCTGGGAAATTTTGCAATAAGGTTTTTAATAAGCTGCATTGCAGAGTCTGATTATGATGCCAAGCTGTGTTTATCCTGTTAAGACAAACAAATCAGTTAAACTGAAATTTGGCTTTTCTTTACTATAATTTGGAAGGAACTATGCCATATGGTTATGATCCTGTAAAGCCATTGTACAATTTTCTCATGCCAACTAATGAATATGTTAATGCGACTTGTCAGAATCGTGCATTAATTTTAGGGGTACTTCTTCAATATATGCCTTTCGTGTAAAACGATAAGTTGCATAAAGGGTAAAATGCATATAAGCATATGTATTAATGTAACTTGCTTAAGAAATTAATCTCATAAAGTAGCTAACAATTATTTATGAAATTGTTTGAGTAATTTTATTAGTTTATTCAATTACTCAAAATATATGTATGTGGTATCTTTCCTTCGTATCTTTCTGCATATAAGTTTTCATCCGCGAGGTCTAGTTCTACATATAGTTAGTTTTTAAAAAATACAATAACTTCGTTAATTTGTGTTATTGTTAGCTTTAATTTTTGTTGCCTTTCAAAAATAAGTTCAACAAAAAAATTGATTTCTTGAGAATTTTAAACGAATATAACCCCTTACTTAATACATATTTATTATTCAGATAATTATTAAATAGGAAAAAACCAATTAACTTTTAGACTTCTTTCTCTTTCTGAACATGAAGAAATTGTTCATTGAAACGTCGTATACTTTGTCAAGTTTGTACTCATTAAGGAGTTAGGCCTTTTGCGCAAAAATTGTGTATGCGGTAAATACTAATAACGAATTATATGTAGGTGAATTGAACAAGGAACTCATTAAAAATGTTTGGAAAAGGGTTTTAAACAAGTTGTAATGATAATTGTCTCCCATTCTTCAACCAATGCAGGAGGATAATTTTTGGACGTAATGATCCGTCTTCAATATCCAACATTTTCCATTTTTTTTATTTATTCTTTTAAAATCTCAGCTGTATGATTTGGGTCTTTGAAGACCCAGAGACCTTTTTACTGTTGATTCAATAAACAAGATGTAGCCAACAAGCATCTCCAAACCATCCTGAGCAATGGAAGTGAGGTTTTTGTAGAAGAAGCTCGCTATTTGATCTCCATACCTTACTCCCTAGACTTGGAGTCATTTATTTCAAATTTAATATGGTTTTTCTGGACATAAGGCACTTAATATGGTTTGGCGTGGAAATTCATGGATTTTTCCGATAAACATTCGTCCGTACAATCTGCTGTCATTCAACATACTACACAGGAAAAGTTTCAGTAATTCTAGTAAGTGCCTTCAACTGAAGGTGATATGAAATAAAACATAAGCATAAACATAAAAATTATAAACATTTTGTAAAGGTAATGGCGTATTTTTCTTCTGGTTATGGACTTGATTCACATAGAGCAAAGAAGGCTGGGTAGATCCGCCTTTTTGCTTGTGCTATGATCATTAAAGTAAAACTTGGAGTACCCTGAACCTTTTTTAATACTGATGATAATGAAATAAGGTTTCACTAGCTGGCCCGTGAATATTTCGTGATTAGTCACCGAATGGTAATATAATAATGTGGAAATAAATAAATGCAAGTATTTATTAATGAAAGGTATTTTATTTTAAAGAGTAGTAAAAAATATCTGTCTTATAGTAAAAAGTGTTCATCCACATATAATTGCAAAACATTTTAAAAGTAAATATTTAAAAAAATAGATATTGGATTTATTAGATGTGATTTCTTTTTTCAAAATTATTTACTGAAAAAATTTCTTTGAAAACAATGTTACCAGTTATAGTGTGATCATCTTTTCCTTTTTCACCGTATGTGTCTTTAGTACAAACATAAATATCACTGAATCTACGAACTCGTGAAAAAGCCACTATTCATGCGGAAAAGCAGATTTTAGTAAATTCAATCCTTGCCGTTTGAAGCGTCTGACCTTGAGCTTTATTAATGCTCATAGCTGCGACTACTGTTAATGGGAATTGTTTTTTTATCTTTTGAAAAGGCACGGTTGGATCAGAAGGTGTCAGATTAATGCAGGATATGAGCATAATCTGTCGCTGATTGACGTAACAATTCAACCAATCCAAGTTGGTGGCAAATTTTTGAAATGACAATGCAAAAGGCAAAAATGAAAAACTTGTCTTCTTTTTTTTCCTTTTTTTTAATTTCATATTTATTATAGGATTTAATTCTTTTTATCCTTTTTTGAGGAAAATCTCTCAGTAACAACTACGATTGTTAAAAATATCGTTCATAATAGTTCAGAATTATTTCGGAAATATGTTGACTTCATTTGGTTGGTTGCGTGATAGATTACATTTATGTATAGACTTTAAGCAACTCAAACCAACAGCTATCGTAAATGTTAGTTAAACAGATTATCAAATAGGTTTTTATAAAAAGTTTTTGAAATAAAGTTTTTTAATGAAAAAATGAATTTTAAACTATTTGTTTATTTTCCGTCATTAGCGTAATCTTTAAAATGATATCTCAATAAATTAGGGATATATGGCATCCCTATAAAAAAAACACCGTTAAGCAAGAATATATGTCTGATACACTCTTGCATGATTTAAATAAAATTTATTAAATTGCTTTATTTAATTAATGATTTATTTTTTATTTGTGTACTCGTAAATATTGCTACAATACTAAAGTTAGAGGTGGACTGGATTAAATTAGTCATATATTTCTATATTAATATTTAGACATAATTCTTAACGTAATTTCTTCACATTACTTTTTCTTATATAAGTAACTAATAGTGTAATTTTTTCTGTATGTAATCTGTATTTTGCTGTGACCAAAGGAAGCAATATCTACTTTCTTGTAGTACTGATTATGCCAGGCAATAGGAGTTGCATTACAGCTTCATAATATCTGGCCTTTGTTCAAATTTCTTTATTAAAGCTCTTTTGTCAATTTCATCTGTTAAGGTAAGAAACGTTTCTCAATGAGGAATTGACCATTCTCTAAAAAAACGAATAATTGAAGGTTAGACTGGTAGGAGGCAAATTTAAATTAGAATCCTTTTTTATCATTGCAAGTTGTAATATTCACTACAATTTCTTAAAGAATATTAAAATATAGATATACATATATATTTAGTTTTAAAAGCAAAAGATTAGTTCATTTTAATGGAATATCAAGACAAATTATCGCTTCAAAAGCAAAAGGAAATATTGGGCACTACAAAACAATAACATATATAGTATTAAATATATTTGGAATTCATTGTACATGTTTTTAAGAGTATTAAAATTATCACCTTCTCTGTACCTCTGTACCTTGAAAAATTACTTCTGGAAGGTTTGATTTAAGACAAAAAAACAATTTTCGCTAGCTCTATATAAAAATATGCTTAGCAAAATTAAAAACGACGTGTTTCATAATTCCAATAATTTTCCAATAGAGGTTGTTCAGATTCTACGTAGAAGATGCTATACCAATCGATTCCTAGGTGTTTCTTGGGCAAAGTTTTGCTTTTGACATTATACGCTTTTAAGTGAGCGCACCTCCTAAAAATCTTTGAAGTTGAATGGGAAGAAGGGTTTTTGGAACCGGGGGAAGGAGGAGATTAATGAACAAAAGTTTGGTTAGAACACCCTAAGGAATCGATTGGTATAACGTATTTTTATAGGTAATATAATTTTAAGAATAAAAGAAGAACTTCAAACGAATCAATTAAGATCTGTTTCAAGTTATATGTTGATTCCGTTTAAAAAAATTAGTTTTGGGATATAGGTGTTAAAAGTTATATCTCACCTACAAGACCGATTGCATCTTATTTTTAACATCTCAAGTATTGTTTAAAGCATAAACAAAAGATTACGCCTTAATTAACTAGTGAAAACAGTTTTCGTTTTTCCTCGTAAATTCAAGACATATTGTGCTATTTTTTCTTTGCAGTGCGATTAAATTTCACAATTGTACTGGAACTTCCTTTTTTTCACCATTACTAATTTTGAAATGTAGGAAAAGCTTTGTCCTACGAAATAAACAAATCAAAAAGCAGTGTATACAGATTTTAAAACGTTTTCGACCTAACTCTCATAACATTTTTAAGCGAATAGCGTACTATACTAACTTTTGTAGTTATTATGCTCTTTCTCTTATCTTAGTTTTCTTATTTTATAAATTCTTTCTTAAGGATTTTTCATGTATATACGAGGGCAGTCTAATTACTCAGTGACTTTTTGAATTTCCCGCACAGTAATTTTAATTGCAATACTGCTCCCGTTAGTTGCCATCTATTAATACTGTCAAATTTTGAACAAGCTGCGTCATTTAGTTTGTTTTTAACAACCATTGAGCAAGCAAACAACCTCGTGAATTTTAACGAAAATGGATAAAAGTGAATTTCGTATGCTGATTAAGTATTATGTGTAGTCGCCATGGCAAAAATTCGTAAATTGGGCTACGAACTGCTACCCCATCCAGCATATTCGTCAAATTTAACCTGCCTGGAATAAGAAATTGTAAAAACGCTGGTTTAAGTGTATAGAGCTGAAAAGAGACTATGTTGAGAAATAAAACTCTTATTTGCCGAAAAAAATATCTTTTATTGAAAAAGTCACTGACTTATTAAAATTTCCTCGTTTTTAAGTTCTAAGCAATGTGGATTAAATAACTCTAATATATAAAAAATCTTTAAGTTAGAGCGTTTGGAAAAATCCGCATTGCAGGTATATTCCCAAATTTTTAATACGGAAGTATTTTTATTTTAAGCCTTAAAAATATTGTGGAATTTTTACAACAGATCTGTCGCATTGATATTCAGTGTAGTACAAAGAAATAAGAAACCCATGACTCATCTACAGTTTGTTAAAAAGTTAATTCTTTAACTAAGAGGAGATTTTCGTAGAACATTTCAACCCCAAGGGCAATGCAATACGTCTGAAATTGAAAATCGACTTGATGGGAAATTGCATATTCCTCGGCTTGGAAGTAACAAAGACTGTCGAGTATGTTCCGATAGAAATATTAAAAGCGGTCGTAAATAAACAACCACATATTGTTCAACATGTCCCGCGAATCCATTACTACACATTGGCAATTGCTTCGAAAAATATCATACTTTTAAAAATTATAAAAATTAATTTCATTTATAAAATTATAAATCAAGTAAATATATTGAATTCATATCAAAATAAATCGGTTTAAATGTATAGTTTAAGTTTTCATCCTTATAAACGGTTTAGAATTTCACCTAATTTTCCGTCTTCTTATGGGCGAGTATTACAAAAAAAGCTCTCGGCCGTTAAGGGTTAATATCACCATAGGTACCTAAAACTAATATATTTTTTTAAGAAATGAAGGGATAGGATTTCTTTAAACCAGTACCAAATTAAATTACATTTAAATTAAAATTGTTTTCGTTTCCAGGAAATTTTCTGGTTTTGGATTGCGTGTTTCAAGTTATTCGTATATATACATATATATATATAATGGCGTAAATATTAAATATTTTACCAAACCTCCGAAAGCTGTTGCCTACAGTAGCTTCGCACACTCCAAAGTATTTACCCTAAATTTAGTAATTACATTTCCGATAAAAAAATCTCTTTTTATTATCGTTTATTTTTTTGTTTTTTTTACCTCCGACTGCAAAGCCTTAAAGACAGTCTGTTTTTGCCTTCTTTTGAATAAATTTGCATACCATTTCACCTTGAGTGGCAACATTTTCTAAAGTTTGCGCACATTTAATAGCAGATAATTTCATTATGCAACGAATTTACTCAAAATTCTCCTAGTTCATTTCAAGTTAAATTTGCCGAAAGCAAATTGCTGACATGCATCTTAATTAAACAGAAAATATACTACCTTCTCGTACGTAGAATGCACCGTCGTCGAGTCGTCCGCTTATTTAGGTGGGTATGGGGGGGCCCTTATTGAAATTTTTGTCTGACTATTTGGTGACATACCATCGCAGCAGTCGGATTACCTGTGCGACAACCTCCAGAAACCAAACGATAAAACTTTACCATCGGAGTAACTTAATTAGTAAAATATTTTCGCCGCAAAAAGTTCAGCTCATGCTTATTTGGCAACTGTAAATTTCAAAGATTTCCAAAAGTTGAGATACTCCCAAAGGATTTTCCCTGAGCCCTACTAATCCTGCTTTTTTTCTTCTATTTGCAGATCTGAAACGTGAAGCGACAATTTGTCATATGCTCAAACATCCTCACATCGTGGAACTTCTGGAGACGTATAGCTCCGAAGGAATGCTCTATATGGTTTTCGAATTGTAAGTACTGGTTCCCGAATTCGTAGTTTCGAATCGTAGTTATGTAGGCACTTCCTGCATGCTGACGTCCTAGGATAACCGGGTTAATGGTTAATTCATTTTAGATTCGTAGAGAGCTTCCAAATTGCCATAAATACCTAGGATATTGGTTTGCATTCACTTAGAGGAACTTTTAAAGATCTTCAGTGAATTATTGAAGGATCCTCTAAACGTTTTTTGATCCATTCAAATACACAATTCCTCAACTTCCTACTTTGTCCGTAGAATTGAACACTGTATAACCAGTCCCAATTCTTCTGCAGCTCAACGCCAGCCCACACGCCCCGATAGTGTGCGGGTGGACCTGCGGCTGAAGAAATGGAACATATTGTCACAACGATATTCTGTGAACTACGGGGCTATTAATAGTTTTCTGCTTTTTCCACTCCTTTGTTTCGCCCGTTTTTTACCAGAAGGACTTCGTTGTTCTCAGAATTTGCGAATTTTTTCTTCCTAGGTACGATTTATACAGAAATATCTTTGTTGGTTCCCGGATAAATTTGGGTTTAAATTCCCTACTCTAACAGGACTCAACTCAATTACTCTGGACGTCGTTGACGAGGTTGAACGTAGGTCTTTGGGTGATTTCTAAAACGACTTTCGGGAGTTTTTCTCAGGGAAACTATTTTAAAATGCTTACAATTCTAGACGAAGTTTGGAAACCATTATATCAACTAAACGATTGCGGAATTCGATGAAAACGTCGACCAAGCGGGTGAAATTTTAAATAGAACGAGTTAAGTTGGTTCGTTTGGCTGACCAAATTGTTTTTTTTTTAATACAAATTTTGTTTTATCCATATACACATGCACCGTCACAATTGGCAGTCGATATGAAAGTTATGAGAAAACCAAAAAACTTCTTGAATATTTATGTCGGTGGCACTTCATTTAAATGGAATTTTTTCTAATGGTGACTAAAAGCTTAGTTTGAGATGAAATAGTATTGAACACATTTTATGTGATCCAAAAAATGCACAAAAGCAACATTAGGTTAAGACCTATATAAATTTTCTCGATCTTCCCATGATTAAATTTAATTATGTGAATTATATTAGTGCTAATTATTCTCACCGTACATTAACAAATTTAATTACTTACATCTTTCTTCCTAATTTTGTTTCACAAGCCTTTTTTTGCTATTATTTTAATGTAATACATTTTTGCTGATTAGAAGCTGAAATTCTGGATACGCCAAAGTTTAAATTTTAGTTTGAATTCACACCAAAGCTCAAATAAAAAAATAAGGTAGTTTGGCTTTCTGCAAATCTGGAAATCTGCGTTCAAATTCAGCAGAAATATGGTTGTGTGATGCTCACCTTATTGGGTAATCCCTTAATATTGAATTTCGTTCTATAAAGGTTAGTCGTTTATAATCTCAAATTTACAAAAATTTGGTGACAAGCCAACCGTAAAGCTAAAATTGCAAAAACCATTCTTTTCGGCCACCTGCAACATATATGTATGTCCAGGAATTTAACTCGTTCGCGGACGGCTACTGCATATGCAGTATTTTCGTTTTGCCTTGGTGGGTCACCACTATGCAGTATATTTTTTTGTATAATTTGAATAATCAAAGCAATGAAAAAACAGTAACAGAAGTTTTTTTTTTTCAATGGGAAAGTGTACAAATATGAGACAGCAATGCAGGATTTTTTATATATTTTATGTCTTCATATAAAATGCATCAAAATTCTCTTGTCTTGATTTGATGCAACAAACGTTGAAGGAAAGCTTTTGGAGAGTGATCATATAAACACCCCATGTGAATTTATACCGTCCGCGAACGTGCTAAGCTGAAATACGAGTATTGCACCCTGGAGTTCCGAGCATTTCATTTAAATTGATTGCAGAAAAGCAAAAATGTATTCAACCATACAAAAATAATTGAAGATCGATTTCATCTGTCGATATTGATTAAGAGGCTCTATCTATTTCCCCTACCGCATTAAATAATATTCTTGGATCCGCGGTAGATTATTGATTATTCAAACCAGCTCTTGTAACAGATGGTATTGAGTTACGAATTTAATTTTATTAACCTCAGCTAAACAAATCCTCGATAAATTCAACATCCAAAACACATTTCACATTATTAATATAAAACTGAATTACCGTGCGTTAGTCTCGCAAAAACTCGAGAACACCTCGATCGATTTGAATGATTTTTTTTTTTTGCTCGTCTGAATACTGGGGGTAGTTTAGCAAAAAAGAAAATTCGGAAAAACCCAAAGGTAAAGTCGGAAAATCGAAATTTCCTTTTTGTTAAAGAATTTTACATGATTTATATAGCCAGTTGGATTACGGATTGGAAAGAAAATTCAGAAAAACCCAAAGGAAAGGCCGGAAAAACGAAAAATCGAAGTTTGCGTTTTGTTTAGGAATTTTGTTGTTTGTTTGTTTGCTTGTTTCTCAATCAACTCGCTTATCAATAGACCTAATTTTTTGCCACAAGGGATTACATAGTCCAACTTAATACATAGGCTATTTTTTGAATATAGATTTGAATTTGAGAATAGATTTGTTAAAGCGAATTTAATTACATTTTGAGAACAACATTTTAATCAACCATTCTATTAAGGTAAATTGTCGGTTTACAAATTTTATATGGGAAATTAGTTTCCTACTAATAAAAAATTGTTTTTCTAAATTGTTCATTTTGCAATATCGAAAAATAGGTGGTTAATACAAACAAAGTCCCCTGCGTCCGCGCTGCGTCTATGTGTGTCTGTTTGCGATTTTCTCCGTGTCTCCTGGATGATGATTAAATAGACTCATTAATGAGGAATGTTTAGAAGTATAATTGATGCATGTGAGTAAAAAAGCAATATTCGATGAAATAATCTTCGCGTTTGCTACGTAAACTAAATAATTTGCATCCTGAGCAACGTCAAGGGCGGGAAAGCTAGTGTAGAATATATATAATAAAAATGTGTATGTATTTTATTTATCTACCTTTTTTACAATAGATAACATTTTTAACCTTATTTTGCACACATTTACAAATTACTCTCCGTAAAGTTCAGTCACTAACGAAATATCTCATTAGCAATGGTTTAAAATGCAAAACTTATTAAAACAAACATTTTAGCTTTACATGATTTTACAAAAATTTTGGTCACTTAGATTTTATAAGTTCACAATGGTACTAAAATTGGATTCGTTATCAAAACTGCTTGATGCTTATTTTTGTAAAGATTACGAGGGCAATTTGATCAGTCAGTAACTTTTTGAATAAAAGATATTTTTTTTTCGGCAAACAAGCGTTTTATTTCTTAACATAGTCTCCTTTTAGCTCTATACATTTGTTTATTCCTTCCAAATAATAGGTTTTCTCGAGGCCCTCAAAATATGCGTTTGCTTCAGGGATAGCCTTTTCATTCGACCCAAATCTCTTGCCACCCAGATATTTCTTCAGGTTTGGAAACCGGACATAGTCGCAGGGGCTAATTCTGAAGAATATGCTGGATGGGGTATCAGTTCATAGCCCATTTTATGAATTTGTTCATAGTGACTACATAAGTTTGCACCTGTGCATTGTCTTGATGGAACAACCTTTTTTTTGCACCAAATGCGACATTTCTGCTTTAAATCAATATCGAACCTGTCCAGCCCTTATTATTATATGCCGGTGATCGTTTTACCCTTTTCAAGGTAATGAATGTGAATGTCACCGCGTGTATCCCAATAAGCTGTGGCCATGATCTTGTTGGCAGACAGATCCACCTTGCTCTTCTTTGGTGAACCTTCACGCGAAGAAGCCCACTATCTTGATTATTCCTTGGTCTCTTGTGTGTTGTGATGGATCAATGTTTCGTCCACTGTAACGAAACTCGTTTGAATTGCGAGTGAACATCGCTAAACACTCCTTTAAAGTGGTCACACGGTTGCGCTTATGGTCTAGTGGGAGCACATCGCGCGGATAGCATTTTCATGTTCAAATATTCATGTAAAATTTGACGTACCCAGTCAGTTGAGATGCCTACAGCCTTACCCACCTCACGCACTTTCATTCTCCGATCGTCCAATATCATTCCATGGCTTTTATCGACGATTTCTGGCGTGACGACCTCTTTTGAGCGACTTGAACGTTCGGCGTCACTTGTGTTGGTTCGACCACAACGGAATAAACCACTTCTTCACCATTTGAAATTGATAGTGCAAAAAATAATACTTAATCAGTACACGAAATTCATTTTGTTCCATTTGCGTTAAAATTCACGAGGTTGTCTGCATTCAATGGCTGTCAAGCATAAACTAAATGACGCAGCTTGCTCAAAATTTGACAGTAGTCTATTAATATGGCAGCTGACGGGAACAACTTTTGCATTTGAAATTACTGTGTGGGAAATTTAAGAAGTCTCTGATTTATCAAACTGCCCACGTATATTAAACATTTTTACAAAAAATTTAATGATTTTAATGTTATTTACTGCATATGGCTTATCAATAAAACAAATCAAATGAAAAACAAGGACTTTAAAATATTTTTTAAAACGTTAATATAGAGTAGGACTTCCTTTTGCCTTTTGGCATTCATTCATAGAGTATTTGAAAATACTAAAATATCATTCTACTCTTCCTGGAATAGGAGATTTTCTTTCCACTTTGTCATTCTTTCTACATTTGGTAATAATGTTTTTTCCAAGATTTCATTGTATCTCTCTGCATTAGCACAGCTCTTTATTTGTTCTATATTGCCAAAACCATTAAATGTTTCCCCATACTCTTACAAATGCAGGAAATGTTATCACTGCTGGTAGACACTCATGAAAACGTCCGCTTTTTCTATGGTTATTTTCCATCAGGGCCTATGTATATATAAGATTAAATTTTGAATTTTTGGTTCCTTGGTGTCTTTTAGTCTTAGATTTGCTAATTTAATTAACTACATATGTGTTTATTTTTAGAATGTCTGTATACCAGAAGTCCCATTTTATTCAATGCTGTTCATACGCTTATTGTTTGATTTGATTTATAAATTAAGTCTGCCATAGCAAAAAACAAATTTTTGAATTTTTGGAATAGTTTTTATAAAACTAGACATCATTATAGTATCAATTTGAAGGAGGTGTTTTATAATGTCCATTAATTTTTTTTTCTATTATTAAAAATTCATAAAAAATAATAATTAATTAACAATTTGTCACCGTATCATGTTCGGTAATCTTTTGCTATTTAAGCTTTTTAATTTTAGGTGTTTTGTGAGATATTTTTTTCTGTTATGGCGGCTCGGACTATCAGTCTATCCTTAATTTAGGCGCAGATACAAATCGATCCTGAAGTGCTAAGTTCTTTAAAACTTAAATTACCTTTTCTGTTATCTTATAGTTTTAGTCAATATGAGCTCTACTTTCAAATTCTCTTTCGGTCATTGTCTGAAAGTTATATTTCACTAAAAGATCTATTTCGCGAAGATTAAAATTCTGATCATCTAAAGCTGAAATAATAACCTTTCTTTCGGTGGCCAGTAGCTTAAACTTCCTCATTCTTCCTAAACACATGATAATAATTTTTCTAAGACTCGATTTCAGATTTGAAAAAATATAAGGCATGCGTTTAAGATAAATATGGAAATTTATGATGTGCAGCTTTTCTACGCCCCGGGGTGTAGATATTTTAAGTATTTTTATATTAATTTTTTGTATTTAATTTTTCTATTTACTCTGTCATTAGACTTATTTACGCAGTCAGTTTATAATTCGAGTTTCCATTAGGACGTCTCAAATTCATTTTTTACTGTGCAGAAAGAATCAGATCTCATTTGCAATTAGATTGATTCACCCGCTTACCTGATTTATTGGCTTCTCATTTGAATTTTTACGTCTATGCAACGAAATATTGATCCCTGTAACAACCTATTCAAAGAGTTTCTATTCAGACATTTAGACATCATTGGCATAGATACTACCTCATGAATTTAATGGTCTGTAAAACTACTACTCGGTTTTTTATTCTTAAACGTTTTTTATTCAGAAATTAGATTACCTTCCCTGTCACAAATGAAGCGGTTCCACATTACCTGGAAAAAAATACTCGCCTCAACAGTGGAATTGCGCGGTAAATGTCTGCAATGAAACCTGCAACCGCGAAATTTTTAAGTGTAAAATAAAAAGCTAACTATTCCGTAAAAAGGGAGACAAGGCTTTGTTCACTTTTACTCGTTTTGGTCCAGAAGTCCTCTCTCTCATTCCACGGTTTTGCGCACCACAAAAGTTTTGCATATCTGTTTTAATGGCCAGAGTAATGGCAGTTTCTTTCCCATCCGCCCCACTCAGCTCGCTATCCTCACAATAATTCATTTTTCTTGCGCGTCCTGTGTTTCAGTAATGGATACGTTTTTTACAGGTAAATCTATAGATAACACTAAGGAATCGCTTTCAACACCTACATAAATTTTAAAGTTTGACATTAATGCTGCGCTGTATCCCGGATACAACAGTTTTTTTTCTTTTTTAAATATACTATTTTGTTTTTTTTAGACAGATTCACTGTCTCTAGCCGATTCCTTTGGGAATTTTCCTTATAAAGCGAGAAAAAGTTTTTAATGTGTTGTAAAGTGGTTCCCAAGTTCATTAAGTTCTTTTTTTTCGTTGCTTCAGCCCTTTCTTTATGTTGAGTGTTATGTCTGTTTCGTAATGGAAAAAGATATTTTTTTACTGGATTTTTTGGTAAATTAAATGAAAATTTAATGGATATTACAATATTTTGGCTATATTTAATTTGTACTAACATTTCATGAATAAACGCTTCAAATAACATAAATACGAATGCTATCTTAATATGATCTTAAAAAGTTACGTATGTCATATAGCCTACTGCTATTTTTAAAATCACAGGTCAGTACAATTTTTAAGTCTGCTTGAATAATTTGTGGTAATTTGTTATTTATTTCATCTTAGAAGTAAGTTTTTTTCCTTGGATAGAAAATTTAAAAGTATCAATCAAGTAAATCCAAGTGGTATAGCTCGATCGCAATTCTCATCATAGTTTAGACCAAAGATCATGAATTACTAGATGGGACACTCTCTATACAAGCTTAAAGCTCTAACCCATATGCAATTTCTAACTGCCTGGGGTAAATTTTTCCATTAGAGAAAGTAGCAAAGAACTACTGCTTTCTATGCCTTATCTAAATTCCAATAAGAACGAAATTCTCATCTACAGCACTTACAGTGTAGGCAATAAAATGCAGGGTTTTTTTACCATGCATTTTTAAAGGCGGGCCAATCTGTCGGGCTCGCTGTGTGCCTCTGCATGCATGGTGTTAGTGCCGTCCTCAGGCAATGTTCCAGCATAGGGAAATCCTGAATTGAGAATGGGGAACAGGCAGATAGCACACTCAGAGCATGTATACGGATGCGGGCTGCTTACATTTTTTACTGTGCGTTTTTAAAGGCGAGCCAAACGTATTCGAACGTGTGCGCTGCTTTGGGTGGTGAAACGTGATTTTAATTTTCGTTCTGCCTCCCCCTAAATTTTTGTTTTTCTCTCACGCGTGAGCCCTTTATTACTATCCACTTTTAGCAAAATCTGCAAGGTCGGTGGACTAAGGGGACCAATGTCGAAAAAAGATAAGGGAATACGTCACGAGTGTCCCATCTAGTAATTCATGATCTTTGGTTTAGACCTCCCTAAAAGACCTAACTAGTGGCCACAGTTAATTAGAACAGCGATGCTCCAATTCAAAGATCGCAAATTCGAATCCTTCCTATGTTATCGTTGCTTTTTCAAATAATTCTGAATACCATTTTAAATCGACAAACGGTTTTTCGACTTGGTCATTTTTAATTTTGATAAAATGTTGCGCATAAGTTAATGAAATTATAATATAAGAAAAAATTAGTCCAGAAATCGATGAAAAATTAAATCCATACTAAAATTCTAGCTTGTATTTTTAAATAGACGACATACATATTATTTATTCAATATTTGTTTTTATTCTATCAATACGTTTTTTTGCAGATTTCTCAACTAGAGGTTTATCGCGAAAAATTGACGATTTTTCATTATTTTCGCTTTAACTTTTTAACTAAGAGCGCAACGTTTAATACATTTTCACTTACATATCATTGTAAAAGTTTTCTGCAAACAAATCGCTATACATATTTTCTATGACTTTCGGCAAGCTACATCTTTTATTTTCATCTCTTCAACCCTTAAAAAAAATACTCGTATAACTTCAAAAACAGATTGAGTATTTTTGAGGAAGAGGATGTTAGTTGCATTTATCTTCATAAAATTGTTGAAGCGATCACAATATTCAAGTTTCACGTTTAACAAGCATTAATTAATACAAGAATACCGGATGGTGTAGCAGTACCGCCCACAGTCATCCCCATATTCGCCCCTTTCACAAGACTGTTTAACTCCAATAGAATTGCGAAGGAGTTGTTCGTTTGTTTCAAAAATGGGCGCCCGGTTCAAGTGGATTTGCTCTAGTTAAACAGCATTAACAGAATCAAGGGAGCTATTTGCTAATGTCTTCGTTCGCCCATTGTTTACAGTGCTCTCGTAAATGAGAGTGGCCCTATGATTTGGGAATTAAGTCACTATGCTAGAGAATGTGCCATTTGCGTAACTTCCTGACCCTTTTGTTAATTGTTCATAATCCTGCCAGATGCTGTTGCTTCTCCTCTTTCTCTTCCTGCTTATTTTTGTCCATTGTCCTTTTTTTTGTTCTGCTGTCCGTACACAGATTTTAATCCATAGTGGTCTGCTCTGATTAAGGAGTAAATTTTTACACAATTTAGCGGATTTCCGTAAAAGTTAACTTTTCATTAAGATTTTCCTTTTTTGCTTCCTTTTCAGTATGGAAGGTTCTGATTTGTGCTTCGAAGTTGTGAGAAGAGCTGTGGCCGGTTTTGTTTATAGTGAAGCGGTAGCATGGTAAGTACTTAGATATTAGTTTAATTTCTCTAAACATTTCCTTTGGCATTGTTATTATTGTACTCGTTTTGGCTATTCCTTTCATCTGTTATGAATAGATTATACATTAAACTTACTATAATTAGTTATAGTCCTCTAATAGCTCAGTTTTTACCGCGTTGGACTTCCAGAGGCTATTAGTGTGAATCCCACGCATAGTCATGGTTTTTTGCGCTACGTGGTAACACAATGGGCCTTTCTAGGCATCCACACCAATCTAACCTAACTTTCTATAATTATTATTTTTTTACTTATAATTCAGCTATTAGACTCGAATTGACTCGTTTCATGTCATCTGGCAAAGTTAGGCTTCAAGCCTTCCTTTTTTAAATTAATATTTGAGTTATTTAGAAAGAGGCCCAAATTCAATTTCTAAAAAAAATAAATTTTCTAAAGGTTTTTATACTATTTGCTTATATCATTTTAAAAAAGACGTACTTTGAGCAAACAAGATAATTGTGTTTTATTTTTTTAAACTTAAAATTTAGTCGGGCACCTACTATTTTTCTTTTTCTAGAAAGCAATTTATTTGGAAATCATTACCTTCTAATTCAGTTTCCTGAAGGTCATTACACGGAAGCATTTCAAACTATTAATAAAATAAAAAGAATAATTGTAAAGCGGACCCGGGCAGTCATTTGTTATGCTCTGACAAGTATTAGTGTAGCGAAATTAATGATTTCTTGGACAGCATAATAAAAATAGTTAAGCTTTATATTTCAGTGGTATGCTAGAAATTACTCCTAAGCTTAAATTTGAGAATTTTAAACTTTAAAGGAAAATATAGGTAAAACAGAAATCGTACCGTAAGAGGGTACTAATTGATATTTGAGTTTGCAAGCAGTGTATCTAGGATTTTGTATCAAAATAAAAAATATATATATTATATATATGAATTTACACTCTGTTCAATTTAAAAGATACAACGCGAAGTCTCATGGGAATTTTTCTTTCTGAAGTTGAATCAAAATGTTTCGCCTACCTAATTGTAATTCTTCAGGAGTTCCTTTTGACGAGTTTTCTGGTTAATATAAAATGTTGGTTATCTGAACGAGATCAAAGAAAATCATAAAATATGAAAGTAGACTACAGATTTTTTTGCATAACCTTTAATAGAATTCTGTGGATATGACATACAATAAAGTGACCTTAAAATGAGCAATTCTTTCATTTATCTCCCTAATGTAAAGAAAACATGATATGTTTTTATACGGAATGCCGTATGTAAAAATAGTATAGTAAAAAAAGAAGGAAAAACCGAAGAACTCGTTTGAAATATATCATTAAATGAAAGTTTTTTATTCATTTCATAATCAGGAGAAAAAGTGTTTACATATTTTACTAGATGAAGTATGTACTGTTTAAAAACATTTAAAATTTCACCACCTCTGTTACATGAACTATATGTAAAAACTTCATAAAACAAAAAATAGATTCCAAAAACAAAAACATATTTATAACAATTTGCCTTACAAAATTGTTATCTGCATCTAATTAACTGCTTGCATTTTAAAATCCTTAAATACTCTACTTTCGTGAGTCAATGTTGTTAGATATCGGTTGGAAACTATTGCTATCGCTATTGCTATTGCTATATATTTATTGCTTATTCAGGTTGGTATATATATCATATACCAAAATAAATGTGATGAAAGATTTAACCTAGCCAAACAGAAATTTGTATGGGGAGTAGGGACCATCTCAATCGTTTCGGAGTTACGGATGATTTGTAAATTCCAATTTTCCATGGTATGCACATCAATATATTATTTTTATCTTTTGAGCAGTGACATCCAACTCACACAAAAAATTGAATATCCTAATGTCCTTTCCAAAAATTTCGACAATAATGACCTAACATCTACCACAGCTGATGCATTCACTGTCGAAAATGGCAGCTTTTCCTCACATTTTTTCCACTTCTCCACTTCTGCACTTATTTATTATTTTTATCAAATTGCCCACCTTATTATCTTTTCAACAAGGTACAATATGTTCAATTAGAGAGAAAAAGTATATTTATTTGTGGAAAATTTTTTCTAGTAATTAAAAAAAATTCGTTATAAGAAGATTAAACTAAAATTGACCCCAAAGGGTATTTTGTTTAAATGAAAACCGATTTAAGTTAATGCTAATATCTCACAAAAACTAGACCAAATGTCCTCCGCCACTTCCGTGTTTAAAGTGTATTGTAGCAACCTTCCCATATTTTCATTTCTGCAAGCCAAATTCAGCTAATTAATTCGTCTCTAGGCTCTCATGGCTTGAGTAAACTTCATCCTTCATCGTTCCTCATAAGAAAAAGCCCAATGGAGTAAGGTTTAGAGATTTAGAAGGCCAAGGAATCTGACCACCTCATCCAATCCAACGCTCAGGACATTGTTCATTTAATTTTACCAGTATGCGCTGGTGTTCCATCGTTTTGGTAAAACATTGACTTTGCTGGATAATGCTCAGAAATGTCTTAAAGTAGTTCTGGCAGTGTATTTTCCAAAAACTCCGCATAAATTTGGCTATTAAGCACTTGGGGCAAATTGAATGGTCTTATTCAATTTGTCGGTGATACCACCGCAAACATGGACACTGAATTTATGTTGAAATGATGTCGTCGTCCTTGCCCTTTATAGGTTAGTATTCAAAGGTATGAAGGTTGTGGAAGTTTCTGATACTATCCTTAGTGAGTTAAGATTCATCCGTCCACAGAATTTGGTATAGAAACGCCCTGTTCATCATTTCAGAAGCCAAGTGCAAAACTCCAATCTTCTCTCGGAATTCCTTTCCAGAATTCATGTACTATGATGTGATGAAATATGTGCAACCTTTCGCGATTAATAACCCTCCAAACTTTAGGTGAGAACACTCCTAAGCGGTCTTTTCAGGGTTTTGCCTGACGAAGCTAATTATTTGCTGTACAACGTCGACAGAATCTTCCGATGTTCTAGATCGCGATTCCTTTGCAGTTACATTTCCGGTTTCTCTTAATCTCGCGAAAATACCCCTTCGTTGATTACGGAATCTCTTTTGATATTCTCGGACAGCCTGAATTTCGTTTTCATCTATTTACTAAAAACAAAAGTGAATTTGACCAGTTTTAATTATTTCATCTTAGAACACCCATAGTTATCGATTGGTATTTCAACTATAATCGATATTCTTTCTAACTGATCCTTTTTTTTGCAAAAATTCAATCTGGCATTAGTAAAAAGCAACAGGATACATCCAAGTATGGCTGGTTAAGACAAGTTATGGCAATAAAATAAATTCCATTATCCTTTCTGTGACTTTTCTACAGCAATAATTGGAATTAACTAACCGTGCACAAGTATTTCCGATAATTTTTGAGGACGTTTTGTTTTTTTTTCGCAATTTTTGTAATAACAGGGCAATAAAGCTATGAGATATCAGCAAGGTTTAAGGAAAATATTTTTCTACCTCTATTGAATCTGAATAAAAATAAAATAGGTGTATTAATTACACGAATTTCGGAAAAAAATCGATGTAAAGATGAATTTTAGGAAAACAGAAAACATTTTTTACACTTTCGGCAGCGGCAGGTGGTAAGTCAACATTTTTAACATTTTTGGAAGGGATATTAGTAAAATAGATTTCTGGCGTGAATTGGATATCTCTGCATTTAGTAGATCAAAAGATGAAAATAAGTTAAGTGATGTGCATACCATGGAAAATTCGAATTCACGAATCAGCCTATAACTCCCAAACAGTTGAAATGGCCTTCTTGTTTGCCTAGGTCAGATTTTTCATTCCACTTATTTTGGCGTACGAAATATGAAACAGCCTGTATAAGTAATAAGCAAACGATTATTATATTCTGAATTTTTTTTTCATTTTATTTACTATCGCGCGTACTATCGAAATATTGGGTGTTAGAATATTTCAAGGCATATCCATAAAATAGCATTAGTAGTATTTAGATATACTAGAAAATATTTGCGATGCAAGCGAATCAAGCTAATTTTTATACTAATGAAATAAATATAAAATGAGAATAATGTAAAAGCAAAAATTGTTTTTGAAAGCCAGCATTTATAATAATGAGATAAAAACAAGGAGTGGGACTCTGATAGAACTGTTGTAGGCAAATCGCTCGGAGCTTTCTTGTGCGTACTTATTCTCATTTTCGAGTGAGATATCTACTCAACAAACATATTAAATTAAACGTATGCTAATTTCTGAATATTACCCTGTTTTCAGCCATTACATGAGACAAATTCTCGAGGCGCTAAGATATTGCCATGAGAATGATATTCTGCACAGGGACGTGAGACCGGCATGCGCTCTACTGGCAACTGCAGACAACTCGGCTCCAGTGAAATTAGGTGGTTTCGGCTCAGCGATTCAGCTCCCTGGAGGGCGGGAAACAATTGAAACCCATGGTAAGTAGTTCAGCTACAGTTTTTGTCGTACCCCGCCCCTCGAAGCCATACTCTTTTTATGAGACCGTTTCCATCTTTTGAATTGTATACCACTGCTTGAAAGAAAACATCCATCTTACACTTGTTTGCACTCATCATCAGAGCGAGTGTGTGTATTTTCACTTTCAAAAAATCTTTTATTTACCTTCCTCTGTGTGCTCACTCACTCCCCTGCCTTCTAGTTATACACGCATCTCCGAATATTGCTTGCTTCTTTGTGCTTTTGAAGAATTTTCAAGAAGCATTCTATTTTGCATTCCCCGAAGTAGTAATTTATATTTGTAGAACTTTGTTGGTTCACTCTGTTAAACAAACGACCCCAGTGCCGCGAAACTGACACCCCCAATCCACCTTTCCCCGGGAAGCAATATGAATTAGAATCGTTTTCCTTACTCAATTTCCGGTTCTCTTCAACCTTTCGATGGATTCCATTTTAACTCGATTTCAAAATATTATCACATTTCGAGCTTTTTTGGCTAAGTACGATTTGATTCTAAATAAAAAAAAACATTCAAGCCTGACCAAAGTTGGAGCCAGAATGTTACGCTTTTCTGGTATTATTTTTGTTTCCGAGTCTACCATTTTCCTTACCTACCTGCTTATATTTGTATGGAAATTTCGAAATAAATCCATTTAACTATATGTGATACCATATGCCGGTAAAGAAATTTACACAAATTTAAATTAAGTTGTTTTACGTTATTATAAAGGACTATTTTTGTAAGTGTATATATATTGCTATTGCTTATACCCTCGCTCTGTTCTAGCTTTTAAAATTCTAATTCTTTGTTCTGCCCACTGTCTCTTAAAAAGATAAACGATTTTTAAGTATTTTCTACCCAAACCAATATGGAAAATGTTTTAATTTTAAAGGCAGGATATGGGAAATGTCTTGGGGATACCATATACATATATAATAATCCCTTGAATTTACCTTTTCTTTTGGCATATTTATTTTAAAGAAAGAAATATTTATGGCATTAAACGCAAGCATGTTGCACTTCATTTCAGTTGTTTTGTAGGAAAATTAATCCATTTCTGGTGAACTATACTATATTTTATCTAGAGGTTAAAATCGCATAAATAATAGGAAAAGTTAATCGATATTTGCTAAATTAGAAAATGTCATCTACTTATTAAAAAACTGAAAATAAAAGTACATACAGTATGTATAGAAAAGTCACTAAACAGTAATGAGTAAGAAATGGTGCTTGGTTCAGTAATTTATTTTGGTAATTTTACAACATCTGGCTGTAAACGTTTATAGAAGGTATCTTCAAATTCTTCGAAAATTATTAGGTAATTATCGAACATTTGAACGTCTTGAAATGTATTTTATACTACAATTTAATCTAATCTTTTTGAAATAAAACGCTTTGATGATCAGAACCTTATTGTTCTAAAAATGTAGCCAATTTCTAAACTTCACCATTTCCAATAATGTTACAAATATTAAATTTTTTCTGGCATTCAGACTAGTTTTATTTAAAATAGGGAAGATCGATTTGTATTACATAAAACGCTACACGATTGAAGTTCAATGGTGTAGAGATTTTGAATGTTGATAAGAATTAACACAAGATTAAATAAAGATTATCTTACATTTGTTATTAGGTATGCAAACACGAATTCAATAATGCTTTAATATTCTCATTCATTTAATCTATCTATATACATAAAAAGCAATTGTTGTTTGTCTGAATTCTGTAGACTCCGGACTCCGGGCCGATTGAGCTCAAATTTATTTATTTCAAGTACGAGATGGATTAGAGTTAATAAAAGGTTTTCCCATAGAGGGAGCATTAAACACAATCAATATTTTTGCAATTCACTGCGCGCAATTCATGCATTTTTTAAAGTGACTATTGGCACATAAAAATTCTTTAAGCTTTAAAAATGTTCTGCATTGTCATGATATATTGGACCAGAACCTATTAAGATTCCCACTAATCAGTACTCACACAGTTCGCACAGATCAAGCGTAAAGGAAAACAATGATGGATTTGAAACTCATCGTTATTAAAATATATCGCAGAAGTGCTACGACATAACTTACACAATAAAGAACTTTGGATAAATAACGTTGTTGGAGCAAATGGGTGATAATTGATATCGTATCAGCATCAGCTTGACTGGATGAACAAATCAGCTAAAAATAGGGTTAAATTTAGCGAGCTCAAAAATCAGAAATTTACTAGGAAAATCCTTCTTTTGAAAAACTTTCTTTAACAAACACACAAACAACATTTTATTTATTGCAGCAACAAATTAAAATTTGAAAAGAAAGCGTTCATATTCTAGGTATTCAAACTCACATTTTAAAAAGAAATTTGTTTCGGTGCAGCAGAGCGCACTGAGCATTGGTTAGTACTTAAATAAAATTTCTCTCCAGATATGGACATATCATCAACAGAAACGTTTTGATTCAATGAATTTCAACTAACCCTCCTATGATACCCCTATGTCGAAAATAACACTAGAAATAACATTTATGATCTCGTAAAACATGTTAAATGATGTGCCGCACATTTTTTTTTATATTAATCTGCCCTTATGTTGTGCCGACGAACATTAATTTTACTGAAAAAAACATGCCAACAAAAGAGATCTTCAAGACAGTTTAGGATTTGCATTTGCATTTACAATTAAAAAAAAAATTTCAGTTTGAAATTTACAACGCTTTATTTTTCTGTGTAAATGGCTAAGCTATAATTTTTTTTCCAATTTTAAAAAGTGTATCCAGGTTCTAAATTGTACAACAGTATAGGGATGCAACTTAGGATGACTGTTTAGATTTTTTTTTGTATTATTTTTAACAGGAAACCTTCTGTTTAAAAACTTTCAGCTCTGAAGTCTTCTGTTTTTTAATTTTCTAAATGCAAATTTCCTTTTATTGTGTTTCCTATAATAAGACTTCCGTTATATATAAAAATAATTAAAAACAGAATAGTATTAGTATTAACTACCCTTATTTCATCTTGAATTAGTTACTAAGTTAAGTTCAAAAGCGGTCGATTTGCACAGTACACTTTATTAAACCTAAAAAATTTATAGACGAAAATCTGCGCTGTTATCAACTTCAACATTTCGAGTCCTAGACAAGAACTGTATATGAAGCTTACTAAGGCGTATCAAATAGTGAGTAGAATACATATAAAACAAATTATATAGATGAAATGAATCTAAAACTAAAAGTGTGCAAAACGCGAATGAAATTATAAAAGTTATAAGGGTTGGTAAAATATAAAAAGACTAAGGATAAACCTGAATTAGATTAATTCAATGTGTACACTTTATAATTATATACATAAGTAGCATGCATTGGTTGTGTCCCCGACAGTTCAAATAAATACGAACACATAAATAACGGTGAATTGCAGTTGGATGCAATTTAATTTTCTGAAGTTGTTGCAGCAATTAAAAGCATAGGTGCATTTATTCATTTCGTGGGCAAGTTTTGAGGTCTAGTAATTTTTACGGTGTGAACAGTCTCATCTTTGTTGTAAATGTTTAGTGTTCAGTAGTTCAGTTCAGTCAATACGTAAAAAAAATTTCATAATTTTTTTTTTAATTTTTAACCTTGTATCTACAATGGAAGCTTTTTAAATTGCAAGTCCTATTTCACTTAAGAATTATTTCTTTATATAAATATTCTGTTAGCATGTCATAATTAAAGCGTGAAAAACATAACTTGAAAATGCGTAATATGAAAGAACGGATATGTTCCTACTTTTTTAAAAGTAGCAAAGCGAAGATCTGTGAACTGTAAAACTGAGTGTATTATTTCAAAACGCTTAAAGTGTTTGATTTCGACGTCACCTACTTGATAAACACTTTAAGGGGTTATACGCAGTTGCAAGGCTAAAAAAAGACGTCTTTTTATGAATTTTTTAAAGAAACAGTTTTTATTTATCAATTACAAGTGATTGTTATTTAAATAGAGCCTACTTTTAAGAATACAATAGCGCGTCGATCATGTAAAAATATTGATGTGCACCGCTCCTGTAGATGATGTCCCGAACGACCTTCAAAAAGAGGCGCTTGGCGGTGATCTCCATTTCGGCGGTTTGGATTATCAGAAATAAAAAAAAATGGTTAATTTCTTTGAGGGATAGATTAATGCAGGTATTGAACGAAGGACTAATAAAAATATTGATTTTTGACAAAATGGCGTCCATTTGAAAAAAAAATTTTTGTTTTTGACTGAAATTTTCATTGCAAATTGTTAAAAAAAAATAGTAATAATTTTTTTAAATCTTATTCCTTCGTTCAATACCTGAGGAATATATCTAAGAAGATTGTGTAAAAATTTGAGACCGGTCGCTTGAGCCATTTTTGAGAAACCGAGATCACCGACTTTAAACATACCGTTTTGAGAAAAACGCTTTTAAAGTTTCAGAAGTGATTTACACATAGTTAAAATTTTTTTTCTTCAACTTACATGGTATCATCTATTTTCACAATTATCACACACAACAACGATTTTAAAACCAAATCCACGGGAAGAAGCAGTTTCAAATTTTATATTTCCGTCACAAGAGTCACATTTCAAATATTCACTTATCTCAGTAAATACAGTAATGAAATTTAAAATTCTATATTCAATCGAAGGATCATGCTTTGTAACACTCTGACGTGGCCTTACAAATTCCGGTATATCTCCGAAAATATTTATCGGATTGACTTCAAATTTTCAGAGAATATACTTAAATATATGTACATTCCGAGAATACAAAAAAAAATTCGATTTTTTTGAAAATTCTAACTGAGTATAACCCCTTAAAGCGTTTTAAAATCGAGACAATATTAAACAAATGGGTGACGTCAAAATAAAACACTTTAAGCGTTTTGAAAGAATTTCAGATTTACAGTGTGTGTGTTAGAATGATACCACAATATTCATCAAAATGTATGTAACGTCCTTTCCAAGTTGTCTCTTTAACTTATCTAGTAATAGGTTGAAATAAACACACGTCAACAGAATATATTGAAAAATTTACAAAAGTATTATATTTTAGAGGAAATGTGTATTTTCGAAATGCAAAATTATTTCTATATAATTTTCAACACTGCCTCAACGGTTATCAAAACATGATTGCACTAATTATAACATAAGGCAAATGTGTGTAGTAATTTTAGACGAATTTAGCAAGAATGACGTATTTTGAAAATATAGTTAACCCTTTGCCTTAGGAATTGAGCGACGATTATTAGTGCCACTTTCGATGAGAGTTTTTGTCATTCGCCGTGACCACAAGCAGTTTCATCACAGGCCAAATTTTGCGCAATCCACTGGTTTGCCATTTACTATTTACTAAAACCACATTTTTATATTGCAATTATAACAAACAATAACAATAAACATTATTGTGCAAAAACACATTATTGATTTTTGATTATTTGATATGAGCTTTTCACTTTTAGCCAGAACAAAACATCACGTATCTGATACGAGCTTCTCATTTTAGGCACAGAAATGGGATCACGTCTCCCAGACGTTGTTTTAAGGCAAAGGGTTAATTAATAATAATTGTTTGTTTCACGTGAAATGCCCCAATATAATAATTCATTACAGTTTAAATTTGAATTAATTTTTACTTTCTAAATTAATAGTATATAATATTTTTTAAGTCAAACCATAATCCGGTATCAGTTGATGTAAGAAATAGATGCTTCAGCTAAACACAATATCATGACATATTTCTAGAAAAATGCATAATTTTCAAAACGTTGGTACCAATAAACCTTTAAGGGGGTATACACTTCCAGCTGGGGCAAATTTTCATGTTTTATGGATTATTTCAGGTTCTATAATATAAATTAGTCGGGCGCTCGGGTAGCATAGCTAGCTGAGCGGTTTGGCTGTGTTGTACAAAGTGTACCATTCTGAGGTTGTGTGTTCGATTCCCATATGAAAACTCTGGGTAAACATTAAAAAATAACACAGAAAGTTGCCATATAGGCTTAGTTTCCAAGTGCAAGAAAAATAAGAAAACAATTTGAGATAAATTCTAAATTGTAAAATAAATAAATAAAAAAAAAATAAATATAAATTAGTCCTTCAACTTGGAGGAAAAAATATTTATTAAAAAAATAACCTTTTTATATAAAATTTTGTTCTTTTATGATATACGAGCTGAATAATCCAGTTTCAGCCGATACATATTAAATGTTATTTAGTTAAAGACTTTAAATGCTCAAGTATGATATAGGCATTACCAGTTTCAAATTAATTTCGCTACTATGGGCCGCATCTGATTTTTACTTAAATTCGTTTAGTTTCGATAAATTGCGATAAATTGGTTGCCATATTGGGTTCACAGTCTTAAATTTTTAAATTCCTTTATTAGATTCATAATCAGGATCTCCAAAAAGCTCCACATATCAATTTTCAGCTGCCATGTGAAGATCACGTCGTACAACAAGCCTATGACCTAATCCAGCATTCTTTACCTGTATGTCAAATATCATTCATATCCGTTGAGGTGCTTTAACGTGATTGATTGATCTTTCTATTCTATTCTATATTTTCGTATTTATAATATTTTTAATTCGTCTTTAAACGTGTTAAGATTAAGAATTAAGTTAGGCATAAATTCTTAAGAATAAAATATTAAAATAATGGTTTGATACATTGTAAAGAATTTACTAGTTCTACAGATTTAAAAATACAAAATCAAATGTCAGCAAGTTTAAAAAATTCTTCGACTTATCGTGAAGTCGTTAAAACCCTTTTTGCCATTTAATATTATTAAAAACATATAGAATAAAAATTTTTTTTTTTTAAATCCGGAGATATAGGTTAAACAAGTAACACCATCCACCTTAATCTACACATATGTATAAAACATTAAACACAAATATCCGATAAATCAACTAATCGACAATTCACCGGTAGATTATTCTAAACATATCTCATTCGATAGACAACAGACGGATTACGATAGAAACCACATAATTATCTTAACCGCAGCAGGTTCCTCGGATCTACAACCAATAAACAGGTGGGAGTACGTTTTAAATCACCTTGCATTTAATAGGATTAATTACTACTTGAAAGTTTTCTGTTATGCAGTTCGCTATAGTTTTTCGAGTTTTTCTATTCGTGAATTACCAATGATTATAGGTCTAATGAGTCTGGGAGAGAATCTCGGTAATCTCTAGTTTTAAAGTGTTCATTCACTAAATTATGAATGTCTCTCAAGACAGCAGAAGATATTTATCCCAGCTTTTCTCCTCTTCAATTTGTCATTTATAAAACCGACACAGCTGAAAATTTAATTTTGTGGAAAAGTCCTACTTTAAATGAGTCTTGTACCTCCTCTGAGAAGGGTGTAGGGCTTAATATCTCAGTTAGTATAGCTGTCGGGAAACTCGCTCGTTCGATACTTTGTCGCAGCTCCCAGGCAGCAACAGTCCTCGGAGCGTCGCGAAATTTAGTGCTTTTCTATCCTGTGAAATTGTCATCCCGATACGTGTCGATGGGGCCCTCCGGGTTTGGGGTGTGCTCAGGACACTTTCGACTTAATTTCATTAACTCTGAATTACTTCTGAACTTGAAGTTCTTTTCCCCTTTTATTAAATTTTTCTTCATGTATTATTTTGCAATTTTCATTTCAAATGGGCTGGTCGGTTTTTATTGGTCTGGGTCGCGTTCGGGTAGAAAATATGCAGGGATCCTTTTGGCAACTTGCACACATAAAAAGCAGAATTCCCAATTAGAGACTTCAGGTTAAATCTAAAGGGTTGAATTACAGTTACCGGGTCTTACGTTTTAACTTCATTTAATTATAGTTGAACTGTCAGGTTAAAATTTTAATGAAATCCTTTGCTGTCAGTTAACGGGGAACGAAGTCGTGCAGAGTAAAACTTCTTTCGCTTGCCCTTACCCAGGAATCTACAAAAACTCATCCTTACTTTCTGAGGCACTTTTAATTTTCTTCAATCGCTTAAATTTTGGAATTGTTCTTGAAGCATGAATTAGTGAAAACGTTGGTATGAGACTGTAATATTACTTGAGCTGAGCAATTTCAAAGAAGACATAAAATAAAGCTTACAGCAATTTTTATATAAAACTTAAGTGCATTTCTTTAAGCTTTGTATTCGGAAAATAATAAAATAAATAAATAAAACTCAAGAGTCGTTTGATTTTTGAATTTGTTAAAAAGTTGTTGATGACGAAGAGAAGACATATTAAAAACGGCATCATTTTCCCACACTACGTCTGAGATTTTCGTTAATATTTTCAAGAAGTATGCTCATTGCGCACACCCTTTTTTAAAAATTTCTCAGAACCTAACTTTACTACCACTTAATACTACTAATTTAGTAAGGCTTAAAAACATAGAAATATTTTAGATGCAATGCCAAGCTTTTCTTAAAATTGATAACCAGTACAGATTAGCAAAAATAATATAAAGAAATATATTTAAAACTAAACCTATATTTAAAGATTTTTTAAACTTGCCTTTGCAATTTGTTTTTAGGAAGTATAATTTACAAAAAAGATATGTTTCTATATCAAATTGTGTGGGATTGTGTGATGTTATTGCATTTTTTTAGTTACCGCAACGAGCCAAGTTATATTCTACGATTTAAAACACCTCTTATCCTGCTTTCTTTTTCCTTTTATTTGTTTCTTTGCTAGGATTTGAAAGATCGTTCTTTCTCTTCATATTACTTTGTAAATGTTACATACAACAAAATAAAGCTCTAGCGACGAGTTCTACATTCTTCCAAGATGAGGAGTCATAACTTTTCTCGTTTTGGTATAAGATTTACAATAATCATCGTCTCACTCTTAAAAAAATTTGCTACATTTAGAAGCATTTGCTCGTGTTCTGTTTTATTTTGATCATACGAAATACATAAGCCTTAAAATACGCCGCAATGTAGCTTAGAATTTTCATTTAGCCAATTATTATGTATAATATCATACATGCTAAATAAAATATACTCACTGGTAATAGAGATGAGCCTTTCTATTTTAATGATGCAAACTTTTCACAGACCGGACCGATGAGCGATTGAGTTTAACACCACGGGGAAGAATTTATTTAAAAACAGATGACCAGGGTAAGCAAAGCAATTTGCTGGCATACGTTTTTTCCTGTTTATTTTGTTGCGTTTGATACCTTTTAATTTTGCGTTTTCACTAATTTAACAACTATTTTTATAGTTTTGTAAAAGCTACGTTTTTTTCCAAGTGGAGTGAAATAGAAATTGGCTGACCGATAAAATTAAGTAAAATCAATTTGCAAAATTTCATTTCACAAAGATTTGCACTGCTAGTAAAGTTGTGTTATTTTAGAGTACTAGTGCGGGTGCTATTTTAATTTAAGCACATGCTAACTAAACAAGATGAGCTTGTCCCAAACGTAATTATTCCAATTCTCCACTTTCGACTTCGCCGCAATTCACGCATGCCAGTAGTCCTGAATTGTCTTGTTATGTGACTAAATATTCCTGGGGGAACTCCGCTCTCCTGTCGGGCTGTTGTACTCTGCCGGGATGTTAGCATGCACAGACATTAGGAAATTGAAAACATGACATCTTGTTTATGAACTTGGCAGATATCTTCCTCGGGTACAGCGCACTTTTTACGACCGCTGGAACTGAGCAAAGCGTGGCTTTGTCGCAAGCCAAAGACGGTTTCATATTTTCACGCTTCATGCAGGAATGGGCCGGGGGGAAAAATTGATTTTATCAATTTACCCATTTTGATTAAATTTTCTTTTAAACTTGTGAATCGAAAAAGCGGAACATATTTTGTCGTTAAGAATTTTTATGGGCTCTAAAAAATTTTTTTTAGAAGGAAAATTTAAGTGGGTTATCGCCAGTAATGTTCGAAAATACACATCGAAATCAAAGAAGATGCGTGTCATTAAATGCCAGGGAATATCTGATGAATTTTTCTTCCATTTAAACCGACAATGCGGATGTTTTGATATTATCGGAAAAATAACATTTTATTGGAATGGGGCGCACTGCGGGAATTTTTTTGCCAATTTTGTGTGTTTGTTCGTCGCAATTAATGGAACTCGGAAAACAGAATGCCTTTAATCGGCTTTTTGAGCTCAAATCAATATTACAATATTTGGGTGGACTGTTTTATTTTAAAGCCAGGAGCAATATGTGTTGGTTTCTTTAAATCCAGCGGGAAAAGGGTGTTCTGTTGATGCGCTTCTTTTGAAGCACTGAGTGCATCTTATTCGCATGGCGACTTTATTGCTTTTTTAACACAGGCATGCCCTAGGAAAGATGCGCTACGAAACAGCCTATTTCGAAGCGCATTTGAAGCGCTACAAATGGACCTCAGATTGTGCACTTACGAACGAACTAGTTTTCGCTTTCAGCTATGTTTTCTGAATTTGAAAATGAATTAAGGGTAAACAAAGAAAATGAAGTGTTGCAACACTTGTATGGATAGCTTTATTTCACTTTATGAAATAATAACAAAATTGTTTTGTTAATTTCAAAATATATTTTTTTATTTTTTATCAATTAATGTGTTTTTAAAGGGGAGGTTCTCCTTTGATCGACGAAAAAGTAGGTACACTTTGGCATTTTTTTTTAGGAAAATGATAAAAGGTATAAAAATTCTTTTTGTATATTTTTTTATTGTACATTTATGTGTACTTTTAGATTTTTTTTCCAAAAAAAAAAACAAAATGGCGGCTGTGATGGGCTTCCGCGTAGAGCGTGTTTTAAAAACATTGCCAACTTCTTGCCACGATCCTGGGTCGAAATCGATCTAAAATCAAAAAATCAAAAATTGTAGATCATTCTACAATAAATGGAAAGGGGGTTATACCAAACATATTTTCAAAAAGTTGAAAATTGACAAAATGGCGAGCGCTTACAAATTAAGTGCTTTTTTTTGGCTTTTTTTCGCGAATTATTGCTTGTAAAAAATAGTTAACACAATAATTTTTCATATTTTGTTGGTATAAACCCCTTTCAAAAATGTTTACTTTCGAATGCAGCAAACTAGAAGTAAATCGGTTCAGCCGTTTTCGAGTAAACTTGGCGCAAAGTTTCAAAAAATTGATTTTCCGTAAATCGACTTGAAAGTTTCGGTTCATTTTTCGTGATTTTTATTACATTTTTCGTTAAGTTTTTGTGAATATAATTCAACTTCCGTTTCGATTTTTATAACAAAACTATAGCTCTTTATGTTTTTTGAGTTGCTGAATCCGAATCTGGAATTATTATAGGCAAGTTTACCTGGGCCGAGCGTCGAGTGAAAAGCGGAGAGGCGAGCGAGCGCTGAGCGAGCGCCCTGCTGCGATTGGGACACCGCTGCGTTCAACTAGCTGTAGAATCGGTTCTATTGCTCGGATCGGCATAATATTGGAAAACAATATTCTTGAAACATTGTTTTTCAAGAAAATCAAAAAAAAATCAAAAATTTCAAAATTTTAAAGGAGAACCTCCCCTTAAATATTTTTTACAAGATTCTTTACAAAAAATGTAATTCAACAATTTTAATTTTAACAATTTTATTTTTTAAATTCTTTTTATACTAATTACAGTATTATTTATTATTATACAACTTATTACTATGAGGAAATTATTTATTTGTATTTTTCTATAACTATTTTTTGCTATTTTAAATTCATGTCTCATCTCCGTTTCGAAAACAATAAAGCCATAATTTTTGTTTTTTATAGCAACTAATAACAATAACAAGAATTTGTAAAAAAACAACTGAATATTTACTGAAAAATACTTTCTTGAACAAAAGGTAGTTCTTTATCGGCTTTTTGTTTTGAAGTCTGTCCTAATTTATTATTATAAGAAAGTTTGGACCAAAAGATTAGGAGTAGAGATTTAGTGATTTTAGTTTTTCCTACTATTTCTTAGGCAACAAGACACCGCATGTGTCTTTGATATCACCCACTTTTCGATTCATATTATTAAACTGTAATTATTAAAAGAATATATACTAACTTGAAAAGAAAAAAACTATTTAAAATTTGCTTTTAATTTTTTGTAATTTCAAGATATGAATCAATTTATTTCTTTTTTAACTTTTCACTATTTAACATCAAACAAAGAATGACCAAAGAAAGAAACGCAAATTTCAGCCGAGAGATGAAAATAAAGGCAATGCATTCTCGGCACCGAAGGAGCCAGTTTTTATTTTTTAATTTTAGTTGAATGCGCCTAAGAATATTTAGCGTGCAGCTGCAGATCTGCTTCTATTTGGCAGTTTCAGGAAAAGCACTTGTTAAATTTTATTTGAATGTTAAAGCAAAACCTTCTTCCATTTGATAGTGGAAGCAAAGCTGCTCTCTTTTGGAGCGTTACATTCATTTCCCGCTGAGAAGTTTTTAATTTGTAGAACTTTTTACTGTAAAGAATATGAAGAAATATTAGCTCAATCATATAACTAACACTCGGAATATTTTATTGTAGAAAAGAAAAAAATAATTCATATTTTATATTAGCCTTATTTGCAGAGTAGATTGGCGATCTAAAATTTCACAACATTACCATGATGTAAGCAAATAATAAAGCTTTTAACTATGGTATAATATTTTACTTCTTAATCCTGGCACCCTTAATTATTTTTAAATCAACTAATTTTTAAATGAGTTGTATGAATGTTAGAACAGAACCTCTATCCTGGATCGTTATAGACAGCTTCTCGCATATTGAATATCGCGTACGAGAGATTAATTAAGTTATAATTAACAATTAATACCATATGATTTGTTATTATAATATAGGGGAAAATCGGGTGATTCGGGACTAGTTTTGTAAAAACGTTATAAATCAGAAATAAACATTTTTTTTTCAATATGTTAATACATTTTCCCTTTAATTGGTTCATTAACTTTGACTGTGTGACGTCATTTTGTTATACGATTTTATTTAAACAATTTATAGCTGATTTATAAAAAAAGTTTCTTTTTGGCTTTTCAAAAAATTGTCGGGTGAACTGAACGACTTTCAGAGTCGATAAAACTGAGTTTAAAACAATATTTCATGAACAATATTTATTTTTTTACTTAAAAAATACTAAACGACATTATTGTTTACAAAATTGAAAAACAATATTTGTTTGTTTATTATTATAAACAATTTTTTTTTTATTTGTAACTACAAAAAAGAGGTTAAAAGAGGTTAGATAATTAATAAAAATAATTATTTATCATATTTACTAACGATTAACAAATTTGGATCAAACAAAGTTAAATAACGCATCATCAAAGTTCTAGATTGATCTTGAAAAAGTGTCCCGATTCACCCGAAATGCACTTTTGTTAAACAAACTCATGGTTTAACTACAATTTTACAATAATCACAAAATCTTTTTTCTCCCTAATAGGTAACTTCCTAACGAATAAATTTTATCAACTTACCTTTAATTTAGTCTTCAAAATTATTTATTTAGGCATCTCCAAAGTCTTCACATATAAAACTTTCAAGCGTCGTAATTTGTATTAACATTCGTCACGAAGTTATTAATACCCGCAGTCAACTCAAACTTAAATGAAATAATGTAAATGGTCAAAGGGTACATGGAAACCGCAAAAGTACCAACTTAATAAAAAGATAAACCCTTTGAAAAGCCATGTCCCTATTCACCCAAACATCCCAGATCACCCGATTTTCCCCCATATAATAAAATAAAATCCCGATGGTGGCCCGCTTACCAAGGCATTATCATAGGCCATCATATGGTGTGACACAAATTTAATGTTTGTACAGTACCCAACCACTGAAAATACAAAAATAATGATTTAGTAAAGAAACATTGAAGAAAAGGTATCCTGGTGAGGACATAATAACAGGAATGTAACAGAACATTACATCCGTTCTTCGAAATCAGAAAGTAAATATAGTTTTTAATAAAGGTTTAAAAAAAAACTATGCTATATAATATTTTTTAGAAAAATGAAGCAACCCTGTTATTATTAATAAAATATTATGTTGCCTTAATTTCCCTCCTCTATTGTCACATATCTTCTGTGTGTAGTTAACTGACTATATTTGTGTAATTGCGATAAACTGCAGGACTCATGAACAGATTTCGCCTAAATTTAGAGTTTTATTCCAGAATAATTTAGGCTACATATCGAAAGTGTATTTGATAGTTTTAGATGTCTATTCTATCACGCCTAAACACTTGGTTCGATGTTTTCCACTTTTTAACTGAAGACTACTTTTTAAGTGCATAAATAATAATACGGTGAGTAATTTAAAAAATTTTTTTCTATAAATTTAACACTTAACAATAAAAACACATTAGAAGGGGTAAGTGATTCTTAAGATATGGGCGTAGATTTTAGTGTTAAATTTTAGCTTTTGAGAATTTTTTTAAATAAATAGTTTTTACAATACACCGAGTAACATCAAATTACTCAGCTAGCGCATAAAACATATGCTTTAATTAAATATTTTAAGATATATCGCGAAACCATGAATTCCTCATCTAAAAGTCATGGCAGGCGGGTTCAGTATATGGTAATATTAAGAAGGGTCCTTCTGTACCAGTATAAGATTAGTGTGAAATAAGAATGAAAAGAAGATAATCAGTATTTACTAAATATGAAATAGACGCAACAGTAATAAATTAGAATTCATTTGGACTCGGGTATGTATGTTTAAGTACACATGAGTGAAAGAGCTAAAGGAAATGATGCCATCTTAAATCTTTTAAGCTTTTAAATTTTGTCTTGAATATTCTCTGGAAATATTACGAAATTTGTTTATGTGTGAACGTTTCCCCGAGATGGTATATCTCCCTTTTCGTCCAGAAACTGTTAGCAAATATGAAAATCAAACACAAGAAAGAGGCAAACCAAACAAGATGGATTGAATCCAAACATGTAGCTAAAGCGTCTCAGTTGCTTTTCGTTTGCCTTCGATCTTTCGAAATATTTAATTATTTGAAATTGAAAATTTCCTTGTGATGTGCTGCGACCGGAAGATAGGAATTTCGATTTCTTCGCAGCCAGGTGGAAAGAAAAGTAATCAAATTACCACCTTATTGGCTGTCTGGAGGTTGGTGAACCGACATACAGGAGCATGATGCGCCGGTAAAGCTCCTGTTCAGCCTTCGATTCGTATGCAACACGTTTGATGCCGCTCATTTACATACAAAATGCCGCCTCTTTCAGGATGATGTCGTCTAAAAGTTTTTTTTTGCCCGACTGGAACCTGATTCAGTTTTGTAAAAGGGCAAAAATCAGTCATGCAGTCTAGACAATAGGATTATGGAAAGCAGCCCAGCGTCGCAAATTAACATGTTCATCACCGTAATGATGATAATGAAGCGCACGTAGCTACTTACAGGTACATCAGATGCGGTGTTCCGGCAATTAGCCTGAAAGGCTGCTCAACGTTGCGGGGGAGTAATGTGGAATGGAGCATTAATTTCCATTATTTTGTTAGAGAAATCGATTCCAATCCCTTAGCGGCTCGATCAATATGTTTACCACATTTGCGTGACATGAATTTTAAGGAATATTTCTGAGGTATCTGGGAAAAAGGATGAAACTTATCTCACACTTTTCCGCGTTCACTTAAAAAGTAATTAGAGCAAAAGTAACTTTGGCAAAGTCTTTTCTGGTGCATTAAAGGATACCCATGGTAAATTCCATGTGGCATTTATCAGGGGCATCTTTGCGTTCCCCGCGTCGGCGGAAATCTTTCGTGGTTGAAATGTCACGAAAAGTACTTTTGCGTGTTCGGCCTCTGAGGCATTTTGCCGACATCTTGTTAGTCAGAAATTGTGCCACCCCCATCTCTTGTCATGTTGAAAATTAATTTTTCTTCTATTCCTGACGTGGAGAAGCTTTAACATACAACGGCTAGAAGGTAGAATGAAGAGTACAGTCCCCTATCTTCCACTTATATGCAAAACGTGTCAGCTCCTCTCTCGGTTGGCTTTGTTATTTAAAAACGTTCCAGTGGATCTCGAGAATACATTTGCTCCAAAATTACCGGAGGAGGTGAACGCGTACAGGACGGAACGGGGCAGGGAAGCTTGCTATCTGTTAAAAAGGGAAACTGGCGGGTACCACCACCCACTAGTCGGTCCGCGCATGCGTTCGCACATACGTTTCCTTGAGCTTTAATTAAGCGTAAAATATCAAATATTTCCGGATATTTTTCCCCTCGTTGGAATTTAAATGCCTCCCCACGTATTCGCTCAACATTTCTTTTCTAATGGTTGTCTCAACAGCTTAAGATATTTTATACATTTATACGTTTTGTTTTGTATGCCTTGTTAATACATTCTTGGTGTTCAAGGATATTTTCCAACAGAGCATAAAGAGATTTTTGGTTTCGTTATCTCTGGCTGGTGCAAAAAAATCAAATTTGTTGATGGCTGAGGTAAAAGATATTTAAATAAGTGTTTTTTTGTTGTATACTATTATGAATTTCAACACTTCTTACAGGCCCTTCTTATTCAGGCCCGAACATTTGAGAGTTTTCTTTTAAATTAAGGAGTTCATTATACACACATTCTAACGCGTGTCTCATTTAACCTGACAAATCAAAATAACTTTGAAAAAACACCTCATATAAAAAATTGTCCCAGACAAAAAATCAATATCTCCAAGGGAACTTTTACCTGTTCTGCCTTCTTTGAAATTTCAAACGCGAACCCTAATTTTTTTCTGCGAATTGGTTTTTGTTTTACGTGACACCTGCATCATAATTTTTTTTATGTTCCAGATTTAAACCAATCAATATTAGTAAACTATTTCATTAAAATAATGCTTCGTTTCTCGATATTGAAAGATTTTTCCAGCTTTCCCAATTTGTAACTGAAGTTATCTGGTAACTTTATGTTATTGTTTTATTTTTATTCCCCACTGCCGCATAAAACTCTTTTCCGGATTAATTCAAATAAATAGGAATGCATTGAAATAATTTTTGAATGCAATTTTATGATACTCCCGAAACTGAGGCAAGTCTAACGACATTCACTTGATACGGTTCAAAATGCAAAACATTTTATTTTGAGACACCATTAAAAGTAAAACTCACACCAGAAGCCTTAAATTTGGTTAATAGAACTTACCGGACTAAAATTTGGTTAAAAGAGCTATAGGAAAACCTAATTAAATACATGAAGAAGAACATTTCCCACTCGCTGGATAATGTCCGAATTTCAAAATGTATTATGATTTTGAGTCAGTGAATGTACATACATACAATTCTTTATTGAAATAGATAATGAAGTATGGAAGTTATTGTGTCCACAGGAACTATTTAAATGAAAGTTCAGACCCTCATCCTATTGATCAATTATAATTATTTTTTCGAACTCGATTGACCTTATTAATTCATAAGCAAAATTTTCTCAAAATTGGTTTTTTTTTCGTTTTTAAATGATCGCATTGAGATCTCTTTCTCTTTCTTCTAGCTGACGCAGAAAAGCATTTTTTAATTTAATTTTATTTAAAATCATATGTGGTACAAAAATCGATATCCATGCAATAAGGTTAAATTTCGCGCGCAGTGCACGAATTTTGACATATGAACTTGACAATTTCGTACGGGACTACCTGTCCTACATATGTAATGTATTTACAATTGAAAGATTCGACGAAATCTTTTTAAAGAATAACCAGAACTGAAATTGATTTGAAAACAAGGAACAAGGAACAAAACATTTCATTGAAAGCATTTTCAAAATATTCATTATCTAAAATAGACTTTTCAAATTTCATCAGAACTAGACACTTCGGACGATTTCCTTATTAGTTTATTTATATGTATCAAGTATGTCTAGTGAAATTATCCGAACCGCACTGATAAATAAATCAGAAAACCACCAGAATATCCCAAAAATTGAATATTTATCGCTTATACTTCCGATATGATATAGTCCTATATCATTTCGATTCAATACGATACAAAAAAATGGAAAGTGGTTTATATTTATTATAATAGAGAAATCAGAACTTTTTACAGATTTTATATGTTAGGCCATTTTTAGTATAGGTCTTAGCAGGTAAAGTTATATTTGCTATTTTTCCTGAACATTTGTTTTAGTCCAAACTATTTTACTCTAGTAAGTCGTGTTATTTTTAAAAGTATATACATATTCTATATTTTTTCAATTTTTTTTCCGGGATTTTGCTCAGGGTGATTTCGACTTAGTCGACACAAACCTTTTTGAAACTTATAGGTAAATGCTCAAATATCAAACTCCTATTACAACCATAATGTCGTTTAATGACCTCTTTAGTGAATGAGTGTTCTTTAACTTAAAATTATGTCCACTAAATGTCCAATCAGACATTTTGTCCAAAAATATACTGAATTGCAGCGAACTTCTCTTACCACAAAAAGTTCATAAATTCATTAGCGTCAAATTAATTTCAAGGACTGCCGCGAACACAGGGAAATGGTAAAAGCTCTTTGCGAGTTGTTCATGGCCCTTATAAAATCATGACATAACGCTAACAAGGAAATTTCATTCAAATGGATGTAATTTCAGGGTATACACCTGATGTTCACATTTCAATTTTTATACGGTAAACTTTTCTCTGTCCAGGTAGACGCTGAGAGGACTGTTTTAGTTGTGAATTTGCAACTTTAGAAAAACAGCTGCAGGAAAGGACAAAAGCTCAGCCTTCTCAGCAGTATCGGTGGAAAAATGTAACTTTGTAATATTGAAATTATTGAAACTTTCCAAGGTAGCAATTAAATGCTAGTTTAATATGAATTTCAATGCAACACTATAAAGTAAAACTTTCGTTCGCTATTATTGTATTTAGTAATCGTCCTCCTGTTTCACAATAATTACAACAACGAATTAATTACTAGAAATTGAGGTAGATTTTACAATATTTTGCAGAAATTAATATACTTTTTATGGTAGCGGTTACATTGTTTGGAATTTGGAAGAATGCATGTGAAAAGTTTAGACCGCAACAATAATGAAAATTTGAGAAGCGGAATAGGTGGATAGGAGGTGATTAGCAATTTTAAAGTTATGTTAAGTTACGTTTATAAGACTTTTATCTTTTCTATAAATGCAGCAAAATCTGACATAGCGTCTTATCTATATGTAACTGCATACCCAATACAAATTTGGTACGAACATTTTTATTCAGATTTACAGGGTGGACCAGAATAAGTGTCCCCATTTTATACAAGGTGGCACAAAATTAATCACTCTGTCGGAAGATGTTATAATTATTGTAAATGGCGTCGTACGTCAATCATATTTAACATTTGTGAACTACACAACTGCAGAATACAAACAGATAAACAATGGAGCGCTATACACCGCAAGAACGTGGAATAATTGTGTCCACACAGCACGAGCCACAATGGATATTGTGAAGGAAGCGTTTCCTGGTCGCGTAATCACCCGTTTTTGCGATTTTACCGCCCCAGACTTCTTTCTTTGGGACTACTTGAAGTCGCGTGTTTATGCCAATAAGCCTTAGACAATCGCAGCCCTTAAAGAGAATATTCGACAGGAATGCGAACAGTTATCACCGGAAATCTTGTAGAAAATAATGGAAAATGCGATAAAACGGGCACAAATGTGTATCAACACTGGCGGCAGCCACACACACGGATATAATCTTTTCCACTTAAAAAATTGTAAAGGTCCTAATAAAGATTTCCATCACTCGAAATATTTTTTTTATTTAGTAAAAAAGTTATACAAAAACAAAATTGAATGATTAATTTCGCGCCACGTACAAGTAAATATTTCGAACATTGTTGTGTTATTCTAGTAAAGGTGGTTTTTATTTTAAAATGCAACCATTTGACAATTAATCGCCATGATAAGTACTAAATTAAAGTTAGTTTTTAATTCTCTCTATGGTCGCCATGCGGAAGCTCGTTGAGAAGTTATTTTTATTTGGTTTAATTAAAACCATGCAAGATTTTTAGCAAAAGGAAACAGTTTGGTGTGAGCAAAAAATTTGTTTTTCGAACTTTAAAACGATACAGGGAAACCAGGAGCGTTGAACTTCGCCATCGAGGTGGTACCAAAAGAACCGTTAAAACAAAGGAGGCAATAAAATGTGTAAGGGAACGAAGTTGGCGTAACCTAACTCAATCTGGTTGTGGAGCTGCAAATTTCAACATTATCGATGAAAAGGATATTAAAACATGATCTGAAACTCGCTGACTGTGAGATTTTGTTTTCGGGTGAAAAACTCTTTTTGCTTCAGCACGCTCACAACCAATAACCGTGCTTGTGCGAAAAGATTGACTGATATCCTAAGATATAAACTGGCTGTGTAAAGGTATGAAAACGTTTCGAATATCATGGTTTGAGGAGCAGCACCTCGAAAAAGGAAACATCATCCAAGAAGTTTTGAAGAAGTATTTGTTTATTCATACCTCTCAGCTTTTTAGCGACCAAACATATTGCAACAGGACTCAGTACCAGCACATAAAGCGCGGAAGACGTAAGAGTGATGCGACTCAAATCTACCAGATTTCTTCTCAAGCCAGTAGTGGCCAGCAACGTAACTGGATTCGAACCCGTTGGATTCCTTTGTGTGGAGATATATGCTTAAAAGGATTGAGAGTACGAAAGGACTAACTATGGACCTTCTCAAACAACGTTTTTAACATATTTGAACAAAATTCCCCAAAAAGCCGTGTGTGCCAACTACAATGGATTTGATAAGCGGTTATGATTAATAATAAAAGAAAAAGGTGAACGATTTATGTTGAATTAAATTAAAATAGGGCTAGTAAATTAATAATAATTAAACAAACTTTTTTGAAATTACTGAAATTATCTATTTTTATATGAAATTTTCATTAGGGACACCTATTCTGGTCCACCCTGTACACTTATATCACAAGGTATTACATTAAATCTATAAATATTTCTTTGGATTATCGACGTCGAAGCCGTAAAATAAACTTAGTTAATCCTTTGATGTATCTTGAATGTGGTGGGCATTTCGTTTTTGGTTTGTGTAATGACTTGAATGGACAGTTAGAGCTGTCATTTAAAAGAAAAATGATTATTAATTAAAATTTCTACAAGATAAGGTATTTTAAAATAATATTAAATAACTTTAATATAGAAGAAAATGTTCCAAGTGATAAAATCTTAAAAATATAAATAATTAAATAAAAAGGAGTTTTAGAAAATCCCCACAAACTGGGGGACCCCGACGTCAGCAGAAACTTATGCTAAGGTACTCTTTATAGAATGGATTTGTCGGTTTGGAGTTTCCAAAATTATAGTTACAGACCAAGGAAGACAGTTTGAATCTCATCTATTTAAAGAGCTTTCTAAATTCCTAGGTTTTAAACATAATCGCATCACTCCATATCATCCGCAATCTAATGGTTTTATTGAAAGATGGCATAGGCCCCTAAAGACTGCCATCAGGACTTATGAAACGGATTCTTGGTCTGATTTTTTACCTGCATTTTTACTTGGGTTAAGAACAGTCTTTCGTGAAGAGTTTGTTGCAACACCTGTTGAATTACTCTATCGGCAGTCTTTAAGACTTCCTGGAGATTGTTTTATTCAAAATTCAAAAGTTTCTCATCAAAGTCGTTTTGTTAATAATTTAAAAAACTTATTTGATAATATTCGTCCTATTCCAGCATCGAATTACTCTAAAACAAAATTTTTGAACTTCAAAGATTTAGAAAATTGTTTTCATGTTTTAGTTCGTATCGAGGTATCCAAAGGAAGTTTTCAGAATTGTTATAAGGGACCTTTTCTCGTCGTAGAGAGACATCAAAATTTTTTCACAATTAAAGTAAAAGACAAAGATATTAACATCTCTTTGGAGAGATTGAAACCATACTTTACCAGTAATATTTCCGAAATTAAATGTCAAATAAATTACCCTATTCCACCTACAAGAGATTTAATCAATTTAATACAAGCTAGCTAGAATCTCTTAAAGGAGCAGCCAGTGCCTGTTGATCAAATTGAAAATCCTCGTCCTAGTCCAGTGTCTAGGAGGGATTTCTCAGTTCAAAATTCACCTTTCATTTACACATCTTCTAACACTCATCATAAAAAAGTTACATTTCTTTAAATTTTTTAAATCAGAATTTAATTTGTTATTTTTCTAGCTATCCGCTTTCAATATCTTTAGTTTTATACAACTTGTTAAAATTCAATTTATATCTTTACGAATTGATATAATTAGATTTTTTGGGGCACTGAATACGAATTTGCATTCGTATTGTCTAATAGTGCGTGCAACTTAGGGTGTTTCTAAAACGTAAACCCCACAATGGTCAATGACCAACAATAAAATCAAGCAAAATGGTCATCCATAAAATTTTACCAGAAATCTCATTAACCAAAGCGTGTCGTCCTTGACACTAAGTCACATGGATCCTTCTGAATTATCAATTATTTTGAAGGGCCCTTTCACGACCAGCATAAAAACACCTTTTTTTTAAATCGACAATTTATACTTTGAGCTGAGAAATTCATTTCCTCTGTCATAAATCATTTTCAGGGAGAGTTGGCTGTCCCCATTATATGGCACCAGAAGTTGTAGCAAGACGTATTTATGGGAAGGGATGCGATGTGTGGGGGGCCGGTGTTATGCTTCATGTGCTACTGTCGGGTCGATTGCCATTCCTCGGATCCGGAAAGAGATTACAAGACTCAATAGCCCGTGGAAGAATTTCTGTAAGTCATATTATCTCTAAAAAATATATAATGTATAAAACAAAAAAATTTCCACCTCATAACCATGTGATTGAATGAGACACTTCTTGCAGCTTGATGCCCCCGAATGGAAGTCAATTTCAGCAAATGCCAAAGACTTAGTTATGAAAATGCTCGCCCCAAACCCTCATAGTCGACCAACGATATCGGAAGTTCTGGAACACCCCTGGATTCGGGTAAGTGAGAATTATTTCAAATGCCCCACGTTATATTCATGCTGCAGTGGACGCTGCATGGTGAGAACATTGCATTCGATTTGATAAAGACAATATGCAGTATGTCGCGTAAATGCAGCATTACCGTTTAATATTTCAAAAACACATACGCCAAGATGTATTCATTTAGTTTTAAAGGTTCACACATCTCTTTCCAGGATCGTGATAAGTTGCAGCGGCAGCACTTAAGCGACACTGTTGAAGAACTGAAGCGATATAACGCCAGAAGAAAATTGAAAGGAGCTGTACAGGCAATAGCTGGTGGCATCGCCATGGATCCTCTTTATGGAACCGATACAGACACAAGTAAGTTCGCTCCTTTCGAATTCAGCACACCTTCTCCAAACACACATAGTGAAACGTATCTTAAATTGAGACAAATGTCAACGACAAGTTTCTACCCCTTCACCCCATTCTCCAAACCCTAACCCACATCTGTCGAAATAGTGCGGGGGTGGCTCTAAAAAGGAAGCTTTCTTCCTGGGGATTAAGATGAAAATTTACATATTGAGGATGGTTTAATAATTTCATTTTGCGGAACACCACGACTTTGTCGAAGACTAACTCCTCCGTAGCCTGTAACCAATTGGAAAAAGGGGGAGAAAGTGAGTTGTGGGTGGTCGTGTGATCGTGAAGAGGCCACTTGCAGATACGATTTATCTGAACCGAACGAAGGTATTTTTGGGAAGCAACAATTATCCTCGGTTTTTATACAGAAAACGGTTTGAGTGCTGCAACCGAAGAATGAACGGGGGCAATAACATTTTAAATCACATTTCGTCTTATCTCCTTGCACACAGATAGTTTATTCTGAAGAAAATTTCTGCGGACAGAGAAAAGACGAATATCTGGTGAATGTCACCATCTGCGGGTAATTCGATAGATGTTTGATGACAAAACTTGAAATGAATTTCAAATAACTTTGTGTTAGACTATTCATTAAGAAGTTACATATGTATAGTAAGAGTGGCTCTACGCAGTCTCTAAAGATTATACTACCCTACTCCCTCTATGGTCTTTTGAATTTGATTCATCCTTTAGTGACTTGAAAGAGATGACAGGTATGCAAAAATATTATAAATTACATATTATTGGAACTGCTTCCAAGTATAATTGCCTGTGGACTAAATTAATTTTACAGCCAAAGGCAATTCCTGCGGGATAAATCTCTCAAAGTTTCTGTAGTTGCCAAGAATGAAGCTACAGTTGGAAGTGGCTTAGTATCTTCAGAGGACAGGTATATCTTCCATCTTTCAAATTTATATGGTGTGCTTACCTTTGAAACTGTTTGTATTGCAAATTTCTTATATTACGTACTGTCTGCTTTCCAACTCTAAAATGTTTTCCCTTTTAGTATCTTTGTGCTTTCAGCTTTTCACCAATATTAATACAAAATTGAATATGTTGTGACTCTTGGACTCTTTTTAATGTATTTAATTTGATTGGCATTTCCAGTTGCTTTACTTATTTAATATTTCGTCTTATTTATTTCCATTTTTCCAGCTGAGAGTTGTCATCTGTGGCTTTTGTTTTTCTTTTTGGAAAAGTAATATTGAACATTAATTACAGAAACTAATAAAGCAATGTTCCATTAGTATTTTCGTGACCAGTTCCATTAAGGTGGGTCCACACTGAGCAAACTAACGCGAACTCATGCGTATACACGTTTGTAATTCAACTTTTCTAGTGTGTACGCTGAAAAACCATTGAGATATCCGAACGCACATAAGCGAGTTTATCTGAAAGTATTGACGTCTCAACATCAAGATGTGACACCCTTTATCCAAGCGCAAAGCTCTAACCTATATGCAATTTCTAAAACAGCGTGGGGAGAATTTTCCTATTAGATAAAGCAGCAAAAAACTACTTCCCATGCCTTATTTAAATATCAATAAAAACGAAAGAGATAAGAATAGGCAGCCAAATATTCTCATCTACAGCACTTACAGTGTAGAGAATAATGTGCATCATTTTTTTTAGCATCAGTTTTTAAATGCGAGGTAAAGTCTCAGCCACGCTGTGTACCTATGTATGCATGCATGATGCTATTGCCAACCACGCAATGCTCAGGCATAAGAAAATTCTGAATCAGAGAAGGGGAAACGGTAGCACACTCAGAGCATGCATGTTTACATTTCTATACTGTGCATTTTTAATGGCGCTGTAAAGTATTGCGTTCGTGGGCTGAGTTGCGAAACGTGGTTTTAAATTTCGTTCCGTCTCCCCCTAAATTGTTGTCTTATTTTCACACATGAGTCCTTTATTACTATCTGCTTTTAGCTAACGGGACTAGGGTCGAAAAAAGATAAGGAAAAACGTCACGAGTGTCACATCTTGTTGTAGGTAATCTTTGTCTCAACATAACCGAACCAAGGCAATTGCAATATTATAGTTTTGCAGCACAAAAGTAAACGAAGAGATTTGCTTTAATGCGGACATATAGTCAAACAAATATGCGCGTTGCTACTGTTTGCTATCAAAGCCACATGTGCTGCACATGCGATTATGGGTAAGGAAGCAAACACAAGCAATTTTTTAAATGTAAACGCCCTGTCAATCAGATTTGCTTGCATTTTTACGTGTTTTCCATTCGAGTTGGAAGCCTTCGTACGTATGCAGGCGCAATATGGAGAGGAGAAATTCAAAAGCACACCGCTTTTCGTAGGCATTTATATTCTTATACTAGTTGCTCGTTTTTACTTGCACGAATGTACACACTTGACCCATTTGTTTCTTGCGATTTGGTTCCGATAGTACGAATATGTTCCATATTTGGCAGTAGCGCAGATCTAGGATACAAGGAATAAAACACATTAACTTGAAATGCGTAAACATTAAGCAAAATTAATTCAAGCACATGCATTCGGATTTGTTTGCTCAATGTGGACCCACTTTTAGTGATGTACGTTCATATAGAATTTTGTATCACTAAGGTCACTGATCGCGAAAATACTGATTTAATAGTGTTTTGTTAGTTTAATCATTTTTTATCATACAATAAGTTTTCTGTGTATCAGAAAATATTTTTTCATGGTATTAAATGAATTATGTTTACGAACAATAAAAATGATGGGAATTAAAAGTATAAAGAAATCGAAATAACAAAATAATTAATGTGCGATCTTTTCAATGCTTGTCAATAATAAAATAAAACGAGAAATAAGTGTATATAGTTAAAATATACTGTGGAGTACTTATCAGTATTTCTGCAGCATTAAAACACATATTATCTAATATATTTCTATTAGTGCTCATCAATCTTTATGTATATAAGTGTACGAAATTTCGCTGATTATCAGTGAAAAGATTATTGAAATCACTAGTTACCATCAGTGTTCAAGATGGTCACTAATTAGAATTGATCAAATAACTTATCGGACAAATCTCAAAACTAATAAGCACTAATGTATTTCCATCAGTGCTCGAGATCGACACTAATAAGCACTTTTTATATAACTTTTAGACACTATCAAAAATTAATAGTACTAATCAGTACTAATCGGTTTTCTTAAGTGTTTATTAATATTTTTCCATAAATGTTGTTACTACATTTTTCGTATACAATTTCATGGCAATTAGCAATCACGATGAGAATTGGTAGTTTTTTATTGAAATAACTAGTACAAAGAGTACGAACTTTTTATGATGGATTATTTATAGTTTAGAATTGCAACTGCCACGTATGTACAATTTTTGTTGAACAATAATAGGCAATTTACCAAATCTTGAAAGTTTATTTCATTCAACAGCTAATTAGATACATATATCAATTATTTCCAAAATTGAAAATTTGAAGACGTTCTTGATGAACAATACCGGATAATTAAAAATCTTATATTTGTTTAACTAAAAGACACTTTTTGTAATTTTTTTTAAGGCAAAATTATTAATGATTTCTCTTAAATCCATTTTTCGAAGTAAATCATTCTCAATGCTAAGTAAAGACAGATATGCTGGACGTTTTTACGTCCGCAGTAAACTTCTGATAATATTAATTGTAGAATAGAAAATGAATGTTCTCCACTGCAATTCCCCACCATCATGAACCATCAACATTAGGAAATGCAATGCGGAGAATTATTAGCTAAAATTTCGCATTAAAAATATCTTTTTAGGGTCGCTGCAGTAGCAGCATTGTAGTATTTCTTGTTTTTAAGGCATCAATTAAGGTTACAAACTGCACCAACTATTCTCAAGGCTGGCTTGCAAATGGTCTTTATAAATTTGTACATATGCATATCAAGCAAATACGAATAATAAATTGCCATAATTAAAATTTCAAATGTAAAAAGTTTTCACTAGAGCCTCTGTTATCGCGATATTTAAACAAAAGTTATTGTTCAAATTTTGAAACAATGTTCTGAACTTACTGAGCGATATTTTTTTAATATATAAAGAAATTTAAATTATGTTAACCATTTTAAAGAAACAATTATTAACCATTTTAAAGAAAAAAATAGCTACGAAGTAATTGTTTTTTTTTGTATTTCTTATTTATTTATGTGAAAAGTAATTAATTTGGACCTAATGCATAGTGAACTCTCACAATCATTCAGTCTGAAAGAATAATAGCCAAAAATCCATACAAGCAATATTTTCTTAATTACGACACAAATCAAATGCTTCTCTCTTGTCAGGGGTAGTTTTCGTTTTTAGAGAAAAGAATGATAAGCACTTTTCCTATATAGAGGGAAGCATTTATTAGCTAGAAAACGAAGCAGTGTTCATAGGATTAAAGAATAATCAAAAGGGGATCACAATACGACAATAGAACTCCAAAGCTAGTCCGCCGAATTAAAGGGCGTTGGATTCTGATTTAAGGTATGCCATTGTGGAATGGCACAAACATTTAGCTGGCTTCGGACCTCCTGGAGTTTCTATAGGATAGCCGTGTATCTGTGTCCTTAGCAGCATACAAAAGAGACAACCACCACCCGCTGCTTACTGCATTAAATCTGAAACGATAATGTTCTGGTACCCTCAAATGGTATGCAGCAGGTTGTCTTGTCCGCTTAGTTGATAGAATTCTGTGTAAGGACACTCAATGTTAAAGCGATGTGAGAATAATTAAACAGAGTCACCGTAGGGCTTTACGTTAAGTATGAAAATATCTTTCAATACTCTTTTGTTTAAGATAATTGTGCCTAATTGTCTAATTTTAAGAGGCTTTAGGGTTTCACATATTATTATACTAGACATTCATTTTATAAAAGTGGTAAAATTACATCGAAGAGTAAAGGCATTAATTTAGGCATTTCTAAAAAAAATACTTCTTAAAATATGTAATTTTACACAGGCATCCTAGTACATTTTTATATTAAATTATAAATAGTAACAATAAAATGATTTCGATATTTGTGTAAATTGAAATGTTATAAAATATAAATTAATCAATAATAAAGGTTGTTTTTATTGTACGAAAATGATTGTCGCACCAGTCAACGGGTGCAAGTCCCAACAAAATCAGATGCGTTGAGTGTAAAGCTCAGTAGTATATTTACATTAACTAGTCTAAAATCAACAACTAATATCTGTTAAATCGCTGATTTTAGACTGATTAACCTAAGTGTAAATGTCTTATAATTAGACTTTATACGGATTTCAACTAATAAAATACTTATACAAGATTCTTACCCTGATCACTCATTCCGGATAATTCTTGGAGATAAGAATCGAACCCATGGGAGACGTTAAGAAATGTAAAATTTTAATTTTTGTTTTTCTTTTTTTTTTTAAATCAGCCGATTACAAAACGTACAAAATATGATGCTATAGTATCAAAATAACATGCAGTAAGATGCCCTGCGAGGTGGTGAAATAGAATTAAGATGCCATTGCCTCAACTCATTCTCTTGATTTTTAGAATTTTTACAATATTTTAAAATTTGTACTACATTTTGCAATGTAGTTTAGGAATTTAGTTGACTGTAGTTACACATAGTATAGTATTCTCCTTTATATTCTCCAATATCTCTTTTCAAACATGAAGAAAAGTTCTCAGTGTAGAATTCGACGCTTAAAAGTACATAATTTTTGTTTAAAAAAAATTTCTGATTATTGATGGATGCTGCTTTAATTATTGAACATCAACTTATCTCCGGTCTTCTTAAAACCGGATTTTTAACAATGATCTCCATTCCCGATAAACATTTTGTTACCTTTTGGAAAATATTTAGGGACTAGCTTGAGATTATAAAAATATGCTCTAACTATTACACTTTCGCTATTACTTTCAACATGATTTACGATGCGGTCATTATTTTAGGATACATAAAGATTCAATGTTTATCATATCGATTTTTCTCTAATTTATTTATTTAATTCATTTAAAACAAAATTCGTTCAAAGCCTTAAAACACGGTTTAAATCAAAAACTGGTAGCTTCAAAAAGCTTCACGTACGTGGGGATATATTTATATATTTTTTTAATTTCACTCAAAATTATGGGGTCATTTTATTTTTCGTTTTCGGAGGCAGTGAGCGAGAAATTTATTTAAACCCAACTACATACATTCGCAATGTTATATAAGTTTTAAAATCATTAAAGTTTTCGACTTTGATAATCAGCAATATGCATATTTTAATTTAAATGGATAATTTGGAAAGATAAAATATTAAGTGCAAATTGAATGAAATTTATGATCAGATATGGAATTCAAATTCTTCCGTCTAATTAAAGCAAGAATACATAATTATTGTTCATCTTATTGAACTTATTTATACCTTATAATAACAATATTATTATATAGTAATTCGCTATATTTATTCAGTCAGCAGATTATGTTTGTGGTTTCCTTACAAACTTTGCTGTAGAAAATGTGGGGTGAAAAGTTATAAATAGGTAAAGGTGTTTTATTGGTTACTTGCACTTTGAATTTTCAAGAAATAATATTTTTCTGTCGCTATTTGCAGCATATATCCAATAAATTATGTTGGAAACAATCAATGGTTTTTTTGAAATAATTAAAAACCTTTCTGAAATAAAATAGAATCGCGAAAATTCTCAAGCACTAAAATACTCGCATATTAAATAATTTTACTTAAAAATCCTCTATGCACGTACTTTAATCTAAATTAATCTAATCTAATTTGATATTTTTACCAGCTGTTTAAAGTTTGGGTGACAATATGATTAGATTTATTACATTAATAACAAAGGTTTTCAAGCCGTCTACAAGGAAATTTACATCTTAAAATAAGCTAAATTGAATATTGTAGTTTAATAATGGATTTGTTCACAGTGCCAATCGGAACCGCCTCGGAATCGCTAAACGAGTGGGCCGATGAAGAAGCAGGTCTAGAAGCGGTGCAGAGGATCCTGGACTCGCTCGATGATATCTATGCTCTTCAGGATGCTTTTGTTGACCCAGAAGTTCTGAGAGATATGCTCCGAGACGTTAAGCTGCATGCCCTTCTGCAGGTAAGTGGACCAATTTTCTCCAAAAAAATCGTCCTTCCCCGCGCTGCAAGCGCGCTCCTTTAATACTTGAACTCGTCTTATCCTTGAGGGAAAGAAAACAAAGATAGAGGCACTTTGTGCCGTGCGGGCGCTTGCTCCGAGTGTTTTATTGACACAATACTCCTCAAAGGTTTTCTTTACTCAAAGGAGGGACGAAAAATTTTTCCTTGCTCGCAGGGTTTGCTCCTTTGATTGTTCCTCATTAAAACCTTCCGTCGAGCGGCCAATTTCTTCTAATGCTTCTTCATACTCTTTACATGGCACTTCATCAGCTTTATGATCGTATTAGTTGCACGGTTATGTCACCAGCCCGGACACCTCCGGGCGATGCAGTTTCCCGGTGCCGTGATGCCATTGATGCAATTTCATCGTCGCTGGGGCACAAATTTGCGAGGGAGAAGACGGAATTGATGCAGCTGCTGTCTCTGCCGCATTTACAGGTAAGTTGACCCTTCGTTTGAAGCCCTAGCAGCTGTAGGTGTGCTGGTGCCCTATGCACCTCTGTAGGTGTGGGGGTGTTATCCTTGCGATAGTACGTGTGGCGTCAGGATCTAACGCAATAACTGAAAACAACACACATGTTCTGACGACGCGACTTCTTCCATTTGATGAAATTTATCTTTAGCACCTGGCACGTTGCCTCTATCCGAAACGATTATAACCCTCGCTTTTTGTAAATTTAGCCAATGCTTTCAGTCGGGACGCTCCACTTTGTAATTTAGAGCTCCGCGTAGAAGTGAAAAATTATCTAGTCAATTTTTCGCAAGAACTATGTATATCTAGGAATATCATGTTTTTTTTGTGCGATTTTTGTAGATCAAGCATCGTTGGTTTTTCCTGTTCCCCAACACTTTATTGCAAGCGTTCCTTTGTGCCTGTGGCTGGGTGTAGATGGAACGTGGCACAATTTGCTTACCTTCTAAAAACTTTCAGAGCTGGAGGTTTGCCTCGGCACTCTAGCGGAAGCAGCCAAAAAAGCGAAGATTTAATTATAACAATGGAACAGCACACGCTCGCAGTAAATGGATGCTTTTTCGTTCACCTCGGGCTATTTGATTTTGTTGAGGTAAATTGCCGCTATTCGGTTCCATGATTGCAATGGGTTTTATTGAACAAGACAATACAACGCTACAACGTCGGATAGTCAAATTCTTTGGGAAGGTGCATTCTTTTGGAACTGTTTCAAAGGTTTTATATCTGTGAAAATGGGCCTGTAGAAACGCAAGAATTACCTACACACTCAACTCACAACTTGAGAAAATGCTTTCCGTTTTCCTAAAATTCAGCTTTTCCTCACATTATTTCTGAAATTCATGTAATTAATGCACTTATTTATTATTTTTATCGAATTGCCTATTTTATTATCTTTCTAACAAGGTACAGCATATGCAAGTAAAAAAAAAATATGAAAATTTATTCGTTGAAAACTTTTTCTGGTGAATTAAAAAAAATTGATTTTAGAAAAATTCAACTAAACAAAAATGTTCTTTGTTTAATTAAAAGTTGATTAAATTTAATTCTAATATCTCACAAAATCTACTTTGCGCGTATCCTTTTTTGACAGAATGTGTAACCCTTGCATTGAAAAACAAATCTTAACAAGTAACGTTGGAAAGGTACTTTTCTCCTCTTTTGAATTAGCTCTCTATAAAAGACTTAAGTGGGCACACCACCCAAAAAGCTTTGAATTTAATTTGGATTTGTACTAGAAAGAAGTGATTTTAAAAAAAGGTCAAGCACAAAACCGTTACTCAACGTAGCGTCATCCCACGTCAAAAATTTAGTTCCTTTCCAACAATGTTAACCTGCAGGCAACCTTACTATCGAAAGTGGAACAAATGTTTTTCATTTTCCTGATATTCATGTATTTAGTACTCCTATTTTTCTTAAATCGCTCATACATTTTTTATAGTTTACTTGAATTTTGCAATTATAATTAGTAAAATTCATAATTTTTGTAACATACGCATGTACAGTATTTGGCATTTTTAATAGAATTTGCGAAATAACTACTCAGTTGTGTAAAGTTTTACTACTATTAATACTCCGAAGCAAAATAGTACTAGCAACTAGAACACTATACTTTAATGATCCGGAACACTGCACTTAGTGAAGTTATTTTGTCATAATGGCACGCGGAAAAAGTTTAAGTGCAGACCTAAGACTTAAGAACAAAATTTATTTAATTGCACCTACAAGGATTAACCCATTCGAGACAGCACATTTTTGTGGAGACCATCCGCAGGAGCCGAAATGTTTTCGTGCTATATAGAGACCATTTTCGTGCTTCAGAATTTTTGTTTTGGGTCACTCATTTTAGGGACTAAATTCAAACCAATGCCAAATTTTATGTTTACACACTTCTAAGATACTTTTTACTTTACCTTCGTTAGGCCCCTCCTGGAATACACTAGCCAAGTTTGGTCCCCTTACCAATCTACTAGCATCAACAGGATTGAGTCTGTACAATGCAGGTTCCTTCGTTTTGCTCTACGTGAGCTACCGTGGTCTGACCCTCAAAACCTTCCGCCCTATGATAACCGCCTTCGGCTTATTAACTTGCAGTCTCTATGGAAGCGGCGGGACCTTGCCGATATCACATTCATTCATCAACTGCTAATCGGCGAGATTGACTGTCCTTCTCTACTTGAGCGGATCCCTATCTACACCAATCCCCGTAACCTCCGCTCGGTCCCTCTCTTTCGCCCTCCCTACCATCGAACCAACTACGGTCTTTCTGAGCCCCTCACTAGAATGCTTCGAAGAGCCAACTCCTTCCCTTCCTTCGACTTTCACCTGAGTAAAAATTCTCCCAGGCACCACCTAAATAGTCTCCCCTTATCTGCCTTGTCCTCTAATTTTTAGTCTCTTAGGTTAGCGCTAGTCTTAAGTTCATTTAATTGCACGTAGCTTGTATTAAGCGTTAAATTAAATTAAATTAAACCAATCTTATCTGGACGGCTGATTTTTCCATAATGATTGATAATTGCTATTCAATGTCGTTGCACTCAAGGTGTGCAACCGATTTTTTCTTCTTGGAAATGCATTGCACACACGGTGTGCAGTTTGTCTCGAATTGTTTAAAGACATATGCAAATCCAGGAAATTTAATTATGTCAAGATCGACAGTTCGTGACATAACTAATTTGCCTGAAAATGCGATGAATTTTTAAAAACAGTGAGAACTGGACGAAAAGAAGGGCAAATAAGAAAGATATTGAACAAATTATTAACAAAAAGTGGCATGCACGAACTGCTGAAATAACCGCCGACTAGAAAGAAAGTATTGGCAAGTGCGTCCCTTACCCTACCTTACACAAAGGGAGAAAATATTCAGATTAAAATTCACAGGCAGTAGAAGTCAGTAATCTGGAGCGATGAGTCGCGCTTTGAACTTCCACAAGGTGAAACAATTTTCACAAACAAGGTCATTCGCCAGAAGAATGAAGCGTTTCAGCCAGAGTGTTTACGAAGAAAAACTAAGTTTCCCGCTTCAGTAATCGTTTGAGTGTCTGTAAAGAGTGTCGGCAGACTTTTATTTATTAATGGTACCATTAATGCTGTAAAATACCAAAATATCTTAGTAACCGAACTTTTACCTTTTATTCCTTTTTTGGAATCTCCTAATGGTGAGTTCATTTTCCAACAGGATGGAGCTTCTTGGCACACGGCAAAAATCACAAAGGATTGGTTGACTGCATCATACAAGCTTTAAACTAAAATTACCAACATTACTTCAGCAGATCACGAATTGAATCTTTTGAATGCTATCAAAAAAAGGGAATTAAAAGAAAATATCCCTTTTTCGACCAAATGTCCAAATATCAATTGGTCCGCTAATCAACAGCCACAAAAAGTTAATTAAAATTTCACGATTTAATTAGCTCTGTGTGTTACATACCTGCGGTCAATATCGCGACACCGTGTTCAGGAGGACATATACACGAATTTCTAAGCGCCCTTTTTTTCTTCTGCTTCTTTCCTTACCCTCTCCACTTCAAAAGAGGCAAACTCCTAAATCGGTATTAAGTGGAAATCGATTCCTCATTTTCTGGGTGGCACTCAAACGCATCCGAGACAATGTCCTGTGAGCCAAGTCAGGTGCGAGGTCCTTGTAATCGACTTGAGAATCAATCGGAGCACTCCTGGCCCTCTTTAAGCTTATCACGGTTCACGCTCCACCGCGTGACTTAATAGCCATAAAAATGCACAGCTGATCTCCCTAGGGCCGCTAAGACGCCCCAGGTTTTAAAGGAGCTCTGATTAGGCGGGCTCTGGGAGACTCCGCAATGCACGGGCGAATGTCGAATGTCCCTGCAGTTGTTCGTTCTAAGGGAATGATTCACGATGGAAAGATTTGAGGAGAATCCCTTATGCCGGAGGAGAATACGAAGGCCCTGTGGTGAGTTGGAGCTTTAGACATTTGGCCGTGGTGAGTATCACTTCGGTATCCGGAGCACTCGTTGTGTGCCAACCGAAGCGCTGCCATCGCTTTTATTTTTGCTGAATGTGCTTGGGAGCTTTTCACATGTTCGATGGATGGGAGGACATTAGTTTCCCTCTAATCCGCAAGGTGGCAACACGGCATTACAGTGAGAAATTGCAGCTTTTCCTGAAGTTTTCCTGGATCCCGGTAAAATGTGTTCAAGGCTACGATATCGGAGAGCTGGCCTATGCCGCGATGTGAAGCCCGTGACTTCCTTTTGCCAGTGTCACATCCTCCGCGAGTGCCTATAAAATGCACACTCTGGTGCATCGCGTTCGGTTCCCACTCCTGACCCAGTTCGGGATCCATTCTTTGGTTGCTTTGGTGCGCGGGAACACGTGGGTGGAGGTGCACCAGGAAAGCTCGTGTGCTCCCTCATCCTGTCGGGATTAAGGTTTCGAAGCAAGTGTAGGGGACCCGTTTTGTCTTTTTGTTTTATGTTTGTGATACATTTCGATTCGGTTCGGCTCAAATCGTGCTAATACAAAACAAAACATCTCATCCTTCGCGCTCTCCTTCTATTCTTTTTTATATCTCGTAGCGGCTTCCCATTCTCAGTCTTACTAGAAAAATTTCTGAAATTATACGAAGAAAAACAAATATACAAAAAGAATCCAATTTTCGTAAGAATCTATTCCCCGAGGGATGAAATTTCCTTTTGTTTCGCCCAGAACTATTTGTAGGGGCACTATGATGTGAATTTAGCACTTGCTCTCGCGGCTTTGATGCATTTAATTTATTATTATTTTTTTTTAAAACAAATTCCTTCTTTGCGCCCAACTAGGGTGAATTATTCTCGATTTTTAGCTTCATCCACAAGTACCAGGCGCCGACCTGCACTTAACCCAGTTGGGTCGGGGATAGAAATAAATTCCGCCTTTGTTCTCTCCACAGAGTTTTCTCGAGTTTTCATTGAAAATGAGCCAGCTTTAAATAAAGACGTTAAATTTTCCAGCAGCGATTCTCAGAGAAATGTCCGCCTAAAAGCTTAGGAAATTCGCGATTCCTAGGGGGTAAGGGGTACATATTGGCTGTTCCCAGGAAAAACGCGGGCTTCACTTAACCATCTCGGGGAAGGTAATGAATACGGGGATCACTGCACTCCAGCGCTAATTTTATCGTTCTATATCCATTATCACTGCACTTACTTTTAAGTGTTTCTTCCGCTTATTTGTCTTCTCGCGTTTCCCTCCTTCAAAGACCGCCTGTTTGTTTACTTGCTAGGAATTGTTCTGCTAAACATTCCTGAAAGCAAACATATTCATTAAGTGATATGCTCTGTGTACATTGTAACTCACCAAAAACTACACAATTAATTACAGCTTGGATCTTAGTTTTCGGAGTTCTTAATTTTCAAAAATTATTAATTATGCATCACTGTGTAATAGTTTTTCAGATTTATAGAAGATGTTATTTGTTTTTAATCATGAGAAACATTAAATCAACGAAACCAACTAAGAGCGTTTGGCATAAAAGTGTTATTTCTTAATTTTTCGGACACTATATTTTTACTACAACAACATATTTAATTTTAATAGGTATATAAATAAGAGGATATTTAAAATAATAGAAATAACTAAAATAAACCTTTGTAGAGGATGATTATTACTTGAAAATTTAAAATAAATAGAACATTTTAAAATAGTCCACGGAACTTCTATTACAAATTTTTATAATACATAATATCGAAGAATTATAAGAATTGTGGTTAGAACTTATTCAGAACTATATCCCAGGCTAGTCCCAAAAGTAGGGAACAAAATGTATTTCTATACAGTCTCCTTTTAGCTCGGCTCTATAGACTTTTGCTAGCGATTTTCGATAGTTTTAATATCCTGTTTATAATGAAAACCTTAAAGAGAGAGCTATTAAAAATAATTATCAACCGCAGACTCCACCTCTTCATTGTTGGCATATATTTTACCACAGAGCCATTTTTTCCAGTTTGGGAAAATAAAATAATCCGATGGGGATAAATCTGGCGAATATGGTGCATTACTAATGTCCAAACGTTTAGTCAATCACTGTATTGTTAGTCTTGTGTTGAGTTGGATTGAAGCCTTTAAATAAAAGAATTACATATATTACCTGCATTACCAATTTTTTCTATGTTATAATAATTCTGTCAGACAAATAATAAACAATGTATCGTCTGAAAATTCCAAATTTAAACTTTATAAGGTTGGTACTTTTACCAAAATATTTTTTTTCCACCAACAAGAGCCGTCTATATCGTCAGGTCGGGTACTTTTGGGGGCTACCCTCGTAAAACTCAATAATTAAATTAATACGTCTGAGGTCGTTTAGAAATTATAATCGTTTAACGTAGTCGGTAAATAGAAAAAAGTGCCAATATAATTTAGATGATTAAGGAAGGATGCAATAAAAATTACAAAGTTTAAACAGAAGTTACGGTTGTTAAATCTTTAATATACTTTTGAAACAAATTTCTTTGGAGGGATAACAACAATTGCGACAATGCAAAAAGGACGAAAGTAATATTAATAAAGACAACAGAAAATTGATTATTTATTACTACTTATTTTATATAAGTAGGTGTAAGTATTTTTATATGAACTCTTTCAGTCTTATATTACTATCATCTTTAATAAATTGGATGTTCACATTTATGTTAAAATCATTATAATTTACGTACTTCTTCTTGCAATCAATTTTCTGACGAATTTTTGGTAAACTGAAGTTTTGTAATTTTGCATATGTTTATACTACTGTGTTCAAAAAGTAAGGTGAATATTTAATTTAAACTTCCCGCGTTAACCGAATCGGACAAATGAATTGATTTTTTCAAGTTGGTAGGACTGTTAGTGATATCTGTGACAAATTACATGTCAATATCATCATTAGTTTTTAGTTTACGCTTGGTTTTGTAAACAAAGAAAAGTGAATTTGACGATTTTTACGATGTCGAATTTTATTGAGCAAAGAAGTGCACCGTCGCACACAGCACTGGTTCTTCGTGAGTTTTTCGCCAAAAACTCCACAACCACCGTATTCGCCTGATTTAGCACCGTGTAACTTCTGGCTGTTCCCAAAAGCTCAAGAGACCACTCCGGGGAAATCGTTTTGAGTCGATTGAAGAGATCAAACGTGAATCGCTACGCGCATCGAAGGCTATACCTGACGACGACTTTTTAGCATGCTTCAAAGATTGGAAAAAACTTTGGCATAAGTGTATTGTAGCTAGGAGGGATTATTTTGAGGGGGACGAAATCGATTTGGAAGAATAAATAAAAATTTTTAATTTTAAAACAAAATTCACCTTACTTTTTGAACACAGTAGTAAGCCAGGTGACAATGCGAAATGGGCTAAAGTTTCGTCATTATAAATTCAGAGGACGGCAAACCTTGCTTTGCACTTTTTTTTTTATTTATTGTTATTAGTTTTTTTACTAAACTTTTTTTATTGATAAAACTTTTGAATAAGATAACACATAAGATTTAATAGTTTGAATATTTAGCTATTATAGAAGAATAAAAAAATGGCATTTGGCATTGGAATAAGCATTTCTTTTATAAAAAGATGAATAAAAATCATAACTTTCGTCTGCCCACGAAAAATTTACTCGCCAAATTGTTTAGAAGGATCTTAGTTATATTTTTTATTACTATTGTATTCTTTTATATTTCTATATTAGGATTCAGACTTTCAATTAAACGATATTTCAATCTGCTATATATGATAAAATATTTAATTTATTTATTGTTGTTTTTTTTGAAAATGGGAACTAATTAAGAACTTTCGATTTTGAATTCATCATCTTTGTAAAAAATGCTGTGCTATGACTCGACAGTTGTCAGAAAATAATTGTTTTTATTAAAGTGTTATTAACTCATGATATTTACCATGTCTAAAGAAAACTTTAAAGTTTCTCCGAGTTTGTGTTCTACAATAACTGTAGTTAATGAGTTACCACCATAAACAATCGGGAAGTTGTTGAATAATGACAAATTGTATGGAAAAAATGCGGTGAGAAATAATAGCGATGAAATCGATTTGTATTTACCGGTAAACAGGCGTCCATGGAAAATTGTTCCAGCACTTCAGCAGCATCACAATGGATCGGCTTGGAAACCCTCCAGTCTCTACCGCCGTATGTTTACAGATACTACAGTGCTGCACACCAGAAGGTACTTTTGATTTGGAGCTTACATAAATATTCACGCCCTCGTATCAACCACCAGACATTCATTTATGCTTACTGAGAAGTATGCAAATAATTCCGTCGATTCCCAGTCCTCCGTGGTTCGCTGCACTTACTTTGGTTACCCGCTCAAAGGAGCGGAGGTAGTTCGTGTAGAGCGCTTGCTTGCGGGGGCTTTGAGTGAAAACGCAGCGCCTAATAAGGCCCTTCTCCCTGTGGACTTTAAATATTCAACGCATCACCCGGACTCAGTTGAGGGCTCTGGGGGCCCTCGACCATCCATCATTACGGCACTTCCTACCGCCGTGGCACGCGCAAATATAATACATAATTTGCGCACCACATTTCCATAATGCTTCGTTTTGAGTTAATATCTTCAGTTTTTTTTTTCCATCGCTGCCAAAACTGCGCTGTTCTGAGACTCTCAGGGGTGTCCTTTTTTTCATCTACCATGTGGAATCTCCTTTAAGATCTCCCACCGGCTTTTTAAAGTATGTATCCTATTTATCCCTATCTCATTTTCGTTGTTTCACTTTCACAGGAAGTGTCCTAGGATGAGACCGTGTCCCCGTTTTCTGTTTCTGGCAGATATCAGTGTCTTCTACCTTGTACCGCGAAATATTTTCTTAAAAGCGAAGTAAATAGCGCTTAAGAGCGCCCTGAACGGGGCCTCTTGTTGACGTTTTTGAAACCTTTCTTGCGCTACTCGATGTTCTTATATTCGCCGTCATAATCTCGACCATATTGGGAAAGTGAAATTATTTTCCCTTCTTCCGGAAGCTCTAGCCTCCTTTTGTTTGCTTAAATGAATGGTTGTGCCCTTGTCATACTTCTGCAGGATATCTTTCTGTCGCAACGGCTTTATGCGGTATTATTATCCTTGAAAAGTGTTCCCCATTCCTCCCTATGTACTCCAACTTTTAAAAAATAAAGCTGTACTCGTTTTAATTGGGATTGGGGCATGTGGCATAAAACTACTGTCGGTTTGCTGTTTCAAACTGCAGTGTGCCTGCCTCGGCATCTTGTGTGGTGCATTAGCCTTAAATTTAAATTTCTTTGCAACTGAAGTTTTAGTCTTTGTGCCTTTGTGTTTTGTTATCCCTTTTTTTTGAAAAACAGTCACAATAAAGGACACTTGTTAAATACATGAACTTGATTCTGACCTGCTTTACACCATTTCTTTTTCGTTTAAACTCGAGTAATTTTTTTATGTTCTTAAAGGACTTTAAGCATTTTGTTACGATACGAAAATTACATAGAGAAAATACAAATTACTTAGAAGTGGTTTTTATGTAGCATTCCAATCGATTTTCTTTACAATATCTGATAGTTTCAACCTAGTCTTTAACATCTAAAATTCAGCATGTACGTAGATTATCAAGATACTTTCATTTCGCACTCTATAAATTTCTTATTATACACCCTATACACAGTAAATCTCGGTGTTTTGTTTTGACGTCACCTATTTGATTAAAATGGTCTCAGTTTTAAAATACTTTAAAGCGTTTTAAAATCGGTACAATGTTAATCAAATGGATTACGTCAAAATAAAAGCGTTTTGAGATAGAACACTGAAATTTACAATGTAGGCTTTAAGTTCCAAAAAAAGTTTCGTTTATTCTTTAAAGTTGATAAAAAACACTACTAACTAAATCAAACTACTTTAACAATTGAAAAGTCTGATCTTATATAAGGTTACTTTTTATTGATTTCTAGAAGACTTATGCGAAATTTTCATTAATTTGAATATAAATACAAAGTATGTGACCGTGCATGCAAATATTTTAGTCCTTCGTATTTCATCTAAGTTAAATCAAATAAAAGCTTATTGCAAAACTGTTTATATTCCTGGAAAAGAGCCAAAATCAATAGTCATGCAACTACGCATCCCGAAATGGGAATATTTTAGAAAAAGACAAAACCGAATAAAATTGTAACTGCAAGGTGGTGGTTCTAATTCTAGCAGCCTCACCCAGTTATGTAAATTGCAGCACCTGCTGCTGCGTTCGCCTCGATCACATATTGCGGAGTAATCGGATTAATTGTGAGCACCTAAATAATTCAACCAGGTACGGGTAGGCACTTTTGTGTCAAGTTTAATTTCACCGTGTTCGACTATTGTTCGGCAAACCATTTTGTTAATTATCAATATGGAGCAGAAAACGTAGTTTTAAGCATTCCAAGGACGGAACCGAAGTAAATCAAATAAAAACTCATGCCGCAGCATTGTTCCTTGCTACAAACAACGAGTGTACTATTTTATATTAGTTAACTCTACTTGTTTTAATATTTCTTCCGCTCCAGTTGTATCTTTATACAGAAGAGACCTAGAATTCATCTAAGGTTTATGTTCAAACCATGAAGGAAATGAAGATTTTGACAAACAACAAAACTCCACTGTTGGTTCCGCATCCGTCCTCGTCTGTAAGGAGCTTAATCGCATCGTTTTCCTAAAAGTCGGCTTGCAGTTTTAGATGATGGTAAAATTGGATACAGACGGAAATTTTCAATACGTTCAATCAAAAGGGCTGATGCAATCAACCCCCAGCAGGGCTTTGTAATAGGATTTTACTCCTGCAATTGTTTACAGCCATATCGGCTGTTTGAGGAGACTGGAGAGAGATGAAGGGTAGAGTCCTGGATATTGCCTTTAAGTGGTATCCGTGTTGTTGAAAATCGTAAATCAATTTTATGCAAGACCTCGGCTTAACATTCTTCGCTGGATGCTCTGTGCCAAGGTTGACAAAATTGGTCCTCAATGAAATTAATGATGGAGAAAACTACACTGAAGGAACTTCGTCGAATCAGCCAATTAATTTCTTGGAAACAATTAGCAACACTTGAAATTCATTTAAATAACAAGACGAGATTTCCATTGTCGTGAATTTGGATTCAAGGCAGTGCAAGGCTAATTAATTCAATTTAGCGGTGCACAACGTCAGTACTCTAGGAGCTAGCTACGAAAAAAATTCTTATATTTTTGCGTTGGCGGTTGTCGAAAGAGGTGATGTTAAACAGTTTTGCCTGCTTGTATTTTTTTCCTTTTACACACATAAATGATATGAAAACTAGAAAATATCTGATTTATCAAAAAATAGCTCTGATTGTTGATTTATTTCACTATGAAATAAAGTTTTCAGCATATTTTCAACTCTGTACGAAGCTTACACAAAATATGAACATCTATCTGAATACGTAAAAATTTGCCTTCCATTCCATTTAAAGGAAAACATATACATATATGAACATAAATATTTTTGATTTTGAAAATCTTAATCTTATTTATGTTGGAGGTTTTTGCTATTTAATTTTTTCAATCGACAAATAAAACAATAAATAGTTTCTAGGATTGCTTTCCATATCAGCGGGATTAAAAACTTTGGTGGCCTTAAGTACGAAGTTTCGTCCTATTCATAGAATTAGGAGTAAAAATAATTTACAGTAATAATTAATTATTTTAAAATTTTATTTACAAAACAATTTCAGGCCCACGTATACATACAGTTGGGGCCTACGGTAGATGAGTTGTTAACGCGCTGCCCTACCGTCCTAGAGGCTGTGGGTTCGTATTCTACTCTACGAACACAATGGGTCAATGAGTGCAATGGACAAAATGTCGAGGCTACACTTCTCGCCCACTCTAATAATAATGATAATTCATATAGTTAATTAGTTAATAACATTAATAATAAAAAATTTCATTCACCATTGTATAACCACCATTTTCGATTTTGAATTAATTCTTATTTACACAAAAAAAAATAATTAGTCGTTAGAAAAATAAATGCTAACTTTTAACCGTTTGCACTCAAGGGCTTTAAAGCGGTGCCATTTAAAATTACCCTTCTAACTCGACGGGAGACTCTACAAATAATTTTCAGTTCATGACATAAAGACAGAAACACTTTACTTTTTATGCGCATATCATTTACCATACTTTAATATGTGACATCATATTCCATTGAAATTGCTTCCAGTTACTGGTAATATGAATGGTAAAAAGCTTCGAGTACAAAGGATTAATATTTAACCCTTAACAAACGAGCGCATTTTCTAGAACAATGACCAGTAGATCGAGGGGATTTCAACAAATTAATTGCCTTATTTCTGTAGCGAGAAAAAGTGCAGCTACAGGTAGGTGTAAAAACGTACTAACAGATTTCTTGAAATATCACATCATTTATTTATTTATTTATTTCGCTTATTACAAGCTACAAAGATAAATAAAAAAAAAAGCTAATTAATTAAATTAATCTACTTATGACTAGATCAGGGGGCGCGGAGACAGGATGTATTTTTGATGGGTTGGTTTAGGCAAGTATAGGTCCTTTATTACGGCATTTATTTAATTTTTAATCCTTAAATAAAAGAGCTTATACATATAATATGTTATATGCCATAGATTGTAAAAGGTTTGCCAATATTGATGATAGGATTTTGACAGTTCATAGTAGCCATGCTTATGGATGAATTTTTGACGACGCATTGTTACAGTTGTATTCAGTAAAGTTTGCCATTTCAACATGAACAAATTCACGTTGCCACAACGTTTGGAAATCGTCAAAACATTCTACCAAAATTCAAGAAGTTTTGTTCCTATTCAAAGAGCATTTCGTCTATGATGAGGTACATTTTTGACTCAACGGGTTTATTAATAAGCAAAATTGTTTTTATTCGTGCAAGTCAAACCCTCAAGTGGTTCATGAATTTCCATTACATCCGGAGAAACTCACTGTTTGTTGTGGTTTATGGTATGATGATATCATCGGATCATATTTCTTCAAAAATGAAGGAGGACGAACCGTAAATGTGAATGGATAATGCTATCGTTTGATGTTGACAGATTTTCTTCCCAGAATTTGATCATATTGACGCGGACGACATTTAGGTATTTTCAACAAGACGACGCAGTTTGCCATACAGTGGTCGTTACAATGGATTTATTGCACGGACAGGTCGGTTAGTTATTCATTTCAACAAATGGTCTCACAGCTGGCTATTTTTTGTGGGACCATGTTAAATCACAAGTCAATAAACCCAAGACTCTTGATGAGTTTGATCTTAACATTGGCGGCATAACATCCGAAATGGTGCTGCGAGTCATCGAAAATTGGTGTAGATGGCATAGAATATACCACCTAATAAAAATAATGCATACCATTTTTGAGCAAAATTACTATGGTTTATTTATTGTTGTTATTGGTAAATGCTTTATTTTACATCGTATTAAATCATTAAAAGTTTATATACATAATAAAAACAATAATAAGACTGTTTTTATCAGAATAAGGGAGAGGGGCCCTTAAACAACCGCTATTATTCCGGTTCAGTGTACGAGTTTATCTTTCTTTCGTAAAATTCTTATTTATTCACTATATTTTGTATTTTGATACTGATTTTATATTCTGTGCATATTTATGTCTTCTTTATACTGATGCTATTAATTATCTAATGCTTTAAGCGTTTAATATTCCAGGAGATAGGTAAATGTTCTCGAATTTTCAAAGTTAAATATATCAAAAGCATAGATACATATATCGTGGTCGACAAATTTTGTTTATATATTCGTTACTTTTGCCCCGATTGAACATTCGCACAAATTCGGAATGTGCAAAAAACTTTAAAAAATTGCTTTTTTAATAGGTGTAAAGTGGTGGAAATAAAATTACATTTTAAATTTGTTTGTACCTTGTATTGTTGTGTATTCATAAAAAAACAAATTCAACAAATTATTTGCTAGTACTAAGCGAAAAATCATTAGAACGAAGTGTGCAACCGAGTTTCCAGCAATGTTGCAATTTGAAACTAGGACAGAAAAAGCTTGAATGGGCTATTGCAATTTAGAATCCTGACCGCACACGTAAACAGCCCCACCTTCTTGGCTTGAGGATAAAAACAGTGTCGCAACTTTTCAACAATTTTCCCAATCAAATTCAGAATTTATGGGGATCGACTAACTTTCTTCTCTTCTTTTCAGGTATGTGTTGCAATGGACAGCGGATGGGGTCGTATGAGTGACCATCCCATGTAATGTAAGTTTTTGTATGACATTTTCTCGGGGGCGGTTGGACGGCTGTATGTGTGCACTGCGGCGTTATTGTTCAAGTTTTCACTTGATATTAGAAATTTTGCCGCATATATCGCCGTTCTCAACGCCCGCCCGCGTGCCGTTCGGATGGGCAAATGAAAAATTCTTGAGCGGTGGAATGTAATTTGTAAAGTTGTTCTTATGCTCCTCAACTGTTTGTGGCACAAGAGTTGTGGAAGGTATTTCGTATTGAGGAATTTCATGTGATTGCTGCTGGCATTTTCTAAGTGAAACTGTGATTATCTTCGGTAAAAGTTTTCGTTTATTGGGGTCGCAAACTTTCCTAAAACTTGTCCGTAATGGTTTCAGTAGATTGCTTTACTCATTTGGTAGATCTATCCCATGTTAATGTGTTTTCATTCTTTAGCAGAACAAGTGCCACGACATTATATGAATTTTTTATTAACTATTAATTGGGATCAGAAAGGATATTGAAAGTTTTCGGAAATTGACATGTCCCCCCAGTAATTAAAGGTATACATAAATTTTTTATTGTGTCATTAATGAATCTTCATACTAAATTAAATAATAAGGGAAAGTTCTGAGTTCCTTTCGATATCTTAGAAGACCAATTTCTAATTTTGTACTATACACTCATTATAAATAGAGGAAGGAAAACATTGTAGTCAATCAATCAAAATAATGGAAATAGAGATAAGAAGTTAATTTCTTAAAAAAAAAATCAGAAATACAAAAAAATAGCCATAATATTTATTCTCAAAACTTGTTCATTTCCTTCTTTTTTCCAAAAATAAACTGACTTTTATTCGATTCTTTTTGGCATAAAATTCCACGTGGAATTACAAATAATTAGCTTAAAAATACACAAAAATAAAACACAGTGAATATTCTACCTTGATAAACTGTAACTCGCGCCAAATTCGTTAAATAACTACGCAATAGACCGTAACCCCCTAACTTCAAAAGAATACCTACCAAAATTATTGAACCCGCAACTGGGGCGTCAACATGAGCCCTTGGAAGTAATAAATGAACCAAAAATATTGGCATCCTCACTAAAAAAGCCATAAGTATTCTATAATAAAGTAGGTCACTAAAAAGGTTTCTCCCTTTCCGCTTTTCTTGTTCTGGCTTGGTAAAACTAACATTTCGAATATCAATTTAGGATTAAACCATTCTCAAACGAGGACTCACATTCTCAATCACAGGACTAAAAAAAAAATCCGAATTTAAATTTTAAGGATATCGTCACCGCACTTTGCACAAAGCTCAAAGAATTAATTAATATTTCCAAAACTCAATGCTGAGTCAAAACTCAATGCTGTTTTTTTAGAAAAATAGGAAAGTCAGTAAATCTACCTGCTTGATTTTTTCCCCATAAGCATGCAAAAACATATCTAGTACCTAATGCCTTTTTATTACATCCTAAAGAACTGAGCTGCGCATCTTCATTTAGCAAGGCGCCTTTTTTCAGCTCTAGAGCATCGTCACAAAGATTCAAGTGCATATTGCAACAAAACTATTTCTAAAACTGCGCAATTCCTTTATGCAATTTGGAGATCCTAATTTTACTCTTAGGCAGTGTGCAAAATTTCCAGACCACAGGAAACTTTTCTTACATATGGCATATTCTTTTTAGAGCTCTTATATAGTCGGTTTTTGCATAATTACCAGAATAAAATTTATACAAAGTATAATTACGGTACGTTAATCATGAAAAAAATATCATTCACAACCGCAGTAAAATGGCAGCTTTGACGCAACGTCCAATTAAGAATTCTTTTGGTGCCTGCAAATCGCATTACGGAATAGTCCTCCTTTGAGATAAATGCTAAGAGATGGTTTTGATGTCAGAAGTTGGTGACTAAATAAGCTTCTTATGAGTATTTACTAATTATGGTACAATGGGATTTAATCAAGCTTGTAAGCTTTAAACTGCAGAAATTCTGTTTGGCTTTTTAATTTCTACTTTTATATTATTTGTGAAGAGAAGAAAGTCACTTTTTCACAGTTTATCTTATTTCTTAAATTAAATTCTTCAAACTCTTACAAGTTGTTATAAATGGTCATGAAGAGCATTAATTTTCTTATAAATATACTAGATACATATTCTGTGTTTTGTTTCTTAAGTTTTAATATTTTTGTGAATATGTAGGAGACAACTATTTTGGAGTCAGAGTATTAAAAAAGGGCTGAGCAAAAAATATTAAAACATTATTATTAATAAAATATGCTATTCATTTATTCTACTATATCTTCTTAAAAATTATTTTAATCTTAATAAAAAAAAACATGGTCAAGTGCAAGTCATATTTGCACAATTATTGATCTACGAACGAATACGGTGCTCCCAGCAATTGGAGTTAACCCAGTCTAAATTTAATACAATTGCAAAGAGTTAATAGTAGTACACTCCTAAGTTATCCATCAATTTACATCTTATTATCAATGTTCTTGATTTTCTTCAAATTTCAAAAAATTTTAAACATTTATTCCGAAATTTGTCAAAACAAATCATATAGAGCAAAAACGCCAAATGTGGTATAATATCCCTAATACTACCATATCTTTAGAACACACAGTTCAATACACAATCCAGAGTCATCTTTAGCCTTATTTCCGTTCTTAAGTAACAAATTAATTTAGTCTTTTTAAAAAATTTCTCAAGAATCGCATAAATTGGGTATTTTTGGTTAGTTAGTCAGACATAATACTCCATAATATTCCATATTTAGTCAATTCCAATAATTCTAATGATGAATTTGTGCTTCAATAAGCTACGTAATGTCCTTGAATAATTGTTTTCCTTTTCCATTTCCCAGTTTATCCCCTGATATTAACCCACAGAATTAAAATTCAACTTTTTATACTTCACTTATGTTATTGGGCCAGCACTCTATACCATAAAAGTCTTGTTTTAATAATTTTGGCATAAAACTATCTCCACAATTCAAATTTATATAATTTTTGCTAAAATATGAGAAATATTGATTTAATAAGCTTTTTTAAGAAACTTAATTTCCATAGTAATACAACATATTTATCATATAATTGCTGTTTAAATCTCAGAAATTGAAACTTAAGCAGTATTTTATGAGGACTTAAGTAAATTGTCCATAAAAATATAACTTTTATTAATAAGAAATAAAACCCTTCATGGCACTGTAGTCTTCATTTTCAATGACAGTCTTAGGTACAATATTCTGAATATTCTGGTGGCATTTGTTTCCGTCAACTATAAAATGTTTGTGTGACGAGCGATCGGTGTTGCTGCGAGGGTGTAAATTTGTCCGTCAAGTTCTTATGCAAAATTCCTAATAAATAAAGGTGTCTCTTTCATAGCATTTTCATTATGATAACAACTATATTTTTAGTAAAACTAATCGCCATATCCACATTGATGTCGCGGTACACAAAAATGAAATTATGTGTTGGACAATAAAATTGTTTAACATATTAAATTTAAATAAATTAAATGTTTTTAAAGTAAATACTTCAACTTTATTTATATAAATTTATAGTCAATATAGTGTAGACTATTTAGGCATGGTATATGTTTTAAAACGCGTAAATGCTGCGTCATACAAGTATATCCTTAAATCTTGTTTGAATGTTCGAACAGTGTCAGATAACGAACTTTTTACTTAGTTTTTCTTCCTGAAAGTTATATACCCCCTGAAAATAGGAGCAAAATGCATTTTCATGCACGTAGCACCTATGCTGGTCTCAGTTCACATAATCCTTTACCTTTTCTATTTACATTAAAAGTCTCGCTATCGTATATGCTTTGTCCGTATTTTTATTTTCATTACATCAGCCAACAAGAATTGTGGGTTTTAAAATCACAGTACCTTTTTTCCTCATTTGCTTAGTAAATTGTATAAAAATTGTAAAAACAGGAATATTAGTGCCATAAATCCGTCAACTTTCTTCAAACACGCCACTAAATCAGAATTGCGATGAAAGCATTCGCCACAAACTAAATCGGAGAAAAAATGCAAAAAGAAGTATTTATGAAATACACTGTCCATTTCTTTTAAGAGAAAAACAATAGAAATTGATTACTTTTTTGTATGTCTAGCAATAAATCAAACATCAAAACTTTGTTCTGCCGGGGTTTTTCCACCAAATAGGTGAACAGAGAAAAAAAATGAATTTTACTTAAAATTCTGAGTTATTCCCCATCATCGCTTGTCTGGCTGTTTGCTTTATTTTTTGTTGTCTTTTTTTTTCCGCATCATCTTCAGGAGAGCCAAGGCATCGTCAGTTCTCTGTCTTAATGAAAAAAAGCTTTTAATTAAAAGTAAGCCCGAGCGGGCGTCTCAGCAATGAACAATGCGAATCTCATGGAATTAAGAATCAGCTGCGACAGTTGCCCCATTTTGCTACTTTAGTACATGTAACAAGTATGAAATGGACATTGTGAAAAGAGTAGAAAAGGAAAAAAAATTAAAATTGCACAATATTTTAAATCCTTTCGAATGTCCTTGCTTTATGTTCCACCCAGAAGTCTTTTAGATTATGGAAAAATTTAAAGCCACTGTGGGACACTGTGAGCATTGGGCAACAATGACTAAATATCATTTAATTTGAGCTGATAGTGTTGGTTGCTTTATGTCACTTAAAATTGTTATACAAACATCACCCTCCGCAAGAGACTCTTATTACGGTTTTATCCTGCCCTCCTTCGAATCCCATCTTAGAAGCTTTTCATTGAGAGACTGCCCGGTTCATTCCACATTCACTGAATGAATTTGTTCGCGCAAAAATGCCGCGCATGTCGTTCAAGGTACAGCAGAATGGTCTCCGTGCCTTGTTCATCTCGAGTCTCGTACTAGGACTTTGAAGTCCCGGAGCACCGGATGCGTTCCACAAATGTTCTCAGCATCCCGGGAGTTTTATTATTCAACCGTTATCCAATTACCTATGCAGAGCTTGCATTTGTGTGAGTTCGATATGCGTTGGCGAGAAAATCAGCACTGTGGAACTCGTTTACCTACGGGCTATTCGTGAAACGTTGGATACATTCAACACAGGCATAGAGCAAAGATGGTGTACCGTTCGGATGGTAAGTAGTATCTCACCCGGTTAGCTTGCATCCCACTTTGGTCCTCGAGATGAATTTTCTCTGAAGGACCTTGCTTCCCAACAGAGACTATGTATAATTCCCGTATTTTCCCAAAACGAAATAAAGACGAAAAAAATTTTGGAAACCCCAAAGAGAGGTTGTGTGGGGTTTTAGAATCATCTCAACGGGAAAACTTCTCGATGAGTCCTCTCAATGCTGTGTATATACGAACAAGTATCCGTTCCACAACCATCCGGTGCTCGTTCATTTAATACCCACAGACATTGAAAATTTTCAACTCGTACCCCAAAATTGTGATTTAACACCTATATGGACCAGTTTTCGCCAGTACATCGCGAGCCCTTGATCTGAAAGGGTGGAAATTCAACGCACCAATAATTCACCAACTTCTAGCCAATTGAAACATTTGCTAGAAACCAATTGCAGCAAATAAGTGATGCATTTCAGTTATCTTCGGTTGTTATGTAGTTTCTAGCACTATTCTGCGATTCGTTTAAACCGAACACAACACTTGACCACAGCATACCAAAATCCGACAAAGTGAAAGGGATAAAGTAGTGCTAAGTGCGTGCATTAAATTACCCTGGTCCTGGGAAATCTCAGTTTACGCAGTTTTGTTGTTTCTCTTATTAATGGTGCGTGAATATTTTATCCTGTGTTAATGGTTTCGTCCTTAACTGTCGTTGTGTTTCTGGCTTCCCCGTGTTGTTCCCCCTCGAAATCCCCGAGGTACACACGAATCGAATAATTGCGACTATTTCGTTAAAAGAAAAAGTGTTTCATTTTTCTTACTGCTAACGTCGCTGCAATGTGCCGTTTCTGCGAATAACATAAAATGCCGTGTTCAATGATAAAAATATCCCAGTGATAATAGAAATACAAAATTTGGTTTCAGTATTGTAAGTGAAGTGCAAAAAATCACGACGGCGAAGGGTAACCCTTCTCTGAACTCACAGTCCGTATTTCTGCACGCGGGCCACGTCTCATGTACTTCCGCTGGAATAAACAGGAAATTTTATGTTTTAAGCCCCAACTTTAACGAATATGCTATCTTTTTTTTCGAATTTACCTTTGCTCCAATTTAAGTATATAAGAGGAAACACTAAATAGATGTCCTGACTTCTAAGTTGCATTTTATTATTTTGAATTACATTTCTTTCATATTTTCATTTGTTGCATACCTCAACTCACACTCAGTAACGAGAGGAGAAAGACTGAAAGACTGAAAGACTGAAAGACTGAAAGCTTACAAGACTTAAGTTCGTACAAAAGGCAGTCGAAATAAAAATAACTGCACTGGTGTATTGCATTTAAGGTTGCTCTAAAAGCAAAAAACGTTAAAAAGGAAATCGAAAACAATAAAAGAAAGTATAAACTATCTGAACAATAAAAATTAAAAATAAGAAACCCAAATATCCTCTCAGTTGTAGAGCAGAAGTATACTTTTAGACATACCTAAGAAGAATTTAATGTCTCTCCCTGCTGTTTTTAATTATTGCACCTTTTCGCCAATATCGGTTGAAATTAGCTGGTGTTAGTAACAGGCTAAAAAAAATGCAATTAAAAAGTCGGGTGATAAATTTCAAATATCTAACATTAGATATAGGTACTTAATATATGTAACTATATCTATCTATATATCATAAATTTTCTATCTACCGGAATCGATGATAAGAGATCCTTTTAATAAATTTCCCTAGTATTTCGTCTTCTTTGAGTAGTTCGTCTTTCTGTGAGTAATCAAAATTAAAATCATCAAATATGATGTTTAATAAATTACTTGTATTTATCGAAATAATTTTGATAATTTAATATATGTATGTACATCATAATTTTTTAAGTCTAGGTCTCGAACCCTTCATTTACCTGCTATAACCTTGCTTCACATTTTTTAATCGTTTGAGTGATTTTTGTACTTATTCATTCCTTTCGTTAGAACTGTTATGACTAAATAGTACTATAGATATTAAAAATTCCTAACTTTTTTTCAAGAAGCCCTCAAGATATGACCAAATTTATCAAAAATAATACCTGTACATATAAAATCATAGAATTGAATTGCATATTAAAATAAACTTTTAATTAAATCTCTAATTGGGCTTCTTAATTTGTTGGTTTTGGAAAAATTGTAACCTATGCCATTAAGATTTTTTAGAGTATATTTTTTGCTCAGGGCAAGAAAAATTATACCAGCTCAATATATACTCAATACTTGGTATTGGTTCTTCGAGCTGTAATTAAATTTTCCAAGCGATTTTTCTTCACATCTCATCAATATCTCAATAATTGCGTCTATTGCTTCTAAGCTCTATATCTTTAGTAATAATACCTGCTTTATTTCATTTCTTACAAAGGTGAACTACTAAAGTAAGAAGTGAACTTAAATAATATAATATAATTTTTTCTTTATTTGAAATTAATAGGGAAATATACTTGTTTAAACTGATATAATAAACTAAAAAAAAAAAAATTTGATTTCGGGTATAGATTAAAGGATTTTGTCATCTTTAGAATACTCGCAGAAGATATCGAGAATAAAAACAATGTAACATGAGGGTTTCAGTTAGGTAAGTTTAAAAGGACTAATTTTATCCAATCCAAAGTGGACTAATTTTAACTCATTGAAGTCGAGGGTTTTTTCAATTCTTATTAATAGCAACTCGCACCAATTTTAATGGAATATGATTCCACACATACATCTAAGTAGATGATATGCGCATAAAAGAAAAAATGAAACTACAACGATTTATTTGTGTCCTTCTGTATGTTATGAATTAAATATTATTTGCTTTGATTTGATAGCGAATCCCTCGATTTTGAAGACCCATTTTAAATGGCTCCAGGCTCTGGAGTTCTCGAGTGTAAAGGCTTAATTATGCTTTCATGCGCCTTGAAAAGATATAAATCGTGAAAATACTTTCGATATCCGGTACATTTTTCAATAATTTTATGCATTAATTATAATAAAAGAATGGTACTCTTAAATCAATAATAATACTTATTTATGTATATTCATTCTATTTCTTCGAAAAAGAAGACAAAAATCTTTATTTAACGATAATTTCTCTTCAATCGTAGAAGCTATACATATGGGATTTATATAAGTATTGAGAGAAAAAGTCTCAAGTTTTAAGCTTCTAAGTAGCGGCACTCAAATTAAATGATCACAGGTTCGAATCCTACCCCAGTTGAAATTCGTTGCGTTTTCGTGAAATTTCCACATGAATTTCGCCTGAAACGAATAATCATTAAATTATGGCTAACAAACAGAACGTCATTAATGAAAAGTGAGAACATTCATTAATTTTCCGGAAAATAACCATAATTTGTCGAAATAAACCAGTAATAGGGCTACAGTTCTACCTATTTAATTTTAAAATGGATTATGTCAGTTCAATTAATTGTCAATATGCTTTTGAGGATTTTGTACTTCGTGTTTCATCGATTGAGGATGTGTTCAAATGGAAAATAAAATTAATGTCCATTCCAAAAATAGGATCATCTTTACTTTTAATTTATTTGAATTTAACTGTCCAGTAGCACTGGAAAATGTTTTTCCCTTGATTTTAGAAGAGTTAAATATTTATTGGGACAATACCTTGGCACATACATTTACGGAACAACCTATTTAAATAAAAAAATCTGTACTGAGCAAAAATCCGTAAGGTATTGGACTAGCAACTTAGGCGCCCGGATGCAATAAAGCTTTCTGACCGTATTTATTGCCTGTTATTTTTATCGCTATACAAAATTATTTCCGGTCTTTACATACGGATAAAGTGAGTGCCAAACGAATCGCAACTATCCATTACGAAGATTTACGAGCAGCAGAAGAATAACTCTCAATAAAAACTGCTTTAAGTACCTTAAACTAAAGCGGCTGAGAAAGATAGTGGATAGGCGAATGTGGCAAAGTGTCCTGTATCCTTTTAATTTCCTGATTTTACTATGAAGCGAACAAACAAAAATTGTGAAGCCATCTCCGCACTACTATATTTATATTTTGCATTGTTTTATCCATTTTAACAAGTGGAATAAAAAAATATAAAATGTTAAGCTATATCTCAGTGCAACAACATAATATTTGCATTTTTTATGGTTAAAGCAAAGAACAAATATTTGAAGTCTACAAAAGCTAACATCCATCCTTTGCAGAGCGATTTCCTTGGTATATTTTGATAAATATAAACGTCGAACTTGTGTTAACTTGTTTGCCAGCAAACAACTCTCGGATTTTAGTGTAATTATTTTCATGAAATTAGGTAGCATCATCCTGGAATTACCAAGTTTGATAAAAGCATCCAACGCAAATAATCATAAAGTTGTCTAGATTTCCCCCCAGGCAGATTGCGCAAATGGAAAGCAAGCACCCGCAGAATGTTTTAGTTTTTGTGGAATTATCTGCGAGTCGTTATAGTTACTCAAAAGCTTAATTCTATAGTACAGACTAATTGAAAAGGAGCGTTATAACTTATAATCCGCGTATTATCTCAGTTTTGCATTAATATTAATATTAATCCTCTACACTTGGATATCAATTCCGTTTTTTAGGATCTTCTCCATTAGTTATTACCAACTAAAAATAGTTCTCTTTAGTCGTGTACTATGAAGTCAAAAACAGTACATATAATCTAGTTAAAGTTTTAAGTTCTGTTTAAAAACTGAAAGTATTAAAACAATTGAAATTCACAGTTAAAGTGTAAGTGTTTAAGTTTTAAGCCTATTGCAAAATAATTATATATATGTCTTTAATTATTATTATGTTTTAAAATATTTTAATTATTTTACTTATTTAGCAGTGTTATTAAAGGTAAATATAGATGTAGTCCTTGCGAAATGATCCAAAAATCAAATTTGTTTAACCTTTTTACTGAATATTAAGGACATTTTATACTAGTTAGGAATTTATAATGATTTCAAAACAACCCATAAAATGTTAATAGCTGAACATTATTTCTCCGCAAAGCAATAAAAACTCATAAGGAAAGGGGTTGGCATAAAAGAAATTTAACATTTTACGACGAACATTTATTACTTCCTTGAAAATATAAAAAGATATTTCCGCTTGAGAAATACTGAAGAGTATATCACAAATCTGGTTATTTTGAAGGAAAATTTAAAGTAATTTTATATGCACATGTCCTAGTTGTTATGATGAAAACAATTTCCTTGCTTAAAATGAAGACTTTTATTTTATTTATTTAATCATAAATTTGTTTTTGTATCTTGTAAGAGTTTAACGAGTGAATTTAGAATATATATATGGTATACCTTGTACATTATTTTTTCTCTATTTCTCTTGCTTTTTGAATATTTACCATATGCATATCAATTTTTAATACTTTACGAATTTTGTGAAGTAATTATAATAGTTTGAAAATTAATTCAGTGTTTTTTCATTAGCAAAAATCTATTGTTATATGCACAGTTCCGTCCTTATAAATAACCCTTTGAACTCGAAGTTTTTTTTCGTCCATATTATTAGCAACTCAAAACAATTTCAATGGAATATAATTTCATATATTGAAGTAGCATAAAAAGAACGGTGAAGCTATTTCGTTTAGTTTTTGCATTTATGTTGTGAACTGAAAATTATTTGCGTTGTTTCCATTCCGGAGTCCTCGAATTTGAAGATAAACTTTAAATGTCTCCGCTCCTGAACCCTCGAGTGCCAAGGGTTAAAAACACAAAGTACTTCCTTATCTAATAATACCATTCTCTGAATTATAAATGACAAAAGTTGTACTAATTGTGTATTTCTGAATTGTATCTTTCAAATTTCGAGCCGCGTTTTGCAAAGAAACCGTAAGTGTTCAAACTCACATGCCAACATCATGCAAAAAGAGTACATATAATTCGAAACACGTTAAATTAAGTAAAAAAGTGTCATATATTTCATAGTTTTTTTTAGCATAATATTAAATATTTTGTTACAAACTTTCAGTTATTGATGATAGCAGGACTTTTCACAAACGCTTTTTGGAATATATGACCAGTCTGTTTTTGTTGCCTCCATGAAGACATGAAGAACATTTAAATGTCTCATTTTAGTAATTCAATTTTAGCTTTAACATACAATAGGACCAATGGCAATATTTGTTGGTGGTCGCGAATTTTTTATTCATTTGGGTGAAAAAATAATTAAACCAATATGAGAGTCATACCAATGATTAACCACTTAAGACTTGAGCATTTGCAATATGCACTGACAGCCTCTAATTATATGCACGATCTATTTTGCGTGTACCTAAATTGCAACTGAGCTTAATACTTACACTGTGCAACAGAATGATAGACGCACTTTAACTTTCGCAATTATTTCCGGGTGAAAATAAAAGGCCGAAAAATAAAAGAACTTCGATGCTCTTTAGGATTAAGTATATGTTAAAATAGTAGGAAGGATTGAGAATGCGTCAAAAATTATCCGAGCAACTTTTAGGTTATTTTTCAGCACTTTTCACTCAGAGTTTATTTTATTCGTTTTAAAATAGTTAGTTTAATTACTTAACTGCTTAAAGAAACGTCTGATATAATTGTAGAAAATAATTTTCACAAATGTTGGAGGCAAACTAAAGAAATACTTTTAAAGTTAGGAGTTTAGTGTGGCACTATGACAGACTCAATAGAAAAAAACACTATTTAATTAATTATTTCAAATTTTTTAATAATGTGTGTTTCTTTCATGGACTGTTAATAACTAGTAAATTCTATCTAGTAACTTGTTATATAGATTTTGAATATAATATTACGGAAATTTTCGCCACTCAACTGATATTGCCCTTTTAAACTCATCCGTTGATTGAAATTTTTTGCCATCTTTATAAAAGTTACGAGATAATAAACCCCATGCTCAGTAATGTTAGGGTCGTAAGAATACGCAGGCCATTGAAGAAGAGCTCTATTTTTATTGAAGAAAACCATTACTTTAGTCATATGGACTGCAGAGTTGTCTTATTGAAAAATCGAATGCTCCTCATCAGTATAAAATTTCGTTTTCCAACTTATCAATGGAAACTTTGCATTCATTCTAGGGACCATAAAGCACATATTGCTCCTTCCGTATGAGATTGCTGCCTAGATCATTACGAGACCGCCGCCAATTTGCTGTTTTGATAAAATTATCTCTTCCTTTCGAAAATTATGATAATTATACCTGAACCCTTTTGGACTATTCGGATTAAACTCTTTTTTGTCGGAAAAAGCGCCATTGGCCTATTCCTCTATCCATCCGTTGTACAATTCGCCTTTGCTGCGATTGATCTGGCAGTAGCTCTAAAATTCGATGCAATACGCAAGAATTTCGGTTCCTTTCAGAGATAGCCAGCCCTTGGGAGAACTTTAGAAAATCAGCTAGGCTTGCTGGTGAAATGCAAAAAATAAATAATTCATTTGTATTCAAAAGTAGCTTGAATTCTACCATGCCATCATAGTGTCGCGGCTAAAAGTAATCTGTTCCATTTTTTTTCCTGGAAAAGTCATTATCATGATTCCGTGAAAAGTCTTACATATGTGTTATATACTCTTAGCCGAATTTATTTTAAACAATTAAACCCTTAATCCCTATTTCGAACGAATGCAAAACAAAATTAACAAACGCGGATATCATTTTATCGCGTAGTGAAGAAGGTAATGGTTATTTCACAGAATAGAGCTTACGATTTAAAGGATATGATAGAGAAATGCACTTTTAGTTAAAATACCTGTAGATGTACGAGAGTACCATTCAAAGATAAAAGTATTACAGTTCTTTTTTAGATTTAAACTAAAATGGCTTATTCCTAGTATTTATGTTCTATTTTATGGACTTGTGAAAGCCTCTCCATCAAACCGTTCTCACATCTCCATCTGCAGAGTGGATTGCAAAATTAAATATTTCCATTATTGGTAGTGAATCAAGCTCAATTGCATTCATCAACTCATCATAAATTTATAATTGCACAAAGATTCGGCAGCAATTTGCAGAATATAAAAGGTGAAAATCCCAATGAGGCTTATTTGAATTGTACCTACACAATTTCAGCACATCAGGCAGTTCATTTAAATTTCAAATGAAAAAGATATTTCGATCGAAAATACACAGGGGGAAATGTTCAAGGATACTTCGGATCGATTCACTGAAATGGCATTCCACCGCTGAAGGCCTGATTAGGATTCGAGCTTAATGTTCTAAATATATAATCCTGCAGCGATATTATGATTTTCGATGGGTGTCAACGTTTTTTTCTTTTTTTTAATTAAAAAGTGGAGAGGCAAACTTACGAGATGGGATTGTACACGTAAAGTTCACCTTTCGACCTGGCTTGTAACCACAATCCACAATGGAATTTTGGAAAGAAAGAGTTCCTTAAAAAAACTTTGGTCGAACTTCTCGAGTACGACATATGACCGAGCCGATTTCATAAATTTATTCCATGCTTTGAGAAGTTGCTGAGTTATAACATATTCCTCGAAAAGACAAGAAAACAAAACAGAACGTGAAAACAAAGAGAAAAATCTTATTTTTATGTCAATGAAGTCGACAGAAGCCACAACATGTCGAGGACGAAGGCATACAAAATATTTTCATCGCCCTGAAAGCAAATTGCGAAGATTTGGCAACTGGGAAAAATTGAATTGCCCCGCCCTCGCTGACAAAATAGTGCGGATATGGGACTTGGTAACTTGCGAAATTATATAGAAACAGGAAAAAAAGATAAATAGGCACCGATTTCTACGCGGTAGAAGCCAAAATTAGAAGATAGTCACATCCTGACTACGTGACGTATACTGTTCCAAATTGCTTTAACATCAACTTAGATAATTAACTTCTGAATGGATTTTACGATTCTGCCCTGAACGGAGGACGTGACCATTTTCTCTTGGGCGTTGAGAAATGGGCATCATTTGGTAAAATTTATTTGTTTGAAATATTGGCTCCATAAGATGTTGACAAAACGTTTTTCGTGAATAAAAAATGTTCACAGCCAAGCCCACCGTATTTTTGTCGCGTCGCGACTTCTCAAATTGCTGACTGAGTAGCGTAATATTTTCTAATAACTTTGAAAATACTCGTTGGATAAAATTTTTATGAGCTTTGCTACATTTTGGCTATGTTTAAGTGCCGCAATGTGGTGTTTTACTGCAATGCGTATTGCTCCACTCCCATCGAAATTAATTTTGCATTTTCGAATTTTTGGATATTAATTAAACATTTAAAGACTCTATTACAACAACGATTTTTAGAATAATATACGTGATCCGAATTAGGCCTTATAATGAACTTTATTAATATTCCATACAGAGCCTACAAATGTGCACTTTACAAGTAATTTCAATAATTTGGTTCACTTTGTCTAAATCATAAAACTACTAAGCGGGGTACGCAAAAAATTCTAGGGTTTTACACCTCATTTTTCTTTAAAATACTGAAAAACTCTTTTTTGTCCAATTTTAAAATCAAAAATGCTAAGATCAGTTTAATAATACAATAATCATGTTTATTACTATGACAATAACTTTATTAAGTACCATAAAATTATATGTAACGTATATTAGGTTTATTCTGTTTTTCTGGGATATTCAATATTTTTACGAACATTTATATTTTGACCCTTACGCGGTAAAATAAATTGGAGGTCACTGGTGTATTAAACATGCCCAGACAAATGGACAAAAACTCTTAAAACAAACATTACTTTAGGTTTAAGGGACTTATGAGCTTTTTTACTTAATTCGGAATACTTAAACTTCAAAAGATGCAGGTATAAATTTTATCTGCAATTAAGTAAAAGATTGGATTTTATTTTCATTCAAAAGGCAATACGAAAATTTGAGTATACCTCAGGGATAAGTTAGAAATATGTGATTAATTTTAAAAAGTTTTATAACCACGAACAGATTTATAAATGTGCTGCAAACCATAATTTTATCTTCCAGATGGTGCAGAATATGCGTCCTTGAAGGGGTATGTGCGGTATCGTTCATTTCCGATCTTCTCAGTTATTTGAACTTGATTAACGACAAATTTTACCCAGTCCCCTAACGCAAAAGTTTCGACTTCGATTCGGCTTTTGATGGTGGAAACTTCACTACTTACAACTTTCTCTTCACAATAAAAACTTTATGAAATTAATAAACTTCTCAGTTAATATTTTAAGTGAGAGAAAACTCTTTGTGGTACGAAATATAGTAGATTCGATTCTGTTAAATTAAACTTTTCTTGCCTGCAGTATTTTTAGTTTATATAGATACATAGTTTAGTTTAGATTACTGCAATAAGAAAAATTTATGAAAATCTCTTTCTGGAAGAAAGTTTTATAGAGCGTATTAATGAACTTGCTTTTCAAAAGGTGGCAATACTAAAAGTATCAAAAATAATTAAAAATTACCATATTTCCTTGTTTTTATAAAGGAAAGAATTTAAATGGAAAAATATATATATGTATATTCGGGAACACAGTATCAATGGCGCAGCGGGTAGCGCATGAATAGATTTACTTTTATAGCTTAGATATTTTACAAAGAATATTTTATAAATGAAATAGTCTGGAAATAAAGGAAATAACTTGTCTCATTTGCAGTTTGGACAAGACAGAAATACTGAAAAAGCAAAGTTTTTCATTGAGTGGTAGTATGAAGACAAAGCATTTTCAGAAGAAAATTTTCGTTACTTTCTTAGCAAGGTTTATATAATTTAGTAAATTATAACTCTTAAATTTAATTAATTTTAAAACAATTTAATTTAGCTATTTAATGTAGTTGGCCTCGGGAATCAATCAAATTACGTCACCACATACTTGCGATAGAGCCCAATATCCCAATTGTTATGTTTCATATTTAATGTTGCCTATAGACGTAATTATGACTGAAACATTTTCTACGTAATGACTGAAATAGTTTTATTGCTCCGAAAATGAATTGCTTTAAATTTGCAAAGCATCAGAACCTAGAAACGGAAAGAGAGACTAATGAAAATTAATATAAATCTAATTTTGCAGCTCTGACAAGGTTGACACGTTCAGCCTAGCGTGACAACACCTAAAAAGTTCTAATCATGTCGAGAATAGTGATTAGATGAGATATTGGGTTCCCAGGAGAGTGCTTACGGTGAAAACGAGCTCTGCCGCAATTTTAGCTACTAAATTTATTGATTCGATGAGAGCCTTCTCTTTATTTCGATTAAATTTGTTTCCACGTTTTCGTTATCACAGATTTGCAGCCTATCACTCGGAATATTGTGTGCGGTTGCGGTGGCATTTTATGGATCACCCGACTCGTATTTATTTAGCATTAAATTTGCTTTTCAACCAAGAGAATGGGCCCAATTGATACATTTACCATGATAACGCACGTTTTAGTTCAATTCAATGTCATATTTAATGCCATAGAATTTCGGAAGTAAAAAATGGGAGGTATGTGACTATACCTTTTACGGAAATGGAATTTTTTTCTACTTTACAAATACGCATTAACAATTCCAATAAAATTTCAGAATATAATCGCTTCTCTAGCTTTTCATAACACACTCGTATATAGGTTGTACCATACATAGGCGAATGAAAAACGTTTATGAAGGAATGCAAAACTCTCCCTTAGCTGAATGATTTTCATTTTAAAATCCAAAATGAAAGTTAAATAAGCAAGTTTTTAGTATTCGAAAAGCCAATATTTGTCATAAAATCAATTAATTAGTATATATTTATTAATATTACCGAACATAATTCTAGCTTTTTTAATTGAATTTGCCGTTATAAAAATGTAGAGTAAGACTGTTTTTATCTGTTTTCTAAGTGGACAAATTTATCTTATTTACTATTATCTTATCTTTATTATTCTTGCATACTAAATTAATTGACAAATTATTAGAAAATTAAGAAACTTCCCACCAAAGGATAGCCTGAATCCCGTCCTCATTTAACTTAATTAAAAGTTTATTCCAAAGAGCCATTTTATTCCAGACCTAAATCCAAAAGTATCTTAACAGAACGCTGTCTCAAGAATTTCTTAAATGTGAAAATTTTTAGGAGCGCCCTAGCAACAATTTTCTCCAGTAAAAGCGCGTATTAATGATTAACTAAGTATTTCACTTAGAATTTAAAGGATCATATATTCTATAGCCAGCTAACCTCCAGACTAGCATCAGATGCAATAAGACATGTAAGCGGAGTACTGCAACCCCCTTCGGCGTGCAGAGCGAAAAGGTGAAATTATTTGATTGGTTTACTTATTTACGGTGTAATTCGTTTTACGATGTTCATTTTGCAAGAAATGTACTTTTCAGCTCGCAACATAATTTTGGCAAACATTTACGGCATTACGGCAGGAGTCCTCCTCCTTAATATCTCGAATGCCAGCGCCAAGTCTTTTGGCAGGCGTTGCGCTTCTTCATAATTGCATACAAAAACAGTAGCATTTCAAGACTCCGTTGGCGGGCTCCGGTGCAGTGAACTCGGGGGCTTTGTCTTAAGTTCGCTCACGACCAGGAATCATGTATTTTCTGGATTACTGCAGTGCTGCATCTCGAGTATAGAACATATTCAGAATGTAGTGGCTGCAGCCACTTAGTGCTAGTGGTTCAAAGTTTTGCAAACACATCAGTAAAGTGCACTCCAAAGTGAAGTAATTTTGGAGCTGTGCTAATCCTGTTGCCTAGAGGAGGGCCCCCAGCTTAAGTAACATGCTTATTACTCTCGATGTGGACTGTAGATGCATCTAGCAAATAGCATTCGTGCGTTAAGCATTTTATCTTATTAGGGGTAATCTCCAGGAGTCTTGTAGCACAGAGATTTTCTATGAGGCTGGTGATGAATGCTCTGAAGATAAGTTTTGTGGAAACCTTAAAAATTGAAATGGCCGAAATAATTTGGAACTTGAGCAGGGATCGTTAGAAGTTTCCAGATTGAATATTTTCTCTTTGGTTTCGATTAAATCGGCTATCTCACACAATGGCATCAAGTATTCAAAAGGACTTCGAAAAAACCTCTGACAACAAAAAAGAGGAAACTTCGTCTTCTCCTTCTTTTGTTGATAAATGAAAGTTACCCACGTATCGACAGTCCCTGGGTCCTTTTCGAATCGTCCATAGCCCTATTGATTTTCCAGTTAAATAGCTCGAAATATACCAGGGGAATTTCATCCTGTCATCTTCGATTAGTTGTCAAGAAAGAATGATTTTAAGAAAAAATTATTTTCCGAAAAAAAAGGTGGAAAAGGAAATTTTTATTTTGTCGCCCCCTCCCTGCCTTTAGCATCCCTTTGGATGTAATCTGTTTTCTGCAACTAGCTGTATAAAACGCCATTTTAACTTATCAGAAGCGCTGACAGAGCGGAAATTGTTTTCATTATGTTTTCTGCGATGTATCGGAAAGCAAAAAAAAAATTTAGTCGTACGCGTCGTTTCAATTTTTATATTCTACCAAGAAAACATTTTTAATTTTAATTTCCTTTAAATGAATAAAAGTTCAAAGGTATTTTGATTTTAGTAACTAGAGCACATTTAAATTGTAGTAATTTGTAACTGAAAGAAAATATATACTGACAAATTTAACCTTTTAAATTTAAATAATTAATACCGAATAAAGGTTAGAATAAAAATTTAAAGATTTATTTTATTATTTTAAATTAAAAGAAGAAGACTGTGAATCTAAACTTTCTTTGCTTTTTTTATACAAACTTTTAACGTACTTGCCTATATCTTTCTGAAAGTTTTAAATTCGACATATTCTAAATTCACTACGGTTCAACTAGATCATGATATCTTCCTACTGTTCATAGTAAGACCAAATGGTTTGATTTCAGCGCAGCGAAAATTGGGTTTAAAATTTCTTAATTTGCAGTATTTATTAATAATTGTATTATGTATAATTAAATGAAAACAAAAATAAGTAAATTAAAATTACAGTAGAGCAAATGAAATGATTATTTCTTATAATCAATTCTGAAAATGTTTTATTTTTACAAATGATTCGGTGATTTAATTTTACCAACGTTTTCTTTAACTGAGCAACATTAGGATTTGGGGCCTCTGATAGTTCAGTTGTTAGCGCGCTGTCCTACCGTCCCAGAGACTGTGGGTTCGAATCCCACGAATAACCATGGTCTCCTGCGCTACGTGGTAACACAATGGGCCAAAATTGGCCTAAGTGTTCCTTTCTAGGCAGCCACAGCAACCAACATTAGGATTTTTATACATACATATTTTCCATTCGCGGATAAATAAACTATCTTTTAATAACAATATTTCTGACTAACGTCCTTTTTCGTTGCCTTGCAGGTTAACCTTTCACATACGTGATAATTGTTTGATAGAATATTTATTCTAGTCTATGTCAGGTTAAAAGACTTGTTTTATAATGGCTTCAACACCCTGTTTGATCGGCTTAGGGTTGAATTTCGAAAAATCCTTTAGCGATTTTACACCATAAAAGGAAACTACTGAAAAGACATGTTTATATATGTTATATTAAAATTTCAACTTGATGGTCAAGAATTAGTCAGTCTTGATGGTAAAGAATTTTTTGAAAAGCCTTTAATGTATACATTTTGAATGCTTTGTCTTTGAAATGGATTTTTCTTACATATAGAATATCTATTAAATTTATATGAATAGTATGGAATAGAAGCAGTGTTATTATTGAATTGAACTGTCTTACCATATTTTTCATCATAATTTGATCTTGGTTTTAAATATTCTTAGTAATAGTAGGATTATTAGACAATTGCTAACAAAGAAAACAAATCGCCATTCTGTTACTTGCATAATATGGAAAACTAGCAATGACATTGAAGCAGCATCAAATACGTTTTCGTATTTTTGAATTTTGCAAATTCCTTTTGAATTATCTCATATTACATGAACCGCTCGTACTGCAAGCAATTTGGAGACAGTCAGATTTTTGGAATTTAAAAAATAATAATCTTTGCGATATGAAAAGTCCATTTAATAACGTTGTCCAACGTAATGCTTGGTCGAAGCTTCGTCAGAAAAATTTTATTCATTGAAAAGATTCAATTCTCCTTCTTGCACGAAACATAAATAGAAAAAATCTTTAAAAGCAGCTCAAAGGAGAAAATTTTTCAGTACTCGTTCATTTACATTTGAACGGCCAAGACCTTACAGAACGGAGCCCTATTCAAAGTTAAGCGGCCTCTTGAAGTGCAAATAAGATTTTGCCCGTATAGATGCGATAGCATGGGCGATAAGCATTAAAGAATTCCAATCGCCGTCTTAGAACTAGAGGTAGGACATGGAAGAAAAGAAAAAAATCCTTAAAGGAACACGTACGGGCAATTCAGAAGCGGAATAAACACACCGCAAAGTAGCAAACTTCCATGCAGATAAAAGATATCCGAAAAGCTCCCGATAACGGAATCCCCAAGTGAAAAATATTTGACGACAATGCCAGAAACACACCAGCAAGGTAATCTGGCATTCGAGGAGGGACAGGGGAAGTTTATGCAGATGTACAGCTTCTCTTTAATCCCTGCAAAGCCGGGATGGCTGAATAAAGATATGTAATGTAAAGGCGCACGTTCAAATATCCTATTCGAATGCTCCAATTGCGAATATATACCAGCAAGTAGTGCTCCACTGCCCCCCGCTTACTCTTCTCTTCGTCCCTTGTCGAGTTTCCAGGGCTTTCCTATCCGCGCCCATGCCGTTATCCGCGAAGACTATATTTAGCATGATTCGCACATAGAGAAGCACATGAGCGTGTCCTTGCGAGGAGCATTTTTGCGTCAAATCAGGTCCAGAAACTGGAATTATTAGAGAACTGGGACATTTAAAGGGGGCAGATCAGCAAGTAATTTACATATAGGGTTTTCACCCTTTTTTCCAAAACGAGCCTCACAAATCGATTGGAGGCTGGATACTATGGACCTCCTCTCCCATCACCTCCCTCGCCAATGTGATGTGACCGGCCGCATGGATGTAGATGTGGCCTGGATATTGAAAAATGAATAATTTACGTCTGAACGAAGCCTGACAAAACATTGTGCTCTGTTGCAAGCTCATGAAATTATTCAAAATTGTTGCCAATAAGGGAACATGCCCATCTTAGCCAGTCACACAATAAAATCCTCGCATAATAGAACGTTTTTGAGGATAGCAACATAATGTCCTGATGAAAAATGTTTCGGAGCCCTTCTGCTCTCTTGCCTCGATGGACTCATAAAAAAATAAATAAAAACAAAAAGTACACATCTCCTGCTACCAATTAAGGTGATTTTCTTGTAATGTGATTTAAAGTGGTCGTCCACTTAATTTGTATTCAAAAAGTAACAAAACCTGACCAAACGGGAGCTTCCCTTAAATTTGCATATTACGTAACAAGTAATTAATGAGAATGGCTTTCCCTCAGGAAACACAAATTCCTCGCGGAAATTGAAGGACAGTTAAAATTAAGTAATGCGGCATAAATCATTAGTTTCAATTAGGCGAAAACTTGAGGGTGGAATTTGAAACTTTTCGATGTACCTACTTTGAGATTCATTTCTTTTGTAGATTACAAATTCAAGCGAAAAATACTATTGCTTCACGTTTTCGAAAAAGGTTTTAAAGATTTAACTGTTTAGAAAATCATTAAAAATACAAATATGGTATACTTGCCAAAATACTCTATAAATTTCACTTTTGCGTGGTCGTGAAAAATTCTCTAATATGCTTAGTAAGTAAAACTAGTAACATATCGGTATTTTATGTTTGGAAATAATGATTCAGGATTTCATTTTAGTCATGTTTTGAGCATTTTTCGCATTCCATTATTTGTTTTAGCAATTCTCAAAAATTTTAAAAAAAGGGTTTTTGGAGCAATTTATTTTAAGAACGTGTCGTGATGACTCCCTTTAATGTTTACGGATTCGTAATGTATGGGAAACACATTCGGGATAAATTTATTGTCTACTGGTAGTAATATTGCAATTCAAATATCGTTATAAAAAAATTAATACTTTGTAATAACTAATCGTATAAAAATTTGAAATAAAAATTTTTTTTTTAAAGTATGTTATACTGAAGGGTAAAATACTAAAATATATGCCTAGTTTTAAAAATCTAAAGGAGGAAAATTTTTGAAAAGATTATCCGGAATACTTTTTTTTAAAAATCGTAATTATAAAAGTAAAGTTAAGTAAATAAAATGTAGAACTAATGATGATGTCTGTGTACATACAATTGTTACTCTGTCATTATTACTTTTCCATTAATATCACTTTTATTGTGTTGCTATTGTAAAAATGATCCGCAGGCATCGTGCATTTTTACCCATACCCATACCAAAATGTGAGTGCAATTTCTGTGATCAAATGTTTTTTTATTAATATGTTTTCAAAGGTTACATTGGTGAATATTGAATTTGTAAATTAAGTTTTGCGCCTCACTTGCCATGAAAACATAGACTATGAATCTTATCCAATTAAATTCAAATTTATTATTATGGGATTCATTTTAAAAATGTTCAATATAAAATTTCAGTACGCAACGCTTAACAAACTCTCTGGTTTCTGTGTTATTTATTATTTTTCGTGATTTATCAATTTTTATCATAACACACATTTTTCACGTTCCGAAAGGCTTCAGAAATTCCGTCAAGGCCTAGATTGAAAATCTTTTTCGACAATATTTATCTTCCCACGGGATAACCTAAAACACAAAGTATCTTGGGAAATCGCAAAAAATTGCTTGCAATTCAAAGAGTTTCAAAAGGAATATCCTCTCTATATCTTCAATATTCTTTCAATACCACCAGTAGGTAACATCCCACAAAATTCCCAATAACACAGAATTTCTTGAAAAATTAATTCAATTGTTTTGTAGAAATACCAAAAAAGTAAGGTAACTTATTTAGGAGATAACTGGCGGCTTATTTTTGCCTTTTTATATTTCCCAGTTGCTTTTCCTTTCGTAACTCAAGCAAATGTTTATCCACTTGAGAGAATATCTAATAACCAGGCGAAATTGGACAACAACCCTGGGAAGCACTTTATGGACCCAATCAATCATCAATTGGCATCTCGAATTCCAGGTTTTGACCAGTAGCAGCCGTTGTGCTTATTTTCATTAGTATTTTTCCTTGCCACCGTCCGGAAGGTGTGCTTCCTTCTGGTACGTTGCCATGTTACAGTCTTCGAGAGTTCATCGGATTAGAAGTTTTCCCTTTTTGTACGTTGTTGACGTTATCGCAGGTATTTGTCTTCATCGATCACACCCGATTGGCAATATTTGCCGCCATCAGAGATTCTAGAAAGCGAACCAATTATTTCAAGAATTCTGTTGACTTTCGATTGCTGGTCCTAGGAGTTATATATTACAAAGAAGGAATAGAGAGCGACAAAATCCTTATTTTCTTGTTTATAGAAAAACAAAAGCCTGTGAAAAACCCGATGGCCTCGTAAATTTCGCTCCTCTCCAGGTGTTTCTTCATGAAAAAGCAAAGGAACTATACTCGGCTGGGACTAGTAATTTTCCGATGCTACCCCAAAAGATGTCATAGACTTGATAACACCATTGCGGAAAGCGTAAGGGATTGACTGTAAATAATGCTCCGGTTATCACAGCCTGGAAAAACGATAAATAAGAAGGAGATTTTTCCCATACGTTTGTTTCCTTAACCCCGATTGGCTCCAATGGCCAGCAAGAGATACCCCAAGGGGAGCTGTGCAAATCTAAGTTTGTATCCTACTTTATATAGGGCAAGATTATGAGTAAAATCATTCCATTTAGGGGCAATAGGGTTTCCCAGGAGTTATTCGCCGAAGTCAACCCAAACAGTTTTTATGAAGGGCTGAACACTTTTTAATGGCACCGCAGTGAAGCCAAGGGGCTCAGCTTGAGAAGTTCCGACTTCTTGTGGTAGCCTATTTGCCTTTTAAATTAATTATGGGCCATTCATGCCCTTTTTGGCGAAGGTTGAACCCAGCTGGAGTTGTGGTGGCCTTTGGTCAACCCACAGACTGCCCTTCTACACATGGTCGATAGATTTTTAAGGATTTCGCCTCAGAGCACACACACACTCAATGTTTGGGGGTGACAATGCCTCCCAATGACGTCGTAAAATTTTGTTCAACATACGAAACGGCTTCGCCGCTTCCGAAATACTAACGACCTCCTCTTACAGTATTTGTTATGGCCATTCCAATTCGGACGTTTAATGGCTAAGTTATAGCTAAGATGCCACAGTCCTTGCGATGATTTCCATGCAGAATTAAGCGATTTTAGTGGCTATAAAAATTGATTCCGCAATTACGTTATCGCTTTTATGGCAAACTATTGAATGAAGCGGCGCGAATCAATGCTGCGATGATTGAACCCCATTCCAGTTGAAATGATTATGTGTAAAACTCACCTTCGGGAACTTTTATCCAAGTGTTCTCCCCGGAATGTGGAAAGATGGCGTATTTTCCATTTCTTTTTTCTTCCCCCCAGACAGTAAATGTTAAAATGAAAAACAAAATCTCATCATTGAGTGCTGGTAAAAAATGGGAGAAAAGTAAGTGGAAGAGGAAAACTTGCGATTTCTTTATTACTTGCAGTTTCATATTTAAAGAGTCCATCGAAGTTAATTTACTTTTTATTTAACCAGCACGATTACAACCAAACCACAAAGATATCTTATCAGGTGATATGTAATTTTCTATTACAAAAAGTGAGAGAATTGCTGGATGTGAAAATACAGGGTGGGCAGGGCCGGGTGAGGTTAAGAAGTAAATTGCCTTAAAAACACACTTTTTTTAAACAAATTCAGTTTTATTGATACCAAAGTAAAGTAGAAATGTGGGACTTAATAATGGAATATGATGTCCGGCAAATGTCCACCTCTAGCACGTCGGCAGACGTCCGTTTTTTTCGCAAAATTTTGAACCACATTTTGCAACAAAGCTTCGCTTATCTCGTCAATGCAGCTCCGAATTTTATCTTTCAGAGCATCCTTTGTTTGTGGTTTGTTCACGTAACCCCGGTCAAATGGCTCCAGAGAAGCGTGAAGATGAAAATCTTTATGCAAAATGTTGCGCAAAGTGCCTCTGGTGATGCCCAATTTTTGCGAACGTCGAAGAGTTGACGAGTTCCAGGCTCATTCTCAACAATTTGCTGTACAGCCGGTATGTTTGCATCACTACGACCCCTACGAGGGTATTGTTTTGGTCTATTGTCAACAACAGTACCGCGAGACTCAAATTTAGCGATTAAATACGCACAGCAGTCTCGGAAGGAACTTGATTACGAGGAAAAGCTGCTCAAATTGTACAAAGTGGTACAGTAAAATTTTCATCATTTTGATAGTAAATTTTCACAATTAAAATTATTTGTTCAAGAGTATAGTGTTCCATGGTTAAAATTTTCCAAGCTTTTACTAAATAAATGTAAAGATGACAAATCAATTCTTGGCATTTCATTATTTGACAGCCTATTTACTTCCTAACCTCAAATTTGCCCACGGTGTACAAAAACGCGAAGGATTTGATACGCAAATATAAAGATACAAAACGAAACGATATATATTCTTTGGTAGTTTTCACATTAATACTTGTGATATATATTTTTTGGTTATGTATCGTTTGCATAGCCGTTTTTTTAATATATAAGTTATAGTTTCTATATTATTCTGCATTATTAATGATAGGTCTGTCTGTATTGACAGCGAGTAACGTCAACTACTTTTTTTATATGTTATTAACTGTATATATCTTATGCTTTTCTTGCATATATATAAACAACATTTTCAGAATTGGCTGCTGTTTTTTTTTAATTTCTCGTGTTATAAATTCCAACTCGAATATAAACATTTAGTTTGTAAGTTATAATTAAATAAAGAATCCCTCCTGATTTAGTATATAGTATGACATAGATATTAAAAATTTCGATACGTAAGCTATAGTAACTAATCTGATCAAAAACACAAACTATTTTCATGTATACTTATGTGTACAATATAATACAGAAAACTATTAAATTTCTTATTGGAAGAACAGCAATAACATTAGGCAGTTTGTGAAATAATGTTTTTACAAGCCTGCCTATAACATGCAACAATATGCTGTATTGTATTCGTCTATGTTTTAAATTGGTAGGAAAATCCAATTGATTGTTACTTGGTACGATTGGAATTTGCAATGACAATAATTAAAGCACAAAGCCACTCGCTACAAGTTTGTTTAATAAACTTGGAAAATTCGCTCATGGGCAGTTGTATATGGCTTGCTCTCGCTTTAGCAAATCAACAGATTTGTTCGTTTACACTCAAGGCGACACTTTAAAGAACGTTGTATATCCATGTGTGTTGGAATAAGTTTTCAATTCATTTTAACCTTTTTACAATTAAGAAATTTCTCAAACAACATTTTATTTATTGGAGCAAAAAACTATAATCATGGTGTCCAAATTCAAATTTGAAAAGAACGCGTTAAAATTCTCTTCAAAAAATACATTTTGTTTCGGTGCAGCAGAGCGCACTGAGCGTTAGCTAGTAATTAATAATATTAAATTTACATTAAACCTTCGTTTTGCTTTCATTGTTTATCATTACCCTCATTTTATTTTGATGAAGACGAAAGGAAACTTGTTTTGATTACATACATAAGTAGAAGGTGCAGTGGATGCCCTTATGAGCACCTCATTAACAATGTCTGGCATATCATTCCCAAGTTCATTCATAGAAAAAGCTTGTTCTGGTTGTGGCATTTGATTTGGTTAAGGGTACGTGCGAAACGGCTTCTTTATTCTGTAAAAGCACTAGTGTAAAGTTTATTTTTAATTATACTAATTTTTGTCATTTCCTTCTTCCTTTATACATTTATGCATATTTTTAATTTTTTCTATCAACAAATTACGAAATTTTGATGTGGAAAGTATTTGATATGTTATTATCAAGATACTTTCGTAATCAGGGTTTTCCACTTCCATCTAAATGAAAATATTAAAGAGAAAAGGACAGATTAAGACACTAGTGGAGTCCGTCACATAGAAATATCCAAAAGTAGGACATAAATTTTATTATAAAGAATCAATGAATAAAATTCCAGCGGAAGTACAAATTCAGTAACCCACATGTAGAAATATTTTCGGTTTCGCTAATTAATTTTTGCAGATTTCCGTAAATAAAGAACATTTCTCTCAAAATACAAATGCTACAGCAAAACGGCGTAGAGGTGAACAAAAATACAATAAAATCATGTTAACTGAGGAAATATATCACAACTAAGTTAAAACAAAACTACAAAGATCACAACGTAGCATTGTTGCTAAGACAAATAGAAAATCAATTACCATTAAGATAGTTACTTGTGACTAAGCAAATAGTGGGGGATGTGTAGCGTAACCACTTACTCATACTGTTACTGATTCAATGCTCAAATAGAAATCGTTGTTGTTAACGTTATTTTTATAAAATCTAAATAGAAAAAAACAACAGATTAGAAAATTGTGTTTATATGACAAAACAAATATTAATATATTTTAATTACCAGCTCTAAATGAATTTGTACATAAGCTAACGACTAGGTATGGCCAACAAATTAAGAAATAAAAGTAAACAAAGCTATTAGAAGCCCCAGACGAACTATTTTTTTACTATTTTGCGATTGATTTATGGTACTGTGATGAAATACACCGAACTGGCGAACACTATCAAGCGAGAATACGTGTGCCCAGTGATCGTGTGAACGAGACCTTATAACAAAGTGAATTTTCGCATATCTCGCGCTATTCAAAATTAATTAATGTGCGCGTTCATTCAGCGAGAGCAGTTGTGACCCAAACGGAGTGAAGTCGCTGTCGACTCTGTGAGACCGCCTTAAGTGAACAAAACTCATTAAAAATTTATTCAAGACAATCATCGCCGCCGCCACCACACAGACTGCAATGCTCTGGTAGCCAAGAAAGTTTTGCCGTAGAGCACTACTGCGGCAATTCGAGTCTAAATAACATCGGGGGTGGTCAATGGCCCACGATCCCGAACTGCGGGGGGCCCATGTGCCATCACGGGCCCGGTCCGGGGCCTCCTCCCCCACCACCACCACAGACATCTCTGCCCGGGGCTCATATAGGTTCACATATTGGTATTGGTGGTGGTGCTGGCCCCCTGTCACACTGCGGCAGCGGAGGCGGGGGGCACATCGGACCGCCGCCGCCCCCACTTCCTCCGCCATTATGTAATCCTTGTAGTTCAAATAGTTTCAATTCAGTGCCAATGCCAGGACCGTCGTCAAGATGGGGTCCAAGGACATCGTGCCCAGTCCATAGTCCTTTTCGTGTTCGAGTGCCTAATGGTTCAGTTTGTTCAGGACATCAGGTAAATAGCTTTGTTATTCATCCTCATACCCACTATCCTCCCAAATTGTTGTTAAGTTTTCATTTAAGCTTGTATCTGACTAAAAACCATATCGAAGAGACAGTAATTGGAACAACTAACAAGTAAGGTGCTCCACAAGGCTATATACTTTGATGTAGGTATTCCTTCTAGCAAACGATATTCTAGTTATTAGCAACCAAAGAAAGCATTTGTGAACTTAATGCAACTATGTACCTACCTCAAAGTTGGCTTCATAGAAATAAATATAAGACGGCGAAAAATAAGAGAATTTCTTTTTTTTCGGAGTATTATAAGCTTGTAATTGGCTTTTTCTCTCATTTACTTAACAAGAACCAAGAACACGCCGAAACCAGCTTAGGTAGGTTCATATACAGTGGTGGAAATAGATATAGTTCCACTAAATAAAAACTATGCCAAAGCTTTGTATTCTGAGGCAGAAAAATGAAAATTGCACTTCTCGGTTTAGTGCACATGCAAAATCAAGTTCGTCAGAATCCGTGTCAAATTAGCTACTGTTAACGATAAGCTTTAATCACTTTCGTCATGGATGCGCGTGGAAATTGCTATAAATCCAGAAGTGTTTAAATACCGCTGTCGGATTAAAACAGAGTTATTGGCTTATGAAGATAATAAAAGTAATTTTAGAGATAATATAAATATTTATACTACATTTTATCCAGATATGTCGAGAGAAAAATTATTAACTAAAGAAGAGCAGGCGAAAGTGATTGCGTTCAAAACTCCAACTTTTTCACTGAGAAGAATTGCTCAGAAGTTGGGAGACGGAAGAACTAACGCAGTTGGACGAAATTTTTTAGGCGAAAATTATGGTAAAAGTAGCAAAAAAAGATCTCCACAAAAACTTAAGATGCCCTTATCTTCTGGATGCAGATTTTGCATAACAGTGGGACGTTAAAATGGAAGAAAAGAATATCAAAACCAGCAATGAACAAGCATCATAAGGAAGCCAGTCTTCAATTTGCTAAAAATCATATGCCCTGTACCGCGGAATGAAAGAAAGTAATTTTTAGCGATGAGAAAAAGACCAATTTGGGCGGTCCAGATGACTACAATTTTACTGAAAGGACCGTAGAAAAGATACACAGCCCTCTATAAGTCGCAATTCTGGAGATCGTACCGTTATGGTTTGAGCTGTTTGTTACAGCCAAGCGAAGACACCAATATTTTTTGGATATTTGCAAGAATAAAATCCAGCGATTATATTGAACTATTGGTTAGTTTCCTAATTGACTTCGGCGATGATAATTTCAACGATGAGTGCATCTTTCAGCAAGACTATGTTGCTAGTCATTCATCTCGCAAAACAAAATCGTGGTTTCAGACCAGGAATAAACCTATTTTGGTTTAGCCGTCTCGTATCCCTGATCTGAATCCAATTGAAAATCTAGGGGGAATATTGATTCAACCGGTTTACGCAAATGGAAAATAGTTTACAACGATACAAGAGTTGAAAGCGGCCATAAATCATGCTTGGGCGCAAATTCTTCAATCGCAGCTACAAAACGTTGTTAGACAAGTATGCCAACCAGAATTATCGAAGTAATTCAGGCAAATGGTAGCAGAACATGTTTTTAAACAAAATGTGTATTGTATTTGCGAATTTATAGGTATTGCCATACTAAAAATTGCTTTTCTTAATATTTCTTAAACTTTCGCTATCAACAAGTAATATTTTTATTTTTTTAAGCTCGACTTCACATATGATGCATTAAGCGAAAATAAAACGACTCACTTCGAATTATAAATCAATAGTTAATTGCTTTCAATGGGAAACAAGTTAACTGAAATTATAATTATTTCCACCACTGTACTCGTAAGACCAATAAAACGTTTTAATGATATCGAATAGAAGACGACGTGCAAATAAATATAAACTGAAAAAAGGTCGATATTATGCCGAAATATTAACTTTTACTTTTATACTGGTATTTCAAATCGTTCTGCATTTACAAGCCACGAAGTGGTCCGGCACACGCATACCTCTATGAGTATAGAGCAAAGTAGTGTAATCCTCCTAACGGAGGATGTTACGGTCGACGACTTAAACAACAACATAAATTCGCGGCAGCTTCCAAGCCTGTATTCAAAAATGATTTTCACTCACAATTACCCCAAGAAGTTCGAAAAAAGTATATGACATTTTTGAGTTCAAATCCAAAAAAGACTGCACTTTCATTAATATTTTTAGCTTATATGGATTAAAAGTCCCTAAATGTTTATTTTTTTGATAACTATAGTCTAAAAAATCCGATTTAAATTAATTTTTCCTGGATAGATAGATACCCATTTTCACAAAAATCGCATAGGTTTCAAAATTTCATACATAGTCTGCAATATTGAAATAATTAATGTTGACAACAGAAGTTAAAGTGACTATTATGAATATTTAAGAAAATTGAAAAATACCATAGTATATGCTTATCTCTGAGGTTGCCATTATCTGCATGCCCAGTGGACTCTAGTATTGAGGTAAATGGAACATGAGCGTAGAAGTGCGTCATGTATTCCTATAACAGCTCGCCTCTATATAGCAGCGTTGTCAGTTTAACACATAGTGCAGTACTCATAGCTAAGCTAATGATGTTCACCAACCAATCGCTTAAGCCGACTTGTTTTAGAATAAGTTTGAGCTACTTACAATCCGAATTTGCGTTATATATTTTATTGTGCTCATCACGGACGTATTCTTCAAGAATCCGACAAAAGAGTAAACTAAACTAACGTAGGTCTAGATAAAGGAAAAAGTGCTATTTCACAAAAGATGTGGTGAAGGCAAGACATAATATCAAACTTCCGTATATTTTGCAACATGGTCTTATAGAACAAATAATATGTAAAACATCACAAAAAAAAAAATTACTTGATAACTCTTTTTTCTATAACAAACCTTAAAAATTTTGTGATTGATACTGCTTATCTACTACTGCGTGGTAAAAAACAAATTGAACAGCGACGATGAGTTGTTAATTACAAAATCTCACCAGTCGCATGTGTTCAATTTCTATAAAATATCATATTGGGAAAATGAAAGAAATTTTCTCCCTTTAGTGCGTACATTTTCATTTCACTATGAATATACTTACTTCAGAATATCGCACAGCAATTGGAGCTGTATTCATCCACTTTGTGAAAGACTTTGCGGCAAGATCGTGGTTTGCGACCTTATGCAAGAGTTGAAACCGTGTAACCATTAAACGCGTCGTAAGTTCAGCCGACAACAATACTCAACTTGAGGTTCATTTTTGGTTAAACGGTCAATAAACAGAGTTGCCGAATTTGGAGTGGAGAATACCTAAAAGCTTTTGTTTAGACGCCCTTACATCCATTAAAAGTCACTGTTTGGTGTGCTTTGTGAAATCATTCTCCCATATTTCTTTAAAGATTATGTCGGCCTGACTTTTTCCATCAAAGGAGAGCGCTATAGAGCCATAATTGCTGATTTCTTCGATCCTCAGTTAAATGGTATTAAGAGCAGAACTTTGGTTTCAAAATATATACATGCCACACAGCGGGCGGCAGCATCAATTTATTGCGGCAAGCATTCGATGAGCGCATAATTTCACGTAATGGACCTGTGAGCTGGCCTTCACGATCGTGTGATCTCACACCTATAGATTATTTTCTTTGGGGATATGTGAAGTTACCCGTCTACGCTGATAAACCATAGACGTTGAACCACTTGAAAGTTAAGACATACGGCCTTAGTTGCTCGATAAAGTGGTCGAAAATTGGACTTCCCAAAATCATGTTTAAGCACTAATGGCATACAAATATATTTTAAATAAAGCCAATACCATGACCATTAACATTATTTTTATATGTTTTATTTCATTTTAAATTTGTATACCTCTAAAAAAACACCCTTTACAATTAAGCCAGAATCATAGGCAATAGAAGGAAACTAGCTGTCGTATATGAATATGCATGTAAATATAATTTCTAGCTATGAAAGCTTAATGAATCCTATCAAAATATCTTTTTTATCTTCTGAATATGTATGTAATCTACTCGTATTTTTTTTTCTTTTTAAACCATTACTTACTCCTAAAGGAGCACCAATTTATCCTAGAAAATAATTTTGAAAAAAATACAATTTGCCCGCGACCATGGTGCAATACATAAAAATTGGCCATTTTAAAAGTAAAGTTATTACAATCATATGAACATATTTATGCATAAAATTAATCATCGGTTGTTGGAAAAATATCCGTTCGCCTTTTTTCGCAGTTTTCGTTTATTGCTGCACATAAACCACCGAAATGAGACCGATACATCTAAATTTAACATACATGGGCTCAGCGAGGAAAAGGCGATAATCCTTACTCCGAATAGAGTTGACTGCTTCTGGGAGGGGAGGGAGGTGAAAAATTGTTCGTTTAATTTCAACATACCTCCCCTTCTCTTTCGCGAACGGCGATTTTGTAATTTTTTTTTATTTGATAACAAATGACTGGCAATTTACAGAAAAGCCTGATTTCGGTGGAGTGCGCGATTTCAAAAAGTTCTGCCACCGCCAGTCGTGAAAAACAGCAGCACAAGCACTCGACAGCATTTTTCAATTCATGGCCCACTGTAAAAAGTACGCTTGCGAAACAAACCCCCTGGTCGTCGCTACTTGTAAAAAAAAATACTCTTTGTTTGAGTGCAAGAAGATTTATGATAAAAATAAGCGAAAGTACAAAAAAGGTTGCAATCCTCTTAAATTTAGATTTAGACCTTCAGCATAGGGCACACAAAATTGCAAATCCTTAGCCTTAAATCACCGCATACGAGCAAACGGGGGTGGAGAGGACAATCAAGAGGTTAGGGCTCGGAAAGTCAGGTCCAGTGCACGGGACCTCACATCGAGCTTTTTTCAGTATACTACTCGTATAATAACCGTCTGCAGTGGAGTTTCACTGCAAATGTCATGTTCAGTTATTGGCTTGGAACCAGTCCAGAACTTCAGAACGCCGACGGAATTGTAAATCTAGGCGGGATTAACTAACCCTGGCGGATGCCGGGATGCTGGCTGCTCTGCTCTGCTCCCTGTGCATAGTTGATGAGAAGAATTCGACAAATGGTGAAAAAAAATAACGACATTGGAAAGAAAATAGCTAGGCGAAAGCGAAATCTTCTTAGCGTTCTAAGCGGAAGAGGAAAAACAAGAACCAAACTGCCAGGAAACTTGGCTGAATCCGAATCCTCCAGCGCACCAGTGCCAATTTTGCCCGTCAGCTTCCTCTCTATCTCCGCCCAGCATCCTCATCTGGCTCCACTTCCGTCATTTCGCTGATGACATTCTAAAACGGATGGAGAGTTACTGCCTTGAGAATTCAATTGCTAATTGAACTGACTGAAAGTTTGTTTTTATCCGTGCATCAACTGGTTCCTATTTATCACCACCGGTTTGTGGCAGTCGGGTGTTAATGTGTCGATCCATTTGTCAGGAACGATATTTTCACTTCTACAGTATATATGCTCTTTTTACATTATTTCTATCATGTCTATGCCATCCTCTTTTGATCGCTGTCGGCATGAACACACCTAACTTTGTTATTTTTTCTCTTTTCAGGTATGTTCATTTACAGTGACACTTTTCGGTTCGTAAGTACACGTTTTCTAAGTTTTTTTATACTTCGCATGAATTCTTTAAAAATTTAGAGCAATTTAAATTTTACCATAGAGGAAACAATAAATTAAATTTGCCTTATGAATTCCATACCATAGTTCATATCAAGGAGACTGGGATCTTTTACAAAATACTGATTTTGAATTAGCAGTTAATTTTACAGTTGACGTTATGCAGTATACCTAGGTGCAAATTTATATAATGTTTTAAATAGTACCGTCGTGTGGGGCTACTTTGTGCAGCGGGGGCTACTTTGTGCAAATTTGAATTTGCCACTTAGCGAGTGCTGCAATCTATTGTTATGTTTTTTTTACGTTAAAAACGTGCAGAATTTGAAGATAGAGGTCTCCTCTATTACTAGAAACATTTTCTCGAATTTCAAAACAATCTGAATGGGTGTTTTGGGTATCGAAATTTCAACAACTTTTCTATAACGTCGAACGTCAAATTGTGCGCGTGGAAACTTTAGCTGTGAAATGCAAAGACGTTGATAAAAAAATTGTTGTAAGTGCAAATTTATTTATTTATATATTAATAAACAATCATATCATGTTAGTTTTAAAAAAAATTTAAATTAATAACAAATAACCTGCAAATGAAAAAAAAATGCACTGTGGGGCTACTTTGTGCAAAGTTTTATTTGTTTTTTTTTCGACAGAAAAATGGTCGGTACAAAAAAATACATGGAACGAGAAACTACCGTGATTACACTCAACAATCTGATGAAGAAGATTGGGTTATCGACCAGTCAGAACATTATTTCAGGGTTCCGTGCAACGGGTATTTTTCCTCTCGATCGTCAAAAAGTGTTGGAAAAACTACCGATTGAAGATCTTGGTGCTGTCGAAGAAGGAATATCTGCCGAGATAATCGATCATCTCAAAGCAATTCGATATACCGATCAATCCTCAAGAAAACCGCGAAAAAGGAGGCTGACAGTTGCTCCTGGCAAGAGTATCTCTGTTGAAGACGTGGAGAAAGAGCCAGTTCCAGGACCATCGAATTCAAAGAAGAGGAAAACAAACAAGGTTCAATCTGATTCTGATGGTGGAAATTCGGATGTTGGAGAAGAAGAAGAAGAAAGAGACGAAGAAGAGATTCAGAAAGCTACTCTCAGTGCGAAGGATCTGAAGAAAGGTGACTACGTGATTGTGATTTATGAAGGAGAGTATTTTCCAGGCCAAATTAACGTAAAAGAAACGAGTTTGACGTGTTCACAATGACCAAAACTTTGAAAAGTTGGAAGTGGAGCGAAACCCAAAAAACTGACACGTATAATCTCGAAGACATTGTGAGAAAAATTAGCGAATCAAAAGTTGTTAATAAACGTGGTCTCTACCGCGTTAAAGAGATCGAAACACTTTGGGGGAAGTAAAAACTCGAGATTAGCGACGTGATTTAGATGCACATTATGATGTTCCTATTTGTCAATTATATTAATGTTAATGAATATGTAATAATTATGTTCGAAATTTGATTCATTTTATTGTTAAAAATGTGTATGGTTTTCTTTTGTCTAAACTTAAATGTTTTGAAATAAATATTCTTTCTAATAAAATAATCCACCTTAAAAATGGTTTTTTCAACGCTAAAAATCATTTTCGAACTAGTATCTTTGCATTTTTCGATATTTTTTATATTAAAAAGTCATCAATTAACTTTTCTAACAAATTTATATCAATAATTTTACTAAAAGCATGATTGTTAACCTGAATTTCTATCGCTGCACAAAGTAGCCCCACTTGGGGGGCTACTTTGTGCAACGTATGTTTTGATTTGTTGTTTGTAAATATTACATTCAAATATTGCCGATATGGGCACAATTCATTCGTCTGAGTCCAGTCATGAATATAATTGCAATGCATTGTACTAAAGTTCGAATTAACATAGTTTTTTCATATCTCAAAGTACAAAAACTGTAAAATCCTGCACAAAGTAGCCCCATACGACGGTACTTATTAAAAAATAATAAAGAAGTAATATAATGAGGTATCAATAAGCAGATTTACCTAAAATAATAATACTATATAGTATTAACGTCTGCTATATGAAAATGAAAAGAAAATGTAATTTTTATTATTACGTTAATTAGATGATCTTTTAGACCACGATTTATTCTTTAAACAATTTGTTAACACGTTTTCGGTGAGTGTCTTTATTGTAAAAGTAAATAAAGGATGGACAAACATATATGGATCTCAGTGTATCTTACTAAAAGTAATATAATATGTCAGTTATAGCACTATTTGAAGGCACAGATTTGCGTTTTCCTTTTAAATTGGTGTAGTGCTAGTGTCCCAAATTAAAGACCCCAATTTTCCATGTTTTTAAAAAAAAGTAAAGTGTACCAATGATACTTAGATATGTATTGAGCTGGTCGTTAATTTCATGAGGTTTTCAGCTCATACAATAGTTTTTATCGTTTACATTTTTTTTGTTACGATTTGATTGCAGTCCTAAAAGTTTGAGCGCAGTCCTTATGTGTTGAGAGAGATATTTGTCGAAGTTTATCTGAAAATTTGCGGTGTGAGAATAGCTTTTTCAAAAATGGATAATAAAATAGTAAATTTTCGTCATATATGCTGTATTACTTTCAAAAAGGATAGCACGCATCGGAAGGAAAGTGACTCGTGCATATATGTGTAGCGTGTCCATCAGAAATAGTTCTCGAATTCTATTCTGGAGAATTGAATATTGAAGATGTGCCTCATTTTGATAAAGGTTAATGACTACTTTTTTGAAATATTCAATAATATAAATGATATTTCAAAGAATCTAGGAAAAAAAAGTTCAATAATTAACTGCCATCAAGTTTTGAACAAAAAGTTGTTAAGAAAAAAGCTGTAGGATTTCAAAAAATGATCTGTCTGTGTTTGAGGTAAATTTAAAATAGATAATGATCTCAATTTTTCTTTTATTTTAGTTAAGGCAACAGTACTGATCATTAAAAGCATTTCTTTTTTTCTAGAAAAAGCGACTATAAAATTCTACAGCACTGTGCCTTTTGTTCAAAAATATTTATTTTACGTTTCATAACGATTTTGGATGTAGAAAATATTATTGCTTGAGCACATTTTGATTTTAAAATTTTACTTTTGCTGAAAATCATACACACGTAGAAATTTCTTCAAGACAATATATTTATTTACGAGTATATTAATAATAATACAACTATCAGAATTATGGATTAATTTATATATAAATACTTATCTGACAGATATCACTTTCAGTATCAATCAATCGTATGTACATAGACTTGCGGTTATAAAAACTTGAGATGAATATGATAAAATTAAAAGTGTAACATACGTAGTTTTTGGAATGAAATGATTCTTTACCATAATAATCAAAAGAAACAGTTGGTTGGACTTCGTCTGTGTATGGATTTTTTTTTTGGAAAAGAAATGAATATAAAAAGATTAGCTATCGACGTTCCTGCTTTATTATTATTCATTTGTTTATTACATTTGTTAAAAATGTACAGATATTTGGAACATTTTTATTTAAACATAACTTACATTGTATGTGCCCGTATTCAATACTTCGTTGCCCCTTTTGACTACAATGACCGCTTTGATCCTAGAAGGCATTGAGTCCACCAATACTCCCATGATGTCATCCGTCATTTTATTCTACCATACAGGATCCAGTACTTTGTTGATTGATTCAGTTGTTTTTATGATTTATGTCTATGATCTGCTACTTTCCGTTTCATCACATGCCACAGATATTGGTGGTATTCAAATAGGACGAACTCGCTGGCCAGTCTCTAGTCTCTGAATTCCAATGAAAGGTGCTTTTTAATGTCTGGTGATTCTTTTATGACTTTGCCATACTTCTGATCATTCATTGTTCCATAAAAAGCTTCTTCTACTTCTTCGTCCATGCTAACTTAAATGAGCCGCCTTTATCTTCTTTGTTAACATGGGTTTTTTCGCTGGTCGTCTTCCATCTCTTGTAACCTTCTACAGATTGTTTCGGCGCTAAAATTGACTTGATGATAATCCCTTAGTTCTGTCCTCATACGGTCAACGGTTTTAAAGCGATTTTTCAAGCATATGCCTCTGGGAATTTGTCTTGCGTTTTTATTTCTCTGCAGCATCGGGTTGTCTAGTGAGGGGCAGAAAAAACCAAAAACTACAAACTATACCTAGCTATACAACCCGAAAGGGCACACGTTACTGAACAGAGAGTCACTGCAAAAGGAAAAAAAAAAATTGTTCTGCAATATTTAATTGATCTTGACAGAGTGTTTAATGAACCATGGTAAAAAAAACTAGTGGTTTATATTGTATATAAATAAAATTTATACATATAGTACATATTTATGAATATCAAGTTTTCCCTGACGATAAAGTAAATTGTTAATTACTGTGCGACCACGGGCCTGTCTCTATAGAACGTCCCAGATTCATTGAAGTATATATCAGACAGATTTGAAATGAAGCCGGATTAAATTACATTCACAAACTATTAAATTCGCCTGAATTATTTGTTCCAATTATGCAACACGTACAATTCCGCATAATTTTCAGTTGTCAATTTAAAGCACTTGAAGTTAACCAATTTAACTCTAAAGTAACTTTATCTAATGCGAGCATATTGAAACAAATTTAATTTGTAGATTCGACGCGAACGTACATACAATTTCGTGGAAACAAAGATAATACATGAAAGGGGGAGGAAAACCTGCTGGTTGTTTTTAAAAGACAAATGAATAATGCAAAAGTTTGCCAACGCACATTCAGGCGAGCATACACGAGTGGGAAATCAACCCCACAATTTTTAATTTATTCCACCACATTCAGCCGAAAAATCCGTAAAGTTATGCTAGTCCCTTACCTATCGCTGCTTTCAACGAATAAATTTATTTTCGCAGCGGTAACAACATTTGTCAGCATTAAAAGTATTTTGCTTTGGACAAACTGCAGTAAATGGGCGGAATTTGAAATTCAGAGATATCCCAGAGAAGGACTCGTGGGACAACCAACCAGAATTAGCAACAACAAAAAAGGCAACCGAAAAATTCTGCAAAAGTCCTTCGTTTAAGGAGAAGAAATAGCACTTGCTGGAAAAGTGGTATTTGCTTCTTTGGCCGGCCTCTCAAGACAAGTTTCGTCCTCTCGTTTTGGATGAATAGGAACTAAAGTGGCATCATCTTTTACAAATAGGGATACCCCCAAAACATTTTTTGGACAGAGTAACAAGCAGAGGAGGGGGTAAAAACATAAATTTTTGGGTAAGGGCCTTGTATGTACAAACTTCAGTAATTACGTTTCCCTAACTTTTCGGCTTTGCTTTGAATTTCAAGTGGGTCTACTTGATTCAATAAAAAGGACGCACGTTCCTCTTTTGCGAAAACATCTTTAAGAAAAAAAATTTTTTTTTTCACAAGTTTATAATTGGGAATAATAAATTGGGGGATGTCCATAAAGAGGGTACGCAAAATTTTAGGAAATTGAGGATATTTTAATCGAGTTTAGGAATGGTATTAGATTCTACGTAATTTTTCCAGTTGAAGTTATTTAAGTTCATATTATTATACAAATTCTTCTATAGAACTTTATTAAAAACATATAACAATATCACAAATATACTGACTCTTATAGGAGAGGAAGCAATATTGAATAAATATTTATGATATGGTTGTATAATATATTATAAATATACATTATACATTTTTCTAATTCTCCAATTTTAATTTTTTAATAATTCATAACAAAATGCATAACATTTTTTAGTTTAAAGCAAGCACTCATCTGGAATGGCGTATTAGTAATTTTGCAGGCCCCAAACACACAAATTTCGGGAACCACCGACTCTTAGAGAAAGTTTAAAATAACAACTTGGTTTTAATATGTTTACAATCCCATCCAGAATAAACACAAAAAAACGTTACTAACAAATATTAAATATTATTTATTTCAAAGAGAAAAGAAGGCCTAAGACTAAAGCATTTATCCGCAGTTCATTCTTGATGCATCGAAAATATCCTCATATCCTCTATGAATTATAACCAGATGTTGGTCAGCTATCTCAAACCTCAGGAAACCTATTTTGACCCAGTAACAGATTTTAGTAAGTCATTTCGAAAGTAGGATGTTACACTCCAAGATCTTTGATATTGGGTGGTTTATTGACAACTAACCACATTGGTGGTACTCCCATAGAGAAACGCAATCTCCAGCCATGTGAAAATCGATGTGACTAAGCCAAGCCGCCTACGCACAAAAATAACATCTTGACTCTTGAGACAGTGCTGCGTGGAGATGGCAGGATAACCATAGAAGCTTAAATGAACTTAGCAGCTATACGGCAATTTGAAGGATATTTAATTACTCGGAGAACTGACTTCGAACCAATGCCACTAAGAAATAACCCCGACAAGGGCCTTGAACTTTTCGAGTGAAATCTCATTAGGGGATATTTTCTTATCAGAGGACTTAACTGGAGCTTCCGGCTCCATGATAAATTCTGAATAGACCGCAACAATTTTTGTATGGAAAAGGTAGTGGAAGCTGGCCGATTAAAAAGGATTTAAAGTATCCGGCGTAAATTATCAACAGCAAATCCGCACTGAATTGACGTCGCTGACACTGAGTTTGTACGGCGTAGCGTCATTAATAAATCATCCAGGTTGTAACATGCCGAATGACCATTAATATATGTCCAGGAAATTTTCCCTCACACACATGGGAGGCGGGAACCCTGGCCCAGTAGTGGTCACTGGCGAATTTTGAGGGAAAAACCGAATGGAAGCATGTCCAAACTTTTTGTGCTCCCTGGAACATACAGTGGCTTCTCTAGGACCATAGGGTAGTCATAATGAATAGTTAATGGGCTTCAGGTTAGCCATTACCGTCATCATTTTCGCTACGTCGAAGTGCGGCACTGGTTCGCGCACAAAATATTTTCAATACTCAACCCACTGAGAATGTGGCTGTTTCCAACCATATTTGCATTTAAATTGTTGTGCAAAAAATCAAGGATTCATTTTCGCCTGGTTGACTTTGAGTGATTAATTTAACGCAAGCCAATCGGATCGAGTGGTGCGTCTTTTCCAATTTGCTTCTGCGCAAATAATTTTTAATGGTGTAATGTGTTATGTATGTATACGTCCTGATGAATTAAAACTTTCAATAATTCAAATCGTAAGCAAAAATGAGAAACATTTAGGTTATTACGGCATTTTCGATTTGGTGTCTATTTTTTATGATTTGGTAGCCAATTCATCCGTCTATCCGTCTGTACAATGTCTGTTCAAAAAGTACTGCGAATTTTGAATTTCCACGGTACTACGTACGTACGTACGATACGTAGGTATATTTCATTTTGGATTTTTTTGTGGCGTTATGTTGGTACTCATGTCCCTCACTTATGCTGACAAGCTCGGCTATTTTGAATATTCAGTTAATTTTTGCAGCTATTTTGTTTGAACGTGTTTTGGCCCGTCTTTGATTTTTGCCTATTCCAAAAAATGGATCAAAGAATCATAACAACAACAAAATCGAAAATCGAATATACGTAGTCCGCGGAAATTCAAAATTCGCGATACTCTTTGAACAGACCTCATATATCATAGCCCTTATCTTTTCATTTGTATACCTAATAAAATGTATGCAGTATACGGACTCCTAATATGGCCCAAAAACAGAAATTATAAAATTGTCAGAAAGTAGAACGTTTTTTTAATTTCTCCGAGCATGGTATGTATTTACATAGGTAGGTATTAAAATGCAACAAAAAATGAACTGTTCATTTGGCACACCGATTAACTTCACAAGCAAAAAGAGGAAAATAATGATATTACGCACATTTAATTTAAAAATAAAAGGTCAAATAAAGATTTTGTAAAATATGTATTATTTTACTTTTACGTACAATTATTAAAATAATTCATTTCCAAAATTGAAGGTAAAGTATAAATCAAAAGCGTTATTATTACAATTTAGAAATTTTCAAAAGTGAACGCTCAAATGTTTTATAATGTTTTAATTTTAACCTTCATTTAGGAGATATTTGGTTACAAAAAGTTTTAAATGCATTGCTCCCACCGCTCTCCACTTCTTTATTTTTTAAACTATCGATGAAAAATGTGCTCTTTACTCAGAAAAACGAACAATGTAGCAAATATATTCCCTAGTTAATCTACCGAACGCTACTTTTGACACACACTTGATCGATTTTGAATATATTTTATAGGATATACCGTAAAAATGGGGTACTTTATGCATGTTTTGATATTTTTTTGTAGGAAACTTTTTTTCACGTTCAAAATTGAACTTTTTTGCTTTAATAGAACAATGTGTCCTTCGGCCGACTAATGTATACCAAAATCATACTCCACCCCACAATGATATATTTAAAAAAATAAATTCCACAGTAACTTCGAGTGTGGGACTTCTTTGACAAGGCATTAAAATTAAACTTATGACAAAGATTTAAAGCGTTGAGATTACTTTAACATAAATTTGATTAAAAAATTTACATTATATGCATTACACATGGATTTAATGATTAACTGCTCGCCTTCTTAAAGTAACCCCAAAAACTATCAAAGTTACCCGCAAAGTCAATTTAGCTCCATTTTACAGTACCAAATTTGTAAGATAATATTTAATTTTTAATGTAGGTATCCTACTTTGAATTTAATTACTAATTTTTAACATGAGAAAATTGAAAAACATTCAGAACTCTGAGTCAAAAGCTTACTTTGAATTGTAAACTCAGAGGTTTTGTGTATTCTTCTCTTATAGTTTTTCAGTTTTAACACTGATTGAAAGCAAAAGTTTATATTGAGGTCAGATCACTCATCGGAAATTAGAAAGGTTTAAATAATGACCAACCAAAATTAAGTTGTACTAGGTTTAAAGTGTGTATAAGTCTTGTTTAAAAATTCACAGCAGATTTTTAGAATTTTATATTGATCCTATATGGCTTTAAACAACTAAGTAGGTTTCCAATAATTCGATACAAACATTAATTTTGACATTTTGGAAGTAATTGGGTTCACTATCAAAAGAATAAAAACATACCTCCTCCATTCGTTGTATTCACAAAAATTTTCAAAACGGTCATAAAATTCGTTATCTTATTATCTCGTAAAAAAACATACATGTAAGCTGCGAAAAGTTATTATTAGTACATTAGTTACTACGACTCGTACTTGATTGCTTTTCCAAATTTTTAAACTATTTTAAACTATTTTAAACTATTGTTTCTAAGTGTAGAATTTTCAGTCATGATCATGATAAAAAATGTAATACAATTTCTATTAAATATTTCGATGGAACAATTCACCGAAAATCATTACTATATTCCAGCAACAAGTCGTTCAATTTTCATTTTTATTTTCCTTCGAGGGAAACGTACGTATCAAGTTCTGAATATTTTATATGAATCACAGAATTATTGAGTTGATAGCCTGAAAGGTTACTTGTAAGATCTTATAGTCAATACTGTCATAATTTAAATCCTTGTTATCGCGCAAAAGATAATCCCCGTAATTGGAAAAAAGGTCTTCAAAGAAAAAGAAAAGGAATAAACGATAATCCTCTTCAAACAAACGATACACCATCATTTTCCTTGTGGAGGAAGTTTTGATCTGATACTTAGATCAAATATTCCGGATACATGCCCGGAAATGAGGTATATGGAAAAGGAATAAAACATTCGTACTCTGCCAACAAGGAGCACATTTATTCCTCCTTTACATATTGCCGATACCGCCTGGGCGCACTGCGGAGAGGATCTTTACGAGATTTATATATGAGGAGGAGGTCTATCTTGAGATGTGTATCATGATTGTTATATTCATCTTCATCCGGTATTTCTCCCTACATATCTTAGTCGGAGATAAAAAATTCTAACATTACTCGCGCCGCAACATAAATTCACAGGAGTCCCCATTTCCGGAACAATTCCCTGATATACTGCACGGGGCCACATATTCATCACCTAGAAGCTGCGCCTGACTGAACATAAATTGAAAATGAAATCATTCTAAGGGCATGTCTCGCTGGAGCCTGTACGGAGCTGGGAAATTATCGCTGGTGTTTCCGAACGCCGCAGTTCCATCCCTCCCGAGGCACACGCACGATATGCTTTCCTTGCTGATTGGAAAACTGCTGCCCCGGCTGCGAGACAAGAAACATGCCAATAAATATACCACACAATGGTAGAACAATGCGTGATCCCAGTAATCGTAAATGAGCCCGGGTCCTTCGAATTCCTTACTTAGCCCCGCAACCGCGAACTAGAAGCTTTATTCTGCGTTTACGCTCCCCCGCAATTATTTAGTGGAACAAATGCTTCAATGGAGCTTGTATCCACAGATGGGGAGCCTCGATCAATGCCTTAATGCTGCTGGAGAAGTTCTTGGGGAACTACCGCTGGTTGCCTTTTAACCAATTTTTTCTATCAGCATGAATCCTGGGTATCCTTTATAAAGTTATGCATGGTATCGATTGCTTTTTAAAGGGATTAAGGAAAAAAAGTTCTGAAACACTCTAGAAGTACTGTGTTGCTACTGCTGATTTTAGCAGTTTTACAAAATCTGCACTAGATTAAATTTAAGGACTAAATTGTTAAATTTCTGCTGGAACAGCCACTAGATTTAAATCAGCGGCTATTGCACGAAATTTTCTTCATTCAAATTTGTTGAGTGGCTTTTTTAAAATAGACCTGATTTCGATTAGCTTGAAGTTTTAAATGTATACAAAGTGAGTCTCTGGGGACATTCAATACAATTTTCTCAAAATTTGTAAGAGATGAAAAGAGGGATCCCTTGATGTAATTTAGAGATAAAAGCATAACAACTTCTGGTGACCTTTAAATATGCATTTTGCGAGGAATCCTATTGAATACAGAATATTGAATATGTGTACATCTGTTTGTTTGTTTGCTGCACATAGGAAACTAAACTACACCGATTAGGTCAATATAGTATCGTTGGAAAGGTGATGGCTAGACGGATATATGTAGTTGTAATCGGATTAACGTTACAGTTACTGGAATTCCAAATAAAATTAAGAATAAGTTTCCCACATGTGGCAATCGTTTCCTTTCAATGTTGAGATCAGCGTCACGATGGGCAATTTTTTTGTAAAATCCCTCCTTCACCCTTTTTCAACGGTTGAAATATTTTCGCGTGTGCAGGGAGATGAGTTCATGTGAAACGTAATACCTTCTGTTCACAACACAATAGAACAACGATCGTCTGAACTAAAGTCTAAGCTTCGAAACACAAAAAATCTCGAAAGAGATTGGTCGCTTAAGTTTAATGGCAGAAATTATTTTGCAATTAAGTATTCTAGTGACTCCACAAAAATGTTAATAACCTTTGACGGACTAAAGTTATTGACATCGTTCTTTTTTTATTCGAAAGATATCTTAAGGATACATGATTTTTGTTTTTTAAACTTTATCTTAAGGGTGCATTTTTTTTAACTATATCCTTATTAAGGGTGGAGCATAAAAACGTACATTTTTAATCCAAAATTTCTTAAAATTTTAAGTATTAAACTTAAACCATATCCTTATTAAGGAAAATTTAAGGACGGAAGACAAAAAGGTACATTTTTAACCAAAATGTTTTTAAATAATACTAATAAAACACTTTTTATCAAAACCTTACTTGTCGTCCTACTGTGTTTCAAACAGAAGTTTTATACGCGCTCACCTTCCTTCACACGCGAAATAATTTCGTTTGTTAAAAATGGGACTTTTACGAAAAAATTGCCCATCGTGAACTCTGATCATCACTGAAAATAAAAAGTTGGCTAATTTTACATTTTACTGAAACTTATTTTATCTCAGAAACTACGAGAATATAATAAATGGTAAGTAATGCTACATAAAGATTATGTATATAATTCTGATAGTACCGTATAATGTTAAGTAATTATCAGTAATGGCAAAATACCAAAATCAGTAACTGTAATGGGCTTAGACTTTTTTAATTACCATTACTAGTTGCCTGCATTAATACTGCTGTTTTACGACTCCGTTTGTAATCAGAGATGTTTAGTTTAATGAAATTATAGTAATATATGTATGATAAAAACAGCATTGAGTAACTTTGAAGAAAATATTGAACTTAATAATATTAATAAGGTAAAAAAAATTTTTATTATAGCATTGGTTGATATTATAATAATTTTACTTTTCCAGAAAAAATCAATTATTAGATTTATTTAAAATGTCAATACCTAAATAAAATAAAGTTTTGTATTTTTTTAAAAATTGGTTCCAAGGGATTGCTGAAAAAATTACAGCAACTAAACGACTCCCTGATGAACTTAATGAGAAAACCTTTCGGAACTGGGACATTGTTTTCAGTCTGATTAAAAATAAAATTATTACCTTGAACGATCAAAAAATCACGCATAGAGGTAGAAATATCACGCATATAAAACTTAAATAATAACAATGGACTTAAAAACGTTTTTTACTGATTTTTGTAATGGTGACATGCCAGGAGATTGAATTTGATAGAAATTTTAAAAGTGCTAATTCCGAAATTCTGGTTTAATAGGTCTAAAATCACGGACCGTAGTGTGCTCTACTCATAAGTATGCTTCAGCATGCAGTTTGGTTCGGTGCTCCCAAATAAAATGCGAATGTATGCTAATGTGTATGTGCATATGTTCACTGATTCAAGATATGTAGATGCCAAAAACAATGTAGACACGCTGCTCAGACCATTCCATTCTACCCAGTTAAGTAAACCTTGGATGCATAGGAATGGAGGGAATGCTTCTAAATAATCAGCACAGGACACTCTAATCACATTTGACAAACAGTTTATATGACGTGGCGCCCAGAGGGGTTCACTTAAAAGCAATGAAACTGAATTTCTGACATATCGCATTAGCCCATATACGGCGCAGGGCCGTATATGGGCCCTTGTTAAAATTCTGAGAAGGTCCGCTCGAATTTGTAGATAGTCGTTACGACCCCGAATCGGCCAGGAGGCAATGAAAGAAAGGTAATCTATTCCACCTCTGGATAAAAACAATTTTACTTAATGGATTGAATAAAACGCCATGGAATGTGCCCTCGTCATCCTTCAGTAACATCTCAAAGCACGTATCTGAACTTTCTTAAATTTTTTCTCGTTTCCCCTTTCTGCTGGGCCGGGTTGTCACATTGCCATGCCATGTACCACCTTTCAGATGCGAAATTAATCAAGAAAATCGAAATGGGATTAATGCTATCCTGGATGCTCAAGGGGACGGAAAGGTAGGTGTATTATTGTTTTATGGATGTTTTTCGCAAATGAGTAATTTAAATGTCGTTGGTATAAAGGCAGCAAACGCTCTCTTTGTAAACGTTTTATGAGTTCTTGCAATAAAAAAATACAAGAAAAAATTTGCGTGACTTGAAACTGAAAAAGACTTTCGACTTTCCGCTCGTCTTTGGGTTTATGGCGCTAAAGTTGGAAAAAATGGTAATGGCGAGCACTTTTAAACAGATTCCAATTCCTAAAAGAAATTCAATAAAACTACGGAGTGCCTGGCCGTACAACTTTGAGATTGGCAATATGCCGCGTACTAAAATTAAATTCGTCCAATTTGTAGACCTCCACATAAACTGCAGCATCTCTTAATGGGGCCAAGTATCTGGCAGGCGCGCCGGAATAAATCTAATTTACATAATTTCAATTAAGTACTGATTTAGTGGTTTTCTGAACTTTTTAAGATTCTACCAAATAATCTATTTCATTAGTTCCCACGCAATTCCTCAATTCAATTTGGATCTATGCAAAGTTTTTAAGTTGTCTCGACGTTTTAAAACGGAATGTTTGAGTTTCAAAAATATGTTCTAACTTTTTTTTCAAGCAATTTTAATTCATTCTCAGAAGGTAGTAACTCATTTTAGAGTTATCGTTCTGGTTTAATTTAGGACCACTCAAAATGTCTTAAACTCGAAGCTTAAAGGCTTGGATAAAAAGAAACGTAGAAGTTGAGAGCCTTTTCTGATTCAATTAAAGCTAATTTTAGAGAGAAAAGTTATCAAGTATTTCACTTGAATGAGCTGCTATAGAAAAACTTTTCCGCCGCACATATTTCACCAAGGAATTTTTCAGGTGACAAGGCACTGTATTTAGATATTTTGCCATTCGAAAGAAGAACTTCTGCTATTCAGGTTAAGTGGCGCATTCGCAAGATTTCATTCAAGAAGACGTTCAAAAATTTAACAACTCTTAATACTCAGAGCCCCAAAACTATAGCCACACTACTTGAGCGCAGCATGAGAAGATCTTTTAATTAAATCAGGTCCTTACAATTCCAACAATATTTCCATGCAATCACAATTGCGTAGCTCTGTGTCTCAAAGAGGATTTCAAGTTTTGCATAAATTCGATAGTTTCTATTATTTCTACATACTTTCCTTAGTCTCACAAAAGCATCTTGACATTGAATTTAATTCCAAGGCTCTGTCCATTGTTCCACGAGTTGAAAACTTATGTACTTTCGATTTACTGTCAAGTTTTGTTGAAGTGTGTTTTGTTTAATGTATCACTTTTTCTCAAAATTATCTTAGATTTCTCTAGCACTATTTCTGTGAGTTTCTTTCAAGAGATGGAAATAATTGCATTTAGGACGACAATGAAAAAAAACAGAACAGAACACAGAACCTCTCAGCGAAAATACCAAAGAGAGATAGATGTGTTCGTCGGAAATGAGCACTATAGAAGATGAGTTTTTTATTTTTTTCATTACACGCAAAATCACTTCCAGAAATTTAACAATAAAAAAAATAAATAATATTAGTATCGAAAAAATCGTTATTTATAAGTAATTAAATTGATTTTATCAATAAAGTGTAGCTAGTAATATTAAAGAATTTGATTAGTTATTTGAGTGCAAAACTTACTTGGGTGATAGGTTGAATAAATATCCCCTGGAATTATTATTTTAAAGGTAAAATAAATGAATGGCCATTTACATAAACAGTTTGGTAATTATTGGCACTTGGTTTCCGAAAAACAGAAACTTCAATTCGTTTTTATGTTAATTTGTGCTGGTCTGTTGAGAAAATATTGCAGATACACCCATACTAAATACCTATTTACTAAATACTACATAAATTCAAATTTTCTAACGGATGAATTGTAATTTAGTAACTGCTAACGAATTACCGCCCATTTATTCATGTTTGCAATATATCCTTTTTTTCCCCTATTTCAATCTCTATTTATTCGTTCCAAATTGTATTGCTCCTCGTTTTCAAATTTTTAATTACTCATATTTGAGCACCCAATTGAAATTACTATTTATATTTTCATACTGACCACAACTGTATGATATTACCATCCCTTTAAATCAAAGTCCTAGTACAGAGAAGCTATCTATTTCCTGCCGAAATGGCGACTATTTTCAAGTATTCATATCTTTAACCAACTAAATCATAGTTATAGTTAAACTAGCAAGTTTCCAAACTCCAAGTTACTCTTAATTTTTGAAAATATTGTACCTCTTTACTTTTTCTTCCTAAGATTTTACTAGATCAAGTAAGTAACTTAAGTAATATCAGTCTCATCTAAAGAATCATTACTATCAATACCGTTTTAGTATTGACTTCAAAAATGAAATAAAATCTTATTACGATTTTTTCGTGCAAAATATTTTAGTTTATTTATACTGAGGTTTTTAAACATACATACATACATATATATAAGTGTATATTCCAGAATTTTTTTATTGTTGAATTTTATAAAATAAGTTTCGAAAACCAATAATAAAAAAGCTATGTAAAACAATTTCCTTGGCGTGAAAGTTGCAATGTTTTTTGTCACTTAAAGGGCTGTAAAATTAATAAAAGTAAACGTTTTATCTTGATTTTAGTTCAGGCGAAATTTGTTTATGATGTGAGTAAGAAATTTGAGCATGATTAGTATTATTATTTTTTTTTAACTGACGAGCGTAAGGTTAAACTCTCTGCACTCTATAGATATCGTTATAAAATAAATGATAAATTGAAAATTTCGTTTTCTTTGAAATACAATATTTTAATGCGAAAGAATACTAACGTTCAATTCTTTAGAAATTTAATAAAACGCTTTTAAGTCACATCTGCATAAGTATTCATTTTGTTCATGCCTTTCCAGGGTCATTTAATAACGAAATTTTTAAATAATTTTACAAACCTTCAGAAGTACATATGTATATAGTGATAACATAATCTATTGCTCATTAAAAGTCTTAAAAAAACTGTCCGAATAAGTGGCACAACATGCCAATGATCTACTTTCCGTATCCACTTTATACTTCAAATTGATTTAATTAACGCTAATTAGCCATTTTCCCAGAATGGATTGCAACCCTTTCGAAGTTAAATGGCTTCAAAACGAAGAAAAGAGAGCTCCTTAACCGAAAACTAAGAGTATTTTTAATTAGCGCTTCACCAACGCGAACTGTTCCAAAAACAGATAATGGTCAAGCTTTCAAAGCACGTAAAGTTTCCTCAATCACTTTCAAACCCTGCGGGGTGCACGTGCTACGACTTGCAATTGAAGAGTAACTGCAGAAATTACGTAATCATAAAATTCGCATCGGTTTAAAAATTAAAAGTGTTGAGGGATCACTGCAAGGTCAATAGTTTTTTGTTAATTGGAAAAAAAAACACTTCCAAAAATAATGACTTCGGCTAATGGGACGTGGAGTAGCTCTGAATTTCAGGAAACAATGTTACAACCCTAAAACTAGGCTGGGAAAAAGGTAAACAGAAAGCGCTATAACTCAACAATTTTCATAAACTCGTAGAGACTATTTTGCTAGCTAAATGCATAAAAACGGGGCATAGCACTGGACCAGAATGAGTAATCCTTTTCCTGAATAATGGCCAATTTTAGGTTCTAGTTCAGGGCTTTCCTCGGATCATACGGACAACTCGCAGGAAATGAAAGGGATTAAAACATGTACAGTCTGTGCCTGTACAGATATTAACAGGCGAGATGCTTTCTCGTTTTACAGTTATTGCATTACTCATAAAGGAAGGACACGCAAGTAAACCTCCATTAGTAAAGCTTCTTTCCTTCCATCTAAGGGCAGTATGCTTAGCATGAGTCCATTTTATAGAGCAGGCGCGTAAATTTCGGATCCTTTCAAAAGGTAGTCCTGTGTACTGATTGAGATGAATTAATGGTGCTAATTCCCTGAAAGCTGCCCATCTGGAGGGTTTTCATTTAATGTTAGGCATTGTAAGTTCTAATGCTATATATCTTAACTAATTTTGTGGTAAAGTTTAAAGATTTTTCTCTTATCATGCTCACTTCAGATTCGTATTTATTATTTAGGTCAAAAATGTTTACATATAGTATTACATTACTTTAAACTTAAACCAACTGTTTTACTTACATTAACACTTATACATAAATTAAATAACAAGAAACATGATGAAGTGAAAGTAGTAATACTAAAGTAACGGTTGAAAAACTACGTAAGCTACACTATTATGCGAAACTTGTTTTTACTATTTCTAATAATACCTTTTTAGTGTTCCGATTATATCCGCCCCTCCCTTGTCGATTTTTTCGTATATCTATCACAAGCTCCCAGAGCCAGTCATTTAGTTATTATTCCAATATGCCCTTCTTCAAGTCTATAAGCACCTTACGCTACTCCAAAAATATTAAAAACTTTAATTTACAATATATGTTTGAAAAACAGAAAAGTCCAAAACCTACAAACTTGTAGTATGTTTAAAACTATAACTTAAAGTTCTGGGACTTACCGCAGTGTTTGACGATACTTTGTACGACCATTAATTTCAAGTAAAAAATAAGGAATATGCGTTGAACAAAAGTTGTAGTCTCTACCTGACTTCTGTAAATAATACATACTAACAAATCCAAAAAGTAAGTAGGTCGTTATATTAGTCTTTATAAAAGATTTTATTTCTGTTGTTTTAGTTTCCGAAACATAACTTATATGACATTGTAAAGACCTTTAATTTTAAAATACATTACTGCAAATTCGCCCCAACGTTTTTAAAATGGGACATCAAAATTAAAATCCCAAGAATCCCCATGTGCACTGTTTCAACAGATTTAAGTGCAATTTTAAGCAAATTAATGTCACACTTTTAGCTTTACCATTTTGAATTTTCGAAATTAGATACCAAATTTGGTTTTAGCCATCGAAGTATTAACGAATTTAGAAGCCTTCATATTTGTACGAGATTTCAATAAAATGACAAAACCGAACTTGCAATCGCCAGATCTTAACTAAATTTATATGGTCATTGTTTCTACGATACTGTCACCCACAGAATTTGGAAATTTAGTCAATATACGGTTCAACGACGTGTAAAAGTGGTTCAATCGTTTTATGAAGGTAGTTCCACAAAATTTGGTCAATATAACCATCCATCTGAGACAATAATAAGACGACTAATGGCATGAATTTGATGACATGAATTTGGACAATAACAGGATAGTATCACTTGGCGCACAGCACGTCAAACGTGCGAACAAAATTTCCAACACGCAGTATCTTACGACAACAAATGGTAGCCGAGATCTTGCGATTTGATACTTTTGTACTTCTTTCTCTGAGAATACGTGAAAAGTAAAGTCTATGCCAATAGGCCTGAGGCGATTACAGAGCTAAAGGACGAAATCATGTGCATTATTAATGAGAGGTTCCTCGATTGGCAGTGATATCCTAAGTGTGCCATTCCGAGGTTATGGGTTCGATTCCCATACGAAAACTCTGGTTAAAAAGTAAAAGAAAGAAGAAAGTTGCCATATGGGCTTAGTTCCGAAAGCATGAAAATAAAAGAAGCAATATGAGAATTAAATTCTAAATTGTAAAATAAAAAAAAAATAAAAGTATTAATGACAGACAGTCCGAAGTACGCCAAAAGGTCATAGAAAATTTTGATAAGTGCATCTTGTGTTACTAGAGGAGTCGTGGTGGAGATTTTCCAAATATTGTGTTTCATACATAAATACCTTAAACTCAATTACATGACCAAGTAAAAAAAGTCATTACGGCAAAAAAGAGGGATCTACAGTCTTATTAAATTACCCTACATTAACACATAACGGTAAAATTAAATACACATTTACTTATAAACATAACAAGCAAAACTGTAGTAGTAAATAGTACTGCATGCAACGATAACAAGAAAAACAAATTATGCGCATAAATATGAAAAATTAAAACTTAATATTCAATAAAAATACAACTAAAAACGTAAATACATCTACGTGACCCGTCTTAGGAAGTCGAAATTAAGTGTTAAGGCAATGACGAGTATTGGAATGAATGGTAAATAAAATAAACATTTATGGTATATGTTTGAAAACATCAACTTTCGTTAGGGATAATGGAACTCCAGAAATATTTAACGAATTTGTTATTTTAAAAAGCCTGCCAAATTGCTTCAGGCTTATTAATTTTCTTAAAATGATTTTAATGATGAGTTAGTATGATAAGAAATTGTTTACATTTAACTGAAATAAAATATCTAAGATAATACCCACCCATTTCTTCTTTCTAAAAAAAACAACCTTGTCTTGGTTTTCCTTCTACAGAATTTTAGTGACGCCGAGAGTAATCACATCTGGCGAACATGTTAAGTTTCCCGGAAAGAAAGCAAACAAGAAATGGGAGTTTACTTCTCATATTTTTTTTTGTTTCAAGCAATTGAGGAACACGTAACGCAAGTTTATCATAAGGCGTAATGCAAATGTCTTCCAACTTTTCCGGATGCTGTACAAAGTGTAATTTGTCAATAACATTTAGTGTTTTTCTTTTCGAAGAAAAGTTTTCTGTTCAGCTGTTGCCACATTCGAGCATTAAAAATAAAAAGCAAGGAAAATTCTGCTTTCGAGGTCAGAAACATCAATAAATTTTATAGTTTATCAAAGAAGTTTAGGGGGGTTTCAGTTTAAAAAAATGTACGAATACATATGTATATAAATATTGAAAGGGAAGAAGGACGATGCTTTTGTTCCTTATGCCGCAAAATCGCAAACTTTGCAAAGAATAGACAGCGGATGAGTAACATTTTCTTATTGTATTTTTAAATGGAATACACAGCTGTGCAACTGGGATTTATGTCCAGGAATAAGTGTCACAAAGTAGGGCCGACTAAAATCTCTCGAATTAATCAAGTTTAGAATGGCAGCAATACCATCAGAAAGGGGGTATGTGTGTTAATTTAATTTTAAGTGATACCGTTGAGGGTATCGCTCGCTAAATGTTGCTCTGTAACAGGAGAAACGATTTTACAATCTCGAAGACTTTTCCAATTTGCAGTTGATGTGCTGCGTTGTGGGCAACAAACTTAATTGATTCGACAGGGACACCGTCGCGTCGTAGTTCATACCTAAAATTTTGCGCCATAGTCCCCTAAACTCAAAATCTCACTAAAATCAGTATCAGGGCGAAATTTGTGGTAGAGAGAGGTATCAAATAAATTCTTTATGAGACCCCGGGATACGGTGGTGCAGGTCTTTCAAGTACGGGGGAAGCGACTGCAGATATTTTGCAGCAACTCCCACGGGTTGGAAGTTTGCAGCCGCGCCAGCATTACGCAACTCGGCAAATAAAGGGCGCGTAGGAGTCGAGGCTTAAATAACATAATGGCGCTGTTAATTAAATGGAAAGTCATTGTAAGCAAAAATAAATCCCGTTCCAACTGCCAGAACTCCCTCCGCAGGCTGCGGACCCATTTTGTACTCTGACGCGATGGAAAAAAGGATAACGAAGGGACGAAATTTCCATGATGCTGAGTGGTGGAATTTTTCTGGGTTGAGCACTGTCGCCGTTTCATGCACGTGTATGGGACCTTATTCAGTGACTTCCTAAGGCTGACAGGCCGGAAGGAGGGAGCGCGAACGACTTGTGCGTTTTCCCTGCCGGGTGTCAAGGACGTGCACTTACAGGCGACTAAGGAGCGCACAGAAGACACCATTTCGGAAGAGCCCTGGAACGGTGTCCACGCCCTTGTAGATTTTCTCTCAGTGCCTCGTAATTTACTCGGGGTATATTTTGCCTGCATTTAAAGTGGCTCCCCGCATTAAAGCCGAGACCATACGGTTGGGGAGACCCGCAGAAATCGCACAAAGCGGGCCTCTTCTTTGTTTTGCCGCACGTCATAACAATTGCGGCACCCGCTTTATTCCAAATGGCAGAGTACTTTAATAAAATCGCATTTTACAGGGTAAAACGCAACCTATTTAAGAGGATTAGCCACACAAAAATTATAATTCCGTAATTTATTTTTTAGCAACTTCTCTACCCGTCGTGCATGATTAATGCGCGGGAAAAACAATGGATGGCGAATCTTTCTAACAATGTTTTTTGCATTAACGCACCCATCTGGGGCGATTTACGTGCACTGTAACGATCGTAATTACTCTTAATTAATCAATTAATTGCCTTGATTTAATTCATGACCGAAATTTCCTTTCAAGTGCTTTCGGTTGAAATTTAAAAGGCAATTTGCAAAGTATATTGTGCACTTCGTCGCTCCCTCTCATCGGAAAATTTTGCACGCGCAAAGGGTTACAGCCAATTGTTCATTTTCAAAAACAGGCAATACCCGAGGACTAATTACATTCATTATTCAGCGCGAGTTCATGTGATTCTGGAATAACTTATTATGAGATTCATTTAATTCGACTTTTGCTTATCCCATGCAAAAAAGGAGCTTCTCCATCGAGACAAATTGTGCGTGAATTTATTTTGACGGTTCAATTGACGGCTAATTGAAAATCGAGCAGATTTAATTACTTTCTACTTGTTCTGGTTAGCAAATAATTGCGTTCTGGGTTCTCCGAAATGAGATGCCACTTATAATTTTAAAATAAATTAAATTCGTAAATGTCCTTCGTTCAATGCTGAAGATTTTAAAACACATCTATGATATTTTACTTCCACAAATTAGAAGCAATATAATACTATTTTTTTAACTATTTTTAACTTTATTATGTAGATTATGCTAATTATTTTCTGTTTAATCACATATTTGAAAATTTGTTTAGGAATGGTTTTAACATGGTTATTTTGAGCTTTTGATCCAACTATTTTCCGTTAATAAATTAGTTGTGTAAATTTTCAAATGCATTAGGAAATTGAAAGAGTCTACAGGCTCTACCCAAAGATCATGAATTACTAGATGGGACACTCTCTATACAATCTTAAAGCTCTAACCCCTATGCAACTTCTAAAAGTGCCTGGGGAAATTTTTCCATTAGAGAAAGTAGCAAAGAACTACTGCTTTCTATGCCTTATCTAAATTCCAATAAGAACGAAAGAGATAAGAATAAGCAACCAAAAATTCTCATCTACAGCATTTACAGTGTAAGCAATAAAATGCAGCGTTTTTTACCATGCATTTTTAAAGGCGGGCCAATCTCTCGGGCTCGCATGTGTGCCTCTGCATGCATGGTGTTAGTGCCGTCCCCAGGCAATGTTCCAGCATAGGGATATCCTGAATTGAGAATGGGGAACAGGCAGGTAGCACACTCAGAGCATGTATACGGATGCGGGCTGCTTACATTTTTTCACTGTGCATTTTTAAAGGCGAGCCAAACGTATTCGAACGTGTGCGCTGCTTTGGGTGGTGAAACGTGATTTTAATTTTCGTTCCGCCTCCCCCTAAATTTTTGTCTTTCTCTCACGCGTGAGCCTTTTATTACTATCCACTTTTAGCAAAATCTGCAAGGTCGGTGGATTAAGGGGACCAAGGTCGAAAAAAGATAAGGGAACACGTCACGAGTGTCCCATCTAGTAATTCATGATCTGTGGGCTCTACCATTTCTCTTATAATAAATATCGATTGCTTCAATATTTAAAAACAGCAAAATCATTCGTCAATTTTAAAGTATACCAACAACTAGAAGTTTAATTATCTAATATACTTATCTTCAGTTAGAAAGCAATACGTAGGTATATCAAATTTTGTAATTTAAGTATTTCTGTGCAAAATAAACCTTTTCTTTTCTTTTTTAATATCTACTTACTCTACAAAGATTTAGAAAATGTCTGAATTTCGATAGAATTTTTTTCTCCTCTTACTCTATGTACCAATTATTTAAGAGCTTGTAAAGTCGTATATTATATGGTGGCGACACTGAATTCACTATTCACAATTCATTATTTATAAATTGCTAGCTAAATGTATAGCTAAATCGGTTAAACATTGTGTTTATAAGAAATAAATATGATAATTAAAACCCTGGTGTATAGGAACAATTACGATAACTTTCTTTGTATGTAAATATTGCTTCTAATTTTCGTATTAAATAATCTCGTTTAGGTCTTAGGTATTTTTCCCTTGGGTTTTGTTTTAAATTTCTATTTTGATTAAAATTATTCACTTCTATGGCTAGTGATATTCGCCATAGAAGTGAATGGATCAACTTTTTGCTTATTATAATGAGTCCGGTAGTTAAGGCAAAACTAACAACTAACAAGCCAACAGACCGCTCTTTTTTATCCGCATATATTCGGCTTAAATGGATGTATCTTTTGAAATGAGAATTTCATTGCAATTGGGTAGTTTATATCGCAGTATTTTTTAACACTGTATAAAACAGAAAGGTAACTGAAAATTAAAATTTTTATGTTACGACAGCTACGCGTTCAAAAGGAGAAGATTCCCAAATCTATGCAAGAAATAAAGTGTGCAAAAATGTTCATCACGAATTAGTTCTCGCAAAAATAAAATTTTAATTGATGTCCTTAAGATGTCAACCGTTTTAAAGGGGCATAAAAGCATCCTGGAACTCTCTACACGGGTTCCTAGTTGCCTAGTACCTAAAAAAAAAAAAGTTTATCGCTCCTGACTGGGCCATCATCTAACAAGTCGCATTAATTTCCTTTTCTGCTCCATGATTTATTGAGCGTAAAATCCTTTGGCAGCACCTTTTTAAACAGCCCCAATACTCCGCAGTGTTAAAATCGAAAATCTCAAGGAAAGCACGAGAATTTGGGCGCATTCAGGTAAAATTAAAGCTCTTAATGCTCAGCGGAATAAAAACCTAAAGCCGAGTTACTGGAGCATGCAAAATTCAAGGGATCGGAGATTTACAAGAGCTCAGCAAGTTTTTTTTTTTTTCAAATCAGGAAATTTTACAGCGCTCAACGACGACATTCCCGGAGGACAGAGCACGGATTTTGTCCGCTGCAAAATTAATGTTTAGTTAAAATTCCCAAAATGCGTTGTACAGATTGCTCCGGCTAGCACGCGCAAAATTTAAATAAAATATTTACTCAGCACCATCGAGCGTCTGTGTAATGGAACCCCATTAAAATGACAAATACGAAAGCGCCACGTGAGATATAATTCAGGTGCAAAGATACACCTGGCCGGCCTTTCACGAGAAATAACTGTAAGCAAACAGATAAAATTAGGGTTATGTCAACTATCCCAATGGCACCATGTTTACATTCACTAATGCCATAAGTTATGATATTCCAGGCAAAGAAACCAGCTAAGACATGGGTGCAGAAGATTTGGGGCAGCCCTCACGTGTGCTTCCTGGACACATCCCGTGAAAGGCGCTTGATTTTGCAGGGTGTTCATTTCACTTTTAGGCTTATCTAGCTGCTAGGAAGAACTTCAAAAGAGTCACTCTGCAGTGAGGGGCCAAAAAGTCGGCCGCAAGAGAGCATAAAAAATCACCCCCCGAATGGGCGAACGTGGCCATCACCCACGCCGACCTGCATCATCCAGAATCTTATGCAGGTCATAGATAAATGTGGCAACCCTTCGCCTGCACTAAGCCGTCTTTGATCAGGAGAGGGCGATGGGGCACTAAGCGCAATTGCCATTTAGCTATTTTCTTGTACTACTGGGGCTTATGGGAGAAAGTCATTTACTAGGGAAAGGTACGCTTCTCCCAGAAATTGGGTCACTCAGATGGAGAGGTTAACTTGAAAGCAAACATTAAAATAAGGAAAAGTTTTCAACCGAAGCGAACTAGTTGGAATTATCCAGGACGAGCTGCATATCCAATTTGTGATGTTGTTGAGTGAGGAGCATACCCGGCTAGAGAGTTTCTTCTCTGACTAGTCAGTCGGGGAAAAGATTAACAGGACTCACGTTTCAGAGTGTTTGTAATGATAAAATAATACGGGAAGATTTCAGAAAATTTAAACCCAAAAAACCTCCCAAGACCTACAGTACCCTTGGGGCTCTCAAATCGAGTTCCATACAGGTGCAACCGGGAGTGCTTAATAAAGGAGTCAAAATGCGATTCCAGGGGTCTACCTTGCACAGTGAATATCAGATTGGTTTCCACCTTTGAAATTCGCTTACATACAAGTGTATTTCCCTTTGTGTAAATTTCGTCGGTTGCTTAATTACCCTTTCGAGATCGAGGGTGCATGTCCAGCTTTTGTCCATTTCAGCGAATGAGTTTTATATAGTTACTCTAAAAACAATGAAAGTAGAACAGTATAACTAGTTAATCTTATGGTTTTAGGTTTGGAAGGACATGTGCGAGTACATGCAAAGTTTAATTTTAAATTCTTGATTAGTTAAGCTTAGTACAATTTAGATATTTTTACAATTCTGCCAACCGACCGGCTGGCTAGTATAGCTGCACGGTTTGTCTTCGCTTACGCCCCATGATATGGGGATACTTTTTAAATCACGTTAAGAATCATTACTCGTCCGTCGAGGCAGACGAGCCCCGGGCGTTTCGACCCGTAGTACTAGCGTAGCTTTTTGGCCCACGAACGCCATAATCACACGGATGATCCCCATATAGTCTCGATTAAAGCTATAAAGGTGAAGCTCAAACGAAGATAAATACCGCAACAATATATTTGGACAAAGGCTATATATTGCATGTATCGTATGTCCTGCAACTTTCCGAAAAGAAAGCGTTTTATCTTAAAATAACTCGTACACCGTACCGTAAATAAAATACGATAACTTCTCTGATCTGAAAGTTCCAATTTCGTTTTGCAGAATTCGGGTTAGGGAAAACGAGCTGCATTTGCTCTGCTGGTCCTCTTACCGACTTAAATTAAAAACAAGGTAACATCACACCTCTGTATTTCAAGCCTATCTAGTCCATCAAATTTATCTAAAACTAGGCTCAAAGCTAGTTCAAATTTAACGCAAGTATTGTTCGAAGTTTAACTTACAACTGGTTCAAGTCGTACTTAAACCTAACCTACTAAACACTTCAGACTGATTCATACCTTCAAAATCGCTTTAATTTTAATATCATTGCTCATGTAATAGAAACTAATTAATACAAATTAACAACAAATTTTCCTAGAGATGAAATCTATTTAAATTGACTTCTTACCCCAAGTTTTCAAATTGCATCCAAATGGAAAAGCCACTATGTCCCAATTAATTGATATATTCTCTATTTATCAAGATTTTTTTCTATAACTGCGTTAAAATTAAGAAAGGTGAATTGGAGTATAAAGTGTATGCTTACTGAAATGCTCGTAAATACATTGAAGAACTAAGAAAGTTGTTTTCCCTTTTTGTGCCAGAAAGTAAAATATGTGATTTATTATTTCGAATTATTGCAAAACTTATACCATTGGAATGAATCTATTATAGTTCATCGCGGGGAGATTTTGGTTTTAGACTTTTTACGTAAGTATTACGAGAATTCCGAATTCGCTTTAAGAAAAACTAAAAATTGAAATTAAATTTACTAATTATATTAATAATAATAGACATAATAATAACAAAAGAACAATAAGAACAAAAGAAGGCTAACTAAACGGAAAATAAAAAGAAACAACATTAAAAAATAAATATCCGTAATAGCTCCAATAGATTGTGTAAAATATCTGAAATTGGAATATATTCCTCGAAGAAGGTGCACCCTGGTTGAAAACACAAATTCTCAACTATGAAAAAGTGTCTCGTTTTTTTTTTAATTTGCGCAGTTTATAAAAATAATTTGTTCTACTTGAATCATTTATCTTTCTGAAACTCAGATTTATTCAAGGATTCAATTTTAGATAGAAGAATTTTAGGGCATGAGCCAGTAATACCATAATCTACTTTCAGAATGAAAAATGAACTGATTCCAGGTTTCCACTGGATTTTAAGGCACCTAAATTTTATTTTGCATATATCAAAGGTTTTCAACTGAATCTGGTATTGTAAACGTACTTCGTATTAGGATAATTCGTGTGATTATGATGTATATCATAGAAATTTTTTATGATATATACCCCACAATAGTAGTCTTATAAGCAGTATTAGATAAATTACTTTATGTGCTTAACGAAAAACGAGAGTAATATTAAAGCAATCGGTATAAATCTAGTCTGTTTGGTAAGAGCGTATCGCTCAGAATTCAATAATGCGATAAGACATTAACAAAATATTATTTTTTCCTAATTACTCAATACATTTAATATTTGGTGAAGTCACCGTTATTGTCACCGTTTTTATTATAGCTATACATCTATTGTTCATATTTTCAACAAATTTTTCAGCATATTCTAGTGGTAGATCCTTCCAAGCTTTCTTTACCAATGATTTAAGTTGTTGCAAAGTGATTTTTCCGCTGCAGCTTTGCCTTCGTAAGGGTTCACACATTTTCAATTGGATTAGCATCAGGACTTGGATATCCTTTGTTCCATTCGGTACAAAGACGACTTCTGTGTTTTGGATCGTTGTCTTTTTTCAAGACCCACGATCGGTTTCCTGTTCCAAACCAAGATCTGACTTTAATAACCCGTTTTTATAAATTTGTAGCATCCTTTCTGCATTCAAATTTCTAATAACACTTTTCCAAATCCTTGCGAACAGAAACATCCCCCCACACATGAACTTTTATTGGGTGTTTTACAATACGTATGATGTAATGCCGCCCTTTTTTTTAACCATACTCGTTTAGGTCTTTGATATGCCCAAAATGATGATTCATCAGTGAACACGACGTTTGTTCAATCGCGGTTCAAATTTTTATTAGCTCATTTCAAACGCTTTTCGATGTGCTTTTCGAATAAAAGTAATTTGATTGTACTACGGTGTTTAATGGAATTTTTCCTTATTCTTTGGCGTATGGTATAACGAGACACGTTAATATTTTTTTCCATTAATTTGCTACTAACTCGCCTCAGAGTCATTTGTGGATCCTTTTCAAAAAGCTTCAAAATAGCGAGTCTTTTTTTTCAAAACGTTTATACAATAAGGTACTCATGTTGGAAATCGATCTTAACAGTAGCAAGTTCAACGCAAAATGAGACTTTAAGCATGACGCGTATATATATACATATATATATATGGTAATACTCATCCCCTCCACTCTAAATATTTCTCTCTTTCTCTCTCTTTCTAAGAAATCATCGATACGCTCTTACCAAGTATACGATATGCTCTTACTAAATATATACCTAAAACGCCCTCCTACACACTCCATACGGAGTCATATGATGTTATCTTGGTATTTTAAGCTTTATGAATAGTCTTTACGTATCTTTTTTTTGTATAATTTAGAACCAATTCTCCAATTTCTTTCTTATTTTCATTTACTCGGAAACTAAATCCATATGGCACATTGTATGCGTTATTGTTTTTGTTTTTATTAGATTTTTGTTCTTTCTGTTATGTATTTTTTTTTTTTAATAATTGTTTGCTTTTTAAGGATTATTATCCCACAACTTCGGAATGGCATATTTACATCACAGCCAAACCGCTGCTAGCTAAGACACCGGAGACCCCTTTTACGTATCATACAAATGCATTTCTGATAGAAAGAAAAATGAACTTCAACATAATAAGCAAAATTTCGACTTGATAATAATATTTACCTACTAGAAATTACGTCAGCAAGAAATGATATGATTTTTGCTGGTGCTATTGAGGGATGCTAAGAAACATTTTCCTTTATTTGCTTTAGAAATATATTCCAATTTTTTTTCAAATTAAGTATTTTCGTGGACAATTTCGTTAAATTTCTTTAGATTGTCCTTTTATATCTAATAGGGAAAACTATTATTCATAACTTTTCATAAAATAACAATTACATAACAGTTAAAAGTAAAATAGGATAACATCTTTATTCTTTGCAACGTCAAAGCGGAGAGAACTGATAAAAGAATTTAAAAGTAACTTAATTTTATTACAAAAGAATATCAATTATTTATATATAAAACAAAACTCATTCAGTTTTAACAGTTTTGAATAGTTTATCAGCATATCTTGTAACCTTTTGTATAATCTGATTTAAGTCCGGAAATTGCGCTGGTCATTTTAACACATCGATCTTCGTTCCATGCAGTGTATTGGATCATTTACTGGAATCTCCATTTTAATAGAAGATATTATCCTCGATACATGAGCTAGATAATGATTCCACATATCGGGGATAATAACTCATTTAAAAGATGATAACAAGAAGAAAATGACACAAAATACATTTTACAAACTTGCAAAAAAATTGATGAATGAAACTGGTTTTATGAAAGTTTATACTAGAAATAATTAAAAGCACTAAAATAAAATTATTTTGATTTTATAATAGTCATTTGCAATATATGGTAGATATATTAAAGAATATTGCTTTTATTACAATCAATTCCCTTTTCATATATATATATATTTATACATATATTCCCAAAGTGCTATATTTTATTAGTATTTCTGGTTTTGGATCAGACAGCACTACATCATGAATAAAAATTAAATTAAATTTGCGCATGGCTTAAGGTTTTATTGCGGCAAGACTTGTAATTTTCCAGTTGAAATACAAATATTCACCGAAAGAGTCCTGGGGCAACTTCGTTATTACATTTATGCATTACCCTCCACTTTAATAGCATGCGTTTGAAAGGAAACCCATAAAGTGAAAATAATTCAATATGAATCATTATCTCTGGTGGCAATAATTTCCAAACAATTTATGCCTGTGTAAGCATCTACATGTAGGACTCGTTCTATAACTTTGAAATATTCTGTTTACCGCACTTTAATATTTCACGATAAAATACCTATAAATCAAACGCTCAAACACATAGAACCGTACCTATACCATTCGAATCGCCCCATAAATTTATAAAAACGGAAATCGCCTGGTGTGAGACGGATCCAAAGTGGGATGCCTTACCTTTATCTTTCTATTTAAATCTTCTAAATCTTATAAGTAAACTCGCCCGAACAACATTCGCTATCATCCTAAGCTAATCCTGCCCATAATCTTTCGACTTATTAGCTATGAGTTTTTAATAAAAAGTCCCCCACCCGAGTTTCCCAAATGCTATGTTGACTAGAGAAAAGTACTTTTTTATTTCAAAAAAATTTCCTTAAAAGAATTTTAATTTTGTGCTTCCCTCCGCTTATACCGTCTCGCTTTTGATTTCTTTTGATAAATTGCGAGGTTTTCACGTTTTAGTAAAGATTTGAGCTTAAAATGAGGTTCAAAGTAATATCGTTTTAGAGCCAGTATCCTTGATCAACCAACAAAAGCTTTGTAAATTATATATATATATCTTGTTAAGGTTTCAAAAAGACCTCTTATCTCGTTATCAATATTTATATTTTGGGTATTTTACATCAAATCAACAGGTTTGAAAACCCCTCCATTTTTTATTGAGGTTATTAAATTTTAAAATTATCACAAAAAAAAAAAAAGAAAGAAATATGTTTTAGTGGTAATATACTGTAATTAAAAACATACTTAGAAGTGAAAGTGATTTTCTTAATTTTACTGAGAATATTACTTAACCTGTAATGTGGGGTATCGTTTGAATTGGCTAATTATAAAGTTCCAAAACTATTTACTTTTTTTGTGAATATAGTCATTTTTAAATTTAATTAATTATAACTTTTTTTATAATTGTAATTTTTAATTAATTATAATTTATTTCTGGGTATATTAATAAACAATTTCCCTGTCTTCAAAGATACTTTAACTAAAATGGTGATTAAAACAATATTACTATACCCTCACCTAGAATATGTTATTATATGGCTTATGCTTATAACAAAGTCATATTCTATCTACATCTATTAGAACTAATTTAATTTCTCTTTTTTCAAACAGTTACTTGAACTTTAGCAATTTACACTACTGATAACAAAAAGAAAGAAAATTATTGAAAACTCAATAGAACAAATGAAGGATTTTCTTCATAACAGATTTCTAGGGAACTGTTTTAATAACATATTTACTCTTTAAAACATATTTGGACGTGTTATATAATTTTGCTTCTAGGATTATTTGTGTTTTTATTAAGAGACTCAGCAAAACTTTTTACTGGAAAATTGTTTGATTTAACTTAATACACCGATTTTTAAAAGCGGTTTGAAAGGAATGAAAATCGTGCAAAAATATTAAAATTAAGCAAGTGAACACAGATAGTGTGCTGAATATACAAATATTTTGATAACATTTTATACATTAAGCTGTTTTATGTTCGTGTTTCGTGTTCAGTTGGGCTAAAGGTACTGTTTTTGCCTTGTTATCGTTAAATGAGAGCACATCAATTTTAGAATGAATCTTTTGAAAGGTTTTTTTTTTGTAATATTTTTAAAGCATTAGATAGAAGTTTCTTAATGCCGGATACATCTGTGTAATGGTAACCCTGAAAAGGGAATGTAGCACTTGGGCATATGCCCTTTTTTCGAGAAATGTTTTACACTGAACAGATAAAAGCAATTTTTCTGTTCATTGGGCACATGTTAAACGATGCTATTCAGGGCCATAACAATCGCCCGGCTTTAATGGAATGCAATTTGAAGTACAATGGGAGCACCGCTGGACGCATTTGTGTTAAAGCAATTTCAGAAAAACCCTACAGAGCCCTTAAACGCAAGCTCGGGATAGTGATTAAAGAAAACATTTATTAAATTTTCAGGCGGTATTTGGCCACTACGATCCTCCTTTTTCACCTATTCCGCGTCGTTTATTTCGCCATGTAATTTTATTGAATGGGGCTTCACTCAGATGGGAGCAATAAAGCGCTAAAGTTTTAAAGGCACTGCAACCCGGGAGCTCCATGCAAATACCGAAAATGCGAGATATTGCCCCTGCTTAAAAGCGCCCCTATATTTCTCTTTATCCCCTTTTCAGTACCGACAAGATAGCCAAAGTAAGGGCAAACTCTCATCGACATTAACCGCCTATCGTGTTAAGGTCTCGTATCGGATTTTTTTTTATAAAAATACCGTCAGCGCCGACTCCTACGATTTTCTTACTACATTCAATTTTTCTTCTGGCGAACTTCTTAATTTTTTAAACATGCCACGGACGAGTATTGATATTGCACCATTATGCCGCTCTGGCAAATGTGTGCGCGCCTTCCAAGAAACGTTACAAATGATGGCTAAAGACGCTAACAAGGATGCAAACAGAGTGGAGAGGAGGAAAGGAAAGGCTCACGATGAGATTCTTGAAAATTAAAATGGAGGAATGCGGCCTTCGAGTAATAACAATAACATCAACGACAATGTACGACACTAAAGTCCCGCGCACAAGAGGATGGAAACAAAACATTTTCTCTGAGCATTAGCCCCTAGGTCCGTGCTTTTCAGATATAATAAAAAAAAGTTCAGGATAATTACAGACAACATAGTTGTGTGGATTTGAATGTGTAACAAAAGCGCCCCTGGGTCCCGAGGCTTTCCCTAGTCTGCCCTAACAATACCCAGAGACAAACGAGTGCTCCACTGCATAGTGCCAGATAGGCAACAATTAAGACGCTCCTGCGACTTAAGAGTGCACTCACAAGAAATTCAGTGACACGGTACTGAAAATACAAAGTCAAGAGTATATCGTCGTCCAGGATGCTGGCACCCAGTCCTGCAATGGAATTACTGCTCCGACAAATAAATAATCCGCTTCGATCCAATATTTTCGTTTGCTAATGCACTCCGCCAGGAATGAAAGTAATTTCAGAGCCAGTATAAATTGAGTTCTTACCTCTGCGAAAGAGATGTCCATTTCAAAGACCTCAATTTCTGCCTAGTCCAACAAACTTTATGCATTAAATCACCTCAAGTGGAATTTTCAAAGAGCAAAGGATACATTTCTTGGACAATGAATCCTAGCAGTTAAAAACGGCTGCCCTCAACGAGGACCGACCAGCCATAGGGTGCCTGCAGTAACAGAAATCATTTCCAATTGAAATTTTATAAGTTATTTCTATAATATCCTTGACTCTGCACTTTATCCCACATGCTGCAGTTATTACAGGCCAAAAATTCTAGCTCCACTATCGACTTGCATCCACTTCCATCACCTTTGAATGTAACTTTTAGAAATGTTTTGGAAACGTATGCGGCTTCATTGGATTCATAAAGTCATAAGGGAAAATCTGCTCCCAATTCCTCTAAATAAAACTTTAAGGAAAATCACCGGTATGAATAAGTATAGGGTAAAAAAGAATATATTTTCCAATTGCAATAAATTTCAGATGAGATATCGTAAGAAAGTTGTCTCCAGAAGTAGCAGATAAAGATATCGTTTCTAAGAGTTCAATAATTCAATATTTTAAGAAGTTTGAATATTGATCTACTTGCGATAAATCCTGTCTATCCTCCTAACCATCATTAGATTAAGAGTTCATTACAGAAGATAAAATTATTTGCGATCCAAAATTACACTTTATGATTTGAAATACATTTATTCAAAAACAGAAACTTAGTTTTAAATAGTTAACCTTATTTTTAAATAGTTAAATGAACATTTTAACACGTTGTGCACTACATGCCCACCGCTGATCATTTGCGCCTTTACCTTGGGGCCTACATGCACACCGGTGGTCTTTATTATTTGTTATATTGGGACAACGTGACCACCCATGGGCATACTGTTCATAAATTATTATGCAATTACAAAGTAAAAATGAAAAGTGCCCACGGAAGAGTACTAGGATCACGCACATATAAAAAATTTTAATGGCCACCGGTGAGCACGTGGTCCCAATATTAAAAATTCTAATGACCACCGGTGAGCATGTGGCGCTTGCACATCTATTTGAAGCCTTTATATGTACATATGTATTATCAAACCTTTGACATTGTTCTCCTGGTTTATTTCTAGCCTATAGACCTTTCTATTTTACGACAAAGATGCTCGATTGGATTAAATGAACTTTACCATATATGATGATTATAAACCGAAATTATAATATCTACATTTTGTATAACTTCTTAACGTATTTAAAGTACTCTAGTATAAAATAAGAAAAACTCATTTTACACAAAATTGAAAGTGAAAAAAAAACTTCAAACAAAATGTTGGCTCTGTTCTTCTTAAGTTGCTTACGTATGTAAAGTAAGGATATCATGCATATATGGTATACTGAAAAAATGTGTAGTTGTCATTATTGCAAAAATTACTAAATTGTTTAATGAAATACGGCGTCAAATAAAGAGCCACAAATATTTAAAAAGCTACGCCTTAAACACTATAAACAAAATGTTTTCTGTTATGAATTTATTTATAAAAATAATATTACTACATTTAAAAATCGGTAGATGAAATATAAAGAAAAATTTAAAAAAATCGTTATAGGTTTTATACTAAAATACTACCGGTATCACGTGCATCGCCACTGGGCATATGACCTTATCTTTTAATGTATTTGGATAAATATCTTTATGAAAAAGGCTTTTCTCCCGTACTTCTACAAATTACACATTTTCATCATAACTACTGGTAAACTGCAAAATAACAAAATTTAACATCCGGATGAATACGTGCTAATATAAAGGCAATACTTTAACATGAAACTTCAAAAGTGTTATATTTAGTAAGTAATCATCAGGTTTTGTATTAGGAACCATTTCATATAAGTCAAACCAAAACATAGGGTGGCTAGTTTATATAGTACCATATAAGGTTCAGTGAATAAGCGTAATTGGTAAACATTGTTTTCGTTTCAAAAGCGGCTTCCTGCTGTGTTTGTAAATTGCATTTTTAATAATTCACCGCGCACATTTTGCTGAAAATCAACACTAGAGGTGCGGATCCAAGAGCAATGTATCCCCGGTGACAGGTTAATTAATTTTAAAATTGAAATTATCATAATCTCAGGTGATTGTCTCAACATAAATTACTGCCAAGTGTGCACTGTAGAGTAATTATCAGCTATATCCACACGGACCGCATTGACCTAATTACCATCGGTCCGCTGCCCCTCTTGCCCGGCCGGTATTAAGTTTAATCAATCCCTGACTATATTTCCGCCAAGGTAGTAAATCATACCCTCATAACCGTTAATCCGACAATTTCTAAACAGGACTGATAACACTGTACCAAGGTTTAGTTTGCGCAGTAAACAAAACCCTGGAATTCATCTAATTACTAAATGCGATCTTCCGAACCATCCGCCAGAAGTTGTCAGGAGCCAAAAATGAGCTCGGCAAGCGGATGATGGAATGTTGGTGCTCCGCCACCTCGACAAGTTTGTTTTTAATCTGTTTGCAAATTTTCCACCCCCGTACCAAAAATCCCCTAATCGTGTTCATGCATCGCGAACGCTGTTGCCAAGCTGTAACGACACCCCGTACTTGCTTATGCTGTACATGTACCAAAAATAGGGTCAGTCTGTCTCCGATTTGGTCACGCTAGGGTTCGATTCGTCTAGGGTCAACCTATATCACTCAATACGCGTCAATGTTTCACCCGATACTGCCAGCGGTGATGATTTATAGCTAAAAAGCCCATAAATTCAGGCAGCTTCGTGCGGAAACGTTCAGAAACGTTGTGTGTAAGAGAACGAAATTCGACTTCCCAAGCAAAAGTAATTTCTGCACAAGACGATGATAGTCCCGGCCAACTTCCTTCGGATTATGATGAGGAACGAATGTCAGCCGGTGAATCCCTCATTTTTCTTTCCTTTCATTCCAGCGAAGCTTTATCGGCTCATTTTCGTCGTCGTTCTAGTCAAGAATTCCTAAATATGGTACATAATTGAGTCGACGAACAATTTGTGTTAATTACGAGATGGTCCCCAGCTCTGGCAATTTTGGTCGTGGAATCAACAATTAAGGCAGGGGTCCAATGGGTCCAGGGATCTCCACTCAAAGGGCAGTGCCAACCTACTTTGATGAAGTTTTAACAAAGCGGCAATAAAGGAGTCCCTGTCCCAGTTTGATTGGAAGATTTCTGTTGAACTCGATGTGAATCCCAGGCAACGGAGGTTGTTTTTTATGCAGCTAATTTCAGGATTAGCTCCTCAAATTCATTAATTCTATGTCATTAAAGCAAAGTTAATTTATATTACCAGTAGGCTCTAATTATTCGAACAACCGCTTCATCCTCCTCATTGTTTTTTTTTTTGTTTTTTGAATATTTAAATTAAAACATGTAGCTTTATTTGGCATTAATTCGGAATGGTATTTATTTTCACTCCCAGAAAAAATTCTAATGTTGGCATAATTAAACGTAAATAAGAGTAATTAACGTATTATTTAGAAGCATATGCACCATTACTTTATAAAAATAGCATTTGGCTTTTAATTCATAATTATGTACAATTATTTAAAAAAAACTGCCAAAAATGTTTTTTTTTAATTCTATTTCAATTTAAATTGTTATAAACTTTTTAAATTTTGGATTTGACATATTTATCAAAAAATAAATATAATAGGTACAACTCAAACAATATATGTATAATACTATTACGAGCTCCAACAGTAGTAAAAAATACGTCACAAAACACCTAAAATTAATTCAATGTAAGTAACACCTTTCTTTTATTTTATTCAAAATGAAGTTTGCGATCTCGTTTACCTATAAAAAATTGGTCTGCCAGTAAAAAACTATTATTTACTATGATAGACCTCATTTTTAAAGTTATGTAATCAGTGTCAAATCACTTTTTTTCCTTTTTTCAAAAAGGTTTTGACTTCCTATCAAAATTGGGGTGTCAGCAAAAAAGCCGACGACATATTGCAAAATACCAATTTTTTTAACTATAACTTCTTGTCTTAGATCAGTAGTAAGCGGTAAAATACGCGGAAATGATTATTATACCATATATTATTATATTATTATTAAATTATTATTCCCGCTCCCCTTAACGCGAATGTTATCGACTCGCAGAAAATGCCCAATTTGTAACAATTTAAATAATATTCGTGAAATTTGCAACCGATAATTAGTCCAATTGCAAATACTGAAAACAATCTATAGGAAAAGTTGTAACAGACACAATGCACTTCACTTTTGATCTTAATGTTTTACAAACGTAGCTTAAATTAAATTGCTAAATGAAACTTAAAATTCATAATTGGCCACATATCCATATATAGAATTTATTACTATAAAAACTATATCGTGGAACTAGTCTAAAATTGCAGAAATTGTAAAACTAACTAAGAAATATCCCTTTCTAAAACTTGGAAATCACAAAATTTTTATATGTTGTAGCGCAAATTGCCCTTAATAGAAATGTAAAACGGGAGAACACAATTTGCGCCGTTTTCTAAAAATATTAATTGAATACAATTTACTATATATATCGATGAGATAGACATTGTGGCGTCCAAAATTAATTTATTGATATATCAAAAATGTTTCATTTTCAATTGGTTGTTAATGTTATTTATTTACGTAACATACTTTCTCTCATTCAAAACTTTCTATTAATTTGTTGGTTTTTCTTTTGAAAGCTATAGAAAGTTGTATCCTACCCTTTTTATTGAGACAATCCTGCACTACAGCATTTAGAAAAATAAAAGGAATCTGTGATGTTGAAGTTTGACACTCCATCAAATGGAAGAGGGTCGCACAGGCATGTGTTCAACTACGAAACATAAATTGCAATATCAAATCATCATGCAGCGAACCAAATATTTATTCATCATATAATTATTGAAGTTAAAAATTTTTTTTTCGTCCGTTAATAGAGTAAAACTAAAGACACAAATTCCATTAAACAATTTTTTTACAAATGGTTAATCCTAAGTGCATCGTCGAGAAAGCGTTGTTCAATTTCCTGCCTTTGACGAGAAGGAACAGCGTCACGTTGACCCTACGCTTAGTGCTTTTAAATGCTTGAGAAGTTTCATTTGAGAATGCATAATTACTGTTTGCGATGCAACAGAGCAAAAACTCAACATGTTTAGTTAACTTTGTCATTTCTTTACTTCCTTATCTAATTCCCGCAGGACCATTATAAAAATTGCGAAAATTTCCCAAAAGCTGCTTTGAGTACAAAAGGTCAAAACTTTTTTCATGTTTCTTTTCTTTTTTTTTGTAAATATGTAGATATAATTTTCTGCAAAGCTTATGTCGGTCAGTCAGGAAGGCGATATAAAACCCATGAAGAATGAACGTCAATTGATAAAAGTTATTTTGCAAACAAATGCCACAACCAGCTACGTGAATTTTGTTGGAAACCTTTTTGAATCGCTGTTTAAGATAAGATTAAAATCTTGCCGGGTAAACGAACTGTGAAACGGAGATAGCCAAATTTGCTTTACTTTGAAAAGCAAAAAAGCTGACCAAGTTTATTTCTAGCCTATGCCATAGACAATATTAAGCGTATGTAAATTTCCGGACATATTCCCATATTCGAGCACAATAGCCCCATAACATGTCCATTTTCGAGCGCTATGAAAGGGTTTTTGCATACATAATCCTTGCTTAGTAGTCGAGATAATGCGATTTTCTTTTAATCTTCCTAGTTTTTAGTTATTAGAAATTTTGTATTTCCATGGTAAATTATTCGCTTAGTTAGTGCACATTCTATCGGCTTTCTAATATCCATTATGAAAGAAAAATATTACTATTATATATTTCAAAGTAAATATGAGAAAGATATCGTAACAACAATTGTCACTGGAGAGAATTAGATACTTTTTGAATAGCTCCAAATAAAATATATCGGCGGCTACTATTCATTCATTTAACAAGAGTAACTTGAGTGAAACGATAAGGATGAAAATATCATGGACCCATCATGCTCACAGTGAAGTAAATTTACAATTCAAAACGTCCAAAAACACTGTGTAAGTCTCAAGTTTATCAACATGGGCTTGGACGGAGGAAAGCAAGAAAAGAAAGTGGTTCTTTCAATTATGGCATTAAAAGTTTCTTGAAGAATATAAGTTAGTTGACATAAAAGACGATAGAAGTAAAATTAGCTATAAGTTTAATAAGATACAGATGTCGATGACGTTACTGACTCAAAACCTAATTTTTTAATTAATGCCATTCGCTTTGTCTAACTGAAGAAATTCAGGATGTAAGATAACCGCAAATTTATTTAAAGTCAAAACCAGGGAGAAAGAAAACTTCATTTAAAAAAATAGGTACTATTTTTCAAATACTTTTAAAGAATTCTGTGCTACATTTTAGTCCGATAGTCGAGTTTTTCGCATGTATTATTGTCTTTTGTCACAGTATTTAATTTCTTCGAATTAAAAAATAAACTCTGTTGTTTTTTTTTTTTTAATTTCCCAGGATTAACACATAATGAACCGCATAATGAATTAGCTTAGAAATTTATTTAGTCCATTTTCTCCATAAAAACACGTATAATTACGAAATGTCCTTATGTCCTACTACTGACCCCCGAGCCTTGGCCTCTAGAGAATTGCAAAAATTATTCTCTGAGAAATACATCCATCATCCTATGGCTTACATTTCTTTCTATACCTTTTAGGTTCCTTGTTTTATTTATCCTGACAAGACCAAAATGTCAAATGCCCTAAAATTATTGCATTGAGTTACCAGGCAGCAAGGCCTGAGCCCTACTAATTTTAGGCAGAATGTGACCAGATTTTTTGTATCATGGAAGGTCATTTATAACAGGCTTTCTGTGGGATCTATTGTTTCGCATACGTGTGGTTTCGCAATTTCCACAATTTACACGTAAAAATGTGACCACGAGGTCGTTTCGATTTATTCTTTTACGGGCGGCAGAATCTTGGGCATATCACAATATAAAGCATTTGTCATCACGAAGGTTTTTTTTTTGTTTTTTAATTTGAGGTATTTGAACAGGATTTGGTAGCGATATTTGCCGACAGATTTGAAGCAAAAATGGGAAAATTAAATGAAATTATGCGTTACCATTTATACATTACTTTCCCTTCGTGCGTTTGACCTTGATTGTGACCTAATATTGCAATAATAAGAAAAATTGAATTGGTATATGTATGGTAAATGTAAAATTAGTAATGCTTTGTTTAATTTTATGGTAAATTTTACAAAAATAAAACGTGAACCATTCGAAGATAATATCCCATCTTAACACACAAGGTGCTAACTAGTTTTTTTATTTGACGTTTTAAATAATGAGGGTCTATACGATAATACAATGATCAAATTTATTCTATAAAAAAATGTAAATAACGTTAAATAATTAATTAATTAACATTAACAATAAAAAAACAACTCAGTAAAAGTTTCCCTAAAACTAAAAATAAAGAAAATTTGTACAATAATATGTCAGATATTAGAATTTAAATCCCTTTAAAAATAACTAAGCGTTATAGATGTTATAACAAATTGTAAATATAAAGCTTAAACTATAAATGGATTTTAGAAAAATGAGATTGTGCTCAGAGACTGAGCTCTGTGCTTTATATCGATGAATGAGATCGAACTCAGGTTTGGAAATCGATTATTTTTTTTTCAAAACGAACCCTATAATGTCGATTATGAAGGTACGATTTGAACCAGAAAATAAAACAAGGTTGAAAACCGAGGATGCTTAGTTTAAGAACAATGAGCCAATGGGAGATTTTGGCTGGATGGAGGCTTTCCAAATTCTGTGGTAATAACGCAGATGGCTTTGCCATTTTCCATAGCTTGCAATGTGCGTGACACGAAGGCTATCAATTTGGTAGTTGTAGATCTATCTGTTAAGAAAGCGTATTGGGAACGGGAAACAATGGACTTGCAATGAAAGGACATAGAGCCGTAGATGAGGCTTTCGACAAATTTCAGAATGCAGGAAAGTTTAGCAATGCGACGGTAATTAGAGACTTTTACAGACTTTTTTCTGGATAAGGACAATAAATTAATCTTTCCAAGAACGGGTAAAAACATCTTCTGATAGAGAAAGGGAGAAGTGGGTGGAAAGAGACTGGATGGGAAAGACAGAACATATTTTTAATAGGAGTGCGTGGATCCTATCGAGACCAGGGTAGAAGTCGTCCGGGAGAACAGCGACTTTGGTGGCAACAAGAAAAGGATTAATGTCAATTGATGTTAGGAATGTTTACGAACAGTTTTGCATGTAGCGAAAGTAATGAGGATCCGGATCACAGAGACTAGAGCGCTAAACGATTGACTGAAAAAATCAGAAAAAAGATTAGCTATGGTATTTGGGTCGGCTTAAGAAGAGTCGCCAAGCTTAAGGATCGACGGGTATTTATTGGATTTTTGGTGATTTTAATAAAAACCGATTCGAACAAGAACGAATCAGAGGAATAAAATAAATAGGAATAAAATTGGAACGTACTGAGGTGATTATAAACCCCGAGAAGAATCCCGCAGCCGGGAGGACAAGAATTATTTAAGCTACCGTCACCTTGAAAGATGATGAAATCGGAGGAACATATTATAATTCAGTGTTGTTTATCGGGCGTTAGTTTCGGTTAGTACGAAGATGTCGTAAGGAAGAAACTTGGACTTGAGGAAGATGTGACTGGTTTTAAAATGGTCTGACTTTTGATAATATAAAGCGACGCAGTTTGGCGAGAAGTTGTTGTCATGCGGAGTAGAGGAATTTGGAGATTGGTTAAGAGCAAAAATAATTTGTTGAGTCAGTGCGGGCTTTTTGGAGATAGGAAACACGCTTCGAACTGGCATAGGAAGCAAAGACTAATAAATCGTCGAATACCTGTTTATGTGGGATATTGAAGGCTTCGTGGTAGTTAAAGAAGAGTTGACGCAGAGTACAGACGTCAGTAGGAAAACCTTCTTGATGGATAGAGACTAGAACGTTAGTTTTGGTCTTACCATTGGTTTAAACATCACAAAAGAAGATAGCGCGGATAGCTACTGCCGGAATGACGAAAGAGAATAGGGATGGATTAGACGTAGATGATGTAAAGCAAGAGATGCTAACAGGCGAGATAAGAATGAGGAAATTGAGGACATGAGAATTTACAAAATTAGGGTATTTACTGATTAAAATTGGGGAAAACACCTGCTTTAAGCTGCCAGTTAAAGTTAAGCTGGGGGATGATGAGACGGGGTTTGGTTCGGCGATGAGGAATACCTTTACCATATGTTGAGGTTTGTTGTTAATGGGAGTGATGGAATTAGATTTCGCTTTTGTGGAATTAGGGGTGTAGGGAATATATTTAGCAGAACTGATAGAGCGAACAGAAGAGAGGACGAATATGCTCCTATGGTTAATGTTCGCTGTTTGTTTAGATCTAAGGTTAGGCTTAGAAGTAGTAGACGTTGAACAGAACCTGATGGATTTAGTAGTCCACGAGGAGATACGAACATTCCCAGACGAGAAAAACCTGCCACTGATTGAGGAGCCATACATATTTTGAGGCGATGAGTACTTTGAAACTAGACAAGCTCCCGCGTTTAACGGATGGAAGTTTCACACAGATGGTGGGGGGAAGGAAAAACAGGTTTTCATTATAAAATTGAGTTCCAGATCAAGCGATGTTTTAAAATTACATCACTCTTATTATTGAGTTAAGTCTCATTATTTAAAGAGGTTCTATTTGAGTTTTATTACCATTTTTAATAACGATCTAGAAGAGAAGAGGTGTAGTCATAAATGCTTCTGACGAAATTTAACACTTTCTACAATATGTCTAAAGGGAATTATATGTTTATGTAATAAAATTGAACCTCACCAACACTTGCTAATTTGCATGGTGTTTCCCTAATTTTTAATATCATGTATACAAACTTTTGTTTAATTAGCTTGAATTTTCTTTATGCTCGCAAATATCTTTCTTTTGCGTGTTTTGGTTGTTTAATTTTTCAATTTTGGCAGTTATTTGCGCGAATCCTTATTTTTATTAAATCCTTCCTTCCTTTTTATGATTCTCTCATTGATTTGATAAATTATGTATACAAATTCTCCGAAATATACTACATTATTATCATTATTACTAACCTCAGCTAAATAGTTTAAAGTAATCACTAAGGAAAAGTGAATGAAAATGTTAACAGTAACGACAATTGGAAAATTTCCCTGTCGGGTTAATAAGCTCCAGTTATCGAAGTTATCAAATCGACTGGGGATCACAGACAACACAAATTTAGGAAGGTTGTGATAACACGACCCAAACTCCAAAAATTCGTTCCTATGCCGGATAGATGAATAGGGTGCGACCATATTGATGCACATACGAAATATATGCAAACATAATTCGTGAAGTCTTGGGGTCAGGTACCTCGAAACCGACATATACATACATATATATAAGTTTTCATGTTTCATTCACTTAGTATGGCGTAAGAACGTTAAAATATAAGTTTGGGGTGCTGCTCCATCAAGTAGAAAAATTTGGGGCCTTGTCCCAGAACTCCTTTCGAATACGAAATTCTATTTTTCGGCCAAATGTGGACCTAAGCTGCCTCTTGGACACTCGTTTGAAATATTATTAAAATTGATGTGTTTCTTAGAATTCCCCTATTTTCCGCAAATATTTTGATTTGGTATTTATTTTTTGAAATAAAAACTTCCCATATTAGCCCCATTTACACGGCTCTAATGGACGGGACTATTTTACGCAACGTAATTCAGCGCAGCTTTCTCGATAAAGCTGTACTGAAGTTTTGCTTAGAACTTCTCAGGAGAAAAACTACAAAACATGCCAGTTTCATTTCGCAGAACTTTATGACTTGGAAGGTTTCCAGCAATTAATAACTTTACCGCACTGGGTGAAAAAAAAATCAAGAACAATTTCATTGAATAACTTCTGTAGATGGAAGCCTAAGGGATGGAAAAGAGGAATGCAGTTCATTTGGAAAATGACAGCATGACTAAATGGTAGTTAATTATGAAAAGATACGTTGCAAAAAAAAATTTTTTTTTCGCATTATTTATGTAAGCACATTTCGTAATTACAGGTCTACTCATGCGAAATAATTAATAGTCCCCGCCAAATTTGTTGATCCTTGTTGTCGTAGTGCTTTTCACTTAATTTAACAGAGATATATGATGTACATGTATAGCAGCCTATGTGCAGCCGTCTTAACGTTAATTTCAAAAATGGATTCAATGCAACAAATATTTGTGTCGCAACGTTTATAAAAATCTCTTGGTTTTTATTTCATCCTTCATCTCTTATCATTATTAATTATCTCTCAGTTTTTGATTAGCAGTAAATCTTTAAAGGGATTGAACCAAAGGGAGCGCGAGAATGTGCAATATTTCAAGGTACTATAATTGTTAGTTGATTGAATTTTTTAAAGTATGCACTTTAACTATTCTAAATCTAAAAATGAAAACAATGTCTAGTAATGAAATCGTGTACCAAAAATATGTTCAATCTACGTTATTCAAGTCAGCAAATAATACATACGGATTCAATTGTATCAAAATGACGATTCTATAAAGTTATTTAAAATATAGAAATTTTACTTCGACTTCATCCAATAAATTGCGAAATTTTGAATTAGCGCTATATGCATAAAACATATTTTTTTTCTTCAGGTTTCTATTCCAGGTATCTAGGTGTTCAAGATTCGTATATTACTTATTTTTTTTCTGATCGGCGTTTAACTCTAATTTAAAGCATTATAATACCTATTACCAATTTTAAATTAACCCGTTTATTATTATTCATTTTTTGGACAACGATGACTTTATAGTCGGATGATAAAATTCTGTCCTCATTGATTACTATTATTACTGAAGAGAAAGTTCTATTAATCTGCATAATAATACTGTGTGATTACTTCAAATAATTTGAATCAAAATTGTTCTACAATATACACGTATATCGATAAAATGTATAAGAATAAACAATATGGAAGGTTTAGGAAGGAAAAGTTACTCTAACCGTTTTTAGGTCGTTACACTCATTAAGTGTAGATGCAAATATTGATTTTATATTGCTTTTAAACATACTCAAAGGGGACGAGCTTCGTAGTCAGAGTTTCTCCAACACTAAAGAAAAAAAACGAAGATGCTTTATAATTAATGCATTTCTAATGAAAAACATCTACTACTCAAATCTTTCTAAGTTCACGTTAATTATTTTCAAAAGCTCGATAAAAATGGATAATTTTTATCAGAAAAGTGTGCAATTTATTTGTGCAATAAATTATTTGCTTTTATATTCCTGCCCGAGACGGCATATGGATTAAATTATAAAACAAAGTTTTTTAATTTCCATAAGCTAAATTATCTGTGCAAATATTCAGTATTTAAATCAAATTTTCCATAGACTGGCTGTTCTCATTCAGCGTATATTAAGCGTTTTTAATCCGGATATTGCTCCGAAATAACTGCAAAAGAGTTTATTCACGGCTAAGATGAAAAGAATCGATTTCTCACTCAATTAAAAATCATTTAAAAATAAAATTGCAACTCGTCAGGGTTACGCCGAAGAGGAGAGGAAGAGGAGAGGAATGGTCGGTAGGATGCTCAGATAACGAGAAAACCATAACCAAAATAGAACATCTGTTGGACCTTCAAAGGGGTCAGTGAATAGTGGTTGGCTGGATAAGATTGAATTTAATTCTGCGGACGCCACATCTGCGCTTATCCAACACCATTTCTACTCTCCCCACGTGAATTTTAGATTTTATCAAAATTCTTGAATTCGCCAATCTCATCGCTTTATGAGCGAGTGCCAACAAAATGATTCCAGGAGAATTGGCTAAAGGAGTGCTCCCTATCCGAGTACTAACCACGTACCAAGCGCCGACAGCACGTCGAAGCTTTTTTTTTTTGCGATATGTAGGGCTTTTTAATGCCCGGATTATATAACCTACAAATCACAGGGTGGAGTGCGTTATGGTGCTCTAGTTCATATGTCGCATACATGATTTATAGGGAAATTCGATTGTGGGAAAAAGTGGAATTAAGCTAATATCTTAGTTTAGGGGAATTCTATTCTCTATGCTTTCAAGCCCACCTATAAAATGAGAATATAAAATTTAAGTAAGTTATTATGTTCAAGTTACTTAACGATTGCAAAACTTTCACAAATTCACCCATTTTCCAGTGAAATCTTATCTTTTTTTCGCCTGTTCTTTACGTTTCTGCTGTTCATTGACAAAGTGAGGGTCGAACAGATATGGCTCTGTAATTTTAGAAACGTCCCTTTTTCACGGTGTCTTCACCGCTTTAAAAACCAACAAAATACACCGTAAAGGCTCTTCTTTCTGCTCGGAGATTTCAAGTGAAAAGATCGATTGAGGCTGGGACAGTGCACTTCTTTTGAATGATACCTTGAAATGGAAGCTATCCATCGCATCGCCTTACTTGAACCAAGTCGAGTGGTGTCATTGATCGAACTGTTGGATTCCATCCATCTTAAGGATATCTTCAGAGGTTTAGTACGGGATGTAGAAGGTGAAAGGGATATGTTCCGTATTTTATAGGTGAGTGCTCGTAAGCGTGGAACTTTCTCAAATGTTTTTTTTTTTTTAAGAACTCTATTTTCGTAATTTCCTTTTAAAGTTCTAGAGATTTTTATTCCTTGTAAACTTGATAATGAACTTGAAAAACTTGCACAGAAGACAAATCCTTTTTTCATTCAAAATTAATGAGAGACACATTTTTTTGTATATGGTTCCATTTTCTTATCTTCAAATATTATAAACCTAAAGCGCGCAAACAATTTCAAACGGAAGATCAAATGTAAATATTTCCTATTTTTAAAAGCATTCTCTAAAATATCGAAATTTAAGGCTATAATTTATTAACAACATTCTCCCAAAACGGTGGTCATTGTGAGCTATTTCGAAAGATTTGATTAATTGAGTGCCTCCAATTTCCATGACCATTTTTTCTTGTTGTGCTATTTATAAGACACTTTAGGCGGCAATAAATATCAAGAATGGAAAACACTGTCCAAAAAGTTCCTCCCAACAGCTCAAATTCAGTTACTTTTATCGTCGTCACAGATAAATGAGCGTCTATCAAAATAATGTCTGAAACCATGGGAAAAAGCTGAAATTTCCTTTGCATTTTTTTTTTGGTTTAAGAAAAGAAACCGATTTACCCAAGATACAAAGCGCCTTTTGCATTTTAAATTTTATACTTCGGGGACAGTATAGGGAGAAAGGTTCGGTATTACATAACCGTCATTTGGAATGTAAAAAATTTTAATAAAACCACAAGCAAGACAACTTATATATAGGGCATATAATTTAACTTCGTGCTCCGCCACGCTCCTTGAGTATTCGCTCAATTTTTTTTTGTCAGTTAAATAATATAGTAAAACCCCGCAAAACGGCAATGAGACATTTTTTGAATAATAAGACAAAATAATTTAAATTTGAATTTGTTTTGAATAGGTGAAATTTTTTAAATTAAACTTTATTTATATATTGTACTTGACCTTGTTCATATCTATAATTTAAGAAACTTTCTTAAAGGTACGTACTTTAAGAAAATGTCATATATAAATATTTTTGACCCTTTTGACCCATCAGAGTAATTGTAGTAGTTGTTATTTTTAATTCTTTAAATTTCGCTATTTATTTCATTAAAACCAGTGAGGACTTCAATTAAACCCAAAGCTGCGCTAGCCAAACAGAAATTTGGACAAAAAACATACACAATTATCCAACAGTTCAATTTATTGGGCGATTACTTCCGTACTCCACGTTCGTTTTGTTTATTCCGTGAGAACTGTTTTCGGGCAAAAGATAGTGACCTAATTTTTTGGGTGACTCTACGTTTTCCTTTGAGCAATTGTCGCCATCGAAATGAAACTTAGATTCTCGAGGACGAGATGCTTCAGTTCAAAAGAGAGAAATTAAATGTTTTATTTGTACCCGTTGTCATTTGCCTGCATTCATTGATTTTAAAATTGAAACTTTTCCTTTGACTATTATCCTCTTTTCTCCCTGTGTCGCTTTATCCTGAAAGATGTTCTCCGCGTTCACTGGAAATTTTGTGAATTCCCTCACAAATCTGAAGAAAATTAAATTTTGTCCAAATAAGCCTTGTCACTGGAACTCACTTTCGTTATTTCATAAGGGCAGCTGTTCACAATGATTCTCCCTTTTTTCGAAATCCATTCTGAATATCTTCTATATGATATGAAACTTTGCTTACATTAATCAAATAACGAGAATTAATTCAGCTCAGCTAATTAAGAACCATCTGTATACAATATATGGAATAGTTCAAGTAAATCATTTAATTGCATTCACAAAGTAAAGGGTTATCGACTATTTAATAGATACTTTCAGAATAAATTAGGTTGGCTTACGACTTCCAATCTTAGTGTCATATCGGAATGTCGTGGATTGTTATAAAGGCTTTTCTTAGCAATTCTATTTCTCATTAAGCACTAGAATTTGCTCATTTAAAAAAGAAAACAATGTGCGAATGGTGTTTTTTATAATATAACTAACTAAACCCTATTTTCTTCGCGGCGCACACAATTTTTTTGTTTTTGGAATACGTATTCCTATTTATTATTATGCTCGATGGTAAACGACACTTTTAGTGTTTCCTTTTTGTTGAAAATAAATAAATATAGCCGACCAGGCAATATAAAGTTGTCCATGCAAAAACACTGGATGTTCCCAAATTGTTTGCCACAAATTACTAAAGTCGTTATTTCCCAATCAAAGTAGTTACTTCAATAACATTGCGCATTAACATTTTCACAGTAAGCTTCGTACGATTACAAAGTCATGGTTGACTAATATTACGCAGCATAATAATAGTGACTCCGACTTTCAGTTGAAGGTTACGCGCTAGCAAATGAGGTAAATCCAATGAATTCAAAAATTCTGTCTCAAGTCATCTACTAACAAAATGAAAGGACCAACAAATAGCTCACAATTTTCTCGAAGATCTTTCATAGTTCTTACCAAAGCTTCGACGGATTTCTTATGCACCATTGTATCATCCCACTCGATAAAACTACATTACTTCAAAACTTTATAAATCCTCAACCGAGGACGAGTACGTATGCCTTAAAATACGTGAATGATTCACCAATAATTTAAATTTTAAATTCGTAACTAACTCTGATCGAAGTAGATAAATTTTATCCAATGAATTATTTTCCAAAATAAGACAGATACGATTTTTACGAACTCAAAAAGCTGAATAACAGTGTGCATCGATTCACCGGCTACTTCAGTGAAAAAGACACGCAACCAATAGCAACGAAGCATTTTATCACGTGATTCGCGTCAAACCGATTTTACATGCAAATCATATCAATTTAATGAGAAAAGAAACATATCGATAATTTTTTTTTTCAAACGCCATTACAAAAATACTAACTCACATATAATCATGAAAACTATACATAAACCTTCGCACTGAGGTGTTCTAATACAAACAACTCTCAGTCAGTCATTTTATACAGCCAAATTATCAAATATCGATTAAACACAAAACCATGATTCATTTTTATATAATTAAATTAATACAGTGGGTAAATCCAATTATTAAAGCAAGCGCATTGATTCAGCAACAACAGCAATCTGTGTGCTACCAACGACGACTTTAATGTCATAAGTTCATCATCTATATCCTTTCCGCAGGTACAAAAGTTCTATTCAAAACAATGACTAACAAATGGTGATGCAAAACATTTGTTATATAGGAAATCATTTTGACCACCGTAATCATATTATGAAGCAAGTTTGCAATTAATTAGCCTATTCATTGCGGCTAAAACAAAAGGTTTTATGAATATATTGCATTTAATTCATTTTGTATATTTAATGTTAATATAGATAGAATTTTTATAAATCAGAAAAACAAGAACTAAATAGAACAAGAAATAAGTTTGAAAATCTTATGGTGCTGAAAATGAAAACATCATGTAGTAAAATATTGGCTTTATACATGAACGACAGATAAATGCTTTAAATTACTATTGGTAATATAGATCGGTGCATTTGTAGAGAAATTACATTCAAATAAATTCGAGGAATTCCTTCTTGTAACCAAAGCTTCAACCTTAGCTAGTTTACATTGTACAGAGATTTACCTAATGCAATTATCAACAATGTATGGTGTAGCCTGTAATTAGAATTGGACATACAGCATGTCAGTTTAGTTAATAGTTATTGATAGCCCAAGAAACTCAAACACTCATTTAAGATAGGTAAGATCAAATTTAAAGTATTCAAAATTAAAAAAACAATCCTTTAATCACTCACAAATAAATAATTTTTATAAAATTAACTGCGAAGAGAATATAAAATGAAATAATTTTAGACAGAAATAAAAGCGCCTTACGTCGAATTTAATTTTAAATATTTAAAGCCATATGTAGGTTATTAAGCAGTAATCTTGACTCAAATATGCATTGTAGTGTATTATATACTATTTTTTGTTTGTGGAAAATTTGTTAGCAAATTTTTCGAAATATATATTAGTTATAAATTGATATAGAACAGTAAAAAATTACCTTTATACCGAACATGCCTATAAAAATATGTAGAATACCTTTATATCGTACTAAGATGTTTAACTTATTTTTAATTTTTCAGCCTTAGAAAATTCATCTATTTTAGAGGTACATAAATCCTTAACATACGTCTCAGAGGGGTAAATAATGACAGCCTGTAGGCTAAAATATACCCACTTATGTTCAACTATTTTGCGATAGAAATTTAAGGTTGGGATATAAACTAATAATAAAACACAGTTTTATCAATAAAAACTACAATAAATAACTATATTACAACAAAACAAAAAATTATGCTCATATTGAAATTAAAAATCAACGAAACAAAAATCAAAATCTCCACTTTTGAAAATTTCTAACTCCACTTTTGAAAATTTCTAAATCTTAATAATTTTACGTAAAAGTAATAACCCTTAACAATGTTTATTTGGATTTTAATCTTAAAACGAGCTTTTAAATCAAATGTGTGTTGTTTTTCACAATGTTCTCCACTTTTTGCTTGTGCAGTTAAGCGAGTTATCCTGTGAACCGCATATTCAAATGTGTTTCCAGGTATATATCGTCGGGGATAGTGTAAATCCGCGAATCTACCATACGTAAAGGCCGCGTATCTGCAATAGATCCAGTTTTACAGAGGAAGGTTAAAACTTAATAACTTTATTAATTCAAGATACGCAGTGTTGTTACTGGGCGATTCCTGGCTTCCGGTTGGTCGAAATGAACTCGTGTCAAGGCGGTGGCAGCCTATCAAGATTTTGCGAGATTTGCCCGCGAAAACTTCAATTGGCTACATTTTGTCAGATACGCGCAATTATCCAATGCTAGTTTCGCGGATTTGCACTATCCCCGACGATATGTACATCTCAATAAAACGTTTTTTGTATTTTTTGTTTGGTAAAAGTATAGAATGAGCTGTAAACCAAAAAGAGGTTAGCTGAGTCCATTTAGATTTTATGATACCGCGTCAGCACAGGTTTTTACAACAAATATGCTTTTAAAGGGTTAGTTCTTAACAAAAAGTGATTAAATTGATTTTTGTACATTTTATTTATGAACGACCGCGTTCTGTTTATGCTTTAGGGAATCTCGAACGATTAGCCACAGTATCCGAAGGTTTGCTGCTGTATGTTTCTACTAGATAAATAAGGATTTGAGTGTTTTTCCTTGAAGGCACACAAACCCTTTTGTGGCCGAAACAAAACACGGCTCTTCGTTCGGTCGGTCAGAGGGCGACGCGGCGTATGGAACGTTTCAAACAAGAAACACAGCTTCTACATGTCCCAGGATACGATCCCTTTTTACCCATCCCCCTCGACCCCTCATCGCACTTATAGCGCCTAGTGACAAAATACGTAGATACATTTATGTACAGGTAACAGCTGCTTAGTAGCTATCTCTGCTTTTATGTACCTGGGCGGAGGACCTTGCAAATAAACTTTGAAATAGGTAGACAGTTGATGGGGATATCAGAAAGCACCACTGTATCGCAAGCACCTACATAGGTATCAAACAACAAACCTTCGTAGGACAATAAAAACTTAGACGGTGGGAGTGATGAGGAGGATGGAGGAGCCCCTTGCCACCTTAATAAAAATTTGTCTGGTTCCCATCTTGAGAGACACACTTGGTTGCAGGAATATGTGACTAGAATAAACGAAAGAATGAGCCCAACCCGCCTAAAAAAATTTCCATCTGCAGGCAACATTAGCTGTGATGGACGACATTCGCAATTTTGGAGGATTTTCATGGTTGTGCTAAAATATTTATGGAACGTCTTACAAAGAGGAGGTTATTGATTATTCTTGATTTTTCGACTGTAGCGAACTTTTTTTCTGTGATAACGTGCCAAACTTTAGCGGCTTATGTTGAAAAAGATTTTAAAAGTAGATTTTAAGCCATTACAAAGTATAAAACTCCTTTATATTTAGTAGATGGCAAGAGGAAATACGCGAATTTATATACATATATGACAACACCAACACTCATCTACACATTTAAATCCCGCAATACCATATAGGTACGAAGGCACTCAATCTTCTGATCTTGAAGAAAAATTTGATTACTGGAGAGAATGATATTCAAATTTTCAAATTGTTATTACGGGCTTATATCTACATACTCGCAAAATAAAATCACAAAAAACCATTCTTTATAAATCTTACAGCTCAAGTTTATTATGAAAACATCATAATTCTTTCTAAGGTTCCGGCATAATGAACTTTGTTAAGATAATTTTGTTGTCTGTCTCTTGTAACCAATTAAAGTATCTAATTCAATGCAATATAAAAAGATAGATTTATATATGACAGTCGGTAATAATTTCAGAAACAAACATAAATTAATGTCTCTGATTAAGTTTTAGCGCTTTAAATAATATATAGTACAAATAAAATTAGCATAGATAAATGCAAGGTTTCGTTGCATTTGAATTTAAATGAAAATTAATAAATAAGTATCTTTCATGCAATTAAAATTCTCAGAAAAATAAACATTCACAAGAAGAAGAGAATTTATTTTGAATTTTAAAAAGCGCCGATTATAAATATTTCTGGTCACAATTAAATTGATATTTTTAGATATCATCCCATATCTCATCTAGTACTGATGGATATTACTCTTTGAATTCTTAAAAACATAGCTTCTGAAGATACTTCATTGTCTTGTAACTGGAAACGTAATGGTGTATTTAGTTTTCTTCTATGATCTAAAAATAAATCAAAAGAAGAAAGCACGCCACAAAAACTATGTCAAAGCGGCCTTTCAAGTTTATAATTGCCCCAAATGGAAGAAAGCCGACTTAGAAGGAGGATGCCTTTATCAATTCGGAGATTTGCTATTTCCGTTTAATCCCCTGTGACAGAAGAAATGAAATCTTGGTCAGTATAATTAATCAGGGAATCCCTTTTCACTCGGTGATCTCTTTGTTTGGATTTCATTACCGTTCGCCCCAAAAGGCCTCTGGATGCTCCTATAAAATGCCAGCTCATTCAGACACATATCTGCGATGAACGACAAAACTTGGAATGAGATTTGAACTAAATTCCTCAATGAGTCCAAAGAAGTGGCATAGGTACCAGCTCAGTGCGACTTATTACTTAGCTCGTCTACTAATAGGATTTCTTCTTAGTGCTAAGCTAAGTTGTTTGCAAAACGAAATTACATTACATACAGCAAATGCCAATTTGGTTGCTTTTTCCGTACTCTGCGTTATTAGCCGTAGTCCATTTTAACTCTCCCAGTTGCCAGCGGCTAACCAGATCCTGAGGTATTAGAAAGTTTAAGTAAACAACTTCGATGAAAAAGACAAAGTTGCTAAAAGGAATTTCGATTTCAGTTTTCTGCTTTCATAGTTTTGCTCTCCGGATTTTTTTCCTGGTTTGCTCCTTATCGGAGCCATGAAATGAAAATAAATGATTCTAAATAAAGTTGTCAAGGAAAAACAACTGAAAATTTAAAGCTTCTTCTGTCTGCTCTCATAAATCAGAAATGCTTTTTTTTTTTCAAATAATTCGATATTTATGGAATAAATAAAAAGGGCTCACTAAAATTGTTTTTAACCGTGCATTTAAAGAAAACTTTAGGTGCATCGATCTTTTATTTTGGCTGCTTAAATTAATAATCTAAAAAAACTATTCTTAAACTTCTTCGGTTGTAAGCTTTCCTTATTCTATAAATAGCAGTACCAGTAAAATATTATGAATTTTACTTTACAAATCTTTTAGTACATACTTACAATAGTTTTAAATTATGTAAAAAAAAATTTTTATTGTAGAATACTATAGAATTTTTAAGAAACTTCTTCTACAGAAAAAAATGAAACACGTCTGAACCCTATGAATACTTTAGCCAGAGATTATCCGAAATCCCTTTTGTATATGTATAGTAAATAGGTTAAAAAGATCGAATGATCGGTGGCGCATGAGTATACGAGCTGCAAAGTGCCTGTAGAAAAGAGCATTCGGGCACGAATACATATATCATGTATAATATTCCTATATTAGAAATTATTTTTTATTTTATGGATAAATTTTAGTCAAATACAAATAGTGGACTACATTATTTTATTTATTTATAAAAGAATAATATATAAAATAAGTATCCCCGAAGTTTCTTTTTGTTTGTTATCCATTCAAACAAAATATCTGAATTTCATTTGAATTTCAAGATTTATATTTGTAATGGTGTTTCTATCAGATCTAAAGAACAAAAGAAAAGAATAACACCAGTATTAATTTAATACCTTAAATTAGTACCTAATTCAAAGTTTGATCGTATCAGCACTTGATTTGTAAACAAATTTTAATTACATCGACATCAATTTGCGCCACGATAAAGTTTAAGCTGCTAGGTATTCAACTTAAGTTACCTTTGATGAAAGACTGTAATGAACTGCTATTGGATGTCAGGTGGTCCAGAAATGAAATAATAGGTCACTCCCTATTTTGGCCAAATTAAATCAACAAGTGGGAGATTTCGCACGTCATAGCCTGGCGAACACACATTTTGTTTTAAGACATCTTCTCTCAGTAAGGTCGAACTTCCCCCTAGCTAAAAATCAATTCGACCCAAGGGTACTATACCCGTATATTACGTTAGGTTTCATACCTCTTGGAGAACCCATTTTCATCTTAACTTTTCACTTTTAAATGTTTCTAATACCCATCTCCTGACACGCTGGTCTACCCTTAGCTTTGAACAACAGAACGCCGGGAAAAACATCACACTGACTCCTTTGGAGCAAATCTAAAGAAGCTGTTGGCTGTAGGGTCAAGAGAAAAGGGTTGCTTGTCATGAGAATTATTTGAGGTGGAGCCAAATAAGAATACAACGACTAAAATTTAGGACTTAAGTTCGAAAGGACGGGTGTTGGTTAGCCGTAGAACAGCCGAGGGATTAAATTCGAGCCAATGCTAACGCACGTGCTAACACGAATAGAACCTATTCTTATTTTGAATTGACTGTAAAAAAACATACATGTACAGCAACTCTACGATAATATACAAAGTGATCCATCTGTAGCTAGGGCACATTGCGGTCGCTATGGTGATGCAACATATTTCTCGCAAGGTGCCTCTGTAAGAAGTTGATAAATGAGAATTTTCTTGACACTTAACTTCTAAGGAATGTAGCAGGAATATCTTCGTAAAAATGTGCTTTTTATTCTCTCCCATTCAGAGACTTTATCGAATCCATTCCAGAGAGTCCATAGAGTCGATACTTTTTTAAACTTGAAATTTCTATGATTACTCTGTATTACGATTGTAATAGGCAACATAGATATAAATAAACATTTTTCTCAATTTTTGTTTTTAAAATAATTTCTTTGATTTACGTACAGAGAAATTCTTTCAATTTTTTCTGACTAGAATGCAATAATCTCAACTATAGCTCCCGAATCAAAATTCAAATTTCATTTTAAAGTTATTGTTTATTTATTTATTTATTTATTTATCTATTTTCCATAAACAGCTAAAAAATAAATTTGACCCTACCCTGTCTAGGCGCTAACGTATTAGTCCTAAACAAAAATAGATGGGGAGGAGAAAATAAGAATTAATTATTGGTATAAAGATTCTATACGAGTATTCGTAAATTAAATCATATTTTGTGATCCCCAGGATGGTAGGATACGTCTACTTTCAGAATTCAGGAGAATTTGTTAATGCTAAATACCTTCTCGATATTCCGATTTCAGAATAGAATATTATTTCTAATTTGATCCTATGGTAGAATCTTCAGGTTCATATTTTAATTCAAAATTAGCGTTTAATTTTGAGCGGCTGAACTGAATTGAGAAAGAAATCGTGATAATTAGGTTCTAAACAGAACTAAAATTTCCACTCTAGTTTGCTAGATATGCAGTCCAAAATCTAATGCAAATCGAATTACCAGAATTCTATTGCAATTATTTCCTTCATTTATAGTTTAGTTCAGTGGTTTTATAGGGCATATAACTAAAAAGATGGGAAGCTTTTTCCTGCTTTTCCAGTAAAGCTCATCAGAAATCTAGAAAAATGTACAGAAGTGTTAAACTCTGCTCGGTTTTGCTAGAAAGTCAGTAAATTTAACACTTAATTGTAAAGCATATTAAGCCGTTTTATTTCAATAACCACTTAGATATGTACTAAAATATATCTAACTAAAATATTGGACAAACCTCAAAATGTCATCTTTAATAAACAATCGAATGAGATCACAGGATTTACGTTAAACGTTTACAAGAGATGGAACATGTATAGCAAGCTATGAAACAAAATGATTTAAACATGCACCGAAAAAGGTCTGCAATTTCCAAGAATTCGAACGACATTTAACTAGAAATGCGATTATATCCATACTTCAGTCTGTTAAGCTACCTAAAGGAAATTTAAGTAACTATTGAGGCCCACAAAACAACTCCTTGATTATCTAGTAAATTTCGCTTAAATTCTAGTGGAAAACTACTGAAATATTAAGGTTTTTTTTACAATGTGGTAAAAATTCAGTTTTAACTGGATAGCTTTTAGTAGAACTCGTCTATTTAATTTTCACTAGGCAAATTTACTTCAGCTAAGCTTATATTTCAATAGCACGTACCATATACGGCCAATACGTTTATAGGAAATGTTAACTCAAGCAAATATGAGCAATAAATTTTGCAGTTAAATTTGGTATTCAAGCCGATCTCTCTTTTGGAAAAAATATCTTAACTATTTTTGCTAATTAATCTGCTTGAAAATTGAACAGCTTCTGCTGCCTAGGTGGTTTGGCGAAACTCTAGACCCAGATCAGATAATAAAAAAACACAACTACCATATTATAAATTGGTGAAGTGATTTTTAAAAGTTATAAAAAAAATTTGTTTAATAGCAGTAATTTTCAATTATATAAATGTAACAAAGCACCAAATTAATGAAATGAAATATTAATAAGGATAATATAATGCTAATGAATTCATGTAAAAGCAGATGATGACTTTTTTGTGGGTACATTTGACCTCAACTCAAATATGTATTTCAAATGAAATTACTTCAGTTCTATAAAACACAAAACATTTTCCTCAAATGTTTGTAAATTTTCATTTTTTTAACTAAAGAAATAATTAAATACATAACATATGCCTACTCTAGTAAACATTTTTTCTATAGGAAACTTTAATTCAAATAAATGCAGTTAATGTAACTTCAACATTTATTTTCGCTCTCGGAACTATAGCTGGTATAAATGAAAGATACGCACTTGCTTAGCAATGTTCATGATTTGACTTTCTGTTTCTTATACTCGTATATTTTATTCAGTTGCAAAACTTCTTTTGCGAGCATTCTTGTCGAAAACAAACAATTTCGTGCTAAGATCTCTCGGAGAAATACTTCAAAGGTAATTTAATTAAATGTTCACTCAACTTTCATCTGCTTCACGACCGACACAAGGAAATCTCAAAAAGGAACACCACCCAAAGTGCTTCCTGAGAAGAATAATCGGAACATGAAACGTTAACAAAGTTGCGGTGAAAACATTTTCGCTGATACTGTGCCATTTTGTGATAACTTTGAGGGCGCTGATATCGAACCGGATAGAGAACTATCTGCACGAAAACGTTCATCTTCCTGTTCGACCTTACGACCAGCAGGGAAAACTTTAAGTATGCGGCATACATCATATTTATGATTGATGAAAAAACTTGGCGAAAAGGACACTTATGTGCGTCAGGACATCGTGTGCCTTACCGCTGCCATCGCAGTCCGTCAGAGATACTGTGTACATTAAGAAAATTAAAGTTCCCACATTGTAAGTCATATGTACATTCTCCGTGAGTTGAGAAATCTGAAAAAGGAACTTCTTTTCTCTTCCATTTCGCTGGCATCTTTGCCACGTTCTCTGGCGCCTTACTGAAAAACCCTTCTTTTTTCACATATGGTTAAATTTCATTTTGAGATACAATCTGGCAGCAGCGGGCATAAAGGTATGCATGTGCTCTACCATTATCCTCCGCATAAAGGACCTTGCCAAATTACTGCTAAAGATGTTTATTTAGGCTGTCGATATATAATATCAACGGAATTTCCCATTGTTTACGATTCACTTTCACTCCCCCGCACTCCCGTGCTATGTGTGGATTTAAAACGAACACCGGTGTCCCGACTTTGGCCCGTTTTTCATTTAACTTGATGTTTCCAATTTATTTGGTTGCTTGCTTTATCAACAAAAGGGCAAATAAATAAAAGCTGTCGAGGAAGGGGCGGCGAAGGGCTTCTACAAGCAGATTGAATAACATTTTTCTTGCGTAATGTAACAATTCTGAAAGAGCCGTCTCAATTCACGTTCCGATGATTTAAGGGTTTTTGTGACTTTGGCTTTTCGTACTTTTCAATTGAGTTGCCCAGAAACGAGCATCAATTGTAGTTTGAGGAGGCACATTTCAATGGCAGACAAGTTGAAACTTGAGAAAATCCCAACTAGAAAAATTCTTCGCATTACAAACGATTCTCCAATTTGTTGAATGTTTATTGTACTTATGTCCTGGTTTGATAAGAATGTGTTTCATTCAAAATCACTTCTTTGAGGAATGTAAAAAATGTCTATCTAACAATTTTGTATTACGTTTGTTTGCTTATAAATGACGGCTGAATATATTAGGAAAAACGTTTTACAACATTGGTAACTATATTAGGGACACAATTTAATACAATTACCAATGATTTAAAGCAAGTGCATAGTAAATTGTCCTAAAAATTTTAATTAATCAAAAAAATGTTTCGAATTCCCGAATAATTTCCAAAATCTTACAATTACAATGGGACCTATTTAATAACTCATATTTCTCTGAATTATCTTGCATTTGTTATAGCGCGCAAAAGCCAATAAATTTACCTAAAATTTTTATTTACATTTAATACATTAGCACTTCTATCAAACTTTTACTTTAAGTAATGAAACATGAAAGTTGATAAATTATTAATTTACTTTCATTTGCAAAACATATCAATTATTTTGTCTGTTCTTTACTTCACTAGTTTTTTTTTAAGTTTAAATGAATATATAAATTTTTTACTGACTTGAAATTATAAAAAGAATTTATGAAACTCAAATATGTTTTCAACAATACTTTTCGTAAAAATATTAAAAAACTTCATTCTTTCTTTAAGCGATTTCTAAGAAAATTCGATTTTTCTTAATATTAAATATTTATTCAAAAAATCATATTTTGCTTATTTTGTGTAAAATCTGCAACTTTTTTCCGTATTTCTTCAATTTTGACATAATAATTAAAACAAAATAATGTTAATGTCGACAAAATTTTTTACAGAAATGATGCTGACTTAGGATAAGATTAATACGAATACGAAATTGTATAAAAACATTTTCAAGATTCTGATTTTTCATATTTAGTGTGATTTTATTACGGACTAGCTGAACCCTGCCCGCTTCGTTGTGCATTAATAAATAAAATAACATAATTCATTTTGAAATTGATATTTCTATTCCTATTTATTATAATGCTCTATGGTAAAACAACATTTTTAGTTATTCCATTTTGTAAATAAATAAAGCTGATGATGGTTTGCCTACACGAGAAAAGGCAACATAAAGTTATCCTTGCGAAAAAAAATTGATATTCCAAATTTATGCCACAAATTAACAAATGCTGACTTTGTGCCTCATTTATAGTGATCGCAAACGCAACACGAACTGGACATTGAAGACGTTTGAAATCAAAAGGCAAATCAAATGGAAGCATTGGAATTCGTGGAATAAAAACGTCTTCACCTCTGAATTTTCCATTCAAAAGAGTTGCTTCAGTAACATTGCCCATTACCTTTGCAAGCCTCTTACCATTACAAAGTCATGGTTGGTAACGTATCTATAAACTTATAAGAAACAAAATCACCGGGTATTTTGAACTGTATAGCCAAATTCAATTCACTAACATATTTGTTCTTCGCTTTCAAAATCGCGATATCGCTCAACCAAAAATGATTTGTATTGCTGTAATATGTTTGGAAATACTTTTGATTAATTTTTCTTTGGTTTCTGTAAGACGACAAAAATTGCCTGGCAACGTTATCAATCCAGTTTCGTCTATTGCATGTAAGACTTGCATTAACTTGCATATTATTTAAAAAAAAGTTTTAGTGCAGAATGTGCTGTCCGACTGCCGTTCAACAAAGTGGCTGCAATACCAGAAGAAACAAGTGCCAATGCAATTTTATTTTGAGAACGTATTGCTGCTAACAACAATGAAATTAAAAACCTGACCGCGTTACCATCGCCAATCTTTTTGCCAATTTCTTCAGTCAATCCTTCAGTGATTCTGTTGTCAATCCCCGACATTAATTGCTTCTGCTACATAAACGACTCACAAACCTCACTCATATCTATCGCCATTGATACTTCACTAGTTGCTGCCAAAATCAACGCACCGGACGACTTCAACCATGGCCCCGATGGAATTCTCGCCTTTCTCCTTAAAAAATACTCTTCCCACCTAACTCAGCCTCTTCTCGCATTCTCTCGCCGAAGGCGTATTTCCCTCCTTTTGGAAGGATACATATATAGTCCCTATCCATAAAAAGGCTGTAAAAGCGACGTCTCAAATTACCGTCCCATTGCTAAACTGTCCTATATTCCTAAACTTTACGAGAGCCTCATCTACGACTTTATGTCCTGCCACTATAAATCTATTATTTCCCCTGCGCAACACAGTTGCCGCAAAGGCCGATCCACTAACTTAACTTACTTTCCACGACTTTCAACCTCTTTTTATTTCTTGGATCAAATCTTACCTTGATAATCGGTGATACAGGGTGCGCTCAACAATTTAAATCTCACTCTGGTGTCCCCCAGGGTAGTCATCTTGGTCCGTTGATCTTCATACTGTCCATAAACGATGTTGAGATTGGTAATCAATTACTCCGAAATCCTTATTTATGCCGATGACATGAAGCTTTTTAAACGTATTTCCTGCTCATCTGATTCCTTATCTCTTCAAGATGATTTAAATAGCTTCTCCATTTGGTATTCGAACAACTATTTGGGCATGAATATCTACAAGTGCCAATCAATCATATATCCCCGTAAACGTCTTTCCACTACCCCTCTTTCCATTCCATTCCATCTGTCAGTTCTTTGCGTGATCTTGGTGTTATCTGTCATAGCGAACTCAAACTTCCATTGATCACATCATAAGCAAAACCAACTTAGCTCTAGGCTTTGTGAAATGGTGGTTTAAGGAATTCTTGAACCCTTACATCACCAAAGCTCTCTATTTCTGTTTTATTAGGCCTCTACTTGAATACGCCTGTCAGGTCTAGTCACCCTTCCAGCTAATACTCTTTAACAGGATTGAAGCTGTATAGCATACATTCCTCTGCTTCGCGTTGCGTGGCCTTTGTTGTGTTGACAACAGTAACCTCCCTCCTTATGAGGACCGTCTAAAATTAATCAATCTCCAATCTTTATCAGCTCGTCGTGATAGTGCTGATATTGTTTTCATGCACCAAGTTTATACCGGCTCCATTGATTGTCCCGATTTCCTACATCACACCTCCATCAATAACAACCCTCGTAACATTACATCCTGTCCAGTCTTTCGCCTTGATATTCATCTCACCAACTACGGACACTTCGAACCCTTCACAAGAATGCTCCGCAATGCTAGCGACTCTACCTTCCTTGATTTTAATTCTGATAAAGCTCCCCGCAAGCACTCCCTTTAACCTTCCTGACCCCCCTTCTTAAAACTTATTTCTGTTTCTATTAGCCCTTTTCACTATTCTTTCTCCTTCCCTTGATTTCATTCTCGTTTTATTCCCATTCTTGTCGTATTCCCTATTCCTTATTTTTTTGACTTAGTGATAGCATTAAGTCTTAATTTTTATTTATATTTGCATTTGTTAACTTAATTTAAGCTTATTTTCTTTTTTTGTAGCTTGTATTAAGCGTAATAAATAAATTAAATTAAAATTCATCGTAGAGAAAATTTTGTCTATTCAAATCGGCAAATGACCGCAATGACCCCACTCTGTGATAAATCTGGCCTTGAATCTGAATAATATGGAGGAACATAATTTTACTGCAAACTTATGTTTCATTGTTAGTTATGCGATTGATGAAAATTACCTTGATGTAATTAGGAAACATGAGTTATTTGACTGAATATTTTCCAAAAAATGCTTCGGCTCAGGTGTACCATCCAAGACCAAACAGCGCAATGGCTCTGGAGGTGGATCTAATGCCAGTAATCTCACTTTTCTATTAGCACAACATAAACCTACTGCCTCATTTTTTAACTTGAATGCTTTGCAATGGTTATAAACTGTATTCATTGCTCCAATTAAAACTGATACATGCAAAGTGTAATCGGCAGTTGCATCATAACTAAACGCAGCACGCTTCAAATTTGCAAACATTTGTCTGCGATTCCTCCGAACTATATCTTGATTCTGCGCCGTTCGTGACCGCGACGGCGTAATACGTTCCCAATTAACTAAATTTCTTTGAACACGCTATGCATCACTCTCTACAGCTCTAAAAGCTACTACATTCCTAGATAAACGTGAACGGCGAAAAATGTTTTGACGCCAATGCGCAACACAAATTTGCAACTAACTTTAAACGAAGTAGATAAAATTTGTCCAATGATTTTTTTTTTAATTAAGGCACAAGCGATTTGCACAAAGTCAAAAAAAAAAACCATAGTCATAAAAATATCTTAAAATAGGTTTGAAGCGTTCAATACTTACAACCCTTTTAAGATTAACAGGCATTTTAAATATGAACTATTCATAAATTCGCTGTAAACTCTTTGTAACTAAAATTAAATTCAAGTAGGTTTTAGCGTTGTTAAATGCTAAATTGCAAAAATATGTCAAGAAATCAAATTCAAAAAGTTTTGTTTATCCGGATTTTATTCTCTGCTTAAAGAATTATTAATAATGGTTGACACAGGAAGCAGTTTAAAACAGAAACGGAGTGAAATTTGGTTAGATGGAGATAACGCTTGTCTTTCTAACTTTCATATGAATACAGTATCTCCTATAAACCAGTAAATTCATTGTTATTTATTATTATAACCCTTGCTGCAGGAGCTTGTTAAAAAAGTGTGTCTGCCATTAAGAATAAAAATGCCAACAGCAGAACGAATATACATAAATGAAAACTGCATGGGCTGACTTGATTGATAGATTCGTGATGGTTATTTATTATCCAAGTCACTACCAATTTTCTTTATTTTAATATACTCATATGTGCTATATGTGCAATCTACTGCACCAATTAATCTGGGAAAATTTTTAATTGCGCAGAAATTTCTCATTAGTAATTCTTCTTCTACTCTAGTATCGACATTCTTAATAAAACCTACAATGTACCTGATGCTGTATTTCGAAAAGCGATATATTTTTTTAAACTCATCCTCACTAAGTACTAAAAAGATCAATATTTTTTTTTTATAAAATTAACGCCGGCTAGAATGCCTCTTCAATCCCATCTATTAAATGTACACTTCAGTAATCCATCTATTATGTATGTATTGTCGTATCCATTTCGCACACTTTGTCTGTCGTTCGTTCAAACGAATGCCATAATCAGAACTTTGCAATAGAATTAAAATAGGTGAGAACCTCCTATAAATTTTCTCAATTTTTAAAGCTTTGTAAGAGTATTCTACTGCTCTTAGACGCTTATAAATAAAGCTGTTTAGCATTTTCGTTGTAAGGGATTTATAAATTACTTTTAAGTTTTTATAAATACGACTGTAAGTGGCGAAAATAAGTTATAATTACACAATCGCTCTAAGATTTATTCATTTACTACATATGTAAAACTTTCGCAGTATCTCTTTAACACTAATCATGTTTAGATTACTAATGATGGATCTAATGGCGTTTCATTATCGTCATCACTGGAAAGACCAGATTAAAACAATCACACAAATCATAACTCTTCTTGCATATGGATGCCAGTTAAGAATTAATTAAATGATGCAAGAAAACTTTTAATGGCAGTTCTTAAAGCTGAATGCAAACCTATTTCTATGCATGTTTGCACAAATATATATTTCGGAACCTTAGGTTTAGCTATCTGTCGTACATTTTATATAGCGGCGGCATATTCTGAGATAAAACATATATTTTACTCCATTTAATTTTGCTACATCTCAAAACACGCAAATTAGGGTGATATAACGCAGCACACATGTACTAAAATTGTTCTGATGCGATAATGTTTCAGCGAGTCTGTAATGAAGAGTGAACGAGGAGGTTGTAATTTTTGCTTACAAATTTAATAGCTGCTATTTAGACATGAGCTATTTTACTAATTTCTACTATAAAAGCAGACTCATGTTACGTTATAATTTCATAGTAACAAGCATTCCCACTTTACATGTTGGAATTTCTCCCGCTCAAATTGGGATAGTGAAAGAAGTAAATCAGTAGAAAAGTGGGTCATCGTTCTTGTCACAAAAACCTATTCGAATATTTAGAATAAACGTTTACAGCACTCATCGAGGATTTTGTCAGCCCAATTTTTGTCGAATTTGTTTCCTCCAGTGAAACTTATTTTGACCTTTAAGTGGTTTAATATGTCGAGATTAACCCACAGAAATACCTATTTGTACCTACAACATCAATTTTCCATGTTGTTGATTTTTGCTAGATTGAATTTTCATCGATTTGAAATTGAAATTAGTAGTTTATAAATTATGCCATAGGAAACAACCAGAAGTAGCATGTCAAGATTCTTCCTTCCCTTCAATAGAACCTTCTATTTTTTAATGGAGCAAGATTTCTTTAAGATTCTATGCAGCCTACTCTGCATTTATGTTAAAAAATTCTGTACGAAGTGCATAAAACTTTAAAAAATCAAAACTGGCTTACGGTGCGAACATGCAATATTTTATAGTTGGAATATTCATAACAATTAGTAGTTGAACGTTTGCGAAATCGTACACTTTTTAACTAAAACAAAATGTTGCCAAATTTTTGGATTATCGGTTAATACATATGTTTCAGATATATTCAAGACACACATTTTCAGAAATCTTGTTATACCTTAGTCTACAAAAGTAGAAAGAATTTCCTGTTACATATATGTAATTTCGAACAATAATACCATGAAGGATTTAAAAATCCCCAACTAATTGAATAAAAAGTTATCGTCCCAAAATTCTTTCACCTTGAGGCCTATCCAATTGTTAAGAATTGAGGATTCATGACTGCTTAGGAAGTTCTTAGCAATAAAATTAAGTCATGCCAGCGGTTATATTAATAATCCAAATCCCCTAAAGAAGGAGATGGACCCGTATTGGTGTTGGGGCTCAAAATTTAATTCAATTAGAGGCTTAATGTAATTTACTAATTGATTCCCGCTATTACCACCCATTTCCTTTGCACAAAGTTCTCCGTGATTTCCTCAAACCTGTCACCGAGTTCAATCCATTAGATGTATCAGTTTTAATTCATTAATCATCAAACTTTGTCTTCCGGCGAAATTTTTATTTGGTAATCCGTACCCAGGGACCAGAGTAATGTATACTTCCAGAGTATTTAAGTGGATGGTGCGAATCATTAATCCCCAAACGTTTAGGCTTAAAGGCACCACTCTGATGGAAGATCGCCTTGAAGACAATCTCTTGAGAATCATTTCAACGCCAAATTATTTTGAGTAGCATCAACGTTCTTATCCCAGAATTATCTCGAACGAATATACCTTGGATGTGATTAATGGAAAACAAAAGAGATATATCTGGATACATTATTGAGCCCTACTTGGACACAAATCCGGCACGTTTCCTGGACTGGACATGAAAATATGGTGGAATTATTGCCAAGCATAAACCATAAAAAGCATAATGGAAACTCCCCAAAGAGTATATAGTTCTTATTTGTGAGAAAAATAATTTTCTTAATCTGTAATTTTCTCAGGAAACAACAGATGCCATTAATCAAAGTTTGGAGAGGCCCGGCTGCGGCAAGCAGTGCTGGAATAAGTTTCCGGTGTCGCATTTTGTTCCAAGCGAAATGCCTTCAGCAATAACTTAAGTCTATGTGATTTCTCTGGAGGAACAAGCGAACTTCTTGGCATGTCCACGTTGTTCTGGTCCATTTTTCCTTCCATTCTTTTTCTTTTCATGAATAAATTCCATCCAAAAAATAGAACGTTACCAAAAATTTCCCAGCAGTTGGCTTTCAATTCAGTTTTTCAAAACAATTTCGAAAATTAAGGGGAGGTTCTCCTCAAGTTCAATCAAAAGATAGATTTTTTTCTTATTTAATAGTTCATCTATTGTAGAATATGGTTCCTACACGAGTTTTTATTATCAAGATATTAATAATTTAAGACACGCCTTTTATTGTGTAAAAATTTCGCCAGTTTTTCGCCATAGGGTGTATCTTTCGTCAACATATTCGAGTGCACCTTTTTTCTGTACAATGATGTAAATATTCTCATTTCTATAGTTTCGGTGTGTGTCTCATACAGCGTGTCTTGAGTGTCGAACAAATTGTTTCTTAATCTCTTTTAGAATGCCGATTTTATTGATCTTTGTCTGAAATCAATCCAAAGAAAATCAAGCATTCTAATTACAACCAATTGAATTGAATTGATATTGCATTTCTACGTTCTTTTGCATTTCCTCAGCGTTTTTAATTTTCTTAGTACGCATACACATATTTCAATCGTACGGTTTTGAATTTGATTATCTCTATAATAATAATAATTAATAAAAAAAATTGTGAATCCTTTTACTTCCTGAAAATGTTGATATTGAAATTCTCATAGAGTTTTCTTCAAATTAATTTAAATACCCTGAGTTAAAGATGCTTCCATTTTTTTATTCCAAATTTAAAAAGTTCTTTAAAAATCCATGAAAATAACAAATTAAAGGTAAATATTCTTTTGCATCGTATTATCGGTAAATCAAAGCAAAATACAACTTTTATTTTTAATTTGTTTATTTTCAAAACTCTTCTATTTATAGAAAATCTCAATACATGCCAACATTATTAAAATTAAACTATCTTTGCTAAAATTTACCTATATTTGCTAAAATTTAACTGAGAAAGTGATAAAAAATAATTGTTAACGTTTGGCTATGCCTTATCAAAATTATGTTTTTTAATATTTTCTTTAATTCTTTCCAAAAAGTGCTATTCACTTTGATTTATTTCCTTATAATAACAGATAGAACGATCCTTTCATATATATTATGTAAGAAAAAACAAAGGGTAGATTTACTTTACTTTTAACATAGCTGACATAAACATTTATACTCTGTACACTGAATCGTGTTTTTATGTTACCGGAGATTTTTGCTCAGTCTCAGTTCACGCACTTTTTATTTAATCTTTCTGTAACAAAATTATCTTTTTTTAAAACGATTTACGCTAAAAAAGTTCCCTTTATACTATTTGGCCGTCCTCGAAGGTTATTTATGTAAGTAGCACTGAAAAAAGCTACAAAAATCACCTGAAATGGACCACCAATCAATCGAAAAATGCCACCTGCCAGAAACAAAATTCTCTTGACTAATTTTCGTCCTTGCAGCATTGTGTCAATTTTTTGGAAAAAAGCTAGGACTACAAAGGACAAAGGTCGCCCATCAGAGATAATAAAAGCCGACCGAAATGTGAGACAAAAAGGAAAAAACCAAAGATATTTTATGCTTTTGTTCTCAAACGGGATGTATCCCTTCATGGACAAAGAATTCGATCAGAGCTGGGACCACTGGCTGTACATCTGAGAAGTCTCAGCCCTACAATATGCCCACTTTCAGGGCCAATCGAATCACATTTCTGACCAGAGAAGCATTTAATCATTAGGCGCCTTTTTTGCGTTTCTCCCGCGAATTTGTGTTCATTTGTGGGATATATGCCCCTGGATCTTATCGCTGGGCTGTTTCCACATAAATCTTCCCCCACTCTCCCTTAATATTAGACCTCGAGCTACTGCTATTAATGCCTTAAAAGTGGGTCGAGGGTACAAATCACTCCATCGATTTTTTTTTCTTTCAATGGTTGAGCCTTCGTCCCAAAGCGGCAATTTTTCTTCATTTATTTGTTGTCATGCGTTTCTAAAATATTCCTTATTTTTATATATAGATGTGTGCATTTGTACGTATGTAGTTGATAGCTCAATTCGAAGATCATCAAAAAACCTAAAAATTGTGGAATGGCTCCAATTTGGTTTTCTTACAGTTGTCCCTTCTTATTTCAAGAAACTCATCATCTCAAGAAAAGATATGAAGAGGCAAAAACTTCGACAATCCAGGATTTCGGCCCGTCCCTTTAAGAGAGGACCCAAAAAATAGATGGAAATTGGCAAGGAAATTGTTACTTTAAATATTTACATAATACCTAGCTTATCAGGCGGGCTATGTCTAGAACAGGTTCCGGAAGAAAACAGGCTTGTGTGGACCGCAATTCGTAGTAATTGATTTTTTCGCGGGTTTTTTTTCAGATTAATAGCCCGAATATGATTTTCAATCCGCCGGGGGACGATATTAAGTAATTTTGTTCGGTGGTTGAAATTTGAAAAAAAAATTTTCATGAAAACCTTTATTAATGATAATAATCAAAACGTGCACTAAATCAACGACCACCGTCCTCCAGTGCCGGCAGTTACCATTCGGGATGAAGGCTTCCTTCCCGTTCTGCAGATGCACATTTAGCCATGAGCACGTCTACATCCCAGAGTGATACGCTAGCTGGCAATACAAAACCCGCGTTCACGTTTGCAGCCAGAATCTAACGTCCCCTTCTTCGCCCTCTCTGGATGCTGGATACTGTATCTCGAGATGACGACTTCATCTGAATCCATCATCTTCCAACTCCCGTCTATGCCGCAGCGGTTTCGTAAGCTTTTTCTACCATTCACCATACTCTGGCCTTATATTCCCCTGCGCATAATTTAGGGCGGCATTTCGAAATATAATGAAACTTCGGCACAGATAGCTTCATCCCAGATTAATCGAGTGGAGGCATCCCAGCATCCCTTCACGTTCAATTGATCTGGGAACAGGCGACGGCTGTGAAAAAGCACGTTATCAGCACGCCTTTCTGCATTTTACTTAATAAAAATTATAGTCATGTAGTAGTCGTCTTTAGTATTAAAATTCACGTTTCGAGTACATATGTTGCCAAGTCGAAGGTGTTGTTTAACCTGTAAATCCTTGCCTTAAGACAGGTGAAGAGCGGGTTCGACTTCTCCAATAAACTCCGTTAAAAACCCATTTACTTTTGTATTTCGATACTACTAGTCATGAACATCCTCCGCACATCTTAAAAATTTGCAGAAGCACTGACTAGCGATTTATTTTTATAGAAAGAATCAAGCGAAATCAAGTAGAGTGGCTTTGCAAAAGAACACTGCCAGCCATATTAAGTAACGTAACGTAAATTAAATAGTATATTGCGGCGGATATCCCGAACTGCAATTGCTGATATCATTATAGATTGGATGTAAATTTTTTTTAACGAATTCTCACATATGATGTGTTGATAACAAGAGCCCATGTTTGGCCCAAGCTTGTGACAATCCTTCTTAATACTGACCTTAGTTTGGCATCGAAGGGTCCAAGCCCGGGAAAATATTAGAATGATTACATTATTTATTAATTAATAATATATAAAAAATAAATAAACAGATTTTTGTTCACATAATCTTGAGTATTAAAATATTTGCTCAGAGTGTGGTAAAAACTGGAAAGCCAAAGATTGGTATTTAAACATTGCTGTGAACTAGACAAGCGAGTAGACCAGAAAACCCAGAATTGACATTCAAAGCTCAGTCAAAGATTGGCCAGAGACTATTAAATCAAGTCACAATTTTTAACCCTTGGTTGACACTTGTGCCAGTCTAGAAAAGCGTATGATACCCCTGCATTCAGCCAAGATTGGCTCCTTTTGAAAGCTGACAAATCCTATTTGCGCAAGCAAATTCAAAATTAAATGTTTTTTGCAAGGTGTTTGACAAATTCACACTTGTTGTTTAAATCTCCAAAATTAGTAGTTTTAAAAACCAATTGCGGGTTTTTCATTTTAAATTGCCTCAACCGTCTTTAACATGGTTCTTTTCCTACAGACCAGTATTTTCTAATCTAGGTCCTTGAATATGTTATATCCAATGGAAATCACAAAGTGCCAACTCTCTCTCTGGGTAATATTGAAAAAAGTAACAATTCGACCGAATGCCGAAGCTTCTTTATTAAACAATTTGAATTTCTAAATAATCAACTAGGATTACTTTGGAATTAAGAAAGCGCAAATTTATTAAATTAAGATAGATGATAAATTAGCACAAAATCGACAAATTATTTTTTTAAAGATGCCACCCAAATTAAAAAAAAATTTATTGTAAGAACAACGCGCACTCCAACGATTTTTACTTCATCTTATTTTACTTTTTTTTGTTTTTCTTGTGCTGCCGATATTCTTGAAAGTAAATTATTTAAGACAAAACTAAAAACAAAATTTATTTTCGAACTTATCACAGAAGCTGTCTCTCTATAGTAATGTATGTAATTATTTTCGATATGGTGATATCCCTATTATTACTAGATGCTCTCTTTTTTCTTTCTTAAATGGAAAATCACAAGATTGTTGTATTTCTTCGGTTTATGTACGTATTAAAGATTTGAAAGCATTAACATAATAATTATACATTAACTACATTATCTGAATTGTTGAATTTTTTATTAAATATTTCTACTTGACAAAAAGTAAGTTTTTAGGGAAAATTGCTTCGGGAAGACTTATGGTATATGTAAATTTACTACATAAACTTAAAGAATGTTTTTGTTGCGCGAAATTTTTACATACTTATATTGCTCCACATCGTCTGTCTTTACAGTCTATAACAAGAAAAGAAACCCATTTTTTTACTTACAGTGGAAATACTTATTTCTAATTTTTTTACATATAAATATATTGAAAGTAATACGTCGCAGCTAATTAATAAATTGTGTAATCCCGCCGATATCGAGAATGGCCTGGCATCTTTTGCGCATGCTTTCGACGAGTTTTTCCGCATATTCAATCGACACCGAACGCCATATCGTCCGAATCACCCGTGTTAGCTGCTTGATATTATACACAAGCCTTCAAGCGAGTTGGCTCTTCATTATGCCCTACACATGCTCAGTTGGATTGGCGTCTTCACGTCTTCCACATCTAGCACAGTTGACTTGTATGTTTGAGATCGTTATCCTCTTGCAAGATCATTATTGTTGGGTCCAAATATCTTTTTCACTGATTTTAGGAAACTACGCTGATAAATTTTGATCTTCTTAACGTCCAAATTCTCGGTAAGGAGGTTTAAAGTAACCAAAACCGTGTTACGAAAAGCATACCCAAACATTAATTTTTATTGGATGCATGATACCGCGCTGGATGAAATGGGTCCAGCGAATGGATACCCAAAAATTCGATTTATCACTGAATACAATGTTTAGACCCTTCATTTTTCTATATGGGCTTCGTAAAGAACGGTTTAAGCAAATTGCGCACACTGTGACGTTTCAAACGACACTGAAATAAATTAATATTTACATTGTAGCCCCTCCATGGTACAATTACTCACAAAAAGAGAGAGAAAAATATCTTTTATCTTCTTTGAAAAAGAGCGATTCCTTTCTTATTGAACAGACTGTATCATCATCTTTCCTAAAACAGTTAAATCATTTTATTAGTATAACATTAAAACTGCGAAAAGTTTAAATTGCTTTGTTTAAAGAAACTTTTCTAAAATAAATATATCCCATGGATCAATATGAAAGAAATAAATGCAACAAAATATAAATTAAAAATTCAAGTTATTTATCGACATGAACTTTAATAAGTATGTCAACGTACTGACCTTAAAAATTATAACCATTGCACCCAGAAGAATTCAAAAATTGGAAACTTTTTGTACTTTACCACCATAGGAGGTGGTAAATTAATGTACTACAGAATTGTAGACGTCAAAAGGCCTACGACAAAATAATTATGTCCCTATCATACTCAGAAAAACTCAAATAACATCCGCAGTTCACATTTAAACTTTTATTACAACCATTTCTAAATTACAAACTCAACAGAGTTGTTAAATTAAAGAATGCTACGCTGATTTTATTCGGACGAATAAATAACTCATAATTTCCATTCGTTTATTCTTCTTAAAAGTTATGATTAAAACAAATTAAATTACTCAAAATATTAATATTAAAGATTGCCTTTGACTTTTGCAAAATTAATTCATTATTTTGAAGCCTTTATGAATTCTCTTACATTTACCTGATTAAAGCACTTGTATTCAATTCGTTTGCATTTCGTTTATAGTAGTAGCAAAGTTAATTTAATATTTGAAAAGTATTAAAGAATTAAAGAGTTCTTATAGTGCACCGTATGAAACCCGGTAAGTCAACAAGTTGAATATAAAATCAAATTAAGCTGACGTAAATATTGAAAAAGTATAAACATTGGTAAGCATGAAAATTGGACTAATATTAAAGTAAAAGCGAATTTATTCTAAATGTAATTTCAACAGTGCACAATAAGTATGCAAAATTTCACTTATAACAAAAAATCTTACATTAAATTATTTAAAGAATGTTTGAACAATAAATAAATAAAAAGCACTACAATAAAAATTATTTCAATCAGTCAATATATTTTTAAGAGCACTATTGATTAGTGGTATGAGCAAACGTAATTTAATTATTTTTAAAACAAATCAATAATTATAAATAAAAATCTGACTTTTATCATAAATCAATAAAAGACCGGCCAATTTTAAGTCAAACAATTAAAGTCAAGATAAAACTTTTATTTTTCAGTCAAATAATAAAATTCTAAAAAAAACTATGGCTTTTATTTGCCAGTCAAATAATAAAAGTCATTTCCTTACTTTCATTTTTCAGTAAATAAAAAAAGGATTTTAATTTTCCAGTAAACTAAAAGGTATTTGTTAAAGAATTTTGAAATTATAATTTTGGAATATTTCAAATTCTAATATAAGAGAGACATTCACAGTAAAATTCAAGTGGAATGTTATTTTTTAGTCGCATAATTACAGGTTAATTATGACTTTTATTTTAGCATTTATATCACCATCCCTGATTTATTTAGTCCCTCTACCTCTATCCTCTTTGGTAGGCTTTAAAAGGAAGAAATATATCAATCAAAACTGGTTCAAAATATAGTTTCCGCGTGATTTTATTTATAACAAGCTTTTTAATCACTCTAATTGTAAGTCAGTCCCTAAAACTAAAAACTAATATTTGATACGTGCTCTGAGTTGAAATAAAAATTACCGCAACCTTTTAAATAAAAAGACGAATAATAAAGCTTAATTAACTAATTCCTATTTCTTTTTTTTCCAGGTAATTACATTAATGAGTTTTCATCATGCATAACTACGTAAGTATGCTCTAAAGTATTTTTTACATTATTCCCTTGAATTCCAAAGGAATAATACAGTGGGGGAAATTCCATTAGCCCATTTAATATTTCTCTGGATAAATAAAAAACAATAATGGCTTATAACAGCATTTTGTACTTATTTTATTTTAAACATCTTTCATAAGTAGTTAATGTGACTAAATGTTAAAAATATAAGAAAAGCTCTAAGAAAATAAAAAAAATTCAAGAAACACAGATTTTTATGTGGAAATTCCATTAGCTCATTTTAATTTTTATCTTATAAATTATAGTTAATTTTTTTAAATTTTTTGCTTTAGTACTTTGTACATTCTCCGCTATTTCGTATTACCTCGAACATCCTGTTAGGCATTGAATATACTAATTTTTGGAGCTCTTCTGCTGTAACAGATCGCCAAGACTCTCTTATGGCCTCTTTCAGTTCTCGTACAGAATTAAACTGACGGCCATTGGAGTAAACTCGTCCTGCAATGATGCCCCATAAATTTTCAATAGGGTTAAGATCAGGACTTCGCGCAGACCAAGGCAAAACTTTGATATTTTTCTCCTGGAACCAATTTTTAGTAAAGGATGCTGTATGTATAGCTGCATTGTCCTGTTGGAATATAAAATTTTCTGGCAAAAAATCTTCAGACATGTTGATGAGAAGCTCCTCCAACATTTCTGTATATGTTACGGCGTTCATTCGAGGAAGTATCCAGGCAATCTGTGATTTTCCATATACAGAAAAAGCGGCCCAAATCATAACACTTCCCCCTCCGAAGTTTCGACTCATTCTTATTTCCTGTGGTTTCCTCAAATCATGCCAATAATATTGAAAACCATCGGGCCCGTCCAAATTAAATTTTTTTCATCGCTAAAAACCACGTTGTTCCACTCTTTGGACCAGGTCATGTGGTTTTTTGCGAAATTTAACCTTGCAACTTTGTGGTTATCCGTTAAAGGAGGCTTCTTTTGTCTCTTTTTGTATTTAAGATTTTTGTCTTCATGTAAGATCTGCCTAACACCTCTTGCAGTAACTGGTAAATTCAAATTGGACTTTATTTGGGTCGAAGTGCAGTGATTTTTTCTCACTTCTTGTAGAATTTTTCGTTTTTGGTAATTATTAAGTTTTTGATTGTGATCAAATTTTCGGTTCTTTGCATAATTTTCTCCCAATTTGAGAACATTACTCACTACTTTCCTTGATCTGGTTAACTTGAGAGCAATGTCCGTAACCGTTAGTCCTTGATCCTTGAAAAATACAATTTTTTCCATTTCCGCTTTCGCGAGGTCTTTTCCTCGCCCCATAATAATAATACTAACACATTTTCAATTAAAATCTATTTAATGTAATACAAAATTATTTATGTTTACCTTTGATTATATTTCAATGAAGAATTTAAAGCTTATTTCTGAGAAATAACCCACTGTTCTAATGGAATTTCCGCTTACAGACACCTCTCGCACTAACCTAAAAATTTTAAATGCTTGCAATTCTCCAAAAACTATCAGACACGAGGATGTAAGGTGGTTTTTATATAGAGCACTATAACGGTAAATATTCCTGTCAGCCTCGGTTCAGTGCTGCCAGAATTTCACGAATCTAGCAACTTTTTACAAAAATTTGAGATAATGTGCTAATGGAATTTCCGCCACTGTAATTCCAAAGCCATTCATCTGGTTGCGAGCAGACATTTCCGTCCCGCATCATTAGTATCAATCAAGTTCGAATAGAAATCAATTAGTACAAGGGGCTGCATCAGGGTAGTATCAGTTCTTCGTCCGGGGGCTTCAGTACTCCGCAACCGCCCGTCTCTGGTTCCCCACACTTTCGAAATCGAGTCAAACCACTCGGCCAGCAACAGTCAAGTCGAATGCTAAAGAATAGCCCTTATCCCGACGGGACTGTGTGCCCTGTGCATATCGAATGCATGGATGCAAATGCACCCCATCAACAAAATTTAAATTGAAGACAAACTGAAATTTGCATTTTGAGCGTGTTATTGTAGACAATTGTGCAATATTGTGGTGTTGCCGCATTCCACCTTTCCCTTGGGACTTCTATGATATGTACGATAAATATTCGTAGGTGTATTCTCCCGCCCTTTTTCTCACCCGTGTTATGTTTCTTTCCCAAAAAAAAAAAATACCTCCAGAAAGAACTGCTTTTCCCTACTTGTTTCCGATGAAACCTTATTGTTTTTTAGCGCACCAAATAAGGTGGAATGCGAAATCAGCACGATAGACGAATTATGAAATACATCGCAGCTCCCGTGCTGTTGTCACGGAATCTTCCCTAGGGCCCTGTTCTTCTTCACGTATCACGAATCAGGGATGTGTCCTTGGGGCGCGGAGAAAGGGCACATATCGTCTATTTACAGTTCTTTGTACAAAATTTGTTTGCGAGCGCTTAGATTAGGTCATACTATAGAAGCTGGGAAGCCTGGAGCCCACCATTCCTTAGAGTTTGTACGAAGGCTTTTACAGAAGGCAATGAGCTTTTTTTTTTTATTGTCTGTAGGTGTGTGCTTGTTGTTTTAAATTTTGCTTTCTGCTTAGGCCGGTATACGTTCCGAATAAAACTGTAGCCCTTATCACAATCCCCAGCCGAAAGTAATTTACTTAAGCAATGATTTAAAGGTATTCTTTGATTAAATTTATTTTACCGGCATGAAATGCGCGTATATTTCTAAGACCTTAAGAATAATTTAGCTGAAGGTCGTATACTACGTCGCATGTTAATACTTCGTTTGTGAAACCGTAAAAATTCGTATTATTAAATTAACAATTACAATATCTCAACCAAACATGTGTTTATAAAATTATCCTCCCACCATCATTTTAGACAAATTATAATTATAAATCAAGAAAAGTAAGCATGCGAAAGAAACTATTAACTTACTTGATAAACAACCCATCTACACGTATTTTATTTCGAATCGTTAAAATAATGCTTGCCCAATTAATGTTTTAGTTTTTTTTGTACAAAATAACTTTTTTTTCAAAAGAATCGAATAATTAAGGAAATTTTAAGTTAATTGTAGTTAATTCTTTATTGTTAAAATTGATAAAACTAATGTGTATATTCAGCAATTTATCTGCAAATGTAATATTTTAAATTGAAAAGATTATAACTTTTAAACAAAATTCTCTAGAGATATTGTAAAAAACTCAAATGAAAAGCTTGGTAGGTTTAATATTTAATTATTAAGTGTTATAAGTTCCACATATAATTAATTACAAGTTAATTAAGTCTTGAAATATAAAATCGCAATATCTCTTTAAGAATAATCCACGCTATCGTATAACAATGTGGAAACGGTGGCCTGAAATCTGAATAACGCTAAGATATTAAATGACAAATGACTGATCTCACACTTTTGCAAATTACAAATTCGTCCGACAAAGGGAAAGGAACAAATGAACTTGCAAAGTCATAATGTGATGATAATAGCTTGCCTGAGTACAATGTAAGGGCGTTTAATTAAAAATCAAAAGCTGTCCCATTCCCCGTTTCCATTTTCATTTAATAAGAGGCTGCTTCCACACATGTTCCTGTAATGTTCCATGTGTGAAAGATGAAATCACACACGATCTTTTTTCGTATCTTGGGCTCCATAGCTCGTTATCCGTTCCAGTTATAACGTGCCCCGACATATTTGTGCCACCTCTAACCCCGAGGTAATAGCACCATAGGGCACCCTTTGATATTTTTACAATTAACATTATCTTAATGAAACACACTAAATATTAATGAGATTCTAATTGAAATCCAGTAACGTCGTACAGCTCGTAAAATGCTTAAAGAGGTCACATAAAGTAGTCTGACTGCGAGCCAGGAAAGAACTTAAGATGCCTGTAAAACAGATGTTGCCTAACGGCCACGATAGGCCTACTTACGAGTATGTACGTGCGTATGCCTATGTGACTGCGTGTCTCCCACGCAACGAGGCCACTTGGCACAGAGTCGAGGATTAACCACCCTGTCGGGCGCACTTTAACTTTGATCAACATATTCCTTATTACAACGTAAATTGCAGTATAAAAGTTCCCGACCTGAGTTTTCTGGATTAAATCACTGTAGCTCGCAGTACGGAGCCTCTTAGGGCACTTTGGCTCATTACGCAATGTCGATGGAAATCCCCTTTGAAGGGAATGACTTTTGGGGAGTTGTTTGCCAAATAAGAACCCCCTTCCGCGTCATTCGCCAATAAGTACAACATCAACATTTTAAGCTTCACCGCAATTCGTTTCAACATTACCTTAGTATTTTGCTTTTCGGTGAAATTGTCTTAGAAAAGCTCGCGGCTCAGTGACGTATTCCACCAAAACCTCGACTGCTTTTACTTCCAAGAAGTTTCCTTGCAGCGGCAGGGCTAACGCAAGCCCTTTGTTGTAGACTCTAATTGTTTTCACCTCAGGGTAGGTGGCAATTGCTAAAGAGCTGACGGGTGCGCAGACACATAAATTATACTTATAAAATGCTTCCGCGGCTGTTTGATGTTTGAAGGGCGTATTTGAAGGTCTTACTCGCCATAAATAATTTCAGATTGGAGTTTTGTTTTAATTAGCCGAGAAATTAGTTTTAATGCTGGAAGGCACTGAAAAAATTCCAATGTATTTATATTCTACCAATAAGTTGATTTCCGGGAAATTCCGCTGGCTTGGAGGGTGATGCAGATGACGTTGCTGGTTATATTCGCTGCTTACTGGGACATAGTCATACAGCAAATATTGTGTTAGCACAAATGTTAACTGTAAGACTGTGTCTTAGTTTGCAACGCTATCATCGTGGGAGAAAAGTGATTATTCTTCAGTACAAGTAAGTTAAACTTAAAATTGTAAAAGTCATTTTTGCGAAAACACACTCTTTTATTATAAATCCAGAATACTCCAAAGTAATGTGATAATTAGAACTGATTAAAATCACATGTGTCGGATATAATTGAGTATACAAATACCTATAAGATCACATATATATAAAAGTTGTTTGCTAATAATAAAATCGCAACCAATGACAAAACAAAAGCATTTGTATTAGGTATTAATTATAATAAATAAGCCATGCAAACAAAATTATTTTGATATAACATATAACAACATAAGTAACAACGAGCTAAATAAGAAGATCTATCTTGTGATAGCACAAATTATATATTATACTAAGTATATATTTCTTTTCTTCTTTAGCCTAGTAAATGGTGTAAATGGAATTGCACATGGTGGCATTCTACCAAAAAGGGTTCAGACTAAGGTTTTGTTCAGGTTTCTAGCATATCGTATAGTTTTAGCGTTCTCCAATATATTTAACTTTTTTTAGTTAAATTTAAACCTTCTGTTAATTGTAATTATTATGCCTCTGTGCTGGAAGTCGATTTGTAGTATCAGAATAATCAGAAATCGTTCAATGTCCGAGCTTGTGCAAGTCGGGGTAGGTTAAATCAGAGTATTAGTGTAATAAAAAATCATATATATGTAAACATTTATAATAAGCTAACAAACTAATTTGAGGTACCTACCTAGAAAAAAATGAATTATCAAGCATTCTCCGCTTTATTCACAAATTAAATTAATAATGTCATTTAATTGTAATTGTTGAAAACTTCTACAGAAACTGAGTTTGAGGTCTCCTCACGTATTTTAATGAAACTTAATATCGGCGTTCATTTAGGGTCAAAAGTAACAGATATTTATAAAAAATGGCACATGGTCTTTGATATTTCGAAAAATAATTATTTTTCCTTCGCAATTCCCAAATTATTCCCAATATGTTTTAATGAAAATTTTGGTAAAACCTTTAATCGAATTCCATTCCACCTAATTTCCGTAAATAATTCTACACGACTGCTGACAGTAAAAGAAAAAATTTATTTTGTTTCGCTTTACCATTTCATAAGATAAATTCGAACTTGTAAACGTCGATAAGTCTAAAAACACATTTAGCTGTAATTCGTTTATTTAACTTATTCTTGACAAAGTTTTTAGAAAAAAAGATATGGAAACATCTTTAATTTAAAGTAGAGGTATTTACCCAATTTGAAATAATCGTTTAGAGGAATATGCACAAAATCATGACGGAAGAATTTCACTTTTCCAAACTTCCAAGTTAAATTATTTCCGAAAGTACAAGGGATAGAAAACGCTTTTTTAATTCCTACATTCACTTTTGACGCTAAATGAAGGTTTTTATAAGGTTTCGTCAATATCTGTGAGGAAACCTCAAACCCAATCTATTCCAAAATTTCTTCAAAATAAACAAAAAAACAATTGAAATATCCTCTTTTACCATACAATGTAGTAATTTAACGACAAACTCAGTCATTTTCAAATTTAATTTTATAATGCTTCCAAGATCTCTATGACGATTTTGTTTTGACTATTATTGTATTTTAATAAACCGATATGCATAAAAATAATTTGAATTATCTGTGTCCTCAGAAAATATTGTTTTATAATTACAGTAGAACGCCGATTATCCGAATTAATTGGGACCGGGGTCGATTCGGATAATCGAAAATTCGGATAATCGGACATAGACTGGTAATAAAGAAAAACGAAATGTCACACATAGAATAAACATGTAGTCTTGCGTCTTGCCTCTAGCTTTCAACCATAACAGTTGAAATATATCTGGACTCCAGCGAGTTCCAACTTGTTACAACAAAACAAAACAAAAATTACATTACTTACTTACAGTACTTGGTTTTAATTTTTTATATTACGCTTAGGACCGATTCGGATAATTGGCGATTCAGTTAATCGGCGTTCGGATAATCGGCGTTCTACTATATTTAAAAAACTGGGTAACTTTAATTTTACATCCTTATAAGAGCTTCCTTGTTCCTATAATAAAAAGTAGATTAAGAAACTATGTTAATCAAAATATCGAATAAGTTCAATATTTATATTACTATAAATTGATCAAAAATTAAATGCTGTTCGAACAAGACTCCTTTTGAGACTCCATCAACATTAAAAAACAAAAGAATAATGTTTTTTTTTTTTTGTGCTGATAGAAAACAAAGATGAGTAAGTTAATCACAAAGTATTCCTAACTCAATTTTGCTTTAAATAAAAGACATACCACCTATATCTACCTATTCGATTTTTTAGAAACAAAATATTTAATTATAAGCTAGATTATTATTGAATATATATTTTTTCTTTAAATTCTTTCCTAATTCCTATTATATGGAGAGTCGCATCAAACCGCTTTAAAAAAGTTTGCCAACACAACACCTAATTGAAGTCGAACTAGCGCTAAAGAATGTCGTTGTGATACCACTGATAGCACCCCTTTTTATTTTGGTCATTAATAATATTGAGTGGAATTCAAAAACTGAGGTGAAAATAAAAATTCTTATAAATTTCTTTCATCATGTTCGTTATATATCACGAATTGTAGTAACGTTTATTTAAACTATGGAATATTTTTCAGCAGTAACAGTGGATTTCTTTTAAAAAGTCCCCTCTTAGCCAAGTTTAATCCAGAAATCATTCAAATTCAGGTAATCTTAAATAAAAAACCCCGGGAACATCTTACACAAAATATGAAGTTTGAGCCCGGAATAATGACAAAATGGTCCTTATTGTCTCATAACGAATTCAATGTACGTTCGATGAAAGACCTCGTTCTAGCGAACTAAACGCAAGGGGACATTTTAAAAGAACGTAAATGCTCTCCAACAGCTTGTTATCTGCTGCTGAAAGTGATTTTTAAATATCCATTACGACTTCGCGAACAGAGATACCTATGCGTGGGATGAGTTTTCAAAAAAAAAAAAAAAAGAAAAAAAACCTCTCATTATGCGAGTATGCGAGTATATGTCGAAATATTTCTTTTCATCTCTTGCGTCACTCATACGTTTTTTCTTCCCTTCTTTTTAAATTTGCTATGAAAATCGCCTTTTCATAACTGGAGGAAATGTTAATATTCATGGGTATCTTGAAACATTTTGACTATCGTTGTTTCAAAAAAGAAAATTTACCTTGGCGTTTTAAATTACGTCAAATACGTTGTAGCTTGGCGAGACATCCACTCACTAGGATGAAGTTATATTCTGAAACTAAGAGCTTTTTTGCAGGAAATTATATACTACTTTGGTCTTTAGTTAAATAAGGAACTTTCTCGAAAGAATCTTACGGAAGTGATATTTTACATATGCTTTCAGCTGGAAGAAAATGTCTCAAACAACATACTGAAGTAGCCCTAATTAAGTTCCAGTGGAATAAATTTTATATACCTATTTTTTCATGCATATGCAAATCTATTGTACAAACTACCATTTAAAATGAAGACTATCTTTGTAGCAAGTATGCAACGTATATTTTTAATATTCACAATTTTACTAACAAACTTATTTTCAAAAAAAAAAACAATTTTTTTCCTAATTTAAAATTATTTGAAGTATTTCATCTTTTGAGAAATTTACTCCATCCCTTTAGTTTACCTTATACTTAAAATACCACAAAAACTTTTTACTTGAAACCCATAATCCTCAGAAGAAACTCAAAGTTAGTTCTTGAACGTTGCAAAAACTTTCTGAATTTATGCTTTGAAGTTCTTCATTTAAAGGGAAAAGCGTTTCTCTAAATACATATATTTGCGGAGTAAAAATTGTACCTTTAGCCTTGTAGAATTAACCAAGAATATTCATTTAGAGTTGATGTCGCACAATCTTGTCAGCGAATGCGAGTGGGACTTGTTAATTTTTTAACCATCTCCGAGTTTTATCAAAGCCCCATTTGCCTTCATGCATGACTTGCTGACACAGCGCACTTAGATGTGTCTTTCATTTAACTAAATTGATAAGGTCGTTCAAATTTCTTTGAAGTAATGACAAGAAAGAGCTAATTAGAAAATGTGTATCGGTTTTTTGTTTCCCTTTTCAACATATTTCCCTTTGTTGCGATGGATCTCGAACTGCAAGAATATGTTACTGGATAATGCAATTATTTCCCAATAGTGAATAATTAGCAAATTTAATACAATGATCGATCTAATGTTCTCGAATCGCTGCCTGAATAGTTGAAACGATATTTAATTGGAAAATTCTATGTATATGTCACTTTAACCGAAAAAACATCAATATTTTTTATACGATTATATTACTATATAATGAGGAGGTTTACCTATTACTAATAATAAAACTGTAGAAATGTCCTGTTCATGTACATAGAAAATATTTACCAAAAACTGATTGGGGGTAATGTAGAAAGGCCAAAAGAATATAAAAAGACCATTTTTAAAAGTTTTGTCTATCTGCTTGTCTGTTTGTCTGTTTGTGCACGCTAATCTCCGAAACTACTAGACAGATTTTCATGGGGTTTCCACGGGTAACTTAAGCTTAGCTCAGAGCAACATATAAGGCGTATTTCATTGAAATCGGTTCACGGGTAAAAAAAATATGTAATAATAAGTTTAAGAACTCCTTTTTACTACGGTGTAATTTGCCGAAAAGGCAACAGCGCTGTTCATCATTTTTCAAAGTGCTAACGATAGTTTACCTTAGTAACGCAATCACACGGCGCAATCATATGATCACAATAGCAATTTCCATTGTTGTGATAATGATGTCAAATATACTTTTACCTCGCAAAGGGAAAATTCTCTGATCAAAAGGAGAATTTTAAGTAAACCATCAGTTTTTTCAACGCAAATTTCAAAGGATCTAAGTTTATCAATTAGTGCGAGAACAAATAGGAGAAGAGCTATAGAAGCTGGTTTATTTAGTCGAAGGCCTGCAAAACAAAACATTTTATTTCAGAAAAGAGCAAGAAGCGAAGATTAAAACTTGCTAAAGATCACATGGACTAGAACAATCAAAAATGGAAAACTGTTTTATTCTCTGATGAATCAAAATTTAATGACAATTCTGACAGAATAACACATATAAAAAGGCCAAAAGGGCAACGATTAAATCCAAAATATTGTCTTCCAAAAACTATGCGCGAAGGAGGTATTGATGGTGATGGTTTGGATCTGTTTTTCCGGTCAATGAATTGGGCCAAATCACAAAATTTATGATATTATGGACCGTTTCATGTACGTCGAAATACTAAAAAACGTAATGCTGCCATTTGCTGAAGAAGAGATGCCACCTAGATGGAGGTTTCAGCAGGATAACGATCGGAAGCATACCTCTAAACTATGACAGACTTGGCTGCAAGCAAAGGGATAGAGGTTTTGGACTAGCCTGCACAAACTCCTGATCTCAACCCAATGGAGAATTTGTGGGTGATTATCAATAGAAAAATCAACATACAAAATTTTAGAACAAAAGATCAATTTTTCGACGCTATTAAGGCGGCATTTGAAAATGTACCCAAAGAAATCATTGACAACTTGATATAATCTATGTCGAAAAGATGAGCTGGTGTCATCAAAAATAAAGGGTTCGCAACGAAATATTGAAATAAATTTAACATAAATTCCTTACTACGAAAGGGGGTTGCTTTAGTTTTTGAATTGTTATGTTTTATTATAATATAGAAATAGTTAAATAATAAAAGCTAGAAGTAAGCGTTTTCACCTTTCTTTCTTCTTTTGTTACATTCGTGTGAAGCTGATAGATTGAACACAGTCACAATAAACTTTTCCTAGCTTTATTACTTAAGCTTATAAAGCTTTTAATCTCCTACAATTTGCTGCTTACAATTAATTCTTTCGCATTCTCCAAAAGGAAACTGCTATGACTTTTTCAAAAACAACGAAAAGGAGAGAAAGTTTTAAGAACTTTCTTTTTGCGTATAAACCATCTTTATCCCGGTTAGAAAAATTTGCCAGAACAAAATCAAGAACTTATATACCCGATGAGGATAATGTAAGGCAAAATTACGCAAAAGATTACTCGGGTCCTGACCAGAATTAACTACAGAAATGATGTTATCATCATTTTGGCGCGAAAACCACTTGGATCATTACACTTAGAAAACAATTTAATGTAGTTATAATAATTAAGCGAATTTATTTGAAATATTTTTCAAAGTATTAAATTTAAAATTATTAAGTATTCCTCTAAAGAAATATTAATTTCATTCGTTTAAAATGCTATGACGATGCTATTTCATGGTTAAAAATAAATGAGTTTTACTTTAAGCCTAATTATGCGATCTACCATATCTTAGTACTGCTTGTTTGAATGATCCTGGTTTTGGAGCCATTACAAGTATAATTTTAAATAGTAAAACTTATGTTTTTTTTATATACAAAGGCTGTTTGACTATTGATGATCACATGAAGGAGTATTTAATTACTATGTCCCATTATTTTACAGAATTCAAATTATTTAATGTAAAATATAGTAATTATGTTACACCTATTAAGGTCCATACTTCAGGGAGTGGAGAATTTGTAATTAGTAGAAAAGATTTGCAATAAATAAATATTTCCATCCACATTATAGCACTTATGTAATATCAAACTATTTTGTAAAACTTTGCAAATTTTTTACATTGGACATATTTTAAGGCAATATTGATTACCTCAATTTGGTTGTCCTTATTAGGGAACGTACCTAGTCTAGAAATCGAAATACAATTTTTTCTATAAATTGTCGACAAAGGTAAATAAATTAATTTAACACATTTCATTACTGAGGCTGTTTTTATTCCATTACTGTAAGTCAGAATTGCAGACAATAACCAATAGAATATAAGCTTTATTTAGCTTCTTTAAAAGATAAAATCTAAAGTTCTTTGAAAAATATCGAAGATTGAGCTTTATCTTGTGGCAACATTACAAGCTCCAAAGCTTTGGATTCTTTTCTAAGAAAATGTGTAGGATAGCTAGCGTCCCCTTTATTTAACGAAAGTTAAGGAATTCAAGGCTTTTTTGACTAAAAGTTTTCTCTAAATCGATGCTAAAGCTTTTCGATCTTTGCATCTCTGATATAAGCTTTACTTTCATGAACTTTATTATAAGATGGAAAAATAACAGGCTTTCTATAAAGTCCTCGAAAAAAGTCATAAAAAGCTTTAAGCTTTAAAGGAAAGGACGAAAGCTTTAAATTCACATAGGTTAAAGAAGAGCTTTTATTTAGAATAAGCCGCTTCAAATTATACAAAAAATAAGTTAGATTGAACAATGCAAAGTTTTTATTAACATTAAGTAACACAGTTCAAATTTAACTTTAATAAAAATATCAATACCAAGTTTTTGTATTTAGTTACGTTCTAGGAAATATTAAAATTTCATAAAAATCGTTACAACCGTTTATAATTGCATCTGGCGGTCTTAAGTAAATATACAAATGAGATACAAAAATATAAATAAATTGGAGACAATCGTATCTTAGCCTCAATCTGTAATCCATACTTATTAATTAAAAATATTTAAATACAAATCATGAATCATAAATATAAGTAAAACCTATTTAGTTCAAATATTCCTATAGTAAAGTAGTAGATGTGCCAGAAACCATAACTATCAACTTAATCTATGCGATACGTAAAAATTACCGCATTAACCAGCAATTGTGGTAAGCGATTGTTTCCGGAAGCTATGGCAATATTCCAAATTTAGGAGCATGTAACAAAGCAAAAAGGTGATAAATTTGCCTTCTTCAGCTGGAGCTAAAGGCTGCAAGCCTAAGAGCACTCATGAATAAATGGTCGTGAAAGTCTCATCAATTTTACATTTCTTTCATTTATTCTTTAAGGTATTAGGCCCATAAAAATAAATCAGTGAGCGCCGCAGGGATTTGTTATTGTTCGCAAAATGTTACCTCTTGACATATGTACCGAATGTGTAGAATTAAAACGACCCAATTTTATTAAACGAAACAAAAGAATTATTTATTTTATAAAAAGAAGGGAAAACAAAATGGATTGCTATCTGAAATTATATTTTAAATGGGATGATTACTATGGAAATGAAGACATTACTACGGCCTTCAACTCAAGTATAAAAATATCCTTTATCATCATTATCAGAAATAGAAATAGCACCCCCAAGTGAGCTAGTGGAAATGAAGAAGCATTAATTAATTATGACGAAGAAGACATTTGTTAAGAAATCGCGTAAATGGAGCAATTGTTTTAATGACTATTCACGAAGAAAATGAAAACATTGCGGATATGTTGAATAATTTCACACTCCAACTAAAAGTTTCGCCTCCATTAAACTTGATGGCATTAGATAACATATATTTCTAAAATAAACCCCAACACTAACCTGTACCTTGCAAGAAACCTAGAATGGTTTTGGGATTACATTTATTTGCCGTAAATATTCGCACAATTTAAAAGAATAGACTAACACACTTCCAGATATACGACCGATTTTCTATATTCAAAAGGTTCCCTGCGAAATCTTGAATTCCTGGAAGAGTCCCATAAAAAGTTTTATCGTTCCCTGAGCGTATGTATCTGATGTTAATCTCTGCAGTTAGCCTTCAAGTTCAGATGTATGTACTTTTAGAAATTATATTCGGGTCACATCAAATCCGAAGGACCGCTCAGCAAGAAAAAATACTTTCTTGGACACCTTTTGGCGAAGGTGAAGATGAAAAGTAATTTTTCACATTTATTTTCGTCATGGGTTACTTTTATTTCCAATATTCGAAAAACATCTGTTTCAACGAATAAAAGAACGTGATTAAAATAAAATCTATGGAGCAAGCGACAATTTCTTGCTCGAAAAGGCATGTTCTGAGAAGAAGGATTAAAATCTACTTACTATCAACATGCTGAGGGGCGTACAAAAAATAAGATCGCAATAAAACTGCCTTTATTCTTGTATATGGACATATAACCAAATTTGCAGACAGTATCATTATTATTGAGACAGATCAGATTTTTTTTTCAAGTGGTCTTGAAGACTTCTTTCAACCACTTCTTTTATAGCTCTTCTGATAACTCCTACATAAAACAGGCTCTTACTGACAATGAAATTGTCATTTGTATTTTTGTCAATTGACTGAACATAATTAATGGACAATTTCTGATTAATTTCATACCCAAAACAAAGGTTCATATTTCTTTTTCCGTTTTTACAGAATTTTGTGAATAGTTTTTAGACATATAAAATATACATATATCTAAGTTCTTGAGATATAAAATGATACTATTTCCTCTTATATTAATACATTATCTACCGGCATTGTTTATAAAAAATACTTTGGTTAAATGGAAAAATAATTGCTATTTTACCATACTTAGAAAAAACAAGGTCATTTAAACTATTGCCGTCGTATAAATAAAAACCTTTTATTGGAAAAATATTAATGCATTTCAATTGAAAAACGACATAAGATGAGAAAATACATAAAATAGAGTAACACAGGTCTTTAGTACAATGCTTTTGCTTTTATTTATTGCAGTCTTTTGATCATACCTTTTTTCGTCAAATAATTGACCTTTAGCGGACAGCACTTTTTTAACTAAACGAGACATTCTATTTACAAGTTTTAACAAACCCTCTCAGAGCTGCTCCACAGAAGTAGGATTTAGTGTCCTTACTCGCCGATCTAATTCATCGGATGATTGTAAGGTTCAGTTCATTATTTTTAGTCCGTTTTTTTTCTTCTTTATTTTGCAAATAGTTGAAACTGAATCTGGATGTATGTAGGTTAGGGTAGTTGTCTTGTTGAAAAACAAATCCACGACCGATTAATAGTCTTCCAAATGGAATTGCATACCTTTTTGCAAAATGGAGTGATAACTCTTTTGATCAAGAGTTCCCTTGATTCTAAAAAGATCTTCTGCACCAGCGTAACAAAAACACCCCCCCCCCCCCCCCCCCCACTATCAAAAATCCATCGCCTTGTTTAACAGTTGGTGTTATGCAATCAGGATGCATCTTTTCCCAAGGAGCGCGAGGAATATAATTTCTTTATTTTTGTCCAAATATTTCAAATTTTGACTCATCGGTCCATAAAATTTGTTTCCAGTCTTGGATTGTCCAGTTTTTATGTAATTGTGCCCTCTCTAATCTTTTCTTCTTATTTCCTCGCCGTAAAAGTGGTTTCTTAACGAAAACTCATCCGTTTAAGCCAGGTTTTCACAAGCGTTCCTTGACAGTATTTTTGACGGCTTTGATTAAACCGCGTTTAAATTTCAAGTGCAGTCAGCTTAGCTTTCTATTTAATTTGGACATTATAACTAGAGATTGTCCCTCTGCTTTAGAAGTGACACGAGGCCTCCCACTGCGTGTTTTGTCCTTATTTAAGACCGTTTCCTGGAACCGAACGATAGCATCTCCTACTGTAGAACGTATTTTTTCAGCAATATACCGCTGTGAAATGCAAAGACATATGTATCTAAACTCAAAGAAGGGTCACAACCCATTTTCTTAAAAAAAACACTAAATTTTAGATAACTTTAAAATGTGAAGATTTAAAATTAACATGAAATTTAAAATGAAATTCACATACCAGATACAGAAATTAACGTGACTGTAAAATATGCTAGAAGTTCGACTGAATAAAAAAACAATAGTTGGCAAATACGTCCACTCAATTAGACACGTTAGCACACAATGCGTAAACCTTTCAATTATTAGACATTAGCAAATTTGCCTGGTACAATTAAGTGAAGGAAAGCATCACTCTCACTAAGCTGATTGTGGAAGTACTTCGCAGAACTATCATTTTTTACTTTTCAGATTATTCCTTCATTTCGAAAGCTAATAAAAGATTTGTCCGGAAACTTAATTAAGAAATAACTGAATGCATTATATTTTACTAACTAAATATTAAAACGAAGAATTTGCAGGGTTTTTCTTACATATTTTCAAAACTTAAACATCAAATTTGAACATGTATAATAATTCAATGTGTAAATAAATTTCATAAAAGTCGTTCACAGTTCACATTTATAAATTAAAATATAATATTTTTTTCGTATATCGGAGAGATTTTGTATCGGAATCAATATTACATTCAAAATTTTAATATTTCCTCTCAGTTAACAAAGTTGGTTGAAGATGTGATAGCGAATCTATGAAGGAGATACAATTGACCCATCTAAGACTATCGCGAATTTTTAAAATGAAGGTGCTGGATTCGTAGAATTTTACATGATTTCCAATTTGCAACGAATATCGTAGTAAATGGATTATTCTCCCTATAGATAATATGCGCAGTGTACTTTATGAACCATCTCTAGAAATTAGAACAAATAAAGTTCGTTGCCAAAATTATGCTATAAAATTAGAGCGGTAAAACTCTCTCAAAAACCCTGCCTCACATTTTATTCTTTACAATCATAGCTCCTTACAGTCATACCTCATAGTATAGTGCAAGAACGGTTTAAAGCACAAAAGTATCCATCAAAAAATGAGTCTAGGCAATAAACCCCCGGTCCTAGAAGTAGGATGTATTACATAGAAACAAGAATGCCTGAGTCTCTTTGATCACAGAATTAACGATATTAAATGAAATAAAGAAAGAATTTAACTTTATCCTTCATAAAATAAAGCGAACATTTGTTTCCTTCTTTTCCATGCTACCTTTCATGACCGGTGAAATTCAATTCCAGACGAGCGGTTTCCTTTCAGAGTGAAATTATTCTACTTATGAACACCAGCTCCCGTGCAGAAATTTAAGTCAGAGGCAGCTGTATACTGCATTTTATTGTTTTTCTGTTTCAACATTTGTTTCCTAAAGATATATTTTTGAAATTCACGGAAGCATTCTCGGTCCGTGTAGCTTTTGACGATTCAACAGAACATTTTTCATCATGATCATGTTCTGCTCCAAAACACCTTTTTCCATTCCTCCCCGTTGCCATTCAGAAAACAGTCCGTGCTGTTTATCTCAAAAATGCTGTAGTTTATCTACGCGATATTATTTTCATAATAAACACTTCGGAGTCATGAGAAAATGTTTTGTGTTTCTCAAATGCGGTTTATATGCAAGTTGCAAAAAATACAGGAACATCCTTTGCAACTAAAGATATGATTGTTCGTCTAAAAATAAGACAGTTTGGAAGGCGCAATCTGTAGAGTAAATATATAGATCACTTCCTTCCGGAAAAAATTTCAAATCAAATCTCGTAGAAAATTCATTCACCACTACGATTTCTGCGAAAAATGCTGAGATGAATTTGTTCCCGCACGGAAGAATTGATTGCACGTATTTTTGTTTGTGATCAAAATATGAAGTCGTTTTACTGCTTGAATTGAAGAAATTGGCTTTCTTTTATTGAAAACAGGAGTACATATTTGTTCATCGTCTCCATATTGCAACCGTTCGGCTAGAACCTTTATTAAAGGATTTCAATTGTATTGCTTTATAAATAGACATGTATACAAGGGCGTCATGAACTCCCCTGCCAGGAATTAAAAACATAAACTAGATATTATGAGGAAACGATAGTTTGTATTTAGTTAGACTATTAATGCGCCTGTTTATAAATCCAGAAACAACTATTACTCCTAGCTATCGATCTGTGAAAGAAAAGTGGACTTTTGTAACTGGAACTAATGACAATAAGTAAAGTGTTTTTCTCTGGATTTATGGCCATATTGGATCAAATTCACTGGAGCCAGGTCCATAAATTGGTAATCTTATAAGCCTCTTAGTGACGTGGAGTCACCTGTGATTTATTTGGGTATGCTCTTCTACTGGCAGAGTATTCGTACGTCATCAAATTATTCAACTCTTAATATTACCTTATGGAAAAAGATTAACTTTTATACAAACATTTAGTTTTTTTTCCTTTTTAAACCCAATTTAATATGGATGATTAGAATTTTTTCTTTGAGGTCTTGATTCGAAAATTCAGTCCAAATTACGCCTTGCTCAGAGAAAATTCTTTTTTTTTTTATTTACTTTTGAAAAGAATTAAGGGATCACATAAAAACTTGAAAAATTTAAGTGTATTTAGGTTAAGTGCGTATACGAATGACTCTCTACTTTGTTAATCATTAACTCAAATATATGTATTTCAAAACATGAACATTTCTATAAAAAATTATATTTTTTAAATTGTAGTGAATTTTTTGTTATGTGTTATTTTTAATTATGCGACCGTACACAAATTCAAAGCGTTTTTTCAAAAAGCTGAAACCATTCTCTATTTTGCTGGGTATTTTAAAAAATAAAAATAATTGAATGCTTATGAATTTCCCTTTGGCTATTAACTTACCTATCAATACCGTACACCATATTGAAGATACATTCAAATCCTAGGCAGAAAATTTTCCCAGTCCCCTTTGTAATTAATGTTATTAGATTTCTTTGTATTTCTGCTATTATATATGTATGTATGTACATAACAGAAGTTACTATTTATGTAGCAATCAATTATAAAGTACTTTGTTTTCAAAAACATGCCTCAACGTGTAAAATGGGTATGCTACAAAGGCATTATTATTACCCTTTAAATGAATTTCTGTAGAACTAAACTACGAACGAATATGTCCTCCTTTGGCTATATTTGATAACCTCGACCTCAAAACAATTTTAATTAATATGAAGAAAAGGATATGATTTTATAAAGTAACCACCCATTGAATATTCATACATACCATAGTTGCAAATAATTACTTTGATAACTCACCTGAGAAAAAGATTCCAGATAAAAACATAAGGTCATATGTGCATACGGTCATAAATCGACTTCCATATATTTCCTCTAAAGTGTTCAGACTTATTTTATAAAGTGGCTTATCATGACTTGTATGCAAATACTACTTAACCTACTCTACAGTGCTTAACTTAAGGCAAAAGTGTAACCAGCGGGTGCTATGAATTTATCAAGTTTCCTAAGTACAGCTAAATTACAAAACCTCCTTCCGCTAGAAAAGCGATCGTAAAAGACCCAATGGCCGCAGAAAGGACAAAGTTTAAGAGCAGACTTAACAAGCTCAGTGAATTTTGATAAATGTGTAATGGACCGGAAAAAGACTGACATATCATATATTCTGCGGACGAGCATCTCCCTGAATAATTTCCATTGTATTTAAGTGCCGATGGTAATTGTGGCCTTTATTATTTTACAAAATATCCCTTCGTATAGATAAAATTTATGGCAGCATTCAAACTACATGCCAAAAATAATTCGAATCAATTAAATTAGTGCAATCATGGAAATACTTTTCAATGATTACCTCAGCAACTAATAGAAGGTCATTTATACAAAATATTATTATTATTATCATTATATATTAATGGGTGTTCGTAAGCTTGACATTGATATGAATATTTTTAACCATTTAAATTATTTCAACTAACGCATTTGTTCAGCAATATCTTCAAAAAAGGCAAGGCTCTGTTGCATAAAATAATAAGAGAAATATGGATAAGGGCGAAAGGCAACTGAAGCTGAAATGCAATTTCGAATTTCAAGTTTTCTTTAGTAAATTTAAGCACCCTCAAACTAAAAATCATCTCTTTCACGAGCATCATTTTAAAAATAAAGTGATGTGACAGACAGATAGACAGAACGACAGACAGGCAGATAGGAAAACGCAATAAATGAGTCTTTCCAAAAGCTTTAAAAGTATCCCCTCTGCAGAACGTACAAATGCATTCCACAACATATTATGTGCAAATATTATCACAACTGAGTAATTGAGCGTCAACATAAAAAGAAAAACAATTGACATACCTTGCACCTATCCACTGCAAGAAATAGGTGCAAATAATTACGCTGTATCAAAATATAATTAAAATGAATGGACTGCGCTTGCAAATAAAGAGCCACTAGGCTGACTAAAGCTCTTTATCATTCAGTGATGCATCTTTTAAATTGCATTTGTTTTTGGCACTCCAACATATTCTTTTACTTCTTAAGTGTAATAATGTATAAAAAAAACCTTACACATATAACGTCTTTTGTTTTTTGCATACAAGATTTTATTTTTTAATGCAAATTTCTTATTGTTCTTCTGGGTTGTCGTTCGTGTTGTAGCAGTCTAGATTTGAATTTTTTGAATTATATTTTGAATATGGGACATTTTTAAAATTTGTTTGAATGACAAGTTTGTATTGATTTTAATGTCTTAACCCATTCGACAAGTTTTATTACACCTTTCTAAACCGAAACTTATATTTGAAAAATTTCGGCTAGAGAAGATTATTAGATGTGTTAATTTTTCCAGGTAAAAATTTCAGCCTATATATGTAAAAATCAATAGCCCATAAAAAAGTTAGCATTCCTGAATTAATTTCATCATAAACATAAAAAATAAAATTGTTATTTCTAAATCATATGTTTACTTTTCACTAAAGTACATTCCATGCAAAGAAAATAACTTTTACTTTGTAATTACTTAAAATGGAAAAAAAATCATTTAAATTATATCTCGGCTGTTTTATATTTCTAGAAAAGAAAATCAACAAAATTGTCAAATATTTACGCTTAAATTCCTTCACTTTCGGTAATTGAAAAATGTTATTTGAATAAAAACGAAGCAAACAGCAAATTTAGATGATAGAAATTCAAACAATTTGTGTTATAAACATACAGGAATTAAGTAAGTGAAATTTTCTTTTTATAAATATTTTAGTCTTACGATTTAACAACAGTGAAATGGGAAAAAAAGTGTATTAAGTAAATTAAATAAGAATTTTGAAATATTTTGTTTTTCCATTATTTTATTCACAGGTCATAATTTAAATTCTTATTTTTATCTTAAGAAGAGTGGGAAATATTTGAAACTAAAAATAAGGTAACTTTCATTTTAATACTGATTTTCTTGTTAGGCTTGTATGCTAAGTAAAAATTAAACTAAACAAACGAATATTCTACAGTTTCGCATGTATTTTCATTTTGGTCACATAGAAAATTAAAATATGGCATATAAATAGGATAAAATATATTTTTTCGCATAATTATTATTTATTCAAGAGTATAAACAAATCAAACAGCCAACTTACACAAATAAAGGAATTTCCTTACTTTTCTTCCTTGTATTTCACCATCTTATTACTCAAAAGAGTAAACAATAACGAGCAAAAATAAACTTGATGTGAAATGTTATTCCAAAATTTAAAATGACAATATTTATCATGTCTTAAATCAAAGCTATTTTAAGAATATATACATTTAACTGAAATTTGAATGAAAATCGGTGTTTGAGGCTTTTTCATAAAATGTTTCACTCTTGTGAAACACTCAATTTTGTTTACTTACTGTCTGTTAATGTATAACGAAAATGTTTGGCAAAATAATAAAGCACCCAAGTACGCAATATCGATGGGAGATTGTCGATACAGTGTATAATTAAATAAACAATTATGCTCCTTTTGTTTGAATCCATATTTCCTTCTTTCCCAATTCTAGAGCAAGAGCAACAATATTAGTTCCGACCACTGTAGACTACCAATGATAAAATTAAAATGTTTCCGAACGAATCAAAACAAGGCGATACTACCGAGTAAATAGTTACATAGCTGAAAAGCTTGAATTAATAGCCCCGGATTTTCATATCAATGGTTTTCCGCGAAGCTCTGTATAGCAATTTCCATTAAGGTAATGGTTGAGTCAGAAATGTCCATACAGCCAACTGGAAAAATGCTAAATTAAATGTATAAACAATGCAGTTCTGATTTTAAATTTCTTAATTCTTCAATTTCCACTAGTGGTTTCAGTTAACAATTAGAACGGAATACTTAACTAATTTTTCAAGAATACCAGAAATGTTTTAGGGTCATAAAAGGCCACTGGATTCAAGAAAATCTCAGCACAAATAAGCCAAATCCTGAAAAATGTTTCTCTTTCGCAAATTTATCGCGTGATGCAGCGAGTTCAGTCGAAAGGAGAATGCATCAATTTCAACAGTTTTGAAACTCTTCGTAAGACATTTGATTAAATTCCTCCTTCTTAAAACATTTTACAAGCAGTAAAGATAAAAGAAAGTGCATTTAAATTCGAGGAACTGCTATCATCCGCAAGACGAACGGATATTTGTGTAATGGGAAAAGGCTAAAAGCTTCAGGAGGGTACCTGAAAGCTCACGCCAGGATCCATAAATATAAGACCTGCGCGCGTTTGTGGATATATTCCTATTTAGCCATTCCATTGATAACAGCCGCCCTTTGCTAGTCAGTCCTCGCGCGGCATCAAGGTTTTAAAGACGACGGAATATCTGGAAAATCGGACGTTTTTAAGTTTCTGTCGCGCGCGGTTGTCGGATCATGGCGGGAAATTTAAAACTTAACGGGTTTGTAGTAAAATCTTAAAAATGTTACGTATGGTGGCAATTTAATCACAATTACTAGTAGTGCACTGTTCAGATATATCTAAGTACGTGTTTCTGAAATCCCATCCTCATCGCTATTGTGAAGATAAGATGTTAAGGACCCATAGAGGCTGGATTCGATTGATGTAGATTTCAAGGAAAATCAAGATAAAGTGCTGTCGACGGCAAGTGCGAGACATGACTTCTGCTTTGTATCATTTAGAAACGGATGTATGTGCTTATGCTTATATTGTTAGGAAGGGTGCAATTTGTGCGCTTCTTTTGTATATCGATTTTGTAAAAAAAACGATTGGGTTGTAAGTGATCTAGGATAAGGTTCGCCAATTAACATTCTGGTGCGCGATGTATATTTATAACGCGGGAATATTCGATTCTTATCGTTCAAACTAGGCGAACATGTGAATGTCCTTACAATGTACTTAATCCAAGTGTGCAAAAGAATACTACAAATTTTCACAATGTCTTTATATATAAAAACTAAGATTCGCATACAAAAGTTTGAACACAAAAATCCTCTAAAGAGACCTATTAGCATAATATTGAAGTAAAGACTTTGTCCAAAAACTCATCTTATTTGATTTGATTTGATTCGATTTGATTCGATTATGGATGCTGCCAAATTGCAGGTTCTTAAAATTCCACCATCCTCATCCTGTTGTTATTGGATGACTCATAAACATAATGTCTTCCATTTACTAGCACATCGAGGGGACATGAGTGTTCATGACCTTATTTTGTGCTGAAGAAAACCATTATTGCAATATTTTTGCCCTAGTTTGGTTTTTAATCTAATGCTTAAAAATTTCCATGTAATGCCACTTTATTCCGCATCATTTACTGATCCTAGAAAACTCCAATTTTGTACTATTGGTAGTGATATTAACTTTATGTTATTTTGTATACGTAACAATTGCTAAAAGTTATAATTAGAATGGAGGAATATAAAACGAAAAGAAGCCCATCTATCTTCCCTTCATTTAAGAAGATAAAGGATATATACCAAGAAATTGTTTTCACCTATGAGCCTTAATGTGTTTTTTTTTATCTTTTGATAAAGAAAATGTCACATTACTATACGCCTTTAATCGTTTGCTTACCGTATTAGGAACTCATCCCAGTTGATAAGGGCGCTCGCATATTACGGGATGGCATTTTTTTCCACGATGAGCTTATTACTCCGACATTAATTTGTTTAAATTTTGAATAAAATAGCCGATTTTACTTTATCTTCAAAGATAAAATGTAATGCATGTCAGGAATCCCTTTTAATATCCTTCGAAAGGTAAACCTTTAGGGCTATTAGAAAACATCCTTTATTTTTCAATCCTCTAAGCTCAGTCGTTTGATGTTTCAAAGCAAACAATCTATGAAGATCTATTTGTTAATTCTGAAAAGAGACAAAATAGATATTTTCCCAAAAAAAGCATTAAAGAAATTAAATGAAGAAAAGAAGAAATTTTCTCCTACTAAACTATTTAAGAGAACACTCCTTATTTAGACCAACATTTAAACGCCTTATAGCATTTAAACAACACAAACCTTATATTTTATAAACCCGAGTAAATTGAAATTGAAGGTGAAAGTCTTCTGTATCCGGCGTTTCTTAAAGTTTTACAAGTTTTTTGCTTGAATCGACGTAATTACAATAGCTTAATTTATAATCACTGTATCCGCAGAAATCCAATCGGTTTACGATAAAACGCTGCTACAGCGTCTGTCAGGAAATAAAATCAGTCTTATCGGCAGCTCTAAAGAATTAAAAGAATATTAATGAATAGCAGTAAAAGTCACTTTTCCTCGGTTTATTCTCGTAAATCTAAACTTTCTCTTTACTCAGTGGTGGAAAATAAAGCTTCCTTATTTGTGAAGAAGACCCTTTTAGCAATTTGTCTCCCTACCTTTTTTTTCATTAGATTGTTCTCAGTCGATTATTGCTTGTCATAACTTTTACGTTTCTTCTTAGTTATATTTTCGAAAGTGTTAATAGACTCAACTGTCTCAAAGTTTTTGATTCTTTAATTAGTATCTTTTAAAAAACAAATAATCGTTCTCAAAACATTTGAAGACGAGATAAATACCCTTTACAAATCAGTAATTACGAATAAAAAAAAAATTAATTATACTTTCAAATCTTAAAGTTTTTAAAATTTTATATTAAAAATATATTACGCGGTCTAGAATGAAGAGAACATAAAAATATTTTCTGACAAAATATTTTTATTCATTTGTGACAAAACTGTTAATATCCTCATAATTGCTTAATATTAATAATTCCGCATTTTTCGCAAACAACGAAAACAATTAAATTAATTAATACAAAATGATATGATAGTCTTTATCGAATAATTCAATTAGCCATAGTGAAAAATGTATACTATTACAGAGCTAATTAAAAATTAAAAAAGCTATGCATTCATAAAGCACTTTCTCTAAGCAAAACTTAATCCAAATGGTTTTTTTATATATGTATCTTTAATCATATGCTAATTTCCCATTTTAAAAAAAATAGGTACCTATTCAAGTTAAATTAAGGTAAAATGTCCTAATTAATACGTGTATGTATATATAATATTTATATTAATATTAGCGTATATGTATATAAAAAAAAAATCGTGTTTTGTTTACTACTGCTGCTTTAATTATTTTCAGAACCCAAACCCGAATTTACTTTAGAATTCAACTTTTGTTTCATTTCCTTTGATACTTTTCATTATAAACCATTGCCTGACCATTGAATTCTGTTCAACAAAAAAGAAAATGCTCTGAACCTAGAAAGAAATTTGTGTAAACCTATTTTAAAGCAAACTTTAGGTGGTACAACTTCTGAAATTCCATCATGGAGAGATATTGGTTGAAATTCTGTTGAAAACAGAAAAAAAAAGAAAACTAAATTACGCTGGTAAATAAACTTCTAACTTCTAAAACAATACCTCCGCTGACTATGAGTGCTTTAACTCTGCAAGATTAATTTAAAAAAAGAAGCGGAACTCATAGAATTCATTGCCCAAAAACTTATTTTTTCACTATTCGTTCTTTAACTCTACATATAAAACAGAAGGAGTTATTGTAGCTGACCGGGGCAGTTGTTGTAAGGCGTTTAATTATTGACTCTCTTAATTTTCTTTTAGAGAGGACATAGAAAGCCTGGTTTAAATTAGGGATTCTATTGCTGTGCTCGGTGCTAAGTGCTTTCTCACAAATTAACGCATAGGGCCGAAAACTCTCTCTGGTTGGAATTTTTTTTTTCCTTGCTTAAGGGGTTATAGAATATTTCGTGCTTTTCGAAGTGAAAAGCTTTAAAATCAAGCAATGTGATGTACCGTAAGTGTATTTAGTCGTTATCCCTTGTCAGTCCATTTAATCATTCACCCATCCTGATGGATTTAATAAAATTTTCAGGCAGCGCTTTTGCAAAATTTTACAATTTTGGCAATTTTTTTCTGTCATAATCCACGATTTTAAGCCAAAAGTTCTTTTTAGCAAGAGGTTCAGACGAGCAATAATTCAATTATGAGAAACATAGAATAGGGCTCAGTAGACTCATTAGACAAATTTTACTTTCATCATACCACTGAAATGAGTTTACTCTACAAAACCAACAAGATAGTAGATGTAATTAAATTCGACCACGGCTTTTAAGAAATGTTGTTATCAGTTTATGAATAACTTTGATCATCGGAATAATCATTCTTGATTCTCGCTGAAAATCCTTACAGCAAAACACGATTATCACGCAGTTTGATTAACTTTCAACTTGGATGATGCAAGTGCTTACATATTTATTATAGCTTCTTCTAAATTCTATAAATAAGCTTCCTCATCACAGATAAGTTATTTGGTATCTCTAAATTTTCGTCATGCTATACGAAATCTTAAATATCGCACACACACAAACCTTAAGGAAAGAAAGGACAAACAGCGCATAGATAAGGCAATATACTGCAGTAGTTCACCTCAGGGAAAAGCTACAACTTTGTGTAGATAATTAGGGATCACATCTTGAGTAAGGAACAATGACTAGAAAGTTTTAAGACAAGAACAGCAGAGTAATACTTACCACTTACCTATTACAGGTCAATCGTGGATTTTTATGCAAATTTTATACGCCACGAAGAACTTAATCGATGTTAAGAGAATATTTGTCTTTTTCACTGATTATGTTAAAAGAAAATATCTTAAAAATACCTAATTTAATATTTATTGCTATCACAGTTATTGTATTAACTTTTTGTCTAATTCTTTAGAACCGTAACTGCAGCATTATATATTTAAAATAATATTCCCCTAATGTATGAATTTTATTTTGTAAAATTTAAATTAAAGTAATAATTGAAAAGTTGGTTAAAACCTAATATTTGAATCTGTTATACAAATTATAACATATACGTAAATTTTTAAATAAAAGAACTATCAAATTGTCACTTTAATTTCATTCAAATTGCATTTATTAATTAAAATCCAATATATTATGACAACAGCAGAGCTGTAATAATTTTTCATTATTTTTTCCAGTGTGCAGTTTACACCATATAAAGAACAACAATTTTCATTAGCTTAAATTTTATTTCAATTAAGCGGCAATTTGTAACTTACCATAAATTCAGCAATATGCATCTAAAATTCTACCTGAACAACTTTTAAATTTATTAGGAAGGGAAGGATTAACATTAATAAATAATAATTATTAATAAGCAATAATTAATTTGGGTAAAATAAATACAGGCAGCAGTTGCTAATAAAATTTATCTGAAATGTTTCAATTATTTCCGCTTGAAAAAATTTGCATAAATTGATGCCAAGAATACTCCCAGATCATTTCCCAGCGAAAAATTAGTATAAAATAGCTACCAACGAAAATCAGCAATAATCATGCATTCAGGAGCTTTATGAAAATTGAGAATTTTTGTAACAAAAACTTTTTCAAAATGCATCGAGAATCTGAGTAATTTTTGCTTTAATAAAAGAAAACCGAAAAATTTGTTTATCTTTGATGCGGTCGATAAAATTAGAAAATCAGTTGCAAGCTTCATAAAACAGAGAAGCCAAACAGCTCCTGGTAATAAACGTCCCTAACCAACTTTAAAACAGGTTGCTCTGGTTCTCGAAAAGTTTTACGAATAAATTAATTAACGACGCAAATTTCCTGCATCAAGTTTATAAACAAAAAGAATCCTAAAAGCGTTTGTTCCGTAAACTTTTGTTATACCTGGAAAAATACTCATATTTACTTTAATGTTTTTCTTTTATATATTCTTTACAGCAATTTAAATTATTATTATGGAGTTAAATTTTTTGAGAAATTATTATTTTCAAATCATAAGCTTAATTAGTTGTAGGGGAGGTTTAGGTAATAAATCACCATGATAGACAATATAAAAGGAAAACCAAACCTTAAAATTATGCTTGTCGTCGCTAATGTGTGAACTATTCTCATATGAAAATCCTGGTTAAAAAAAATAAAAATAATAAAAGCTACAAATAAAAATAAAAGCCAAAAACTAATAATGAAAATTCCGTATAGGCTTAGTTCACGAGTGCACCAAAGAAAACAAAACAATTTGCGAAGTAAATCCTAAATTGTAAAAAAAACATAGTATCATAAAATTATTAGTAACAAAATTATATGTCTTATGGAAAACATTGTTGTTTTCCGCAATTTGATTTGATGATTTTTTCTACCTTACAGAATGATAATTTTAAATAAATGTTCTCACACGATAGAGGCTTTAAATGCGACAGAAATGAGCCAAAAGGATAAATCGGTTCAGTATCTTTTGAAATATTGCGATTGCAAATTGTAGAAACATAGTTATGAAAAGAGCGTTTTAACATTTCTGACAGCCCGAGTAAATTTTTAAAGATTCACATGTTTATAATGGTAATGAAAAATCGATATTATCAATTTTCATTATTCGTAGGAATAAATATACCCTTAAATTACAGATTTCCTTGTTTTATAAATATACATACCTATTTCAAATTGTACATTTTCAATCTAAAATGCATTACATATTACCTATGTATGTATGTGCATTATTTGGATACATTAAATGCCTGCTGCATATATCAACCTGCCAAAGTGCTTCTTAATGTAAACTTTACAACTCAAAAACAAAACTTCTAAAAAAAACTCATATTCATTAGGAAATTTTGGCTGGCCCAGACCCCTCCAAAAGAAACTCTGTGGATTTCAAAAAAATTCTCACACTTTGCTTACTTCAAATGTCTCTGGCCCAATAATAAAAGCAATTTCGAAGTAGGTCGAACTTTTTGGGTGTGGCAAACGTTGAAGAATGTGTAATGCCTTCCACTGATATGTTTGCTCCTAGATAACTAATTAGCGTCGAATGTTTTTGTGGGTTGCCCTGAAACGAACGACGTTTTCCACATTCATATAAAATTTTCTGCAAATATTTTCTGAAAGCCTACATTGCCTGCCAAATGCACCTACGGAGAATTTTGAGGTAAGCTAACCAAAAGCCGGACGAAAAGGCGATGAAGATATACAAGAGGAAAATAATACTGGCATTTCAAATTTCATTTGTTTTCGGCTTATCACTTCAAGTTCTCCTGGTTAAATTTATACACCGGCCTGATGGCTTAGATTTATAATTGTATTATATGTAAAAATTTTCAGCAAGAGGAAAGTGTACCCCTGGTATATCTATAAATACTTGCCGTGCGAATTCTTGAAATTTGTCGAGAAATTTACCCAGGAATCGGATCCAAGCCCAAAACAAAGCAAAAGCAAATAATTAGAGACGACAAGCCTTAATTGCTTAATCTCTTAATCTCAAGAGACGTCTCCACATGTCTTGTTGCTTTGGCTACAAGAACGCCTGGGTGGATCCCGAGGATTTCAATTTATCCTAGACACAAGGGATTTCCGCACATCCGTGCAAGAAATAATGAGGCCCAGTGAACATCGGTTATAACGAAAGAACCAAACAATTTCATCGCTATATCCGATAATGGTTATATCCAGTAGAAGTGGAAATTAATTTGTACACATTTTTTTTTTATTCAAATTCTTACGTAATATATGTACATTTTAAATTTTATTCCAAATAATTATGAGAGTTACAACGTAACGTATTGTTTTAAAAAATACATATGTCGTAATTGATGTTTGGATTTGTCTTGATTTATAAACTCTGCTGTTAAAAATTTTCTTTTAATTTATAAATTGTAGATATGGCAGGATATGTTAATCCCATTTCTTTGGAAATGATCTTCTTACTTTCACCACCTTCTGTTCTAAAACATATAACTTCTGTCTCTTATAGAATAAACGTTTTTCTTTTTTAACACTCATCACGATAAAAATTAATCTTCCAATTCAATATCGAAAATTGTTCTCTTGCATACAGAAGAATTTTATTTTTGTCGCTATAACTAAAATGTGACTGAAAATTTCCAAAAAACTCGTCATTATATAGAAAGAAATAAATGCATAAATGTCCGTGGGCCAACCAAAATGTAAAGATATAATTGTTATATATAGTATGTCATTATAACCGATATTAACTATTATGTGACTATATTTCAATATGCGATTTCTGCAGTAACAATGCACATTTTATTGTTTTATAAGCAAAATAATAATTTTTGAGTGAGTGATATTCTATAAGTATATTTTTTAACAAATTGGCAAAATGTATTGAAAAGGACAGAAAAGGTCAACTCTCAGATTATTTTTCCATAATTTCAGTGTACTATCGATTTTATAAATTTGGAAAATATAGTTTGATAGACAGCAAAGGTTTTTAATTGTGAATTTATAACTTTGATAGTTGTATATTGCTGTAATATTTCCTAATTATGGATATTCATGAAATTTAAAGACTTTCTCGTCACTAAATGGGCGTTAATTAAAATAATAAACAAACTTTCTGAACTACTATTTCATTCTTCTGATTGAAATAATACCTATAACTAAGAATGATAAAATTTAACGACATAAATGTTAATCCCTAGGCGTACCTTTAGAAGTACCTACAATTACGTAAAAATCTATTCAATTAAGAACATATTTTAAATTTAATATCATATAGAATGTTTTGTTTCTATTCACTCTATGTATGAAGAATCGAATGAAATTAAGTGGTATTGATATGGACAATTTCTTTTAATTTAAACGTACGTAGGGATTAATTTCTGGACAGAGCAGTACAATTGAAATAGTTTATGAATTAATTTTGAACATCAGTGAACTAAATCAAATTACGGCAACAGACTAACTGAAGTCGACTAAATTGGGAAAATATTATCTAGGAAAAGAATACAAATAGTTGATTATTTTGCGTTATTAGGTGAAAGTTGAACAAAATTTCCCTTCATATGATAGAAATATAATATCTGTACTTCCGGAGAACAAAAATAATTATACACTGGAAAAGGCAATTTAGTGCTCTAAAGAGCTTCCTCGGGCATATTCTCAAAATGTGTGCAAAATCTCATTTACCTAAACGTACGGCCGCAGGCTCATCTAAGCGAAATTTGCAAGGTTTCAATGTGAGATAATACCTTTTGCTGGAGGTAATCAGCGTGTTGCAATACGTTCCCAAAATACCTGAATAAAAGTTCATTTGCAGTTTGCTTGTTCCGCGAAGAATTAATTTTTGCGTATTTAACGAGAAGAATCACTTTATTCCTATTTCTGCCCGAATTAGAGAGAAGTGCTTGTATAGACGTCATAATGCCCATTTTATAGGTCATAAAGTATTCCATTATGGAAAATTTAGCTTTTTCTGTACGAACTTCTACAAAATTAAGTTGCTAGCAAATCGTTTATTCTAATCAATCCAAAATAAACCTTTAACTATTCCTTGATTTTTGAGAAAGCTTAGCAATATCAAATATTTACCACTTGGATACCTAATTTTAAAATCTTTGTATACCAAGTGATTAATTTAAAAAACTCATTTTTTAAACAGAGTATCTGTCGGTTGTGTACGCATCACGCAAAGTCTACTGGACGGATTTAAATCAAAATTTATATGTTGGTATCTTATGTAGTGGTCCAACATATAGGGTACTTTTTATACCAGCAAAAAAGAAAGCTCCCTTAGGATAGTCAAAAAACTATATCTGAGGAACGGCTCTGTAAAATGAAATCATATTTTTATATTCACCGATCGATGTCACAAACAATATGGTTTCTGTTACTCACCAATAGATGTAACCATTTCAGCATTTCTCTATTTTAATCTTTATACTTTTGATTCCACTTTTGTTCTACAATCGACTTTTTTTGTTTTGCTCTTGGAATTAATTAATAATTAATTAATAAATTAAATTAATAAAGCTTCATCCTGAGTTATAAATTTTAATTTAATGGATTCCTTTTATAAGTTTTATCTGAAATCGAGTTAGTTAAGGAAACTCGATTTCGGATAAAACTTATAAAAGTAAACGCATTAAATTAAATCAAATGTACTTTAAGACTACGATTACCGCGGTACCATCAAAAGTTAAAATTTAGACTACCACTATAACCACCATAACATACCTCTTCCTATTCTTTTCCAAGCACGTTCCGATTGGACATTTTAGTTCTGTTTATAGCCCAAAGATCACGATTTCTTTCTATATTCAGTCCACCGCTCACAATTAAACGCTAATTTTGAAACTTTAAATCCTTGAAAAAGATTTGGAAGATCAAAATGAAACTTTTTATTCTTTAATTCTTATTTGAACCTTTAGATTCCCCAAATAGTATCAATCTTTTGCGTGAGACTTGGGGAACATACTATGCCGGATGTATAGTTTTTCATAGGATGAAAAGAAAAAAATCGCGAATCTAAACAGTTAATTTTATTACTTCGGTAGCCAGAACAAAAGAATTTTACGGCTTCATTCTAAAATGCGAACATTCAGAAGCCATATAGAGTAAAAATATTCTAATTAGCTTTTGAATTCTTCTAAAACGGACGTTTCTCTAATCTTGGGGTTCAAAATATGCTTTAATTTATATAGAATCTCTATGACGGTAATTCTTATTTTCTCCTCCAAGTGTTTAGTGAGACCAAAAGATTTAAAATAAAATTGAATTGAATTGAAATGTTTTGATAAACACATTCCCTTGCATACGCTATTTAGAGAGTACAATCAAATGCTTTCAGAAGAAGTTTATATTATTATTATATAAAGACTAAAATTCCTTAAATTGATTGATTATGACCAGAATTAAACTGGACATTTGAAAAAACCATTGGTGTAAAAATTTGCTATTTGATTGCATTTTTACAAATTAATCACTTTTTTCTACTACACTGGCAATATAATCAGTAAGGAAAAACTCGAAACGTATTAAACACAGCGCATGATAAGAATCTAAATGAATGCAATTCGAGAAAACTTGTACTTGTACTTGGGTGCTAACATTAACTACAGTATAAGACTGCTATATCGTAAAAATGTTTCCTTGAGAAGAAAGGAGAAGGGGAGAAACAGCTGTAGTTGGACGGACTGTTTGTAACGAGTTTTTAGCCCCCAAAACCTCTGAATTTTCCATTCAACACGAGAACAAAGTTACAACGAATTCAGCTCGGGTGCCTTCTATAAATCAAAAAATTTGCGCCAAGCCGTGCCATGGGATTTCTCCAAATGTTCAGAAAGAGGGCAGTCATGCAAACAATTCTATATGCCGTCAAAGTCACTCCATCCCCCCCAAACCGTGCCTCAGCACTACGCTTAAACAAATATAACAATTAGCGACCGCACGGATTCCTCGGAGAGGCTAATGTAATCCATTTAGCCAACGACCAAAAGTAGAAAACTCGGTCCGATGGCTGGGAGCAAATTCCCTTTTGTACTAAGATGAGTGATATGCCCTGTGATTAATGCTACCTGACACAGAACCCTGGAAAAGTCACATAAATTTATCCATTAAATGCTATTTCACGGTGGCAAGGAACTGAGCAGCGATCCCCGGTGACACCTCGAAACTTGAGAATTTTATACCACTGAAGTTTTTGATCGATCAAAATGTTTTGCGAAAGGTGAGATTCACTTCTATCCCCAGGCAGAACATCCTGAAAGTGATACTCCGCCCTGGGGTTATTTCTGAAGGAGGCTTCACACTTAAATGTCCCGACAGCGTGTCACGTTCCTGTTTTTACGTGCCTGTTAAACACACATTACTCTTGCCTGCAAAAACCCTAAATAGCTTCGCTGATTTGATGTTGGAATTCGTCATAAATTCAAAGATAGGGCTCCCCCTGCCATTCCGCGATGTTTTTATTGATTTTCATAAAAAAATATGCTGCATATCGTCCAGTTGAAAAAACGAATGATGGCAGCTATTCGGCAGTGGTGCGAACTTGTTGAAAGTACTTCACCCATTTATCAGAAAGGATTTGAATTTACGCCCGCGATAAAATACCTGTTTGCTTCAACAGCCCTGTAGAAGAGTCAATCTGGCGCAAATACATTTTTACAAGAGTATTACATTTCTGAACTGCTTTTATGCCCTATCCATGTTCAAAAATGTTGTCAAAAAATTTATTTGCTGAGTTTGATATTTATGCAAAAAGTATTAAGATTTTTTGAGAATAATTAACTTAAATACTTAAATTTATTTTTGAGATCATTGTCGCATTTATGAATACGCGAAAATCACACTTAAAAAAACTTTAGCGTAAGATAATACTACATAACTAACTAACTACATAATTTAATATTATTAAGCTTTGATTAGTACAACATAAACGTGGTATTGACATTAAATTCAATTATATTTTAATTTATTTTGTCTACTTATTTTATTTTTCAAAGTTATCTCGCTTAGTTCAAGCGGAATTTTGTTTATTTATAAAAACCCCATATAAATAAACAAAATCCCACTTGAGCTGATGTTATTTTGCTATCACTTTTAATTATTTTATTATCGTTTATCATTTCTATGACTTACTAAATATTATATTTATTTGATTCCATGTTTGGTAGTTTCTTTTATTTCACTTGTGCTAAACTTATAAGCAAGTATATATTTTTTTTTCATTTGTTCGTAAATCAATATTCTGGAAAGGGTTTGTGCATGTTCAATTTTTAACGTATCATTTTAGCAACTTCTCCTGTTTATTCTTAATGTATAAATAGTCCTGATACAAATTTTTCAAAAACTGGGTTAATACCATTTTCAAATACAACAATGGATATGTGATTTATTTATCGAAGTCATACAATTTTAAAATTTAAGAATGTACAGCAAATTCCATTGTGACAATGCAATTCTTGCAGCCTATTTTATTTATTTATTTCTTTTTCACGTTTACAGATCAAAGCTTAGAGACTAAATAACATTAAATAATGAAATATGCATTATACCATTATAAAAGATTATGCATTATAAAGGACTAGTTTAAGTTCGTTACGATCTAAGTTAAAGTCCATAAGATTGTTATACGAGTATTTATTGAAGCATAAGATTAAATTAAGGTTGGCTTTTGATGACCAAATTTTGTTTTTGATAATTTGATAATTTAATAACAAATTTATTGAACGTATTTGATGACTCAGAACACAAATTAACATTTGCTAATAGTTCAGGTCAGTTAATGTGATTACTTCAAATATGAACGCAAGTAAAACATAAGTAACACTACGTCTTTCTGCAATGAAAATTGTCCACACGTATATTCATCGACAAATTATCGCATTTTTCAAGCCTTACTACCTCCCGTGTTCTTATTCTGAATGCAATGGAAATGAAGAATAATTTAGCCTGAAATTTACTCGCTAGAAAATATTTATGAATTTTTTAATATTTTCCACCAGAGACTTCCGTTCTTTACATTAATTATGGAACTCAGTACATAGAATCTCTCGTGTATTCCATGAATGTTTAGGTCGTGTGCTATTTTAATGAGATAGTAAGAGAAAACTTATAAAATTATCGACACTACTTTAAGCTATCTGTTGATATTTCTTTCGTATAATCTCAAATTCAAATGACCTTTCCATACAAAAGATTTTAAGGGAGAAAAAAAAATATTTTCCTGGAATTGCAAATAATGAACTTAGTTGCCGTATCCCCGAGAGAATTATTCTCTATTTATGCACATTTTCAATTTTTGAAATATTTTGTAAAACACATTTTTTAATGTATTTCAGTGGAAATTCCAAAATTTCTAATCGAACGGAAGATAACCCCACATTGCTAATTCCTATGGAACTACACAATATTCATTCCTTATATGTATAAAAACGAATTGGATAATAACAATCTCCCTATAGACGCATACATCTCGAATTAGGATACCCTCCTAAGACATTTTATGCTAAAATATTGATAGAATACCGAGACAACTTTTTCTCGTTTAACCTATCTCAAAAAAGGGTTTCTTTAAAGAATCGCATAACTCACAATATCTACACTTAAGAGGAGATATTGAGGTGCTACCTGTATCCTGTACCTGTTTGACGGAATAATAAAAGCATCTTTGTTAACTTTGAGACCCAGTTCATTGCATCTGGGTAATCATGTTAAATAGTACAGGTAGAGTCTAGCTGCGTTCCGTACCAGAAACTTTTGAATTTGCTTTTACCTTACTGTAAATTTCTTGAGGGAATTTAAGGCTGATTCCTTGTAATTAAAGCCTGCAGAAGGAAGTGTTTACATCCTCAGAAACGTATCATTCTACACGGTTTTTTTCCTTTCAGCCGTAATATGAATAATTATACCATCAGTCATGTTTTTAGGGTTTACTATCAAAAAATTGCAAAAACAACTCTATGATCATTTGCCAACATTCAATTTCATCTCTTGTCCCAAAACCTTGGTGCAACTATCGTCATTAGTCATTAGTCGACATCAGCCGGGCTCAAGAAATCCCTGTTGAAGGTCCTTTTTCTCGCCAAGTCCAGTCACACAAGTTGTGGGTTGTGGTTTCCTCGTCGTCTAAATGCAGTTTATATTCCCACCAGAGTTATTTTATATATGTATATGATGTCGCAAGCCATGATCCATGATGTATCAGTGTATAAATAGTAGTTTAGTATGCTTCGTCGCCTGCATCAATATCCCAGTGTAGGGTTTCTTGAGTATCCGCTTTCTTTCTACCACAACTCTGTCCGAAAACCAGCCAATGATGTAGTAATGTCAGGGTTTTGGTACTGAGATAATGAACCTTCAGGTCAATTTATCAACGACCTCATTTCCTACAATGCTAGCTAGTTTGCCTTAGTACCGAACGACTGCGGGACTCTGACAACAGCAACCAGGACCTGAAGAATCAAAATACTCCTTGACGAGTATTGAAGGAAAAAGCCACGATTAAACTGCCCTGAGGTTAGCTATCAAAAAGTATTTATGTTAATGGCACCGTTCTTTAAGATTAAGGAGAGCACAGGTTTCGATGGCATTGATTTCGGTCTGGATCTATAGACATAATATTTGTTTTTGAACTATCGGTGTACGAAGTTTGGAGTTAGATTGAGGCCCTCGTTATTCCAGTCTACGGGTTCAGACATGAAAACCCTAAATATCCTGCCAATGCGCATTTCCTTAGTTATATAGTCCGATATGAAGCAAAACCTTATGCCCGGAATGTACTTTAGAGCACTCATGGGACACTTGTGAGCAAAAGGCATGTTTGTGGTGTAACTTGCATCTTCAGATCACTATCGCATATAATTGCCGCCTGCTGCTGAATCCTATACCACCATATGAGAGCAGCATAAGTGACAATTGGTTTTAAAACAGTGTTGAAACCCCAGGTCATACCAAGAAGTTTCCTACATGCCCATAACGTTGTAGCCATGTTCAGACGGGAATTTTAGTTTAGTCATTATCGACTGTGAATGGTATTTCACTTCATCGAAGTACCCAACGGCCCTATTCTGAATGAATATTGAACCTATAACCAGACGATACCTTTTGGCTAAACGCACAAGGGCGACCTTAGAAGGGTTAATAGTTAGGTCCTCACTAACCCACCAATCAGTGACTAATCGACTGTGGGCGTTAATACACAAACAGCTATTACACCGTGTGGACGAGATATCGCGTATACTATCCACTCATGCAATTATGTTAGAATTTATATACCTGCTCATATTAACCCTAGATATTCCTCCGAACGTAGCCAATGTTATCAAAAGCACCTCCAATGTAGAGAAAGGGGCAGAAAGCTATATCTCTAGACTGTAAAGCTTCCTCTATTTTCCCAATGAGGCTATGTAACGCAGGTTCTGTATTAGGATCGTTTCCAAACGGTTCTAAAGAGAGCTGCAAAGATCCTACCACCAGGTCTTATTCCACAGAGGTTTTGAATAATGAAAAGAATACCACTGCCATCTAACATTTTCTTTTTCAAAAATGACACCAAACTTACTGAGAGATCTGTCGCTGATGTCGAGCCCAAGATCAGTGGCAGTCAAAGATTGGAGGGCACACTTGCCCCTAAAATGAAACCAGGAAAATTAAGGTTTCCTGTTGGTTGAACTACCGTCTTGTCTCTTTATGAGCCGTACTTTATTGCGCCCTTAGCCACTTTTAAATAACTCAATAAGAATAATTCGTGGCAATTCGCTTTATAATGTACTCAAGCAGATAATTTGACATCCCCTCAATTTTTTTGGAATTCGAACTCATGCTATAGGCATGAAATTCTTGAAAAGCATGAATGAAACATGCAATACGAGTGTTTCCGAGCTCTCGATAGCACTGATCTACAAAACTGTTGCCTCGAACTGCAGATAGGATAATATTGTAGAATTTTTCATGAAATATTACTTCTTAAGGTTCTTCTATTGAGATTCCTATTATTATTCAATAAATTCTCAAAAATGGACAAAGCACGTTTTTTCACATTTCAGCATCATTTCTCAAAAATGTGATATGATTGAATAATTTCATTTTCAGATTTGCATTTGCAAAGTCCTATTAAATACAACTTTCTTCCTTCCAAGAAGAGAAACGACCATAAAATACGCAGAATATTTTCATAAATTTATTAATTCTTTAAAACGAAACTAAGTTAGGAATAAAGTTAGTAATAAAATAATATGAAAACCGCTCTTTTTTCATTTCCTAGTTCAAATTAGATAGCAAATTATTCATTGAATTGAATTTTACAAACCGTCACGTATATCACCGTTTTAAAATATGAGAGAACTACATCAAATTGTTATGATATTTACCCATCCAAACTTTAAACCTTGAATTGGATAAATTTTTGGATGAAGTTTTTAACACAAAGTAGGAATAAATCCAGACTATTAAATTTTAGTTTTGCTAAATAAAAAATATTTCATATGGGTAAAACTATGCAAATAATTTAAACCTAGTGCAAAATTTTTTGTTTAAAAAATGCAGCTAATATAATATAAAATCACTAGGCAGTAAAATTTCCCAAATATATTCCAAAATATTGATGATTTTCTGACTTTATGATAGATAAACTATACTTCCCAAAAGCCATCATCAATAGTATTTTTTCTTTATGTTTGCCGTCTCCAAATTCACAAATGTTTCCATAGTTTATTCACTTGGTACTTACTTCTACTAAGTTACATATAAAAAGAAAACTTTAGAAAGCAGATGCCAAAAGTATCATCCAAGCCAAATAATTACATAAGTCTAAATATTCCTAAGTAATAGGCTTTCCGCAGTACAGCGTACGATAAAATTAGCTATGTTTGATAGATTACTATCTTCTTTAAAAAAAAAAACCTTTAGGATCATTGGGAAATAAAATTATTGGTCTCGCAATACTCCAATTATTGATATCTTTCAACGAAAGTGTATTAAATTATTGTATACAGAAGGTTTTATTTTGGAGTCTTGGAAGATATTAAAAAATTCCGTCGAATTTTTAAATTACAGCTCTTATTGTACCTTGCTACTCACTGCTGTTGGGTAAAGAGTGTGAGATTGAATAAATGTGTAATAAATTCCATACCAACTGGCTCAAATTAATTACATGGCATTTAAAAAAGTTGTATTTAAATTTTATTCCTTTTGCTTCTCCGCATGCGCATCACAGAAAATAATACATCAAAATAATGTAGAATACCTGAGTTAAGATTTATAACATCATGTCAGATTCTATCGTTACCTATTCATGTCAAGGAATTAACAATGGTCGTTTATTTAAGGTCGACAAATCGATAGAATACTCAATGACAATGGTCTGCACATCGCCATGCAATCAACAAGTATTGTTAATTCTGCACGTCATTAGTTTCACGTTCGTGAAGTACTCGTGCGTTGTTGGTTAGCAAGAAGGAGAATTCAAAAGAACAATTTTATGGACTTTACGTATTGAATCGAATCTTCTCCTAAGCATACATGATATTACTCAATATGGACATCGAAAAAAGATATATTGCTAATTTATTATGTCCCACCAAGAATCCAACATTTAGAAAGTGCCCGAAGTTCCTACGGAAGGTTCAAGACTAATGATGCAGAAACACCACTAATGGTGTATAATGGCATGTCTGAAATGATCGTACAAGGAGAAAACTATATCAAATAAAATATTGACTCAAGGTAATTTGTTTTTCGCAGCGCCATATTCCCTCAGGGAATTTATTGGACCGAAGGGCCAAACATAGAAGGTAATAAGTCAAACACTAATGCGAGATTTTCTTTTATGATGGAGTGACAAGCAATTCATTATTAATGGAATTAATAAACATGTAACTTGATATTTTTCAAATAGTGAGTGCTACACTGATTTTACGGATATTCTATAAAAATAGAAATTCACTTCCAATAAAATTTATTTCACTCTTTAAGAACAACTTTCCTAAATTTTCAAATAAAGACAAATTGAAAATATTGAAACCATACAGTACAATGGCGATTGGCATGGCTTATAGTTTCCATCTCAAAACTTAAAATATTTCTTCCCACACAACCAGTTAAAAAGATATGCTATTAAGACTATTTCGTAAAATATGCTGAATTCGACAAAACTTTTTCAATTTTCCGATAAAATATATAAGAATACGAAAAACTTCCAAGACATGTGTACACTCTCAGGTAGCAAAATCAATTTCTTCATCGTACAAAATCAAACAATACTTTCCTTTCCTTTCGACAGTCTTCGTATTTTTTTTTTTTTTTCAAGAAATAACAATATTGCTGGTTTTCGTTAAGGCTCCAAGGATGCTTTATTTTATATTCCTTTCATACTTCATTCACGAATTGCACACGCTAAGGGGAAAATATTAGATTGTCTTTTGTATTCAGAATTTATTATTGATGTATTGTACATTTCTGATTACCTGTCCATTGTATATTTTTGCTGTAAATCTGGAAATAACACATAAAAATTCTGTTTTGATACCACAAGCAATATTACGAAATAATAATTATTAAAATCATGAAAAATGACTTTGTTGTACATAACGTAGCTGCGTTTACAATATTTACAATAGCCATAAAAATTATTTAAAACACAAAATTAATCTTATTAACCATGAATACTGGGGCCTCTGGTAGTTCAGTTGTTAGCGCGCTGTCCTACCGTCCCAGAGGCTGTGGGTTCGAATCCCACGAATAACCATGGTCTCCTGCGCTACGTGGTAACACAATGGGCCAAAATTGGCCTAAGTGTGCCTTTCTAGGCAGCCACAGCAACCAACCAACCAACCAACCATGAATACTGGAATATAGATATGTTTGAACCTACCACAAAATTACATAAAATTACATACATACATATTACATATTACAACCACAAAAAATAAAATATAGCCAATCCGAAATAAATTCCACAAGAGAATCAATTATTCTTCATATTTATTCCACTTTTTTTTAAATTGAAATCATGTTTTTCAACAGAGGGTTCGAACGAAACAAACCTGCTTACTTCGAATTAAATTTCAGGTGGGCACAGTAAATGTGAGTAAAATATTATTTTACGTAGACGTGAGAAAGCGAAGAATGTTTGCTTATTCCATCGGTGTATAAATAATATGATGAAGAGAAAAAATATTGTTTTTCTTTAATAAGAATTATTAAAGATAAAAAATAAAAAGTATAGATTTTTATTTTATTAAGTACCCGAAAAAATTTCTTACTTTTTGAGACATAGTAGAAAATGTGACACTATTGTCCGATATGAAAATTGTATATTTAATTTGTCATCATAAAAGACAGATAAACATCTCAACTAATAAAACTCAATTTTAAGAAATAAATATACAATACATATGGTATAATAATAATCAATTATATTTGTAAAATGGTTGTACTTACATACACATGGGCCGTTGAGAATGAGAGTGGCGTAAGTAAAAAATTTTAAAAATTACGTTAACACCAAATCCTTAATCCCTGTTAAGAGCCGTAACAAAATTAGTTAAAAGTTATAGTTTCGACGGATAGAAGCAGTACGTTAGTAACATTTTCAACAAAAGCAACGCATCGTCGAGAATGAGAATGGTGTAAAGTCATAAAAATTCACTGCATAAGTTCTTCTATGCTTCACAAGAAATCATAAAATCAATTTTTGCAAATAAAAACACTTAACTAAGCCCATTTACGTTATATTGTGCAAGCAGTAACTATACGAATCTGTAGTATTTAAGATCGTAATTACAGACAAGCCGAAAGAAAAGGTAGGCCGGTACTGACACAAAATAATTCAAGAGATTAATTTTTATTATTATTTGAATTTCGTTTTCCTTTTATCCTACTAATCCACCACAGCTTTTTTTTCAAAAATCTTACCATTCCTGATCAGGGTGAGACGGGTGCTTTGGTACTCAGAGAAAATAAAGTTATTTAATAATAATTAATAATTGAATTATATTTTTTTTAATTTTCTTGACTGTTTTTTTTGTATTTATTTACTTTAGATAAGTATTTGTTGTATATAGGCGATATATTAAATGTTAAAATTCAACAAAAAATTTAAAATAAACGACAAAAGAAATTTGGAAGTTTTTAAACTAAAATAAGAAAAGGATTCCTTTGAATATGTCGAATAGATTTTTCTATGGCTTAACACCAACTTACTCAAATTTTAAGTTTATTACACCACCACTCGCATTCTCAACGAATCATGTATTAGAAACGATTTCACTTAATCTCATGTTGATAGAATTGCACAACTTTACTATTTGATTTTCAGGGCACGATTTAACTCAAAGTAAGAAAGTAAATTAAAACTTCGTCTGAACGCTTAAGCTTCATTATAAAATAGCCTCAAAAGTTAATTGTAAAACAGAAAAGAAAATACTTTTCCAAACAGTTTTCTCTATGTAATTTGAGCTCATTTCACCCACCCGTTCTTGGCAGATCCGCATAAATATACATACTCGACATATTTACCCTATGCATTCATCATCGTATCCTCCGACGTCTTTTAATTGGATCCTTGTACGGTCATAAGCCGGAATTTAACTGCCATGAAACACTGTGCTTGTTGACATTTTAGAATGTACGGAAAATATTAGCACATCTTTAGCTCGGTCATTCCTCTGCAAATATTAGCCACGTCTAAGAGTATAATTTTTTTATTTTCAACATAAATGCGACGACGAGTCGTTAATGAGGTCAATCCCCGGCAACAAGCATATTTTCTAAAACGTTGTGTAATAATTTATGCCACTATGCTTCTAATATGCAGTCTTTGACGTAAAACTAATTGCGACGATTCTGGTTTGAGACAAATAGAACCAAGACTTGCATGAGGACAGGATGTAGTGGAGAAATTACCCAGAACGCCGAATTTCATTACTTAAAATTCTCACAAATTCCTTCTAATTAACTTCGACTTCAACTAATTTCTCATTCAAAGTGGTTTAAATATACTCGTAGATAGAAAATGCCAATCGAAAAACTAATTGGAACAAATCTGGAATGATTTTTTGAGAATTTTTGGAATCTTTTATTAAGGGAATACTATCCAAAAACGGGTTTTATAAGCTCGTTTTGATTCGATTTGAACGGATTCAAAAATCGGCCCCATTTTGTACCATTGTACCAGTGTAAAGGGTGCTAATAATACCATTCACCAGTTAATATGGAAACTTTACACTGTCATAAGTTCAAAAAATCAAAGCAATGCTTGAATTGCTGTTGTGTTTTTATATGTAATTGCTAACTTGCTAGCACACTTTTGCAACCATATTCATAAAAACTGAAAAGTAACTTATTAAGACCTTACATCAAAAATACCACAAACGTCTAAAAGTGTTAAAACATTGTTATAATAGCTTTGCAAATGGCATTATTTACCAAGGGCCAATTTTTTTGTAATTTATCAATATTAATCTATTGTAAGGTTCCTCGTGTAAACAACAGACGAAATGAATTGTTCAAAAGCGGCAATAAATTTAATATGTGGAATTGAAATTACTAGGCATTCTCGTTGAAAACAATTTTATAAAAAAAAGTGTGGTTCCTTTTGTCCTTAGTGACGACGAGTTTAAAAAATATATATCGTTTTTTGAAAGAAAACCTTAAGTATGGTATGCTCTGCCACTCCATACGTCGTTTTATCAACAGGGAACCCATTTACTTTTATATTCAAATTATGAATGCTATGTTTTCGTAGTGCAAAACGTTTCCTTTATATTTATTTCAGTAAATAATCGTTGCTTACAGTTAACCATTAAATATATATCAGCCCATACAGTTCAATTTTTATTATTTGTATTTTTATCCTTAACGCTAGATACCCATTCCTTAACAAAAGTTAATAAATATCAACGAGCTCACTGATTACTAGGAGAAGTGAAGATAAGATCATACAGCCAATTTTCACTTCATTTTCATTTTAAACTGCTTCCTATGTCGACAATTATTTTTGATTCAAACAACAAAATTCGATTTAATTGAACTTTTTCAATTTCGTGTCTTGGCACATTATTGCAACTTAACACCGCTACAACGGACTCTAATTATTTTTTATAATATTAATAGCTCATATTTAAAAAGACCATGTCTTTTGGAGTTGAATTTAAAAGTATTCTGTTTTTACAGGGAAACTAGATGTAGTCAATATTGTATCAATGATTTTTTCGTTTGTTTTTCAAAATTCAGTTTTCAAATTACACAATTACAGCTTAGGTGTACTTTTTGCACTTCAAAATTAATTTTCAGTAGGTTTTGTTTTGAAAGAAGAATACCTAAAGCGAAACTGATAAGGTTTTCCTGATATGAAATGCCTTATCTGAAACTAACAAGTTTCTTTAAATCAGGAATGTAAAATAAATGTTACATAATTGATTTTTGTACATTATGAGTATTATGACAAATGATCTTGTCTCGTATGCTAGCACTCACTCTGGGGACTACTACCAGTTACATTGTTTACGCGCTGGACCTCCGTTTCAGAGGCTGCGGGTTCAAATCTCACGCATAACCATGGACTTCCGCGCTACGTAATAACACAATGCTTAACTGTGCCTTGTACGAGTACATAGGTAGCCACACCAACCTAACGTAACATGGATTACAAATGCTCCAAACTATCTAAATGTAAAATAATGACTAACATTTAAAATAAATCGATGATTATTTGGTTGCGGTTCTGATCCGGTTGTAATTAAGAACACTTGATAATACTTATTTTTAACGGTATGGATGTATTACTTAGGTCGTAATATGGTGCTAATTGGAACAACTTAATACTTTTAGTTCTTTTAACGGTTAGATTATACTACTTTGGCCCTAACATGGTTCTATCCAAAAAAGCCTTAACTTAGTATTTTTAACGACTTAATAGGTCCTGATATACACTCTTAAAAATGTTGGTGTACTCGTAACTTTACCCTTCATTTGAACAGAAATTGAATACCTTCTATTATGGTAGTAAAATTACACTCGAAATAATTACATACAATAAAAATTTAACACAGATGGCAAAAAAATAAAACACAAAATAATTTCTTTCAAGTAGTAGTAGACTATTAGAAATAATTATTCCTGAATTATTTGTCTATTAAGGGGATTGTGATCATGTCCATGATTGTACTCATTATTTATTTATTTTGTTTATATCTTTAATAGTTTTCAGAGAAAAGCGAACTGACAATGTACACGATTAAAAATTTGAATTAATGCTACTTTTCTAATATAAAATGAGTATTTTTTTTTTTTTGTTGACAACAAAATATTTTCGACTGCAAGTCCACTTCACCTAATGATTTCGCTAAAATTTGGTTTAAATTAGAGATCCACCTCGGATCCCCGTCTGCTCCATGAAGATCTCGATAATTTTGGCATTTGGTGCACAAAATATTCTCTTGAGCTCAATATCTCCAAATGCCAATCCATCCTACTCCCGTAAACGCCCCTCTTCCCCCCCAGAGTCTCGCTTGTCTGGCGAACCTATCCCCTCCGTTTCCTCTCTTCGCGATCTAGGCATCATCTGTGGTCTAAGGAGTTCCTTAACCCGTACGTCGCCAAATCCCTCTTTGTCACCTTCGTTAGGCCTCTCCTGGAATATGCTAGCCAAGTTTGGTCTCCTTACCAATCTACTAGCATCAACAGGATTGAGGCTGTACAACGCAGGTTCCTTCGTTTCGCTCTACGTGAGCTTCCCTGGTCTGACCCTCAAAATCTTCCGCCCTACGAAAACCGCCTTTGGCTTATTAAGTTGCAGCCTCTATGGAAGCGGCGAGACCTTGCCGATATCACATTCATTCATCAACTGCTAATCGGTGAGATTGACTGTCCTTCTCTACTTGAGCGGATCCCTATCTACACCAATCCCCGTAACCTCCGCTCGGCCCCTCTCTTTCGCCCTCCTTACCATCGAACCAACTACGGTCTTTCTGAGCCCCTCACAAGAATGCTTCGAAGAGCCAACTCCCTCCCTTCCTTCGATTTTCACCTGAGTTAAAATTCTCTCAGGCACCACCTTATTAGTCTCCCCTAATCTGCCTTGTCCTTTCCCCTTCTCCGTTTTACCTCCTCTAATTTAGTCTCTTAGGTTAGCACTAGTCTTAAGTTTATTTAATGTACGTAGCTTGTATTAAGCGTTGATAAATAAATAAATAGATTAAGATCGTAGATTTGCATCAGTTTAAGGTAATTTACCTCTTATAGTTCAGTTGTTAGCGCGCTGTCCTATCGTCCCAGAGGCTGTGGGTTCGAATCCCACGAATAACCATGGTCTTCTGCGCTACGTGGTAACACAATGGGCCAAAATTGGCCTAAGTGTGCCTTTCTAGGCAGCCACAGAAATCTAACCTAACCTAACCTAAGGTAATTTACATATTCATGCGACTGCTGATGATGTATGATCGATCACACAAAGTTTATAGTACTGATTGAATATCATACCAAAAGCTTACAATTTTTTTACAAAATGACAATTTCTTCATACAATTTTTAATAATTTCGTTGTGATTTCACGCTAAATATATTCTGAGAATTTCTTAATATTAATTTTAGTCGAGAAATTTTCTGCACAACTTTCGATTCTTATATTCCTGCTGATAGCCAATGATAACCTTTTCTTATTATGCTATGCTCTCTGCAAGTGAATTGTTGAAGAGACAGGTGCGCCATAAAAATCTCGCCCACAGCACCAATATATATGTAATATATATATAATCCGGATCTGAGTTGAACATTCTGAGGTAATAAGTGAAATTTATCAAACTAGCAAAAAAGTGCGTTGGCATGGGTGTGATTTGTTGTCGAAATCCCAGAATACATCAAGGGGTAAAAATATTCAGGAATCGTCAGATAAATGTTTGAAAGTTAATGACAGGCAATTTTCCGCTGTCACGATAATAAATTTTGGCCTGACCTTTGAAGTACTTTCAGGAAAGTTTTCTGAACGGGCACCAGAGACACCAGTGATACATATTTCAGCATAAATCCCGAGGCCAATTTCCCATTACTGAAATGCCTGCTCATCACCCAGTTCTCTTCGTTAAGCATCTACTTAAATTCTCTTGCTCTTAAGGAAAAACTTAGAAATGTTAAAGACAATCTAAAAGTGATTATCTTAGTGCGATCGTAAAGTAGCCATTTGGTTTAAAAGGAAAACCGCTTTGGGTACTATAGGCTAAAAAACCAAACAGCTTAAATCGGTTATATTTGCATCGCAGCTTCATCAAGCTCAGAAGCGCAAAACATGGCGGTAAGCATAAACTTTCATCAGAGAGGCCTTTCGCTCCTCCTTGTGATTTACGAGTTTCTCAGCAGATGACGCCCCATAGTCCATGAGCTGTGGTGGTACACCACTTTTGGTACAACGCACTGGCCTCTTTTGCGAATTTCATAGCTTTTATTGAAAGAAATGTGATTTATCTTGGATACTAAGTGAAAGAAAATTTCACTCGCATCCTGCCACCTGATGCTAATGTGAACAATAGTTAAACGTTGCTTTTTGTATTGTGCCGCACCGAAAGGATTTACTTCTTTGAACTAATGGAAATCTGCCACAACGAATCTTTAAGGAAAATTCAAAATTTACTATCTGGAACAAAAACTCTATGCCAAAATAAGCAATCTGCAGCAATATACCAAAGGATTTATTTGTCTATTTACCCTTTTGTTAATAACTGAGCTATTGTAATTTGTAACATTTTGGAAAAAAAATGTTTAGGCTACCTCCCCTACGTGAAAAGTGGGGATAAAAACAAAAATGTTTGATTACACCACCGGGTAGGGTATCATTGCGTTGGGAGTTTAAAATCATTTAAGGTTTCTTAAACTGTTTTTCAAAATTATACTTTTTTTTAAGTATTCGTTTCAAAACAACTATTTTCGATTAAGATTGTATCACCCTGAACACAATTTTGAAAAAATCTGAAAAAAACCTAGAATACCTGAAATTATTTTTAAAAGTAACGCGACAACGAGATATAGCCAACCAAATTATGTTTATGACTCAAACGACTGCTATTACAGGAAAATCTGCAAAAGCACCTTAGTACCCTAAAACTTCGACTTACAATAATTGTTGTAAGTTTACAACATCGTTGGTTATAATATATGCTGAGCACAACATAAAACCCTGAATGAATCAATTTTATCATTTGTACAGCTAGTAACAGCTGTGGAACAACACATAAAATTAATTTTTTCGCTGCAAGATCCTTGTTTTATAATGCAATTTCAAGTATAAAAGATTTATTTATGCTTTCGAAAAATCATTATACTGTTGGTGTTGACTATGAATGTAAAGAAGTCAATAAATAAATTTAATGAGGACAGGTTTTTAAATAAATTAAGAGATTTATATTTAGAAATAATTGTTTATTAATTATAAATATGCTAGGTTATAACATTCGTTCGAGAATGAATGCTGCAAGGTTGTTGCATACCTGGTATAAAAGTATATCTAACACCCAAAAGGCACATATGTAGGTAAACCGGATTTTGGAATGTGGCTCCTAAACTATTGTATGTGCATACCATTGTAGTTTCTATTATTGTAAAGTAACAAAAGGAACGAGTATCACCAACAAGCATGTTTTTTACATATGCCAGTCATTGACCGAAGTTGAAAAGGGTTAAATTCTATCACATTTTTATACATTCTTGTAGTAGAACTACTTATTTCTTTTTGCCAAAATAACTTGAATTTTGCATACAAATAACAAATTTTGTATACAATAAACAAATTATTTTTGAATAAAAACCAATAATTTTCGTGTAGACGGGTTCTAATAGGTATAATTCAATTTGTTTTTTAGATTTAGATTTATGCCACCCTTTGAATATGTCTTATATCGAAAAATACTTTTGTTAGTACTGTAAATGCAATAAAATCATAAGAAACATTAGTTAATATTAATGTAATTAAAAATCAAAAAAAAGTGCACATATACACATATTTCCGGTTAACAAATTGAAATCCTCTTACATATTTGAAATGGTTCTTGCGCATTTATAAATTTTAGTTGGTTGTGATTCCCTGCCAGGAAAAAACTATATTCATTAAAAATTTATTTACGCTACAGGGAGATCAAAATTTTCTAACTATGGACAAAACCATTAAAACAAAGAGCAAAAATATATCCATATAAAAAATTCTTTTATCAAAGCTTTTGTCATGAAACATTTATTTTAGTTTAATTAAAAAATATTTTTTTGGGTTTATGTAATTCTAAAAATTCACTTCTTTTGATTAAAGGTTACTTAATATTAATTACAATTGATGCCAAAAAATAGTCCATTACATTAAATATTTTGGCGACAGCTCTGCTTATCCTATTCATACTCGTGTCATTACAATTTATCTGAAAGTGTTATAAGGTCAAAATTGATAACCTATATTTGTTAATTAAAAGGTGGGTGTTGCTCAAATATTTATTTAGAAAAAAATACCAAAAAACTAAACTCTAAAGTTTATACTCCTGGAAAATTGTGGGTAACTGGCTGGAAAACAAGTACTATGTATTTTCTCTGTTTCCATTAAAGGTATGTGAAAGTAAATTTAAATAATATCATATTTCTTACCTCAATAAACAAGCTTTCAATAAGTACGATTTTCAACAAAAGCGTGATTCTATTTATATACTAGTTTCTACCTTAAATCGAATTACACATTGCTTTCACAGACGAAATTCATTGAGTCCTTTTGATAAACTCTCGAATTTTAATCATCGCTTCCCCTGATTTCTATTGCATATCAATCGAAGTATCTACAAATTAGTTCAAATTCAGGTAAAATACGCGAACCCATGCAACGAGTCCCTACTTTCGGAGGTGCATTCGCCACACCATCGTTGGAATCTAGGTGCATCTAGCGAAACTTCTCCGCCGACCTGAATTCAAATGGTGCGTCTTTAATAGAGCGTGAACTCGGGCACATATTGGATCCAAATGAATGAATTAAAGCCCCCATTACTTCGATATAAATCGAAATTTATCCGACTCCAACTAGCCTAGTTTTCTTCTACTATCACTAGTAAAAAACTTTTCAGATATTAAAAATTCACGAGAGGAACCGAAGTATTCCACTCAACTTTAAAAGACCTTCTCAACTATGGCTCTCGTTATGAGTCATATCTGAAACTTACAAGGAAAGTGGATTAAATCGGAAATGTGTGCTCTACCATCGACTCCTGTGGGTGTTTTCTCCATCATTTGTGTGCCTCTTTTGTTCCTAACAAATCGGCTGAACTAAGTGAAAATTCTATCGGATCAAGTCACTTAAATTGAAACGTTTGAAAGATTTCATTGAAATCTACTTTTTGGTATTATTAAAGACGATCCTTTCTCAAACTCCTCCCTTCGCTTGTTATTCCCCAAAGGACTTTACTGAATCGATCACAGAGTTTTGATTAATCAAAATGAAATTGAAGTGATTTTAGTAAAGTAAACAATTGATAGCAATTTAAGGAGCCTCATTGGTAACAAAGATTTAAAAAGGGCGCTGATTTTTACTTTCATTCTATTTGCACTTAACCCAAAATTATTCTAAAGGAGCTGACAACGTTTATAAAAATAACACACTCTTTCTTTTGAGAAGTGAAGTTTCATAATTATGTTCGAAAAACAATCCCTACAAAAGCGGAATTTTTACCCTACTCTGAAACCAAAGCCATATTAGTTATTGGTCGTAAAGCCGCAAAATTTCCAGGTGGGGTGGTTAATAATTCTTAATTTTTTTCTTAAAAAACAAATTTAATATAGGAGAAAAATTATTTATTCAAAGTATGCTCCATCGCTAACTACAGATTTTTTCCCATTGTACTGGCAATTTCTGGATGCTCTCCAAAAAAAACCCGTAAATCTTTTTAGGTAGCCTAATCATCAAACCACTTTTCGACATTTTCATAATTGTTAATGTGTTTCATGGAGAGTGTGAAATATCGATGAAAACTAGTGGTAGTCGGAAGAAAGTCTAATGAGTACGGCGGGTGGAACAAGAGTTCTCATTCAACTGCAGAAATGGTAACTCTAACCCTCTTTCTCTGTGTCTGATGGGACGTTGTCGTGCTGCAAAATCACTTTTCCATATTTTTTAGTCCATTATTGTCGCTTTTCGATCAATACAAGTTTTATGATCAGTTATTCAAGTAAGCGAGCGGTAGGAAAAAGTAGTGCAAGATGTAGAAATGCGACCAGGATTAATTAAATTTTTAAATTCTTACTACATAATGTTAAGCCTGGTCATCAAAGGTACTAAGTGGTTCTCCGGTTATACTCAGGGTCGCCGCGTGTGGTATAACAATGGGTCTAAGCTGTAGCCTAAGTGTGCTCTATGGGCAGTCACCATAACCTAACCTAATAGTCTTCATTTATGCTCTTTAGACACTTCATCGAAAGAATAACAGAATTCTTAAATTCAATGATTTTAATTGATAAATATTGGTTTAGATAGAAAAATGTGAAATTGGTTTGGTGCGATTCGAAGTCCTACAGACTCCTTTTAAGAAGAATAAAGTTACTAGCAATACTAAAAATGCAATTTTAATGCATTTTAATAAGTAAAAGTTATTTTGTTGAGGAGAAAGATCAAAATTCATCACAATTTCGGAACCCATATAGTGGCTATCACTGCCTGATATGGAAAGAGAGGGAATAAAATTAACTCCGTTCGCATCTGTAGGAAAACATGTACAGCATTAAACGGAATTGCGTAAGAGAAACTCTTGTTTCTAGCACCATCTCTTCTTAATCTCAATTAATTCACTGGCCAACAGCAACTTTTCTTCCGAAGAATTGGCAAATAATTTCTATATGATTTATTCTGATTACGAATTCGTGTAATGTGCAAAATCATGATGTAATAGAAAAAAACCGAGTTGAGTTTCATAAGTAGGAGTTCCCAAAACCCCATAATCGGAAAAGGGAATTTGCAGGTCTGTGTTATTATTAGCCGCCGCACCTGGTTTATATGGTAAATTAAATATTTCTAAATAGCTAGAGATGAATAGAATAGAAAAATTGTATTTTCCTGACCTAACTAATTTTATAACTATCCTACATACATATTTTACATACTTTTATTTTGCGGAAGACTATCCACAAAAAATATGCTTTAAAAACGAAACCCGTCTTTGAAGTTGAAAATTAATGAGCAACAGTTATGCTAATAGCCAACTCAAAAATTCAGACAAGAATACGATTTGTGTTGTTATGCCATTTGAATATTCCTAAATTCCAAACAAGTCAACAACTGCAACTAATTGCTGTAGAGATTAGTTATATTTTATATTTCTTTTTATTCTTGTTTATTTTTAATGTGTTAAATACGACATTAACAGACTTAGTCTGTTATTTATGTACTTAGGGTGTATTTATGAATGTCGTTTTGGATAATGACTGTGTATTGTAAATCACAAAATAATAGAAATTTGAGGCAAATTATGCTGTGCAACGTGAGATATAATTTTTCAAGTATTTGAAGATGAGATTAGTTTTAAAGTGTTCAATGTGTTCTAAATTTCTAGTTGTCTTGTATTAATTATTATTATTAGGTTTTGCAATTTACGGATTTCTGGGTATGAAATTAATATACCCAGTATATTCTATTGAGAGTATTAATTTTGTAGTGGAAATTTATATATTCTTATTTCTTGCTTATTTGCTGACCTGTGCATAACACCTTCGTATTCTAAATGTTAAACAATAGCAGCAATTATTCCTCAATTCTTTTGCATTCTGGCAAACCTAGCCGAATTCACTTAGAAATTTCACTCTTGTGTTATTATTGCCCGAGTAAAAATAATTTGTCTGGTATCTTTACGCCCAAACTAAGTACAAACATTTAAATTTTTTAAATTATACATGCGCCCGAAACTAGCAGGCATAGCGAACAAATGAGCCCAGTACTATCATGATACTCTCCCGCTACAGGTACGAAAATAAAAAAATCCACCCGCTACAGAGTTATACTCGCTTCCGCTACAGGCCCAAAAATTTAAAAATATGCCAGCCACACGGGTATGCACGCTCCCGCTACAGGCACAAAAATCTACAAATTTGTTTAGTTTCTACAAATTGAATTAGACGACAGATAAAAACAACAATAATATATTACACATATATTATATATTACACATATATGAGTAGAATACATTATTTATTTTATGAGACGTCACAGACCTTAATCTACGAAAATAGATTATCGTGAAGAATGAGATATTTACAATACGAACTGGTGCAGTAATTTTATTTTGCAAATACAAATTTCATTTAGTTACTGACGTGACATGATAACCACTTGCCACTATAATGCAAAATAGAACAAACAACGACTCTCCTACGGATAACCATGATAAACTGCTTTCCATTTCTTACGTCATCGCAAAATGCACATCTGCAAGTCTCCGCATACATTAATATCAAATTTCAAGGGAACATGCAAAGAGCATCTGTGCTGTGTTTTAATATTTTTTAAGAAATTGTTTTCGAAAGAATATAATTTTCCAGGATTTGTTGGACAACACGCTAAATTCACTACTTCCATTGTTTATTCAAAATGGAATAGCAAAGAGTAAAAAGCATATTGAAATTTAATAAATTCTCGTTATTGCGCACTTAAATTCACGCAAAAAGCAGTAAGTGCCCAAACACTATCCAGGATTTTTCAAGATCCAACTGGATTTAATTTGCTTCATCCCTTAAATTCATTCTAGACGGATTATTATCATTTATTTAACAATTTTCAGATTGAAGAGGTATAATTAAATTTTCAAAAAACTTGTAAAGGAAGATTTTTAATGATATTAGTGAAATTCATCTCTCCAAGAACCACCGTTTCCCAATAAGGCCACAAGAAATTTACTTACAAGAAGATTTTTAATTTATGTATATATTTTTAATTCGCTTAAAGACAGATTTCTCTATAACTATTAAGGTAATACATACATATATAATATACTGCTTTCTAAAATCTTCCTTTGGTAAGCACTAACAATTTCAATTTTATAACGATTTCTCCTGAGCAGTGCAAATAATGATTTTAAATTAAGTAGCCCCAACTTAAATTATTTTCGCGCATTTTGTCGCTATCTTTAAGAGCATAAGATAAATTGCAGGAAGTAAAATGCAGTTGGTGCACTGTGGTTGGATTTTTATGTTTCAATGCGTTAGAGGCATGGCACAGTCCTTTGCGAAATTCATCGTTATACTTCAGGCGCTATTTTACATAGAAACTTATAACAACAAAAAAAAAGCGATTACACACATTGCTTATTGGATATGTCGATGTTATCACTTATATTAGTGTATCTCATGAAAGTGGACAAATGAAATTTATTCTTAAAAATGTACGACAAGGAAAAACAAAGGAACCTTTAAAATAATTAAGGAAGTTATAAACCACTGATAATGAAATAAGTATGTATTTTTTGAAAACAAGTTCCATTCGTTTTGAATGAAAATTAAAATTTTTATGAAAACAAATAAAACACACTAAACCCTTTGCACCTTAAATTTTACTGCACTTCACATTTAAAGTGCATCAAAAGTTCAGTTAGAAAGATTTTTAAAATAAAGCACCATAATTTTTGAGTTTTGAAAATTTACTGGATATGGAAAAATATTTGATTTAAAAAAAAAAGCATTTAGGCACGAGGAGCAGTTTTAAACTTTAAAGATTTTATACATAAAAATTTTGTATAAATCAGGATATTTTGAAATTAAATAATTACTTTGTCTGATAGACAAACTGATAGAGTAAATGTTTATTATTTATGGTAATGTACTTAATTTTTTTTTTTTTTTTGCAACACTATAACTTTGGCTAATTTATCTACACTATAATTTTCTGAAACGTTTTCTATTGTCTCTTTAACACCAGAACTACCAAGACCAATCAAGTTGACTAGTACTTAATTTCTCCCTCTAATTATATTTTTTATTCTCTTCAGATATATGCTAAAGTTGAATAAGATTAAGAATTGTGGCATATTCAGAGACCTTTTTCCATTTATAATTACTAAATCAAATTTAAAAGCGTATTAAATTAAAGGTGTACAAAATTTGTTAAAATAAAAGGCCTGCACCCCAGTAGTTCTAGTGTTAAATAATTGTAAAATTAAAAATTAAAGTTAATTAAAGTTAAATATACCGAAAGTATACCTACTACATAAAATGGAAAACAAATATATTTGTTAATAAAATCTCTATTCATTATTAAGACTTTTGTCTAGATATAAAAATGTATGGAGGCAAACAGTACAACTCTACTTCTACTTTTCAATCTGTAATCAAGTTTCATTCATATTTCCTTAACAAGAATTCCAAAGTTGCATTTTACCAGGAAACCAAACTCAATTCCATGCCGGAAATTAAGACCAACCTCTTGCTGTCACTGACACATAACTTAAACATAGAAGAGACAATCAATCATTTACAGTATTTGAGATGTTAAATTTAAGTGCGTGGTCTGTGTCATAGTGTTAATGCAATCGAAACGTTCAAAACTTAAATTTTATCGTCATATTCAAGGACAAAAGACATTAGAATTACAATTTGAACCAACTTCTTCTTATGTTATTGTTAATTTTTTCTTTAAAATTCTCTCTAAATATTTTAAAATTATTTTGATGGGTTTGTTTTACAAATTTAATTCTTTTTTTATATTCCGAAAATTCTCTTAAATAAAACTACACTTTTAGACACAACTAGTAGAGGACATATTCGACTATTTTTTAAATACTATTAAAATTTTATAGAACTAACAAATTTTCTTTTCCATAAGGAATATGTATGCACTTTTTCAGAGTTTTTGCACACATGTTCCTTGATGAAAATTAAAATATTTAAGTCCTATAAACTTGGGTTCTACAATATCTTGATTTCAAGAAAAAATGTCCAAAGTCGATTAATATTAAAAATAAATTTTAATTGTAGGGGAAAGTCGGGTGATCTAGGATGTTTGGGTGAATAGGGACATGGCTTTTCAAAGGGTTTATCTTTTTATTAAGTTGGTACTTTTGTGGTTTCCATGTACCCTTTGACCATTTACATTATTTCATTTAAGTTTGAGTTGACTGCGGGTATTATTAACTTCGTGACGAATGTTAATACAAATTACGACGCTTGAAAGTTTTATTTGTGAAGACTTTGGAGATGCCTAAATAAATAATTTTTTAAGACTAAATTAAAGGTAAATTGATAAAATCTATTCGTTAGGAAGTTACCTATTAGGGAGAAAAAAGATTTTGTGATTATTGTAAAATTGTAGTTAAACCATGCGTTTGTTTAACAAAAGTGCATTTCGGGTGAATCGGAACACTTTTTCAAGATCAATCTAGAACTTTGATGATGCGTTATTTAACTTTGTTTGACCCAAATTTGTTAATCGTTAGTAAATATGATAAATAATTATTTTTATTAATTATCTCTTTTAACCTCTTTTAACCTCTTTTTTGTAGTTTCAAATCAAAAAAAAAAATTGTTTATAATAATAAACAAAAAATTATTGTTTTTCAATTTTGTAAACAATAATGTCGTTTAGTATTTTTTAAGTAAAAAAATAAATATTGTTCATGAAATATTGTTTTAAACTCAGTTTTATCGACTCTGAAAGTCGAAAGAAAGTGTCCCAGTTCACCCGACAATTTTTTGAAAAGCCAAAAAGACACTTTTTTTATAAATCAGCTATAAATTTTTTAAATATAATCCTATGACAAAATGACGTCACACAGTCAAAGTTAATGAACCAATTAAAGGGAAAATGTATTAACATATTGAAAAAAAAATGTTTATTTCTGATTTATAACGTTTTTACAAAACTAGTCCCAAATCACCCGATTTTCCCCTACTTACAAATAATAAAATATGGTCTCCTCATTTTATACAAAAGAAGATAAAAAATGAATACAGATCACTTACTAAATGATGTAATTTTCTGTACTATTACAGTAATATATACGATTTATTCATGGCTCATTCTTTTTTTTCTCCTATTTTAAATAAAAAACAGTGGCTTAAATCAATTCATCATATTCACATATTTCGAATTTCTAAAACGTCTTATAATACGTTTCAATTTTGCTACTTATTATGTTTAGATTAAAACGGTTTAAAGTATGTACTTAAAAAATCGTGCGATGTGATTTTTACACATATAAGTTCGCTCTTAAAATTCTACACTCAAATCCTGTCCCTATTGTGATACAATGTAACAACGATTATAAATTAAATTTTCTAACAATTTGTGTTCTATAAAATTGAATAAACTAAATAATAAGTGGTATTTTTAAATTTTAATAAATGGTATCGTTTAATGTTCAACAACATTGTCTTTTTACATAAATATAAAGTCGATTATTACAACCAGTTTAATAAAATTAATTAAATGTGTTTCACTAAAAAGTGTCAGCCAGCAAAAACGAATTTTGAAATAAACTCCTCCCAATAAATTATGCGAAGTAACAAAATTTATTCTCTGGGTATTCGAAATACGAACAAATATCAACCTTAATTGATTTATGATGTGTGACACCAACAATTGGTTCCAGTAAATGAAATTATTGCAATTACTATGCTTGTCAGTTTTTGGTATTTAGATGGACAGTGTTGATGGTGCGGAATGTTAATGAGATAGTACAGTGCAGTGGATGCAGTGATAAAGTGTGGGAAAAATGGAATATTATCACAAGGACTACGGAAATATTTGAACAAATGTTGTGCTACGTAAGTTTAATTGAATTTTTAACACCAATTGGCGTTTATTATTATTTTTTTTTTATTATTATACTCAGAATTCGCTACAACTATAGTCAAATATTTATTTAAAATATTTCACTGTTATGATAAATTTTAATACTTATCTCCCATATTATGTCATGTTATTATTTGAGTAAATAATTTATTTTATATAAAAAAAACAGCTGCTTATGTAAAATATACGATATTTTCACCGAAACTTTATTAACATTGTCAAAACATCACAACTGAGCAAAAAAGTGGATTTATTTTTTCAAAGAATACAAAGAAAAATTGCTAGTAATTTGAAATGAATTCAATAAATCAAAAAATTGTTAAAGTGAATTGGCACATTTGAAGTATAATCAGAACTTATTTGTTTTCTGTTTGTAAAGTGCTATAGGCATTAAGTAGGTACCAATGAATCTTTTCAGCCTTTCGAAATTAAATCAAAGCATTTACTTGTCAACCTTTTTTGTAACAATACCCTTAAGTTTGTTACCCCAGTACACAAATAATCTAAAAGAAAACTTTTCACAACATCCACTATCGAATGACTATAAAATCGAAGTTTTCTATGTAGTGTAAACACAGGCTATATGTATATATTATATTATGACTTTAATGCCTTTAAATCCGAGCTTTTTACGATAATATAGTTAAAAATCGAGACAGCTTAATAATTTAAAGTTAGAATGAAGTCCAAAGCATACTTCCTCTTAAGCTGGATAACTGACAACAATTAAAACCCAATGCAAGTCAGACTTGTTCTACGTGCAGTTTAATTACCCTAAATCCCAGCACTATTCTTCAAAAGAAGTTGCAAAGGTATTATCATGAAGTTCGTTAAAAGTAAATGTAATGCAATAACTTCATTGCTAATCCTTAGTATTACTGCATACACCCAGTATTTAGTTGAAAATTTGCAAGCACTTCGTCACTTAATTTAAACAAGCATACGCGCTACATGAAATAACAACTTTTTGGTTGGGGTTTTTTTACGTTTCTACCTTCTATTCTACTTTCTATTGCAATTTGTTAAAACAAGCTTTTTCGATTTGCATTAGCCATGTCATGTTTGAGATTTTATGCTGAATTTAATATTTGTAAGCGAAAATACCTTTCTTTAATTTCTTCTCACTTTATCATTTTGAAACCATACTTTAACTAAAAAGTTTGTATGTATTTTCATAATCTTTATAATTAATTTAAATTCATGAAGCGTAGTATTGGGTAGCTTTATATAAAAAAATAATTTGCAACAGTTATTTCATCAATTTTATACAAATTAAATTGTACCAAAAGTATGTAGATTTGGATTGCCTCTAAAACGCTCAATGATTCCGAATTCCAATTTACATAATATTAAAGATATGGATAAATCTTTATTCATCCTACCCTCAGTTTTACTTTTGTTTTATTTGTAATGCCTTAAGCTTTTCTGTGACCCTTTACCATCATTTGCGTAAAGTAAAAACTTCCCCAAGAGGGGTCTTAATTAAATTTCTTGATCTTCTTAATTATCGAAATCAATCACTTTGTTTTTGTTTTTTCTTATTTTATCATAATTAAGGAAAGTGTTGCTGCCTCATTGTTAAGACAGTGAACCAAACATTCCGGATTCTCAAAAGTATTATATATAAGAACCAACATAAATTCCCCTTGATAAACACATCTTCATTTTTTAAATAAGCGAAGTAGGCCAGCGATTAATTTAGGTTAGTCCGTATGCGGCGCTACAGCAAAGGGATAAAATTCTTGAACCCTTTTTGATTAAATTCTCGATTACTTTACTTCTTGAATAAAAAATAAGCATTATCAATAAATTACATAAAATGTTCTAACATTGTTTATTTTTTTCTTTTCCAGGTAAGTCCGCAGTCACTAAGCAGAAACAATTTCTAACAAGTCTATAAAATGAGTGGGTAAGATAAATTCTTTAAAGCCGTACCTAAGTACTAAAGGTAAAATGAAAACCATCGAAGGGTGTTTTATAATGATTGATTTCGGGAAAATTCTTTTCATTGCTTTTCCATAATTTAAGAGGAGAGTAATACAATGTTCCCATCGGCTATCAATCAACATTTTGGCAAATAAATATGTGACCCCCAGAGGATAAGAAGGGCAACACTCTGAATAGCACGCGGAAAAATGTTTTTTTAGTTCCTAAATAAAAATGTTTCGAATGTCAGCCGTAAGGAAGACAATTTGCGCATGGGAAAATGCCATCTTTTCATATGGGAAAATGCCATCTTTTCAGATCGCTTTATGCTTTATATATACACCTTCCATTTGGTTTCTTTTGCTTCTCCTTTTTTTTTTCTTTTTTGAGAGAAATAGTTCAATAACAATCGCATCACGTTTCTTTTGATCAATCAAACGTTGGGCTTCTTTTTTATTAAAGAATTCAATATAAACTCTTCCATTTTTCAAAGAAGACAAGGGTATGAAATTTTTTTAGGACAAGTGTAATTTTTTGATATGTGCTGTGGGATATGAATCAATTCGAAATAATTCATTAAATAAAGAAATCATCCTCTTGACCTGCTCATATTTTTCTGCCAAATATTATACTTGTCACATTGAAACAAAATCCATTTATTATAAAAATTTTGATATTTTTATTCTTCCCAATAATATTAATATTAGTTTTTGTTTTAACTTTAGAATATATTAATATTGTCTATTAATTTAAATACTCCAAATTAAAAACAAAAATAAAAAGTAGAGAGAGAGAAGAGAAGTTTAACCCATTAATCGCTTATGGATGAAATCAGTGGTGGCATTTGTAGCTATAAACTGATATGCAAAGTTTGTCTATAACTGAGGTAAAAACCTTAAAAAGGAAGAGGGCATAGGCAAGGAATAGCACACCGTCGAATAATTGTAATCAAATACATAACAGTTTCATTTAAATCTTTCGTAATTGAAACGTAAAAGTAAAAAAAAATTGTGTCCAAATAAATTTTATGACACCATTAGGTTAACACACAAAACAAAATGTTATTAACTTTATAGTCGGTAATAACTACTTCATAGCGGCTGAGATACGTTGTTTTAAGATTGAAAATTAATTTAACAAAATGTTGAGATCTTTATTTTGCAAAACTTATTTACTCTTATTAAAAAACTTTCTCAACTTGAATTACATTCGAACTTTTACAGTGGATCTCATCTTACCTGTCTAAGAGAAAGCAGAGTGTCATTATTAATGGACACTGTTCTAATTTATTTGCTACCAAGTCTAGTGTTCCACAGGACAGCCACTGTGATCCCATTTTATTTTTCATATTATGCGCTTGGTTTTTCAACTTTTGAAGGTCGCCTCTGTGTATGGAACAACAATTATTAAAAACAACAAAGAGAGTATCCCAATAACTAATTAACAAATCTAGAAAAATGCTTACTGTTTTTTCTTCCCAAATGAAAAGATATTTCCTAAAGAAATGTCATGTCCTCACTTTATATCACTTACAGTGTAATACAAGATTTCCGTAAATACATCCCTCAGTTACCATTTAAAATAATGTTTAGAGCAAAGCCTCAAAAAATACAAATTAAATCGTTTCTCCATCCCAAGTGTTAAGCAGATGGAATAAATTGCTAAAAACATCGTTATCAGACTCAAGTACCCTCCAGCAAACCCAAGTTCATTTTAAATGCAATTATACATCAGAAGAATTTGTGTTGAAGGCGGCATTCCCATCAAAATCTTCATCCAACTTTTTAGAAGCTGCTAACGTCGAGTGTTTCCGTAATCTGAATAAATTTCTTTTTAGCTAAAACAAATTGAATTCTCTGATAGAAATGCAGCCCTTAAAATTCAAATTGGGTTCCTTTTCGTGAACGAGGTGATCGACGCTATACGAAAATCTTCAGTGTGATGTAAAATACAGAATCAAATCTCTTCGCAGGAAAACTTTTACAGTCATGGATGGTGGATACAACAACCTCAAGAGACAAAGACTAATTGCTTTCGACCTTATTAATTTCGTAATATTTCTTACGACGGGCCAAAAATCCATAAGGTGTTGACAGGAATATAACCATAATTTTTAGACAGGACTGCTATCACCTGGCATGACGATCCAAAGAACAATCCCTAAATTATTTTTTGTAGAAATTTGAAATATTGTTATCGAAAAATTTCTAATTAATCGCTCACTCAGTTGGCTGTACGATTACCTCTCACCGCAATTAATGAACCAAAGCATCTTGTGAAAATTGTTTTGTGGAAGTAGTTTCACACTATATTCATTTAATCTGCTTACATCTTATACTCATTATTATCTGGTATAAATTACTATAATCATACATCAGAGTAGTACAATGGATGGTAAGTTACAATGGAACTAATAGGGCAATCCTCAGGAGCCATTAACATAATCCGAGGATTTCTGGTCTTTCATTATTCCGACATGTATGCATCCCGCACTTGGGTAAATCTAGCCTTAAGAAGAACCCATCATCTGTTGCTTGTGATACAAAACTATCCCCATTCTCACCAGGAAGACAATTATTAATGCATAACACCCTTGGGACACGGCACGCAATTTCCTCGCCTCTGAACATACAGAACCAAATATTACATAACGTCCAAGATTTCACTACTTTGTGAATAATTGACATAATTGAATACCAGGGGAGCAGGCGCCCTTGCAAGAACATTAGCAGGTGGGCGAGAGCTCTTATCAAATTTCACCTCCCTCAATACGCCAAAGTAGATCCGATTTCATTTAATGAACATTTCAATTGCCTTACAATTAGCGCAGCTAAACTAAACTGTTAAGACTAAGGAATTTGAACATAGGAAAGATGCGCATTAATGAGCAAGCACCATTAACAAAACATCTGGCTTTAAAAATTTAAATAAAAAACTAAATCAATTGAGAATTCATGAAACGAACGAATAATACAAATATTTAATTTTTTTATTTTCTCTTCGAAACTAAAATTCTAAGCTAATCGAATCAGTGGTTGTCGACGAATTTTAGGTACCACTCTGGTCTTAACTGATGATGCCATTAATATGGCGACACCACAAGACTATTTTGATAAAGCATAGTAAAGATGTTAGCATTTAAAGCAAAAATAATACCGCAATTTACACGATATGATTTTTTTTAAATGTGTAAATATTTCAGCTTTCTAGGTTTAGATATGGTCACCAAAGACGCTCATAAATGAGAACCGGTTAAGGTACACACTCTACACATTCTGTTTTGTAATCCTTGGCTAGCCACTTTGAATCCATTGGTCCATAATTATATTAGTTATATTCCACAAACTCCTAAACGATTTACCATGTGGTGCAAGTGTACATTTTATCAGTACAAGTCTACACAACCTTGACACGTCTTTTGCGTCATCCTACTTTATTTGCTTTTGCCTCGGGATTTTCAGGGTCCTGGTTAATGCACTGAAAAATTTTTTACTTGTCAAATGTGTTCTATTCTTTTCCTTTCCCTTTACTGCATACATCTTCTGTATCTTTACTATGTATATATGTATGTCTCAACATTTTTTAATTTTTAAAATTAATAATAAACGTTGTGTTATAACTTCTAATTCCAGGAGCCATATAACATTTTGCAAAACTTCAACAAATATTTACTACGCACCAATTATACATATTGACTTTACAGAAATATGAACATACCTAGTCCAAATTAATTAAGGCAACTTTGCTTTATTAACGTCACATATCAAGCAAATGCATATTAATAAAATGCTGAAAAGCTTTTCCCAAAACCAACATGGACTGTTTTAATTAGCTTAAAGAAGTCCAACAATTTCATTAATTAATTACCTTTGGTGCTCTCGGTTCCCCGAAGCTATTACACAAAATAAATCCACTTAAATATTATAGTTGGAGCATTTTGGTCACATTAGTGTAAGACCAACATACGTTTAGATTCAATCGTAGTCAAAGAGAGCCCTAAATTAGAAGCCATTTACGAAATTTAAGCGCAAATAAATGCTCCTAATTAACGATTAATTAAGTGTTTATTTTGCCCAACAAGATGCCCTTAAGAAGAGAAGCAATTAATTAATTAATGGGAGGATCTTTACTTAACAAATGGGAGGATCATTCACAGAAGAAAGATTCGACATAAAAGAAAAACTTCTTTATCGAATACTTTTTAGTGGTAAAACCGCATAATGAAAACTTTTATGTTTTGAAGACTGAAGCAGTTTTGTTTTGTTTGAAATAATTGAAAAGCAGTTTAAAAGAGCACATAATGATTTTTAATATACTTATTTTTCAATTAATAATAAATCCTGCATATATTTTAAGTACATTCCATAACCCTCTCGTACGTATAAAACTTAACTAGTTTTTAAATCCTTAAAGATCTACAAGGACATGAAACCTCAAAATTTCAAACTCCTTAAATTAGATCAAAAATTAAAGATGTTTTTCTTGTTTTTTATGTGTTTTGAATACGATCAGGAATTTATTTTTCTGCATTATTTATGTTCTTAATTTTAAATTTAAACACCTACTTTATTATACTGCTTTATATATTTCGACGCCTAATTATTACTTTTCTTCCAGCATTGGTAAAATATTTATGGTTATTTTGATTGCCTACGAGTTAGTGCAAAATTTACAATAAGCGGGCATACATAATACATGCCAAAGTTACTTATATACATATTCAATTGCTATTCAATTAATACCAACCATTTTTGTAGTCACATTAATGCACGTAAATATTTTCCGGCCGCCCATTCGTTCGCACTCACTCTCTTAAATCGCCTACTTTTACGGTAATATTAAAAAATGGAAAATTAATTAAACTCAATCTCAATCTCGAAAGTTGACGACAGCGTGTATTCGACCTTAGTGTTATTAGTAAATCCCTAAGATACTTTGAAAGTTAAGTTTAATTTTTCTGGATTTTCATGAGCCCATATCGTTGGTATAAAATATTTAAAATTTGCTTTGTTCTAAATTCCCATGTTTAGAAAAGTATTCATTATATTCATAGTTTGTCTAAGATCACTTCGTACCTTATAAATTTGGAAGTAAAATAACAATTCCTACTTTCTAATACGAAGGAAATTTTAGACATGCGTATGAGTAGTACGCCAAAAAAAAAAAAACAATTTGACCAGCTTAAGCTAGTTTAATTGCCCGCAAATGTAAATAAATATCAAAAATCTGTCGAATAACTAATAAATAGTAAACAATAATTATTTATTAATTTTCCACAAGAATCCTTTTTGTGGCAAGCTGCATAAATTTGGTTATGGTCCGATGGCCAATTAGCTAAGGACTATGTTATTGGAATATTATGAAACTTATTTAATTTGCGTTTAATATGATTCTGAATAGAGCATTATCATCTATACTAATGAATTATTCTCAATTAAAATTAATAGTAAAAACAGGAAAAACTAATAATCCTTCAAAAACCTTTATTCGAATCAACGTTCAAGGGAAATTAATACTATTCAAATTTATTTCGAATTAAAATTTATATTTCTATCTGTGGGCCAGAGCATACATGTTGATAAGCATCACAAACATTAGTGCTTTGAAATATTTAGACTTCAATTAGTCCACAGGAAGATTAAGTCGAAATCTTGTTGCTAATTACTCCTCGCTCTAGGTAGGATTATTTATAAGCAACCTTGGAAATTATCTCGTACTGCTTTAACTCCCATAATATTCTTGCTAAGCTTTTCATGAATAATAAATAAGAAAACAAAATTAGATAACTCTGAAATTTCGAAAGTCACCGAAGGAAAAATAAGGTAATAAAGCTTAACAAAATTTCTTGGAGAACATTGCAAAAACCAGCACATCCCGTATTTGATTGATTAACCCTATGAAAGCCGGTAGAAAGGTATCAACAAAAATTACGACAGACTTTGAGGTAAACTTAATTATAATATTTGCCAGCAAATAATTCGATCTGAATTTTGTATTATGTATATATATACATATATGCTCGTATATAACATTTTATATCAAAGTAAAAATTTTAATGTTACTTTTGAAGCGAACCTTGGGACTACTCTCTTAACTAATTAATGTTCAGTACATGAACCTGAAAAATTTAAACAAACAAATTGGCAATAACATTACGCATTCAAACAACAAAAATGGCATTATAATAAAATGAAATTAATTAATTATGCGGACTCTGCCCAACTAAAAGGGCAGTTAAAATATTTATTATTCAGAGGGAAATTGCAAAAATGTACAATACATGTTCAAAAATAAAGTTTTATAATAAATAAATTTATGATAATATTTAAAGCAGATATCTTTATTATTTTAACAATTAGAATAATTATTGTAATTATTTCCTGAATCTCTATTTTAATGAAGTAGTTTTCTGGAAAATATAATAGTTACGAAAAATCTCTAGTTACCATTAAATCTCATATAGGGTCTAGGTCTAGGAAAATTAATTTAAGTATCTAGAGTTAAATTCTGGTTAGTTTTGCTACAAATTCAATAAATTTTGCCATACATTATCACAGAACTGAATTTTTAAATATGAATCCCAACATACTTTTACAGAACATTTTATTCACTGATAATATTTTATTATTTAAAATAACCTCAAGCGTTGTTAGAGCATTTCCATAACCCATTTGTATAATTAAATTTTCTAATGTTGTTCTATCAATTACATGAACATATTAAGTTAGTCAACTTAATATGATGGGTCCTCCTCCTCATCACAATTACTTAACTTAATATGTGCCTATGTGAACGCATGTTTTATTTAAAGAACCACTTGTACCTAGATATGAACAAGATAAAGCCAACTAAAATTGTTGGTCAATTTCTTCTCCTTTTCTGCAATAAAGGTTGAAATGAGTTTTTTAGAACATAAAAACGAAAACCTTGAAGTTAAATTTGCAAAATATTATGGTAATTCCAGAACAACATTTGTATGCTTAAAGGTATATTACAGAAAATTAATTAAATTAAATTAATTCGAATAATTCGCATAACACTGGTCAACAAATTTAATATTACTGTTGCCGATCAAATGTTTCTATTAGATTTTTTGTAGGTTGATCAATCACCTCTCGTTTTTGAGAAAAATGAAGTAAATAGGGCGTATTTTGGTCATTTTTGAAAAATAAAAAAAATATAAAGATTCAGCTTAGAATCTCGTGCGATTTATTTGAAAACCTAAACCTAATCGGAAAATGTGAAATACCAATAATCTTTATAACCATTTTTTAACATCTTGACAAACAAGTTATTGAAAGTCTGCCTACTTCGATCTTTACATTTACCTATTGTATGAAATAATTAGTTCATGAAAATAAGTAAATCTCACGGAATATATCGAAGTTTATTGTATAAAACCTTGTTAGTGTTATGTACCTCAAAAGGAAAAGAGGACCGCTTATAGGACTTTATTGTCCGTCTGTCAGGACCTTTTTTCTCAGAAACGCGTAAAGGTATCAAGTTCAAGTTTCTAAGTGAACGCAACCAAAAAATATGACCAATTATGCCATATATTTTGATACTTGCAAGTAAATCAAAATCTATAGGTTGTTTCCCATTGGCTTAAAATCATGAAATTTGACAAGACGCAAGGTTGTCGAACATTTTTCTTTCCTTGCTTGCGCTGAAGGAAAAAATCCGAAAATAGTTAATTTGTAGTTGCTTTACTTCGATTAAAAACTTACGGGTCAACTGCAATCGCTGTCGCATCTTGACGAAATAACACCCAAACCAAAGTGAATCTAGACCTAATGTCTTTCAATTACAATGAATGATATGACAATGAAAAGAAAATGTATAGTGTGAAAATTCGCTTTTCATAATTGTTTATAAAAAAAAAATTTTTGTAAATTATAAAAAAAAGGTTTAACCGTCACGACACGCCCGGAAGATGTGAAACATTGAAATTGCCGTCACGGCATACGAGTCAGTCTTACCTCCAAGGCGCGCCAATAGATATTTCACATTTATAATGATTGATAATTATCTGGAAAATGTTACACTGCGCCTATTACCTTAACCTTGAGTCATACTTATTCCTGTTTGTTTCTTCTACTCATTTTGTTTACACTTCAAAATTTCAGGCAGTATCAGCGATTATAGTTTTACCCAAACTTACATTTGCAGTTAGAGAATTGACCGTGACATATATCCAATGTATGGGAGAACATTTTTTATATAAATAAGTCAAAATGATGGACTTATTACGTGATAAATGATTCAATTTAAATAGTAACTGCTTATTAACTAGATAAGATTAGGTAATATAATGGTACCAAACCCTCAAGGTTCTATTACGATCTTTTGTGTTTTTTTAAATCCACTTTTTTCGAAAATGAGAACATGTGAAACACTTTTATTAAGAAATTCATAATCTACATAAAAAATCTAATTTATTTCTAATTTGCGACTTGTATAATAGCAGGTATGCACTAGGTTACATACTTTACACTGCAAACTATTGGGCGCAAAGCAAGATCAAAGGTATCAACTTTACAAGCGATTAAACTTGAATGACAAACTACCAATTTCACTATGAACATTTTTAAGTATTCATTCGTTTTCGCTTAAACTTTAAATTCGTCAAAACTACATTTTCTAAATTGATGTAAGCGATAACTCAAAAACTATTTCAGTTTCAGTTCAGTTACTGCAATACTATTTTAATATTTGAACTTGAACCTAAAGTTTTTAAAAAAAGATTGATGAAACCTTTACATTAGGTCTACCGGAAAGTTCTGTCCGATAATTTCGTTTCAAGTTTGAACTTGGATATGTTCGTTTGAGCTATATGTGGCTGTATATCTTTATAATTGCGTTTATTATGTGCCCTTCGAAATTAACTACAAAAAATATATCTCATGTCATTGTCAGCATGTCGAAATTTATTAAAAGTTTTTGGTGAAGATGCTGTTGCGGACAGAACGTGTAGGAGATGGTTCAAAAAATTTAAAGCAGGTGACTTCGGCCTTAATGATAAGCCACGCTCTGGGCGACCATTTGTGGTTGATGACGATATTTTTAAGACCATGATAGATTGATAGATCAAATGATGAAAAATGGATTACATATGAAAACATCGTAAAGAAAACAACGTGAACCCGGAAAATATGCCTTCTTCACCTCTACACCGAGCTTGAGCCTTAAAAAGAGAATACTGTGTATATGGTGGGGGACATGCAAGGTCCACTCCATTATAAGCTTTTGAAACCCAAGAAAAAGCTAAATTCGGAGAAATGCAGTCAACAAATGGACGAGTTAAGAAAGTGCTCCAAGAAAAAAGGTTAACAATATTCAATAGGAAGGAATTCATACTGCATCACGATAATGCTAAACCACATGCTGTTTTGGCGACTCGCCAGAAAATCTCAGAATTAGGATGGGACATTTTTTCGCATCGACCATACTCCTAAGATCTTAACCTTTCTTTACAAAATTATTTGATGAGAAAAAAATTCAAAAATGAAGAAAACGTTAACGTTTACAGTCGTGCTGCTGTAGTTTTTCGCATCCAAAGATTTTCTTCAAAAATAGGTTTTATAAATTGCCATCATGCTGAGAAGAAGTCATAAAGAACGATGGAAATTATATCGTACAATAAATCTAGTTAAATATGTTTCAAAATTGTATAATTTTCTTCCTCTTCAAAAACGGACAGAACTTTCCGGTAGACCTAATATTTTATAATGGCAAAATATTATATAAATGTCGCAACAAATTCAAGTACTTGGTTAAAAACTCTGCTATTTCTTTGATTTAAATTATTTTTTTATTTTTTGTTAGTTTCACCAAAACCGTATGAATATCTATAATTAAAAAAACTGAGCCTTATCTAGTCAATATAACAGTGGCTATAAACAGTTTTGATGCGTGCTCTATGATATTGCATACAGGAAAGGTTATAAGTCCGTCAATCTTGTTAAATTTGTTATAAAACTCATTTGTTAAATTTTATCAAAACTATAAATTAATTCCCTAAATTTCAAAGATATTAACTAACCCTTTCCTTTGAAAACAAAATGTATATGAATCATTTTAATTTCCCTCGCCTAAAGGTACTGCCTCCTTCACAAAATTTCGCTTTATACTTTGTTAAAAAATATTTCTTCAGCGAAATAAACCAGGTTTCCCCTCAAATATCTCCTCCTAGAAATTAAAAAGAATTATTGCACTTAAAAATGATATTTACAATTTTATTTAAGGCGATACGCAAACAATGTCGTAAAATACCGACTCCTTGTCTCACAATACTTCAACATTTTCTTTACACATGTGTTTACTTTATACCTTAACAACATCAACACAGATGACTAAATTAAGGAACCAACTCGACGCGAATTAATTAACTAGACAAAAGTTTACAAAGCCTTTTGAGGAACATTGACTTCAGTGTAAATTAAGTCGCATCGCTGTGATGCTATTTTATGGTTATTTCACATCCTTGGTGTTATGATATTGAAATTTTAATTGAAAACAGGTGGGTTTTATGAATAAGAGGTAAATGGAATTTTAAATACGGTCGGAGCACGCAAGTTGTGAATACTTCACTGAAATTGATTAAATGTTATGTTTTTTTAACTAAAATGAGCATTTTTGAAACAAGGTGCAAATTAAGCCATATATTCCCATTTGGAAAATTTTACAAATTCCCAACTATCGCAAATTATAAAAACAATTTACCAGCAAAAGTAGATCTTAACACAGAAAGTGCTTGGCGGTCGTTAGTATCAATGGTGGATATTAACTTCTGGAAGTATGTCTGAATTTAATTATTCTGCCAGGGAAGTTGCAAACCATTGGATAATACTCCCACGAAATTTCTACTACTACGTCACTTGGTTTAAATGACGCAAGAATTTCTCTGCGAATTTTCGAAGTTTCTTTCGCAAGAACCACTGCAATTCCATAATAAAATTTGTCTATTGAGAACTCCTAACAAAGTTATAAATTCATTTTCCTTAGGGAGTAATTTGCCGGAAGATGCCAAAAACTCTTAAATACTTCACAAAATGCAAGTTATGAAACTGCTTTTTAAGACTATCTAGTTTATCGAACAGTTTATTTTTACGGAAGTAAATGTGGAGACATCCCTGGAACCTCATAAAAAATTGTTCCAATCCTTAGTATGGATTTATTTTTATTCATGACATTTTGTTATAGTTTAGAACATTTCTCGGTATAATTAGTTAAGACAAAAACTACATTTATCCCGTTCTAGAGCGATCCTTTTCACATCCTGTGGAATTTCTGTGCGGTTAGCTCACTGACCTATAAGTTAGTTTTCTACAAACGATGCTCGTAATTCATTTGGATTTAAATTTATTGGGATATTGCACTGGCAGCAAGAGCTCTAGTACAGCGCTATTAAACCCGTCCAGCGCATACATATTACATATAAATGCACAAATATGTTTAAAGCAACAAACTCTGGACGTTCGTTCAGTAGAAATCTGGAAAAGGAGAAAAGGGGAAATGTTAATCAAAAAAGCAAAAGCTTTTTTGGTAATAATTCCTTTAGTTAGTTTTACGAGATTTTTCTAGTTTTAAAATTTATTCCTCGTATTTTTTTTTGTTTTGTGTATATGACATCGTTATCCCTTCCTATCCATTGTTAAAAATGGCTATTTGTGGCTTTTAGCAAGCCTTGTGCGAATTAGAAATGAACACATGACCTGCAGGTATATTCTATCCAAAATTTCTTGATACAAAATTCTCTATTTGCTCGTGTATCGTAGTTAACGCTAAAAATATTTTGTGAATTATTTATCTCTATTATATAAATAACCTCGTTTGCTTAATCATGTGGCATATGACCACAGCTATGGAAATATGGTATAATCTGAACCCCATACATTTTTGTAACTATAACCCTCTCTTTGCTGTTTATACCCACTCTTTTCCTAATTGAATTCTTTCTTCCAATAATGGTCATCAATTATAGTTCAGTTTGCGATAAACACGTGTTTGGAGAGCATCTAATTTAATTAGAGTTCTAAATTATTTAGATAAATTTAAGGTGATCTTAATTACATTTCCATAACTGTAAAAGCTCAATATTTAATCTCGATCCTGTGGCAGGGACATCAGTCTGTAGCCACACTGATAAAAATCATTCTGATTCGAAATGCTAACCATTTTTGAGCTTTTCTACTTCGGCGGTCGAAGAGAAATTCTCAAAAACAGTCTTCGACCCTAAAATATAGACGAAGGCAAATCGTACAGTTCTACTAGCTAGTCGCTTGGCTGCCAAAACTGTAACAATATTTTCATTTCGAAGTTTGAGTATCAAATAGGAAAACTCTCTATTTTCATGGGCATTTTCTTATGTAAAATAAATCGAGAAATTAATCCATCATATTGGATCTACCACTTTAAATTTTTAGATTTGTATTCTTTCCAAAAAACACTTATAAATACTAATTTGGCTTAAATTCGTTAACTTTGAAAAATTTTGATAGCCATATTGATTCCGTTATCTTGAATATACAAATTTTTCCAGTAGATTAAAAATGAATGTTACCAAAGTACAACAATTACCAAAAAAAAAGAAACCCCTCACATTTAAAAAATCATTTAGCAATATTGAGACTGCTATTTTGAATTTCCAAATTTTGATAGTAGGTTCGAAATATTTGACCTCAAAATACTCTTAAAGACGTTCTTAATTTAATTTAAATTTATTGAATTAGAAAAATAGTATATTAAATAGCTATATTAAATTTCCAAATGTGTCACCAATTTACCTTTTAACTAATTTATTTTAAAATTGTTGCAATTTCTAAAAACTTTGTCGTGTGTGTTGTTTGAATTTCAAAATTCGGTTCATAGATTCGAAATAAATAGCGTTAAAATAACCTTAATACTATTTTTCATTTGAATTCGTTAAATTTCGATCATTTTCGGTTGCCATATCGGATTCGCCATTAGGGTACTTCGTAAATTCTAATTTTCCATGGTATGCACATCATTATGTTCTTTTTTCTTTTAATCAACTCAACGCAACAACATCTAGCTCACGCCAAAAATCGACTACACCAATGTTCTTTCCAAAATTCCCTTCCGAAATTGGAAAATATGTTTCTCATTTTCCTAAAATTCAGTTTTTTCTCATATTTTCTCTTAAATTCATATAATTAATATAACTATGTATATATTATTTTTGTCAAATTACTTATCTTATTACCTTTCCAACAAGGTAACTTATGTCCAGGTTAAATAGAAGTAGAAAAATCTGTTCGTTAGAAAACTTTATCTGGTATCTTAATGTTTTATTGCCCTGTGGTAAAATGAGCCAAATGTCTCTAAAAATTAAAGGAAATGATTGTTTAACATAAACAGGTAATTAGTTTTGATTATTGCTGGTGAAAAATCATAAAAAGGTTAATGGGATTTATTTTATTGCCGTAATTAGCTTGTTTTAGCCAGTCATACTTGGGACTATCCCGACGCTCTGTTACTAATACCTAACGGAATTTTTGCTATAAAAAAAGGTCAGTAAGTAAGAACATCAATTATATTATAGTTGAAAAATCAAGCGATAACTAGGGATGTTCTAAGCTGAAATAATTGAAAAATGGCTGAATTCACTTTTGAGGAACACACTGATATATGTAATTTATGTACATTTATGGTGTAGTCGACGAAAACGAAAGACAAGTCGCAAGACAATTAAGAGCGTCTTCATACACAGTTTTAAAAGTTCGTCATCGAGAAAGATTGCATCCATATCATCTGGGATTGATGATGGGTACCAGGAGTTCTGGAAGAAGATTCCGAGAGAAGATTGGAGGTTCCACTTTGCTTCTTGAATGCAACACATAGAGCAGGGCATTTGTAGACCGAATTCTGTGGACGGATGTATCGCAATTCACTAAAGATGATATCGCAAACTCCCACGACTTTCATAACTTCGTATACTAACCCATAGAGGACAAGGACGATATCATTTCAGCATAAATTGAGTGTCAATGTTGGGTGATGATACTTATCGGTAATCATTTTGCCGCAAGTGCGAAATTTATGCGGATTTTTTGGAGAATGCACTACCAGAACTACTTGAAGACCTCTCTCTGGATAATATGAATGGAGTGGACCGATTCCTTGGCCTGCTAGATTTTCAGATCTTACTTTAGATTGGACTTTTTCTTATAGGAAACGATGAAAGATGAAGTTTATTCAAGTCCTGTTAACACCAGAGAGGAATTAATTAACAATTAGGGCTGTAGTACGGAAAATACGGGCGAGGCTGGCGACACTATACTCTAAACAAGGAGTTAGAAGGATGTTATTAACATGCGTTGAAACTCGCAGAGAACATTTTGAGCAGTTTTAGTCAGATATTAGCATTAACTCAAATCAGTTTTTAATTACAAAAAAAAATATTTTTGAGTTAATTTTAGTTTATTTTCTTTAAAATTCATTTTTTTTAATTTATCAGTTTTCCACGAATAAATTTCCACATTTTTCGCTCAACTTGGACATGTCGTACTTTGTTGGAATGGTAATAAGATCAATAAAAATGGTTGGGCTACTCTAAATGAACATGTTGTAACAAATTTTAATAAAAACGTACTAAGATGGGCAATTCGATAAAAATAATAAGCAGGTGTATTAATTACATGAATTTCGGAGAAAATGTGAGGAAAAGCTGAATTTTAGGAAATTGGGAAATATTAGGTCTACCGAAAAGTTCTGTCCGTTTTTGGAGAGGAAGAAAATTATACAATTTTTAACATATTTAACTAGATTTATTGTACGATATAATTTCCATCGTTCCTTATGACTTCTTCCCAGCATGATGGAAATTTATAAAACCTATTTTTGAAGAAAATCTTTGGATGCGAAAAACTACAGCAGCACTACTGTAAACGTAAACGTTTTCTTCATTTTTGAGTTTTTTTCTCATCAAATAATTTTTTCATATGTAATCCATTTTTCATCATTTGATCTCTCATGGTCTTAAAAATATCATCAACCACAAATGGTCGCCCAGAGCGTGGCTTATCATTAAGGCCGAAATCACCTGCTTTAAATTTTTTGAACCATCTCCTACACGTTCTGTCCGCAACAGCATCTTCACCAAAAACTTTTAACAAATTTCGACACGCTGAGAATGACATGAGATATCTTTTTTGTAGTTAATTTCGAAGGGCACATAATAAAAGCAATTATAAAGATATACAGCCACATATAGCTCAAACAACCATATCCAAATATATTCAAACTTGAAACGAAATTATCGGACAGAACTTTCTTTTCCAAAAACGTTTTTTTTCTCTTTCTATTTATATATGGCCTCTTTTACCATTTGTTGGGGTGTACTAAAAATATTTCCTTAAAATTAAGGCGATTGAAAAAGTTAAAAAAAATTTGTTCATTTCTGACGAATCAATAAGATAAAATTTTGAAAGATATGTTCACTACACAGACCGCAAAATTTGAACAGATGATAAAGTATTCTAAAATGTCATACCTTTCAAATACAAAATTTATTTATTACTTACATATTGCAAATAACCCAACAAGCGCAATAATTTAATTTAACCCTATAAAAAGCATGATGCTGGCAAAATGCCTTAAAGGGTTTCGGCAACATTTCCATTTCGAGAAGCCCTTATTATATGAGTTTTACTCTTTCGGTTATTTCCCTCTTGAATATTCTCTCCCATCCGGAAAAGTCGTATACAATCCCTAAAATTGCTGTTGTTAGTCTCTGCACCAGGAAGTTTCGACATAAGACTTTTATAGCATGGCGGAAACAAAAACTTTCAATTTAATTTCATGTTTAAATATTCCATCAAGTTTAGTTAAAATTTTTTTTTTACGGTACCTACCTAAAAAGTTTTAACTTATATTAACCAGTTTACATCACTGGTTTTAAAGGGAAACAAACTGGGGCTTGCGTTAAAAATTCAAAAGGAATTGCCACTGTATTTGAAGCTGAAGCGTTTAAAAAAACACCATCAGCTTAAACGCTGACCTGAATTAGTTTTTGCCATTTCCTCGAAATAGAACCGCAGGATGTATAAAAAAAAGGACCCGTCTATAGGTGAAACTGCCTTTCGAACTCGTCGTTAGATTTTGTTGAATTGCACGAAGACGAAACGCGTTCAATCGACAGAAAAAAGTCATCGTACGTCAGGCATTCATCGAGGAACCCTTCGATCAAAAGCGAACGTCATTCTCGAGATCGGACGAGTGGGCTAAATGGACCATTTCGGTTTCGTCATGCTTCAACCTTTCACTTCTATCCGACGCACGTAAATGTCACCTGCAGAAGGGTTTTGTGGAATAACGTGCTCTAAAAACAAACGACTTGGAGAACGATGAGCCGAGTCACCTCGTTATCCTTACCCAAGTTGGTTTGCAGAACCACCTTGATCAATTCTATTTATATCTTTCCATCTATCTATCAATTAGCCCACCGTTAGCTCTATCTCGCGAGAAGGAATTCATTTGCTTTGGTATTTTGCCAGTACAAGCCCCTGGTTCCCAATGGAGTAAGCCCAAAACTGGAAGCAGGATACACTAGAAATAGGCAGTAGAAAAAGCCAACCAAAAAAGGGCTAAAAAACTTTTAGGAGGTAACTCTGGGAAGGGACTTGCTTTATATGGACAGAATGAGTGAGGAATGTCCTCTGTCCACAAGGTAAACAGTGACATATTCTCCTGTTTTCTGTTTTGTAACTTTTTCTGTATAAGTACAAAGGTATTCCCAATTATTCCCGCACAAAAACGGGGAAGAAAAAAAATTAGTAAACTTTCTTACTCATGTAATATGTAAAAAATTTATGAGAAAGAAAGGAAATGCTCGTGAACAAAGACTTGCGGGTTTTGGCGAGCCGCCATCCAGTCCTCTAGATCGGGAGAGCGCGGAATAAAGAATTTCCGCTTCCGGCGAAGACAAAATTTTTGTTAGCATCTATTCAATTAACTTCGGATGTAGTGAAGAGCTCCTCTTGAACACTATTGGAGGACGACAACAATTCTCCCTGTTGTATCACTTCTCCGTGAATAGCTAGAGTGGCCCAAAGGCCATAAATCCTGGGCAGATGTCTCTCTGCGAAGATCTCTACTGAAGAAAGTTAACAAAAGGAAAATTTTTATTCTTTGCAGGCCCTTTTGCACACGCATGACGTCGTTGCAAGGGAAGTGTACGGTGAGGAGGCCCTGAGGGTGACACCACCTCCTATAGCGCCTTACTTAAACGGAGACGACATCGACAGCGCAGATAGTGGCGAACTCCAGCATGTGACCAGAGTACGGCTGGTGCAGTTCCAAAAAAATACTGACGAACCGATGGTAAGTATCTTGCGAATGGCCCCATTATGCCCCCTGCTTGACGCTGTTGCTCCGATCCCAAGGCAACATATTTGCGAATGCAGGGCAAGGACAATTTCGAGAAGTCCTTAAAATAATGGCGTGTTGCGAGCTTTTAAAGACACACTTAAAAATGTCGTTTATTATGTCTCCTCCGCAGGGTATTACGCTTAAAATGACTGAAGATGGACGATGCATCGTAGCTAGGATAATGCATGGCGGAATGATTCATCGGCAGGCAACTTTGCATGTCGGTGATGAAATCAGGGAAATAAATGGACAACCAGTGCAGCATCAGTCTGTTAGTCAGTTACAACGAATGTTGGTAAGATCAAAGACAATCGTTCACTTTATATTCTATTCCTTCCTTTCCGTTCGTCTATTCCCGGACATAAATATTTACATTCAGAAAGGAAAACATATTTAAAAATGAACCCTTAACTATTTAATTTTGTATTAAACAACTTTTTCAGTCCGCTTCATTAATTTTCAACGATGGCGAGTATACAAGCTGAAAACAAATTGTTGTGATGTTTTAATTAACCAAATTATGAAAAGAACATCAAGCGCTACATGCTGATTTTTTAGAAAGCAAAAGAGTTTGAGTTTGAGAATTTGAATTTGAAATAGAACATAAACAAAAACCGAATGACCAAACCAATTTTTTTTATTTGAAGAATAATTTGGATCTTCTTCTATTCTAAGGATCATTCACTGATCATTCACTGTTACGAGATAAACGATGATCTTGCGGCTTGAATTATTGCACCAATTAAATCTTGTAAGGCGCCAAACCAAGATCTTCACGCAAAGTTTTCCATGCAGTGAATGGACTAAGGCAAAATGCCTGCACAAGACACCTATTCGATAAATTGTCATTTTCAGCAAAATTGAATATATTTTATTCTAAACGTATTCTTCTCAGTCTGGCCGGTGGCTTTGCATCTAATAGCGTAAATTAAGACAGAAATTTAATAATTACCTTACGTATGGTGCAGTACTTTCTAAACATTTTTAACTGAGCACTGATTTTGGAAATAAATTTCCACAATTTGCTAAAAATTGCTGCGGGGCAATCTATCAGATCCGCTAATTGGATTTTAGAGTAACTTAAACTTGATCCTAATTTTGCCAAAAAAAAAATATATATTCAGGGTCGAAGCTCATTTCTGGTTGAATGGCTTTATTAACAATAAGCAGCAATATTTGCAATTTCGAATTTAGGGTGAAAGTAATCAACAAAAAATTTGTCAGTTGCCAATGCAAGCAGAAAAATTTATTGTTTGATATGTTTTATAGTATAATGGTCCCTTGTCAATTACTGTCAATGTTACAGAGGCAATGTTCAATCAATTCTTGATTCCAAAAACTAATAATGTCGATTCAGATGACATGTGGTTTATTGCGTATTGCATATTTGTAATAAAATAATAAATTTGCTGAAGAAAATTATTTCCAGAAATGGGACCAGTCAATCGATCCCCAACATAATGCGTCTTAACACCACGACCCTATTTATGAGGTTAGGGAAAATGAATGTATTATGATAACAAACTATGTTACATACACTTAATGCATTGCAAGATAACATTGAACGTGTTATCACTGACATAAAACCTGATTTATGTTGATTTATGTGAGAGTGTCATCGAAAATTGGGTCCAAAGTATCCATGGTATGTAAGGAATCGTGGTGGGCATTATGGTGATATATTCCTTAATGGTATCAAGTATACTTTACATTGAATAAAAAAACCGGTCTAATTGTGCATAACTGTTATTCCAGCTCTAAGTTCGAGCACTCTTAAAAGGGACTCTTATTGTATATTTTTATACTTTATTATTTATTTTTTAAATATGTACAGAATAACACAGCATTTCATGGTGCATTCAACATTATTCGTACAGAATTCTAAATACTTATTCCTCTTTTTAGTTATTTGTGCAACGGATTATTTTATAGTCGTGTTCCCCAAATAGTTATTAAATTTAGAATATCCCTTTGAATTAAACTGCTTTTACTCTTTTAAACAACTCGCATAAGTCATAAATTTTATCTCTTGACCTTTTTAAGTATAATAAAGTTATAGGCTAATAACAACTTAAATGAATTGACATCATTTCTCCTAAAGAGGTCTTAAAATAGCCCTTATCTAAACTTAATTAGCTTTAAGTTTGCAAACAAAGGATTTCAAATCTATACTGAAAACGTACAATTCCCAAAACAACCATAAACATAATCACATCCCAATTTAATGAGCTCCCGCTTTAAGACCACCTTAATAAACCTAGAATTTTCCGCCGTAGTCCTTTTACCTCATCCCTTCTTCCCTTCATCTAACAGAATCAGAAGTTCCCTCCTGAAATTCGTCAATGGACATCATTAACAAAATTCTCTTTTCCTTTGCAGCGTGAAGCCCGAGGTTCGGTTACCTTTAAAATAGTTCCTTCGTACAGAAGTGCTCCGCCACCTTGTGAGGTAAATATAATTAAAGCAATAAATTGAATAAGTTTGAGCTTATCGCTGCATGCCTTCTGTGTCTTTGTCTGTGTGCTTGTTTCCTCATGATGCTCACATAATAAACCACCCATGCAAACATCAATTTTCCTGCCTGGTCTGGAAGACATTGCTAACTACCCTGATCAAGGGTCCAAGCCCTAGTCTTCCTCTGTAATTCTCATCGCCTCTACAACATATCGAGCTGCTTCTCCGCAAGACATTTCTAAAGAAAACTGTAGATCTGTACATGTAGTTTATGTAGTAAACGAGAAAGGTGCAGTTTTCTAATCAGCTTTCCTCCCTGCCAGAAGGAGCTATATTTCTGGGTGCTATTTATATCTTCGACAAACGAAGGAAAATAAACTAGCCGCACTTAAACGTCGTCCAATCTATCAAATTAAAAAGTTCGCCAACAGTCCGGATATTCTAGTTTGGCACAGATTGCTGCTTCTGATGGAAAACTTTCAATCGAATTAACTTGGTGAGGTGTCCTGGGTAGTTTTTTGTTTGTTATTTGGTTTCTGAGGCAATTTAAGTTTCAGGATCGTAACCTCGTTTTTTTTTTAAGCAGGGAAAGTTGAAAAGCCCCACAATTTATTTATTTCCTTTAAATAATTTTGAAGCAACTCATTTTCTTCCGCCAAAATTTTATTTTTTTTAACTTCTTTACTAATTCAAAAACTTATAATTTGTGAGTAAAAATAAATTTCAGTGCATCTAATTACTCTCTTTTGTTATTTTACTTTTCTATACTTTTGATTATGATGGCCTTCTTGGAATAGAATGTTCATACTTTTCTCTTAAATACTACTTTTTTAATATCCGATAATGATGACCCGATATATGATTTAAGGCACACCATGGACAACCGAGAATAACTTTAACAACTATAGAAAACCAACCTTGTGAAATATAATTAAAATATGTTTTACACCATTCTCAATTCCTTTTATTATGCATAATTTTAGTTTCATTTAAAAAAGAAAGATATGTATGTCTGTATATTATTTTTACGTACAATTTTAAAACCAGACTTAGTCCATAGTCCATCGTTTTGGAGCTCCTTTTAAAAACTTTGAACTAACTTCTCTAAACAAATTAAAAGCTTATTTCTTAATGGACCTTTGCTTTTGCCAATTCTCTTACACGGTATTAAAATGTCTACATTTGTAATTAGGTGGCACATGGTCCAAGGTAGCTTCTTAAAAACCGCATTGCAAAAAACAAAAATAACCCGTCAATTTTTTTTTTTTTAATAAAATCAAAGCTTTTGCCAAATTTGTGGCTATTTATTACGTACCTTTGTAAACAATATGTGGTTCTACAGACATAAATCGCTTCGGTAATAATTTTTACATATTTTCGCAGCAATTTTTTTTAATCACTGCAAACTTTTACTTCTAATTTTTTCGGTTTTATTAATTATTCTTTGCACAATATTATAATAATATTACATTATAATGAAGGCCTCCAAATAATTTCAGCCAAATCGGCTTCACAGTTTTTGTTTTATCAGCACTCCCTTCTGGTCGGCAGTAATTTAAAAGAAAAATGTTTTCAAAATTTCTGTATCCTCTGGGCATCAGATCGCAATGCTTATATTTGAATGTTCAAATTCAATTAACTATTGAACATTTCGGAACAACAAAATTTTACCCACATATTCTTAAAGGCACATGTATGTAAAAAAAAAAGTAAAAATTGATTTTCGAACCAGACTGCTCCTTTAACTTTGGGCACCGTAGTGCCTCACCATCTACTAATTTTTGTAATCTCAGCTTATTTCGATGGTACCTCAAAATTAATTTTATAACAATTTTTAACATCTATTCACTTTTTAATGAAAATAATGAATTTAAAAACTTCATATATTTTTAGCATTAATAAAGGTTTGCATACCACACCAAACCTTAAACTTACTCTGCAATTATTAATATAATTAGCTCATAGCACTCCTACGCGCGCTTATTATTCATATTAGCGATTAAATTAAGCGGATTTTTGGCCAGATTATTAGAGGAAACATTTGGCAATATTCTATTATAATAAATCGCATGCCTTACTAGTTTAATTTTTTGGTATTTTGCAAAATTTTCTAGTACTTTTGATTGGATTTCATCAAAATCGTTTTTACCACTATATCATTTCATTCCTAAATAACACGCAGCTATTCAGGATTAGACCTGCTCCAGTTCTAGTAAGTATTTTTTAGTGTATTCGAATTTATTTTAAGAGATCGAAACATACAAACCAATTGCACTAAAGCAATTACAGCAGTTATACACTTAAATTTTGTTGATATTAAATTTAGTTAAGTGTTTTGGGTTTAAATTTAAAACAGTTAATTGCTTGAAGCTTTTAAATCATTTAAAATATATTAAAGTAGCAATAAAGTTGTGTGATATTTATTTTCATTAAAATAAATTAAAATATATAAATTGTAATATTAAGTAAAATTTTTATAAATCAGGTAGCGAACTTAGGAAGCTTTCAGAATAGATTTGGGCATATGCACTGCATAACATAAAAGTGTCAGCATATTTATTTCATCGTAGTATTTTATTTTTACACTTTATCTCTATCCCATGGAAATATACAACACAAATTACAATACTTTTCAGCCAATAGAACACAAATTGTTTCTTATTAAAATAGCAAGAAGAGCGTACGTACTGAACCAAGAATTATAAATTTATAAAATTGTCTGGTCGGGTGTTTTATTGAAGTCATTATAAATTATAATTATGATGATTGATGACGGAGAAAATTACTATGGTGATAATGGTAACGATTATTTTATAAGTTATTAAGAAAATACGCTTCGATATGTTCAGAACTAATTTACTTAATTTCGTTTCAACGAAAATATACATTAGTCTGAAATAAAATGAACTTATGCAAGCAATATGATATTTATTTCAAATTTAATGTCTATAATAAGACAAATTGAGATTAATATTATCGACAAATTTGAGTCGTTTCAATTTAGAATTTTTCAAATAAAATATGTCTATACTTGGTATAATTTCGCAAATGTAAAAAGGCTTTAAATACTCGCTACAATAAAATTTAAAAATAAAAAGTAACTAAAAAATTTATTATTACAAATATATATTTTTTTTTCAATATACTACTACAGAAAAAATTGTTTGGTGAGGGATAAAGATGTATCACACAATTTTATAGTAATTGAATAATATCCATCACCAAAATTTGTCCAGGCATTTGCATTTTGTTAAAATTGCTTCGTTATTTCAATCAATAAACGGAGGACATCAATTTGATTAAATTTATAGATCATTTTTGAAATTAAAACAGAATATAAACAGTAACAGAAAATGGCATCGTTATCAATTAAAATGATGAGCCACATATTATTATTTAATTTAAACAATCTTCGCACCAAGTAAACATTAGACGTACAAATTAGTTTTAAACGTCTGGAGGCAATTTAACTCTGGATTCCACGTCTGCATAATATGTAAAATAGTAAGAGCGTAATTAATGTAAATCGTTATCTTGAACAGCAAACTCACAACATTTGGGGCCAAATGATATGTTTATTTTGATTAATCGATTTTGTGATGTTCTGCCAATTTCACGGACCAGAGCACACCCACCCATGAGCAATATTTTCGAATTGGATTGATATGCCTTGTCGTTGTTATTTCAGTGAGAACTGAAGTTCAATTTTAAATATCACTAAGCATAAGAAATATTAAAAGTAACTGCGGTGGTGGAAAGTAAACGAATATTTTTTGGGGACTAACATTTCAACTCCCTCTACTCTCACTGGAATTTTTAATGTGCATTATTGCAGGCATATATTATTTACCATTAAGTATATGCAAGTACTTTAAGAAAATGTAAACAAAAATTCAGCCGTCTTTCATGAAACATTTCCAATTTGATATTTCTGCTGTCTTTTATTCGTCTCCCCTGATGCGGAAAACATTCTTATTTCTCTCCTTTGAGTCAGAAAATAAGTGGAACAGCTTCCCGCTAAATGCAGGAGCACTCGAAAATCTTTCATTGCATTTCCTCCAACTTAACATGATATGTATGTTTTTTTTATATTCGTAAACGAAGGGTTTGTTCCGTACAGTAAAGGATAAAATATGTATCTCGCAGTATGGGAAAATATATAGTCCTTAAAATACGAGCAAATGTTATTTAGAATCAAATTTTATAAACCACTGCAAACGAATTTAAGGGCCCGTTCTTGAAAAAACAGGTAAAACGACTTGGACCATAGTACTTTCCGAGATATCTAACTTTAATATTTCAAAAAGTATCATTTTCCTCACATTTTTAGGGTTCCGTACCTCAAAAAGAAAAAGGAACCTTTATAGGAATCACTTCTTTGTCCGTCTGTCTGACTGTCTGCCTGTCAAGACCCTTTTTTGTCAGAAATACGTGGAGGTATAAAATTGAAATTAATATCAAATGGTTAGGTCTATAGTCCCTTGAAGTTTGTAAAACAAGTTTCTAAGTCAACGCAATCAAAAAATACGGCCATTTATGCCACATATTTTGACGCTCGCCAATAAATCAAAACTTATAGGGTACTTCCTGTTGACCTAAAATCATGAAATTTGGCAAGACGCAAGGTCAGCAGCAGTAAAGGAAAAAATTCGAAAATCGTTAATTTGTAGTTATATCATATAAAAAACATATTTTTTTGCGATTACAAACTTACGGGTCAACTGGATTCGTTGTCGCAGGTTGAAGGGACAGCTCTCAAACCAGAATTAAGTTGGAGCTAATGTCTTTTAACGACAGTAACTAGTTGTTAAGGCCAAACTGCAATTCAGAGAGCCTTGATTAAAAATATTTTAAAAAAATCACCATATTTGAAATTATTTTCTGTGCTAATTTATCTCTCAATAAAATATTCACGGATATTTAAAAAATTATATTTCTATACATCCAAATTGAATTAATTGGTGGTTAGAGAATGAATCTATCAGACTACTAAATATGGTTTAGGATTCTTGCTACATATTTATGTATTTTATTTTTACATAATTTATTAGAACGTTATTCTGAAATAAACGTTTCAATATTCAACAACTGGCATTGATAAGATACAAAGAGAAATCCCCAATACTTAAGACACTAACATTTCTTCTACATTATTTACGAGGTTTACAAGACTGGAAATATATCAATAAAAGCAAAATTTATTCGCTCTGTTGTTTCTAAGAGAAATTTTTAATTACATAAAAACTGACCTCTCCATACACGTAACTTTTTCCAGAGTACATATTCACATATCCTTGCGGAATTAGAAACTAAACCAAATTAAACTAAAATTAAATTTTAGAAGTTCGTCCCAAAATTCTGTGTATATTTCCCGGACCAAAAAATGCCTCAAGGGGTTAAGCATAAAATATAAATTTAATCATCTCAATCGTTGAACATGCCTGCCTCTAACATTAAGTGGATCTTAAGTTAAATTTTAAAGGAAGTGGGTTTCTGTGCAACATTTAGTAAACATCTGATTCATAAAGTGCTGCTGGCGAGCTTTGTAGCTGGCCAAATTATTGAGGGTACAGAAAATTAAATAATTGATTTTAAGCGATACAATGCTATAGTTTCTTACTTATCAAATTTTATTAAATGTCACTTTTTTCTCCTGGTTGAACAGATTTTTGTGCGAGCCCAGTTCGACTATAATCCCCTGGACGATGAGCTTATACCCTGTGCTCAGGCTGGAATCGCTTTTCAGACCGGTGATATATTGCAGGTAAAAAAGCTGAATAATTATTTAAGAAAATGTTTTTCAAAAGTTTTTTAAGTGATATTATTACCTCTGGAACGGTTTTGCATATTTTAACGTTTTTTTCTGAAGTACACCGAGTAAACCTTCTCACCGGATTTATGTCGTTTTTAATTTATTGTGTTTATCATACTTATTGCTTTTTATTCTTCCTTGGTTCCCTCTCTTCCAGATAATAAGTAAAGACGACCACCATTGGTGGCAGGCACGACACGATTCTGCTGGAGGATCTGCCGGGCTAATCCCTTCTCCAGAGCTTCAGGAATGGCGAATCGCTTGCCAAACTATGGATAAAACGAAACAGGAACAAGGCAAGTATTCAAGTTTTCTCAAAGAAACGTAACTCCTCTTTGTCCTCTGTATGGATTGTTATCTCATCATCATTCTTAATATTCATGGTCGCATTTAGTTTACCTTTCGAGTAGATGTTAGAGGATTTATCGTTTTTATCACTTTACTTAATGGAAAGCATGACTAGATCCGGATATCGATTGTTTTCCATAAGTAAACGTGACGTGTACATTACATCCGCAATTTGTGATTTCCTTTCATAGTTGAACCAGATTTTAATTTAACCCATTAATTAGGCTTGCCAAAAAATATCGATCTGCAACACCCTTGGCCATCGAAATTTATTATTTATTACATTAACGTAAAAAGGCAAATATTCAGGGTTTGTCCGAAAAGTAATGTTAGTGAGTCTATTAAGAGACATTTATTGAACCGATCGGTACGACACATTAAAAGGTTTCAAGGCTCAAGGCTCCTCCTGCGTGAATACATTGCTTCCAGCGAGATCTCCAGACATCGAAGGCTTTTTCCGGAATGGCCTTTAAAGCCTTGATGCAAGCCTCTTTGACTTTGTCCACTGTCTTGAAATGATATCCTTTCATGTGATTTTTCATAAGGTCATGAGATGGTAGTCCTTGATAGCCTTTCAGAGCGAGTTTCATTGTTAACCTCGTCACGGCCGGAAACGAAAATGCCTGTTTTACTCTCCGGATGGTCAGAGAAGACTGAGAGACCCCGCATGCGTAAACCAAAGATGATCTTAGCCGATCGACCTTAGTCACGTTAGCCGACCAACCGGCAGATTTTGGAAAAAGAAGATAGTTATGAAGGGCTCATGTGTGAAAGAAAAACAAAAATTTTTGCGGAGACGAAACAAAATTTGAAACACTTCCATAGGGTGCCTCTTAATATTTTACAAATTTCCAAAATTTTGTTATTTTCCCAAATGTTGTTAAAACTAACTAAATTTTGATTATTAAGGTTATAGTAAGACACGTACGGTCTTATTTAAGAATTAATTTCTCAAATTATCAAATTGTTCGAATTAATTTCTCAATCTCCGAGAATATCAAGAGCACCAGGTACATTTCGCCAGCCAGAATCACACATAAGTTCGAGACTTTATCGCGCCTTTAAAAATGAACAGTGGACAAATACAAACAGCTCACATCCATATACGAGTACATGCTCTGTATGCGCTGCCTGCGTCTTCCCCATTCTCAATTCAGAATTTTCCTATGCCTGAACATTGCACGGGGACAATACTCATACCATACATACGAGGCGGCCCGTCTCATGCCCAAATCATTGGTAAGAATTGAATGGCACGAGCCAATCGATATGTTTAGGTCCTCAGCAACTTCTCTAATGGTGATTCAACGATTCGCCAATTGTTTTTCAGACAAAATTCTTTTATCAATTTTTGGAATAGACAAAAATCGAAGACGAGCCAAGCCAGGACAAGCAAAATAGCTGTCAAAAATTAACAGAACATTCAAAATAGCCGAGCTTGTCAGCATAAGTGAGGAACATGAGTACCAACATAAAGCCACAAAAAAATCTAATATACGTAGCCCGCGGAAATTGAAAATTCGCGATACTTTTTGAAAAGACCTCGTACATAGGTCCACATTGCACCTTTAAAACGGCGTGGTAAAAGCGCTGCACACAAGTTCTCTAAATGAGAATATTTTGCTATTCTTATCTTTTACATTGTTATTAGAATTTATATAAGGCAAGGGCAGCAGTAGTTCTTTGCTGCTTTATCTAATGGGGAAATTTTCCCTACGCCGTTTTAGAAATTGCATATGAGTTAGAGTTTTGGACTTGTATAGAGAGTGTCACATCTTACTCCTTCTTACACCGATCCCAACTGCTCAAAGCGTGTTACGACGTGTATTCACATCACAGTAAAATCACTGACATTATTTTTCTTACAAACCCTGTATGACGCAATTGGATCTATGCAAACGTAGATTTTTGTAGCAAATATTTCCCAATTATTTAAAGTAAGTGAAACTTCCTTTTTTCACTATGGCATTTAAAAGAAAAAATGTTCCGGGTACGAGTATATCTTACCTTAAAAAAAATCGCTAGAAAAATTGTTTAATGTCATTCATTGAATCAAAATAGAGGCATAATTAGAATATTTGTTCAAATTTAAAAGGCAACCCTTATTAATAACGTTTCAAAAATCATCAACCTTCATCCTTACTATTTCCTCTACTTTTTTGTTGTTGTTATGTATAAGTGTTGACGTTGTTTTGTGTGTTGTGTGGCGGCATTCATATTCACTTATCAGGAGAGTCTGGACCAGGATGTTCAGCTCACGCTGACGGATGTGATGGATCAACAGGTACTAGTCAATGGCTGCAAGAGACCAAAATCAAATTACCTTCATAATTTCCCAGAACTCGTTTTCTTTAGTCCATAAAATGAACGAACTAATATTGATTGCACTGAGAAGAAATGTTTTTTTTTTTTCTATAGAAAGCTTCAATTTTTCGTCCCCACAATATATATAATATATATAAAATAAAATATTTACAATTTCTCCGTACAATTAATTGAGCAAAAGATTATTTATAATTACGAAAATTATTTGATTCCAAAAAAAAAGAATCGTTTCCATCACACCTAGTGGATATATTGGTTACTTTTTATTCAGTAGCTGCTTCACATTTTTTTACATTTTCCTCCTTTGGTGTTGCTCTCATTTTAATTAAATTAATAAAACTACACATTTGTGCTGCCCCGTTTCGACCACTTTAATGAATGCACTTTCACACCAGTTAATAAAATGCTTCATCCTTTTAATTGCCTGCTATAAACAATTAAATGTTTTTAATTATTTTTAAATTCATGGATTTTGCCTTTTGCATGTTTTAATAAACCTCTATCCCGCATTCCCAGTATTTAATGAAATTCATATAAAAGATATTTGACTATTGAATAGAATTTATTCAAATTCAACAAATGTATTTTAAATCTTTTAATTGAAATATTTTTACAAATAAGAATTAAAATAAAGTTGATGACAACATTTTTATCACAGAATTTGTTGGTTCATTAACGAATACAATTTTTACATCACAAAATTTGATAAAATTGCAAAAGGACGTCCAATATCTGGTCGTTTGAACGCGAAAATAAACGTAGAAAAAGACTAAAGGTGAAAAGAATTGATTTATCAAATTGCTTAGGCTCTACCGCATCTGAAAAATCTTTTTCGATGTATAGGACACTCGAGGATGGAATACAAATGAGGAGTACTTGTAAGAATAACTACGCCAGCAACCTTATTTCTATTGGGGTGTGGGGTAAAATTTAATCAAAAAGCGGCATAGAGTTCAATTAAAATGCAAATTGAGATCCACACGTCTAGCGATTCGTCTTCCTGGAATAGACACCCTGCAAAATGGCGTGACTAGCGAAACATATTTTTCCACAGCCCGTACTGTTGCATGAAGCATTTTTCGAGCTGCTACCTATTTCAGAACTGCACGAAAGCAATTCATTCGCCATTGTTTTCCTGCTGAGTTCACTGTTCCGTTTTTAATATTGCTAAAATTGCACGTACCGTGCACAGCATGGCCCTTCCTGGCGTCCGAATAACTAATGCATTTGTATTCGTATTGAGAGCTGAATAATAAAAACAACAAATCAAATTTAAAATATTCTGAATATTTGCTCAAACCCAATACATAGACAAAACGTTTTATTACGCTCCGTCAACTGGATGAATCTTTTCGATTTCCTACCTAAACCAAAAATTAAAGAACATGCCCAGCATAAAACAGCACGATATGGGTGAGTGGGTGAGTTAAACGATGCCCTCGGGATGATATGCTAAAGTTAGATTTTATTTGAATTATTCCCTAAATTTCGGAAAAGCGCGCATTTTAATGGATTTTCAAATGACATTATTTACCCAAAGCACGTTTACTAAAATGCCTTTCGGTAATACAGTGATTAATTACGTCCATTTATCAAAGGTCCTAACCGAGTAAAATTGTAATTTATAAAATGAAGCTATCTTTATTGCTATTTCAAATAAACTTTATGTGGCGAAACATTTCGCGAACAAGTTTCCTTCACTCAGTTCGAAAAAGCCACTTTTCTATTAACTTTGATGTGGTATTTACCATAACCCTAGGTCTCTAAACTACGAGTATCTGTTTAAAACAAATAACCTGCACAGGGTCTAGGCGCACCACAGCATTTAAATTTGTGACTTATATAAAAACAATGAAATTCCATATGCTAGAATTATAAATATTTAATTTTCGAATGTTTTCCTTTACTTGTGCTATAAGGCCTTCCTTCATGTCAAATTTCATGATTCTATGTAAAAGGGAAGCACCCTTAGATTGTAATGAATTAGTTAGCGTGTTAGTTAGTAGGAAAATACCCTTTGAAAAGCTATGTCTTTTTATTACATTAAGCTAAAATTGTTTACTAGGACTATGAGACGTTGGACTTTAGTTAACCCCATACAGGCTCATGCAGAATATTTATTGCGTCACTTCCAGACTATTACTAACTGTTTTTTCTGCACGAATCTGGTTTAGACAATTCGCCCTCTTAATGCGATCAAAAGTTTTGACCCGCCTGCCCAAACTACCAGAATACCAGGACTCTAAACATTGATGGGGTTTAGAGTATCTCTGTGTAATGAATCCTGGGGGGCAAAGCTAGCTATTCTCCGATTTGTATTTACAGCATATAGTAGAACTTGATAGTTTTTAATAATAACGATACTGCCTTAACAAGCGTATTAAAAAAAAACAATCAATTACAAATTAAACGTAAACATTAAATACTTCGTTAAACTCATTAATAAAACTGTTTTTATGAAGAAATTATTTGCTCTCTTTGTTTATTACTGCAATTATACTTCAAATTAATGGCTTTATGAACGAGAAAGTGTTTGATACAAGTATACAAAATATTATATTTGTAAAATGTCCATCAATTTTAGATTAATTTCCAACTCAATGAGGTTAAATATAAAAGAACACTTTGGTGATTTCATAAGTGTTTCGTTTTTCCAAATTTGTTGCACAAAACATCCAAAAAGAGTTTATGTTATCATAAAATATTGTCATTAAATATTGGGGACCTTTGGACCTTTTAATCAAGATTTTCGAAGTTCTAAAATAACCAGAATTTAATAAAGTTTTGAAAATTAATATCTACTCCTTTCCACGTCTTGTCTAATAGACTAAAATTCCTTAACGTAATAATATTCTTAAAGCAATATTTAAAAATAATTTCAAGTAAATTATTTTAACGTTTGTTATAATTTTATAATAATTGATAAAATTTAAATAACTATAAGTGGGAAGAATCTTTATATTCCTATTGTCAACCTCCTTAAAATAGATTGTATACTTATAAAATTATTATAATCAATTTGGAAGGGCATAATTTGACAAAGTTTTCTATATACATATAGTTGCTTTTTAATTATCATATTACGCAATAGTAAGAAATACACGATGTTATTAATCTATCCTTCTCTAATTGACAAAAATATCAGAACATTCGTTCATTTATTAGTTTTATAAAGAAAGTTCGGTGCAAAACAATAGCAACGTTTAAAATTTTCTTAATAGTGCGTTGTTTTTAATCATTTCAGAACATTTATGTGCCATCGAATCTACTTACTTAAAAATATTGCTCATTGGTACTATCTCCTACTCTATTTTGATGACTTCAAACAACTTGTTTGCTCTGAAACCACTCAATAACGCCCTACAAGTTCTTCAAATTCAAATGAACAAACCCTGTACAATCTTCTTAAGTAGCTTTGGGCCACCATGCCTAGCATTAGTCCACACCTCAATTCATACTTTGTTTTTTTTCTTTTAACTAACTAACTAACCTTCCTAAAAATTTTAACATTTAGATCAAAAGGTTGAAATGCCACGCAAATAAAAAAATAAGTTCGGGTGTTGAAAATTTGCATTTATTAAGCATTTATTTTTGCAATAGTCATCGTAAAGTATGATCTTTTAAATATTCAGATATTTTTATATTTTGATTTCAAAGTTTTGTTAAATGCCAAAGTTTTTTTAAATTTCAAATTAATGATTGTTTTGTTTAGGTTCAGAGACCTACCGTCTCTTTTCATTTAAATGTCGCACAACATTCCCCTGTGCTTTAAAATTAACGTAAAACTCCGTTTTTCTCCGTGATAGTGCAAAGTAACCAAAAATTAATGTAACACTGTGGTTTTAATAGAGTTCTCTATTTTTTTTTTAATGTTTTTCATTTAACACGTTTCCGCCGACATGTATCACTAGTACGTGTTAAGCCAATTTAATAAACTACATAGACCAGACAGCAATTGTTCTTAGTGTCTATTTATACATGGCTATAAAATAGCAAATATTCCAAAAGTATCCCAGAAGTTACACGAATTAAGTGTAAAAAATTAAATGTTTGTTATTTCATAACACAGTCTTTCAAAAACTCTCAAAAATTGTTATTTTTTAACTCTGTATTAAACTATTGCTTAAAAGCAATTATAACTTTTCATATACAGGAAAACTCTTAAGATGATTTTTTGTGTGTAACTCACAACTTTAAGTATTTACATAAAAAACAAACTTCTTTCTCTACCGACGTCTCAAAAAACAGTCATGAATAATATTATTAGCAGATGCCTTCTCTTACAAAAAGGCTGTTCGCGGTCCAACTTTTTCAGACCGAGTGTCATTCCGCCAAAGGCGATATATTTTATGTGCAATTTTACACTTGCTTTCTTTTATAACTACTTATACTTGCAGAACAGCCCATTTCGTAACCACTTAAAAGTCTTCCTGGCTATTCACTGAGAAGAAGACGTCCACAACTTCAACACTTTAGAAAAACTTTAGAAAACTGGAATTTTTTGTTAACTTTTCTTACAACTTTCACACTTTCTTCACACTTAAACAGAAATATCCCCAAAAATTTAAAATGACTTTCTCTGAAAAGTTGCAACAATTTCTTCTTTGAATATCTGTGCAGCCACACCTATATAAATTTTCAATAGGTTGTTGATTCAAAATCTAAAATATTTACATATTTTCTTACTTTATTTTAAGAAATATGATCCAAAAATGGAAAATTGTCAATTTTTCAGTCAGCCTATTTTGGCCTGTGTACATATAGAAGGTAATTGCTTAACAAAATAAAACCCCACCTCGAATTTTCCCAGTCGAGAAAAGAAATCTGATAATTCGACAAAATGTAACCAGTGTGTCCTTTTGTTTATTTTTATCAAATTCGGCGAGCTTTCCCTCGTAAAATGACTGAATGGAAGTAGTAATCCGAGTCCGACCATCCCTCCATAAATTTTGAACAAAAAGTACTTTATTTGCGGATTAAATTAGAACTTCCAGGATAAAACAAAGTTAAAATTGCCTTGGAAAGCTTTGAAAATTGGTACGTGTAGGTGGAAGCATCTACGTGGAATATTCAGAATATAAAGGCACTATAAAGGTGGGAAATTTTATATTAGAACTTTGAAAATAGTTTACTTTGTTTTCTTTTAATACTCGATTGACTTAAAATATTCGGCATTACATGAACACATACGTAAAGTGCATTTCAAAAGATAAATATATATACGCATCGTAATTTTGTCTAGTACTTTAGTAATAACTAACTGCAGTTTGGAGAAATTATTACTAGCAACTCCAAAATACACAAATAAGTAAAAGTCACTGTAAAGGCAACATAATAAACAATTTTCATCGTTTCAAAAGTATAAACGCATTGACGTTACGTTACATACGCATTACTTCGAAGAATGTTATTAGTTTAGTTTCTGTTTTTGAGTAAAGTGATTTAAAACGCCACGTGAGAAAATTTTATCTGATCACGAAAAAGGTGAAATTGATGCTTATATCAAGCTAAATATTCCAATTCGAAGCAAGAGAATTGAAAAAGTCAGATTTTGTTATTAGGCATTATTTGAAAAATCGGAAAAAATATGGAACTAAAAGAGGCTTTCTGATCGCGATAAACAGAACACCATCAAAACGGTATCGAATTCTATGCGAAACTGCAATGAAATTAAACGTACACTTAATTTACGTGTTTCAAAATCTACAATTTGGAGGGTTCTTAAAGACAATCCAATCATTACTAGGGCTAAGATGGAAACAGCACCGCGTTTCAAGGACCACTATAAGGTTGCTAGATTGGAATTCAGCCAAAATAATGTGCATCAGGACTTGAATAAGGTAAATCGGTGAATCACTGATAATTAAAATGCATAAACTAAATTCTGCATTTCTTCGGTATAATTTTTACTAGTTAATTTTTTTGTAATCGGATGATTTTCAGTGATGAAAAGAAGCTCAATCTTAGCGGTCCTGATGACTGTAATGGATACTGGCGAGATATGCGAAAGGAACCTTTCGGGCTGCCTTTAGTTCCCGTGGCACACTAACTCTTACTTTTCCTTCTACCCGAATGGATAGTGAAAAGTATCAAAACGTGCTTTCTGAAATTCTTTTGTCATACTTAATTCAGGAAATTCAGAGGAACTCGCTTTTTATTTCACCAAGATAAAGCTAGTACTGTGGCATGGTTTGCTAAAAATAAAATCAAATTATTATCATGGCCACACGATTGTAGCCCGATGGCGAAACTCTGGAGTATTTTGATTCGACGAAGATATGGTTTAAAATTGGCAATTTAATACAACCGATGAACTTAAATGTGCAAAACTTGATGCTTAACAAAACATTAAAACAGAAGAATTGCACAATTTGAATAATTCCATGAGAAATAGAATTTTCTAAGTAATTAGTAGAAATGGAGGTTTAACTGATTATTAACTTAACTACTTAGCTTTCTTTTTCAGTTAAAGTGTGAATAAATCGTTAATTTAAAAGGTGCATTTATACTTTTGAAACGACCAAAATTCTATGCATTTACTATTTCCTTTACTTGTTTTATGTGTTTACCTCCTAAAAATCTGTTTTGCTTTAATTGCTTCTGTAATAGGAAAAACATCTCCAAGAAATAGTTATTACTAAAAAATAAGAAAAAACTAGGGTGCGTTTATTCTTTTGAAGCTCGCTTTAGTTTTAAACTTGGAAAGACTATCTAAAGGAGAATAATTGTAACATCATACAAATTTATTATTACTATTATTACGCACTATTACTATTCGAGTACTTCTGAGCTCATTGAGTAATTAAGATTTAAAAAATTAGAAAACTACCTTCCAAAATTGGCACCAATAAGGAAATGAGTTAGTGTAATGGGAAATGTGTTCGGGGCACTTTTAGACACTCCTCAGGGTTTACAAATTCTCCAAAAGATGCAGAAATTAGGAACAAGCATGCACATTGCATAGAGCTTAAATACTGAAGTACTTGAATACTGCTTAATTGAGCAATGAAATACTTCCTTACTCAAGTTCTTGAAGAATTTTTTCTCCGAAGTACTCAAATTCTATCCAAGCCACTAGGTATGCTTAGGTAGTTCAGCTTTAAGTACTCAAATAATTACAATTTACATATGAATAATTAATTAAATAATTTAATTTCGATTTCACAATCTCTTATTAATCTTAAATTAAAATTTTGCTAAATTCCCTTTTCTATTATTCGCTTTATTACCCTGCAAGATGTATAGGTAACAACTTTTTGTTAATTTATCTTCTGTGGATGTAATTTTGCATGAATGCCATTGTAAATATATATCCAAAAAAAAGATACTTTCAATTTCTTAAATTAACCAACATTATAAAATAAATCGACACCTTATTCCAAATTTACTTATTTTAGTGAATTGCTCAATTTTTGGACGAAAGAAAAAGCAATGCCGTGACAAATATTTGGCCAAACATAATGCTGTTTTCGATCAATTAGATTTGGTCACATACGAAGAGGTTGTTAAAGTGCCAGGTACGAAACATTCTTGTAACAATAACAAATACAATTTTTAATTTATTTTAATAATTATTTTTTTTAAATTTAGTTGGCGATCCCAACTTTCGACGGAAAACTTTGGTGCTACTTGGTGCACACGGAGTTGGTCGTCGTCATATCAAAAATACACTTATAGCTAAGTATCCAGATAAATATGCTTATCCAATACCGCGTAAGTATACCCTTTAATTAATGATTTACAATTACTAATTTATTATAATTTTTGTTATCTAGACACAACGAGACCTCCAAGACCTGACGAAGAAAACGGTCGTAGTTATTATTTTGTCTCACACGATGAAATGATGGCTGATATAGCTGCTAATGAGTATCTCGAATATGGTAAGTTTATAAAACGTTTAATTTCTACGGCGCTTCTTCTCTACTCTCCAATTCAGACTAAAAAAATAGGAAAAGAAAGCAGTGAAATAATATTAAATTTAAGAAATTAAAATTATTTAATAAAATTTTACTTTCCTTCCCTTCCTGGCAATAATATCTACCTCTACCCACAATTCGCAAACTACGTACAACAAGTAGGTTTTTTTAAGGTATCATTTTTTGAATTGTTGTTCTATCATTTTTATTGTTATGAAAAAAAAAACGCATAAAAGGTGCGAACTTAATCTTACAAAATTTTCGACCATATTCCCTATAAAGTGGGATATGAATTTTCAAATAGCGCTAACCCGTATCAAATTTTTAAATATAGAAATATTAATTTTTTTGTTAGTGCTAATTTTTTTATATTTTTATGAAAATTTATTGTTAAAAGATTGTTTGAACAAATACAGTCTGTTTGGTAAGAGCGTATCGACGATTTCGCAGAAAGAAAGAGAAGAAATAGAAATTTTTGAAGTGGAGGGGATGAGTATTATTCATATATATGCGCGTCATGCTTAAAGTATCATTTTGCGTTGAACTTTCTACTGTTAAAATCAATTTTCAACATGAGTGCCTTATTTTATAAACGTTTTGAAGCTGTGTTTCTCTGCCTTCATCCGAAAAGACTTAAATGGACTTATGCTTAGGCAGCGAGATATATTAAAAAGGATGCGTCTTTTGTAAAGAAGTGGTGTAAGAAGTTTTTTGGAAAAAAAAACGTCGACAACTTTCCAGAAAGGGGTAAAACAAGAAAAACATCAAAGAAAGAATAGATCGCTATTTTGTAACTTTTTGAAAAGGATCCACAAATGACGCTGAAGTGAGCTAAAAGCAAATTAGCGGAAAAAGATATCAACGTGTCTCTTTATACCATACGACAAAGAATAAAAGAAAGTTCCATCAAACACCGCTGTACTACAATCAATCGGCAGGACGGCAGGACGGCAGGACGGCAGGACGGCAGGACGACATCATACGTATTGTAAAACACCCAATAAAAGTTTATGTACGGGGATGCTTCTGTTCGCAAAGATTTGGAAAATTGATTGCTTCTACTGGAAATCTGAAAGGATACTGCAAATTTACAAAAACGGGTTATAAAGTCTACAGATTCTTGGTTTGAAACAGGAAACCGATCGTGGGTATTGCAAGGAGACAAAACGATCCAAAACACAGAAGTATTCTTTGTACCGAATGGAAAGATCAGGAGGATATCAATGTCATGGAGTGGCTCTCACAAAATCCTGATGGTAATCCAATTGAAAATGTGTGGGCCCTTATGAAGGCAAAGCTGCAGCGGAAAAATGCTTTTACTTTACAACAACTTAAAACATCGGTAAAGACAGCCTGGAAGGATCTACCACTAGAATATGCTGAAAAATTAGTTGAAAATATAAACAATACATATATAGCTATAATAGAAAATAACGGTGACTTCATCAAATATTAAATGTATTGCGTAAAAGAAAATAAAGTAAATAATAAGGAAAAAATAATATTTTATGAATTTTTTATCGCATTATTGAATTCTGAGCGATACGCTCTTACCAAACAGACTGTACATATTGAATTTATAAAATTATTTTTATGATTTTGTTATAATGAAAAAATAACATTAGATATGATACTATTAAAACAAGATCCAAATATTCAATAAACAAAAAATTATAAGCTTAAATTTTGCTATGATAAAGTCAAACTGAATAAACAATTTCATGCAAATAACAAACAAACAAATTACTAATTTTTGATATGCAACACCTCGTTGGGCACATTATGAGCTGCCGAGAATCAAAATATGGAAGAACGGTATTCGCAGTCGTACACTCTATCCTAACGACCGTTCTGAATATAAATAACCACTGTTAAAGCTAAGTTTTTAACAAAAGGGACATATTATATTTCAGATATTTTTAAAAAAATGCCATTTATAACTTTTTTGTGAAAGCCCATAACATAACACCGTATTTAATTACAAAAGTTACTTTTATGAAGTTGTCTTACATATCATTATACTCTAATTATCTATTTTATTTGAAAAATTAATTAAATTTGTAAAACAGATAATATTTCAATATGCAACATGCAACATATTCAGATGACATTCTAAATTTAAGCAAAATTATATCTAAATTTACAGTATAAGCTTAAACTCGAATTTGAGAAATTTTAAGAAGGTAGTTCAAGCTATGACTTAATTTAAAACTATATCCCAGTTTGTTTTTTCCCAATGGTTTAGCTAAACTTAATTTATTAAGTAACGCTCCGTTTTGTATGGTATTTTGCCGATTTTGGCTATACGAGTATGTCGAGTGATTTTTAAATTCGCATTCCTTTAGTATCTCCAGTAACTGCTATAAAAGAATAAGTGAGAAATACCACAATCCAAATTTCTGTTATGAATATTTCCATTGATAAAGCGATTAATTTCAACGGCTTAACTTGAATTCAAATTTTTAAACTTGAGCCATTACTTTGTAATAGAATAATTTTAAATAAACTACAGACCTACAAAACTCATACTTTAATTTAATGGACAATCTAAACATTTAGATGTATTTATTTATTTAACTTGTTGTAGGTACTCACGAGGATGCAATGTACGGAACAAAACTGGATACAATTCGCCGCATTCACGCTGACGGTAAAATGGCCATATTGGATGTTGAGCCACAGGCACTAAAAATTTTGCGCACAGCTGAATTTACTCCATACGTTGTTTTTATAGCAGCCCCATCACTACAAAATATTGCCGATGTAAGAAACAATTTTGATTATATAGTTACAGAAAACAATAAAATTTTCTCTTCCGCAGTACGATGGAAGTTTAGAGCGTCTCGCTAAGGAATCAGAAATGTTGCGCCAAGCGTACGGTCATTTCTTCGATTTAACAATTGTAAACAATGATATCGGCGAAACAATAGCAACATTGGAGTCTGCCATAGAAAAGGTTCATACAACACCACAGTGGGTTCCAGTGTCCTGGCTCTACTGACAAGATAGTGAACTCGAGTGTCCTGAATGTTTGGAGGGATGTGATTGTGATTGCGATTTAGACTCACACTGTGACCTTAAATAGAAGCAAAATCATCCAGGGTTTGGAACACAACTACTAAGCACGCATGAAGCAAGCACCACATTCGCTATTGGTCTACATTCTGATCCAAGGAAACCTACACTTTTAGATAATTTTTGTTCAGTTGTCCGGGGAGCACGAGTGGTCGACTCCCCTAAATTCCATAGAGAAATTGTATTTTGTACTCAAGGAAAAGACCTGCTTCCGATGTATATTTGTAACGTTTAACGTATTTAGATATTTTGATAAGTTTAGAAGGTTTTACTTTTCTACAAAATTAGAGAGCGTAAAAACTTAATCAAAGTACATCTGATAGGACTACAGCGTAACGTAACGTAAAGTAATAGCAAAAAAAAATAACATAGAGAATATTGATATTTTTTTTATAAATTTTAAAGTGCACTCAATAACGAATTTCTTCCATTGAGTTCTCTTTTGTACTTGTGCTCAGGAAACTCATTTAGACGACAACTCGGAGATCCGAAGATTCAGGGTATTGCAGAAATGCCTCTCCACGGACAGCGAAAAATGCTAGGGTTCTATCAACTTCTATGCGTGTTTCTGTTCAGTTTTCTTCTGTTCCGCTCTGTTCTGTTGTTATTCCTTTTAAAGTTGTAAGCATTAGGTTAACCCGTAGGTGATTGCGAAGCAAATATGATTATCAAAGCGGCAAAAGACATATATTACTTTAGTGGATATTATTCATGCAATTAAAGAACTAAATGAGAAAACGGACGCGTTTTATATTAATTCTCAGGGCTATTGATTTTTAATGGTGCGTTTCGTTGGGCTAGTGGACTGACTGCGTCCTTGATTCATTATACTGAACCTCTGCAAAAATGTGCACTTTTTTTGGAGAGACTTACTAAACACAATTAGTTTTATCGAAAGGTTTCTTTCAAGTACAACCCTAAGTCAAGCAAGCCGAACTGCTGAAGCACAAATTACATTCGATCGTTGCAAGTCACTATCTAGCTGACTCTGTTAATTGCTGACTTTTGGAAAATACATTTATTCGACACGAACATACACTAAATATAAAATAAAAATATAAAAAACTACGACTCAGATCAAAATTTTCGCAAAAATGTAAAATTAATGAGACACCAACAAAAACATCCAGAGTTAGTTAATAAAAATCGTTTGAACAAACGGTGCTAAGGTTTGAATTTTAAATGTGGTAATAAGCTTTGTAAACTCCAAGAATATTATCTGTGCTGGCTGAATTTTTCATTTCAAATTAATTTCAACAAAAGGTTAAAGGTGGCTTTTGAACATTTTGAAAATCATTGGTTGATTGCAGATGCATAAATTAATTTCTTTAAGCCCCTAACCTAAGCCTTTTATCACGTTATAGAAATTTCTAATATGCTGATATTTGCTCAAATGAGATATTATTGAATAATACTCTCAATAAATAGATTTAAGAAATAGTAAAAACTGCAAAAGTACTAGAAATTTGAATAACATCATCATTAAATCAATCAAAAATATCTGTCTAAGCATGGAGCTATATACAACAATCATTTTGAAGAAAATCAGGTCAAATATAGGCATTCCTAATATCCACCATTTCGAAATAAACCCAAAATCTATCATCAAAATACTCACTTTAATTTCCAAACAACATTCAGTTCACAAAAGCATTTTCAAACATCTCAACAAATTATCCTCAGCGACAAAAAAACATTTGTTCAAATTTTTGCAACACCCATTTGGAACGCCCCTGTATCTTGAGAAAAGTAGGAGGATTTAGTAAATTTTAAAATTACCGCTGAAAATGTATAAACCCATCATAGAACAATATTAATTCCGTAATTAAACAACATAAAAATATATAAACAAAAATCAAAACATTTAAAATTTTTTCTGGTAAATAAACTCAAACGTATCGTTTTGAATGAACGAACTCACACAAAGTGGTCGAAAAGTCCATTAAAATCTGCATTGCACACACAGACAAATTAAAGTCAAGTTGACTTAAGTAAATTAAAACATAAAATCTAATAATACTTAATGAAAAATAAAGAATTTCAGTAGTGATTGTGCCTATGTTGATTGCTGGCAAAGGTACGAGTGCCGCGAAAATGCAGTTTCGGCAGCTTCTAAGTTTTTAAGACATTTCGAAACATAACACCAAAATAATCAGGTAACCAGTATTTAATTAGATAGAATTCTTAGTGACTATCATTATTTTACACACTCTCGACAATTAGCCAATTTATGAAAACCAATCTAGTCTCAAGTAATTTCAATTAATTAGGCAAACATTCCCTTCCGTTCTTATTTTATGTAGTGCAACTGTTGCAATTAGCAATTTATATGGCGTCGGCTAGAAATAATGAGCTTGCTTGACTCTATTTACGCAACTGAAATAGATTCAAGTAGAACGGGGAACGTGTTAAATCTCATGATAAGAAAAAAAAAAAAATACAAAAGACAAGTCGACAACCAAAATTTCACAATCAGCATTCACTTACCTACAAACTACACACGACACACAAAGCTTCCTTTAAAAATACGTAAAATTTTTAAGAGAAATGTTCGCACACAACTACAGTACATATATAGGAAATTCACTAGAAACCAAACTACGTAAAGCGTAAAAAATGTTAAATAGAAGATACTACACGTAAAACAATAAAGAAATCATATTATGAACTTGTATACAAATTAAAAATTAAACAATGCAAATAGCAAAGTTATTCCGCAAAGTAAAGCGAAAACATAAAGAATTTAAGGCAAGACACACGATTAGTTCGGTATTCTGTTAAGACATTGATAGGCAAGATGAGGAGGCAACAACAAATGTTAACATTAATATTAATACTTAAGATAATAATTAATTTTTAAATAAAATGAATAAAAAATTCATTAAAAAAAAAAATATTACTGACAAAGATATATTTAAAATTTCATAATAAATAAGCAGACAAGTAAAGTAACTTGACGAACTGTTATTTAAAAAGAAAAAGATAATAAACAAAATCTAAAAAATCCTTGGCTTCTTATTAAACAAAAGGGCCTTTAAGGCTCATCTAAATTCCCATGTTAAACTTATGCTCACCCCGTCAAGTAGCCGCTGCATGTTTTCCTGCCTGAATTAAATCCTCTATCTAACCTTTTCGCCTCTTTTAAATGTATTTAGAAAACAAACCAAAATTGACGAATGTCTTAAATAAAATTCTGCATGTGCCAACACTTAATTTGAAGCATATATTGCAGTTTAAGGGGGGATCCTGGGCCAGGAAAAACACTCTTGTAACATTTTTGTATTTCAACAAGTTTTCAACACAAGAAAGTCAAAAATTTTATTTAAAAGAAGAACTCGCTGACTCAAAATCGAGCAAATGGCTAAATATAAAAACCCAACCTTTTTTTAAATCTACAATTATACGCAAAAAGTTTTAAACCTCTTCTGTATTTTCACTTTAATAACCTTCGTTTTTGATATCGTTTTAGAAAAAGACTTCTCTATTATTTTTAACTGTTATGAATATGAAGTCAACGTATGAAAAGAGAAATGTTTGCAATATGGAAAAAACAGAGTTCTTAAAGTGAAAAAGTTCCAAAAAACAGAGCTGATCATATGTTAGTATCTATATAAATAGAAGAATAATTTTTGAAAATTAAAAATACAAAAAGTTGAAAGTTTTCACAAGAAAAAATCATTTAAAAGACCTATACAGTAATTTTGGATTCTTTTTTTAATAAAATGGCATTCATATACTAAGTAAAGGATAATGAAAAAGGCAATATTATACTCAGCATTAAGCTTATTATATGTAATTTTTAATGATTAATAAAAAAACAATAATTCATCGTTTACTACAATAGTTCGCCGATAATGAGCATTGAGTCTTTACCACTCCGTAGCGTCATCTCTATTTCGTATTACCATTTAAATTCAATCTGGCCTAGTACTTACTAATTTTTGATAATTTTCCGGCTCTATAGAGCACATATTGAGAGCACATCTTCCTGATTGACTCATCTTTTTCGCATTTTTCCCCATAAGGAATCAATAGATTGATGGATCTGGGCCAATTAAAGGTTATTATAATAAGATGAATATTATTTGAGGCTAACAACGCCTTGTTATTTTAGCAGAATGGAAGAATGCACCATCTTGCTGGAGAATACGAGCAAAGGAATCGAATGTAGTTCTTCCTGCAGAATATTTGGTTACTTCGCAGCGCGACATTCATAGTATCGTATAAATGTCCATCTCCATGTGACACCATACATTCCTAAATCATAAGTGCAGACGGGAAAATTAAACAATATAGGTGTTTCAGCTTTTATATGACCCTTTTACCTCTTTAACTAAAGTACAACCCAAATCTAGACTCGTCACTCCAAATTATGGACTGCAATTGTCTTATTGTCCAACTTTCGTGGCTTCTTCTTTTGGCTTGCAGTTAAGTTTATTCATAGAATAATCTCTTACTTAGGACTGTAATATCATACTTTATAGAAGGTATATACTTTTTTTGTTTACAAGTATTGATTGGATATATCTTTCCAATCGATTGAGTACACGTTTCTTTTAGCGTTCTTTTGAGTTGACGCTTCACATTTTTTTTAAGACACGAACATTTAAAGGTGACCTTATAAGATAACGTCCAGTTTTTTTCTTTCCTTTTATATTGTCTGGTGTTCCACATACTTTTATTACATCTTGAATTGTAATCTGCAATATGTTTAAACTTTCGGATATATGAAATGCAGATTTTACGATTTTATAATCATTAACAATAACTTTCGTAATGTCTTTAATTAGATTTTTACCACAAGGCATTTTATTTAATCTTACTTTAACAAGAACCTCCACTTTTAATAAGCCACATTTTGTAAAAACGTAGTTATAAATAAAATAAATGTTGAGTCATGAGAACAGTTCTACTAATAAAATAATCATAATACGCGAACTATTTGGCTTCATTTGTATTTTCGGTTTTAAACGAATTTTTGTTGCTTTTTTATTAATTATTAAAAAGTAAAAGCTTAAAACTGAGTGTAATATTTTATTCCACATTATCTCAGAAAATACAAAATTTTTTTGGGTATTTTACAAGTACTCATAAAAAAAAACGGATGGAACTATTTTGCATTAGAGTAGTAGAAGACGAACACATTCTTTAAATGTATGGTCAGTTTCAGGTCAATCCGTTCATTAGTTTTCGAATAATCTTGCAAGTCATTACATAGAACACGATTGTTTGGAAAACGCGTTATAAGGCGAGTATACTACAGATATCAGGAAGATTTTTAAGCAAGACCAGGATCCCGCCCTAAGAAAAATCGACACAAAAATATTTCGTTTAAATAGCCTTAATCTAATTAGAATGATTTTTTTTTCGTAAATTATAAGTTACATTTTTGACTCTCTCTACTTAACATATTTTTATAAAAAGAATTTTTCGTAATCTAATTTGAATTCGTATAATTTTTTAATGTATTTATTCTATTCTGTACTTCTTAACACGTTCCCTGCCAGAATTTTCAACAAAGCTTTCGTGAGAGACTTACATATAAAAAGTCATTTAAGTCTCATTTAATGAGAGAGCTTTCATTTGTGTACTGTTTTCGGTACACGTGGCAGGGAACGTGTTAATCTAATAATTAATTTCATAATAATTAACAATGTTTACTAATTTTGTTGTTTATTCCATTTCCAAGAACGCTTTGCAACAGTTGACCTCAGTTAGTAATTTTTATTAATCTAATTTTAGTAATCATAGCACTGTTTGTGTTCGATCAAATATCTCAAAATTATAATGTACATTGATTGGCATTAAAGTGGAAAAGTCCAAGTGTTCTACCTAAATTTATTCAACGTTTCAAATTCACATCAAATCGGCAAATGCAATTTCATTAATTTATGCCAATAATTACTAAAATTATAGCAATTCCAAAATTGTACATTCAACTTTTTTAGAGCGGTATTTAAAAAATTTATCAATTTAAATAAACTAAATATATAATATATATTCTAAATAATCTAAAACCAAATTAATGGAAAGAATTTATCACTGAATTATTATTTTAATCATATAAAAGGCATTTTATTTTCAGTTATCTTGTTTAGAAGTAAATTATAAAGTTATTTCAATTTCATTCTAAATGTATAATAAATAAATCTGCTACCATTTTTGAGAAAAAAACTCACACCAGAAATTAATCAGGAGAGTAATAACAATAATCCTTTCAGTGCCAAAATGCCTGGAGTCATAAAAATTCGCCTGCAATAGTCCGTGCAGTGCAATTTTAAATTTAGCATGCTAAGCCTTTCTGTAAAGAGGCATATGTGCATATTTTGCAAGATTTCGTTTATAAATTTCACATTTTCGCAGTCATAATTCTAAAATTCAGTTGGATTAGGATTAGGTGCAAAAAATAATTATTTATTCTAAAAAATTACACTATTTATTAAAAAAGAAAAATAGGAAAAGAGACCCACAACTTAAAATACTTACCAGAAGCACAATTGATTTTACACTTTCCCAAAAAGCAGGTAAGCAAAGAGAAAATTGTTGAAGAAGAAGGAAAGCCGTTTCTATGAAATGTTTCTATTTTCTGCAATTATTCGCTTTTTTTTTTTTGTATTTTACAATTCAAAAACCTTAAAACGAATTACTCCGTTTTTTCTAATATTAATTATAAATCACATGTAAAATTTGTTATTCGATTCGATTCACTTTTCATAATAAAACCAAAAAGCTCTGTAATTTTAAGACCACTTTTATAGTAGTTCTGAGTTCTATAAGCGGACAAAATTATGAAATTCACCAATAAAATATAATGAGATCGGTATTCTTCAGTATATTTTAGTGATATTGATAATTAAAATGTATGAGTTAAAAAAAAACGATTACAACATTATGCTCGACAAAAAAGTGTGCAGTGTAAAAGTGTAATTTTTGTTTTGAGGAAGTTTTTTGTGCAAAAACCGATATTTTCAAAATAAAACAAAAATTTTGAAATTACAAAGAAAGACGTGGCATCTCAGGTAAGTGTGATTTAATTTGTCTTTTAGTATTTCCCCACAGAAAATCAGTAATGAGTTAAAACAAACCGCAAGATCATTGCACAAAATCACACAAAGCATGTCACGTTATCTCCGTAAGGTAATGACATCATTCAAATGAATGCGATTGCAAGCGGCGATAAAAGCGCGAAAAATGCTTTTTAATTTCAACAACTGCAAAATTGGCAGTAATTATACAAAGCTTTGTTATTTAGACTTTCATGTTAAAATGCATTTTATTTTCTTATATTTCTATCGCTAATTATTGTTTTTTTTATGCATATGCTTCTATGGGGGATCGTTTTATTTTTTTTTTCATTTGAGGTAATCATCTTCCACATTTGACCTTGGCTTTATTGCATAACAGCCCTGACCAAAAGTACGCTTCTCTGAAAAGATTCTTATCAAAGATATTCAGAGAATAGCATTTTCAAAAGAACCTTTTTTTTGTTGGTTTTAATGCACGTAGGTGTTTTAATTAATTAGCATATCGGAGAAATAATAAACGCATGAAACCGGCTAGTTTTTATCGATATTGGCGGAAATCGATGTGTTGTATGCTCTTGACTGCTTGGGCCATTATACTTAAAAGGTGGCTTACTAATTGTTTCGTTTGCAAAACCTTTTATCTACGATTTAATTAGTTTGCTGTTACTTAACCAATATTTGTCACGTAATACCTGTTCAGATTGTTGTCGTAAGTTTTCTTGGAAAAATCAAGTTCCAGGATAGAATTGAGCTTATTTAAAAATACGTTATGTATGGATAGTATTTTTAGTTACTGTCGTCATCCCATGTTTGTGTAGATTTTTAACTACTATTATGTGTGCTTTTTGCCTGAAACTTTTAATGCAGGGTTCATTAATTTCTAATTATCTCTAACCCTGGGTTTACGTATTTATTTTCTAAATAATTAACAGCATTAATAGTCACGCAGATTAGGAAATAATAAAAAATAACAAAACAGTTACCTTTAAAAGGGTGCATAGAACTGAGATGTATGGTCGAAAAAGAATAGTCATGGTCCATAGATTGTACAATGATAATGATTTTAAACAATTTCACGCTAAATTTGCACTCTCTTCCTTACGTTACCATCGTAAATTCCTGGTTATTTCTAGTGCGATAATTGCCATTCGCTACTAACCCTGGAGCCTCCAATTTAGCTGTTGCAGATGAAGCCAGGAATTTCTAAAGGTATTTTAGTCTGGACGAACTGCCTTGAACTTAATGGCACAAATTACAAAGCGAAAACGGGCGTTGTTGATGATGCGAGTTAATTCAAAATTGCCCTGATTTCTTGAGGCCCTGCAGCAAGGCGACTGTTACAATTTGATCGCTTAGCATCCGCGACATGAGACATCGGTTAATGCCGGCACCCGACCAACATTTCTCACGTTAATTCCTGCACAATGAGTCTGCTTTTGTTAGCCAATCAGTCTGATTTAAGTGTTACCCTGATGCCCAAACAAAGAACCAGTTGGTGCGCTGCGATATTCTTCGTTCTAAAGGTTCACTTTAATCTGTGGTATCCGTAAATGGAGGAAACTGGTTTTGCAATTGATGGGTGTTATTACACTGCTTCATGCTTAGGATGGGACAGACTATTTTGCTCTGCGGTAAGGGCGCTGGCCAATGAACTTTTATTTGAGTCATAAAATGCGAACGGGAAGATCGGCAAAAATATAAAAAAAAAACACATTTTTAATTGACTAATTTTGTAATCAATTGATCTAATACACCGCGCGAAATATTTATAAACGCATAGAATTATAAATTTGATAAAGCACAGTAATTCCATAAAAATATAGGGTGTTTTTAAGAGGATGAAAAACTTTAAAAATGAAAAACATAAAATGATTAAATTTATTCAAAATATTTTCTACATTATGTTTTAGTTACTTACTATTGGTTGAAACTTTAAGTTATCTTAAAAACATTTAATTTACTATCTATTTTTGTTTCTTTGGTTTTTAGTTGCAAAACACATTTTCGATTGTTTAGCTGGTACAGCTACTCTGACATTGACATACATTAGAAATGCTTTTGTTCTACTTACTTTAGGTAGGTACATTCTGATTAATTTAAGGATCAGCGTCTTCATAATCTTGCTTTATGATTACTTATAGTCATTAAAATACCTAGGAAATTTGTGATTTTGTCCATAAGATTTTTAAGGACGTATTTTTAATTAAGATTCATCAGTTAAAATGATTTTGACGGTACAATTGTAGCAATATGAACACCATTTAACTAACCCTTTATCAAATTTGTTTCGAGTTTAAACGAAATTCTTTCAATTCAATATTGTTGATCAAAATGCATTCAAAATTTAATTTATAAATGTAAGAATTAATGTATGTAAAATCTCTAAATGTGAGCAAATTTGTAATGTTTTCAAATTGCATGAATAACGTGTTGATCAAGAATATGCAATCCTTAGATCTGGTGTAAAATTTTAAAATGGTTTACTACGGTATTGAGGTTTCTGAATGCGGTATTTTTCGAACAAATAGAATTTTAATTCAATAATGAAGTCAGGTTAAAACATATTACAAAAATAAATAATATGATAGATGAATCATATTACACATAAATTTAGAGTACACAGCCTAAGGGATATCACAAAAACGAAATAATAATTAACTGTTACATAGTGTTGAGTAATTTTTATTTTATATCGTTCCAAAGAAGTCATTATTATATGTTTTTAAAATGTATACGATATATATAGATGTGGCTAAATTATTATCACCTTTTCTAAAAAAAGATATTTATGTCACTTGTAATATTACCGGTGCCAATACCAATTTCTACAGCTCTTCTATTAACATGTCGTTTACGCACTTTACCTTATATTAGAATAAGTAATACAATAATACCGAAAAGTTTACCTGAGTAAAAATTGTGCATTGAATTTCCTATACACTGAATAATAACTAAATCGACACTTCAAGTTAAACTAAAATAACACCAAAGTAAACCCTTTTGGCGAACAAAATATCAACTTCTTTACAACAACTAATAGAACACCAGCTTCAACACCGAATCACCACCAAATGACTACTATAGTCAAAAAATTCCATACCAAATGAGCACCAACATAGCACCGTTTACTATACTAAAATACCACCATTTGACAAGTAGACGTGTTCATTTGGTGCTGAATAAGGCATTCTATATGCAATCATGTTCTGGTGGTGTTTTGGGGCTTCCATCGACTATTAGAGTTTTCAATTGATATCTGTCCCTTATTTGGTGGTATATCAGTGCTTCTAAATTTCCAAAAGAAAATCGAGTCTATTTGGGTTGTATATTGGTGGTAATTAAACGTTTGGTGGTCTTTCGGTGCTCTTTTTGTGCTGACGATTTTTACTCGGGAAATCCTAAAGTCCAGGAATGAAAGTACGAAAATTTCACGAGGTAATTATCATATTAGCATATGAGCATACAAATTGAGAGAAAAAAAAAAGAAAATAGAGATGTGGAATATACAAAAATCATATGTAAATCATAAAGGCTTTGCGTTATGTTGCTTTCCTAGAAGTTATTAATCCCAAATAACTAAAATTTATTTATTATTGATTACCAATTTACAATTTTGCCTAATTCGGAGCTAAACTCCATTTTTGTTATTACAATTTTGTACTTAACAAAGGGTTACCGTTTTTCTAATTTCGGAGCTACTAACAAACTCTCTGTTGTTACTAGTTTCGGAGCTAAAAACGAGACCTAAATTTATGTTCATTTTGGATCTAAAGAGGGACAGTACTTCCAATGACTAGCCTATGTTAAAAAGGAGGTTAGCTTTTGCTGTTTAACATATTTGCATCTACCTGGGTCCAGTGTACTATCAAATGTAAGTAAAAATCATATTATCTTCTCAAAAGTTAAAAGTATCCGCTAATTTCAAATAAAATATTAAAAGCCTAATTTTACATGATCTGTGGTTGAGTAACAACACTGAAAAGACGTACTTTTCCGTAACTGGCGCAAAATATATACATATAAATAAATATAATACATTTTTTTATAGAGTAATGAGTTCATTCATTCTCAGCGTACCAGACGTATTTTTGGGAGTTCTTTACCTGTTGCGAACTATGAATGTGTTTGGTAATTTTTGATTTGTTCCAACAACAACATACTTCTAACTTTTAACAAATCGTTTGCTTGATTTTATCTTTTTCAACATTGAATTATTAATTTTTATCTAATAAAATTGAAATCCTTATCTTATCTTTATCTTTCTTTATTTTGGGACCGTTTATATTGCGTTCGTCGTGTATACTCGTCACCGTTTGATTTTAATTACGCTCCCGGTGAGGGACTTTTAAAAATAATTTCGCAGTTAACTGGCTAACATAATATCGATTAAAATTTGTTAAGAATTCAATCTTAATGAAAATTAACTAAATATTTGTTATAATATCTAAAAATTAAATTTAGTAATCCGGCTTTAATGATAATGTGTCTAATAATGATCAGCTAGCTTAATCCCACCTTAAGTTGTTTAGGCCGATTTATTCAAATTTTATCATACGATTGTTTGGTTTACTGTGGAGAATATCGAATTAAATTTTACGAACACGTGACAAGACAAAAAAGTCCACACGTTCTTTTCTTTATATACGCTAAAAAAAAGAAAAAGATAATTTAATGCCAGAATTTCAGATTAATACGATTTTTGGGAATACATCTTTCAATTTTGTTGCTAGCCTCAATAACTCTATGCTATCACTTATTGCAAAGTCATCCATTGATTTTAAATTTCTCAATTAAAATTAATCAATCGATTTGTAATTCTCTATCCTATAAAAAAAAATATAAATTTAAGCTTGATCGCAAGCCCTCTTTGAACTCTGCCCCGTTTCTAATTAAAAAAATCGGCGGTCAATCTTACGTTGCGGTGCGCATTTATCCGCTAAGTCCACTTAATCCGCAATTAAATCATGTTCGATTATTGACCTGACACCAAAAGAGAACCATTTAGGAGTTTACATAATGGCATCATTCGTAATTCGATCATTTCTTATAGCAGGCGAAACCCAGTTCCTTCCTACAAAACTTGAAACTGTTAACCTCAAGACTCAAGTGTTAGTCCACCTGAGGCAGAGGCAAGAAGTGCTCACATTGAATAAGTTTTAAGTCACTTGAGTGACTCCGAGAGACTCCTCCAAAAGAGCCACGATCGAGAGAATCGCGGCTATTCCCCTTTCTGATCGCGTAATTCAGCGCTTATTCAGCGCAATGATAAAAGACCACCGTTTAAATGGTAAACTCGACCGGCTGCATTATGTTGAAATGCAGTCGATCGAAACGAGTATCTTATGCGATCACAACTCAAAACTTCAAACAAAATTTTTTCGACAGTCTCGCGACTGTTTCTGATCGAAGAAGTTGATTGTCGCGACACGTAGCCCGACATAAATTTTGCGTGGCGTACAACAATATTTAATTAATTATTTATGCGTTTATTACCAGAGTAAGCATTAAAAAGAAAATTTGCTGAAGTGTTCTAATTGTAGTTTCGACCTGTGCGCCTATCCGGTGTATGTTTGAATTGATATCAGTTCCATTCGGTTTTCAATTTCGGTGATTCCTTAACGATTTCTGATATGAAATGCATGCCCAAGGTGGTTTAGTTAAATTCAAAACGTCCGGCAAAAAATTTCTTAAGGTCTGAGCCAATCGGTGAAGGAGAAGCCAGTTTACAGTGAATTGTAGTGTAATATGCAGTGTCATAGCATCGAGGGCAATGAGGTTTTGTGCAATTAACTTCCAAAATAGGAAAATAATCAACTAACAGCAGAAACAATCTGATCAAAGGCCCAGTGCAGAGCAAACAGGCGCACGTATTTATCTAGAGTAAGTGACCTTTCACTTTCGCTTAATTCGCCTCATAAATTTAATGTTTTGCGATCTTGAAATTATTGAATTAATCTAAGTTAGTAAGCCAAAATCTATTTTATTTATTGTTTCTGTTCGGCATCATTAAGAATTTTTAAAAGATCACATTTAAAATGTCTAAGACCTCTTTATCTCTTTTTTTTTTACTATCGCAGACATTTAACGAGATATTGTTAGTAGACAAATAGCAAATCACCAATGAGTCAATTTATACAATCAAGAACATACGACCTTCAAATTTTAAATGTACGACTATATCTTCAAAATTCATTGACTTCTAAAAGTTAGAACTCGAAGAACATCTTCATAGCTCAGAAAATCCTGTAAAACAAGTAAACTATTATAAAATAGTAAAGAATACCGCTTAAACATTATAAGAAGTAATCTTTTATGTAAGATGAACTACGACCTTTATTATTATTAATTATTTTTTTTTTTTCCTTTATTCTTTCAATTTCATAGAGCTAGTCTTTCTTAGGAAGCTTGATGCTAAATTTCTTCCTATAATGCTACTGTAAATCAATTTAGATATTAGTTGTCCTTAAAGAATTAAAACTTGCATAAATTTAATTCAAAAGATTTGTTGATTTTTGATTGTTTATAGACTAATAACAAATTTAGTAATACGTTATATTGAAAATTATAAAAGGTGTTATTTTTTTTTTGATTAATTGAGTAATTCATAATAGATTTCCGTGTCTTTTGAGCAGTCTAAAGCTGTTTTAAAGTAAGCTCAATATACTCGTACTCCGGCACAAAAATATGAATGCAACTCGTCCTCAATACATCGAAGTTCTAAGTTTGTTTTTGAAATAAAACGCTATTGGCTATTATCATACTTATTGTGCAAACACATAAAAGGATTTATGTAAAGAACTCAAATGTTACAGGTTACAAGTATGTAGCCTTGCAGAGCAATTTTTTTTAATACTCATAATAAAAGTTTGGGGCCTCTAATAGTTCAGTTGTTAGCGCGCTGTCCTACCTTCCCAGAGGCTGTGGGTTCGAATCCCACGAATAACCATGGTCTCCTGCGCTATGTGGTAACACAATGGGCCAAAATTGGCCTAAGTGTGCCTTTCTAGGAGGCAGCCACAGCAACCTAACCTAACCTAATAAAAGTTTTGCAAGTTATATAGTAGATAATGTTAGTTTATATTATGTTTACTTTCATAAAAAAACACAATTTCCATTCACATATAATACCTAAGTATATGCAATTACTTAATTTAATTACAATACAATTTTAGAGCAAAATATCGGTATATCGTATAATTCACACCACGTCATATAATTGCTCACTTCCTATTTATTAAGTTTGGAAAATGCAGATACGGAAAAATACGTATCGTAAGATCTATAAAATATAGGCATATATTAAAGCATTCGCTGAAAAACTGAAATAAGGAAAGAGTTCCAAACAGCTTTGCATATATTTTCAGTTACACTTTTTAATTCAACGAAATTACATAAATGTCTTTTGACCTGTTCAGATCTCATAACTCAACTCATTAAAATATGTATTGGCTAATATCAATAACATTAATACGCCTATTCGTTTTTATGTTATAAAACTCAGGTCAAAGAGTTAATTTATAGTCAGTAGAGGTACATCTGCTATCAAAGTATGTAATTACAATTACATTTTTTTTAAATATTTAGAAATGCTTTTTTCAGAATCATGAGGTAATTACATATATAAATAAGTAATAAAGATTGTAAAATATCATTTCGATAATAATATTTACGCGTCGTGTACATTCTGATGCGCTGTATAGTAAAACATTTTAGTTATACGTACTCGCATGTAATAAGAATCGATAACCTTTAGCCAGATTTTAATAAGCCTTTCATTTTTATTTCGTTCGTTTTTAGATACGATTGGTTCAATTACTGTTTTGCTAATGAGACTAAATTTTAACTAATAAAATCGAGATAATCTATAGTAAGCCTTTCAATACTTAAAATAAAATATAAAACATTGAATCATTTTTAGTAATTTTTTAACGTTCCGTACCAGTGATCAGGGGACCCTTATAGGATCGCTTGTGTGTCTGTCTGTTATATGATCACAAACCTATTCTCAAAAACGACTTCATGTAAACTTGAAATTGGATCAAAAACTATGAAATATTTTCTTAAATCTTTTTATGGGGATGAGTTGTACCTCATTACTATCAAAGGTTCCAGAGAATCTTTTTCAAAATTTTTACTGATTATAGTCTAAAATGTACGAAAAAACATCCTTCCCTAATTCTGATCTTCTAGGTTTTTAAAGCTAAAATTTCTAAATTTCTCTGGGTTAGTAGATATTGTGCCAAATATAACAGGAAAACTGCACTTTTTTTTGTCAATCTAATAATTCCTAAATTTTTTTTTGTTAGATTTATAACATCACTCTTTGTATCTGGCTGCTTTCAGTAGGAAGCGCACACATTAATGCATCGCCTACTTCGAGCTCAATAGCTCTAAAATAATATTTCAGAAGAATTAATTTTATTTATTCTGCTTTAAATATAAAAAATAAATAAATTAAATTAATTAACAATAAACTAATCGATAACGTATTTATTAATTTTCGAACACAATGTGATGCAATTAATTAATTTTTTAGTTATCATAGGTAAGTTTGGTTTAAATTCAAATATGCTTAAACTACGTCGATCGACTATTTATTGATAGTATTCCGGTATCTGATTGCACGAGTTTGACTCGCTTTAGACGGACTGTTTTTTCTAAAATATTGCTACTATCACAATAATAAACCATGTGTTAAAAGCTAATATTATACCACTCAATATATACTAAATCAGCTGAAGGAGCGAATTCCTACCAAAATCTAAACTTTCTACATGCAAAACCTTTGTTACAAATCCATACATAAATAGAAACAATTAGTTTGGGATGACACAATACTTAAACACAAACATACTATGCTAACTCACTTTTTTAATTGCAAATAAAAGCAATCTTATTTAATAAAATTAAAGCATTGTAAAAATACATTTATTTTATAGCCAAATATTGCATAATTCATAAAAACCAACTGCTTTTTTTAATTATTTAAAGCCAAAACATTCCTCTCTTATGGCGATTTAATAGCTCACAAAATCTTAATAAACATCTAAAAGTAAATTGCCTGCAGCTCATTCTTTTGAGGACTTTAAACGGCCTTGGCCTCTTTATAAACTGGTCCTCTTCCTGTTGTTCTTTATTAAACTACTTTTTAATTTCAAGCATAGGTCTAATAATTATTTCCCTGACTGATTAATCGACTTCAATCTCAATGATTTCCTATACGATAAATTGCGATACACCGGTTAACTGATGATCATATCGATACGTAGCAAAGTTCATATGATGATTATAATTACGCTTATCAAATTGAATTATTAGTCGATTTTGCAAAGTAAATGTGTTGATTTATGATAATAATTATTTCCGGAACAATATGAGATTCCGATGAAATCCTCTTGCGCATACTTACCTGGACAGTTTCTTAAAATAAAATATGAACTATCTATCGACATAGATTGTGAATAATTAAATACTTCTTGCCCTCATTTAAGTTTTAACAATAAAAAAAGATTAGCTAAATTCAAGATGACGACATTAAAAACTCTAATCGCAGAAAATTATGCGGTTTTTTGCCGCGGAAGAGATTTCAATTTTGGACGCAATGTCAATTACATAATTTAGTAGATACAAATTGAATTTTAATTATAAAGCTGCAAATTATGAAATATTTACTGGTTTAGTAGAGTGCTAAAGTTTACAGTTTTTTAAAAATATATAAGTAATTATTAAAAACAAGCATTATGAACGAAGATATTACTGAAGAATGACAAATTTTCCCTTCAATGAGTATGTTTAATATTTCAATTTTCATTCTATTCATAAATTTGCGAATCTCAAATTGATAACGAATAATAGATTTTGTGTTTGATGGTACTCATCATCACTTAAATTGTAGTCACATAGTAAAAATAACATCTACATAATGTATGTACTTTACGAAGTAAGTTGTATAGTGTCTGATGATTGGAGATGATTAATATTTAGTGAAATAAAATAAATAAAAATTAATTACAATAAATTATAGTCCCCATTGATAATGGCTAACAATTATACACAGAATGCCAAATCCTTTCGTCAATTTTAGTGCTGGCAAACATACATATAATATTAACAATTAATAATGATGATATTAAACATTTTCTTCTCAAATAATTTTTAAAATTCTTGTAATGCCAGAGAACCAAACAAAGTTTTTTCATCTACTATATTTATTATAATAGTACTACTCGTATACTACCTAATACCGCATATAAAAGCCACTAATAAGAAATTGGGGTTTTTTTTTCATTGTTTATCGTTCCGCCAAAATTCTGATCTAAATAGATTAAATATGATAAATATGATCAATGAAAACATAGTCAAAATATTTTAGTACTTTTATGATTTATTCATTGGTTATTAAATCTAAATATATAAAAGAAAATAAATTTTTGAACTTTATATTTATAAATGTTTGTTGTAGGTTATCAATTTTCTTTACTTTTATAGGTAATATAAAACTAAAATTAAACGTTTATAGAAATTCTTAGGGAGTATGATTACGGTTAATATCACAATTAATCCATTTTATAGAAAATTGATTTTTCTCATTTTTCATGCTTTTGTTTTTTTAACTTCTTTATTTTATAAAAAAAAAATTTCAAAATAAATCTTTAACTCTAGTACGTTTTCTTCTAATCATCGCCAGTTGATAAAATATAGATTTGAGAAAAATACGTTTTAAGTTTCGGTTTTATCCGCCGCCGTCTACTAAAAAGACCATTACTACTAAAAAATTGAAAATTTTACAATAAATGTATCTATATTCTTGAAGGTATATTTATTTATTTTCGCTCAATACAAGCTACATAGTAATAACGCTTAAAAATTAGGACTAAAACTAACTAAAGGCAAATGGGTAGAGGGGCTAAGGGAGCAGGGGATGCAAGAGGGGAAATCACGGTAGACGGTTGAGCTCAAACTTCAGAGATGATTTGCTCACGTGGAAGTTAACAGAAGGGAGGTAATTGGCATTCCGAAGCATACGAGTGGAGGGGTTCGGAAAAACAATAGTTGGTGCGGTGGAAAATTGGGCAAAAAAGGGGGGCTGCTCTTAGGTTACGGGGGTTAGTGTAAAAAGAAACTCGTTGAAGAAGGGAAGGGCAGTCAATCTCACCGGAGAGGAGCTGATGGATAAAGATAACATCAGCAATGTCACGCCGTTTCCACAAGGAGTGAAGGTCAATCAGCATCAGGCGGTCTTCATAATGAGGGAGGAGGAGGGATAATGCTGGGGATCAGACCAGCGGAGCAGACGTAGCGCAAAGCGGGGAAATCTACGCTGGACTGCTTCGATACGACTGATGATCGTGGATTGAGAGGGAGACCAAACTTGGCTGGCGTATTCAAGGAGAGGCCGGGCGGACGTGATGTAAAGGGATTTGGCTACGTAGGGGTTGGAGAACTCTTTGGACCACGCGTTTTACATACCTACGTTTTCCTGTAGGTATGTAAAACTAAATCAATTTTTGAAATTTGTCGCACCGGAATGATATTTTAAGATTAGATACATATCTTTACAAATATTTAAAAAACAATTAACAATATATCGACAACATTGACTTACCTCTAAGAGATTCTAATTATTCAAACAAAACATATACTCCTCGAAAATTGGTTGAAATTAAAAGTCCTCGGTAAAATAAACAACCCCTCAATTTCAAGGTCAGTTCAATTAAGTTGATCATCATCAACATACAGTGGATCGTTTTCGTTATAGCAATAGTGTCGCGAATGATTTATTTTTTCCGTTCTTCTAAGCAGATGGGTAGACGATCTTATTTCGTTTTCTCAGAAGACATCATTCAGTTTCTTCGAATGAATTGTTTACGAAAAATTTGACTTCCCCACGATAGATTGTTTCCATGAGTCATAGAATTTTCAATCGAGCGCAGTTCAATGAAGTACACCCGAATTCTGATTGCATTCCGGATCACTTAAGAATATGAGGAGTTTCCACTTTAGAGGTCGGGGAATGCAGCCGATTGAGTAATGGACGCAATGAGCATCTTAGACAGAAATAGATACTTATTTGAATTTTAGTGAAGCTTCTGAAGCAAGACAGTTGTAGGGAAACACTTTCGATAAATTCTATTTTTAAATGACTTATTTCCCTAGCCTAACCTAATAACAAAGCTGAGTTCAATCAGCCCTGCATGACATTTCCATTTATAAATAGGAAACAGGAAAATTAATGGTGACGCGGAAAAGAAATGTAGACTGGGGTTTTAAACCTAAAATACTCGTAACCGAGAACCCATTTCCTAGGGTAATTAAATATTTTTAATTGTCCACTGCTTGGGTGCAGTAGAACGTGCAACTCGGCAGGTAATGCTGAATCGTAAATAAAAAAATATAAATAAAAGTTCCGGTTAACGGCGAGCTTAAAGAACATTTGTTTACTTCACGCTCTGTTTGCCCCTTGAAGGAGAATTAGGATAACCATTTAAACCTCGACCTAATACCCTTATTTGCCTAAGAATTAAAGTTAATTCTGTATTTTCAGTTTCTTACTAGCATAAACCCTAGTTAGTTCAAAATTTGCTAGCATAAAGCAAGCCTCATTACGCCGATCCAAATTTTCGAATTTCGCAACAGTAAACATGGAACCTATTTGTTTTGAAAATATAATAAAACTATTATGACACAGCGTGCGCTAAGACATGACAAAACTCTTGGTTTGGGTTCAGCCGAGTTAGACAACATGAAAGGCGGTAAATAGAGTAGGCTAGCAGCACGTCTGAAAAAATTAACGAACCGGTTGCGCTATTCTTAAACTACAATGCTCAGGCCCAAACACCTTTCGGAGGTTACAGCGCCGGTGCACTGAACTACAGTCACTTAGTCTTTATGTGATCGACTTCTATTGAAAATTGCAACCAGATGCCTTCACGAATCCCAATGTTCGGTGAAGCGAACAGTATAATTTTTCGCGCAATTTCGCCTGATGAAGAAAACCTACTGAATTATAGTAGCAGAAAAGAGAAATGATTCGCGCTCTGTAGTGGGCGGAAATAGAAGTCATTCTGAGTGCAATATGAGAATTTATTTCGGACGTGTGAAACGGCTTCGCAGTATTTCTTGTGGCGCTCGTACAACTTTAACTGAGAAAATCAAAGAAACAGCTCGAATTGCAAAAGTAGCGTCTCGTCATAATATCTCGAAAGCCAGTGAGCACGTTCAGAGATTAATTTCAAATTATTTAATATTGCAGTGATTGTTTGCCTATGCAAGGTCAGGGGTGGCATTTTCGATAGATTAGCCACGTCTTGAGAACTTTAATCAATTTTTGGAAAACCCTCAAAAATCACCTATTAAACAATATCATCCCAAAAGTTAGTTTGGGGATTTCCGAAATTTGCATGCTCCATGAGGAACTACGCTTTGTGACGCTGTTATCTTATCAATTCACTAGAGCACTTTGTTCACGCTTGGCTGTCTTACGTAAAAGCAACTTTTTTCTGTTTTCTATACCGTCACAGCATTACTTCGTTTCGGAATTCCATTAAGCTTGCGACCGACTTTTAAAAATTTATGCAATAAACATAATCCGTGCAATTTTTTCCAATGCTATAGGAAAAACTTGACTCGGTTTAAGTGAATATTCTGCAGTAAATTCATTTTAGTTGGCGTTAGAATGAAAAATGTTTCATAAAAGTTTCCCGATAATGCATACTCTTAACTCTGGCTGTTATCATTTTATTATTTAGATTTAAGATTCCAGGTTCAATCTCAAAAGGAAGCATTATTTCCAAATATATTTGGAAGTAGTCAATATTCAACACACTTTCAAGCTTTTCTTATCATTAAATATTACAAATTATCACATTCTCACAAACTTAACCCTTAGCAAACGAATTACTAAAACAAGTTATTATATATTTAGTAATACAGGCAAGATTCACCTTTTTGTGTCTGATGGTCGACGTTTTGGACAAAAACCAAAACGGCATTAAATCCAAAACGTCTGCGCTGTACGGTTAAAAATAAGGGTGAGAAAAACCTTCTACATTTACAAGCCGTGAACTGGAAAAACTTTCTACATTTACAAGCCTAAACCTGGGCTTTTGCATTTGTGCGGCATTTATTTTAAAACTTATGGCGAAGTAATAAAATCTCCTGAAAAATTAAATCAAACCGAACTTTTTGTAGCCTAGGTATATTTCAGTTCTATAAAATTAAAATCAAAAATATTAATAAATGTCTGGTGAAAATGGTGTTATTTATCAGTTCTTCAGAACTAATTGTTTTACCTCTATATACTTTGTAAGTGGTCTGGGGCTCGTTTGTCCTGCCGAGTTCGATTTAAACTCAAACATTTTACATAATTTGTTTATCAATATGGTAAAATGTATCGTATGTTTATAAGCCGTAAATTTTTCCTATATTTAAGTCATTCGCCATATAACTTTTCGGAACTTATTTGGAGATTCATACCACTTTGCCCTATAGATGTGTGCATGCGCCGGACCAGTTCAAGCGTTGGTAATGTATGGCATATTCTGAAACTGGAAATTTACACTTCATGGACAATAAAATAGATCACCGTTTTTATATCGATATCCTCAAAAATAACACAAGGGCTAGCGCGGTAAACTTGGAACAAATAATTATATTATTTCCATCAGGATAGTGTTCCAAAACATACAGCTGTGAATACAAAATCCTTGTTGCGGTATAATAAACTAAATCGATTGCAAACGCCCCCGCAGTCACTTGATCTTAACCCTGTAGAGCATTTGTGGTCAATTTTGGGAATATTCTAATATATTCTAATATTATTATTATTAATATTCTAATATTTTTCAATTTTAAGAAAGAACACAGAAAAAATTGTCTTAAAACAGGACATCTAAAACAAGAAAGTTAAGGGAAAAAGGGGGAAAATATTCTCCTTTATAATCATAATAATTATTTCAGATTTTAAAATCCCAATACTTTTGTGAGGAGGAATTTGATTACTACAGAAGTTTTTTAATTTTATTTTTAAATTCAAGTCAGCTCAGTTCCTAAATGTTAGGAGTGTGAGAATATGCTCGTATAAATAGTTTATGATAATATATTTAGTGAAAACAAAAGCTTGAAAATATTTTCAATATTGAGAAATTCCAAAACTATCAAGAGTCACTGTAAATACCCTGCGAACAAAATTCAGGAATTCCATAGTTCAGACAAGCCAGCATCTAAGTTAAGGCAATGCAAAAAATTTCTTTAAAATGTTTCCCATTTTCAATAAGACTCAAAAATAAAATTAAGAGTAAAACCAGTAAGTATTTTAAAAATAATATTTCAAAATAAACTCCTTGTTATGAAGGTAAAACTTATTCAATATAATTAAAATCATTTATAAAAATATTTAAGTTTTCACTTTGATTTGAGAAGACAACACAATAGCAATCTTGTTTCAATGAAATAAACTTTACAGCAAATGTTGGAAAAACCAAAACAAAAATTTGCCCCAATTAAGGCAATTTTTCAGTTAGTTTTGTAAATCGAACGTGTGCCTTCTGGACTCTAGGGCACAAAAGTCCGGAAAAAAACCTTTTTAAGGTACACATGCTCGTATATATTTCTTCTCAAATTTATTTAAAAGTAATGTGATTTCCATCTATTTTATTAATATTATACAAATTTTATATTAGTCTAAAATCTTAAGTTTTTATTCTGAATATGCCCTTTCCAGCATACTAAAGTTATTTTACTAAAAATTCAGGTTTTGCAAATTTATACATCTAAAATATTTGCTATTTTTTACAATTTGTACTTTATAAATTAAACTGTTGCATTGTTAACCGATTAACATGTTGTTGAAAATAACTTAAATTTTGTATACCTTACAAACATCTTCTAAGAAAAAAACCTTTATTTATTCACAAAAAGTATTCAAAGATATGATGTTTTTTTATGGTCTGTTAGTGGTATTGACCTCTTAAGCCCAGTTGAAAAGCTGCAATTGACAACGCGATTTTTTAAAATGTTTAATTTTCTTTTGAAATCCGCATACAAAAAAGACTTTTAAAAAATTATCAAGCATTATTCTTGTTCTCTTATTTAGAGGTAGGTAAATAGTATATAAATATAGGCATTTACCGAAATTCATCTCAAATAAAACAACTATTATAACTGCCTACATCGAGCAAGCAGTTCCCAAAAAATTTAAATTCGAAATTAGTCGCGTCCAATGCCGGGCAATGCTCAATAACTTTTACTTGATTGTTTCTAAGTTCAGGGAAGATTATATTCGATGTCATGGTAAAGGCCACTGTTTCACAATTAAGAATGTGATTCCCTCATCCAAGGACTACTTACTAAATACTGAGCTGCATTTGCATATGCGAGTCATATTGCCGAATGCAGGAAGTGGAACTGTGGTAAGCGTAACGACTTAAAGATGTTAATAATATTTTAACGACCTTTACAGCTCAAGAAGCCTTCCTTTCAAATTTCTACTAAGCAGGAAGAAAGCTGCCTCAAGAAGATTGCGCGGGGGCGACTACAATCGTAAATAGCAGAAAAGATTTATGAAGACGCAGATAACTATTACCAGCAGTATCCCTGACCTTTGCGATCATGAGATTGGTAAAACTCTGTTGGATGTTTAAGATGTCAACGAGAACACAATTACCACCATGAGTTGGGTAATAGCTCGTGTAATTATTGCTCCGACAATCCGGCTGTAAGCTGCAATAAGCCAAAACCTTTTCATAGTCAGAGTCACTTTTAGCTCTTTTTTTGCAATTTCTTCCATTGCTTGCAAATTGTAAAGCATTATTTGCATTTATTTGAGTATTTGCGAAAGGGAGTCACGTGCCAGTCAGAGCATTTGAGCGCCTCTTTTCGAAGTGGCCAAGACGCCGCTTAGCCAAGAGGTGGACAAAGCGAGCAATGAAATTGTTGAAATCCGCTTAATAGTGCTGAATGCGATTATAATGAACGACGTCTTGTGAGAAGAGGTTTTGGGATTTAGCCATCTCACGCCGGCGGAGATCGGCTTGATCGCAGACGCAAACGATCGGCAACCACCACTTTTCATTGATAAGCTTTCAAGGTACGCGCAGGTCGGTTTTTGTTGTCGTTTCAATTGTTGTTTTTTACCTGGCTCCGTGAGGCAGAAAATGAGGCTGACCCAGCACATGAGTTACTTTGAGGTCGAATCCCATCGTTTATCGTTGACAAGGTGAAGCTGCAGCCGGACTTTTTTTTTTGCTCCCAAAATCATCAATTCGGTCATATAGTCTGAAAATGGAACTGTTTTTCCATAACTGCAAATGCTGCCGGAAACACGTGGGGAAAAAACATTTGCAGCCTTTTCTAAGGTTCTTTCGCAAAATTTTTATTTAATACAAGGTCTTGTGGACAATCAGCAGTTTATGCGTGGTTCAATGGTTTTAATTATTTCGATACTAAAAACATTTGGCCTTGTTATAATCAAGCCATGTGAAACTGTTTTACCGAACTCTAGGTGCATCTAACTCTAACCTTGACCAAGCTCAAAAAGACAGCATTGTGTATTATCTCAAATGACGGATGATGCTGCTATTTAATGACCTAAGTAAATCTATCTTCGGCAGAAAAGGTCATGGGCTCAGGGTTATAGTCATGCTGATCATTTCTTCTTTTATCGCTTTCATCTCCTTGATTAACATTCCTTTTAACTTAACATTAATTATAAGCATGTATAGCTTATTAAATGCCTTGAGATAAAATCTTAAAGCAATGCTAAATGCGAAGAATGATGAACACTTAATAAAGATTGACGAAATACTCTTTAATAAGTAATAAATAAAAACACTTTTGTTGCTTAAACATAAATACACAAGTAGAGAAGTTTTAGACAAAACTCATAAGTAGATCGATAGACGTATCTTTGACAAAAAACTACTAAAAGTTGCTATTTACAAAATGTTATTATAATTATTATTAGAATCTGGAAAATAAAATGTTTAATTTCTAAAATTCCGGGTTACTCTGCATTGAATGGACAATTATTCTGAGTAGATATTTGGGACAATTTTCATTTTTCATAAATAAAATAAAGAAAATGTTCACATGTTGATTTATCAATTACTTACAAAATTTTGTATTAATTCATTTAATACATTTTGTACTATACCATAACTATTTTTATTTTGTGCCATTTAATGTGCGAAATATAAAATGAAAATATTGGGCCCTATCATTTAAAACGTTCTAATCGAATCGAAAGGAGCTTGCAAAAGTTCTTTTTCGATAAAAATTCCTTAATAAAGTTCCCAAAATTTTCAAAAATTAATTTTAGTTACCATTGACTTTAATTAATTTTTTCGCACATAACGACATTTCTTTAATTAAATTATTTTAGTACTTTAAACGTGATAATTAATTTAATTCAACGGCTACTGAAATAAATATATAATAATTTTAGGAACATTATTAAAAAATTTTTATCCAAAAAAGGCTTTTATAAGTTCCTTTCGATTCCAAAGTTTTCAGTGATAGTACCCAATAAAAAGAAAATTAATGATGCTAAACTTTGTAGAAACCAGATAATAGAACATTTTGGCAATTCATAACTTTTGTAAAAATCATCCATTCAAAACTAATTTGTTCATTTTTAAATTTTAAATTCTTTTTTTTAACTTACACTACGTGTCGTCAAATCTTGCAATGCAAAATTTTTATACTTAGACTTTACCAAACTCAATGAAATTTGGCGAACATGTATAACTTCGGTGACAATATAAGTTAGTGGTGTTTCCCGAGCGAATCCACCCCCGCATCCCTTATTTTTTTAGGTAAACCACCCCCGCATACCTTATTTCCACACGCAAAATGCTCAAAGAAGCTTAGCTAGCTTAGTTACTAAATGTCAAACTCACAGACATACAGCGACTTGCCAGAAAAATTCAACGGCATACTGTCGGTTCGGAACCGCACATAAAATGCAAGGATCAACCGTCGACTATGCAGTTGTGTACTTGGGACCAAAAATATTTCAAGAAGTACAAGCATACGTTGCTTTAAGTAGAGTTCGCTCATTGGAAGGTCTAAGGATCGAAGAATTAGACTGTTCAGTTTTGAAAGGCAAAAAACCTTGCAACATACTAGCACTGGACGAAATGAATAGATTAAGGACACTTTAACTTAAATTAATTGATTTCCTTTTAATTGGAATTGTATATTATGTTTGTAAATAGTTGTAAATAAATAAAAAAATTGATTATTTGGAAATGATACATAATTAATTAAAAAGACTAAAAAGAAAAAAATTAAAAAAAAAAAAATTTAAAAAATTCTTTTATTAAGGAATATTTTGTCATCTAAAAATATGCGAAATAAAGAGTATAATGTAAAAAAAGTGTTGTGCAAATTTTGGCAACTCGTAACTTTTTTAATTGTCCACTTTTAATTTTACAAAAACTAGTTTATTTGTTTTTAAGAAAATTTAGTAGCGCAATTTTTTAGATGTTTTTATTTCATCCTCTAATAATAGTTACGGCGAAATAGACAATATAATGTAAAACACTTTTTTCTCTCAAGGTTGATAAATTAAAACTGAATTTATCGAATATCAATGCAGCTTGCATAAATTAATAATTACCGATTAATTATAAAATTTTTATATGGTAAAAAAATTATTTATCAATAGTAATACAAAATTTAAAAAAAAAAACTATTTTGTCAATTTCAAAATATTTAAATTCGGTAAAATTTAGACTTCAAAAAGGGTTTCAATAACAGAAAATAATGTATAAAGGACCTTATCGCGAGAGTCTACTATGAACTTTAGGTCAAATTGTCATAAGTCTATAAGTTGGTACCGTGAAAGCCGATTTTCAGCGACATTTTTTCTATTTCGTAGACTTATCAAATCGACTAACATTTTGTACGCGACTTCGAATTAATTTGTAGAAAATTTTTAATACTGACAAGTACATTCTAGAATAGGACATTTCTTTTAGTTTAATTTAATTCAGATTATTGATCAAAAGTTCAAAAGTTATAAACTCTATTAAAAGTATTGTGAAAGAATCGTTCATATTGCACTAGAGTTTAAACATTTTTTTTCATTCAGCCATACTACTCGAGTCCGAGGCCAAAATATTGCAATAGAAAGTATGACTCCAGGATTATTTTAGAGCGATGAGGAAGGCATCAACTGAAGTATTTCTTAACGCATAATGGGCAAGGCTAATGAAACAATAATAAAGCAAAAATATATTACTTTTCGAAAATTTAGTTTTACTTCATAACTACTTTTTTTATATATATTTTGAGCGATTTCACCCATGGAAGGGCCCCAGCCAATTCTTCCGCAGGGCAAATCGAACCTTCCTGTCCATGTCCTCGTTGTTTCGTTTGTTTTCGAAATTGACTCTTCGTTGGACCTGTAAATGTAATATCACTGGAAACTGGCTGGTACCTGCTCCCGGATTTCTTCTGATTCTTCTGATTAAGCCAACGTCAATTTGATAATTTCCACTGGAAATTTCTATTTTAAAATTAGAAGAATCGATCGCCTTGCCCGATACTATGACTTTTCCCAATAGAATCAAAAAACGTCGAATCGACTCTGGCGATAAGGCCCAAAAATTTATTTTATAATATAATAGTTATTTGTTTTGTATTTTAATTAAACATAGGCGTAAAATTTATAATTTTTAATATTAATGAAAAGAGATTTTAGTATTTTAATTGTACATATGTGTAATTATAAATATACTTTATGATTTTTACAAAAATTATGAATGTTAGCTTAAAAGCAATTTTTTACATCATATTGTTTATTTCTCTATAACTATGTTCCGATTGATAATGTGCAGTTTATTTTGACGAAAAAATTTGTTTACAGAATATTAATTAATTACAATAAAAATTATAGCATGAAAAATAGCGAAATGAAAACACAAATTTTGATAGCTAATACCCTAACATTAAAAAATAAATATCAACATATTTTTTCAAATCCATCCATTATTCGATTTTTAGTACACCACACCATATTTCCAGGAATCTCAACAATTTTTAATATTTCTTTTTTTTAAATTGATGATTTATATTATATAAATTAAATTTTAAGAATGTGCTTCTTTGGCGCATAACCCCTTAATATAAGCAATACTTCAAGGCATTAAAATCTGCAATAGGAAGCGAGTTATACTTCGTTGCATATATGGAATTAAGTACTTCAGCTCAGTCCGATAAAATAATAAAATGCAACAATACGGCATTTGCGATACTTTCAGCGTAAAGAAGGCGAATTGGTATGATCTTGCATATACCGCAAAATATAAATATAAATTGAAGTCTCGTAAACAGCCGACCATTCAGAATAAAAAGTGCAAGCACAAAACATTCGCTTTGCGCGGAAAGCGGCAGTACTCCTTCACTTTCTTAAGCATGTGTTTTTCTTAAGGTGGTGCATATACCTCACTTAGAGGGCCGGTGTTGCGCCCATTTGGCCGGGCGAAAAAACCGAACCTGCTTACCTTGACTCCGTCTCGCTAATTTCATTCATACACTCGCAAAATAACGCTCGAGTGCAGGCTGCACGAAAACGTTGGAGCTGCGAAGGAATTCCACAATAGCAACTTCCCGCATAAGTTTTCGCGCCTTCATTAAAATAAAGCAAACACCTTGCAGCGGCGTTATTTTTCGAGCACCGTTATAAAATCGTCCCAATCCATCTCATCATCATTATTTTTGGATATCGATCTCAATTTAAAAACTCGAAAAGAACTAAAGAGTCATAAACTTGCCTGTTTAAAGGTCGTCTCATTTTTTCGTCTGCATTTTGCATTTTGTTTTTTTTTTTGAACGCACTTTCGTATGCAGTATCGTTGAAGAGGTATTTTTAATTAAGACAGTTTTTCCATACAACATATTTTTACCAGCCGTATCATTTAGTAAGTATATCCACCAAGTTCTTGAACAATTTTTCTAGACTGGCCCAAACCTTAACCAAATATTGAAAATCGTAACTTGATGAAAAGAGACAATTACAGTCAAATCTTGACTAAGCTTCGGCTAAGCTATAAATGTCCATCTAGGTGTTCTAATCTACGCTTAATTCTTTGAGGCACATGGTTAAAAAAAAGCAGAATACCAAGCTGCACTGATTCTTTTTTTCACCATAAAAAAAATAATTTAAAATAAAATATTAATTTGGCCTTTTCGAGATGGGTTAAAATATATCCCACCATGCATAAAAAGCTAAGGAAAAGGTGGGACTGTTTTTAGCCCACCTAACTCCAAAGAGAACCAACAGTCAAAACCCAAGGCTTTAATTTTCAGACCACGCACAAACTGTAACCAAACTCTAGGTGCCAATCTTTGGCTTTGCAACCTTTACCCAATCTTTTAATACTACTATTATACATTATGTGAACAAAACTCTTCCATTTACTTTACTTTTGTTTCATGATTTATTTTTTGTTTTCATTTCATGTAATTAAGTAGTCTTTCCCAATTGAATTATATAATTATTATAAGAAAAATTTTAATTTAGTTTTTTAATCATAATTTAATTCAATAGTTATATAATATTTTAATTTTTTCTAATTAAAAATTCGTGTTTTTTTATTTAGAATTTAATAATTATTTCATTAATCAATAATGTAGAACTATTTTTCTTACTACAAAGTTTGGTTTGCACCCTAAAACCATTCTCTGGTTCGAGTTTAACCACCCATGTGTAAGCTTTTAGTCGTAATATCAGAGGATTCACCATGCCAGAACAGAGAAGGCCTGCACACTTGCTGGATATACCAGTATGACATGCTTGGAAAATACTCGTTTTATTGGCAATCTTACTTTAGCAATTAAGCGTTATCAAAAAGAAATAAAACCGAAAGCGTGAAAGTCGTCGCTGTGTGCATATTCAGCCAATGGATGTGGTCATCTCATTATGCAACGCAACCGCACCGCAACATGAGACTACATCGAATGGAAGCAAAGCATCATTTTGTTTACACATCACGGATGGCATTTACGTTGGATTAGCATTCAGAAGTGGTCCTGGACCATGATTTACCCACCGATAAATTGCAGCCGCGCAGGTTTGTAGGTTTCACGGAGGATGGCGGCACGGTGGCGGTTTTAACTAAGTATGCGTCGCTGAAACGACGTCCGAAGATGAGCTCTCGGGAACCTGTTGGCATTTAAGAACTCCGCAATGGGGGCACTCGTAGTTTCAAAATTTCTGCACCAATCGGCTTGTTATGCTAGAAATACGAGAACCAGGCAGATAATTGTCGTAACGTCCCTCAAAATGAGCTTGAAATCATTAGGAGGATCATCTTTCACGATCATGTAACATTTAAGTTTCTATTTAAGCGTACCTCTAGCCATAGTTCCATGATAATTTTTTAAGGACACAAAAGAATTGAAAAATGACTATATGCTACTATATCTTAATATACATATATGTATAAATCACGTGTCACTGTGTTCGTACACGCTATTTTCCGAAACCGCCCAACTGATTTCAATGAAATTTTCTAAGTGGGATTGGTTAATTACAGCTTGAAAGATTAGATACTTTTGGACCCGATAGGTGGCGCTGATGTCGAGATATAATTTTTTTTTTTTCAAGGAAAATTTTAAAATATTAAAATCAGTAAACTAAGTACCCAACGTGGAAATTTATTTTGCACACACAGCACGAGCCACAATGAATATTGTGAAGGAAGCGTTTCCTGGTCGCGTAATCTCCCGTTTTGGCGATTTAACATGGCCAGCCAGATCGCCCGATTTAACCGCCCCCAAACTTCTTTCTTGGGGTTTATGCCAACAAGCGTCAGACAATCACAGCCCTTAAAGAGAATATTCGACAGGAATGCGAACAGTTATCACCGGAAATCTTGCGGAAAGTCATGGAAAATACTATAAAATGGGCACAAATGTGCATCAACACTGGCGGCAGCCACTTAAAGGATATCATCTTTTCCACTTAACAGAAAAAATTGTAAAGGTCCAAAGATAAAGATTTCCATCACTCAAAATATTTTTTTTTAATTTAGTAAAAAAGTTAGACAAAAACAAAATTGAGTGATTACTTTTGGCGCCAATTTGTATTTAAAAACTTTATTCATTAATTAAATGAAGTTTGATCAGGGGAGTATATCCTTTCTCCGGGGAATTTCATCTTTTAATGAGCACCTTAAAATGTATATACCTCTTCCTTCTGGCTGCCGTCGAAAGGTCTTTTTTTTTAAAAATAGGGTAGGTAATATGTATTCGCACTTCATAAAATGTTCATATCATCGTACTTTATGTCGTAAGATTTAAGTACTTACATAAATTTCTACGTAAGGCAGAAATGAATTGCTTCGTTTTTCCTTTACTCTGTCCAACTTTGTATAGTTCAGGGAAGACTCAATTAGCACTACTAATATCTTCCCACCCACCAATAAACTGTATTATGCGAAAGTAAACAAATAATAAATTTCGTTCGATCGTGCTAATCGTGGGTAATAAAACTAGGTTAACCAACCACGAAGACCTTTTAGCTGCAGCCAGGTGCAAAGATGCATTCATGATGGGAATACACGAATTAGTCGATGTCGAAAGTTTTAAGAATTTTACCCCCCTTAGCCAACCGTAAAAGGTTGTCCGTGGTAAGTTCGTTCATACTTTACCCACATCGTGAATAATAAACAATAAAGAAAATGTCTGTCATTTACCGACTCACGATAATGCTGGCTGAATGCCAATTAGCCTTCACCGACTAAAATCCCATCGGCGACGTACCGGTTACGTGCCTGAAAGTCTATTTTTATGGGTCGGTCCCACAATTACAACCTTACATACATATGATCTACGGAAGAATTGTTCTGTTGCCGGTGAGCATTTGCAAGCATCTGTAAAGCAGCCATAATCATTCTCTAAGATCATTAAAATCAATGTCAAGAGCAAGGATATCAAAGTTCGAAATAGTGTGGGCCTCTAATTGAATTGATACTTCCGCGCTCGCACCCACACCTGACGAACGGAAGAAAGTATCTAAGAGAGAATATTAATTAACCTTCACCGATAAAGTTAACAAACAGTGCAGTGATCACACGTGGCCCAATATTTGCTTTTTACGTGTACTGGCATGTCGGATATAAAAATAATCAGCTTTCCTTTATTCATGTCCTCATACAAAAGGTGATGTCACGAGGCCATGTACGAGAGCTAAATTTTATTAGCTCAGCTGGTTAAAATGTTGCTGTATTGAATGACAAAAAATAGAAGATCATTTCGCAACGAGCAATGGTTTTGCCTTCGCTTTTATTTTTGTTTGTTATCAAAACTCCTTAATTTACTAGGACTTTTTTGAAACCACCTAAGTTAGGAAGCGGAAGCTTAAAATGTTTACTTCGGCCAAAAACATTTTTATTTTCTTCAAATTATCTAACATTTATTCGTAATGATAGCCGGTCTTAAGACCATGGAAATAAATTGTAATTGTGTCAATTCACTACGTAAAACGATCCTAAGGTTTTTTTCGTAGCAATGACCATTTGGGAGATAAAGCGCTCTGAATGATCGCGAGTGTTCTGCTGATCACTGTACCTCACTCAAACTGTAAGATAAGTGCATACCTGAATTTTCAACACTGAATTTATTTTTCAACCTTGAGGATATTTACGTCTAATTTTTCTGGCTTTCCTGAAAGACCACACCTTTTTCGTACTTTGGTAAATAAGATGCCGTCCGCAGTGAAGGTCACATGACCAGACTACGTTCACCTTAACCGTAATTGCAAAAAGCTCCACCAATTGCAAAAATTTTGTAAACTCTTCCCTTTTTATCTCACTCTCAACATTCTTACCAAATTCACCTCGATTCCGTTTTTCATAAATGTAGCGCGATTGCCATTTGCGACATTCCAAGATAGTCAGCAGAAATCTAACTAAACCAATCGTGGACAACTGCTCAAATAAAAATGCTAAATAATTTTATAAGACCTGCTCCAGAAACTAGGCCAAGCCAATAAGTTCAAGATCAGTCGGCGAAGCTTTGCTAACTTTTTCTATAATTACTTTTTTTTCTTATTTTTATTATTTTTATTTTTTATTTTTATTTTTTTTATTATTTGCACAATTAAGATCAGCCGGACAATACAGACCGAGTTACTAATTGTTGTTGTTCACGCTCCACAGGTGTGCGACCGAATCTATTATTAAATGAGAGATGATCCAAAACCCAAATCTCTACTGGCTACTGACGTTCTTCGCATTCGCTGGACACTTCTTATGTTTTGGCAACAGCAATGAGTCGCAGCTTCGCATCGGAAAGGCCGTTAACATTTTTGTCCGGTATGGTTACCTGAGCATATCGATGAAGGTGATATCCAACAACGACACCGAACGGTGGCTCTTCAAGGAGCCAACTAGAAGCATTTATAAGGTAAGCCAATCAAATTAAAATAAAAACTCTTTTTGAACATTTACAGCTGCACATACTTCGAAAGTTAAATAAAAGTTGTTTCCTCGCCGGAATTTTATTTCGCAATCTCCTTTCGAACCAGGTATAGTTTTTAATTACAATTACAGGTTAACTGTGATATATTAAAAAATATTCAAAATTTGTAACTGCTGGCAGAAATTGTTACTAGAGAAAAACCACAGTGTGTAATTTAATAACAGGTATAATAGTGGGTAACTAGGTAATGGTCAGTCCAAGGTCGAAGCTTCACTGAATATTAAATTGTTATTAAGCGAGCTTAATATCTACTCGTAAATACCGATATTTGGCTTCAGCGTAGCTTAGTTACCAAATATTTAAGTATTTCTTAGTTTATTTAAATAAATATTATTTTGGTCAATCTTGACTTGACTACCAATAATTTAAATTATTTTTCTCTAAGCTTTCCCGGGAATTCAATTGTTATTCTTATTTAACTATTAATTTACTTATTTCTTAGAAATACTCCTAGATCACCATTGTCATTTAGTTACACTTTTGTATCATACTTTTAGACTTATTGAAGGCAAAGGTGGTATATTTATGAAACTTATTGGCTCGATGACTAATTCTTTCTCAATGAGCGTACGCTCTCTAAATCATGTGTTACGTATGTTAACTTCATTAATTTCGCTAGCCACACCAGATTCTTTAGAAGTAGTTTATAAAAAATACCACCAATAGACGAAAACAGAAGATAAAAAAAGTTAAATAAATAAATTAATTAATTTGCCATTTGAAGTACATATCCGTATTTTTGAAAAAAAACACGCTTCACAGTTTTGAAATTGAACTGCGGTATGACAAACTACTACAACTGCTGTATACAACATATTAGAGAAATATGGGTTATTAATTACTAGTTAATAGTATTATATATAATTTTCTGTATAGGATACTATATACAATTCTGTTCAGAATACGAAATTCGTAATGAAAAGATGCTTTCGTTAAATTTGTATTTTTTACATAATTTTTGATATATTTATTAATATTAAACTTTGTAAATAATAAAATGGTTGTTAAATGCATAGTGGCGAATTTAATATAAATAAGAAAATGTAATAATCGTTTCAAAAATGTATAGGAGTGGTCGAGTAGTCTAGTATAGTTAGTTTTTGAAGGTTATGATACCTTAAAAATGTACACAAATACAACTTCTTGTTTCTTTAAGCCAGGAATTGGCAATAATATTTATTTCGTCAATCCATTACGGAAAAATTTAACAAAATAATAATAATTTTTCAATTATTTTAATGAATTTAATGTTAATGAGGAACAAAATATATTTTCCATTATTCAACCAATAGTAATTTGTAAGCGAATCATTGAGAATATTTCTTTCTAATTCGCACTTCGTTTTATGAAGCTTAACCTCCTCTTAAATCATTCCAACGTCCTAACATCCTTATCAAACTCCCAGTTATCAATTAATAAGAGCGTCACTCTATTTTACTCTGAACTTTTCAGCTGCTTGTTCCTATATGTTCCATTCGAACCCCTAAAGAATCGCTCTTAATCCCCGCCTGGTATGATAAAGAACTTCGTTCTCTACGCAATAAAAGGAACAAATTATGGCACTCCTTTCCACTATCAGAGTCCGATGTTGATCACTGTTCTTACGACGCCATTTCTTCCCTCTTTTCTAAACTACCTATCCTCTCATCTCACCCTTCTGCTGAATTTTTCAGTCAAATGACCTCGATTCCACAGCCATCTCGGTTCTTTAATTTTCATATTGTCCATCAACGATGTTGAGAACATAATTAATCACTCTGAAATTCTAATTTATTGCGACGATATGAAAATCTTTCTTTGTGGTGAACCCATTCCTTCTGCCAATTCCCTTCGCGATCTCTGTGTCACATGCAATAGTGAGCTAAACTTCCGTTTCCACATAATCCAGCGCAGATCGAGCTGCTTTGCCCGGCGTGACCTCCCTTGGACAGGCCACCATAATCTTCCCCCTATGAAAACCGCCTAAAACTAATCAACCTTCAGTCCCTCGCCCTATGTCGAGATGTCGCCGATATTGTTTTCGTCCACCAAGTCTTTGCTGGTTCCCTTGATCATCGTAAAGTTAGATCTTTCCCTAGCTTTCGGTTTGAAAGTCATGGTATTATTAAGTATAGTCAATTCGAACCCTTTACCAGAATGCTGCGGATGGTGAACAACTCTGCCGCCTTCGATTTCTATCTCGCCTTAAGCTTGCCTTATATATGCCCAACCCAACCATCCAATGAATCATTCTGTCTCCACGCCCATCTAGTCATAATTAGGCTAATTTAATTTAATTTAGTTAATTAGCTTTTTTATTATTATTATTTATCTTTATAGCTTGTATTAAGCGAAATAAATATATAAGTGACAAATTTGAAAATGCTCCACTAATTCGTAATTCTAAGTCTAGGTATTTTCACCTTATTCGTAATAATTCTCAGCTTATTACTCCAGTATTGAGTAATTCATAGACCACAAATATGTAAATATCCATTTTTAGGTTACATAGGTATCATATAATATTTCACATATGGCATGTTTACATTAATACTATGTATGTACCTCAATTTATTATGATAGTTTCTATATGTAATCATAATAACGATATGTTGTATGTTCTTCGTAAGATGTCTCATATCATTTTATGCATTTTTAATATTTACATCAACAACATATGTCCCCCGATAATGGATTATCCAATGTTACAGTATCAAAAAAATTAGTAAAGTATTTTTAAATCTCTTGTTCAAGATTTACCGATTGTGACTGACAATTACGTAGCTGATGAATATTTAAAATTTGTGGGCCATGAATGGTTGATTTCTTGAATGATACTAGTTTTCGGTGAAGAAATAATCGATATTTGGATATTCACAAATGATTATCTAATCAAATACAAATTATATGGGGAATGGAATAAAAGGATGATGATAATTATTTTGCAAAAAAATTCACTCGCAATGTTACAATTAGAAATTAATAACAAATTTCAAAATCGAAAATGAAATTTTTTGTTTTTATTGAGCAGAGTATTTTGACTATATACTTTCACTATAACTATAAATTACACTGCTTACGAATAGTGTAACATAGGAAAAGATCCGCATTTTTCATTGATTTAAGATTACAAAATGCATGCTTTTTTCAAAATAACCGATTCAGTTTTAACTTTATCAAACATTAACTTGCAATATTTCATTACAATGCATTAGTGCTTGGAAATCGTTTTCGAAATTCTGGCGGTATATTTAGAAAATAATTTAAAAGTATCTAAACTAGCTATTACAACTCTCTGTAGATCCTTTTTACAGATATTTGTAATAATTTCTTTGAACACCATAATTTTTCGTATTTTCTTTTCAGGATATGAGCACTCTAACAGAGACGAAAGAAGAGAACTCTCCTGGAGTGTTTCACGGCGATTTCCATATGGAATTTTGCGACAATCGCCGGCAACTGTATCAAGCGTACTTCCGTGACTTTACTATCGAACGTTTGGACAAGCCATGGGAAGCCTTTACTGGAGGCTGGCACGCTGACTTAGCTGCCAAAAAGCTAGGCATAAACACGGCATTCATACGTGGTGAATATTCATACGTTCTAGTCAGAGTTGCGAGATTCCGGGAAACAGGAAAACTCAAGAAGCCAATCCCACCAACACACGTCCTGGAGAACGATGTTGTGGAACGTGTTCGAGAACTAAAGATGGGAAACAGTACGGCTGCTGTGCAGTTCATGAATGCCTATGGTACCCATTACATAAATTCTTACACTACAGGAAATACATTGTACCAAGTATGTTGAACAAACCCTTGCCATAACAGTAGTTTTATGATTATATTTCAGGTATTTGTGTACAATAAAATGAACTACCAGGTTATTAAGGACCGTCTAAAATCACGGGGGATTTCATCAACATCCAGACTGGATTTATACAATTTCTTTGCACCATGGTACGCTGAACATATGGGGCAAATCCGTTCTGCTAGTGGAAACGTAACCGTGGAAAGGTGGGCACGACGGAAACTCCAGTACCAGTATTATGTGTTCAGGTATGCCACACTTCTGAAGTTGCACGGCAATGGAACTTTACTTAGAGCGTTGGACGAACTACTCGGGAACGAAGCTATTCTTCAGTTAGATTTGAAGGCACTAAACATCATCTTCAAAGAGCCAGAGAAGAAGAAATGGTTCCTCGAGGTCTTGGACAACTATATGAAATTATGGGAGGTCAATATGGGCCAAAATTGATACATACTGAAGAATACAAACTTCCGACTACTTAGCCACTCTGTGAAGTTCCTACTGGAGTGAATACGCAATGGTGTGATTACGATCTGTGCCTTAGTCGAAAATACTATCAAGTTTGTGCCAAGTGATCTTCAATTCACCATTGGGCGCCCATTTACAAACTTTTTTTAATAAAACAAACCTGTGATAGCCGATTCAGCAGCAATCGCTCAGTTTTAATTTAATTTCTACGCTAAGGTTAACGCTAAGGGAAACTATGATTTAGTTAGTCAGGCTTAAAGCTAAGATATGCAATTCCACTTTTAAGATGGATTTTAATAAAATAAAACATTTCGTGAAGTTGTTTTTTAATTATTTTTACTTAGCAGAGAATTCCTGTTCCTTATTTATTTAAGTTATGTGTCATCCAATTATTTTTTTCTTCTTTGCAAAAATTATGGCTTTATGAACTATTATTTTTAGAAGTAATATAGGTATGATAATTCCACATTTCTAATTGTTATTATAAAAGTGCCTCCAGTTTAATCTTACCGTAAAAATAGTTTTTAATTAATTATTAATGCAAAAACAAAAATCCCAATTGCACATATCTGTGATACCTTTTAACATAAAAGTAATAATATATTTATATATAGGTTTTTTTAATTTTCTTGTGTCTTAAGTTGGTATGAAACAAAACATTTCATGGTGCCATTCAGCATTACTAAGACAGAATTCTAGATTCTAGAGTTTGTTTTCCCTTCCTCAGTTATTTGTGCAGTCGAGGTTTTATTTTTAAAAATTTACTTTTATTTTAAATAATTAATTAATAAAAGAGTTGTTCAATTTTATTAAAGTATTCTAAGTTAAGTAAATAGGCTACGATGAGATAAGATTAACAGGATAGGGGTTTCAGGGGACAAGGATTGGATCTAATTTATTTTTGTTTTCGCGCAATTTCCATGATAATTATCGAATTGATTTGAATGTAAATTGGCAGAGAACTGGCTTAAAACCCACTTATATGATGATATACATAGTATATTATATGAAAAAGGAAATTGCAAACAAGAACTAGTACCTGTATAAATTATTAAATTTTCCTTTATTCCCACCCAGATCCAACTATTTCGTTTGAAAGGCTTTTCATTCATCAGGCAAGACCGTTCATTTGATCCTCATACCGATGCGCTGAAAAATAAAAATTTAAGTTCGATGTTACTCGGTAACTCGCTGCTCAATGTGTTCTCAAACTTGCCAAACTTGTTACCATTGTTGGAAATGGTTTTTCTTGTAGGATCGATAGGTATGTAACATAAAATACTAAATTCTAATTTAAGCAAACCAAATAATTTTACATCGCGTATCTGACATCATATAAAATAAATTTAGAGAATACTGCAATCCCACCAATTTATTTTATACACTGGGCGTAAAAGTAGAAGAAGATGCTTGAAATGACATCTCGATTTTAACAGCTGGCTGTTTAAATAATTGAAGTTTCGTTCTCGTAGGGGTTGTGAGTTATTTATTAATTATGTCTGTATTATCATGGAGTGTGATATAAAAAAGCTTGTTCTCAACGCAAAAGAGCCATGTATCTTAAAAAAATTGCATATTCCCTGGAAACTTTTTGATTTCTCCTTCGAAGAATGGTGCAAACACTACGACGATGGTATTGCAAATAAAAATCTAGATTTTGAGGAAGCTAGTTGCTTCTATACTAACAGTCCACAATGGGAACGAAATCGGAAGAAGAGGAGCATGAAATTAAGCGAGTTTTGGGAGTTTCAGCAGAAAGCCCCCGAAAAGTGGGTTACATTCAGCTATAAAAATTTGCAGGAGATGCCACAGCCTTGCCGGGAAAGCATTGACTTCAAATTTTGTGGCTTTCCAGATCAAAGGGATATTTCATTTTGGCTGAGCTCCACGGGTGCCCACACACCATGTCACTACGACACCTACGGATGCAACATCGTTGTTCAAGTCTACGGGAGGTGGGTTGCTTACCATTAGTATTAATTCTGTTTTAAGCCCTTTTAGAACTTATATGTGACTGTTTTCAATAATTCAGCTTCTGCAGTAGCTTGATTAATTCAACTAAGCAAACGTAATTGCTGAATTACGCAGTCGGCTGCAGACTCTGAATTAATGTCATTTTCCCCCAATCACGCAAAAATGTTTTGGAAAGCATTGGAAATCAACTAATCGCAACGTAACATTTCCCGCACAATATATCTTTTCCTACCATTCTCAAATCTTACTGCAAGTTGTAATGTCTTCCTCCACATTTAAATAATTTACTTTTTGCAGAAAAATGTGGCTTCTATTTCCTCCAGACAGTAATTTAACCCCTGTAAGAGTTCCATATGAAGAGTCCAGTGTATATTCATTCGAAACACTTTACAGTCCTAAAGATTTAAACCAGTTGAAACGTAAGCTCAAAATAATAAAATTACGATTTCACAAAAATACCAATATACACATTTTTGGGAGTACCACTCTTCTCAAGAAACTTTACAACGATAATAATAATTACGATGAATTAATGTGATACTAAGAATTGGTATTTTTGATTATGCTGCTTTGAGAATAACGTTTTACCATAAAATTCATTTAGATATCAAACAAAAGTGCTACAAATGCATACTGGAGCCAGGAGATGTTTTAATAGTCCCAAACAAATGGTGGCATTATGTTGAAAGCTTAACATCATCTTTAAGCATAAACACCTGGATACCATTGGTACCTCTTAAAATATATTTAAACCCTGGTAAATAATTATATCCACATTAAGGAAATTGATAACGATGCTCGCCTAGAGGAATGTATTGTGAGATACATTGTGAATAAGTTGACCCAATCTGAGGGCAATAATGAACTTATGCATCTTTTAAATCCAAATGAGGTAATTGTTCAAAAGACTTCGTCCAAGTTGCAAACATAAATCACATTTCCTTCTTCAGGTTGGGCAGCTAGGGGAAGAGAGGGAACAATTAAGCATTCTAAGCTTCTTATTTCAAATCCTTACAAATAATGCCGATTTGGATGCTGGAACAAAAGGTTGTGCTTACCAGTACTTGGAAAAAACAGAGTTGCACAACATAGCTAAATCACTTGAAGCTGAGTGGATAGCAAAACTCTCTGTTAATGAATTTTGCGAACTTGTGAAACAGCAAACGAGCCGTTACAAACCACAACATGATTACTCGAAAAATGCTTTAGAAATCACAATGAAAGAGGCTTTGATTAACTCAGTTTGTAATCCAAGTATCATAAGCAAAGTGAAAGATCTTTTTATGGATTATAGTAAGAAATTAGCAATGTAGCATCGTATGTAAGCTTTGAAATAAAATGAATGAATTGTTATAAAAATAATGCTGCATGTATTAGTGTAGTCCCCGCGCAATGTTCAAGCACAGGCAAAATCTGAATCGAGAATGGGAAAGAGGCAAGCAGCAGAGCATGCGTAGTGTATAGCCTTTAACAATGCGCATTTTTAAAGGCCCGATGAGGTCTCGGACTTCGTGTATGGCTCTAGCTGGCGAAACGTGCCAGATGCTCTTTATATTTTTGGAAATGTTTTACAATTTGAGGAATTATTTCGAAAAATATAATTTGAGAAACTAATTCTTAAATAAGAACACGTGTCTTGCAACGACCTTAATAATTAAAATTAGTTTGTTTTAACGTTTAACTTACGAAATATGGGTAATTTGTAAGATATAAAGAGGGACCCCGTAGAAGTTTTTCAATTTTCGTTTCGTTTCGTTTGGATTAACATATAGGCGTCCACCGAAAAAGCCTAGGTTGTCGAAGATGAAGAAAAGGCGAATTATTTGGAATAGAATGAATCGCGTTGATTACGGCTGATATGACATTTTTAAAATGAGAAAAAAGGATGCAGATATGTTTCCATAGGTTATCTTTAGCGACGAATGCTATTTGGAAGCGGTAGGTCAATTTGTTAGAAGAAAGCTTGGGGAAAGCTTGGCTTTTTGCCGGGACTGCTACCCGATAGAACATTTTTGGGCTTACTTAAAACCAAAAGTATATAGCCAGGAGAATCCTAATATAAATGTTCTAAAAAAGACATATTACGGACTAAATTAATTTTTCTGAAAACATATAAACCAACCTGAATAAAATCATGTTCAATCCTTTTCCATCTTTTGTGTATACGCAAATTGAAGAATTTAACAAAACATAGAGTTGAAGCTTTCCCTCAACTGCAGCGCTCCACAGACCCCATTTTCCCCGGCAAATTCAAATTCTCCATTCCTTTCATAAGATACTAAATAAAATATATTCAGAGCCGAATGGAAGTTGGGTCAGGTAAAACATATCAAAACAAGATTAGTTTCCTTTTTTTTTAAAATATTTATTTTCCCAAAAAAAGACAAAACTTAAAATACACAAATTTATTGCATAGCAAGTGTTTTTATTGGGATTAGTGTGAAAAATAATGACATTCTTCAGTTGATGCAAACTCAGCAATTGGCAAATTGGTATTGGGTTTCAAACTTTATTAGCGTTAAAGAGCGTATCCAGTCTTACGACAGATGTGTACTTGTAGAAAAACCTACAATTTTTCCCAACAGATTAGTCAATTTGTAAGCAAGTTTTCCTAAAGTCGAACTCACAAAATCTGGCGAAAATCAGAAGTCCTTCGCTTTGTGATAACGAGTTGCGGATAAAGTCTGAACTTCTGAGAAATTAATGGTGATATGTGTAAAGTATGAAACGAAATTGTTGTATCATTTTCAGTTGAATATAAAACAAGATGCCTTCCTATTCACGTCTCATTTTATACTGTTAGCACGATTAGCTTCGGTTCAGGAGTCATCAAAGAATTAATCGAAATGAAAAAAAAAATCAGCAGCAGCTCGATCAGAAATATGTAAGAGTGGAGAAAGAATGCAAAAAAAAACTATGGTCCCGCGATAAGAGTACTTGGATGTACAATTATCATTGCGCCTTTTCATGTTTCTAACGTCTAAGTGAAAACATCAACTTCTATGACGAAGGGCCCGTGTGTGTTGTAGCCATTGCTTGCTAACCGTCCGTTTTAATGCCAGACTTAATCGTTCTAATTGTTTCGAAGGACTCAATTCTCTGATAATGCAAGTATAATTGATTTACCCTCTGGAGATGTGCGGTGTGAAAGCTTTGTGTGCACGCCGTTACTATAAGTGCTGCAGCATAGCTGCCATTTTTCGTTCCATTAATTCGTTTTTGCCTACATTTACAGGTATACATTTCTCCCAAATTGGCAGTCGGTTTGGCGTTTTTCTCTTACTGCTTCTTGAGTATACTAAATGGATGGATAACGTAAGATTCTTAAGTAAACGACTTTTACTTTTTTATGTTATTGACCGACAAATTAAGCGATTTTTCTTGTAAAAATTAAATCCTGATAAACAAATTCCGAAATTCATACCGTCCTCTCAGCTACGATGATTTCAAAACGTTTCATTTTACGGCACGAATAAACCTTAATCGTATTTATATTTTCTCAATAACCGTAAAACGATATGACGAATTTCTAAACGATCCCCCACCCACGTCGCAAACACCAGCCTCCCACGACGCAGTCAACACTCTACCTTCGCCGGCATCAGCCTCCCACGACGCAGTCAACACTCTTCCTACGCCGGCATCAGCCTCCCACGCCGCAGTCAACACTCTCCCCTACGCCGGCATCAACCTCCCACGCCGCAGTCAACACTCTCACCTACGCCGGCATCAACCTCCCACGCCGCAGTCAACACTCTCACCTACGCCGGCATCAGCCTCCCACGCCGCAGTCAACACTCTCCCCTACGCCGACATCAGCCTCCCACGCCGCAGTCAACACTCTCCCCTACGCCGACATCAGCCTCCCACGCCGCAGTCAACACTCTCCCCTAGCCGACATCAGCCTCCCACGCCGCAGTCAAAACCTTTGTATACCGCAATCACCCTCCCACGCTGCAGTCAACACTTTTCTACACTGGAATCAGCCTCCCACGCCGCAGTCCATACCCTCCTAAACTACAATCAGCCTCCCACGCCGCAGTCCACAAAATTCCATGCCAGTGTCCACTTTCCCACGCTGCCGTCTCGTGGCATTCTCTGAAGATTAGGTCCCTCGTCGGTGTCACGCCAAAAACCTTACAATGACTCCATTGAGAAAGCATATAGTCGCAAATCGTTGCCTAAGATATTCCCACGCCGCAGTCAGTTACCAAGTCCCTCGTTGTTGAAGATTTATATAACGCGTTACGTTTGTTTTTCTCTTCATATATAACTGGAGCCACACATGATCACGAATACGAGGCGACGTCATTAAGGGTCGCACGTTTTCCCCTCAGGTCCTATACCCGGTAATTTTGCGATCTCGAAATTTATATTTCTAGTTTCATAGAATTCTTATACAGGAAGATCTGGACTGCACAAAATCGTTGCCTCTTGGTGATTCTATTAATGCCCCGATGACCACGCCGAAGTATGATGTAAAAAATCCCGATACGCAACCAAATGACGACCCAAGATGTTAAACGATTTACAAGTCCCAAAACCGCAAATCCTAAACTACCGGAACGAATCCAGGAGGAACAGATACCCTTCAGAGGCTGGAATATTTCGTCTGCTTGGCTAACACACAAAATGCCCAGGTCAAAGCCGCAACCAACATAAACACAGAGGTTTGCGCCAAGTGATCAGTTTAATGTCAGGAGAGATGGCCCTCGAAGTCGTCAGAGTAACCCCAAGCAGTTTTGAAACCCAAATGCGCCACTCAGTGCAGGTGATACATCACGAGTCTTCCTCGGGAAATCTGGCTAAGATTCGCTCAGCAGCGATCGCCCCAACGATCTGTATAAATTCATCTACTGAGTATTTGTTCGACCACGAAACGAATTATACTTCCATTTTTAAGTGGACAAACGAAGATCCTCGTTCGCTTAAAAATAGACATCTTCTCCATAGGCAGCCATATAGAGCTCCGCAATATCGACACCGCAAAATTTATGCTGTTGCGACGCACTCACTAGAATACAAAAGGCCTATTCTCGTTCCACCCAAATTAGTCACTCGTAAATGGGATGTTTCCGCAAAGCCAGTTCGATCTTGAGCTATTTAACCCCAGGTGCATGTTGTCAACTTTCATCCATATGTACGACAATTTGTAGTAATTCAGGTATGTATGTTCGAAAACAAATTTATGAGGGCCCGACACGTTTTAAAGAAATTTGTTGCTTTCATCTTGTAGACCCAAGACAGCTTGTGCTGGGCGATTCAACAGACCCAAAGGGATGAATTGTCCAACTTTTTCCTGAAAGCAGACATTTACTTGGAAAAAGTACCATATTGGCCTACCACAGCCGGTCAGGGACGTTGTTCAGGACAGATCATTTCCCTCAGCTTGCACCAGAGAGAATATCGCTTTATATAACGCCACCAGGTCTTTTCAGGTTGGTCGTACTCGAACTGCTTTGTAGTGTCAACACTACGTGGTACGACCTTCGCATACTGAAAATTACTGGCGAAATGGACAAGTGGTGAGCATATGCACATATATAGCTTCGGGTTATAGGCTGAAGCAGTCTGGTGTGAAGTGATTTCAATTCTATTGATAAGCATCAATAGGAGCAGATGGTCTGTCATGGTCCTCGTTGAAGATTGTTGGTTCGAAATAGTGGATATAGAACCCATCATATAAGTAGGCACGAGTTTTCAGATTAGTACGTTAACACCTCTACCAGCTTCAGTACTGAAAGAAGAGTGGTCTCGAATTGAAGAACATGAATTTTTACCATTATTCGGCCCCCTTCAGTAATTGCCAGAAGTTCGTTTTTGTTAAACTCGAGAAGCAGAGCATCGGTTGTGGTCGATCCAAACGTACTGATCGCACCTGAAAGTGTACGAGGGGGGGCCCACATTTGGAGGAAAATAGATCACTACTGGTACATTGCTTTCAAAGCTGACTCATAACAGGTAGCGGGAACGGTAGAAACTCTCCCTAGTATCCTGCGGCTGCCAGTTAGACTCGTCTATTTCCACAAAGCATACTGCCAGCGTCTCGAGAAGAAAAGAAATGGTCACAAGATCTCCTTGTAGAAGGCACATTAGAGGTTGATTATTGATCAGCCAGCACGAAACTCCTCGACGGCTGGACTGGAACTCAAAACTCAGTTGATTGATATGATAGAACGGTAGAGCACAGCTTGATGATAATTATCGTCTAGAGATACTATACATACAAGCAATTGCCATTTCTCTGAATAATTTACAAGTCTAAGGGGAAATATATTGAATAACAAAGAAAGCAAACAGTAACATATTGTTGTTTAAAAAAGCGCATCTCGTTTCAGTTTTAAATTAGTTTTGCTACCAGTGTCCAATTTACAATTTGTGTGTATCTTAGAAAAGATTACAATGTGGTTATTTTATATGTATAATAGATAATAGGAGAAACTGCATGCTAAGACATAATATAGCATACAGAATTTTACAGTATGAGAGAAAGTACAGAAATACAAAACGAAACACGACAAACGCTTGGCCCTTAATGGCTATTATGTTATGTAAAAAAATAATTTATACAACTCAATCGAATTTCGTGATTATTAATATTTAATAATAGAAGCAGGAAAAAATGCATAAAATTACTAGTAATATGGCATGCGTGTCGTTTACAAAACTTAGCTGAATGTTTACCATGTGGCCTTAGTGAATTTCACAAATATTCTATATAGTATTAGTCATATGTATGTACCTTTTGGCTTGAGTAGTTGCCAGGGAAGTGATTACAAAGTACAGCAATGATGATAGTTGGGGTTGTGCGAGCTGATAAACATTTACAAAAATATACAACACTAATAATTTCTTAAGACTGAAAAATTTTAACAAAATAGACTCAGGCATAAGCCAAATTATTAATACTTTGCATAAATTTTTAAATACTTTTCTACCCGATGCACTGCTTTCGTTAGAGTTGTTGCGAATAAGTACTATTTTTTTAAAGTTTCCAAAAGCTGTGAAAGTAGTTTATACACATGTCGAGATTACATTAAGCATATCATTGGAAATAACAAATACGACTATTAAACACAATGTTGATTGTTGGCATATCAGAGTGTTGCAGTAATACGAGGTGCAAATCGCATCTTCCCTCACTTGGTTATTGGAGTATATAAAATATGTTTTACGTTATTAGCCCTTTAGAAAATTATGACATATAAGAAAAGCCATTTAGCTCGCACTGCACAATTTAAATATAATAAAAAATAAAAATAAAATCACAAAAAAATTCACTTTACAAGAACTTGATTACTCTTCTCTCTCAAAATAGCAAGCCAAGCATTTTATGAAACGTTTTTTCCCACAATTTCTGAAATAATTCGAGTGCAAAATACATCAACCAAACAATTTCAAAAAAAAAAAGAAAAACTATTATTAAATTGACACCTACATCATTTACATCGATCAACTTCTAATTAGTATTTAGTACTTAGTTATTTTAAAATATTATTTTCCTACATATTTGGACACTGGTTTTAAAGACATTTTTAAAACGTGCATTATTTTTTTTTTTTTTATTAAAAGCCTATACAGTAACCCCTCAATGGATGAAGGAGCATCTGTAAAAATATTAAAGAATTCGAAAATTTTTTTATATTTTTCAAAACAACTTACTGCAAAAGTTGTGAACTTCGCAGAAGATATAGAAAGTAAAAGAAAAAAGACAAATACAACTCCCTTTTCGCTGCCCACGATTTTGGACTGGATAAACCTGATCAATCATATTGTAGTGTATGCATGAGGCTGCGATTATTCGTGACTAAAAGAAAATATTAACAAGAACGAAGTAGACTGTTGGACTTACATTTGCCAATACGATCATATGATAAATTTTTAATAATAGTAATGCGCTCGTTTGACGAAAGGTGACATTTTTAAACGTTTGAAAGTGAACTGACGATCCGCTGGGGGTTCTGTGAAATATTGTTGAATATGCTTAAGATATTACACTAACTTACATGCTGTATTCCAACAGCTTCTGTTGAACAAATCTAAATTAGTTAATTTTTAAATTCCGTAGATGGTGCTGGTGATTTAGCTCATGTAAACGACCTATGTTTTAAAGATGAAATATATTTAAAAATCTGGCTATCGGTGACCCGGACAACATACAAGCTGCTTCACTGATTTGCTCCCATAATATCTGTTAGAAATTGATTTAAAACAGTCGAAAGTCGGAAAAAACTTACGCAATTTAAATTCAAAAAAGTAAAAGTTGAAATAACATTTTCTAATGGATCCCATTGGCGTGTTGTTTATCTCTTCTAAAATTTATGTTGTTTATCGTTTCGTTGCTTATTAGTCGACATTCAAAGATCATTCTAATCTGCGAAGCACAATTAGTCTCGAAAACAGATGTTAAACTTACTTGGGTCCGAAAGTAAAATGGAAATTAAGTTTCGGTACGCTAAGTCATTTTACGGTTGCGGCCAACGCTCATTTCAATAAAAAAAAATGACAAAAGCACAATCTGCGAAAAACAATAAAACATAGGGAAAGAGCATAAACTAACTTACATCTTCCTATTTTGCAGAAAGGACTACCGTGTATATTGTGTATATAGAGCACATACTAGATAATGAGGTAATTAATCTAATGTTTAAAAATGGAAAAAAGGTAATATTGTGTTTAGATTACGATTAATATACATGTGTCAATTGATCAGTCTGTGGAGCAAACTAAAGAACATTTACAGAAATTTACCTGCGTGTTGAACTAAACACGTATTATCTATTATTACGAAGAAAAACTTACAAAACCAAGTATTTTACACCGTCCATAAATTAATTCAAGAATTTAAGAAATAATCTGCAGAAAATCAGGTGTTAAGGACAAAAGAGTAAAAGAACTTACTTGAACATCTGGCCTTTCGACACAAAATTTGTTTTTCTTTTTTAATTTTTTAATTAGCTTTACTGCAAAACAATAATGCAAAAATATATAAAATGCTGAACGAACTTACTGTCAAAAGCCCATGTTTAATTGCTTAAGTCGACTAGATTAAGGTGCGTATCCCTCCAAAAAAAAAAAAAAAAAATTTAAATTTTTTAGGTGGTTATAAGCTTCATATGATTATCTAAAATTCATTCAATACATATATTACTTTCAAGGCTCAGAATCTTTTAGAAAATGTTCGCAGACTTACTACCTTTGTCCCACCACTTCATATGATTTTAGGATGGCGATTATAAAGGGTGTTTCAAATTACGCGGTTTTTTTAAAGAATAAATCAAACACATAATCTGCATTCATTTTCAAAAACTTTTTATTTCGATATTCCATCGAACCGGTCGCTTTTTAAATGATTCGACCAATAGTGCTTTCAGATGGACGATTATGTAAACCATAAAATTCACGAAATTTTCTAAAAATACTTCACAGAACGCTGATTTTCATAAAATTCGATAAATTGAACGCGTTATTGTATCATGTACGAAGCCATTTTTATGTCATACATTACACTTCTTAAATTTCAAAATACCCAAGACAAATTCAGTGCGCCATCTATATTTTATTTATTCTAAAAAAAAAACGCAATTTGAAACATCCTTTACATTATATTTGCAACATGCTGCATGTAGTATAACAATATGAATATGGGTAATGAAGAAAATCGTTTTATGATAGTCTTACAATTCACATTTCGAAAACACAATAGACATCTATAGGAAACACTACAAATCTGCCAAAAATTACATAAAAAAAAATAATTTTGAATCGTTCATATCGTATATGATATATAAAGCAATTATAAAGTTAAAGAACTTACAAAGACGCTTGCAATATTAGTTGAATATTCCTAAAAACCTAAAAGTTAAAATTATTACGGTTGCCAATGTCCTTTAATAATGCAATTGTGCTCCAATAATTTTCATTAACGTACATTTGGCTAAAATACACAATTAGAAAAGAAATGGTTGTAAAACTTACATTGCGTTCTTTGTGAAAGACCAAATTACAAAGCAAAAAGCCTGAACAAACTCGGAATTATCACCAGTTAGCAAGTATGATATTAACATGTCAACGGTTAGTTTATTACAAATTGCAGCCGAAAAGCCCAGCACTACACTTTATATAATAATCATTGCTCTGAAATGTATAGTAATTCTTTATATATACTAAAATACTATTCAGATCCTGCGAATAGACAATTAATGGATTAAATTATATTCGGCGACTCAGCGTACTGAGTCAAAATTTCTACCCGTTCTCTTAGCGAAGGAGGCAAATCAGCAAAAGTCTAGTGTGACTATCTTGTATGTTTTCTGCAAAATACTAAAAGCTTGGTTAAAACTACACCGGAGTGCTCCGCCGTAACTACATTCCATACCGGCAGCCTAACAAGTTCCATGCACTTCAACGAACTGTTTTAGAGTTTTTTTTTTTTACTGAAAAGTTTACAAAAGTCGAAAATCGTAGAAAAAAAAATCCCTAATATGAATAGGGTTTAAACGAAAACTGCAATAAAACTTACAGGCCGTAAACGTCACTATATACTTTTTCAAAAATGATCTACTATGCGGAAGGTCATTAAAACTAGTCGTTTCCCATCGCAGTCTATATATAGGTGCTAGAATATAAAAACGTGGTATTTATGGTAAAACGCAATTGACTTACATAAATCAGTCTCATTCAACAGATCACGAGAATTATCCAATATTTGGGAATTTAGGTAAACCAGCCGCTCGAAAAATCATTTCCGTAGTCAAACCATAATAAGCAGACGATCTTAATTTTTTAAACAGTATACCGCGTTACGTATGGTATTAATATCCCATTTAACCCCATAAATCGACTAAAAGACATAGTTAAAGATTGTAAGAGTTTTTCAACTTACTGCTGCCTGTGCGATGCCCTTTGCTTTTGTTTTGAAGACTTTGGTTCCCATGTTTATAAACGCGTCAATTTCAAGACCAGATGGCTTTCCAAGCAATACTACAAAACATGATTACCACCAACGGGTATTTTGGACGAACTTACGATAGCATTTTTCTTAACAGACGCATCATCTCGCATCATCTCATCTCATCATCATCATCATCATCATCATACATGGTGTGCAACACTATAATCGGACATGGACATTCTTGCGTACGAAGCCTTTAGTTTCCCATTAGGCTTTTCACTCGATACCATCTCTAGAAAACATTTTCAAGAAAGTTTCGACTTTGGAAAGACTTACAATATCTCCGTGCAGCAGAGTGTGGTAGTGGTAAAAGAGGTAGCATTTCATTCAATATTCCATTCCTTAGCAGCCGCAAATCATATTTTATGGGGACAACAAAAAATTCGCTGCAGGATTATCGTGCAGATCAATGTAGTTTTCCATACGAAAGGAGGGCATATTCTTTCCTCGGAAACAAAATATGATTAAGAAACAAAAGAGAAGATGAAGCACATGAAAGCGTTCATCATTCTCAAAATTTAAAAAAAAAAAAAAACTTATCGACGTTTTCGGCCAGACTTTCCAGGGAATGTGATATACCTTGGAGCACCAACAACCAACAAACACAAAACACTCCTCACTTTCGATTGATAGAGCACACAACACATCATTTTTCTAAATGCGGAACAGGAACCGGAAATCCACTCCTTTTTCCCCTAATGATGTACTCCTTCGGCAATTCTTTTAAATCTCAATTTAACGCGCTCCACCCTTTCGGTTTCATTTCGTTCGGCGATGTTTAGGTGAAGACCGAAGATCTACCTCTTGAGGGGGTCTCAGGAGTTCTGTAAAAATTTATCGTTTGCAATCGATTCCCTTCAAAATTCGTATTATAAAAGTGAATTTTTGCGCTTCTAGCGGTGTTCCCTTTTTCTAACGTCGCAATTCGAAAATATTGCACCCATGATCGAATTATACGGGGGTAGACGTTGTTGGGATTTCCCTGGATTTTCAGCATTTTAACGATATCGAATTTGACCTTCTTCCGCTCTTTGCTTTATCGGTTGTTCAAATTGATTCAAGTGTTGTGTAGGATATTCACATTTTATTAACACAGGGTTGGTTAGATCGGATGTTTTCTTTGGACACCTATGGGATTATATTTTTCATTCATCCGTTGGGTCGTATGTAGAAAACGACAGTGTAAGCGGGCACTGTAAAATAAATCGTAATAGTAAAGTGTGCTGAAATTTAGATAAAATGGGGAAAATAAGGTACAAGGATAAAAGTAGTGATATATTTATGATAACTATTTGAACTAATTAATAGAACGTGTATAAAATACATAAAATACTTGTTTTGAGCATATGTTAATTGTTGAAATAATTTCTTTAAATTCTATGTTTAACCTTCAAGTAGCTTCTGCATACGAAATTAATGATGTGTACAGTTGATTGCAAAATCTTGAGCACAGCCTAAATTTTATACTGACCTTATGAACATAATTTTGTTTAATTATGTAATCAGGTCGTATTGAGTCAATTATGGCCAATCAATTTCACTGCATAAATTTGACTAATAAAAATCATAAGAAACAGTAATAAGAGAAATGTTTTACTTTCAATACAAATTAAAGCACTATTTGATTGATTAATAAAACCAAGCAAAAAGCTTGTTATAAAAAATATTAGAGTGAAATGTGACAATCTTAACATTGCTCAAAAACCTGTTAAGTCCCGATTAAAAATACATCACTACTTTAAAGACAAAAGAAAGAAAAAAATATAAGTTTTGCAAATAACAAGCCGGAATTTGATCGATTTAACAAAATTTGTATATTTTTAAAATATTATCTTTGAAAATTTACAGATAATGATTCAATGTGAATCGATATTTATAAAAACGAAAAGAAAATCTCATGAATTTATCATGAAATCGTCATCACAACTCAAAAATTTTCTCAGTTATTTGCAATAATCCATTTATAAACCGAAACGAATATTTAAACAAAAAAAAAATTTTTTTACACGAGTACCACAAATAAGACGCATATGCAGGTCACCAAAATGGCGTTCTCGTTCGCCATTTTGTCGAATGGAAAATTTTACTGTATTGTCATATTGCGAGAAACTGAGAATAGTTTTGAGAAAAAATATCACATTTACGAGCACTTCTTTTTCTTTTTAATTAACTAATTATAAATGTTAAAGGTACAAACCAAACTCGTTTTTGCTTTCTACTTATTGTCTAGGTGATAAATTGAAACAAAAATGAGGAAAACGAACTTTCTGACTGACGACACTGCCAAGCTCTAGCCCGGTCCGGTCGAGAAAGATGCATCATTCTTCACATTTGGTACTGTAAATGAAAAACTTTCATAATGACATAGATCACAGAATTTGAGAAATAAGAAAAACATGATCATAGCCTGGCAAATTTCCTCAACATATTGTACATAAATGAAATAACCCTAAAATCTGACGGTTCTGTTTTCTGAGAAAACAAGTTTTCAAGAAAGTTAAACTATAATATTCTATCGTTACGATTTCCCTCTGCTAATACTGCGCATGAACTCGTCCAGCCCCTTCAATTCACCGTTCCATAGATCATTAATATCTTGGCGACGCTTTATATCCGCCTCCGAATCACCGTCGTTGTTGAAATAGTAATTACTGCATTTGTTATTGGGTTTTCCTAATTTCGCTTGCAATTCGAGCCATTTACTGAACCGCTCTTGCTGCTTGCGTCGCAGCTCTTGTTCGGCGGTATTTAGTGCAGTCGTTAGAATAGCACATACTCTTAAATCGCCTCGGGTTTTTCGTTTCATCTGAAGCTTTTTTACACGAAAGTTTTTTACCCACTCAAGGAGGGTTCTCTGATTTGTGATTATTTTATCAACTGGAGCCATATTTATTTCTTACTTTTTTCTTTTTAGAAAATAAACTCCAAAAAGAAAACTTAATTTTGTTTAGCTTCGTTCACAAGAAAAAAAAAAAAAACTACTAAACCTCGATGCTGATACCAACACACACCTGTTTAATTGCAGTTCCAGGCCTTTCTCTACTGAGCAAACTGTTATTAAGCCAGTTATAAGCAACTTTTCTTTACTCCTCTTCTTTTTTAACTTTATAAACTCAACAGCTATTCAAAACTGCACTTTTCCTAAACTGCAACAACAGCACCAAACTGAACGTAGGATTCACCCCTCACGACTGAATTTTCCATCGCTGCTGAGTCAATATTTATACTTGTTCCCCCACCAGGGAACTGTATCTCTACGCAGTTATCGAGAAAGTAGAACCACTTTAAACAAGGGTAGGCACTTTTCTTAGGGTGGAAAATTTCACCCCACTACCACAAATACAAACCGATCGATAATTCCTACTTTAAAGAGGAAAATTTTAAGTTCGCAAGGGATAATCGTCACAAAACTGAATTGCATCTAACAGCAAAGATTTGCACGGGAGTTCCGATGGCAAAAGTTTATCCCTTCTGCTTAATTTTAAAGCACTTTTATTTGCTTTAAAAGAAAAATTATTTTTCGTTCTACAATTAAAGAAAAATTAAATTATTAGAAAAACTAAATGTAGTTTTCACTATTCTATGCTGCACAAATTTGGTATGAGATTGCAGCAGCACACTTGAAAACAATTGCTTAAAAATAATAGATAAAAGTAGGACACAATGCGACTACATCAACTGGCAGAAACAAAATTGGTCCAGCAAGCAACAAATCAAAATAAGGAGTATATTTTGAGGATGCAATGATTAAAACGAAACACGATGGTATTAAAGTTATAGAAGAGCTTATAAATATAATAAAAATAAGTAAGACTAGTACAGAAGGTTTTAATAGTACGTTTTCCTTAAGGGGGAGTGACACCATGACGGCGCGTTTTGAGGCGGCTCGTTATTCATTTTATTACGACGAGCAAAAGTAGGAAAATGAAAATCGGATTTAAGGGTTTAATTAACAAGACTTTGAAGTATACAAAATAATTTTTTTTATAAAAAAAAATCTTTATAAAATCAGTGCAGAGGGGGCCAAAGTTGCCTCATTTGAATGACTTTGCTAAATCGGCGTGCAGGATATCAGCCGAACGGAGACACCTATAACAAAAATTCAAAAAGTTTTCAATTCTGTAATGTTTTAGCTTTGGAAATATCTATTAGCGATCCAAAAATTATCAATTTTTGTGGTTTTTGTACGAATTTGAAAAAAAGGCCCCATTTTTCAGTATAATTTGTTTAAAAAAACTCGTTTTAACAAAAATATTAACAATTACAATATTGCGCATATAGCAAATTATAAACTAAAGAAAAGAAAAATAACTAAAACATTATAAATTATAATGAAATTTCATAAACTAGCAGATGTAAAGACAAAAAGTTTAAGCTCTTAAATACTTAATCGCGCAAATTGTAGAAAGATGCAAAAATGGGAACTATAATAAATGAAATGCTAACATGAATATGAGATAATTTCAAAATCTCCTGCTTGTATGACCGTGTAATAAATAACGGTGGTCTTTTAGATCACTGGTTGATAGATTACTTAAACAAATCATTTAAAATTTATCTACCTATTTTATATTTAGTAGTTTTCGGCAAATCATCCAAATTAACCTTTCAGATTGAACTCTATTTTTTCAGTCATTTTTCCATACGGCCTTATTTATGAATTCAGTTATGAACATATGCACATATATATTTCATATATGTATGGCAAAAAATATTTAAAATTATGAATATTGTACTGAACATTTACGCAACATAAGTATTTCCAGTTCTGACGCAGCAAAAGTGTTATTAATTCAACCTTTTGAAATTCATAATTCGTTTCAGTGTAGAGCACATGGCCTTTTTGGACGTCTTCATTATCTGCAAATTTAGTGGATTATTTCCACCTTAAGCTTTGTATTTTATGTAACCTGTAAATGAAATCTATCTTAATATAATTTGAATATACATTGCGCATATGATTCTAGTCGATGGTACAGTGCCTTCATTCGAAAAGAGAACATTCGAGAATTAATTTCTACGCAGCTGTAAGCAATACATTCATATAAAATCGATGCAATCCCATTAGATATTAAAAAGGATTTCACAAATTGGTTATACAACTACCTGAACTATAATAACATAAATCGGTACATATGAAGCTGCATGTGTAAATCTCTTTTGAGGTTCCCATTTTCCGGAAACGTCCAGACTCAATGCAGTATAATTTACGTGAAGAACTACACATGCCTGAACTTTCCAAGGCCACTTTATCCATTTGCGAATTTTCCAGTCCAAAATCAATATTAATCACGTTTCCATGCATATGATAAAGACGTACGAAAATTATCAGACCCATTTGATAAATATCCGTCAGAGGAATCTAAATATTTATAATTTGTTGTTTTGCTACATATTCATTTCCCAGGCATTCTATATATTTCCCCTTCGATTGTTTCGGCCTTACGTTTGCGACTTGTACAACATCTTGACGTGTTCATTGCTCATGGTTGAAGATTAAATCGAGCAGCTGCCAGGTGAATGTAATATGCCTGCGTCGTTCTCCCTCTTTACACTGCACCTCTCTTTTGTTGCATGAAATCTTTTGTTCGAGGCAGGTCAGGCGACCGCTGCTGAGCCAGTCACACCAGTCCCTGAGTCAGCTGTATTCTGACGTCATCAGGCCATTATCGTCTGGAATTCTAACGCGTCTCTCGATGTTGCCAAGTTTCAGATAGATCCAATCAGTAGATAGGTTACAAGCAATTGAATGAGTTAAAAGAAAAACTATTCCATTAAACAGATTCGAATGGGAAAAATGTCCCCAGGCAGTTTTAGAAATTGCATATGGGTTAGAGCTTTGAGCTTGCATAGAGAGTGTTACATTTTGTACTTAATGATGTTTGATAGAAGGCGTCGAAAAATGAAAACAAATTTCGATTTTTCACAAATTTTAGACTGCATTTTAAAAATAGGTTCCTTTTAATTTGAAAATGGTTTCATTTAATTTGAAAATAGTTTCATTTAATCTGAAAATGGCTTCGTTTAATCCGAAAATATGAGCCGTTTATTTTGAAAGTGGCGTAAGTCCAAAATGTCATAAGGTCGATTTTTCTATATTCTTTTCAAGTAAAATCGATCTTATGACATGACCACTTTCAAAATAAACGGCTCATGTATTTAAAAAAAAAAAATCTGACTACCTAAAAGATATAGAAATTTTCCACACAGGTTTTTTACATAACGTAAGCATCCACTAAATAAAGGTGTTTCAAAATTTGGAGGGTCCTCATGACTAATCAGCTGGAACCACTGGGTACAAACCGCTGAAAATTATGAAATTTGGACAATGGACGATTTTTGAACAATTGCATTTTAAGACTTTGTCACTCAAAAGAGTTCTTCGAAATTCAAACCCTAAAAGGGAACGACTATAGAACGAAGCTAACGAACTGAACGACACTGAAAAAAATTAAAGAAATCAAATTTGTATTTTATCGATTGGTGCGTAAAACGTATCGAGATAAAAGGTACTTGTAATTTCTTACAAAAACACCATACATATTATACTTACGAAACGGCTGGTTACATTTTTGAAGCAACTGCATAAAAAGGCACCAAAATGATACTTGCAAAATTCCAAGAGCGATATAATTTAATATTACGAAATTAATATTCGTCGTTTCAAGAAGAAAGTAATTTCATATAATATTAAGAAATGAAATAAATATTTCTTTTATTTATGCATCTATTACACCATTCATAAAATTTCAGAGAATAAGGAAGAGTTGCTTTACATTTATTTTGGGTAGATTTTAAAGTTAAATATATAAAAACACATCGTAAACATATCTTAAAGTAACCGATTTATTTCTGAACTACCCAAATATGGTATATGTAATTAAAACATTTCTAATCAAAAAAATTAAGTTTATTTTAAAATATTCGGTTATGTTTAAATATAAATATTATTAAAAGCCTATAAGTAAAAGTAGTCGGTTCCAATCAAGTTTGCCAGCTTTTTTTGATTGAAATCCCTTCTTTTACACAGATCAAGTTCACATACACCATTTTGGCAACCTGAACATTTTCCACATTCGCATGATAAATTTGGATTGCACTGACCATCATTTCCATCACATTCTTCTCCTAATCCTTTGTAGCAAACTCTATGACCGCAAACATTTACAAAACTTCCATAAGCACAATTTTCAGTAGCATGATGAGATGACCTGTACTTGCAGAAGAGTTCTCTATAGTTGGGCGACAGACTACCATTAAAGGTAAAAAATTGATAATTTGTTATTAAGTTAATTTAAATTTCTTACATGAACTTGGATTCGGATGCCGTAATCACAAGAGATAGTGCAACCAAATAAATTAACGAGGGCATTTTATAAATTTTATTTAATATATTTTATATAAAATGTATTATACTATAAAAGACAATAGCCAGGAATGATGTCTAAGTATATTCTGACTAAATAAAGAATTTTCTCCCTTTTATATGAAGAAATCAATGAAATTTTGAAAGCCCTTTAATTATATGCAAAATAAAAAGACGAAGAATAACTAATGGTCCTCCCACGACGGTATTTCTATTGCAAAAATATCCTACTTATGCATCCAAAAAATTTACATTTTAAATTGAAAATTGCGGGTAATTAATTCATTGTTTGTAAAAAAATCCATAATTAAATATTTGTTCATTCATCTGTTAAAGATCAGATGTAATCGTATAAAACTGAAATAGCCCTTAGAAAAATATTTACTCTTTCGGTGTCGTTTTTTAAATTATTTAGTAGTTGGGGTGATATTTTGAATAAACTTCAAATTGACAACAATAAATAAATGGACTTAGACTAATATCATTGATGGCATAAAAATTTAATGCCAGTATGATCGGGAAATGTCTCTCAAGCTTAACGCAATAATCAATTTTTGGAAATTACTTGTTCATCAAAATTCATAATAAAAATTTAGTAGTACGCTCTTTGATTGCTTTGCCCTTGAAAAAATTAAATACTCCTTACCTTTAGGAAAGTCTTTATATATCCATTGTTAAATCTTTTAATTTTCAGCAGCTATATTAGATTCGTAACCCTGATTTTCCACATAGCAGATTCGATATCATCGACACTAAAATCTTCTTGATCCAACTTTTACATATTCCAAAACAAACATTTACTAAACGAACAATCTTAACAAGATTTTTTAAAAAAACTTTTTTTACTTGCATTTGTTTTATGGAAGTCGTAGTCGAGCCATTTCCAAATGTTTTATTTCACGACAAATGGAATTAAATTGTCCTAAGAATGACCTGTAGTACCTTTTGGTTTATTCTACTGGATAGATTGGCTTCACAATTTAGTAATTTTTAGAGATCGAGTTTCAAATTTAGCAGCGAAAGGGTCAGTTATTAGTAGAACACCCTTCAATTGGAGTTTTAGTAATTTTCAATTTAAAGAAGAAATGTGTACGTGGTGATTAGACTTATAACTATTTGAAAAAAAAACAGAAAAGTGGTTTTACAATCTGTAAAAATGTCCTTAAATTCATTTAATTTAAGAAATGTTCGCAAATAGTTCTGAAGTCCCATACCTAAAAACTTCGGGTGATTAATCCGGAAAAATTAGAATAACGAATTCAGCTGTATTGACCTCTTTTTAAGTGTTGTAAAAATGAAGCGAAGACCACTTTCGAAACTTATACTGGTCATGACACAAAATAATGCCATTTGAGTATCATCAATGGCAGTTAATTGGTTAAAGGTATCCAAGTTTATTTTTTGCGCGTGAAATGAATGTTTAGAATCGGACAATAATTAAAAGTTTACTACTCACTAGTTAATATTTATTTTCGTCAAATAAGTTATTCCCACTTTTTGCTAATATCTATATACTCCCCGTCAGGACTTTCGTAGTTGCTGATTGGGGGAGTCGCAGCAGGTCCCTGGGCTTTGAATGGAATTAGGTGCAAATCCGGCTGGATAGCTTCCTGGTATAATTCTTCAGATTCTTTCCTTAATTCATCCAGAGCCTTTTGCTGAACATGTTGCAATCGATCAATAATCTGAAAGTCTGCGGTTTTCTGTTCCAGCTTAAATCGAGCCCACCTTTTAAGCAAAAGGGCACGCTGCTCTCGAACCTCTGGAGTTAAATTAAAAAGTGGCCTGGACCGTTTTCTGTGTAGATGGTCAGTATGAATAATTTAATATAGAATTGGAAAATCAAAGCATACTCCTTTTGGTCAATGAGCTCCAGAGGAACTTCAATTTCATCAATAGGTTTCAACTGCCGGGCGTTTTTCTCTAGACGACGAATAGCCTTCTCCAACTTTTTCTTTTTGCGTTCTTCTCGCTGCTTGATAACTTGGGGGTCAATTTTCCTCTTTTTCTTTAAGGGCTCCGCAAACATCAAGGGAGTTAGCCTTAATAAAGTGGCATTGCTCGTGCATATCCATCTAGTTGCAGAAGCACTTACTATTCCTAACCTAAAAGTAAAATAATTAAAATTATTTTCTTTTCTAATTAAGTGATATCTTTAACCTGGCAAATGCATTTAAAATAGACATTTTAATAATTGTTTATGCCAATATTTACAGAAATAAAACGAATTTAGTAAATGTCAGTCAAAATTCTTCGCCGAACGTCTGAACAAGAGTGAAATTTCAACAATTGTGAATAGATCTTTCGTCAATGACAAGTGACAGCTCGAATTAATTGCTTGAACTATCAAATCAAACGATCACAGGGATTTATGGGTAAAGTGCCCGCTTTATTTTTCTGATTCTGCTTAAACCTTGTGGCTTAGTGGAGAAATGCGTAATTTATTTTTAATCTATTGCAAATATGCTTCGTAGCGACTAAATCCCGTTCTTACTCTTTCTGACTTGTCACCCGCTTTATTAGGCCAAAAATGCTATCGAGGAAAAGTAAGGATAAGTCGCTGAAAGAAGGAGTTGTGGGAAAATACGTGAAGAAAGAAACACCGTCGGAAATACCTAGTAAGTATGAAAGTAGTATAGTTACTCCCCTGTTGTGAGATTAAGGAGAATATACGCATAGGCTTTCCATCGCGGTCATGAATGAACAAAATTAGGAACTTACTCTACCAACAGGTCTTTTGTGAGAATACCTTGGCTTATATGGATTTGTTCCTAATCTTGAAGACTACCTGAGCTAAGGAGAGGTGTACAAGTATGGTCTGATCCACACTTGTGAGTCAACCTCGTTTCAGTCTCTATCCAGTTCAATATTCTTAGATTGTTTGCGACGAACATGTATTCATGATATGAGCAACACTCAAGTTTAGAAAAGTGACGCACCATAATATAAATACTCCTACTACAAAATATCACATTAATTAATTCCCAATATCCCAATAGAAATTATTAAATCTGGTTAATAACCTACCATTGTAGTTCTTGACGAACCATCTTCATGATATTTCGGAAACGCAATGAATAACAGATAAGAGTTTACTTTTGGCAAATAATAATTTTATAAGAACTGGACCCTTTTTGAAAATCCCCTAATAAGGCAATTCAATGTAAAGTATATAAGCTAGGGAATAGCTAGGTAAGAAATACTAAATAAGAATAGGTTAGTCTTTTCTTTTAGGTTTCTGTATTAAAATAAACCACTAAAATGAAATATTCTGCCAATATACCAATATTATAACTCATATATACTTCAGCAACAAATAAATAGTAATACCATCTTTGAAGCGGGGAAAATAGCGTAATTATCCGGGTACTCGAGTTAATTATTAAAATTACAATTGAACTTCAAACATATCTTCCATTTTCGAACCTTACCGGTCATATTAGAATAATATAAATTACTCTTAAAAAATAAGAATTGAAATTTATAATGTGTGCTTCTTTTCTGAATTTTATTAACATGTTCATAATAACTTTTATACCAATTATTTCCAGTTATTAACGTTTGGTCATTTGATGACAATAAAAACAAAACTAAAAATCGTCGCAATAGTCAAACTTTGAATCAAAAAGGCGATAATAATGGAAAAGAAAAATTTGGTAACAGTAAAACGATATCAAAGGCTACAGGACTTGGGCATGTTGGAAAGTATACACCAAATCTATCTGTCCAAAATTTGACCCAAAGGTATGGGAGCTCCTCAGGGATGTCGGAGGGGAGCTACAATCACAATATGCAGCATTTGGCCTCTTTCGAAACGGACCTTTTTCAAACACGTCGTCCTTCATCTCAAACAAACTTTACCCTAGCTAGTAACAATAATTTAAGCAGTACCAGTAACTATGTCAATATTGATCAGATCGATCGCATGAGACACCAGCCAGAGAATATTTATAATCCGTATGGTCAGCCAATGGACAATTTTACTAGAAACTATTCGATGAATCAGAATCATCCGCACACTATGGATGCTCGATATGGAGCTGAACAACATGGAATGCAGTACAGTGCCATGAGAAATACACAGAATATGTCACCACGATCGCAAACGCCGACAAATCATGCTGTGGTAAGATCATTCATTCACCTTTGTAATTCGAATTGATTCAAAACTTTATAAATTTCCAGAACTTGTCTAGCGGTTACAGCACCGAGAACTCTCCTATATATGAAAATCAAAGTCAAGTTTCTGCTGCAGTTGGTGTCCGATCTGAATCACCAATTTATAGTAACACAAACTCTAGCCTTTTATCCGCATATCATAATATACAAAACACTCCACGGTAAGTTTTAAAAGTTTTGAACGATGAATATCTATCTGTTCGTTTACGTTAAATGCTAAAATTTAATTATTTACATTATTTCATTTGTTTTATTAATAAAGATACGGTGCTCACAGTTCTCATCAGTCTATGTATCCAAATATACAAGCTGATAATTCTGCTATAAGTTATCAACATTTAGGACAGAACGTAGCATTGGTCTCTACTAAAATTCCGGTTTATCAGCCGATCAGAAACTACGAAGCAGTGGGCATGACTTTCGGCGAACATTTAGTGCACAATGCACGCCATCAAGTAATTCCACATGGTAAATCTACTTATGCATTTTCAAATATTTGAATAATGTCCTCATTATTTTGCAGTACCATCACAACAGTCCATCGACGAAGAGTTACCTCTTCCTCCGGGATGGGCGGCATATTACACTTTACGGGGAAGAAAGTACTATATTGATCATAATGCCCAGACGACGCATTGGTCTCACCCTCTTGAACGGGAGGGATTACCTATTGGCTGGGAAAAAATCGTCTCACCACAGCATGGCGTATACTACTATAAGTAAAGACAGTCAATCACTTTAATGAATCTATATCTAACTTGTTTGATTCTTTAGTTATATTACTCGACAATCACAGCGAAACCATCCGTGCCTTACTTCTTGTTACGTTTATACAACTTCAGCGGAACCACCGAAAGCAATTCTTCCGGAACCTCAGCCGACACAATTTAGTCCTCATAGTGCCTTAGTACCAGCAAATCCTTACTTACTAGAAGAAATTCCAGAATGGCTAGTCGTTTACTTTCACGGTAAGCGCAGTTACATTTGACTTTTTATTTTTCGAAATAAAACAGTATTAAACTTCTAAAATTAGCGGATCCTTCAAAAGATCATATCCTCAAATTTCCCATGTTCAGCCTTCAGGAGCTCGAGTGTTTCGATGGAATGTTAATAAGGCTGTACAAGCAGGAACTAGGCAGTATTGTTGGTGGATACGAGAAGTATAGGTATGTAGAAAAATATTTAAATTTTGTTACAACTAGATAATAAACACTTTTGAACAGGCGTGCATTAACGTTGGAAATCAATCGAAGGCTACAGGAAATGCGAATGAAGTCTATGCCCGATAATTGCCAGTAAAAGTTTTAAACTTTTTTTGTGTAGCTCTCAAAGATTGTAGAGGAAACATTTTTGATTTATCACCTCTATAATTTTTAAAAATGTCTCAACGTTGTTGAAAGTTCTTTTCATTAGTTTATAGCTATTTTAACACATTAAAAAAGACATTTGCTTTTTACCTGTAAAGCGGGGGCATTTGATAAGTGATGTGCGGTTGGGTGGATTTGTTGCAATATAACTTAATATGGCTATATACCTACTTTTTTGGTAGTTCCATTTTTTTCTTGAAAAAATAGAGCCATATTAACCAAATATCTTTCCAGCATTAAAAGTATAAGTTTATACTAAAATGTATTAGTAGATTTAAAATTTTTTCAAAATGCTTTTATAAAAATACTTCTCGTGCAACTTTGTATCTGAACTTGAATGCTTTATTTTGTTAACAAGAAAAAAATTTTTTCGTAGTTATGTACATTATGCAATTTGTTAAAAATGTTTTGAGCTCGAAAATTATTTCTTTAAATTGTTAATATTTTACGCTATAAAGTGCCCCGCTTTTCTTCGCCTAGCACATTACCTACATGTAGTTGATTTTTTTAATCATCTGAACTTATTTATTATAAACTGTACGGTAAAGACTGCTCTTTAAATTCATCATTAATTTACTGTTCAGCTTGATTGATATTAAAATGACGCAAGAATATTTCGAACCAGAAAAGGGGTTGCTGGGCTGTTACTTGATGGTGCATTACGTCCATCAGACAGTCTAAGTAAGCAAAATTAATACAAGACTGCCCATGTAACTAGCCTGCTATTTTGCTGTTTTTAATGCTGTATACCATTTAATTGCAGCCTGTTTGGTTCCGAGTAGCTCACGTCATATATATTTGGATGCATCATTCTACTTTATTTAAGAAAAATTCGTAGTTATCATATTTAATGATTTATTGTGATAAATTCTTTTGTAAGTTCCTCTCTAGGTAGTGTTTCGCCTGAGACGATTGTGCCTATTTAATGAATATTATTATTTAACGAGTAAAGAATTCTCAAATAAACCAGTGACGTATGCTTTTTTTCCATAATCGTTTTATTTACAAAATTTTTTATGCTTACAGTGCTATTTATTTCTTTTTAATCGCTTCAATTTCCTCCCTTACGTTTTCTATATTAGTTTCTTCAACAACACGGAATCCAGAAATTCGGATGATCTTTCCCTTATCCACGTTAAACATATGTGCAAAATGTCGAGCTTTAAGAAAAATTTATATATAATTGAGCACATAGTTTTTGTACATTTTATAAAGGAGAACTTATCTTAACTAAACAGAGTTTTCATTGGTCGATTTCTGATTTAGAATTGATATTATTCTTTATATAAAAAATATCGATTTTTGGCAAAAAGGTAAAATTTTTGAGATATCAATTTAAGATTAAAACTTAACGCGTTCTAAAATTGAGAAACCATAAGAAGTTCAATTTTGGAACGCCGATAATCAGCTTCAGAGAGCGCTAGTTTAGATAAGTGAGCATGTATTATTAGACCTATTGCTGTAAATAAATAAATAAGTAAAGTATTCCTACATTTTTGAAAGCATGTCTATATATTTTTTAAAATTTTTCAAATTTAAAAGTCAGATACCTTTTGAAAATAACGTTCTTATGTTTATATTTAACCCTTTTGAAGATAGCGACGTGAACGTTGTTACTGTGGGGTACGACAGACGTCGATTAATAATAACAGTGAAGAGCGATAATGTTGTGTCCCTTAATAGTCATTCTTACCGCTGCCAGCTACCAATATAGACAAATTCTGTCTATTAATTCTAACATTACTACACGATTCTATCATGTCTAAAACCGGAGATATAGCAAAAGAGTAAATATGTATTAGACGTTGGTAAAGAATATATAAGAATTCCCGAAGATTAAAAATTCAAAATCTCGGGGTGTAGTCCATCAAATCTTACTACAATCGTTGATTATAAAAAATCAATTTCAAAACCTTGAAAACCGAATACTTTACCACGTTCTTTGTATAATAGAAATTATTTGGTATTTATTTCCAGTAATAATTTTAAATAATCATTCATGTACAGAGATCCATTCTTAAGATTTTACATCCAGATATGGTATCTCAAATTTTAAAGAATGTGCTTCGATTCTGTTGCGTTATTCTACATCTATTTCGCCTATAATCTTTTTATAAAATATAAGAATACAGGATCAGCAGATTTTCAAATCTAAAGCGAATGGAAGCAGAGCGACTATTATTTGCAGTCTTGCAATGTAGGCCTCTGTGCTACGCGCACTGTACACTTTGCGAGACCTTTCGTCCTCTCCGCAACAATATTATAAATAAATCTTACCTGGGGACATCCGTGCTTCCTCTTCCGGCTTTAAGCCGTAGTACTGGGCCCAGTCATTGCGGCCAGTGTACATCATGTACCCCACGACTCCGAATGCCTGCCAGGCTATAAGCATGTACGCTAGACTTAACCGTTTCTTCCACAGCAATGCCGTATCTTCAGGAATTGGCGAGGTTTTTCTCCTAACCAGCCTTCGCAGCCATCTAAAGTGAAACAGAGCCATGTCTACGGGCTTCGGTTATTCTTGGTTCTTTACGAAATATTATGTAAATATAACCTCAATTTCCCTGATAAATGTATTCTTCTGATTGTATCAATTGGTGTAACTGGATATTAATAAATGATGAAGTCCTTCCTTAAAGATACAATTCATTTTGTTATTTAAACTTTTTGCTTTTCTTTTGCAACAGATAAATTAACCTGGAAACTGACATATCTCTTTTTACCTCTTTTAATTCACAATGAACGGAAAAAATTGTCAAATGTACATTTTATTGATATTGTGCATTGTGAATATTAGTCGCTGTCAAATAACAAGAGGGTTGGTTGTTCTTTCTTTTTGGCACGTCAGTCTTATATTTTCCTTGAAATATATATGAATGGTGCATCATCAAATAGTACAAATAGACAAAATCATCCTTTTGGCACCCAGCAGGTGGACGAGCATACGCCTTTAATGGACGGGCACATTGGGGAGCCGAGTGTTAGGCAAGTGGACAGGCCCGATGTTGGCGACAGAACGGCGAGGAAAAAGCGTTCAAAGCCACAGACCGAGACCAGTTACGGCGTAAATATGAATGAAGATTATAATATAAAAGTAGGTATTAATAAAAATGTAAACTCAAGTCAATCGGAGATGTGCCGGAAGTAAATATTCGACAGGGGGCTGGTGATGCTGGCTCCGCACAAACTCGACGTCCTGGGCGTCCAGGCGGAGGTCCTGGTGGTAGCAACGATCACGAAACCTGGCTGGAAGAGGAGGAGGAAGGATTGAAATACGGAGCTCAACATGTAATCAAGCTTTTTGCCCCAGTTTCCTTGTGCATGCTCGTGGTAGTGGCCACGATCAGTTCTGTACATTTTTACTCTACAAAAGACGTTTACTTGTAAGTATCATGCATGTTAATATTGGCCTCGGTCCGCGGATTAAAAACTTGAAGATATAAGATATAAGTCATACATAAAAGCTAACTGAAAGAGAAATATTCTCTTCACAATATCTGTTCCAGTGCAGATACATCTATTCCTTCGAGTAATGAAATTAAAGAATACTTAATAATAATAAAAGATTTCAAAATTCCATTTATATGCAATACCTTTTTATAATATTTGATTTATGTCGCTGCTCAGGCTTTCCCTATAAACTAAAGAACAAATTGTTGATAGTTAAAAGTTAATTCAATTTAATAATCTCTTTTTTAATTATAATAATTTACTGCGGAATAATCCTCAATAGAATACGCTATCATTCGTTCGTTTTTTCTTATATGGACCGTTTATTTTGAAAGTGGTGTAAGTCAATAATGCTATAAGGTATATTTTTATATATATTCTTTTAAAGTAAAATCGACCTAATGACATATTAGACTTACATCATATTCAACATAAACGGTCAATCAATCAATTTAATGCTTTCTCTCGCCTCAAAATAAATATGCACTTTCGACCTTTTCATTTTTTCAGTTATCTTATAAATTAATTCAGCTCTACCGCCTTTATTCTAAACTTTCTCAGTTTCGGAAAAAAAATTTGCCAGTCGACAGTGTCAAACGCTTTCTTAAAATCCAGAAACACTACTATGTATTCCCTTCCTCTGTAATCTTCGACATTTTCTTTTAAGTCTACCTTCCTTATTTTTTGTCTTATGTCCTTAATAATCTAATAATAATTATAATTTATAAGCATACTCATAGCCATTTTACAAACATACAAACCTCATACATAATGCTCTCTTAGGAAGTGAACAATTTTTGTATTAAATGATTTTAAATAAGTTTCTGCCTTAATATCTACTGGTAATTCATTAAATTTCTGTAATTAAAGGAATTCTGTGTCGCGACATTTTTAAATTGTGGCAATCTAAAGTCACTCCCTGATTTCACTAATATAGCGTGTTGAGTACTTTGGTATCATATTGAACTTCACTTTCAAAATAAAAAACGTTTATATTTATCCTCTGCTTAATACTAAGCAATTATAACGAACTGAGCACATGATTAATTGATGTGAATCTGTCGCATCGCAGAATGATCCTCGTTGCTTTGTTTTGAAGGAGTTGCTTGCAGTTTCCGTATCGTCTGCTGGTTGCACATAAAAAATATAGTGCTGCAGTACTCAAATTGCGGTTTCACAATAGTGTTGCAGATCTTAACTGCTATGACTGTCTATATATTATATCGAATCCGCTGCAAGAAATCAACCTTCCCTATCTTGGTTTTCCGCGTGAGGTTTGAATTTTAAATGATTATCCATTAGAATTGCGAGGTACTTAAACTTGTTTAGCGTCTCGATTATTTCTTCATCCACAGATAGTCCCAACTGCTTAACACTGTTCGCGAAGATCGACTTTGCTCTGTTCTGACGTAGTGTGACCAACTCTTGTCCTTTGGGTTCTGTTAGTCTAAACCATACCAGTTCCTTAGACATAACTCCATAAATTTCCAGCTTCTCTCTAAATGAAACTCATTCAATTTGTTCGCAATATCCTTTTTGCTGTTATTAAACATTCCCTTGAACATAACTCCAGTAATATGTAGCTGTTTCTTTTCATGACTTCAATTAGACCAGCCATTCTCCTCCGTCCATTTGTTTTATACAAATTAATTGATCATCTATTACCATTGCTAGATATTTGTATATTGATATTATTTTCAGTTCCCTCTCGTTGATTGGGTTATTAAATTAGTAAAAACTACATCAAGAAAAATGTCAGCAAAATGTCAGTAATTACTATTCCAAAATATATTCTCAAATGCAGCTTAATATATAATATGTGTAATATTTCTAACATGCACTTTTAAAGGCGACCTAGACAGCATATAATGGAATTAGTTTTCAATTCATTCGTTTTTTAGTGCAGAAAACGATAGTACTCATCTAAAAGTCAAAAACTAATAACATTTTAAAATATGAAAGGAAGAAACACTAAAAAATCAGAAAATCTTCAAAAAAATCGTTTAATCAACGCATTTCAAAAGGTAATCGTAGGCATTTTAACAGGAAAAAATGGAGAGTATGATATCTTTTAAAGGATATATTTATTTTTATATAAAACAGATAATTCTGGATGAATAGCACATTATTGCAAATGACACTCCATGTTTTATTAAAATCTCAAAAAAAAAAGTAAAAATAGTTGACGAAGTTGACTTAAAAATAACTTCGATGCACATTGAAAATCTAATTTCAAACATTTGTATAAAGATTTCCGATCTAAAAACCATACCGTTTGTGTTCGTGCATTTTATTTTCCGCTAATAAGTCATAGGAGTTATGATCTTCAGGCATGTCTTTAAAATCTAAGAAATCTTCGGTTTGAAAGAACAAATTCAATCATAAGGTTGGGCACGTTAATCTTACAACCAAAAGCGGCTTAACAAGTGACATACTTAGTTTCAATATTAATTCAATTCGACGCATCAGCTTATTTCCTAATAAATTATAAATAATGTAAGAATTAACGCTAACTTAGTCCATGCAATAAAAGATTCTCATTATTTTATATATTTGATTTATGTCACAACGCTATATTATATATGTTAAGTTTTGTGAGAATTTGATGAATACTTCCCAATTAATTTGTATCCACTCTTTTATAATTTAGTAAACAATAAAAATGTTTAATGTGTACTTATAAAGTTTATTAACTCAGAAATATTTTACTCTTGTAAATCAACTTATTCAGGAGCTATGGGTTAACGAGATCCACCCGACAGGCGTCTAAACAGGATAGGGCAAAATTTATTTATAGCTGTTTCTGATATAAATAAATAAATAATGAGACTCTCGCATTAAACTGAAGGGTTGCGGCATACACTTAACCGAGAAGGGCCGCTATTATGGGGATTTTGTTTTTATTTTTCTCCTCTAAGGCGTGCCTTCTACCTCTCATAGTTTAGGAATATTGCACCCTAGTTCTAAGAGTATATAGTACCCTGTGCTTCCGCTGAAGCTTAATCATGAATATTTATATTGTTAATTAATAAAAAAAGAACAACTAACAAGTTTAAAATAAGAGTTACAAAAAACCAAAAAACCAGACTGAACAAAACTGCAAGGAGAAATACAAGTTCTACCATCTAGAAATCGGTTTGAGCATGCTCCACAATGTCTTTTCATGTTTGATACCTACTTAAAAAACAAATAATAAAATATTTTATGAAAAAGCCTGATTGTTAAGAGGTATCGCAGGCCGGGACAAACGAGAAACTTTTGATTGCATGTTATAACTTTTGTTTGTTCCAAATATAAAAAACTGATATTTTATATAGCTCAAGACTCAAACTTTCGGTTGAATTTCGTTTTGACTATTTGAAATAATTTCTAAAATGGAAAGAATACAGGTTTTTACTGATAATGATTGAATGAAGAATGAAGTTCCATATTCCGCTGATTGAGGATGTTGTTTTGGTATTTGGTAATTTAAAATAATTCATATTTCCAGACTTTACACTCCATTCCATGAGTCATCTCCAGATGCGGGAACAAAAATCTGGAACGCATTGGCAAATTCTCTTATTCTTATGGTCGTCATAGTTATTATGACTATTTTGCTTATTGTCCTATACAAAAAAAGATGTTATAAAACTATCCACGGATGGCTTATTTTATCTTCTTTTATGTTACTCTTCATTTTCACCTACCTTTATTTGGAGTAAGTTATCATTCGAAAAATTAGAAAAATTTTCAGTGTTATAAAAAGAAAACTTTTTTTTAGGGAACTACTACGGGCTTACAATGTGCCAATGGACTATCCCACAGCTATCTTAATTATGTGGAACTTTGGGGTAGCTGGTATGATTTCTATTCATTGGCACGGTCCGCTAAGGTTGCAACAAGCTTATTTAATTTTCGTTGCGGCTCTAATGGCTCTAGTTTTTATCAAGTATCTTCCGGAATGGACAGCTTGGGTGGTTTTAGCTGTTATTTCAATTTGGGGTGTTTACTTAATACACTCTATGATAGTACACATTTTTTTTATACAGATTACTTTTAGATTTAATTGCTGTTTTAGCGCCAAAAGGACCACTGAGAATTCTCGTTGAAACTGCTCAGGAGAGGAATGAACAAATATTTCCTGCACTTATTTATTCATGTAAGTAATAAATTAGATTAATTATTTAAACAATATAAACATGCCTTTTTATGATAAGTTTAAAAATTGTTATTTATTTGTTACTGTCGGAAGATTTTCGTGTTTTTGAGGTAGAGCCTAATCACGAAAATATTTTTTATTAGTGGAAAACTCCTGGATAGGCAGAAATTTATTTTTACATTAGCAATTTGAAAGCTTTAATGAATTTTTATATATATCTAAAACTTCTTTAATACTCTCTTCATTTGTTTTTTTTTGTTAAACAGCAACAATAATGTATTCGTACATGGGAACAAACCATCCCGATCCGAGTGTAAATTCAAGCAATCGAGTAGATGTGGTACGCAATAATATGGCACCAACGGAGTCTCGGCAGCGAAACAACATGAATAACCGCTCAGCCCGAGCTGAAGGTACGCCCCTTGTGACCTATAATGCACGATCAAATGGTATATATTAAATTTATTTTGAATTAAAATTAATTTTCTGCTTTTTTATTTTTATACAAATTTGTACTGCGTATTTGTGGGTTATTTGCTTGTATTGCATGCTAAGCTCAGCACTTAGATATCAATTAATTTAAATCAAATAAATTAGCATTTTGTACCTATAATTATTAATCAATTAATAACAATAATTAAAGCTTGGTAAACTATGATTGTATCTAATTATATTATTCATCTTATAGAAGTTGATGCTGGATTTAGCCAAGAGTGGGCTGCAAATGCGGAACAGCGTATAACTCGTCGCCAAACGGAGATTCAAGCAAACAACAGCGGAAATCCAAATAGATCAGTAGAGTACAGAACAATCACAACAACTGTTGCACCAAATTCAGACGCATCACAGCCAGCTCCACAAGAACAACAAGAAGAAAGTCAGTTTTTAACATATTTGTTTTCTATGTAGAGAACATTTAAAACTATTTTTATCATTATTCATTTAGGAGGCATAAAACTTGGACTGGGTGATTTTATTTTCTACTCAGTTTTAGTAGGGAAGGCATCGAGCTACGGAGACTGGAATACAACGATTGCGTGTTTTGTAGCTATCTTAATTGGCCTTTGCTTAACATTGCTTCTGTTAGCCATTTGCCGGAAAGCTCTTCCAGCTCTGCCCATCTCAATCACATTTGGTTTAATATTCTGTTTTGCAACAAGTGCTGTGATGAAGCCTTTCATGGAGGACTTATCAGCTCAGCAAGTTTTTATTTAGGAGCCAAGTATAGCTGTAGTACTCGAACTGATATTATCCTAAACTTTCCATAACATTAATGCACTTAAATGTACCCTTTCCAATTTGAAATAGAGACTATTTAATTACTAATCGAATCGCATTTTCACTTTATAAGTATGATGGGTGATTGACATAAAGGTTAAACGATGAATTATGTCTGGTATAAAAAGAAAACGCATGCAGAACAGTTGTTAAAAATGTTCGTCACGCGCTTGGTTGCACTTGTTTATTTATTTAAGTTAATTGGTTCTGGGATTCTGACCAATGTTAATAAAAGTATCTCAGAAGAGGCTGTTGGTAAGTAATAATGCTATAATTTTTTTTTTTTATCAATTGGTTTTTTGTATATTCTACAGCTCTTTCAGAGATTATTTGCGCTTTGAAACCTGCATGCCTTGCAATTTTAGTGATAGAAAACGAACATAACAATTTGGTCAACGATTTCATTTACTTGATACATAAGCGATATTTCAAAACTTGTATATTTTTAAATAAGATCAGTTATTATCAGTTTATAGCACAGAATATTGAAACATCTATTGAAAGCTCCAGCTTGATCTTCGGGCATCCTCTTAAAGTCATTGAAGAAATGCAAAACAAAAAATTGGCTCACAGACTAAGCCTATTTATTTTTTATTGGGGTGCCAAGTATCCTCCTGAAATTCAAACATTTCAATTTGAAGAGCCATTAAGAGGAGTTATCATTACAAGACCAAGACCAAAAGCGTTAGTTTTATGTTAAACTTTTAAGTAAGTAAATATTAAAGTTTGCAACAGTTTCAGAATATACTATAATCAAGCAACTCCTGACGGGACAAGTAATCTACGTCTTGTTAACTGGTACGATGCTGAAAGTCTAGGTTTATATAAAACTCCTCTACTGCCAAGTGCATCAAGCGTTTATTCAAATTTTGAAGGTCGAGTGTTTCGAGTTCCTGCTATACATGTAAGTTATTCATTATTCACCGCTGGAAATTCTATTATTCAAATTTAGTCACCTCCGTGGTTTTTTGTGAATAATTCCTGCAGATGGGATTACAACAATAGCCAAAATTTCAGTAATCTCGAAGTTTTAGGAGGAAGAGACCACCAACTGCTTATTTTATTGGCTATAAAAATGAATTTCCGTTTCGAATATATCGAACCTCCAGAGCAAACACAAGGCTCTTCAAATGGAGATGATAATATCAATTTCACAGGAACTATCGGTATGATACAAAACAAAGTATGAAATTTTTTAAATTTGAAATTTATTTTCTAAGCATATATTCGCTATAGGAGGCAGATATGCTTCTTGGTGATGTAAACTTAAGCTGGGAACGACGCAAAGCCGTAGAGTTTTCTTTTTTCATTTTGGCGGACTCCGCAGCCTTCATTACTCACGCACCAAGAAAACTCAACGAGGCTTTAGCGCTTCTTCGGCCATTTCAACTAAATGTTTGGCCCTTTTTGATCCTAACCGTCGTCATTTCAGGACCTATACTTTACATAATTATTTGTATTCCTTATACGTGGAAAAAACGTTCTGGAGATACTTTTTACCTGGAGTATCTGAACGAAATTATAGTGTCTAAGAAGCCAATAAAGATAATCTCTGGATTAGAAGACGATCCGATTCCAAAAGATCTATTTAAGAAATGCGTCTGGTATGTGATTCAATTATTTTTAAAGCAAGGTGAGGAAACAACGAGTAATAAGAATATTGGAGAATCGGATATGTTTAAAATAGTCAACTTAAACTTTCTGTTCCATTTTGCTATTCATTGTGTTTCATTTAAGCATGTTCAGAACCTCACCATGGGTGCAGAGCAAGGTTTCTAATAGTTTTGTACTGGATAGCCGCCACCTACGTCCTTGCCGACGTATACTCCGCCCAATTAACATCGCAGTTCGCTCGACCAGCCCGTGAACCTCCAATCGATGACCTCTTTACATTAGAAGATGCAATGAAAAATCGGAAGTACAAACTTTTTGTAGAAAAGGACAGCTCATCGCTGGAGATGTTAGAAGTAGGTAAATATTAAAAATTATTTACTAAACATACTAAATGTTTTTTGTTTTTGTTTTGGATATAGAATAGCACAGAAATCGTTCGTCGTCTATTTAGACTAATGAAGGAGCAATATCCAGAAAAAGGAGAAAATGGATATTTAGTAGATTCTATTGAGCAAGGGATTGAAATGGTTTTGGATGGTTCTGAAACGGTTATTTTTGGCGGCCGTGAAACTCTTTTCTTTAATATAAGACGACGGGGTAAAAGTAAAATTTAAAATTTATATTATAACTTTTTATAAATCGTAATAGGTCTAAAGAACTTTCAAATGAGTTATAAACTTTTTACCAGATATTCGGCTGTTGCGGTTCAAATCGGTTGCCCCTTTTTGGAAAGTTTAAATAATGTGTATGTGAGATGGATCTTTCTTGGATTAATCTTTTAATTCACGCAATTAAATTTTCTCGGCAGATTAATGCGGCTGTTTGAAGGAGGAATTCTGGATAAGATGACGAATAGTGAATACGAAAAAATGTCGAAGTTATCAAGCGAACAGGAGCATAAAGAGACAATAAAGCATTATAAAATTAAGGACAAACAATCTTCTTTAGCTTCCGATGCAAAAATACAGCCACTTAATCTACCGATGCTCCAAGGGGCATTTATATTTCTCATCATCGGCTACATAGTTGCTGGTATTTATTTAATAATATTAACTTGTTATGATTAAACGGATTTAATTCAATTTTAGGGATTGCACTAGTTTTGGAAATTACTTTTCAACATAAAAAGAGAGTTGCCAATCCAGAAAAAAGTAAAAGAAATGTATAGAATATAGATGTACCATATTTGATCTTTCATTATATAACTAGTGTTGTGAACAAATGCTTCAACTTGGTAGCATTATCTCTAAAAATAAAAATAACTACGTTACTGTTCATAATATGAAAATGAACATAAAGAAAGCAATCAAAGATTTTTGGTACTTTATTTGTTAAAAAGTGTACATATAACATAAGGTATCAAATACGTACAAATTTAGCTTATGTAATAATAGATTTAACAATATTAAGGCAAACATTCAACGTACTATAAAATTATATAAATTAAAATCAAAAAGCTTGGGGCAACTGTGGTATGATAAAATTAAAAGATTAGTAAATTGAATTTTGTACTTCTAATTTTAAATATAAATTCATGATTATCAACAAGGTTGAAGCATATCATGTAATAATCAATGCTGCTACCATCCAACATTTTCTACGAGCAGCGGGAAAGCCATTGAAAATATAATTCCTGAGAATATTCCTGTGATTAACATTGCTGCAGCATACATGCCAGCTGTGACTGCGTACTTTTGTGAAACTGTTTGGGGGGCATACATCATTCCCAACGAGCTTTTATAATTAAGGTTTTATTATTATTACAATTTTATAATCCAAAAACATTTAAACTAACCTTAAATACCCAGAAGAAAACGACATAATCATTGCGATTACCCAATAAATATAATCGTTAATTATGTATACAGGTAAAATCCTGTTAATATTCCTCGGCCTGTAGTTGCAAAACAAGAACAAAGGAATGAATGCAACTCTTGCTATTACTGGCCATATCAAGTATTTTGGTTTTGGCTAAAATAAAGATTATTAATACTTTATATCTCATCGCAAAATATCCAACTGGTTACCCATCTGATCCAAGATGTTACCAAGCTTCCGAGCATTGCGAAAAAGTTGAAAGTTAAGAAACATGTTACATCGCTAAAATATGATTCTGGCACGATGAAATCTTCATCATATACTTTAACATCTATAAATAAAGATGTATTATTTTAGATCCTGTTGTGAATATAAGTTACTATTTTATTTTACCTGAGTGTACTGCCGGGAAAACAGATAGTGTTACGAAAAATACAAAAAAGACATTAAAAAGCTGTAAGAACGATTGCTTAAATATTTGCCAGTACGGTGGACGCACGTTTCCAAAAGATTTATTCTTTTCAGATTCTTTTTCATTCAGTATTTCATGGTATCTGTAAAATTTCTGAAAGGAAACAGTATTTGTCAATTAACGATATGTTTTAAAATATTTCAAGTTTTATACATACATTTAATGGCAGTGCAAAGTACGTGTCGAAGCAAATCAATAATATTAGCATAGCCGTAATGAAGTAGTAAATTGCAGCTGTCCTATCCGATGAAGCTACAGCAGAACTAACCATTGAAATTATTGTAGCGAAAAGTCCGCTTATATTTGATCCCAGCACAACCGCTCCTGTATACTTTATAGGCAATTTGGCTGCCATACCGTACACAGTGTTTTGGTAAATTCCATTGGCCACTAAAATTTTGGGTATCATTTAGCCATTGTTTAAATAAATAAAAATTATCTCTGGTCTTACTGTTGATTAAAACAACACTGATCATTGTTATCCAAAAGAAGGCACCAGGCCATTCCGAAGAGTCCGTCATAGCCAATATAACAGTTATGACGAATATAATAACTTCAATTAATATACTCCATACAATTCTGGTAGTTAAATTCCCCCTTTTAAAAAAAACTTATGTAGCATGTGTCTCACGATAACAGCAATATTAATTATTACCCCAAACTTACAAATATATTGAGCCAGTTGAAAACAACATTTGGGATTTGTGCAGCGAAGCCCAAATATGCTAGGAAATTAGTGGCGTAGGTTGATTCAATTTCTGTGTCAAGTTTGAAATCCACAAAATACTGTAAAGGGGGGATTTTAAGCACAGTTGATGTATTTTAATATTGCTTACCTTTTTAGCAGTAATAAACATATTCCAGGGCATCAGCGTACCAAGTCCATGCAAGACAAAGGTCAAGAAAACTAGCCTAAATCGATCGTAAGGAGGACTAATTTCCATGTTTGCTCTTTCCATTGTCATACCTTCAAAAATTGGTAAAATATAAAGCAATAGAAACATATAGGGAAAAAGTTTTATAGAAATAATTTTCCGTTTAAGGATAAGTATTTGAATTCCTAGACCAATTAGAAATAGAGGTGAACGTTAATCTTTCATGGGAAATAAGTGTACCAAACCAGCCACTTTTATTCTAAACCAACACTTTATATTTTGTTAATATAGATATTCAAATCGAACTCATTTATAACAAAATAAAATTTACAGAGTAAAAGTATCTTAAATTTATATATTAAAAAAAGATAACACAAATATCCATATTGTATTGAATCTTTAAAAAGCTGTTGTTTAAGTCTTAATTCATAAAATTAGTTGCCATTAAAGTGTCTTACCTTTAAAATTAAGTTCGTCATTTGGCAGATTGCTTGCTTCCCAAGCCGGCGTGAGTCTCACTGGTTCGGCCAAAAAAGGAGCCCGTTCACCATCACCGCCATCTAGAAATATTTAAATAAATTTACACAAATCCTATTTTGGTCTTATTAGATTAAAAACTTAAATATATTTTGCGAACCTAAAAAAAATTATAAAATTAGATAAATGCAGTGAATATGATAAAACGTTGTAGAGCAATAATTAAATTCACTCTTGTCCCAAAAATCTAAAGTGTTTCAAGTTTTTCTTTTTCTAAAAAGTGCAGGAATAAGTGCACTAGTTTACAAATAGATTTATAAAGAAAATTTCTAATCAAAATAAAACTGTTTTTTTTAGACTTCTAACATTTTGTATTTCCATTTACAAAAATGTGTACTCTGTAGAAGAAAATGAGCATAAGCAAAACAAATTAAGCACTCTTATCAAACCAAATCTGCTTTAATTCTTGCAAGTTATTTCCATTAGTTGAATTGATCGATTATGATTTCGACAGTTTAATTTCATTCGAATAAATCAGTCGCAGAATAATATCGTGAGTTCCCAAACTTTAGTACTCACACTAAGTCCTATTTAAACTAAAAAAATAATTTTCAAATAAAGAAGAGATCTGCACTGCTATGAAATTATTAAATTATTATAATGACGTGGGTAAAAACACTTGAGCCTATATATAAAATGTACCACAACAGTTTGCTCGTTATCAGTGAACGTATAGTCTTCAAAATCTAACTGATGGAAATATGTAAGTTATTTGGTCTACACAGCTGGTAATCATAACCCGCCAATCGTAAGATTTGTTTTATTTAACTGAGACAACAATTAACCGAAGTTCTTCGGTTTCTAAAACTGTGTAAGTTGCTTATTTCCCATAAGTTTTTTAAAACAAAAATTAAAAACCTTTAATTTGCCTGCATTCTTTCGATATCGAATAAGGAGTGATAATAAGTAGATATTGTTACGGAAATTGTTTACATAATATTTGAAATCAGAATCATCATATTTGATTGCAGAAATTCGAGAATTGCATTTATCGCTGCATCGGAGTAAACAAGTTTATCATAAATAGTGTTGAAGCGGTCAATTTCAATGAGAATATGCGTACTTAAATCTCAAATTTCTCTATTTATTTTGCAAATGTTTGTTAAGAATGAAGATTTTTCTGCAGATTTTTCTTAATAATGTTATGATTAACGTGATTTATCATTGTGTCGTGTGTATAAGAAGATTTCATTAGAGTTCGAAACCTGAAAGACTTTTCAGAAAATGTTGTTGATTTTTTGGATAACAAACCGTGGTCCTATTTGCTTGCTATTTATACAATTGCAAAATTTGAATTTTTTCATGTTAATAGAAAGCGCTTGTTTATTTCAAATAATATTTTCCGCGTATAAAAAAATACAACATTTATTTATTACAGATTTTTAATTCTAGACGGAATTGTTCAGAACATTATGCTGATTTTATTTGCAGCAATTAGAAAAATATATATTTTAGGAAATCTAGAACCCCCTTAGGACAATACCCTTTCAAACTAGAAAGTGCTGAAGTTTTATTAAAAATTCAACAACCACAACCACAGGATTACCAGAAAAAAATCAGAATCAAATCAGAAAATAAAATCATGTAAGTATAAATGGTTAATTTAGTTTCAAAATACCGATATTTAAACTGTAAATGAACATAAACATTATAATTATAGTAGGGGAAACTATCACCGAGCAGTGAAAGCATTTTTGAAATCGGTTGAGTACTTTCTGAGACTACCCTCGACAAATTCATAAAATTTTCCTCTTTATAATATAGCTAAAGTATAGATGGTAATAGGATGTGCCAAATTGAATACTTGCTTCTGGGAATAGAAAATGAGTAATTGGGAAAATGTATTAGAATGCATTTGAATTAATAATTTTTACGGTTGGTTATTAAAAATAACATTGGGGATATGTGCTCCATCATTGATTAAGAGTAAAAAAGGCTTTATAACAACATTTACCAGTACATATTATAAAATATGTTCCCTCCTGCGATTAGATAGATTGATTCAAAAGAAAGGTTTAGATGTATAATTGATGTATATTTTGTTTAAATTAAACGACCTATGACGAAAAATAAAACAATCTTCGATGGGGTAATCTTCACGAGCGCTGCTTAAACTATTTAAGTGGCATTCCTAACGCCTCTGCGTACAGGCAAGCTAATTATGTAAGACGTTTAAAAATTTCAATTCTTATTGCGGAGTTATACAAGGATTTTTTTCTTTTTCGTTAACTTTAGTTATAAATATATTTTTCATTTCTGTTTGCTTCTGGGGCAAATTCTCTCAGGCACCACCTAATTTAGTCTCCCCTAATCTGCCTTGTCCTTTCCCTTTCTCCGTTTTTCCTCCTCTTATTTAGTTTCTTAGGTTAGCACTAGTCTTAAGTTTATTTAATGTACGTAGCTTGTATTAAGCGTTAATAAATAAAATCACTAATAAAGACATGTTTATGTCTTTTAGAAGCGAATTTAAAAAGACAATATGTGAGGCTTTTGCTTCCAAGGCCAATCAGCTTTTGGCTTACGAATTTATTTAAGAATTTTTATATCTACGTATTAGTTCTTTCTGCTGAACCTAAACCAATTCTTTAACACCCTATTCCGTTCCTATACTAAAAACGTAAAAAATAAACGTTTATGGGGACGCATTTATCTAGAAAAGAGGAAAATTCCTGACTTTTATATCATGCATATTGTAGCGATTGATTGAGAAATTTCAAAATCGCGTTGAGAGGCAGGAATACTTTCCACGGGAGAATCGATCAAACTGATTAATCGAGCAGATCGGAAAAATGATCGACGGCAATCAGCTCCAATGTTTTGATTTTCGATTAATAATGTTTTCCATTTATGAATAATTGTTTCAAAGGGGCGGTTATTATTACGATTATGGAAAAAAAACTGCAAGGACCTTTATGATCATAATTTATTATTGTTTTTACTTACTTTGCACTATAACTGGCGTGGTGCGCTGCGCTGGCAGTAACTGCTGGCCTTTTCCCTTCATCTTAGTTTCCTGCAATTAGAAATAGTGCAACTGTGAAAATCTTGGATGCGGTGAAAGCAACTGACCTCACACGACTTTGTGGAAATTGACTAAAAATAAAACACGTTTAACTAATCTCATACGTATCGGACTTATTTCACTTTAAGAGAGAATTTGACCCGTGTACCGAACAGGTCAACGAAATTAATCTGAATTAATAGAGCTTCATTAACTCGACAATTTAACTTGATAATTTCGGTACACCAACACTAAAAATGCGCATACCTTTTTTGTTGTCGCTATGATTATCAAATTGCATTAAAATAAACTTCCAAAATTTCCCCAAATTTAGCGCGAGCACGCTTCTTAAAAAGTTATCAGTTAAGCTCCCCGAAGACCATCGTTTAAACTATTTTCGGACTTGATAACATTTAATGGTTATGTTCAGCAAAAAAAAACTCCAATGATCTCTGCATTCGGGAGTGACATTTGGATGCGCCCGTCACACAAGCCGCCCCTGCGCCATAATCTAAGCTGTTCGTGTAAAACACTTTACTACATTCGTATCTTTAAAAAAATTTCAATTCTTTTAATTAAATCAAAGATAATCTTTACATTTATATACGTAGTCTGGATTAAACCAGGCTAAAACACGATAATAATTTTGACAAATTAAATTAAACATTTTAAGGGAAGATTTATTGTTTTCGAAAAAACATTTGACGCTAAAATTTAGCGAATTTCCTGTATTTTACTTAATCCAAACTACAGTCTCGGGAAGAAATAGTGATACTTTACAGTTCACAGAAATATTAAATTTTACCTATCCCTGTCCAGGTCAAACATCAGCTGATTGTCAGTTGTGTTTTAACTGATGAGTCGTTTTGTTGAAGTGGTTGCCTCGAGGTTTTACCGAAAAATCATTGAAAAATGAGGAGGAGACGAATTTGTGTGCTATATGGCAGCCAAACAGGAACAGCGGAGGATGTTGCTGAATTGATTTGGCGTGAATCCAAGAAATTTGGTCTGACGGGATTGGTTTTGCCCTTGGATGAGTATAACATCAAGAATCTTATAAAGGAGGAGTTGGTCATCTTCGTTTGCTCCACCACGGGGCAGGGAAATGAGCCTGATAACATGAAGCAATTCTGGCGATTTCTTTTACGTAAAGATTTGCCCAGAAGCTCCCTAGCTGAGCTTAACTTTGCTGTCCTCGGCCTGGGGGATTCGAGTTACGCCAAATTCAATTATACTGCAAAGAAACTCCACAAAAGGCTGCTTCAGCTGTCGGGGAAACCTCTGGTTCCCATTGGTAAGAGTCGTAACATTTATCTTGAATTACTAACTACTCTTTAAGAGTTGAGACTTGTGTGTGTTTCGATACCCACATAAATAAATAGGATTCATATCATGTTTCAATACTGCTCGTCTGAATGTAGAAGTTATGAGGGTTGAAAACCAAAAAAAAAACAAAGTTATCTAAGAAAATGTTTAAGAAAACAGCAAAAATTTGCAATTCTTTAACGAAACAGAACAAAAGTGTGCTCAGGACCGTCCAAACCACGACTTCTCTTAATTTAACATATCCTTTCAGTTAATTCTTAAATATAGCCCTCATACAATTTTTAATACGAAAACTAACATTTCATTTGTTTTACAAAGTAAATATCGAAAGAAAGTATTCGGTATCGGAATCAAAGTATCGAATACTTCCTCGTATTTATTTGCGTAGATATAGGCAAACGAGGCGACGGCCTAGGGCGCTCGAATTTAGTCGGAATGTAAATAGACAAAACATCTCCTTTCTTCCCGGCTAAAATTATTCTGTATATATATAAATTACAGTTTCTATGACGTGAGGTACGAAACGAAATCGTATCTAACACTCTTGGAAAGATATAATCAAGTTAAAAACATTTCTAGTAGCAAGGAATAGATAGTTGTCTTAAAATTAAAAATCTATTATGTCTTCAATACCCTAATTTTTGTGCCAAACAATGGGTATTAAAGACATGCAAATGTTTCCTAACTTTAAAAAATAAAATAGCAGTTATTAAAAATTGGCTGACTTCAAAAGATCATCAAAAATTATCCCCTCCATTGAAAACAACTAAAAGGTGAAATTTTTATTATTACAGAAAGGTTTGGTCAAATATACTCTGTTAAATAAAAAGCATCTTCTTTAATTCGCAGCCAACAATTAACATAGTGTCAGTTTTTTATCGCCATATAATTTTTCATCAATTCGGAATTTTTAGGACAGTAAGTTTAGGAAGTGAAGTGCTTTCAGCAATGTATACATTTTCTTTCGAATTATTATTCTTTTTTTTATAACTTGTTGGTTCAATCTAAATAATCTGATTTGAAATGTAGGACTTTGCGATGACCAGCACGATTTTGGACCTAGTGCTGTCTACCTACCGTGGCTGAACAACTTATGGAACATCTTGAAGAATAAATTCAATCTTTCCACGTTGCAATATGAACCCAGCAAAACTTGCTTCAAATGGAAAGTTTCTGCAATCAACGAAGACGCCAATGCGGATGTGAATTCTTTACAGTGGCACTCGAATGAAGAACCCTCGTTCATCACCCTAGAGGTATTGTTAAGAGTTCTAACCACATAAGCAATCGTCTTTCTAAGGAATATAATTTTAGGAGAACGAAAGAGTTACTTCAAACGATCATTTCCAAGATACGCGACTTATATCATTTTCCCACGATGCCTTAACCTGGCGACCTGGAGATGTTCTAGCTGTTTGTCCTTGGAACTCGGACGATGATGTTGACTTCTTGTTCTCCCTATTTCAGGAGAAAAATCTTCCATTTGGGCGAAACACTGTCGTAAAACTTTCGGAGTTGGACGAAGGTGGAGCTTATTTCTTTTTCTACTTAGATATTTATTTTACTTGAATTTAATGAAAGTAATTTTGGTTTGGAACACGTTTTTCACGCTTTTAAAGAACTGCCGTTGCAATTTGAATGTCTTCGAAATAAATTATTAGCTTTGACTCCTCTATCAAAACTAAAAATGACCTTTAACGAATTAAAAAAAAATTTTTTTTTTCAGAAATGCCGCTTCCGCGATATTACCGTGAACCACTTTCTCTGGAACAAGCCGCCAAATTTATTTGGGATCTGAAGTCAGTTCCAAATCAGAGGGCTTTCGAATTGCTTGCCCTAAATTGTGCAGACGAAATAGAGAAGGACAAGTTGATTGAGTTATCGTCCTCGGAAGGTTTGGATACAATGATAAGTTACGCAGTTAGGCCAAAGAGGACAATTCTGGAGGTCTTCAGCGACTTTCCAAACGCAACTTCCAGAATAGAGTTGGATATCTTGTTTGAAATATTCCGCACAATAAAGCTCCGGCAGTTTTCAATAGCCTCAGTCCCGCAAACTGGCTTACTTCAAATTTTAGTAGCTATAGTGGAATATAAAACAATTATAAGTAAACCAAGGCAGGGGATTTGTACAAATTGGCTCAAAGGTCTGAGGAAAGGGCAAAAAATCTTTGGTTGCATTCAGAAAGGAACGTTTGCTATTCCACAAAATTTAGCGGTGCCCCTAATAATGGTGGGTCCTGGGACTGGCGTGGCACCCTTTAGAAGTCTGCTTTTGGAAAGGGAAGTTTTTAAGCAACAAGGGAACAATTTCTTATTTTTTGGATGCCGAGGTAAGCTCAAGGACTTCTACTTTAGAAAAGACTTCGAAAGGCTTCAAGATAAAGATGTGGCAAAGTGCTTTTTCGCATTTTCCCGTGATCAGGAGGAAAAAATGTATGTTTACATATAACATCTGAATTGTTAAATAAACTGTTTCTTTACATCCCCGACAGATATGTCCAGCATCTTCTAAAGGAACAACACGCCAGTATCCGAAGAGCAATTGTAGAAGGCGGTATAGTTTTAATTGCAGGGAATTCCAAAAATATGCCAACACAAGTTCGAGAGGCTTTTGCATTGATTTTAGGTAGCGATGAATTTATACAAGAAATGATTAAATCTGGGAGGTATCAAGAAGAAACGTGGTCTTAGTAAATAAAAATATTTATTCAGAAAAACCCCAGACTTTTAAGTTTCCGGCATCTCGCCGGCGATCGCATGAGTCCTTATCATCGCAGGCGTAAGCTAGCAGGTACTGTTTGGGGTGCCAGGCGACTGTAAATGTTGCTGCATCGACAGATATATCCGAGACCTTGTTACCAGTCTCTGTATGGGCAATATCTATTAGGAGATCTTCGCTGGCAGAAGCTATGAGTTTTCCATCATAGCTAAATGATATGGTCCTAACTGGCCAATCCAATCGAGACAAGACCCTTAGACACGCCAATTCCTCAGCGTCCCAGAGTGAAACTAGCGCGTCTGCAGAGCCAGTAGCAAAATACCTTCCTAAAAATAACTCATTAGTACTTTCCCCAAATTAAGACCTATAAAAATACCTGTAGGATCAAATTCTATACAAATACAAGTGCCTGGATGGGCTTTAAGTACGTGCTGTAGCTCGAGACTGGGATAGTTTAATATGTGGACACATCCTTGCCCGTTTGTCAAGAAAAAGAGGTCACTTGTGTTATTCCATGCTATCTCATTCACCTTCAAAACAATTCGATGGCGAGGAGTTGGATATTATGCGTTTTGCAGATAATAAAGAGTAATAATACCTCAAAGTTGAATTGTTCCTCCGCTCGGATTTTATGTGCCCTAGTGTCGATAAACGTAACCAAATCCTCTTTGTTGCCCACTGCTATTGTCCTGCCATCCGGCGACCAAGTTATATTTATATTTTCCCCTTTAGTGTTAATTATTGTGGAGCATTTACCAGCTCTCACGTCCCAAATACGAACCGTTTTGTCTCCACTTGCCGTACTCAAAAGGTCTGGCTGCGAGGCGTGCCAGCACAACTGATCTACGGATCCTGTATGACCTCGGAAAGTATTGTCCTTATTCTGAAAATACCCTTGATATTATGGAGAGAAAAACGAAATATATTTTATTCACTATTCTTTCGCGGTCTAGGGTGAACACTGAGACTGTTTTATCGAAGGATCCCGACGCCAGCCGCTTCCCATCGCAGCTCCAACCGACCGAGTGTACCTGCAGTAAATTGGAAAACAAATCAGTGAACCCTCAAGTTTTTGCTACCTAAGATACCTTTGACGTGTGGGCCTTCTGCTCCTTTGACTTATTGTGTGTTTTAAAATAGGTCCGCAGTTCCTCAAGGCTCAAATTTCGTTGAACCATTTTGTGATTGTTTTGCCAAAAAAGCAGGGAACCTTGTACGATTGTCGCCAACAGTAGAAATTGTACTAGAGCATGTCAAGTTAATGCCGGCTTATGTCTGGCAATACACGACTCGGTACAACTTTCTCATACTTTTGGTAAAATTTCCCAGATGTCCTTCTGTTGTATGAGTGATAATTTTTGGTGGTTACTATTTAAGATGTAAAAAGGGGAAAGCTGCTATGCAATAAATATAAGACGTCTTTCACGGATTTTGACATATCCTAGTAGAAACGTTCATTTGGCTGGTATTTAGTTTTAAAGTTTTTTCAAAACACTTTTAATGTTTCAACGAAAATTGTGAAACAATTTCATTGTATTTCCATATGACATTTTGTGCTTGTCACTGTCGATAAGTGGAAAACTGCAGTTACAGTTAATTTGTTAATTTTAAAGATTCTTAAAAAACGTCGTGGAAATATATACAAAAAAAACTCGTATTAGCTGCCTCATTTAAGAGAAATTATGGTCAATATTTCTAAATTTCTCTTATTTTCAAATTTCTTGTCATATTTTAGCTTCCTTTCTGGTTATGTTCTTTAAAAAAATCGTTACAGTTTTTTAACAAATGAAGTTTCCATAGCAAATTTAATTTCAAAAAGCATGTTAATGAATGAGGAAATCAAATTATCACACCATTCATTAAAACAAAAGTTAACTTATTTACGAAATATGGCCCTGTTTGCTCTAATTTGCAGTCATTAATATCAGTTCAGTTTTTGACGTTACAAAGGTAAGTTTCCAGTAGAAAGTTTTCTTATTATTTTATTATTATTAACTGTTTAACTGATCTAGTTACTCGCAATAACACCAATTAAAAGAGATTAATCCAAAATAAAGATTAATTTAAAGGATTGAAAGATTTAATACTGATTTAGTCATGAAAAATGTAATTGAGTTTTTTTTGTTCATATGAATACCTAAAATAGAAATTTTTAAGCAATTAATACTGGAAGAACGTAAAATCAAAATCGGAATGCACAATATAAAGTCATCTTTCAAGCCTTCATGCTATACGGAGCTCCAATTTGGTTTCAATGCGCTCGTACTCATATAAAAAAATTACAGACCATCCAAAATAAAATCCTTAAGATGATTCTTAATTTGCCATGGCACTTCTCCACCCTGGAATTAGATAGTCTTGCTGCTAGCAGTAGTAGTAGTCTTAAGTAGTCTTAAGTTTTAAATTTTAGTAATAGTTAAGTAGGATATGTCTTCATTGGGTTTTTCCACAGAACTAACTTTTCCCAAACATTGAATAATCACCTTGATCACACATTCTGCTAGACTACATAATAATATCATAGTTGAATGAATATAGATTCCGGCACTAATTATAAGACTTCCTCATTGTATGAAATTATATATGTTATACTCCGAAATAAATAAATAAATAAATAAAATAAATAAATAAATATGTGGATGTCTATAGATTAGAAAAATCAGTATTCCTAAAAGATAAAGTTAACGTCTATATCCTCTTTGAAAGAATTCGTAATACGTGAAGGAAGGATTCTAATTAGAAATTAATTTTACTGCAGCACAATAATGTCCCTATCTACAATGCCAAATAGTGTTAAAAATCTTAGAGGATGAAAATATCAAAGCTGTGAAATGCGCTCTAAAAAGCCCATATTTGTTGCCTCAATCGGCCTATTTCCAAATTTTGCATATCGTAGAAAGTGATTCAAAATACCTACGAGCTAGAAAAATGCCTAAAGGAAAGTTGGGAACAAATTACTGTGGAAGAGTGCAAAAAGCTTATAGGAACCATAAGTGATCGGTTGGGAAAAAACTTCGCAGAGAACGGTGATCCGGTGATATCTCCTTACTTGGAATTACAAGTTTTGGAATATGACCTATACTTTTTGGAAAAATATCAGTAATTTAAATTACAATCAAGGATCGAAATGTAGTCCATAAATTCATGTAGTATTCACAAAAAATATACGGCCAAAAAATAAAAGGTATTTAAGAGATAAACGCTTTTGAACTACTAATTATTATATTTATTGAGATACTTTACTACGTTTCAAAGATGAAAGGAGATGTCTTTTTCTTATTATTATTAATGTCGACTACTATATATACATATATATAATCCTTGCGATACCCATTTAGCATAATTATACTCCACATTAGTAAATAAAGAGTTCGTGAAACAAAAAGTATAAATTTTTCAAGAATCATAATATCTTAAAAATAAAAGTGTTTCCATAACTAAGATATCAACATTAAAAAAATGCGATAACAAAATTAATGAGGCTCGATTCAAAACCTTAAACGATTTTTCGTGAAATGGCTCACAAAAAAGAGGTTAAAGTAAAACAGCGGGCATATAATATGAGAAGTTTATTACGTTTTATTTAAAAAAGAATGACCAACATAAATCATCATTAATGAAAACATTTTACCATACTCGTATATAGTAAGAACATTTTAACATTGTTCGTTATTATCTAGCTTTTTATTGTCTAAATTTTCACTTAAATCGGTGTAATTTTATTAGCTATTATTGTCAAGTCTTCTTTACACGTACGTAGAATTAACTTTTGTGCATTTCATTTCAATTTAAATTTTTTAAAATGTTTGCTTATACAATAAGTGAAGTCCATCTCAGGTTTATTTTATTGTCATAAAAGTTATGACGTCACATTATGACCTACAGAAAATTGTATATACCTTGAATTTGTTACATGCTCTCCATGAAATTCAGTAATCTTTTCATTTAATGACTTTAAGTAAAATACAATAAAAATACAATATGTACAATATTTTTATAACTAGCATAATGCAACACTTCGGACGTGCTAAATTTTAGATTTCTTAGTTAATAAGATTAACAATTGCTCTATTTTTAATTGATTTTATTTTCATTATTGTCATCAAGATCAATGTACTGATTTATAGTATTTAGGAAAAACGCTGAAATCATAATTCAAAACTTATGATTTTTATTTCCACGAAAGTTTTGAATAATAGGACAAATATAATACGGAACACTTCAAATAATTGTTAAATAGTAACAATAGTATATTACACATAAATAATTATTCGTCATTAAATAATTGTTGTACACCTGTTGTGAGCTACTAAGTATCGAAACAAACCACAAAGAATAGTAAAACACTTAACGCTCATTTCGCGGATACCATTTTATGTTTATTTTGTTTATTTATTGTCATTTCAGGTATCCTTGAAATAGCACAACAATAGCACACTTAAAGTATTTATTGAATTTACATAAGTTAACGTATAAAAGATTTTCAACAAACAGTAAATCTTTATTAAGTATGCAAGTAGTAAACGCTCAATCCCTTAAACTTCTATCATTCCAGCGCAGAAAAACTTTATTTCATTTGGTTTCTAAATACCATTAACTTACTTAGTGTTCAGACTTTAATAATTCCATGTAAATAACATTATTGTCAGTTTTTTCAAGATTCTCTTCTTTATTTAGTAAAAACCGTGTTTTTACTCGAATTCCTTTTTCCCTTAAATTTGGCAGTCACAAAAGTAAGTGCACGTGAGGGAACACTTTTCTTTTAGAGTTTCACTGTTGTTTTCATATCTCAGTTGTCCCGCAAATTTTAAGTTTAAGTGATTGTATGGTCAATGTTTCAAAATAAAAAGCAAATGTATTAAACAATGAGTTTGCTGTAGTGTAGTAATTTTATCATTTACTTTACCTCAAACTATCGAACACATACAGCAGAAAAAATTATTTTCAACCACAGCTATAAGGTAATAGTACTACATACTCGTTTTAAATAAATAAAAAAGAGAGCATGCTTTAAAAAATTAATTCAGAAAAAACTTTTTTAGTTATAATTAACAAGAATTTGGATAATTTTGAATGTTGCTTTCTTTTTAAAATCTCAAAATTGTTTGTCAGAGTATTTAATTCTTCTATGTTTGTAAAATTTGCAATTCTTTTATGTTTGGAACCTCAACAAAGACAAAAATACTCTTCCCGTTTTAGTTTGCTTCAATTTAAAATAATAAAGACTTTTATAATACATCCTTACTAACCTTTTTAATATCGGGCATTTTTAAATGATGCAAATATATCGATTTAAAATCTATATATTATGTATGTATATAAAGTAAAAATAAGATGTCCTAACTAACTGACTAATTCATAACCGAGCCGAAAACTCTGAAGTTCAAGTTTTATGATGTAAGCACTCGCTAAGAAAGGATTTTCCAAAATTTAACCCCTAAGAGGGTAAAAGGAGGTTGAAAAAGTTGTATGAGGAAACATATTTGTTGATCGGATTTGCTTCAAGTTTAGCGTAAATAATGAACAAACCAAAATTCAACTACTAAGGGTGACAGGCGAGTGGAAAAGTTTGTAATCAAAAAATTATTTTCGTTGCATTTACTCGAATAATTAGGCGTGGAAGAAAAACAATAATTAGAAGCTGGAAAAATTAGTTAAATAAGGACTGTCTTGAGAAACTATCAGGTAAACTAGTCATAAATTAATTCTAAGACGTCGACTCTTCAACATCTTGCTGTGGTGGTTACATGTCTTTAGTTTGGTTTTTAATTTGGCTCTATTTCTTTACTTAACAAAGCATTAAATATAATACGTTATTAGGTATGTTTCCCGTGCAGTATATGTGGTATCTCCTTTAGGTAAAAGTGATAATTATTAAATTGTTACATCAACGATTCTCATTCTTTTATATGAAATTACAGCCTCAGAGAAAATTCCTAGCCCTTAATTAAAATATTACACAAATCCTATCAGTTACATGATTATTATATTAACAAGTCCGAAGTCCTTAAAAAACTGCACTTAAGCAGAATGCCACGAACAATTTTGCCAATGTTCAAGTGCAATTACTTTTGTGAATGTTTAATTAAATTAGCATTTATACAAAAAACATTATGTCAAGAGGATGCTTTAGAATGATTTTTTCAAAATTCGAAAATTTTATTGTTGAAGGTGTATATACAGGCTGTATATTTAAAAATTATTGTCTATGTTATTGTCCCCAATATTTTCTGTAGAAGCACCGACACTACAATCTCTTTAGTGATATAATTTCTTTTCTTTTAATATTAAATCTTATAAATAGCTAGCGTTTTAATTTTAATTCATGTGACATAATACAAATTTAATAAAAGTACTTTTCGTGTAAGACAATTTTGGAAAATGTTCCATCCGATCACACAATATTCAACATTCGCACAAAGATATGTTTTGATACGATATCGCCTGGTTGTAAGTATTTCATGATTTTGTTTATCCTATTTGAATATTTCAGGAAAATGGTTTAGCTTCTGCTCCAGAGCTGCTTGCAAATTTCAACTCGTTTTTTTAAAAGTAAATTTATAGCCAAGTGATTTACCATTGTAACTAATGTATAACTGAAATAAGCTTTGCATGAGCGGAGATTTGAATTGACTGAGCAAATAAACATAGATGTGAATGCGTATCTGATGAATATAAAGAAAAATCTAAAAGCAAACAGCTCGGAGGTATTTCCATTCTAAATTTTTTTTTTTTATACAATTAAGTGATTGACTGAGGTGGGTGTGTACTTGTGCAACTATCAGTCAAATTTAAAACTGAATAAACAAATTCTTACAACCAGGGTGTAGACTGTTGTAAATGCTAAAATATAGGAGGAACTCTTATATATCGTATTTCTACCACCATTCGTATCATTTATTTGTGATGTTTGTCCAAGGTCTACCACATTTATTTTCCATCCAAGATTGTTATGAGTGTAGCACTTAAAATAAAGAAGAATTAGTATATACATATATATGTAAATATATTATTTAAATTCCAAGTTCTCACCTGATAATACAGTAGATTTGGTGCATTTGCAGGCACCGTCCAATTCAAATAGCCTGGTTCTCCAGGTTCGCACTCCAAATGCAAAGTTTTCATGTATTCTTCAAAAGTCTCTGTGAATTCAGACTTGTCTACCGTTTCATGTTGCCACTCACAATAACGCCCAGCTACAAAAAATTAGGAAACAAAATATTTTAAAAAAGCTTTTAATTAGAATATAAATTTTCTTATTACAAAAAAAGGCATAAAGTAAAATAATTACCAGCTGTAGGAACGGGATATCCTTCAGAATCATATTCAATTCCAGCATAGACTTGTTGTCTTTTTTGCTCAGCTTCGGACTTTTGGCCAAATCCACCTTCTGGAGAATCAGTTATGTAAAATGGATGATATCTATTGATAAAACTCAGTTTAAATATCGTAATAAAATGTAAAAAGTCTCCATTACCTAGCGGGTTGGGAAGGATTATTGCCTCCTTCTACAATAAATGTATAAGTTTGTCCTCGTTCCACGACTAGCTCTGGAATAAGTAAATCATTCAAATACCAAGCTATTCCCCAAGACGGATGTCCAGTAATTGGAGTATAGCCTCTCTTTCCACCTGTTGGACCTATTCTTGCTGTAATTATACTTTCACCTGCTAAAATCTTTGGTTTCCAAGGTGGTGGTCCAGTTTCATCCTTAACATCATATAGCGAAGAAGTACAAGAGTGATCATTCTAAGAGATAAGTGATAAGATATATAATTTTTTTAAAATTCTCTTTCAAGGCTGTTTACCTTTGAGCCAAAGTTTATTTGAATGTCTTCTACATTGACATCCATTCCATTGTGAGAGTGTGCGTTTGCCTCTTTTCTTGAATTTAATGGACCAATTGCAACTATCACAGATACCTCTCGATCAGAGGGAATTGCTCTGTCATTAATAGGTTCATTTGTTTGCAAAAGCCTTTTATATTTTATGCTAGTCACTCCATGCTTTCGATCTCCACTTACTGTAAAAAACAACAATAGTATTTCTCACACAAATAATGGTTTTCGTAGAGTTTAAATCCTGAACTTACGAACAATAATGTCATTCCGTCCACCTACTCTTTCATCTGGACATACACCTTGTTTTCCATCACATTGCGATAAATGCGAGAGGTAATAGTCTTCAGCTCTGAATACACGCGCATTTGTATCGTAGAATGCAACTACAACATCTCCTCCTACCATTTGTGGTCTTCCATTGGCCCCAGATAGACCAAATGCCATATACTGGTCTTCGCGAATCCGGCCGTATAATTCAATTTGTACATATTCTCCGTTCAGCTCCCATTTAACCTGTAAACGGCCATTAAGGAGCTCCCGACAATTGTTGTGCTGAGGTTTCGGTGTCGTTGTGGTCTAAATTAAAAACATGTCTTATATTAAAGTGTAAACAACCAAGTCTTCAATTCTCAAAACTGTCTAATTTACACAAAATCAAACATAATAACTGCAGGTATTAACACAAATTATCGAACAGACTAAGTAAAAACTTCTATACGGATGGATCGAAATCCTGAACTGGTACGGGCGCTAGACGGGCATGATTGTGTAGGAATGTAAAAAAAAAACTCAATCCGGCTGCAAAGACAACCAGACCCTTCTTATACTCATATACCTTCCTGATCACCAGGGACTCGAAGGCAATGAGCATTTGATGAACTGTATAACTCGAATGGATTCAATCCATGAGCAGAATTGACCAGTCTATCACAAAATAGTACGATAGTTTTCCAAACTGGAGCGAAACTTTTATTCATTTAGGCAAAAAAAATTGCTGGTAGGGCAATCATATGAATATCTTAGGGATCTTCAGCGATCCAACGTGTTTTAGAAGAATGAGAATAGCAACTATCCGGCTTCTCTTGCGCATGCATGGCGGCGATTAGCGCAATTGTTACAAAGCTGGCAAATTTGAATTCCTAATGTCTGTCTGAGGTTCTTCAGTTCATTAGGGCAACAAAAAAGTCAGATAGACTAAATGACGAGTACAATGGACCATCGTCTGAGCGGCTTTCCCTTTGAATCAGTAATAATAAATCGGAAATTAAAAACAGGGTCATACATTTTTACATTTTCAGTTATTTTTATCGTAACCACCTTTTTATAGCATTCACAAATAAAAAACTAAGAAAGCGTGAGTACGCAAAAAATACCAGATAAACTACATTTTTGGGGGATTTACATTATATCACAAAGCTGAAATTAACTATTTCTCAAGCCACTTACCGGATTATACCACCAAGGCGGCTAATGTGCAAAATTATAATATATAATTATTATCTTATTATTATTTTTTTCATCTCACCGTTATTTTTGTCTGTCCTAAGGCAGGAGGAACATCTAGATCTTTTGGTATGTAGACATGTCCAAAATTATGACGATATTCTACACACCAGACAGCAAGCCAATCAATGTCATATACGGTAAGATTTCCCGGTAATTGAATTTCAATATCTTCACCCTGATAGCCTCGGAGAGGTTCCAGTGAACCCATTTCATTTGGAACCTAAAATAAATGTTTATTACAATTGTAATTATATGTAAGTCGTTGAACAGCGGTCATCTTATATGTCTGATACTACATATATTTATTAAAAATACACTACACTTACTTTAATGCCCATTATATTTGGTTCAGTCCCATTTCCAACCCAGAAGTATGCATCTGGTCCCGCACCATCATAATGCAAATTAGGTATATAAAATGTTTTTGCATCTAATACGCTTATGTTACTCGATCGTAGTCCATGTGCCAGTCTTTTAAATTCGGGAAGAACCCTTGGTTTTGGGACATCTAATCCGGGTGGAATAAAAACTTCTCCGAAATCAACCTTAACAAGTAAATTTGGCAAAATTTTAATTTATTTTTCAGATTAAAATAAAACTTAAAATTGAAACTATAATTAATATTAGTTAAAGAAGGTAAACGATTTAAAATTTTATTGATATTATTTTATCTTATTTTATTTTAATATAACATACATATAACATATATAGACATAGTTTGAAAATGTCCGATGTAGAATTTTTGCTGTCGCACATACCTCCCCAGATCCATTAAACTTACCAGTAAAACGAAATTTAATTTTGCAAAATACTTGACACCCTATAGAAATCTTAATAATTAGGGTCGTAAGTATTCTATTTTGCGTTGCATATGACGCTAAGTGTACTCAATCGAAATACTTGTAAAATAAAAGAACTCTGAAGAGGACAGCAACGTTTCATTAAGAAATATCCCCCTCTTTGTTAAAATTTTAAGCATATATTGAACTTGAAATAATGTACTGATGCAAGTAAAATATCAGAGCTTTGAATTTATTTTTTTGCGTATTACGGAAATATCACATAAAAAATTTTGTAAATTTTGTGCGATTTAACAACAAAATTAGTGTAAAAGTGCACACGAATATATAAAATTACGTCATATTAGTAGCAAAACAACTTTAATTCTCTTATTTGGAACAACTTTCAGCAAAATCATTTTTAAGACGAATACTCTTACGCTATAGTTACTTTTAACATAAGACAAACTATACTCTGAATATATTGTTCTGCAGGTGGACTATAAATATTATTGCGAACAAAATAAAAACAACAATGAGAATGAACTGAAGAATTTAAGAGAAAATTTTACTTATAGCGAGCAGTGCTGTTTTTAGAGATGTCGTTATTGTCCCCTTAAATAAACACCTGAAGTGTAAAAATTCTGCATTTAAAGGAATACTTGTATTTAAAATTTACATATGCTGTATATAAATTAAGATACTTTAAAGTGAATAATATATGTACATTTATTGCGCTGCAATATGAAGTAATCTTAACCGAAAAACAACATGCCAGAGGTTCAGTCGCATAGACAGTTAAAACACTCGAAATTTTGTACAACAGGGTATTCGAAGTGAATTTACAATATCTCTGCAGTAATATTAGGATTTATCTTCTTAAAAAATTCCAGTGAGCTAGATTTTTATGTACATATGTATATCGTCAACCAACGTGTCGGCTATCACAATGAAAGTACAAACAAATTTAACACATTACGAATTTTTCAGAAAAGTTGGCAATTTTAAAAATTTTAAATTAAATTAAATTATTGGTTTTATGTATTTAAATTAATTTTACTTCAAGGGAGTTATTACTGAATATGGAATACAATCGTAGAACCCTTCCAGCAGCCGTAAATATACGAGTATTGCTGCATTCGAAACATATTTAAAATATTTATAAATGTTCGAAAACTATAGAATTTTAATACCTTTTTTATGTAATCAACTTAAAATTTTCAATTATACGAAAATAGTTTTGTTTATCATTTTCCACCGCTATTTTTATTTCACTTATTTAATGAAATTTGAAGCTTCTTCTATAGAACATCGCCACTACACAAAAAATGCTACTTGCTACGTGCAAAGGTAAATTTTATCAACAAGAATGTCGTAGATGACCGTTTGCGAAACATGTAAAATGTTAATTACATTTCATGTCCTCAAACGAAAATTCTAAAAGTTTAAAGGAAAATGGTGTTTATATATAAAGGACTGTATTTTAGCCATTTTTGAAAAATATTTTTCTTTGAAGCTTGTAGCACGGTCCAATTAAAAACTTGAGTCCTGGTGTAGAAATATAACGTATCACTAATGCCTTTTTTAAATATTTTAGCGACCGAATTTTTCAATGCCAGGTGCTTTTATGTTTTTCATTTTGTGTAAAATATCTCTTTTATGGAAGAAGACCAATTTCGCAGAATATTTCCAAAACTTTTCGATTTTTATAAAACAGTTCAAAATTCAAGCTTTATTTAAGGTTACTATGGTAGCTTCTAAAACAATCCGTAATTTTTTATTGATTGACCCCAATTTACGAGTAAAATAAATTAATGAAATTCAAAATAAAATAAAAATTTTCTTTTTTTGAAAAATCATTAAAAAACAACAGATGAATTTATTATGATGCTCAAATGATAGTTTGAAACTGTTGTATAAAAATAAATAACAATTGAAACATTTCGAAATGTTTCGAGATTTTGTGAAGTTGACTATTTAGATTGAGAATAAAGAGTATGACAATCGTACACTTATAAAATACATGTTCGCCAAAATGTGTAAAAAGGGCTGTAGAGATAAGTTGTACTTGATAAAATTAGATAATGAATCAAACTTTTATTTAAGACACGTTCTAGGCGCTGATCTTTGCTTGCAATCTTTTCGTCAATTTTAGAGCTGTTAGCTGTAATAGGTGTCCTGTTTATACCAGCTACTGAGCCGTGAATTTGTTTATTTTTAGATACAAATTTTTTTGTTTCTCCTGAATATATGTTCAATTGACTTCATAAACCTCATTTTCATTGTTATTAGTATTTTTTTAAAAGAAATTCGAAAAAAGCTTTATTTTTCCATAAGTTAGAAGTACATATAACCCCAAGTTTTTTTTAAAATGCTAAGAGAGGCTTTATTAAATTTTTAACGAGGATAAATACTTACTGTAAATCGTCTGCACCAGACTGACAACCATCGGATGTCCCTTATTCTTTTACCCATTGGTAACCGCAATATGATATCAGAGTTATTGTGCGCTTGTAATATCGGTGGATCACTGCAAAGAGATTCATTAATAATACGTGCGAATAGGAACAAACGAATGTGCCTAACTAATTAGGACGTGATAAAGTTGCATAGCTAAATAGATGCCACTTTTGCTTGACATATATATTTGAACGCATTCAGGGGTACGTGCAGGATTAGAAACAAAGTTATCCGCTAACAGCGTTTACCGAGCTCAGCAATTTTTACCCTCGTCCTCATTACAAGCATTAAACCATCCATGACCAACACTCCGGGGCCGCCTAACAACGAAATCCGTTCACTTAAAACCTCAAACGAAGGGGACGAACCTGTAGGAATGATTACATTGATACGCTTCTCCCGGGGGAAATTTTCTTACGAGAATGCGTTTGCGTTAAAAAACTGGGTGTACGCTACGCAGAAGGAGCGACCAACAATTGATCGAGTTCATAACAGCGTGGCGAACAACGTCAGACAGGAGGATATGAATACATCGCCAAACCAGCAAATAGGTATTTATTGGGGAAGGGTGCCTGGACCCGAAAAGATATCACTAAGAAGGATATGGTACTTTTACGCTTGTTATATTCGTTCGGGGTATGACCGCTCAAATAATGATTATTACTTTTCCCTTTGATATAATCAGGAGTATAAGCCGTTTTTTATAACCAAGGAAATTTAAGGAACAAATCTGCAAGAGTATCAGAAAAACAATCGACAAAATGCCCAAGGATTAGGTGTACGCACGAAAATTTGCGTTACCATGGGAAGAAGCAGTTTTATTATGCACAGTAAAAGCACAACCCACCCTCCACCCACTCACTGAAGTGAATGAGGTAGGAATATATAACTTAATTACGGCCTCCAGTAGTTAGCAGACTTCTCGTTTGAGGGATCACTGGGAGAAAGTTTAAACTGAATTGGTATCCTCTGCCACTTGTCAGCAGATGATTGCATAAAATTCCACTGTAATTAGAATTTGATGTGCTTGGTGCTCCTTTTGAATTCGGCCTCAATGGTTGTGCCGGTACGGTTCATTAAAATGCAGAAAATTCGTTAGGGTCGCCCAGAAATAAATTCATTACTACTCAAAATAAATTGCTGACGACACTTTTATTCAAATTTTTGTTGCTGTGCAACAGGATGTTCCACGCAAGTGAACTTAATAAAGGGGATGTTGAACACAACAAAAGCAGTGTTGCAGAAAAATAGGCATTTCCAAATATTCCCTAGCGTTTATGATAGGATTTTATGTGGGTTTGAAAATTATTAGATTTTTTGCAAAAGAGCCAAATAATATAATATAAATTAGGGTTTTACAATTGGCGCTGTAATGGTCCACTATTTGCTGCCATACTTCCTTGAATTTTATTAATTATGTAGTATTGCTATATAAAAATATACAAAGATAACTGAGTTTCTTATTTTGCTTTTGAAGTCAACTCTTTGATGATATCGGATTTTATGATGTTTAGAAAACGCTAAACTTTTTTCTTGATCCTTCCTAAAATCACTCTTCTCTCTCAAAATCGACCTCAAATTTTTTTAGGAGATCCGTTCATTTAAGTTCTTATAGGGACATCGCAGGACATAGAATGGAGGCTCATTTAAAAGAAGACTCTCTAGCAATACCTGTTAAGAGTCATTTAGGAGTTATGGAAGTTTAAATTCAAAATTTATCGAAATTTTTGCTAAGAAACGGTTGTTCTTTCATTGTCTTAAAAAACTATGGAAAAGATTACTTATTTTTTAATGTTATTGGTGTTAACATTTAAAAAAAGTGACATGTCATTGGAAAGGTAATTTTATCCTCTTTTGAATGAGCTCTTGCTCGATGTTCTGCGATATCCTTACAGTTTTATAAGAATTAAGTGAGCGCACTTTCTAAAAAAATTTGAGGGCCATTTTAAGGTGGAGGGAATGATATTAGGAGGTTGAGATTTTATCTTTGAATAAAATAATTTCTTTACTCTCATATTTTTTAGAAAAGTCTAAAAGTCTATCTATTGAAAATGTTAAGTATAAAACTTACTACCTCATTATCTCAAACCTAAGAAAATTTAAAGGCTCCTACCTATTCTATAGATTGCTAAAATACCGGAAGTTACTTAATATTGAACATTACATATAAAAATTAAACGATATGGGGAGCGTGTCTTTCAACTTTCGGTACCGTTGCACCCTAACGACTTAATATCTAAGCATAAAAGATGAAAAGCATGAAAAGGGCGGGCAGTGGTTGTACGGTGGGGGCTGAATGCTTCTCCGACAAAAGGGTGACGTGTTAAACTCACTGTCTGGAACTTCATAGTAATCTACTTTAATGCGTTTTATTGTGGATGCCACGTGCAGAGCTTTATTAGTCCTTTTTGAAGCAATGTTAGCACCCTTTTTAATGAACCGTTTTATCTGGGTGGCAACCGTACTCTATCGAAGATATTCCTAGTTGCCACCTTATCACTTCCAGTCCTTTGGTAATTTGAACAGTCGTATTAGGAAAAGGTGAATTTCTTGAATCAAAACTGAATAACTTCTTTTATTGTGATTGATATGTTTTTAAAGAATGAAATTTTTATTGAGTCTTCGTTTAAGAGTATAAAGAAGCTAATGAACTAAAATTTTAGGCGAGCCAAAGTTCGTTACTTGTAAACTTACCTCACAATGGCTCCATATAAAATAAAGGGTTTTGAAATTTTCCCATATTGCTTAAAGGATTTCTAGATCAACTCAATCAATGAGACTTATTGTGCAATAAACCCTTCTCAATAAGCTGTATTATAATTTTTTTAATTTCAGAATTTAATCTTTATTTAAAATAGAAACACATTCAATGACAAATCAAGATATTTAATGATCATAGAACGCAGCAACCACTTTACGTTTTCTGTAATATAGGTAATATAAAGCATAACTTACATTCCCACATACTCCTCGGGATAAGGTATGATGTACCCTTCAGGACTTGGGCGGGGTGTTTTGCCTACCCAGAAAAATGCATCTGGCCCGGTGCCGTCATACGCAAACCCTTTTATAAATATTGTTGATTCGTCCACTGCGTAGACGGTACCCTAAAAAATAAAATTAATTATATGATAAATAATACGCCTCTATAAAAATTTGTTTTACTTTGATGCCATGTGCAAATTGTGTGAACTGTCCGATAAGGCGACCGTAATAAGGTTCTGGTGGTGCTCGCCCATTAACTGAAAGATATTTTCAACAATTTTATATATAAATTTCATATGGATTAAAATAATTTCTTATGCGATAAATAAATGTACTGGGAACTAAATTTAAAACCAATATATTAATGGAAATTAAGTCTTAAATAAAAATAATAAATTCCAAGTTTGAGGGTTCCATACTTAAATTCGATTAAACAGAAGGTGAACAAATAAAAACCAAAATATACTTTCTGTATAATCTTTGGATAACCATAAATACCCTCACATTTTTATCATTTTATGGCTCGATGGTTTTATGGGCATATTGATAATTAAACAACGCACAATTTTTGAGATTTCTTTCCTTTTGTTATGCATCACGTCCATAAGACTTTTTTTTTACAATTTAAAATTTAATTCTAAAATTGCTTTCTTATTTTTCGTGCGCTCGAGAACTAAACCCATATGGTATGGCAACTTTACTTTTTAAACAGAGTTTTCGAAATGGCACACTTTGTACATCACCAAAAACCAAACCACTCAGCCAGCTATGCTACCCGAGAACCCCGTCTCATTCGATACTCATATTATATATTTATTTGTATGAAATAATTCAAAACAAATTGTTTGGTTCTAGAATAAAAAGATATAAATTACAATAGTTTCACCTGATATTGGATCTTGCCGATAATATATAGTACATGTGCATATAACAAGTATATAATAAAATTAAAGACATTTTCACCACATTATCTCCAGGCTGAACTATACCAAAAATGTATAGGATATGTACCTACAATTTGAAGACGAGCAATCAACACTTCATAAAATCTATATATATGTGAACACAAGAGGTCGCCTTTGAAATTTGAAAATCAAATGCAGCATGTAAATTCCGACACATTTATAATTGGGTATAAGCACACTGACGAGTTGAAATAAATTAAAAGTTCCACACCTATCGTTGTAAGTTTATGTTTCCATCGAAAACTGTGTGAAATCACATGATGCAATAACAAGTATAATATCATAAGTAGGAGGAAGTAGGTTCATATCCTTAAGGGATTGCCACAGAAGCCCTGCCTTTAGAGTAGGAAATTGGGGGATGATATCAAATCAGTGCAGCCATATCTATTCTATCTCTATACCCTAATCATATTACTCGGAATCCCTTTATCACATTTACACATGAATACTTTCCGTCAGAGATTTTATACTTTTGTTAGATTATATTTTAAGGAAATTTTGTACAAAGAAACGAGGTAGACTCACGAAAAACTTATTAAATTAATACAGAAAAGATTTTAAAATCTAACGCATTCACAATAAATAAACAAATAATTTTTGATGATAAACTCAAAGCTAAATTTACAGTGCAAATATATTTGCATGTACATTATTTTATTTAGAGCATGCATATAAATGAAAATAACCTGAAGAAGGTTCTCTGTAATAGAAATAAATACTCACGTACAGGCAACAATTTCATTCAAACAATTTTAGCACGGGGAGTGTATTTTAAAAATGCACCGCAGCAAAAAGCAAATCCAATCCATTACTCTACTCTACACCGTCGTAAATCATCCATTGAAAATGAAATGACTCCTAATGTACGACTGGAAAGGGAGACAGCATTTCACGTTTTAGTCCACCCTCTGAAAAAGTAACATGCTTTGGTAAACCGAAATAAACTCGATTCGCTCTGAAACCAGAAGGGTTGATTTTGGTGGGACAGGAATGAACATTTACACACTGTGTTTACTAAGTTCGTGTGCAAAGTTATATTGGAATTTTTTGGTATTGTGTATAGTTAAGGTATATAGTTACATACCTGCCTCCAATTCGCAAATTTCAATATTGCGGCCCTTATGTAACTTGTTATTTGAAATACATACCTATGCGGTTTATATTTTATCGAATATAGTATTAATTGCTTATCTAAATATTTGAAATTTAGGAGGTTATCATTTTGCTGGTAAAAACATCATCGCATTCATATGTTGGCATGATAATACTTAATGCGCTCATACGGTGGTACATACAATTTGTTGATTTATGTACCAGATTTTAAAGGCCTGTATACTATACTATTTGAGCACAATTTTTGGATAAATTTATATTTTATATTATGTACTCAAAGCAGGCAACGAACAAAAATATTAAATACTCAGGAGTCATTCTCATCAAAAATTTCGAATTAGTTATTGCCATTTCCATATAGAGTAGCGCGGAATTGTACAATTCTTAAAATTTTGTTTTTATTATTACTATATTATAAAACTCACTTTGAAACAAATTCAAAACGAAAAAACGACTGTGTGGAATTACATTTTTGTAGAGGGTTAGTCCCTAAGGGTATGAGAATGTGTTTTCTCAGAACTCCGATCTAGTTTTTGATTTTGGTTTTCAAAAATTTGTCAGTGATTTGAAATTGAAATTTTTTGGACACGTCCTAGTATGTATATCATCAATTTATGCTAAACCATTAACCAATTCAGTAGAGCATAAAAAGTCAATGCGAAAGAACTCGATTCCGCATCAAAAGCATTAAACATTAAGTGTAAATTGCAACGTAACCAACGAAAATCATCAATCATTCGATGCATAAATCGGAGACAGTAGAGTTTTGTCTTTTCTTTGATACTTCTTTTATCTGATTATTCAATCTCACCCTAACAGGTGCCTTTGTCAACCCCATATCAAAATTCGAGCAGGGAACAAATCTACTAATGCACGCATTAATCTCGCAGACGATCACAAATATAGGGCACGTGTCAGGATGAATTAAAATACGTCAGCGACTCCTTCTTTCACCGATATCGTAATTAAGTTTACCCCGGAGCTATGCAGCCACCCCAAGGCTTCTCTCGGACTCGGGCTCACTTGGTCCATTAGTTTTTAACCAATTAATGGCTTTATTAGAATTGACAAAATTAGATTGGACGCCTGGTACATCGTTGCTTTGCGACAAGGATTGAATATTGATTTCCATCCTATAAAACTACCAAAGTAACAGAATTTGCGGTTGTCATGTCAATTAGACTTATGAATTTTTCGAAGTTTCAAACCACAGTCCGTTTAATTAACTTTTCTCTAGCGTAGAATAAGTATTTTAACTCGAAAAAGTTCCTCTAGTGCTTCAAAATACAAGCAGTCATCTTTGAATGGACATAGAGACATTCAGATAATTTCTAATTCAATAGGAAGGTCTGCTTATATCCGTCTAGAAAGGTATCAAATCCCCATAAAGCCCTGATCTAATCACTAAATCTCTCTTTAGTTCCTTTATCACAATTGACGATTCCCTCCTCAGCTCTCCCTGTCGGGTTTAATGGATCTAAAGTATGTATTAATACCGAGGGTAGACCCTTGCAATGTAATCAGAGATTTCTCCAGGGGAGCTGATTTTTCTCGCAGTTTGATTTTTTTTTTTTATATATTTTCCATCATTTAATTTACTTTCTTTTCGGTAGGTAAATACCCGATTAAAATCCGCCAGTGTGCTCGATTTTTCTAGGAATTTTTTTAATTATCTATCTAGGTTTTTCGACAAGGTGTATCTAATATTGAATTTCAAAAAAAAAACGTTTGTTCTTTTTTAAATCCGCCTTTGAACATGAGTTTCCAGCTTTAGAATTTTAAGTATTTTTGTAATAGGTAACCTTTTATATTTACCTTTGTCAGGTTGGGGCAGAAAATCGTCTGACATTTTATGAGATATACAATTGTACTTGAGTTCTAAAATTATTTAAATGTGTAAAAATAAGAATTTTATGATGACTATATTTCTGTGCTATTTTCATTTATTTCTTTTCGTGGCGTGCGTGGTAGAGGTGCCACAGCAAAGGCACACTATGACACCGATTAGGGGTGCCCCGTGTCGAAATCTTCGAGTAATAATTTCTAACAAACAATAAAAAGTATCCTTATATCATGGAGTAAAAGCGAAGATACCCCGCGTTATTTTTCTGTCCAGCCACTCGGCAGACAAAGTTGTAACGATATCAATTAAAAATATTCCTGAAATCTATGTTTATCATGTAAATTAATAAGATATTCCTTTTATTTTTAATAAAAGCTTTATAACTCCATTTCCTGTGAAAAAAAGTAACGAAAAAAGAAACAAGTAATAACATGAGTAGCTTACATCTTAACCTGGACATGATTCATAAAGTGGATTTATCCAGTATCCAATAATATTTTACTATGCATTTCTATTTTGTGATCTTAATTGCTGGAAATATCTCAAATTGACTAGCATTGAAGCACAGGCAGTAGTTATGAATGCCATTGTTAATGAATAATAGATTTTAGATTCTAGCTTCTAGATTTTACAGCAATAATTTCAGAATTTGGCATTGGCAACCTTAAGGTTGCTTATATTTAATTGACTTCAATCACAAGCGATGTGTATTGCGGTATTGAATACCAATTTCAACCTCCATGTCGTAATTAAAATAATAATACTAACACAAAAGATTGCATTTCAATTTAAAATTATTAAAACGCTATGATAAAAAGATCGCGCACAAGAAATTTTTATTTAGAAATAGAATAGCTAGTTTATTTGCCTTATTCATAATTTATATTTATTAATTATTTCAATTATAATTCATAAGATAGTAGTTGAGTAATATAAAGATAAAACCTATATACCATACCATAACTAACATAATAGTTCAGCTGGTTAAAAATCGAAGCAAAAATGCAAAAATTATGCTTGAAGAGTTATGTTTTGTTTCCTCTACTATTTTGTTAACCTAAGAGCTAAAGTATTAATTTTGTTATGTTTAATTGAGAATTATATTGAATTTTTATAATTGCTAATCGTTGTTAATCCTACAATGAGTTTATTACTAATAAAATATTTTTTAGTATGAACTCTCTGTAAAAATTCGCGGTAGCCGAACTATTTTGCGTTTGGGTAGTATGTCTAGAGGACGAGGAAACAACAGCTCACATTTTGTGTGACTGTCCGGCTTTGATACGGATTAGAAGTGGGGTCTTCAGCAAAGGGTCCTTAAGCTCAGCTGAGGCCCGTAATTTTTCTGTGGGTGACCTGCTGGCTTTCCTTAGGGTAGCGGATCATCTACTCCACTAACGGTGCTTTGACACAAAAGACCGTTTGGTCGCAGTGGTCACCATACGGTAGCCTCCTTCCGCCCACAATTACAATTACAATTACATTAACCAAAGACATTCATCATTACTAGGATGTTTAAAAAAGTAAGTAAATTTGAGCGCTGGGAAAAATAGTACAGGGCCTCGTTGTCTTCCAGAAAGTACGACTTTACCTATAAAATTGTTGCAACATTCAAAATATAGATTTTTTGCTTTCTTTTTTTTTAATTTTTGGATTATGTAAATTTTATTCGGGATAAAAACAGATACTCGTATATAGGGTGGGCTATCGGTTGGTTTCTTTTAAAAGAGCTAGAAAATAAACAGTGCTCAATTTTCTTCAAAGTTTATTGATTTATTAAAAAGAGTAAATCTTCCAATTGGTGATTAGTTATAGAATATAATTTCATCCATATGTATGAGAGTAAAAGAACTATTTGTGTAAAAATAATATGTAAGTTAAAAAGAAACCAACCAATCCCCCACGCTTTATCTCATATAAGCATAAATGACAACAAAATAAAATATGAAAAAAAATCTTTAAATTGGATCACTAAAGCGAATACGTTTAAATAAAACTGCAATCAATCTTATCCAATAGAAGTTTCAAAAACCCAATAACAAAATTATTATCATAACTTTCTTGGATTATATTTTAGTTATTTTCGATTAGTTATTGCACAACTCGAACTTGTCTTGATTTAAAATTAAGATGTTAAAAGCTACAGAGAATATAGGGGAACGATAAATTCAATTTTCTTTTTGCTGATGATCCCTGAAGAATGCACAAACCAGAAAAATTCGCTGGTAGGTTTGCCATTTCCCTCCCCTTTCGCAAATTTATTTTACAACCCCTTTGAATATAACGCCTCGTAATTAGGAATTCTCTGAATTCGAAACCGGCTAATAATTCAATAACCTCAGTATGGGTGATACTACCAATTGTGTAAGTTCTTCAGGTATTTGCATTTCACTTTGAGATTTAAATAACTGTTCACTTATGAATACATCGTTTTATATAAAAAAAAATGATTAAGTGCGAGTGTTGCTCTCTCGTTATAGAAAACAGCAATAAAAACCTATAAAAGCAGGGTAATTGAAATAAACAACAAATAGTTACTAATATTATTCTGCAAATTAAAGAGTATTTAGAACTACAATTAAGATAATTCCGAACATAAATTTCAGAATCGGAATAAAAACATCTTACACTGAATAACAATCATCTATTTTCACGATTATCAATAAGCCATTTTTTGTCGATAAATACTCTTTTATCAATGTACAAATAAGCAGAAAACAATATTAGTTTTAGTTATCTTTTAAGAACATTAATATTGTACTAAATGGCAACTGTTTTTAGAGTGTAGGATTAGTTTATCTACATATATGCTTCGTCAATATAACGAATTTTAAAAAGTAAGTAAATATACGAGTATTATACGAATAGCATGAATTTAAGAATTCGCTGCCAGAGGACATATTCAATTTAATTTCGTGCATGCATTAACGAGGACAAGAAGAGCTCAATGTGGACTTAATCTAGACTGAAATACCCCAATGATTTCCACCCTAATGTAAACAAAAATCCAATAAAAGTCTTACTCATCTATTTTCAGCCTTAAGTCAACACTACTCTGTCGGGACGAAGGATATTTTGGTGTGAGGACATTAAACAAATATATCTCGATTCAGTCTCTTTAGATGTATTTCTATTTTGTTATGTTTACCTTCTTAAATATTTTTCTTTGCGTTGCTAGAGATGATTATGTGCGCTTAAGATAACTGCAAGAATGCGAAAGAGAATTTTTTTTAGAGCAAATACTAATTTTTTATTCCTTAATCCATAGTGCTGGGTATATTCGATTAATTTGTTTCTCTTATGAATGTGGTGTTTTCCTTCAGTTATCAACGAACAACTAAAACATTTGTATTTAATTTTATAATATTAATAGGAAATTAAAATTTATTAAGAAGTGGTGGTAAAAGATTCAGTATTGAGTAGATTGGGTAAGAATTTATTGATTAATCCCTTAAAATACTACCTACTGCTAACATAGAGCTATTTTTCTTTTTAAAAACGTTTCACATCCAAGTACATGAATATAGACAAATCGTTGGTATATGATCTTCCATTAATGTTAATAATTTTTGAACGACGTTATATAGTAACGTGCCATTTTTTTTCGAATTGACGAAGGTAGTTTGAAACAAACGATGACGATAGAGCACTTTGATAATCGCTTGGTATATGTAACATGATTTCTTTAAAAAGCATTACCTAGGGCTGATATTATTTAAATTTTGTTTAATTTCCTTTATAAATAAATATTTGCAATGTACAAAACTGGTTTCATTTATAACTAAAAAGTAATTTACAAAATACATACAACGTACGATCGTAAATCCATTCTAGGTACAAAATAATTACGATCAAATTTAAAAATCGTTTTTAACATTTTAAATGAGCTCCATTTAATAAGCGCATAGAATACAATATAATTTTCCATGAACATGTGGCAAATTATATAGAAATTTCTATCTACATATAATTTTCTCAGAATTTTTAAATTGCTATAGAGCTTTTTCATAGTTTTACAAAACCTGCGATCAAAGACACTGAAGCAACACTTCAGCTCACTGGAAATAGTGAATCATATAAACAGGTTAGTGAACTTTGTTGTGCTTATCGACACGACATTCTTTTTTAACATTTTTGAATACCTAATATGGATGAAAAACTAAAATGTTCGCTCGTATTTATTTTTGGACTATCAGCTCACATAAGGAAAGCATAATTATCTATTTCTAATATTACTTTGGTATACCGCTGACCTTCCATTAGTTTTTAAATAAATACATTTGCTCAGTCGTTTCACTTAAAGAGCTTTATTAGTTAAAAAATTTGAATCTATATTCGACTGTCTTTATTGCAACCATAAAGAAGCTAATAAAACAATTGTTACTTAAATGCAACAATCTGGATTTCATATGACAATAAGCATCGTTGCTTTTAATAGCTGTTTAGTCATTCATACATCGTTTGACTGTTTCTGAAGAAAAGAATTAATCAAAAATTAAATTCAGTAATCAATAAGTTTCCTTGGTTGTGTGGCATATTAATGATAGTAACTTATAAAGACGGAATGGTATTATGAATTAGATAACTGAAATAGAATGTTTGGATTTCTGGAAGAAAGAAACAACAAACTGGTTGATTCACTATTTATATAATATATTTAGATTTTGGCTGACCAAACAATTAGCCATTAATGTCTAGCATTTTTCTGCGAATATGTCTACGTCTTTACTCTTTTGTCTTTTCTCAAAATGTGTTCGCCACTCAAAGTGCGGTGTGGGGAAAAGAAATTTTGAGGTACTTATAAGTGGTATATAATCGAAAAAGACTCCCTCAATTTATGGAGATTACATCATGAGGTTGTTACGCTGCCGCAACCGTCGTTCGTCGGCAACGTAGTGGTGAAGAAATATAGATGCCCATTGCATCGTTTGGTGTGCAATTAAAGTTGATGTTTAACTGCCGGTGTTCGTGATGCACATGCTGCACGATGATGGCTCGGTTTTTTCATTTATCGGTACCTGCCGATGTGGTAAGTAAATGTATCTGTAGGTCACCTTGCCCAGGCATCACGTGCAATCACATCAATGGCAAATCACTTTCGCCTGCATATTAAACTTGAGGAATACAAAAATACCAAGTGGTGATGCAATAGAAAACTTGGAAAATTAAAAGAGGCTCCGTGTCGGTTCGTTAGTACGTGAACCGATTGCCTTCTTTTCATTTTCTTAATCGAATAAAGCGACGGCTGCTAAGGTTTTCACCTTTGTTGCGCGCGGCGCCAGTAACCGCCGCTGCGAGGAATTTAGAAAGTGTACAAATAAGCCAGAAAATGAAATGGTTGAAGACATCGCGGCTTGTTGGGTCGAGCATTAACACAAGACCTGTTTGTAACTCGACGGACTGATTGTCGTTTCAGCGATTACATAAAAGTTTATTGAACTAAATCTTTTCAGAAAAAAAAAAGGTATGAGTACTGCCGCACACACACCCATCGCATAACCTCAGGGCGCCTTTAAAAAAATATTATTAACATTGGGAGAGGAGAAAAACATGCAAAGACATACAAAACAGCAATTTACCATAATTTGAAACAATCAGAAGCAGCACGAGCCTGCCCAGAAATCCCATCCTAACGTTAGCAAATGAAGGCGCGACATTAAGGCTGAACTGTGGGTGTAGTAGTGGAATCATTATGGCATTTGCTTTCGCAAAATGGCCGACATCCAATGTCCTTTTTAACTTTTTTAGTTATTATGCGCTTATTAAGGAATACCAAAAATCACATCACTCCATCGACTTCTTCTTGTAAAAAACACCTTTTCACCTTAAAACAATTCACTTGGCCAACACTTAACATTTGGGGAGCATCCACTTAAAATTACTAGCATTAGTTTTCCTTTTTCCGTTTAGTTACATCCAGTTAGAATTAAATAAAGAAACTCGAAATTCGAAAGCAAGAATCAAATAAAAACGTGGAATTTTTATATTTGCACTAAAAGAACTGAAAGCAAACTTCGTCGCCTCCACCGTCAGGGTACGCGGTCTCGGACTGATTCCAAAGAGTCTGGCAAAGTCGATGTACTGGTCGATGGCGGGGTCTCTACATTTATTCTGAAAGAAAAGGTAAAAAGAGAAAGACTGTTATACTATATTACTAATAAATATAGATAAGAAAGAAGCAAAGTTATTACATCAACGATGAGGTTGGAGAACACCTCATTGCTCCAGTATTTTTATTTTTTTTTAATTGAAGTGCGCCGAGTGTATTTTAAGCGCAGAAACTAGATTCGGGTAAATGGGGCAAAAATCGTATGAAATGTAAAGCCGACTTGTTTTCTAAGGTTCACTTAATTTGTAGATTTGCATAAAATATAAATTTGAGAGATTTGCCCATACAAAATCCCTGTTCCTGAGCTTTGCGGATACCCAATGAGCGGTGGCTAACGCGAAGCTTTCTACCCCAATTGGAGAATCTGCTACTTTTTCCCCAAACAACAAGTTATCTATACGTTTTTGTTAAAATGTATAAAATTGATGGCGCAGAATCGGCCCCAAAATTCTACTGGCTGCCCTGTAGGCGGGACTATTCTCTGCTCCCATTCAAGGGTTCGCTCAAATCCTTTTTTACCTCCGACCGGGAAGCCTGTGCGAGCCAAAATTGGGAGTATCTTTCGTTCTTGTTCCCATCGTCTACAATAATTTTTGTTCATTTCTACCCGCGGTCAATATAATTTATTGCTAAAAGGTAATAAAATAAACTATTAATCTCCCAGTAGTATCAGTTAAAAACTATTATCCCCGATTTTTCAACAAGTGCGTAAAGAAATTTTTTGAGTTATTTATTCACACCTTTCGTATACAATTATTTTTAGACACTCGTAAATATATGTATATTATCTGTATACTCTAATTACCTAATAAAATCTCTATTAAATTATTAAGTTCTAACTTACGATCCCTTGTTTTTAGATTGGACCTATTACCATGCGAGCCTTCAAAAGTGTGTATTTAAGCTATGTACTACTGTATGTAACCAATACAAGAATGTGATAAAAAGTGAAGGGTATATTTGATTTGGTTGATTTCCTTAATTAGCTAATTATCAAGTACATACTACAAAATCGATTAATTAATATAAATCTCATAGCTTTAAAACAAATATAACGAATACAAATAATTCAAAATAATGTTATTTAAGGTTTAAAAGAACACATAACAGTGCAACATTAAATATCTACTTAATTATACCTTAAATATCTACTTAATTTTATCTTTAATTTTATATTTTATTATTAGTAAAGTAAAAGACATTCTAGGTATGTCCTGTTGTCGAAAAGATAGGCATTGCTACCATTGCAAAAAAAACCATTTAAGTATGAAATATGTTGTATATGTAGCAAAAATCGACTCATCCTATAGGAATGAGAATTTTAAAACTTGTAAAATAGAGAGGAATATAATAGGCAATAAGTTTTATACAGCCACACAAGATTTGAAAAACGGGTACAGTGAGTTTCTATATGGGACGCCTTATTTTCCAACTTAAAATTTTGCCTTAATAACCTAAGAATTCTGAATAAAAGTTAAGATCTAGTCGCCTCTTAGCAGTTATTAAAAATCACTTAAATACCATTTTAACTTTTAAGAAATTATATAAGAGTATTATGTTATAAGATACTTCGATCTCCCATTATTTATTATATATTTATTATATATTCAACAATTGAGTTAAGAATTATGGGTAACTCGTTCCAATATAGCAACAAAAAAATAGTTCAGAATATTATATTTTCTAAACTTAAAAAACCTATACAATTATTTTTCAGGAAATGTGGAGTCCTTTTCGGGGAGAGAGGTGACATAATAGTTGACCTTAAAAATTTATAAAAAATTCGAAGACTGTAATATTAACTATAAGCATAATAATATCATAATTAAATATCAGTGGCTTTGACTGAAGAAATAAAGAAAGATTATAAATTCAAAATCAAATAATATTTACCATAAGTGTTATCCGATATAGAAATTATGCAAAGAAGTATAACTAATGCATTTTGTTAATACGATCGATATTTTTAGACTTTTCGCTGTGCTCTATTTTCAATTCTCAGACCTTTTTCATCAACAAATGTCATACCCGTTATAGAAAAATTCAATATTTTAGCAGCAAATTTTCTTTTAAAGATGTAAGTTAATAATAAATAGAGAATTATAATAAGTGTATTATTAATTTAATAGATTATAATTATAATTAAATAAATAGGTTTTATTTCATATTTTAATTTAGTTAGCTAAAATAATTCACTGTATTTTTAGAATATTTTTCTTCCAAAGTAATCCTTGAATACTTTTCTACTGAATTTCTGGCAATGTAAAACAGTAGTACAATAAAATTAAATAAGGTAATAGTTCCAGCACTAAAATTATGACATCATGTAAATGAAAAAGCATCATCCAAATAAAATATGTAAAATTCATGAACAATGACGCCAAATAAGCTAATTCTCTAACTTTATTAAATTTCTCTTTATAAAGAACATCGCCCCACGATATTAATAAAAATGTAGACTTTTTATCCATCCTTTTTAATCATCTTCAACGAAATATGTTTTTTCATTTTTAATTCTATTAAGATAATTACTCTCTGCTGCTACTAAATTTGTAGAAAATAACAATAACATATTCATATAATAGTTTCTGTACTTTGCCATAAGTGTTAACAGTATCACTGATAACTTCAAAAATCATTATGTTTTCTAACTTACAGTGATGGAAATTCCCCTAAAATGACGGTATTTTTAAAAGATTAATAGCTAATTATTTAATAGTTGTTGCTATTATCCAAAAATATCTTTTTTATGAAGTGAAGGAACACCGAGGAATAATGTTGTTCAATTAGTTCAATTTATTCCCAAGTATTTTTATAATAATAGTAGGTATTCTGAGTTTGGGTAGGCAAACAACGTATTTTAGGTGGAAACTCCTATGCTTCATTCATGCTTTAGAGCAAAAAACATTCCCAATTATAAATTATTTTTTTCAAATTGTTTACTTAAAATATTCAAGAGTAAGTGTAGTGATAACTCTTGGCAATTCTTTAAGTTTTCTTTTAGTAAAATTCAAATGTTCTACGAAGAATGTCTTAAGGTAAAAAAGAAGATAAAGATAATGGTTTTAAAGATTATGGTTTTGACAATAATGTATTTGCGAAGGAAATGAGAAGTTTCAGCATCTTTATTAATAATTTCGTGAATTTCGACAAAAACTATGCAAAATATTTCGATTATGCTACAAATAAAAAATTTCTCCAGCCCCTAAAATCATTAATTTTGAGAGAACAATAGCAGAAATTAAAATCTTTGCTTCTTAAATTGTCTTAAACTCGTGGTGTCAATATGTCCAAGAGTTTTTAGAGCAATTCTATACAATGATGACCACGTATTTTCCACTAATAGCTTGAAAAAACTATCCACATCGTGTGCGCATAAAGTCTTCATATTGGGCTTTGCAAAGAAAATGATGGGATCAACTATCCAATGGAATAAAATTTTAATTCTGTTTTCGAAGTCAAGTTAATAGCACGATACCCACATCTGAATCGTCGTTATTTTCATTACTTAAAAGTACTTTATTCCACTGAGTAGTTGTACTATGCAAAATCAGTATCATCTGAAGAGTTTATGAGATTTGAAAGTGCTGGTTTTTTAAGCTCTTAGCGGAAAATATATGATCATCATACTGTACAAAATTGCCTTAATAAGTCTTGAAAATAATGACAACTCAAGTTTAAGACAATTTTAAGAAGAAAGAGCCCATTGTTCTTTTAAAATTGTTGATTTTTGAGGTTGGACGAATTTATTATTTCGAAATATGTTGGAACATTTGAATTATACTAAAATAACACTAAAAAAATTGCCAAGAATTATCAGTATACTTACTCTTGTATATTTAAAGTAAACAATTTGGAAAAAAATAATTTATAATTGGGAATGTCTTCCGCTCTAAAACATGAGTGATTTTGTAGGAATTTCCACCTAAAATACGTTGTTTGCCTACTCAAACTCACAATACCTACTATTATTATAAAAATACTTGGGAATAAATTGAACTAATTGAACAACATTATTCCTCGGTGTTCCTTCACTTAATAAAAAAGATATTTTTGGATAATAGCAACAACTATTAAATAATTAGCTATTAATCTTTCAAAAATACCGCCATTTAATGGTAATTTCCACCACTGTACTCATTGCATTATTTCCCGAGATTTTTTAGGTTTTCCGTAGCCTATTGGTCATCCCCAATACATACCTTCAAGAGTCAGGATTTTATAAATAAAAAAGAGATCCAGCTATCCAGAAAATTCTAGCATATGCTCCTTTATAACTAAGAATAAATAAAACGGTAGTGATGGAACAACTAAAACGGAAATGATAAATAAACAAATGATTTACAGTGCATAAGAGATTAATACATTGAGAATAATATTTGTTTATACATATATAAGTAGTTTATAATATTTAATTAACAAATAAATTTTGAAATAGCACAACTTTAACATCAGGTGTTCGCGCTTCGGAAATTCAACGCTATAATGATAGATGCAAGAGTTATCATATAGCCTCAAATGAAATACTCTTACTAATTGTTATATTTACCAATCACAAGAACGAGCTGAAAAACTATAAAACTATAAAATGGATTTGCAAAACACTTTGTTCTATTTTATGTAATATACAATTTATAATTAATTAAATACATTAATAATATTAATAATAATATAAATGCAAGTTATCAATGTGGTTTTTAAAAAAATTACCATAATGGGTATATGTAGCCCGATATAGTAAAATTGATAATGATTTGTTTCTTAACCTGTTAGCTGCGTTCGACGTGTATACACGTCAGACCGAATTTCCACTGCAGTGCATTCGACGTGTATACACGTCACGTGAAGTAAAAAATTACCATTGACGATAAAAACTCGAAAATTTGAAAAAATGTGATGAGAATATTATTTTGTGGTATGTGTCCCGTATATTACCAATGCAACAGCTATGTGTTGTATGGAACTATTGAGCAATATGCAAATCATGAGGAACATGTTTCTCAAATTGGTCGGCCATCTAAGTGCACAAAACTTACACGGCTCATTGGGAAACATTTCCCAAATTATATACCGCCTACTACATCAAAAACAAATCCCCTCCGAAGATGTGAGGTTTGCTCAAAAAATGGAAAACGCAAAGAAACAAGATTTTGGTATACGAAATGCGAAGTGGCACTCGCATAATATATAATTAAAAATATAATAATTTCACATTTTTTGTAAAAATGTGTAGTAGGATCATTTACCTTGCGTTCGACGTGTATACACGCCATTGCCTGATTTTAACTCCACACCCTGTGGAGGTTTTTCGAAACTAAACTCCGCAGCTAACAGGTTAACAGGAATTCTAGTTCAAAGGACATTTCGTTCGTTCGTTTTTGAATTTTTGATGCGCTAGGATAGAGCGACCTTTTATCAAGGCAAAGTAAGTAATCAATTGATTTTCAAAAAAAAAATATGCATCCACCATACAAGTTAAATAAATTATCCTTAGTCTTGGAAATGGAAATATTATCAGCTGAAAATTTAAAAATATTTTGTTACTAACGATCCGAAATTTGTTTTGAATTAGAGCAAATACATTTTTCAAGTATATTACATAAAATCAGTTAATCAAATTAAATAAAGCCATAAGGCCCCCGAAGTAAAAGTACCGAAATTGACGATATGCACGGTGTGTTTCAAAACAAAATTTAATAAAAGATTATAGATTAAACAAAAAAATGTGTAAAGAAGAATTTAACGATCCGAAGGAATTTCTTTGCGGTCGGCTATAGTTTCCCAAATATTCTATTGAATTTTCCTAATGCGCACTACACTATGAATTCTTCGCTACACATGATATACATATTTAAAATAAGGAGAAACCATAAAAAGAAATGTAAGCAAACATTGTTTTCCTTGTTGTCATCTAGTACGTTATTTCTAAAAAATGGTATACTGTATAAATGTGTACCCATCTTCGCGCGGAGATTTTTTAATTAAAAAAAAAAGGAACGAGTTCGGAATAGCGGAAATGGGCTGATTCGAATAAAATTCTGCAGGAGTCTTCCGTTTGATCTAAAACATTTCGTCAAAATTATTTGCACTGTAATTCTTTGTATCCTGCATAATTTTATTAATCGGTACATTTTCCAAGCGCGCAACCTTCCCTAACGCTCACTACAGTGCACGTTTCACTACTTTTTGCACAACCAATTCCTTTTTTCATAAAAAAAAAAATCGTTTCGCACGGAGAAAGGCACGCATTTGTGTCTGTGCCATTTTTTCAAAATAACGTGCTAGCAGGTAGGAAGACTTTTGTTTTCATTTAATTATTGTTATTTTTAATGTTTTTCTGTATTGCGAAAAGTTTTAGTGGAGTGAGCATTAGGGAAAGTCATTGATTTATGATGAAATTATGCGGGGAGAAAGAATGGCGGTGGAAATATTCCACTTGTAATTTTGCCGAAGTGTTAAAATTAAAAGTAGAATATTTCGGAAAGTCTAGCCGACCGATAAAAATTTCTTTGAAATCTTTCCGTTTTAGACCAAACGAAAGGTTCTTGCAAAATTTTATTCGAATCGGCCCATTTCCCCTATTCCGAACTTAAGCCAAAAAGAAATTGGAAGTGGAAAGGGCCAGTTTTAATTTTGACATTTTTTCAAAATTAAAAGTGGAATATTTCGGGAACTATAACTGATAGTCAAGAAATTCTTTTAGATCAAACGGAAGGCTCCTACAAAATTTCATTGAAATCGGTGAGATTTCCCCATTCCTAACACGTTCCTTTTACTATATTACATCGAAAATGTCTGAATTTGTTTAAATAAAATTACGATTAACTGCTGGAATGGCAGTGGGAACTTGCTTTAGGATTGTCATAAATTCCAGCAGTCGCCGATAGCCGCAGAACGTCACAAATGTCAAGTTTTGTTTGTAAATAACGGGGGCGCACTGCGTGATAAAGAAGAGTGTTTCTGCTGTTTTTGCAAGGAATTAGCGTTTTCAACGTAAAATTTTTGTGTCGATTGGTAAATTAATAACTTTGAAGTGAACTGTTGCCAACTCATTAAATTGACACCGCAGATTTTCTCGTATTTTAAGTAATTTATCACTCCAGGAAATTGGCAGCAAATTATCCTGTCTGAAGTTGGGTTGTGGAGGTGATTCACCTTGCGAACATTTTCACCACACTCTGGTGGCGTAAAGTGACAAGCTAAGCTCTCAGCTTCGGGCTAAATGAAAACAAACTTCGGTTGATTGAAAGGTTTTCCGTGCTATTTAAAAAAAATTAACAAGGAAGCAAGGAGATTTCCATTTGCAAATTCAAGCTTCAATTAAATTTATTGACTCTTTTATTAATTAATACGAAGAAAAGCACAACAGAGCACTAGTGATAGGCTGGAAGGACAACACCCACGGTCAGTATGGTAGATTTTATTCATTTATTTGGGAACGGAAATATTGAAATGTCGTCTTTGAAAAAATTTAATACCCTAGACGCATGGCCTTTTCCTCCTCGGGGGGATTGTTTTTTTTTTTTGCACGGTTTTTGAAAGGCTTAGCTTTGCATAAAAAACACACCGCCTACGATTAAAGCTATTAAGCTCTTCTGAACGTTACATGGTGAAATTCAGTCTTAATTGTTTTAAGCCATTAATTGATAAACAATTCCCACCTGCCACTGTTGTGGGTTAACAACAACTAGAACTCGAAAGTTCTGCATTTTGGGTTTACTATAAGCAAGAAGTCATATTACAAGTTAGCAAATATTCCAGAAAAAAATGAAATATGTTTGCTGCATTACATCTAACAACTTAATGTAGATGAATAATTAAATAATGAATTGTAGTAAAGGAAGCCATTTTCCAACAACTTTAGATGAAAGAGCCCATTTTTTTTTATTATATTTCATTATAATCTAGCCGTTTATAAATACGAAAGCTAACAGTAATTTGATGACGAATTGAGTGATAAGGCCTATTGCGACGGTCGTTTTTCAGTCTAATCGGAAGCCTAGACACATTTTCAAGGTAAAAATGAAGGACATTTTAGTGTCTCGACTATTTAATGGACGCTATTGTGCCTATTGCTTCAACAAAGACTAAACGGAATATTTATTTGAACCCCTAATAAAAATGTAAAACTCGTATACTGTTTATACCAATTATTTCCGTTTCCTTCCCTTTTTGATAAAACTCGTTGTAATCAAAATCGTCCTTATTTGGTTTCATTAATGGTTCCGGTTGCAAAAAAAAAAAAATCTATACACTTCCAACATCTTGAGATGCCGTTTAGGTTTATTTATTGATATAAAATATCCTGCCCTTTCAAAAATTAATTTGCAATAGCAAGATGTTTATTAGAAATAGAGCCAACAATTTAATTAAAATATGTAAATATATTGTTTCCTGAAACTTTGTGTGGTTGTCAGCATGTTGAAGTAGCACAGAATTACAGAAAAAATACCTAGATATCAATTGAAAGTTATTTTCAAATCAGCAAGCTTTATCCATCTGGCGTTGTTCAACCTTAACTCGCTTAGTAGATTAGTTTAATATAAAAAGGAATAATATTTTAGTAACGTTTTATTCGAAATGTGAATCTGCCTACAGTAGTCTCTCTATTTATGCAGATTTATCTTAATGCACTTGAGCTACCGCGGAACTAATTCATGCGTTATGTGAAAACCCAAATTGATGGATCCCCAAGTATAATTTAATGATAGCATCGAAAGCATCTTTTTTTTAACTATGTTTTTAAAAAGTCGCTAGTTAATATTTTCCTATCCCAGTAAGAGGCAAATAAGTAGTGATTTGACTTATTACTCGCGTAAATGGATAAAAATGCTCTATTAAATGCAGTAAGTCAATATTATCAACTTACTTTCAGAGATAAAATAATATTTACGAAATACTGAACATGTACTGAATTCAGTTTCGAAAGAGCCTGCGTAAGGAGAGCTTGCTGTTATTTTGCATTGTTAACCTAATAGCTTGAATTTAATAGCAATATCACATCATCAAATCATTTGTAACGCTTCATTCTAATTAATCATAGGGCTATTTCCATATCCCATGTATATATCAAGTGGTGGAGGGAGTGGAAAAGGGAGTACGCTTCCTAATCAGCAGACAAATTCAGCATCGACAAGTCCAGCGGCACCACATAATGCAGCATTGCAACAGCCTATTTATCCACAACACATACAATCTGTAGTAATGCCTCCTGCTTTTCATGCGCAGTATATATCCAGACAGCCAGCATCACAAATTTACTCTTCGACATCCCCAATCCACTTTCCACAAACACATATGCCTCCGAATTTCACGAGCTACTCATATTTCTTTACAAATTCGTTAATATCAGCTCAACACCGTCCCAGTATTATACAAAGCGGTGTGGCCCACAATCCGAATCATTTAGCGCTACCAAGTGTTAATATGGTTGCCGCAAATGTGCCACCGCAAACATCATGCCAAACACCGATTTATCCTCCTTCAGGAAGTAGTTTTTCAGGAAAAAAGCGATCACATGCACTGCCTATAATAAATCCTATAACTAAGAAAAACATCATGGAGGAATTTGAACTCTCTAAAAATCCTGGGTTAGAATCGAAGCAGCAAACCAAATCGGAGACTGAAGTAGTCAGTAAACCAAGTGACTTTATCAGCGGTTTGCTAAAGAACCAGAATTTAAAGAAAAACACTATCGAAGGATCTAAAGAAAAAATTATAACAGAAGCTTATGCATATAAAGATCTTCCGAGTAAAATGACTAGCAACGTTGATCTTAAGGCAGAAAAGTTAATCAACGCCGTAAAGTACGATGGATCCAATCAGAATTTCAGCAAGAACTCTAGGAACAACAGTGGTAGGCTTCGAATTTTCGAATGTTTTTTTTTTGTTTGTATAAGGTAGAAAATGTTTCTAGAATTAGGAAGAGAACAACCAGCGCAGAAAGATTTGGATATTCAATATTCAAATTTTCAGAAGGAGAATAGAACAAAAAACCAGTCATCTACTAACCATCTTAATGGGGAGCAAGTTTCCAAAGAATGCGCGAATATTTCCCATAGTAAACCAATTTGTGACAAATCAGGTTGGTGATGAATTCTTACTGTTCAACTAAATAATTATTCCATTTTGGCAGTAGAAAACGTCATTGGTTCTCAGGTCAATGCAGCGTCAACGAAAGTTGTTAAATTACAGTCGGCGAACATCGTTGAACGCTCCATTGAGAGGAAGAAACATGGTGTTGAGCGACAACGGAAAAAGAGTCAGAATTCAGAAAACGTGGAAAAGAGGATATCCGATAATTCTAAAAAAACTAATTACCGCGAGGAAGAGTTAAAAAAAAAGGATCACGTTGAAAATAGTACCGACGCCTTTTCCGTGTTCGCTGTTTATTTCATCTTGTCTTTGCAGAAAATGTTTCAACGGATATAAGCATAACGAGGAAATCTCCGCAATCTGATGTCTCGAAAGACCCGTCAGTATTATGCCCTAGTGGCAAGGAAGTGAAGTCCACGCATACTGCGAAAGAGGACTTAAACATGAAAATTCTTGTTAGCGATAACTTGGAGCCACAGAAGTCAAAAAATGAGTTGCATGAGGTGCATTCCAAGGAAATAAAAGAAACCAGTACTGACATTCGTAAAGAATGTGTAAAGCCGAATGCAGTATCAAGCAAAACAAATTCTCCTGGAGCTTCACAAAACTCTTCATTATTTCAAATATTTTACAAAGATGGACAGTGGTCTCCTTCTAATCTACAAGGGAAGAAAATGTACGATTTACAACAGCTCCATCTTCTCAGCAATTCTCCACTTTCCAAAGTTAAGCCCAAGCTTAAGAAAATAATTGGCATCGTAAACGATACTCCAAAGTCTTCGTCTTCGGGCAGAAGTTACAAAAATAGTCATGCCTTTGTTAATAATAATGAGTCCAGCTTTCTTCAACCTAGCAACAAATCAGGTTCCAAAACAAGTAGTCAAATAAAGCAAGTTAATAAACCCAATAAGCCTGGAATAATACACGTGCGATTATCGCTGCGGGAAAACATAAAACTTAGTGAGACAGAGAACGCCTGGCGACCATCACATTTCAAAGGCCTCGACACACCTAATCCTGCTATCCGAGAAAAGGATGAATTATTCCGTAAGGTTCGAGGAATTCTTAATAAATTGACGCCAGAGAAATTCGACGCATTGGTCGAAGAAATTATGAAACTTCAAATAGACACAGCGGAGAAAATCAATGGAGTAATGATGCTGATCTTTGAAAAAGCTATTGACGAACCTAACTTCTCTGCATCTTATGCTCGTTTGTGTCAACGAGTCGCTGGCAAAAATGCTCTATACAACAGTGAAGATAAAATAGAGACGAAAAAAGCATCCGGCTTAGTCCCATTTAAAACGGCCTTGCTCGATAAAACCGAACGCGAATTCAATGTAAACGTTATTCAATTACATGCTAAGAATGCCAAATTGAACCCAACCATTGAAGAGCTTAAAAAATGTAATGATTCAAAAAGAAAACAAGAGTTACAAATTATTCTAGAAGAGCAGGAGTATTTACTACGAAAACGATCTTGCGGCACTGTACGCTTTATAGGAGAACTTTTCAAAATGTCGATGCTGACCGCTAATATAATAAAAACTTGTGTATATAAACTCTTGGATTCCAAATCTGAAGATAAACTAGAATGCTTGTGTAAATTGTTGACAACTGTGGGTAAGACATTTGAGAAAACTAAGATGGGAAAAGTGGATGGTGAACAATGTTTGGATGATGTTATTCGAAAAATGCAAAACATTGTCGATCGAAAATTTGATGGAATTAAAGTTAGCAATAGAGTACGATTTATGTTGCAAGACGTAATTGATCTTCGTCGAAATAATTGGATGAGCAATCATCGATCAGATCCGCAAAAGGTTCCCGAACCTCTTCAAAATGACCAGCAAACAAATATAAGTTCTGCCTATAACTCGTCTTCAAACAAACGAGGAGATAAAGATAGATCAAGTAGCGAGCAGAGTTCTCGATTAAGGGGCACACACAATTGTGAAGAAAGTTGGTTTAAGCACAGCAAGATATCTCATATGGTTGACACAAACAAATTAAAACCAATATTCCAAACAGAAAATATGTTTAAATTAGGAGACAGCTCCCACTATCAATGGCGGCGTGATCGAGCCGGTTCTACTCAAACTGAAACTATAGAACGCTTTTTGCCACAGGTGCCTAATTTATCTTTGCAGAGGATGAAGAGTCCTTCCAATAGTGAGGAAACGCGACACTATGTTAAAAAAGGCTTGCTTTCGACTCTTCCATCAATTCCTAAATCGAATAGTCAAACGAACATGCAAATTCCCAAGACTGCAATGCTGCCAAAAAAGATTAAATCAGCCACCACAGTAAATTCGGCCTTATCAATCTGCCCAAATGATATCCTAAGCACACCTACAGATATATCCGAAAATGATAATAAGTTTATAACTGATGTGCTCAACAGGTTAGTGGACGCTGCTGAGGAAGAGTCAATTGACTCATGTTTAGTGATATGGTTTGAATTACCCAATAAGTTACATTGGGCTTTAATATATAACATCTTCACTGATTATTTGCACTTAAGAAAAGTTAAACCGGTTACGCGACAGGTATTATCCAAAATTGTTTTGCATTTAATCCACGGAAAATACTTATTATTTGAAGATTTCAAAAAAGGGTACCTTGAATTCAGCAAGATCGCTAATGAGATCGTCATTGACGTTCCGGAGGCCTGGAAGTATATCTTCGAATTTATAGGAGATTTTATATTAAAAGACACTATATCAATACTACTATTTTGGAACCAACATTTAAAAGACACAGGAATGGGGAAGTACTTCCTCAAAAATTGCATTTTATATTTAATTAGAGAAAAGAGCTACATATATGTACAAAATTTGTGGCAATCTGAGAATATCGAATGGAAACAATTTTTAGACGAAGGCGATGTAACTAAATTCATCGAAGAGAACAAATTTCAATTTTTAAATTCTAAGGAGAATGCTGAATCAACTACATCTACCACATCTACTACTTCGGTGACGGCTTCAGCAATTAAGCAAATAAAAGATTTTTTACAGGACGACAATAGCACGTCAGAGGACGTCATGGAGTATTTACAGCAGAACAATGCAACAGTTAACATCGAGTTTATAGGGAATCTCAGCTTGGCCTTATGCGAATCTACCGTTGTGCGGAATCTTAATAACAGCAATTTCAACCAAAGTTTCTTTCGTAAAAAATGTATACCTTTGTTACTTCGATACATTGATTCTAAAGAAGATAAGGAATTTAAATGCTTGTCTACAATAGCAGATTTCGCACAAGGTTTCGATGATACAGATAATCTTATAAGTAACATATTTTATGAATTATATGAAGCAGATGTGATATCACAAGACTCATTTCTCAAGTGGTGGAATACGAAAAAACAAATTTTAGACAAATGTGCCACTCCTTCAGGTCTCAGTCGGTTTTTCAATGTATTTAAATTTAATACGGAGACTAGTGATGAAAATTAAGACCAATGTAAAAAATTGTTCCTAACGAGTAGCTTGTCCAAGCAGAAATGTGTATATTTTTTATTTTCGTTATTCTTATAAACTTTGTAATAAATACAGAAATAATAAACGTTTCCTTTGGTTTTTTTTATACGAAATTATTGTAATGATTTTTTGAGGAGAATGATTCTCATGTAGAAAGGTTTTTCTCGAAAAATTGAGGTCATTATCATTGCTTCAGTAAATTTGTATTAATAAAACAAAAATCCTGAGTTGGAAAGAAGTACTGACCAAAATGAATTAAACAACATAAGAAATATAAAAGGTGGACATCTGGGGTGGCAGTATATAATATTTTCCTATTTAATGTAATAATGGTAAAACAATGTTAATGAATTCGCGTTTAATGCTTTTTCTAAACTAATCTTTTAATTTTCAAGATGGAACGGCGAGGGAGAATACCTGTAGCGACTTTTCGTACAATTGACGGAAAACCAAGGAGCAGAAGTCGAGCACGCGAAATAAATATTACTCACAGTGATCCAGAAATGGATACATTTACTTTACTGGAAGAAAATTTTGCAATAAAAGAAGAAAATGAGAAACTTAAATTAAAAATTGCTGAATGTAATAATGATAACCTTCATAGTTCAATTCAAATTTAACCAAATATGTTTTTCTCAGACGTTCAAAACATTAAGCAGCTGGAAGAGGACAACCTTCAGCTTCGTATTAAAATAAAAGATTTGAAAAAAACAAAACCTGAAAAATTAATAGATATACAAGTTACTGCTCCGCCATTCAAAGATCCTAAACTGGTGTATGGAACTATCCAGAAGTACATATATGTCCTGAAGTATTTTAATATTTTGAGATACATTTTAGTAATAGCTTTCAGTCCGATTCAACTGCTATAAAAGAAAGCTCAGGAAAACTCCAGGACTTTCTTGCGAATCCATCAAACGAATTCGAAAGTTTGCTTGATATTAAAGATGAAAATACAGAAATGATACCCTTGAGAAGTGTTCATGGTCTTATGTCAGCGTTGTCCCAATTAAAGACGAACTACAGCAATGCTGAGTTACAGCTTTATGAAGCAAATGAGGAAATATCGGTGCTTTTGGAATACATTAGCGTAATAGTTAAAAACAATTTTAATTTAAAATACTTGAAAGAGCTAACACATTTCAGCAAATTCGCGGAGAAGAACACAACATGTTGGCTGACCATCGAGCTGCTTTAAATAAAATCAATTCTATTAGTAAAGAGGCGCCGGTATTATCACAGTAAGTATTAATTTAATTTTCGAATGGCACTAGAAACGGTAGGAAGTTTAACTAAGATTTTTATTCTAAATATAATCGCAACCATAAAATAATATGAAATACGAAACATTTACTTTTAAATTTTGAAGTTTTTTCTTGTTTTCTTTTAGATTTTAAAGTCAGCTTGGATTTCTAACTACTAATTAATTAATTTTTCACAGAAGCGCAAAAGAGGAAGATTGCAAAATCTCCGCTATTAGTGTTGAACAGAAATCATCAGAAGAATTAGCCGATAAGGAGATAATGCGAAGCGAAAGAATTGTCGAAGTGGTAAGAAGACATAGATTTTCTAATTATGTTTATTTAGTAATTTTGTAATTAGTGATGAAAGCATGATATACCGTAATCTGGAGGAATGGAATTTTAGAGGTACGAATATTTTTAAGTTGGCTTTATATTACAGCTGTAGTTAAGCATTTATTTAGAGATTTAACTTAATACCTTTTAGAGCAATTTAACAAAAATTCAATACATAAGTCTAATGATACAACACAAACCATTAAAGTACTCACGTTTCGAATTGCGAGACTTGAAGAAAAATGATTGAGCAACAAGTATTAGATCGCATAGCATTGAAATCCCTCGCGAGTTACAAATACCATGTTACAATTAAAGCTGCGAGTGCCAGAGAACCACTGGAATATTTTACATGTATGCAACTAACTTGCCCTGTGAAGCAACAAGTGATGGCAACAGGTAGAACGATACGTGCATAAGGTGGAAAGTATTATTTTTCAATATTTAAGGTCGGATAATTGAATTTCTATAATTCTTCCGCATTAATCTTACACATATATAAAATGCTATATACGTACCGTACCTCCTTGAGCAAATATCGATCCATTTGACTTGAAATCTTTAATCCTTGTTTTCGTGGCAAAACTCAATGATGGAATGACTACCCCACGACAGCTTTTCATTCTTTTGAACTGAAACACTGCTGTTTCCCAAATCGACTCGGATACTTTGCATTTAGATAATTTTGAACAAATGAAGCTCTAATGGTATTAATCATATTGAGTTTTAATTGCGACCAAACATTAAAAGCCAATTTTGAGGTAAATGGTATCCTTCCTTCTTCTTAACTTTACGTTTTCAATTAAAATCCACTATTTTAATACTGGACGAGATATAAATACCACTTGAATAACTTAATTATTAAAAATCTTTTGACGTAGCAATGTAGCATGAAACTTTCCTTGTTGTTTATGCGCGATGTATGCTTCATTCATCATAGGAAACGGGAAGCGGGGGCCATTCAAACACTCGCCCACAAAATTGTACCATTTTCTGAGATTTATTAAGGACATAATAGGATTCTTTCTTTCCAGAAGTACTGTGATATTTGTTTTTGGCACAACAATTATTTTACATAAAAATTATGTGAAGGAAAGTTTTTTAAATGTTAACTACAAAAACTATAGAAATTTAATGAATGTGGCTCAGGTTTAAATAAAATAAATAGACTCATTACTATTATTTATTTTTAAATATAAATTTTTGCTGTTACCCCAGGACTTTCAGGGATTTTAAGGCGCTCTGCGCTAACTTCTTGGCTATAAATAAGAAAATCGGAAATTAAATTTTCCAAAGGTCTTTTATGTAGGTATCAATGTTCTTCGTGATATCTATGGAAAGTAATTCTGTAAAAATTAGGGAGTGGGGTAAAACTTTATGCAAAACTCGTATGAAAATAGTGTATATTTCTTATTAATATCATTTGCTTAACATTTTTAAAAGTTAAAATCTTAGATCAATGACCTAATAAATGCAATGTATTTATTGGGTAATTGATCTAAGATTTTTATTTATTTTGTTTAAAACCTAAGAAACCAAGGAAGTAACGTGAAAATGATTTTTAAATATTATTTCTGTTTTTTTTTCGCGGACCCAACGCGCACGGTTTAAATTTTGTCAGAATTTCAATTTCTTCTGAGACCTAACATGCCGAAATTATAAAGGTTGTGATTGGAAACCATATAATTTGGTTAAGGGAAAAATATGAACTTAATTATAAAACTGTAGTTTTAAAACTACTAAAAAAATGTAAATTTGCTTTATAAATTAAGCTTTTAAGATTTTACTAGCTAGTAAACGTAATATATTATTTATGTAGCATTGTCTTTATTTATGTAGCATTGTCTTGTGTTTTATATTTCCAGGTCCTTACTTTGTAACCAAGACTTAAAATATTCGGGGAAAAAGGTGCATCCATTTCATATACGAGGATGACAATTGTGGGCTTTTCAAATAATTTAGACGTTAAGTTAACAATGAAAATTATTCACTTTTATATTTTTCTTTATAAATCAAAGCTGGAACTTATTTGAATACAACGAAGTTAATACAATTCGCTTTTAATATTATTTTTAAATTAAAAAAAACTCTTAAACATAACATGAACCATTTATTCGACACTCTTTAGATGTTTACAACTTAAAAATAAAATAAATTCAATAGATTTGCTTCTGTTTTTTTCTGTCTATCTTTTTCTTTACAAACAATTTTTCTCTCTCAGAATGTCATATTCTATATTTTTGAAGGTGAAAAGTATAACCTTTTAATACAATATATTTTTTTTTAATTGCTTGGTCTTTCATCAATACTAAAATTAAACTGATCGTTCACAAAGGCATCAAGCAATACCCTTAGCTCCTGCTGAGCGAATTCCTGCGGTAATGGAAGCTTTTCCAGGGCGATTTTTATGAGAAGGCAGGGATTAGAAATTTGACAAGCAAGCATTATCCCTCTTAAAAGACACGCAAGGCGTTGGGCTATTTCGCTTTGGCACAGCCTGTGTTTTGCAGTCGGGCAAGGAAGTAAATTTATTCTCGAACAAAGATCAGCAAGTTGTCGTTTAAGATTCTCCCAACGAGTTTCAATGTCACTTAGGTGAAGGCCCTTTAGTCTTTCAAACTAAAAAAGGTAAATTTTACTCATTAATTCTACATAAACTTTTCAAAATAAATTTACTTTTTCATTAATCTCCATAAAATCAAGTAAGGTTTGACCCTGATTAGCCCAATTTGGAACTCTCATAATTTTCTTAGACTTCGGATCTTCGAATTGAGAAAGAAGTTCTTTAAGATATCCTATATTATCTGTAAATAGAAAAACAAAATTAAAAAGATCATCCAACTCTTAAGAAATATCTTACCATTAATAATCGCATCAGGTGCAATGTGTTCCATAATTATTTGATGGGCCTCTGACCATTGATTAGCTCTAAGCAGGAATTTAGCTTGTAGATGGAAATCTTTTTCAATACCAGCTCGAACTGCTTTTGCCCAATCAATCCACTTTTGCGGTATACCTAAGGAGTTAACGACGAACTTTTCCTGCTCTGAATTACTTGTTGACAACGTCACATATCTGTACAAAAATTCCTGCACGGCCAATTCCCTTCTATTTTTATCTTTAATATGTAAAAGAATAAATATTGACCATTGCCACAATCCTTGCTGTTCTAACTGCTCTGCAAAACAAACATGCAATTGGCTTTCAGAATACACTGAACAGTGGCGATAGCCCAAAGATTCTAATGTTTGCAACAACAGCCAACTGAAATATTTTCATTATTTAATTAAACATTTTCATATTCATCCTATTATATTACCTTAGTCTGTAATCCAAAGGATCAGGTGTATATGTCGCTGGGTTGAGGAGACTTTCCATTGGATAACCTTTCTTCGAATACAATTGTAAAATATGATACCTCATATCGTAAATCGGTTGATTACTCTTCATTTCATATTTCTCTTTATGTGCCGGAGTCGGAGGCATAGCGTAAAAGTCTGACGAATTAAATGCACTTTCGTAAGCCATTAAAGCATCAGTTATTGAAGCAGATGGAGAGCAAAGGTACCAGAGTTGCAACTAGAACATAATACTAAATAAAAAAAATATTTAGAATTGATAAGTGTACTTACAGCTAATGCTTTTAACCAATTAATCCCTGTTAAAACATTGATTGGACCGTGTGATGAGCATATTACTGGAACTCCAGCAATAAGCATAAAAAGCTTCAACCGCTCTGGATAAATGAACTTATCCGCTTCGATTTTCTGCCAAATGGATAGTTGATGTTTTATTAATTGTCGCACTGCTGGTCCTCCAGATAATTGTGATAGAAGTAAAGATAAATTGGCGTCATCATATTTAAAGGCCAACTCGCAAGCTTCTGTTACTTTATGGCATAACAAAAGCTCCAAAATATGGTCTAAATATACCGATTTTGAAACTTCTTTATTTAAAGTCTTTTCTCCCGATAGTAAATTTTCAAGCCATTCAGAGAACAAATTTTTGCGACATATAACAGAAAAATGGCTGGATGGATCTAAGCCTTCAAGTTCTTCCCGATTGCCCCAGAGGGAATAGCATAAAGACCAGACAGATACGGAAAATTTTTCAATTTCTCCCAAATGCTCAACCTTCTTTGCTTCTTCGAAATGTTCAAATAGTAAATCTTCGCGTCCCTCGCATTGCATGAAAGGACAATCACTGTCCTCTACATCTACACGAAGGGAATGGGACAATTGGGTTTCAAGATGTTGAACAGTAGTTTTTTCAAATGACTCATAACAAAATCCAGCACCAACTTTTATTTTCTTTAGATCGTGATTTACTGATCCCTTCCAGCTACCAAATAAGTTAAGAGAGCCATCTCCATATCCACCTGAAATTCCACTATTATTTTGAATTCCGAATGAAATAAAATAGATTTTTAAATAACCTTTATCAATAGTTGGTTTTGATGGAATTAATAAAGTATTGCAGGGACTGAATTTCAATTTGAATCTTCGGCAGTTGAAAAGCGCTACATCACTCACACACTTGCCTTTTAATTTCGCTCCAATGGACTTTTCAAAGGGTATAGTTAAATTGATCACTTTAATCTTGGCAACATTCGGTTTTAGGATTAAAGGAACTAATTTTAACTGAGTAGCTTCTTGCAAGTCATCGGACTGGAAATAAAAAAATACAAAATGTTTATCTATATACAAAAGGTACTTTTAAAATAAACCAACCTCACAATAAGACGTGGGATATATTTGCTTTTCTTTTGTCTCAATATCCAATTCTTCTATACTGTCATTCGAAAGTGATCTCGCATTTGAAGACAGCCCAAAACTCTTAACCGACTGTTTGTTGGGTACAATTTGATCAGGACTGTCGCGACCTTTAAAGTTCTCCGAAGATACTTCATCAAAAAGAAAAATTAATTTTAGAAATTAATATAATTATCAATAAGAAAATCATACCAGATCTCATGTCTAAATCATCGTCAACAAAAAATGATGCCTTCATTAGCTGCAGCTTGTGTGAATCTGCGCCGATGCCACGTGCTAACGTTTCTGCAGAACTTGTTGCGCTGGTGTCTGATTTAAAATTTGAATTTAAAAATTTGCCTCGAAATTCATTCTGAAGTACTACTTCTGAAAAAAAAAGTAAGTAATAATGCAAAATATATTCCCATGCAATTTATTTAAAGAGTCGCTAAAAAGTCATGCAAACAAAACAATCTTGTTACATTGCATTAAACAATTAGCTTAAATATAATAAATGTTATTACGGTGATCTCCGGGAGGTATTTCACTCGTGCCGTTATCCATGATAACGCTAGTTCCAACATTGGACTTTCCAACTTTCGCCTCTCCCTGCTAAATAATCATATGAGCGCTTATCGAAAATTATTATAGTAATTTACTTTATTATTCATTTGTTGTTCCGCAGCGCCAGTACTGATTTTAAGTTTTTTCGGGTCCGTTGGAACATTATCCTCTTCATCGCTGTCATTCAGGCCATATTTGGAAAAATGTTTTACTCTGAATACCCAACTTCCAGTTTCTGGTCGGTATTCAATAAATCGTATATCGTGCTTGTCACAAACTCGACGTAATTTTCCCTCATAATCCATAGCAGCCAGACGTTCAGGATCTTTAATGGGTTCATGCAAAGTTTTATCATGCGGCCAAACCTTAAACATCATCTTGAGAAAATAATTCACTTTATATTATAAAAGAAATTTACCTGATCAAGTGTTATTTGAGCTTCTTTATTTAATCCATTCCCAACTGGTGGTTTGTTATCATCATCAGGATAAATAATAACTTCTTTGTGGCGAAAATGTACTGCAGGAAAAAAAAAACAATTTTCGCAAATAGTATCTCAAAGTTATTCATCTAAATATTTTATATCGATCGTGTGTACAAATTAAAGCTCAGATCAGATTCGTATTTAAAAATCGGATAATAGTTATGCTGTTTATACACATATTCTACTTCAGAAAGCAGAATGAATAGAATGTTTTATAGGCGTAAATATACAGCTATTACTTACCAATTTCATCAAAATTCAATCCGAAAACGTCAACAGGTTTCGAAAAGTAAACATTTCCATAACCTTCCCTTCCTATAGTAAAGTTAGGAACAATACAGGAAGACATATCTTCCGAAAGATAAGATGTAAGTTCATCCAAAGATGGTATGGTATAGTACCTAATTATAACAAGAAATGATAAGAAATAAAAAGAGAATATTTTACTATATACCCAATTCTCCGAAGCACGATTCCAGTTGGATGCGGTTCGGCATCCTTTAACAAAATAATACTCTTGCCTTCTGTATATGACTCAGACAAATTGGCTTTACTTGGACTATCATCTGTTTTCGAGAAAGTCTCCCCAGCAACCTGGCGTTCAATTGTAGAATCATTGCTTTTGTTAATTTGTTCTACTCCTAAAAACGTCAGTAAAAATTAGCTAATAGAAAACAAACACAAATACAACTCACTCTCAACAGGTTTTCGGGGAACAAGTTCAGATAAGGTATTTTCCATAATAGATTCACTTAAAATATTTTCTTGTCTTATTTTACCAAGCGCGTTTGGATGTAACCAGGATTCCCTTCGAGATGAGTTACTGTCATGAGACTTTGCCAATTTTGTTATATTATCATTTTTCGCCCTATTCTCTTTAGATTCAATGCTCGATGAATTGTTACTTTCATCCCTATCAAGTAACGCTTTCGGATCTTTGCTTTGAAGGGAGGTATTATTATCCGCATTGTTAGTTTTTGAGGTGGAATTCTGTTTTGGTTTGATTATTAACCTTTTCGCGTTTGGCTTTAGGCTGAAGCTGTTTTCAAGGGTATTATCATATTCCTCAAGCCCTTCAAACAATGACTTCTAGAAATGGGAAATTATACAAAAGCAATCATTATTTCCTTTTATTGATAGTACACACCTTTGTTAAAATATTCCCGACTGGTTTGACTTTAACAGCTGGACTTATTGGTTTTGCTGAAATTTTAAACTGCTTTGAAGTTGCGTCCAGAATCGCCTTTTGCGCTGCTGGATTTGTTGGTTTCAACGAATCTGTTTCATCGCCTTTCTTAAATTTTAAATCTTTAAATATAGGATTGTCGCCGTATGGAGACGTTGCAATTGCCATTATCTGCTGATGAATTAGGGCTGACGATGGTTGTGGTGTGTTACCTAATAGAGTTCTAAAACGAGTCAGTTGTTAATGTCTCCATTTTGAAATATTTCTGCAACAAATTTACCCTCCTAAAGTGTTTGAACCGAATCCACCAAGTGTATTAGAGGAGAATCCCGGGGTGTTCCCAAAAAGTCCAGTGCTTGGCTGAGTTGCGTTACCAAAAAGTCCAGGTTTAGTCGCATTGTTCCCAAACAACGATTGATTCCCACTTCCAAAGTTAAGACCACCACCTAAGGGCGCTGTTGAAGTTTGTGTGCCAAATCCACCAAAGCCAGAAGTTGCAGGTTTGTTTAAAGGATTATTGAACAATGATCCACTCGTTGTATTAGACCCAAAAGTTCCAAAACCACCTGATGTAGAAGTACCGAAACCTAATATTATATTACGAAACAAAAAATCTTATTTACTATTTCTGATAGAAGCATTTAAAATTACCAGTATTTGTGCCAAAACCAGTTGCTGGTTTCGAGCCAAAAAGCGTACTGCCAGCACTACTAGTGTTGGTATTTGCCCCAAAAGCTCCAAATCCAGTATTTGCGGTCGAAGTTATTCCAAACGCGGCTTTATTGTCTGTCGGCGCATTTCCAAAAAGTGAGGGCTGTGGGTTCGTATTGCCGAATCCTGAAAAACCAGTTTGCGTTTGGCCAAAAACAGGAGTTGCTGACTGAGTCGAAGTGCCAAACATTCCAGTTGATCCTGTTTGTCCAAAATTTTTAGCACCGAACAGATTATTTGTATTATTTGTACTACCAAAGGCAAAACTTGTACTGGAAGTGGCGGGTGTTGAAAATGGTTTTGAAAATATACTTGGGGTACCCTGACTAGTTGCGCCAAAGGGTGTCGTTGCACTTCCAAAACCTGTTCCTCCAAGAGTATTTGATGTACCGAAAAGGCTTTTATTATCATTTTGCTGAAATAATCCCGTTGTTTGCTGTGCAGCATTGCTTCCAAATAATCCTGCACTGGTCCCCGGCTGAGCTTGTCCAAATGGGACTGCTGCACCCGCTTGTGGTCCTTTACGATTTGCCAAATAATCCTCCATTCTGAGCTCTTCCAGTGATTTTCCTTCATATTCTTTCATTGCTGTAATGCAATGTTGCCTGGTGTTCACATTATTTGGCTGTCCATTCTTAACTAGAGTGTCTGTGCCAATGGATGCTTGGTACTTAACCACTGCTGTACCAGTTGCTGTATTATTTGCCTGCCCGAATCCTATGCCTGAGCTTCCAAAAACATTTGTTGTAGCAGTCTGACCGAATGCACCAAAACCACTTCCAGATGTACTGGCTGCCGTCGATTGTCCAAATAAAGAAGTACTGGGTTGGGTTTGTCCAAATCCAAAACCTGATGATTTGGTTGTTCCGAACGCAGGTGTAGCTGGCTGTCCGAATAGCGCAGTTTGGTTAGCATTTTGCGGCGCGGCACCGAATAAAGAAGTGTTTTGCGCAGGCTGCGAGAACCCTTTGAAATAGGAAAAACATATTAAATAAGCATAAAAATATGTTTGCCAATTGTAATGCGTGTTGATGATCATTGACTTGTTTAACTATTAAAACAACCCAGAAAATATTGATTGGCAACTTTTTTACTTAACCTTCGAAAAGAAAACATTCATTTAACAAATTACCGGTTTCTGCAAGTTTTATAAATTCGAAATTTTCCCACAGCGATCGCAGTATACTTTCATAACTACTGAAATGAGTTAAAGGCGACTGTACATTTGATACATTTCGAGATTTGCTACTTATATCATATAATCGGACAAAATGCTACTATCCATTTTGCAAAAAGTTAAATTTTCTTGAATCGGAAGATTTTACTAACTTAAAAAATTTAACGATGGTACGATAAATGTTTTTCTCCAATTTGGCGAACCATTAACAGCACTAATTTCACCATCTTTATCTATACAAATGATAGATAGCTAATAAAATAAAATCACATACTATTTTTAAAAAGAATTACAAAAGTTGTTCTTTTTCATATAATACATAACCAATAAAAATTGTAAAATGTTGCTTAGCAGATAACCAATTAAAATAAGGTAAAGTAACTTTAATAGAAATGAGAATTATAAAATATTAACATATATAAAAGTTCATTGATAATCCATGTCTAATAAAAAATAATATAAATAAATTGTGGAATGATAAATTTTAAATGGCTCCGCTCCGAAGCCCTCGAGCACAAAGGATTAAAAGGTTTTTTATTCTATACATTCGCATTTGAGCTCAGATTATCTTCCACTGTTATAGGATTATTGGAATTATTAAAGCTAAATTCTGTGAACAAGTCGGTAGACTTGATGAAATCAGGGCAAGTGTCTATCGAAACATCGCTTAAAACAACGGAAAACTGAGTATAATGCCATTATTTCTACCAAACATAACTATAGAACGGGCTGAAATGTTACCTCCAAATGTTGACTGTGTTGTTGGTGCAGCCCCAAAGCTTGATGATGCTCCAGAGCCAAATAGTCCCCCAGAAGGTTGGTTATTGCTAAACAGCGACGTGTTTTGCTGACCGAAGCCCGCCGTCTGACCAAATGCACCAGTTGCAGGCTTTCCAAAGGATTGTGAAAATGGCGAAGACGTTGCAGTGTTGGTAAAAGCAAACCCTGTACCCGTCGATGTTTGTCCAAAAGATGGTTTTGCACCTCCTCCAAACATTTTTGTTCAATACTTCCTGCTGCAGATTGGAAAAAATAAGACCACACAGGGAACAACACATGAAGCATTTTTACCTTCTCACTAGAAATTTCGCCACACACCTTAACTTTGTAAGTAAAGTATTGTTTAAAAATATAGTTCAATTTTAAAAGGAATCAATTAGTTTCTAATTTTGGTGTATTTTCATTTGAATACCACAAATATATCTTTAACAACACAACACAGTTAACGCTGGTTCCGTAATTGCACCATGGCGGTTAATCTTTTCAACACACAATTGACAGATGCTAGTGTACATAGACAGGACGTAATAAAGACGGTGTGAAGTCTGTTTCGTTTTGATATTTCGAACATAACATTTGTTAAATCTAATAATTTTTGTGTTTTATTCTATAAATTTAAGGTTTTTGCTTTTTATAATATTATAATATATAGTTTTGAAATTTTAGCTGCGACTAGTTAGGAGTTTATCACAAAATTAATTTCATTTAATTTTTTCGAAGATAAATTTCTCTTAGCATTAGCAACACTAGTGGAATTAAAGAAATCGCCCCCTAAAAGAATTGGCTGCTGTCAAAACAGTAAACAAAACAGCTGATATGATTATTGCAAGATCGAATCGCAACGTCTAGGAAAATAGAAGATAATGACGATATACAATTTGTACATATTTGATAAGTATGGAATTCTGCTGTATTACGCCGAATGGAATCGGCTCAAAAAGTCAGGCATAACGAAGGAGGAGGTAAACTGTTTGCTATTTTCCTAATTATAGAATAAACTTCACCGCATTTATTAAAACAGGAAGCTAAACTAATGTATGGAATGCTGTTTTCGATCAAATCGTTTGTTAGCAAAATATCACCTACTGATCCACGTGAGGGATTCCTCTTCTACAAGACGAACAAATATGCGCTGCATTATCTGGAAACACCATCTGGACTTAAGTAAGATTTTGATATATTTGCTTCATTCATGAACTGGGCTAGTCTTATTAAAAATCATAGAATCTAAGACCCCGTAAGCTGCTAGTCCATTGGCATTTGTAAGAGTCTGTTCTTTTGGAACTATGTAACTAGTGGAATATTTTCAGATTTATTGTAAACACCGACATTGCTTCAGCAAACGTTAAAGAATTGCTGCAGCAACTTTATGCAAAAATTTGGGTGGAATATGTCGTACGCGATCCACTTTGGGCCCCAGGCACACCAGTTACATCGGATTTGTTTAAAACAAAACTTGATGATTTTATCAAACAGTCCCCAATATTTGGAATTAGAAATATATAAAGTAATTTAAATATGATTTTCTATTACATATTATTTACAGCTGAACTTTAAATCGAATAGTTTCGTATTTTACCAATTATAATTCATAATTCACTTGCTGTATCTATTTCAACAAACTGCGATCTAAGTATATTTTTAATATATAATTTAGTTATACATAAGCATACATGCAAACTTTAGTATGTGAAATAAATTGTCAAAAGCATATTAAAATCGCAGAGTTTATTAAATTTCTTTCGCTTAATGCACGCTAGAAATTGGAATTAACCCCAATAATCGAATTTCAATTAACAAATGCGGCTTAAACTCAATCAGTCGACAACTAAAAAGTGTACACTGAGTTTTTACATTTATTTATCTCAGTGTGTTTTGTTGAAACGTTTAAAAAATAATGAAGTTAATCACTCTCAATAAAACAATTGCTCAATTGCATTTTAAATTTTTACAATAATCCATATGTGCAATATTCATTCATCAGTAATTTCTCTTGTTAACCCTTTGCTATTCCCGTAGTCCAGACCGAAATCATTTTTTATGTTTATCAATTCATTATATACCTTAACTTAATGTCTGGCAATCATTTATTGGTGTGCAGAAATAATTAAAATAGTTATAATTCTAAATTATAATACAATCGAATTACTCGACATTGGACCTGCTAGAAGGAAGTTGTATTTATGTCGAGTCATGCTCTATATTGGCAGCAAAAGATTAATCTTTAATTGACGGTGTGGGATACAGAAAGTCCCAACCTTTTTTTTTATTCTAGTTCAAGCCAGTTTACAATTTGAAAATATTATTTATTGTAACAATTATTGTTAGGAGTACTATATTTTTACTAAACTATTCAGCATAATTCTGAGAACATGAATGCAGTTTTGAGAGGCAAAGGAAATTGATTACTGTCCAGTGTCTATCTATTTACACACTTTTACTATTATTGGTTTATTACAAAGTGCTTTAAGGTAATAAATGTTTGGGAAGGCCTTTCTCAATAATTTTCGTAATTATAAAATTGCAATTTTAGTTAGCAAATGTTATGCAAAGCACCGTATCTATTTGCAGTTTTTTTGTAAGTATATAATAAAAAGTGAGTATGTACACATGTTTGTTAGAAAAGTATATCTTTTGGTTTTATGCAAAAATTATTTAAAACAAAACAAAAAGAAGCGATATTTGATGATTTTATCTGATATAATTTTGATATATTATTTCGTGATTTTTAAACATTCATTTATGTAGGAATGGAAAGACCGGATTACTTTAAAATTAATTCACTTTATTAAGTATGGAAGAAAATAGCAAAAATGATAAAAAGTTCAATTAATTCGCTTAGACGCAACGGGATTACTTCAACTGGCTACTGATAACGACGACTGCGACTGCGGGGATTACTTCGACGGCTACGACTGCTCTGCCCCGACTGACTGCTGCTAACTTCTTTTCCCCGAGTCGATTTGGCCATTAATGTTACCCTGATATTAGAATTAGTCTTAGTTTAAAAAACAAAATAAGTATAATAAGTGGGGAAACGCATAGCGCGGCAGCTGACTAATCAGCTCGCGATTCAGCTGACTAACGGGTTTTGCTGACTTCAAATCATTTTGTTTTTCCCAGTCAGTTAGTCTGCTGCGATGAGTGTTGTTGAGAAGAAGGAGAAATTGATTGCTGCCGTGGAGCGGAAAATTGGCATTTGGGATGCGAAAAATAAAGAACATTTGAATAGGTACAAAATGGACAAGTACTGGAAGGAGATTGCAAAAGAAGTAGACATGCCAGGTAAGTTTATTTCAGCATAGTCATAAAATTTATCTGGATGAAGTTTAAGTTTGTTATATAGATGATAGAATTCGCCGAAATCTGGTCTTTCTGCATTGATTGGGTGAACTGCTGGTTGTATCCTTAAAAGAGTAGTTCCTAAAATCCACCACTTAACTCCTGCACTAATCTCATCACTATCGCTACTATCTTCGAACATTTCACTTCAAAGTTTTTATTGTATAAAATCCGACTGTACACGCCTGTTGTTCGAAACGTATTAAATTTAAGTCAGCGAAACCACCGCACTATGCGCAGTATACCCTCGCTTGACCTGATAGTTAGCTGATTAGTCAGCTGAACAGTCACCTAAATCGCGACCGAAACCTGCTCGTTATGTTCTTACCCTTAGAATAGCTTTTGGTTTAGTTAGGTCAGCTATACTCCCTGTGGATCTCTACATTTATTGAAAATTATTATTTTTTTAATCGAATTCCATCGAAAAAAATTAAGTTTATTTTTAAATATCAGATTAAATACAATGTAAATGAACATTTTTTATTTGCAATTTATATCTACAGGGTGCCAAAGTTGAATTTGAAATTTTTTAATTGAGCGACATCGAATGTATGTACAGTGGCTACCACGAAAACCGGATAAAGGTATAGAATCTGTTGCCTCTTAAGTTTAGAAAATAGTTGCTTGCGGTAACTGAACTCTTGAATACAATTAATATTATGCTTATGGAATGGAACAATTGTTTGTACTATTGTGGCTTATTGTGGAATCCGTCGGCGGAATACGGATTTTATACATTGAGCGCAGATTTAAAATTCAAATATATGAAATCTAGACTCGCATTTCCACCAACGGATTTCGCAACTAGCCCCGTTGGCTGGACCTTGTATTTAATATTCCCATAAGATAAATTGTGTAAGCAGTAGGGGTCTCATTCTTTATTATTTGTTACAATGTTACTTCGAATTTAAGCTATATGGATGAAAAAGTATTATAATTTTAATAGAGTTCTAAACAAAGTTTTTACATTGATTGCCTTGCTGACGATTGTTGCATAAAACAGTTAGAAACTATGTATTATTATATATACATTACATTCAATTTTCAAAAATTTCGTTATGCGATGAAAAGTTAATTCGATTTCGAAAGCCCCAGCTTATTCGTTCAGAACTCAGCTCCTCCTCCAAGTTTCAAAGTCTAATTGAATTACAGGCGGGGGAAGAAGCCAAGTGTCTAAGCAGAGCAAGTGGTCCTCTGTCCAGAGATCAGCTGAATGTCAAGTTGACGACTCACGTGATAAGACACGGTCCGTTCATGGGCAATAAAAAGTGACCACTAGAAGCTAGCCGTTATCTTTCATACAATCAGTTTAGCAAGATGACGCCTTTGTACAGTGTTTTCGTTCTGGCGGTTTTCTTCCTAATTTTGGTGGGCACAAATGCCGAGAAAGATAATTATAAAGTGGAGTTCATCGATATGCCGGTGGACCATTTCAGCTATGCAGTTAATGCTACCTTTAAATTGCGGTAATTGATTAATATTGGTCACAAAATATGGGTGATTTAATAAAATTCCATTTAAGGTATTTGGTCAATGATACCTACGCCACCGACGCCCACAGTCCGATATTCTTCTACACGGGAAACGAAGGCAGCATTGAACTCTTTGCCAAGAACACTGGCTTCATTTGGGAGTTGGCGCAACATTTCAACGGATTGATAGTGTTTGCTGAGCACCGCTATTATGGAGTCTCGCTGCCTTTCGGAAATAAATCATACGATGATCCAGCTCACTTTGGGTACCTCACCGCGGAACAGGCGCTGGCTGATTATGCTGAACTTCTTTATTATCTGACCTCTGGAGATTATTCCCGACCGGTGATTGCAATCGGAGGCTCCTACGGAGGAATGTTGGCGGCCTGGTTCCGAATGAAGTATCCTCACATTGTAGCTGGGGCTCTTGCGGCTTCAGCGCCAGTCTTGCAATTCCCAGGTAAACAGCGTAATGTTGTGAAATTGCATTTAAAATTCTGAAAAGCTATTTTCAGGTATTACACCGTGCGATGTTTTCAGTAGAATAACGTCATCGGTTTTTGAAGGTGCATACAATGCAAATTGTACAATTAATATCAAAGAATCATGGACATTATTCAAGTAAGTAAGGTAATTTCAGCGATATACTTGAATAGTTTATGCCAAACTTCTTTTAGAGTTTGAAATTTTCCATTTAAGGAAATTCATACAACTCGATGTAGTAAAATCGATGAGTTTTTTATAATTTTTTCGAGCGTAAAAGATACAGGTAATCTCCAGCTTTCTCTTTCGGTATCGCTTGCAATGGTTACGATTACTCCTGATAGGCTTATCTGAAATCAAAACCCATATTGATTTCTTTTTTTTTATCACCTTATGAAGTTCAATTTTCGTAGTGTTAATTTGTTTTGTTAATAAAACCCTTCGTTCAGGTCCTTCCTTTTATCACAGAAAACAATCACACATCATTATAAATCGATCACATTAATAGTTTTGAATTAACGTGACCACGAGAATGATACTTTGGAAAAAATAAGGTTTCAAAATAACTACGATTAAAGTTTAATAACTTTAGGTATCGCGCGATATATGCCTATAACTATTAAATCAACTTTAATCTTTGATTTTTTTAAAGATATTCGTGGGATAATATTTTTCTATCCATCGAATCGTACGTTATTCCTTAAATTAGTATTATTTATTTCACAAATCTGCAATTTGTATACAGTTTGTGAGTTTTTAAATTATAAAATTTCACAAATAATTGTATCTTTGTTTTTAAATGAATTACTTACCTACTTTGAAGTTTTGGCATTTTTTTTACCAAAGAAGAACGAAAAATTGTACGGATAACTGGTTCGCAAAAAATTAAATATATATTTAAAACGATTAAAATCAAATTACTCCTCTTCCTATTTATTAATTTGAATTAAAAATGTGTATTAATTTCTTGAAAATTGTACAAATTTTTGATCTTTCACAATAATTTGAAATTTGTAATACTACTTGATAAATTTATTTTATCAAAAAATTCAATAGAAAACGCTATAATAATGTTTTTGGTTTAAGGAGTATTGATATTGTTCAACACGTAATCATTAAAGTGAACACTTCACGGAACCAAAACATTCACTGGTTTCTATCTTTTTTATTATTCTATTCCAGTTGAATAAACGAGGAATATTTGAAAGCCCATACCGAAGAAAAGAAAAACAGGGTAATTTTTTCATTGACTTCAAAGTGAACATTAGAAAATTTAATATATAAAAAAAATTAATCGTTTAGTTGATATAAAGGCCGTGCACACAATGCGTCTTGTCTTATCTTTTCGTGGCCTAGAAGTCGATAGAATAATTAGTCATATATTCTCGTTTTGCTAAGCAAATTGTTCTTTATCAAATAATATAAATATGATATGAGTTGAACATAATTTTAAAAATTTTTTTCCAGACAACTAGCTTCAACGAAAAAAGGAATGGATACATTAAATAACAAATTTAATATTTGTAACAGTTCCTTGATAAAAAATGAAAACGACTTGGAAATGTTTTTTGGTTAGTAAAATTAATTCAATTGATATATTTTTTAAAAGCACGGAAAATTAAAATTATGTCAATGATTGAATCTGATAGATTATCTAGAGGATGTGTATGGAAATCTTGCGATGGCCAACTATCCGTATGAAAATGATTTTCTTGCACCCTTACCTGCATATCCGGTCCGATATTTCTGTAGTAAATTGGCGAAGAAATATAACAGCACGGAACTTTTGGATGTAAATATGTAATATACTAAAAAGACATATATTTCATATATATTTTGCAGGCAATGAAAGAAGCAATTAATGTGTATGCAAACTTTACCGGTACCACTAAATGTTTAAATTACGACACAGCCTACGATTCGGATCTCGGATCCAAAGGGTGGGATGTCCAAAGCTGCACCGAAATGGTCATGCCTATGTGTTCCGGCCAAAATGCGAAAGATATGTTCCGTGAAAAGAAATGGGATTTTAAAAAATACTCAGATGATTGTTTGAAAAAGTACAATATTCGGCCCCGAGAACATGAGATTATCAACAGATTTGGAGGAAAACGTTTAGAGTACGTATTCTTAAGTTCAAAATACGGATAGTGAGTGAATATAATCATTTTAGGTCGGCCTCGAATATTATTTTTAGCAATGGTCTTTTAGACCCTTGGGTTGGCGGTGGAGTTCTAAGGATGCCAAATGATAAGGTTAATGTCATCATTATTCCCGAAGGTGCGCACCACCTCGATCTTCGTTCTGCTAACCCAAAGGTTTGTATATTCAGTATATTCTTGTCCATTTCCAAAAGCAGCGTTTTTTTAGGATCCTGAATCTGTGCGTGAGGCTAGGAATTATGAAAAAAATACAATTCAAAATTGGATAAATAACCATGTATGATAAGTAGCTAATACGTATGATTAAATTTGCCTTATTCGTAAAAATTTTGTATAGAAGAAATATGATGAATAACAAAATTGAATAAAATTTAATTAAAAAAATCATGTTTTAGTACAGGGTGGGCAAATTTGAGGTTAGGAAGTCAAATGGTGAAAATGTCAAGAATTGAGCTGTCATCCTTTGATATTTATTTAATAAAAACTTGGGAAATTTTAACCATGGAACGCTACACTCTTGAACAACGAATTTTAATTGTGAAAATTTACTTACTTACTTACTTTTAAAAATGGTGAAGATTTTACTGTATCACTTTGTAAAATTCGAGCAGCTTTTCCTCGTAATCAGGCTCCTTCTGAGACCGCTGTGCGTAATTTAATCGCTAAATTCGAGGCTCACGATACCGTTGCTGACAATAGACCAATACAATAATGTTAAGAATGAGCCTGGAATATCAACTCGTCGACGTTCGCAACAATTGGGCATCACTAGATGTACTTTGCGCAACATTTTGCATAAAAATTTTCATCTTCACGCTTCTCTGAGGCCATTTAAAAGACCGGGTTTACGTGAACAAACCACAAACAACTGACGCTCTAAAACATGAAATTCAGCGCTGCATTGACGAGAAAAGCGAAGCTTTGTTGCACAATGTAATTCAGAATTTTGCGAAAAGGGCGGACGTCTGTCGACGTGCTAGAACTGGACATTTGCCCGACATCATATTCTATTATTAATTTCCATATTTCTACTTTACATTGGTATCAATAAAACTGAATTTGTCAAAAAATAAATGTGTTTTTAAGCCAATTTTCTTCCTAACCTCAAATTTGCCCCACCCTGAATTTCAAATTCTTAACCTTGCAATTAAGTCACATGCAAGTTTACACCAACGGTTAACGGATTCAATAATAACAAGTGTCCCTTGAAAAAAGAACCTTAACATATTTTTCTTAAAATAAAAAACGAATATGTAAGATTAAGAAATAATTTATAAATTTCAACAAAACACATTACATATGTCACAAAGTATGGTTTTATTTTCACAATAAAGAACAAGTTAATTAATTAATGTAATTTATTTATATTAGCATTGAGATTACTTTTGTGTACATGTGAACTATCCAGCGTTATCCAAAGCGACTTCTTCTTTTGTTTCTATCGATTATCACTCACTTTAATTATAAAGAGGTATATAGAAAACTAAAGTTTCTTTTAATAGTATGCCCTATTTTGTATTCTTAAATTAAAAAGTTAGACTTTGTAAAGATGACGTTAATGTATTAGTTGTTCATGGTTCGTGATTTTTATTAAGTCCTTAATTAATTAAAATGAATTTCTTTCGCAAATGCAAAGAAAAATAAAAGACTTTCAACTAAGTTCCAAGGTATCGTACAAAATAAAAATCTGTATTTATCATATTTTTTAGAAAAATTTGTACATCTCTTTTAGAAATATTTGTTCCATTTTCCATAATAGCACCCTGCGTCTGAAAATTAATTAGCAGTCTCGTACCATCTAATTTAATCGAATAGATGGATGGATGGACTTGGATAACCAAGTTTTGCACAGTTGTAAGAAGTAAGGTTTTTAAGAAATTGAATAAGAAACATTTTATTTTTCTTACTCAGTTCTTACAATGGACTGATTTTCTGAAATGAGTTGGGGACGTTAAAATTCGATTGCAATTCAACTGTAAGATAAGAGGTTGAGTTATGTACGAGACTTTTAAATAGGATATCATTTAAGCGAATAGTCGATTGATTGATGAGCTAATTTTTTTATTTATGCTTATTGAACTGAAGCCATAAGAGTATTTTAGCGCAGCCAAAGTAGCCTTTAAGTTCATCACCTCGAAATTTTATGTATTTTGGATTACTGTTTTTTTTTCCTGAAATAGTACATTTCTAATAAATTATCAATTTTTTTTTTGTTCTTTTTTTATAAATACGATGCTGTGTATAGTCACTACGCTTTTTAAATTTGTAATAAGAAAAAGAATTCTTAGAGTTTTTAAAATTGTTTTATTCGTTTTCAGTGGTTTCGTTTTTAATTACTTTCCTTTTAATTTATTGTATTTTAATGATAATCCTTTTACAGTTACCAGTAGTCACAAAAACGTAATCGTATCAAAATGAAACGGAAATAAAAATACTATATAACAGCTTTTAAAACATAAACTAGTTTTATTACAAAAGAGTTTCAGCATTTTCTATATTACAATCAATATATTAATTGCGTAAATCAAATTGAAAATAAAAGTAACAATACGAAAAATGAGTCAGTAAAAAAAATGTGAAATTAAATCTATTTAACCGAAAAGTACAGTGCTAGTATGACTAAGGTAAACTATGCATAAGGTAAGACAACGCTCGACAGTTTCATAAACGATAAAACATCTCATAATGGAGTTAATTAATTTTAGAATTAATTGGTTTTTATACAAAAGGTTCTTCATCTAAAAATTGTTTATCCCTAAGCCTTAGCCGGTAGACTCCCTTACGTCAATTAAAATTATCAAACATTTCTTCTATTAAATGTTTACAAGGAACGGTAGTTATGAAAATTACAATAGCCGAATTTCCCTCAGAACGTCCCCAAGTATCTTAAGGTTAAATATACACATATATTCTTGTACATAACTACTGTTTTTTTTTTTCAAATTTTATAAGCTTTACAAACTAAAAGGGGCTTCACATAACACAAATTTTCAGCAGCGACGCGCTTTAATTATCTAAATTGTTTTTTTTTTTTGTCTTAATATTACTAATTGTTTACAGCCCGTTATACGTTTACTTTATATATTCATTTGAATTATGCGGTACTGTAAGTCACACCAGGATTTATTTAGTTTTTAGCTAAGTGCTTTTTCTATTTCACTGCGATTGAATTTCAATCTTATCAGCATTTTTCGTCATATCCCTTGTAGTCAGTGCAAGTTTATTATTAAATTGAGAACAATGATGTACGTTTTCTACAATGATCGACAAAATAACAAGCAGTAAGGGTATACATCAAATTAATGTAGAGTTTATTTACCAATTTGATAACATTAAAAAACTAAGCATAACTACCCGAGCATATAGTATGATAAGAGTTTTTACATTTATACATTGCGAGAAAAAATATTCTGCTACTTTGGCGCAAACCGATATTCAGATTTAGAACATTAGATTTTTGTTTTTTTTTTTATTATTTTAGCTTTAATATATTTTTCTAAAGCGAAAGATAAAATGTATTTAAAATCGTCAAATATGATGAATAACTTTTCTATTGTTTAGTACGAATTTCTAAGTAGTTGCCAAAAAATCATAAAAGACTATACACAAAAATTGTATTTCTGTGGATTCAGCTAAAAATTTTGGAATTTGTAGTCAGTAGGGTCTTGCTTGTAAATCCTAATTAGCACCACTCAAAAATTTGCACGATTCCGAAGTATAGGTGGATGAAGAAATTGGAGAAAGCGCATAACTCAACTTAGAGTGTGAACCTACCTAAACTCGGAGGAAGGTAAGTGATTTTCCGTTCCAAGCTTCGTGTGAGTCAATCTAGTATGACGAGGAACGTCTAGAACCTAGCGAAACACCACGGCATAGGAATACAAGGTATGTTCGGGGTTTAATTTAACAGAAATCAGAAACCAGAAACAGATAGTATCGTATGAATTATTGCATGAATTAAGCGTATGAGCAATAGCAGTGCTTCTTTAAAATAAAGTATTTCAAAAACATCATTCAGTGGCGTAATGTAAACATCTTAATATTGTATTACCAATTTTTAAAGAATCAACGGGATATCTGAACTTATTTTTTTAATGAATACAGTAAATGCCTCAGTAATTTGATATTGATATTCCTTTATAAACCATACTCCAAGTAAGTATCACAGAAAGAGAAACAAATTTTTAAAATGTTATATAATTTGCTAACAATACCAATTTCTTGAAGTATCTAGGGTTTCATGGTTTATGTAACAAAAAAGTATTACTACCTACTTAAAGCATCACAATTAAAATATGTGAAACACTAAGCTGTCTACCTCAAAGTTAATAATAGCATAATACAAATAAATCTTTTTAATATAGACAAAGCTTTTATTGCATAATATTATAAGAGTAAAATTTATTTGTCGATTTCCTCATAATGGCTTGAGTTTTTTCGTACAGTAGTATTTTGGGTTTTTTTACATCCATAAAAAACTCAATATTACATGTTGTTAAATTAATGGTTTTGCTAAACACAATTCATATTTAATATGATGTAGCCATGCTATAGAAGTGTAGTCCAGTGATCTACAGTTTCTCAATATTGCTCTCTTTTTTTAGCTAAAGTAATGTAACTTTCGAGTAATACTCTACAAAGAGTCTCTCTAGGCAATTTTTAATTGAATGGATTCACTTTTGTGGTTTTCCCCAATTCTATCTGTAAAGGAGCAAATTTTGATTTTTGTATGGGGTTCGTTCTTGTATTAGAAAAAAGACGAAAATACATGCCTATACTTTATGAAGAAAGTCATCAAATTTGATGTCTCTCAAATTACTTAATTTTTAGGGTTCGATAGAAGAACATTTATTACATTAGCGTTTCATTAGAAATGAGAATTTTTAAGATCAACCTTTATTAGTATTTCATCCTTGGATAATGTTGTTCTATTGATGTCCTATTCTTTTCTTAGCGAAATTTTCAAAATTTTTCTTTTCGGTTATTCATTTTAAGACATTACTCGAAGGTCTCAAGGAAGAGTCTCAACCCAAATGATCAAAGCAGTAATATAGATTCTCACAAGTAAAACAATTTAAACTAAATAACTGCTTATTATTTTGTCCCAGCAACACTTTCAACACACAAAGAAAATAAAAATGTACATTGAATAAAGACAAATAATTTTATAGATATTACTTTATTACTACAATGCTGTTTTTTGATAAATTCTAGAAAGTCCAAGTAATTTTTTTTACCTTTATTAGCTCATTAACGAAAATGTAAAGTTATTAAATAGAATTGCAACGGTATCAGCAGTTTAATTTCATTTTCACAACAAAGCAGTGAATTTCCAAAATAGCTCTTAGTCAGTAAAAACTTATTTTATTAAATTTTGTTCTAACGCAACTTGTCAGTCAGTTGAATTTAGTTAAAATTGCAGCTGTGCACTTGTTTGTAACGTAAATGTGTCTTTAAGAAATCAATTAATTACACAGTAAACGCACACCTAAACTACATTTTTAGTTTGACTTTCAATTGTGGGTTAAAGGTATTTTATGCGGCATTCGCAGTTTTCCTCAAGGAGAATTGAAGCAATCGATACAATATTTAGAAATTAGTTACAAACTGAAAGCTTCAAAACTCATTTAACAAGTTGCTGAATTGGCTAATTGAAGATGTACTTTTTTATATTGATTGCGTAAAATATTGAATCGATTATAAATCAGAACAATTAGCTATAATCGCAATATTTCATGGTAAAGATTTGCTGATACTGTTTGGAAAACGGTGCGTCCTTGAGAGCAAAAAATAACTTTTCTATTCGTTTGTTATGAAATTTTATTGAGCGCCGTTTTACATCCTAAAATTAGACGAATGTTATATACAAAAAAAGGCTGAAAAATAAGTATACCAGAGCTGAGCTAATAACTGCGATAAAACTATAAGTTCCAACTATAATTCATTGATTTGCGGAACGAGGACATATAGAAAATTACAGGATTCCCCGTATATATGTTGCCTATATATGTACTTTAGAGCGTATTATTTATAAACTTTACATTCATTACATAGTAAATTTACTGGAGATATTTCCTAGAAAAATTTGTTGACTTGCTAGGTAATCCGCGCAACTGCCCGCATGATTCGAGCCCTTCAATTGTTAAACCAAAAATGCAATCCCTCTTCTTATCTGCCTGCTGCTTATAATATAATCTTTCAGTTTGTTTGCATTTATTTAAATTTATTTAATGCCGCTTAGACAATGTATTATTTAGGGTTTCTACCATCGCTAACTACACCTTGTCCGCGCATTCGGATAGAGGGGCGCCTTTCGGGAGTATCGTAAGGTCTGGAAGAGTTTGTCGCTGCTGCCATTGTTTCGTCGATGCCGCCACCTCCGACGGCACTGTTTACGATCCCGGCACCGGAATTAGCCACGACGGCAGTGTGACTGCTACTATGATTTTGCTTGTTATTTGTATGATTACCCTCCTGTTCATCATGCTGCTGCTGTGTGGTGGAATTTCGGGTGCCTCCGAACTTGAGCAGGTTCCAATCAAAGACGTAGTCGTATGTGAAGCCCAACCTATGGAACAGATTTCTAAACAGCTTCCGCAGGTAGCAGTAGTCTGGGTCTTGTTCGAAATGCATTTGACGGCAGTAATTGAGATAGTTGGCGAATTCGCTTGGAAAACCTTTACATAGAGCTAGAATAGGCGTGGACAGCTTTTTCTCGGAAATCCTTTCGTATTTCTGTCGTTTGTTCGCTGCCTTTAGTCCTTGCCATGGTAGTGTCCCCAAATTGAAGTACATTAGAACGTAGCCTAGCGACTCCAGATCGTCGCGTCGCGATTGTTCAATTCCTAAGTGAGTGTTCACTGAAGCGTATCGTGCTGTACCAGTTAAGTTCTTGTTCTCCCGATAGGGAATGTGTCTTTCTAGCCTCGCGTCACGATATTTTTTCGCTAGGCCAAAATCTATGATATAAACTAGATTGCCGCGCTTGCCGAGCCCCATCAAAAAGTTGTCTGGTTTGATGTCCCGGTGGATGAAATCCCTCGAGTGGATGAAATCAATACGGGATATCATTTGATCGGCTAACAACAACACGGTTTTAAGCGAGAATCGACGAGAGCAGAAGTTAAATAAATCTTCCAGGGAGGGTCCGAGCAACTCCATCACCATCACATTGTAGTCCCCCTCTGAGCCGCACCAGATAATGCGCGGAATCCCCAGGCCGCCCTGCATCATTTTATAGAACTTGCTCTCGATGTGGAGCTGAGGATGTTTTGTCCGGATGCACTCCAATTTGATGGCCACCTCCTCGCCTGTGTTAATCGTTGTCCCCAGGTAGATGTCACCGAATGACCCGGAACCGATCTTCCTGCCCAGCCTGTATTTGTTCCCCACTCTGAGCTCCATGTCGAAGTTCCCACGGGCTATTTATGTTTGTCGCAAACAAATCACGGATTATCTCTAATCCCACCTACCAGTCACTAACTTACACACTAAGGCGGAAAACTTTTTCCAGGCTAAGCGCTAATTAATTTTAAATTCTATAAATTTCAGTCCAATTTGTGTCCCCTTTTTTGTTGTGTTCATGCTACAGGAATCGGATCGGGCAAACAGCTGCAGGCTTCGAGTGGTCTATTATTAAGCAGAAATAGCAAGTTTTACATATATTTACCGTTAAGCGCCGCGGATGGGCCGAGATTCTTTACGTTCAGGCGATTGCCTCCATGAACTCAAGTTGGAACAATGGAGCCCGATGCAGAACCGATTTTTTAAAATGTGGCGATGTCGCTCGCACGAATTATCTACGCCAGTTGCTGTCGGAGTAATTTTTCATTCCCTGGACCTCTACTTTCTCATGCTCGTGTTTTGTAGACGGTAAATTCATAAATCCCGGTTGTTTCTGCCAATCCCAGTCCCGCCGTCACAGTTTAACATTCAGAAATTATTTTCACACTTTTCCTTTTCTTGTTTCGTCACACAAAACACATGAAATCTGACGGGATCTGAAAAAAAGCGCCCAGGTTAATTGTATTGCTCCACGGCCGCACAAACCGGCGGTTTACTTTGAGAATTCTTATTAAGGCTCACATAAGAAAACAGATAACAATTTCCCAGCGAATTTAACTCATTTTATATTCGCCATTTTGACAAAAAACTATTTGACATTCCATTTCTGCTATGGCACAGGCAATCGTTTACGCACACAATTGCGCTGACTGTCGAAAAACGTAAGCAACGATGTGTGAGTGCGTGTATTTACGTACGGAAGACTGCGCTGCGCTCAGAGCGGTATGGCAGGGTGGCTCACTTCGAAAATCTGACTCAACCTTATGCATGCGGTACTTATTTCTTGTGCTCTTCACGTGGAGCGCTCCAAGCACAGGAAAGGGACAAGGCTGAAATGCAGACATTTATTTTTGAAGAATTTTTATAATTTAATTAATGCGCAATTTTAATATGTGTAAAAAGTTTCATTTGTAAAAGGACAAGTATTTTATATAAATAGCATAAAGTAAGTATAAAAATTAAAAACTATGCCGGTTAGTAGTACATCCTGAGATAGTAAACTAAAAACCACTCGAGAAATGTGCGACTTTACATTTAATTCTTTAAATAAAGGAACTAAATTACATTTATATGGTTTACCGCCGATGACAAACACGCTTTTGTCATGTAAACAGTTGAGCCGAAGAAATGCAAAACTTTTATGGGATATCGTGTACATGAGCGGTCCTTTGTATGCTGTGGTCAAACCAAAGTCTTGAAGTACAAGATGTGACCCTCTCTATACAAACCCAAACTTCTAACCCATATGCAATTTCTAAAGCAGCTTGGGGAAAATCTTCCCATTCGATTAAGCAGCAAAGAACTACTGGTTCCCATGCCTTATCTAAATTTCAATAAAAATGAAAGAGATAAGAATAGGCGTCAAATATTCTCATCTACAGTACTTACAGTGTACGCATTTTTAAAGGCGAGACAAAGTTTCTGTTGCGCTGTGTGCGGCTGCATGCATGGTGTTAGTGCCGTCCTCGCACAATGCTCAGGCAGAAAATGCTTGAGTATTTGCGGCGACAGCACTAACACCATGAATGCAAAGACTTTGATCCGCATTTAAAAATGCTTGATAAAAAAACGCTGCATATTATTGCCCAAAGATCATGAATTACTAGATGGGACACTCGTGATGTATTCCCTTATCTTTTTTCGACCTTGGTCTCCTTAATCCACCGACCTTGCAGATTTTGCTAAAAGTGGATAGTAATAAAGGGCTCACGCGTGAGAGAAAGACAAAAATTTAGGGGGAGGCAGAACGAAAATTAAAATCACGTTTCACCACCCAAAGCAGCGCACACGTTCGAATACGTTTGGCTCGCCTTTTAAAATGCACAGTGAAAAAATGTAAGCAGCCCGCATCCGTATACATGCTCTGAGTGTGCTACCTGCCTGTTCCCCATTCTCAATTCAGGATTTCTCTATGCTGGAACATTGCCTGGGGACGGCAATAAACACCATGCATGCAGAGGCACACAGCGAGCCCAACAGATTGGCCCGCCTTTAAAAATGCATGGTAAAAAAACGCTGCATTTTATTGCCTACACTGTAAGTGCTGTAGATGAGAATTTTTGTCTGCTTATTCTTATCTCTTTCGTTCTTATTGGAATTTAGATAAGGCATAGAAAGCAGTTGTTCTTTGCTACTTTCTCTAATGGAAAAATTTACTCCATGCAGTTTTAGAAGTTGTATATGGGTTAGAGCTTTAAGCTTGTATAGAGAGTGTCCCATCTAGTAATTCATGATCTTTGATTATTGCCTACACTGTAAGTGCTGTAGATGAGAATATTTAGCTGCCTATTCTTATCTCTTTCGTTCTTATTGAAATTTATATAAGGCATGGGAACTAGTAGTCCTTTGCTGCTTTATCTAATGGGAACATTTTCCCCAGGATGTTTTAGAAATTGCATATGGGTTAGAGTGTTACATCTTGTACTGGATGATCTTTGGGGCGGTTGGAAATATATGTATGTATGTGACTAGATATGAGAGATTGAAAATAACAGTCAAGTAATTAAGGATGGTTTTTCACAAGAGCAATGCTGCCCCCCGCAATCCGACGATGCGTTTTGAAATTATTTATTGTTTAGCACAGTGGAACAGGTGGGTTACTGGGCCCTCGAAGGGAAAGCCTTTTAGATTTCGTGTGAATTAAGTATTTTTGTACTAAATTTTAGATTTTTCTTGCTTTTCTATTGTAACATACTTTGACTTAGGTTATTGTCTTTCCTTTGGGATTTTAATTTTTCTTGTGGAATTTCGTTTCTTTCTTTATCACGCATCGAATTTCGAAAGTCCGCTGACCTACCTGCTCCACGTAGGCAAACTACTCTAGCCCGAATAACTTTAGAATGCTTCGTCTATCCTTAGAAAGCTTAAAGGCTTAGCTACTGAATACAATATAAACCAAAATCTACGATGTCTCTCAAAGGAGTTATAAAATATTTTGTGAGTTCACCTCTTGCATAAGACAGAAAATTTTCGATTGCGATTTTAGAAAAAGGACTAATTTTGGGGAGAGGGTGTCTGCGAACAAACGTTGATCAGAAGACCATGTAGAATCAATTGATTGGTATCTCTGTGCCCAGACCTTAGCGCAATATTCTGTATATTGTTGCAGAATTAGCCTCGCTTATAATTCGCATTTTATTTTTAAACCAAATAAATATTGGGGACCATCTGTAGTAAGACACTAGCCGATAGCCACTTTGATGAGATCAGTCTGGTGGCTTGAAACGCTGATATCTTAGATTCGTCTGTCTTGGCGAATGAAGAGAATCTTCAAAAACATATTCTCAAGTCGCGAGTTGTAAGCGAGGGTAATTCTGGCTGTTTGTCAGCAACCCACTCGGTGAGCAAAATTTGGAACAATATATATACATATATGTACATATATGTTCAATTTCGAAGTGCAATATAATACATTATAATGTTCAAAGCATGCTGCAAAGTTTCAAAACAATAACTCATCAATTTCCTACAATAAGCTAATAAAAATGAACAAGCGATCCCCTTAAGTTGCTTGATCTCATGAACATATTCATCATTATCATCATAGTGGGTACAACATAATGGAGAGGTAATTTTTAAAGTTTTTACTTTTATAATAAAAATCACACATATGTATGTTATTATAAATTTTAATCAATAAAATCAAATTTCAATTTTACAAGTATTCAACATCGAGCGTCAAAATCATTCTGCAGAAAATCAAATGCTTTTTCCATCTGCCTGAAGAGTTAAAAAGGTTGTTTTTTTAAAGGCAAAGAATGCAAATATTAATACGAAGGTGGGTTTAAAATATTCATCATCCTTTCAGGATTTTGCTTTGGCATTTCTAGCGAATAACTTTAACAAAGAAAAATTCGTACCATGAAAAAGAGCAAAATAAATAAAAGGCCGCCCTGAATTTACGAAATTATATTTAGCTTCAATCACTTTATGGGGAAAATAGACAAAATTTTAGGTATGTACATGTATAATATAATTAAGGAAAAGGCTCCTGGAATAGTCGAAACAATTCGCTACAGAGAATTTTAGTTATATATGTAATTTTTAAGAAACTGTTTAAATAATAAAAATTTAAATAGAGATATAAGCCTTTCGCGTATTTAATTTTTTTTCTGTTTAAAAAAAGATTTAGGACGACACGAGCATTTAGCAAAACTTTTCTAGTATGTAATTAATACATTTAATTGAGATTATAAGATAAAAGCAGAATCATTTCCTTTCGCATAGTTCTCATGTACAATCTTCAGCCATTTGGCTTTAGTTACTGATACAATTTCCCTGAGGTCGGTAAAGATCAAAAGGGATTTGTCATTTTATGCACTTTAATTGCTTGTTGAAGTGCAAAATGAGTTCTCATATCGACAAACATTTCAGCATGTGAGATTCATTTACTGATTTTGATGATTTTTTCGTTGGATGAGATATTTTGTGCTCAATGCACAATACTGAATATATGTATGCATAAATACGTATTCTAATTTTGAATAATTAATTAAAAGCAACTTTTTTAAATCCCTACTCCACGTAGAGCTATAAACTGTTCAAGTGTCCTAAATATCCAAATGCAAAAGTTTTTAACATTTTTAGTGTATGTATGGTATACAACTTTTCAGGAATAGTAAGATAGGTGTCTAGTTATAAATAAACGTACAATAGTGCTATTATTTTATTTTTGCTGCATTTGCCATTTGCACAATGAATGAGAGAAAACTCCAAAAGTGCCATACGCAATTCACCTACTAAATATTGAACTCTAACGTTGTTGGAGCCAGTTTAGGGGAAATGAAAGGTTACACCGTGCTATATTAACCCTGAACACAAAACGAGCATTGAACATTAAGAAAACATTATCCTCCATAAAGCAGCCTATTCAGGCGTAAAGTAATCAATAATTCAAAGCGCCAAGGAGGAAACTCAAATTTACTTTATATTTTGAACAGTAAGGTGTGAGGGAGACTTTTATTGCATTTTTTTCCAATTCTCATATCTAAAGAACACTTGTGTGTATTTGCAAAGTTTCTTTTTAACTAAATTTCAAAATTTTTCACTTGGGAGAGTATTTCTTTCAACCGAAGGCACACCAAACACATTCGGGTTTAATCGATTGAGTTTTCCGCGTATTCAGTACGAAACATGTGTCGAAACAGTTGGTTAGTCCCTCATAAGGGGGGCCCTTTTCCATGGAAACTTTTTTAGAACAATTTACATATTTTGCGGGCATATTCAGCGGAAGAAGCTATACAACGTGACAGAAGCATATTCAAATTTACATCACATAAAATATAAGTAGGTTATTTTTCACAGTTCACTTGAAATTTGCTTGGCGGTCTTATAAAATTTATTCAGCAAGAAGGCGAAATATAAAAAAACAAATTAAGTAAAATATTACCAAGAAAAATAAACTAACTAACAATGAGTAACACCACTTCATCAGTTCTTCAAAAATAAGGTAAACTTTAATTGTTTTTTTTTAAAGAACACTATAAAGGGCGTGAAAAATAAATGCTGAAAATGAAGTTTTTATAATTATTCAATTAAAAATCGAGTTATCGCCCAAAATTTAAAAGTATCTTTTGCGTAAACTGTGCCGTATCCAGAAAGTTTTTTTCTCGTTTTTAATCAAGAGCAACAAATTATAAAGTTTTTATGAAGGATCTTACGCGTAGAAATTAGAAAATACCTTTTTCTTAAAATAGCTATGCAGGTATGAATTAATTCTTTCACTTTTAAGCTTAAATTAGAAGTTATTTCCCAACTCATTAACGTCCAATTTTTTTTTTTTTTGGAGAAAAAACTTTGAAAATATTAATCTCAAAATATAGGATTGAAATTTTTGGGTAGATTACATTTTCGAGACAAGTATGTTCTCTCAGAATTTGATGCAAAAGTAAACAAAAATGATTTGATTTTAATCTAAATTTTTTGAATAAAAGAAAAATTAGATTTTCGAGGTGACTACTTTTAAAAATAATTTTCATTTTTTCTATAGGACACCTTTTGTATAGGCTCCATGGACTATCAAAACAGTAAAGCTAATATGTGTAAATCTTGAAGTTATTCAGTTACATAAATTAAAACGATGAAATTAACATTTACTTTTTATAATAAACGTAGTAGAAAATATAGCAAGAGTTTAGCTTAAGAAAGGGTGATATAACTACGCAGTGCGACAATTAATTTTCAGGACTAGCTATAAAAACAAAATATCTCACAAAATAGTCAGTGCATGCAATACAAATATCAACATTTCATCTTCATGTTGATTCTGTTAAATCAAGATTCCAGAACTGATGTACTAACATTGCTCTGGTCTGAGTCCAACCTAGAATTTGACTTTTTTTTAAAAATTGTTAACAGATTCCTCTCTTACATACGAAAATAATTGCAGTAGCCCTAAGCTTATTAGTAAAACAGATATATTTCCACTTTGGTACTTCATCTAATCATGAAACTCGTTTAAAGATTACACTGGTCAACACTAGTCATGCCACACGAACTCTGATGGCTAATATTGTTTTTGCCACCTACACTCATTAATAAACAACAATAGTTTTATTCCGATTGGCCTTAGATTTCTTGTGATGTGTTGATTCGTATAACCAGTACTACGGCGATAAACGCAAACAAACGATCGCGAATAAACTGTCGTTAAATAAATTGTTTTCGTATTAGTTTAAATTTAGTTATTTATAATTGCTGTGATTGTGTGAATATGCCGAGAAAGTGTAAAAACGAACCTGACTCTTTTTGTTCTATTTGTGGAGAATTAACTTTTAAAAAACAAAGACGAAATTTCACTAAAGTTGTGATGGAGAGTTATCGTCAGTATTTTGGTTTCCCTGTGGCTCATCAAGACAAATCTTGGGCTCCCCGTATTTGCTGCATGACCTGCGTTAAGAATTTGAGTGATTGGTGATTTCAAAGTTCTTGCCCTATTACTGGGACTTCAGCTGGGTTATACCAAATTCTGCTGTTTTCTTTGTGAATGGGATAGTCGGGACAAAAGAAACCATTATCGTAAAAAAGTATGGCCTACGCGAACATCTTTAAACCCTGGACAGAAAAATGTGAAATATTTACCTCTTGTAGAGCCGTCTAAAGTTCTTCTTCCACCATTGCACATTAAATTAGACCTAATTAAAAATTTTGTTAAGGCGATGGATCGCAATGGGAGCGGATTTTTGTATATAAAAGAAAAATTCCCTAAAATAAGTGACGCAAAGATAAAAGAGGGTATTTTCATTGGACCTCAAATTAGGGAGTTAATAAAAGATCCAGTATTTGAAGAAAAATTGAACGATCTAGAAAAACGAGCATGGATATCTTTGCAAATTGTTGCAAATTTTCTAGGTAACCATAAGAGTGAGAAGTACAAAGAGTTTGTTAGCGAGTTGTTGTTGGCTTATCAAGCATTGGGTTGCAACATGTCACTCAAGATTCATTTCTTAGACTCACATCTGGATTTTTTTCTGAAGAATTTGGGAGCTGTGAGCGATGAGCACGGGGAGAGGTTCCATCAGGCCATTTCACAGATGGAAAAGCGCTATCAGGGCAAATGGAATCCAAGGATGTTAGCCGATTACTGTTGGACGTTAAAAAGGGACCATCCAGGAGCTAAATTTGCCAGAAAATCCTAAATCATAAATTCATAATAGAACTTTTTTTGTTTCGGACTGTCATTATTTGTTGAAATTTTTAAATTACATTAATCAATAAAATTCTTGACCAATAATTGTTTTTTAGTTACTTATTTTTACTAACAATCATCGATCAAAGTAAAAAATATGAGTGAAGTTCGTGTGGCACGACAAAGTTCAAATTTTGTTCCCCAGTGTTATCACACTGGAATAGGATTGTTATTAGTAAAGAAAATATATAAAAAAATCTATCGATATCGCTATTAAAATGTCGTAAGTTTCATTTTGATCGTAATGAGACGAGCGGGTAAACTTCAAGATGTCCTGTGACGGAATGTCTTTTGAGTGTTTTGTCTAGGTTTTAGTATAAATTTTCTATCTTTCATTAATTCCGGCAGCGGCCGGTTGTTTTTAAATATGACTGACGTTCAAAAAAGGCAATCGACGATGTTTGAAACGTATCGATATCATCCCCAGCGGCCACTCTCAAAGGCTTGGTATTTCGTCCATTCGCGGGCGCAAGAACTTAAACATGTGGCTTGAGAAGTCGACGAGGTCTCGGCTTCCTTCTCGGTGACTTTCTTTCGAGTGGCGAGCGTATCGTTATCACCCCGACCGGCCTTCCATGAACTGCTCCACCGCGTTTCGGTTTTGGGCTCTCTCTTGGCTATCATAGGGTAAGTTTAGAATAAACATCACTTCTACTGCACCGCATACAACGGAATATGAAAATTTTGTGAAGTCTAAGCTGCCTCCTTAAGATGCGTACGCACACTTATCACATAAGTTATGACTGAGCCCGTCCATCGTGAGGATTTGTTTTATAAAAATCATTCGCCAAGAAAGTATCGTAGCACAGTCTCTGTCGAGATTTCTAGCTGGCTGACTCGGGGTTTTTCAACTTGGATTTTTTGGAATTAGTGCGCGTTTCCGCTGAGAGCTTTTGTAAGTAAGTGGTGATCGTTTTTAAAGCTGGCGGTGATTTTGAAGATTTACGCAAATTTTGTGCAAATTTCAGCATTGACATTTGAATATTCCAATGATTTTAATGAACGTTAGAAGTTAGACAAAGATTTTGTGTACATTTTGGTTCCAAAGGATGTGTGAAGAGGCATTGAGCATGGAGTCAAAGCCAGTTGCGACTTTAGTTGTGTCTAGTTGTAGTAATAGACCGAGCTCTTCTGGTGAGTCTAATTCAAGTGATTCCGAAGTTACAACCAAAGAGGATGAGAAGATCACAACGGCCGTTATGAAAGTATTAGAAGGATACGATTGGAATTTAGTTCAAGCTGCTACAAAGTGAGTTAGTAATGATATTGTGTCTATTTACTTTTAATTTTGTTTTAAATTAACAAGTAAATACATGTGCGTCATGTGCTTACCGAATACAAAAAAGGAAAGTTACTTGGTTTTTATATTTTCAAATTTTAGATTTGCGTATATTTTTGTAACGTGAATTGCATAAGAACTTATATATAAATTTGCTGACTTCCTTTATGCTATATGGATCCTTGCATGTTTTCAGCCATTTATGCTTATCTTTATCTATATACAGGAATGCTTTTATATTTTTATAAGTATTAGAAAGAAAAGAAGAATTAACTTAACTAACCCCCAAATTCAGAAAAGAGTCGCAGTCATAAGTCTCCATAGTCACAAAATTGTGACCAATGTACAATTTTTATGATTTTTGATATTCAGAAAAAAACTCGCAAAATATAAAAAAAAATATAACAAAATTGTGATGGTAGAAAAGGTATAGTGATTATGTTTTTGGTCCTGATTATGTTCAGCCAAATCAAGATGTTTTCTGAATTCGAGGGATGAATTTAATTATGCCAATAACCCAACGAAAGTTCAATTATAGAACTTTTTTTTTATTGCACAAAGCGACGTTTCGACCGTCAGATTCAGTCTTTTTCAAGCTACAATAAAAAATTAAATTACACTAATAAGTTTCCCTTTCTCAACATCACATTCTTGAAATAAATCAAACAAAAATAATACCTCGTGTATCTAACATCTATGGTCAACTAGTAGATGTTTTCTGTTTTCTTGCTCTTATAGTATTGAGGAAAAACATTTTTACGTGTATGTGATAAATTCTAATCCTTTTGATTTTATACATATTTATTTTTAAATGATTTCGATAATTTTTTTTATTACAAAGGTAGTAATCATTAACATAAATTAGTTTTAGGAATGTTCAGATAATTTAAATAATGTTTTATTAAAAAAGCTTCCTGTTAAAAGTTGCAAGATATGCAAAAAAATCCAAACTGATGTGTTTCCAACACGTAGTGTGACTGTCGCGTTTATAATAAGAAAAGATCATTTTCGTCGCACTTAGCAGAAAGGTGTTAAATAGTCAGTTATGAGGTGCGGTAGGCAAAAACGTTGAATTTAACTGCCAGAGAGAAACTATCCTAAAAGAGCAGCCGGCGTTGACTTCATCATTAGAGGGTGTCCGTGGGAGCCGTTTTCGTTCCGTTCTTATCAGATGAACAATTTGTTTACCTGGTTAACAGCATTTGTCCCTAGACGAGAAACCAAATAACTTCCCTGTGATTTATATGCGACTTCCTTAAAATCCCGAGCGTCGCATATATTTGCCGTATAGCAAACTATTTGCATAAGGATACTGTTGAACCTGTCGCGATAAAAGGAATGAAAGTAGATGAACGTTCGCCGCGCGGCGAAACATAGATACTTGGGGGAATTTGTATACATAATTAAGTCTCATTAGCAATTGACGTCGGCGGGTAAAAGGATAGGAGGGATTTATGGACTTGCTGCGCGAAGATGATTCTCCACATTGCATTTGTCACAAGGTGGGCACACATGACTCAATCTGCAGAGCCCCATTTATAGGAACTTTACAAATTGTATAGTGATGTACGAATGTAGGCAGATTAGGCATAATTTCCATTTAAAAGTTGTCTTCATTTAACCATTTATTTGAAAGTTAAATTAAAAATCTAGAAAATGTCCTAATATATTCGTTTGCATTAAATTAAAATAAATTATTTTGAGACTTGTCTCTTTTCAAAAAATAGCCTCTTTCTAATTTTTACAAGATTAGTTATTCTTGTACCAAAAATAGTTAGCAATAAGGCAACTCAGATTGGAGTCACATTACTTTATGCCCTATCTAGTAAATGATTAAGTATAGTATTATTAATGCTAAGCTTATGACAAACCCAATCATGCGAGACTTTGAATTTTGTAGTACCTATAACGATACAATGAAACCGTCGAATATATACAGGTGTTCTTTAGTGGGTATGCCAAAATGAGTGGAATGATCTAGACAAATAGAAAATTGTATGGTAGGGAAAGAGGGGCCATCTCAACCGTTTGGGAGCTGCAGGGTGATTCGTAAATTCATTTTTCTCATGGTATGCACATCACTATTTGACTTTTATTTTTTGATCCGCTCAGCACAGCGACATCCAACTTAAGCCAAAAATTTGTTATTCTAATATACTTTCCAAAAATGTCAATAATGTTGACTTACCACCTTCCACTGCAGGCACATTCGCTGCCGAAAGTGGAAAATGTTTTTCATTTTTCTCAAATTCACGTTTTCATGGGATTTTCTCCAAAATTCACGTAATTAACACACCTATATATTAAATTTATTAAATTGCTCATCTTATTACCTTTCCAAAATGGTACAACGTGTTCAGGTTAAATAGAGATAGAAAAATCTGATGTTTCTTATTGTTTTGTTGTCCTGTAACTGCAAAACAAGAAGCCTTCAAAATTATCCGGAATGTTTATTTAGCATACATAGGTAATTAGCTTTAATTATAGCTGCAGAAAAGTCTTAAAAATGTTAATGGAATTTATCTTATTACCGTAGTTAGAGTGTCTTAGCCAGCCATACTTGGGTGTATCCTTACACTCTGAAAATTTTGCTATGAAAGTCAGCAAGAACATCGATCATGGTTTGAAAGACCAAGCGACAACTACAGGTATTCTAAGCTGAAATAATTTAAAAATAGCCGAATTCAGTTTTGAGGAATTGGCCTATATAATTTCCATTTATGGTGTATTTGACGGAAAAGAAAAAGTAACTGCCCGGAAATACCAAAGGAGATTCCCAAATCGACGGGTACCGCAAAAAAGGGTATTTTCGCGGACTTTCCAGAGGTCAACAGAGACTGGAAGTGTAATTTCAAATAGGACGGATCCGCGATCAGGAACATCAGAAGTTTCTGCTGACATCGTACAGTAAGGCAAAACCTTGAAACGAGCACGAGACGATTAGGAGTATCTTCATATAAATTTGGAAAGGTTTAATCTATATCATCATATCCCAATACAAGGAGTTCTGGAAGGATATTTCGAGAGAAGAATGGAGTTTTGGCTTTTGGATTGCGACATAGACCGAATCGCAATTTACTAAGAATGATAGCATAAATTTCCACAAACTTCATACCTGGTCAGATACTAACTCACATAGGACAAGGGCGACATCATTTCAGCATAAATTCAGTGTCAGTGTTTGGGATGGCATCATCGACAATCAGTTAATAGGATCATTCATTTTGTCGCAAGTGCTTAAGTGACTAAATTTATGCAAACTTTTTGCAGAATACATTGCCAGAACTACTTAAAAACATCTCTCTAATATAAGGTCAAGGCTTTACCAACACGATGGAGTACCAGCGCATACTGGTAACATTGTGAAGGTAAAATTAAATGACAAATCTGCTGATCGCTGGATTGGACAAGGTGGACTGATTCTTTGGCGTGGTAGATCTCTAGACCTTACTGCATTGGAATTTTTTTCTTATGAAGAACGATGAAGGATGAAGTTTATTCAAGTGCTATTAACACCAAAGAGCAACTAATTAGCAGAATTAGGCTGTAGCGACGAAAATACGGAAGAGGCTGGCTGCAATGTACTTTAAACAGGGAGTTACAATAGAAGCAAGTTATTGGCATGCACTGCAAGTGCCGGAAGACATTTCGTTGTGAAGATATTTAGGAGTACTATGCAACAATACAATATTTAGCAATTATATTAAAATTTACTACATATTACAATAAATCAATGTATCAATAAATAATTCGGAGGGACTATTTTCTTTATGCCTACATTGAATTTTATTTAAAAATAATGTAAAAGAAAAGCTCTTCTATGGAACGTGGTTTTCTTTGAATTCAATATGCATGATGCGTAACTCTCAGAACGGAAATCATGTGTAAAATCCCTCTCCAGGATTTATTGCAATATAATTTTTGTTCAAACACGTTCGACGGATTAAAATGCTCTCCAGTTACTATGACCTTTTCTTATTTGGTTAGCAGAAAACCACAGTGACAACCCCATAAATGTCAAATAAAACCCAGTCACCTTTCTTGAATTTCATTGTAGGCCATAGGCAATAGGCGGAATATTTTAGCATATTGAAACCGTCCTCACCCAAAGCGAAAACCAAGGACCACAGCTACGGATTTTAATACCCAAAAGGGAAGAAAACAAGCCTTTGTTTGGAGTCAATTGCCGCAGGTGAAAAGTTTTTGAATCATCATCAAAGAAAGTTCGAGGGTGTGAAATACTGGGCGTAATAGTCCCTGAAAATCTTGAATGACACCCTGGCAAGAAATTGGAGATCTCTGTCTCGATTAGGTGAAAAAGGAGATTTTATTTCCCTCTTGAACAATGTAAACAAGTTTATGGTTTGTTCTAATCAGCGGAAAGTTCTTCTCTAAAGAGGAAAAGGGTTTCAGGACTTAATAACTTTTTTGTGTTTGTGTTCTGTCTGGAATGCTTACTTTAATTTCTTTCTTTTACTAGCTTTAAATCAGTTACAAGACTTTAAAACTAAACGGATATAATTTTTTTGGGTGTATTTTTTAAATTTATTATTATTTATTATAAAGGAATAAAAAAAAAATAATTAATTTATTCTTAAGATCGTACTTTATGTCCAGGGTCTATCTGTTTCTTAAAAACCACCAAAAAGGACTCAGTGAAGTTGAAAAACCATTATAATTTTTGTCTCATAACACTACAGTGAGTATAACTCAACTTCATAATCATTACTGAGTATAATTTTGAAATTTTTGGATTTAGTTTCTAATTTTACAAATATTTGCTGAAATTAAATAATAAATTCTCATATATATGTTAGAAATATGTAATTCTGAGACGAATCAAGGTCATAGAATTTATGTCGGTTGAATTGTAGAACCAACTAGGAGGAATGCTTTAAGGTGCGGCATAGTGATAAGTTCATTTTTATTAAAAGCTGTGCGAAATTGATAAAATTTTATCTATATAAATTTCTGTCGATAGCACATAAGGATAAAGATTTACATTTGAACATATAAACAACTTGCTGATTTATTTAAACTAACGAATTTCGCAGAAGAATAAGTTTAGAGGGGTATTCCCATTAAGATCGTCCAAAAATATAAATTTTTGAATTTTCTTATCAATAAAACCAGTTGGCAGCTTGGTTGATTGTCAAATCTATTTTACGTTAAAATTAGATTTTTTTCTTTTCTGCGTTATAACATTTTTTATACCTTTTAACTATTGATACAAAGATAATGGGGATTGGATATGACAAAAATTTGTTTAGAGACATTGAAGAAATTATGTGTTGTAGCCATTTTGTAGACATTTTTAATTATTTAATTAATTTTATTTGAAAAAGAATGATGACTTATTACTTACTTTTTTTTTTTTTTAACTGTGGCTGCCTAGAAAGGCACACTTAGGCCAATTTTTGACCCATTGTGTTACCACGTAGCGCAGGAGACCATGGTTATTCGTGGGATTCGAACCCACAGCCTCTGGGACGGTAGGACAGCGCGCTAACAACTGAACTACCAGAGGCCCCTATTACTTACTTACTCAATTGAAAATAAATTTCTTAAACAAAGTCCGAGGACGATAACATTTAACGTACTAACATGAAAGTTAAGAATGGTTGAAGGTAGACAATGTTACGAGGAAAAATTCTAAAACCATCATAATGAACTGCGGACGTTTTAAATTTTTTAGTACTACTAATTGATTACATCTATTCATTTGGAATAAATTTGATTCACGAACCAATAAATAGAATTAGTAGTTACTCAAAACTATATTTAAAATTTAACTTATTTTGAGAACTAGAAAGCTTCAAGTAAGCAATTTAACGAAGTTCTAAAAGTGATAATAAATTTGGAGGACCTTCCTAAAATAAATAGGCCTGATAAAAATGACAAGGTGTACGTTAGAAGCCATTGTTTTTGCCTCCAAAAGTGCGTGCAAAAGGTATTCCAGCGACAACAAATCTCACTTTTGAGGGATAATAACGCACCCACATATTTTATATTTAAGCTAACGACTCTGAGAATACCCAAGGATGTGTTTTGATTCGACTGAAATTTCAGTAAGTGCTGATGATGTTATGTTCACATATTTACGAATATTAACTTGCGAAGGGCACACATCTGGAAATGATGTAGCTTCATAATCGCGGAATTTAGGGAGCTGTCGTCCAAAATACACCTATACGTTATGTGCCCCGTAACAGGCTCCTGGTGAGCAGATTCATTCAAATGTAAAATATATTATTCATAAAATAGAAAAACAGATGATGTGAAGGACATTCATTTAGGCTTTTAAAAGGTTAACAGAGAAGATCATATGACACTTATCGACAATATTTTCAGCCATACTCTCCTAAGGTTCGTATTTCTTGTCTCGTAATGAAAATTGTATAATAATTAGCAACGACACTCGAAAACTATTTTATGCCCATCTTCACAGATATTTTATAACTAAAAGTGCCTCAAATGCACTTCTAAAAAGAATTAAGGCATCACTTAAAAAATATATTAAGTCTTTAAGTAATTTTTAAAGTGCTGTATTTCCGCGAAAAGTTCTCGTATTCGAATGATTTTAAATTTTATATTCTGTACAAAAAAAATAAATTTATAATAAACAAATCGATAAGGTATTTATTATTGTTCCAGCACAATGTACCACAATTTACTAAATTTTCAGTTATTGTAGGCAAAATTGGTTCCGTCGATCGACTGTTTGTTCATAGGGTTCCGGGACGGAACCCTGATTGAACTTAATTTGATCCATGAGTACGGTCATAAGGATATGGTATACGAAGAAGTGTCAAGAAGAGGACACATTTCTATTTGAGTTTTGCTTTAAAAATACTCAAAACCATTCAATGGGTTACAATTTAAATAATTCACTTAGTCCCATGGAGACTGACCCTAAGTCCCTCAAGAGGGATATATTGGGCCTCTCTATCATGAACATACATATGTCTGCTTCAGCAGCAATTATACAAAAAGATGTTTAGGTCGACCCATTCAAAATAATTCGAGAACTCTTGTTCGTTGAAGGAATAAGAGAAGTTGTCGAGACCAGAGAAATTCTATGTATAATAATTTCTGATAAAGATAACTTCTTTTCCCTTATTCACTTTAACACTGCATCAATTTTTGAACCCGCTAAAGAGTTTTAAATCTGATTATGGTTTGTGGGAAGTGAGTAGTTTATATTTTTGTGAATTTGTTTAAACTGTGTATTAGAGAGGCAATGATGAGTTTGTCACTCAGCCTTTAAAGCGGCTAATTTGTGTACAAACTACAAACATAAACTCTCGCACAGGTGAGTGTCAACAGTTTAAGGTGGTCGGCAGAAAATGTTTCCCCGCAATTACTCACAAAAGTAAATGAAACATGAACGTGTCGAAAATTCAAATTAAACTGGGCAAAGCCAAGAAGCGGCACCAGAAATGACGACGGTAGATGAAATGCTAATTAACTTATTCATAAAACGGTGTAAAATTGAATTCTATAAAAATTTCCAATTGATGTTGTCCACTTAATAATTAGCGTCTGTTGTGAAATTTGACGAAATTGTTTGCACTACATAACAATTATGGGAATGTCGAGTATACGTGCGTATGTAAAGTTCCCACACTCAATCTTACATCTGCATCTGCCCTCGCAGCCATCTGCTGCCGTCAAGTACCTTCGCGGCTACTTGTAACTTCTAGATAACGAGCTGCTCATTAGACCCTTTACACGTTTAAAATGCGATAAAAGTCTAGCGACACGCTGAAAGGGCGAGCAGCAGATTATTGGATTTTCAATTACTTAAATCTATTAAATCCCTGATATCCACAACATTGTGTGATCACTTGTAGCTCTAACGATTTAATTTCTTATGTGGGGTAACTTCGGATTGTAACAATTTCTTATTATTGTTATTTTTTTCGTTAAAGATAATCCAGCCATATATTTTTATTTGTGTAGTTTTCACAGACGGTGCAACAAGTTACAGCAGATTCTATGTTATATTAGATATAAATAGAGTCAACGTAGGAACTTTATAGCTTAATAAATATCCGATAGCTTTACTGTTGATATAAAAGGTCACCAGATCAAAGAAAGGACCTGAGTTAATTACTTTAATATCCTTTGCTAATAAGGCATATATAAGTATACGGACGCTTCCAAAAAATTTAATTGATTACTATACAGACCCACACATAGCATACATGTGAAAAATCGTAATAATTTCTACTACTCCTAAAATGAATTTCCTCTTACCATATTTGTAATTTTTCGTCGTGATGAACAGATAAAACAGGAGCTTTCGAAGGATAAGGAAACAACACAACACAGGGGTTATTTGGGGATATATGGAACAAGAATATTTCAAACTAACCGGGCTTCGACTCTATGGACTGTTTCATATGATCCGCATTAAGGAAAAGGTTTCTAATACAATAAAGAGCACTTAATCCATAACATCCATGAATAGAAAAACTATGAGATTAAATTCTTTCAACTGTGTGTTTTCAGCAGTGGTGTTCACTGTTTTCCTTTCTGAGGGGAGGCTCCAATCTAGATTGGAAAATATTAGGGCATTTTTGGGATTTTGTTTTAGAAGAAACCAAAAATGATTGTAATCTGGTGTTTTGATATTCTTTTACATATATATTAAACTATAAATAAGTGATATAATAATTAAAAAAATTTAAGTATTTAAAAAATAGTAGACATTTAATGGAATATCAAATTTGTTTCGATTTTTTTTTGAAATTATGAAATTAATCTACAATTCTACAAATAAGTTGTCAATTCGAAGCTTTGGTAATTATGGGAACTTTTACTATCTTTTCAACCACAAAATCTTAAGGTATTATAGAAGCGAAAAATGATCCTATTAAATAGATTCTACGAATAATATATTTAATATTTCCAATTGAAAATTCAAAAAATACATAACTTGTTGCTTACAAGACGTAGAAAATAAAGTAGCGACCCCAATACTCGTATTCTACCTTTCGCATCAATAAATTTGGGACTTTTAAAAAAGTAAATATTTTTCTAGTAAATTATCAAATATCCTCTGAAATATTTGCCATTGTTAGTAATTGTGCGTAGTTAGCGGTTGTACACTTGCCCACCATCCACCATTTCAGATTTAGTTTGCACTTTTGAAGTAAGAAAACCTAAAAGACAAAGATCCCACTCATTCAGGTGTTTGAAGATTGAGGCTTCCAATGTCCCAGTCCCAGACACATTGTCACCCAATTTAGCATGTTTACTTCTTTGGCGTTTTCGCATTTACAACTTCATTGTTGTTAATTTACATAGTGAAAACATACAAAAATTCCACTTTAGCGCATGAAGGGTTACTTTTACAGTGGAGAAATCCAAAACATATCCATTTACTTATTATATGTACTAGAGTAATCTTCTGTGGAATCTAAAAGCGAAAACCGAGAAATTTCCGCTTCATGAAATATCAAAGAAATGCGAAATTGAATCCAGAGCTCTTGATGCTGCTGTTCGGAACGAGCAATAAATACAAGTAAGTCTACAGCCCAACGGACTTTATTAATTTTCGTGATAAATGTTTTTGCAACAGATTGAGAATCTTGATAATGGAGTCGCACCCGAGGCACATTCTTTTCATGTTTTCTTATTTTACTTAGGGATTTCTTTTGATTGCGCTACATGCACATGTTCTTCCCACATTAAAAACAGCGTGTCTCTGATACATCAATGTGCCGATGCGAAGAGAAAAGGACTAGCATAAAAGTAAATTTATTTATTGAGATTTTTTAAAACTTTTATTATTATTATAATTTATATATATATTTTTTAAACTATACTTTTGAAAGTAGTCTGCAGTAAACCTTCCTATAACACGATTAATTCAGTCCGTGTTAAGGGAAACTTGAAGCTAAGGCTGTGTGAAAATCGGCGTTATTTTTGTAAATCGAGTTACCAGGATGCCATGTTGTTAAGGATTCAATTTTTTCCGTATTATAAGAAGTATCTCTTTACTTAGTTGATGCAAAACTTTCGCTGGCTTTTCAGTTTGCAGGACATTATAATTAAAAATAACTGATGGATTTATAGGTGTTTGTTATTTCCTTTATCCCCTGAAGTTTTCGTTCTCTATTATATTTCATGTCATTGTATTAAGTAATCAAAATTTCTATTCATAATAATAAATAACCTTTATGGAATGGATTGAAAAATTAATTAGCTTTTGTAGGTGTTAAATCATGTCAATACAAATTGTTTTTGGCTTTTACCGTGGCAGCTGTAAATTTCGATAGAAATGATTTATGTAAGCATAGCAATTATGTTTCCCTTTGCATCAGCATGAGGTTTAATTTTCTATTATACATACACAACATTAATTTACGAGTTTGACTGTAAAAACAGTTCTATATTAATTTAGGAACACTTCAATTTAATGTGAATATCTGTAAAATCTATCTAATAATTTTCCTCCAAATATATAAAAGCTCCTTTTTATCATTTTAATTAAGTAATCAATATCCATTGAACATGCCCCTTTCAGGATTCCAAGTTAATAGACTCCACTGATACATTGATATGATATTAAACTTTGCACTAGGTTGTATACACCTTTAATTAATAATTCGGCTTATCGCATAAGGAAAAGCTAATATGAGGGTTACTTAACCCGTCAAGCCACAGGTACACAGAAATGGTTATTTTGACAAACAAATGATTATACCTCACTCAGGGCTGTAATTATTACGAGTAAGCTATCTAGGCTGCAGCCTAAGAGCCCGCACCACAAAAACGATTTAAAAATTAAGGTTAAGGGATTAGGGTGTTTAGACACTTAAATTATGTTCCTTAAAGAAAAATCATTTAGTATGTCAATCATGTATTTTAGGTATATTATATAGATAAGTTTGTCTTATTTTACTGAATTTTTTACACCTGAAAAATTTATTTTGTAATTTTTAAGGGCTCAAATTTTGTCGCAAACGGCAAGAATACTATATCAAATACCCAAGGAGGAGTGTACCCTATTCGCTAAAAAAATATGTAAGTTATCACGCCCTCAAAAACGACATAAAAGAAAGTACATACGGTTTTCCCTTTAACCAATGCTTGCTTTTCTAATTTCAATTGAGGTATTTACCTTATTAATGCATAAATAGTAAATATTGTACCTTCTCAGCGGGCTACTCATGTTTAAGTTAAGAACTTTGTTTAATATATATTTAATTTTCATCAGAAACGTTAACTTTTGCACTTGATTAGACTATTGGCCGGATGAGGAGCTTGAAAAACTAAATATGTATTTAAACATGGATTAAAAGTTTTAGCATAAAACTAAAAAAGTAAAACCTTAACTTTGAATAAAATCTGTATGAAGTCAATTATTATTTTAAATAAAAGTTTAGACTCTGTTTCAGTTACTACAGAAATGTTGGTGTACGTCATCAGCACTGAGCAAGCATTAGAGGGCCGTAGGCAACAATGCTTAATTAATGAGTTTATGGTTTGTCAGCAGAAGCTTAAAAACAAGTAAATTTCCCGCAACCAACAGAATTCCTAATGAATTAATTAACGCAAGGGATCTAGTCTTCCCGAATATCTGCTTATTCTAACAGAAGAAGGAACCCGTGCCAGATGAGTGAAGGATTTTGGCTATCATTCTTCTTCATAAAAAGGCTGACAGACTTATAAAGGGTATAATCTCTCTGATTAATTGTGCTTAAAAAAATTGTTTTGCCAAAACGTGTAGAAAATTACGAAAAGCTTTCGTTTATTAAAACTAGATATGTATGAATCTACAAAGTCCATAAACTTTGTATAAAGTTCTTAAAGGTTTATACTTTTAAGTACCAACATTGAAGAACATTTATCTTTTTGGAACGATTTCGTTTTAGAAACCTGGAATTTGCTTTAAAAGATAGATTTTTAGATTTAGGTGATTCTTTTATTCAGGAAATTCCCAAGCATAGAAATGTCTATAATTTATCAAAGTATTAAATATTTGCACAAAATTCGTTATAATGTTTAATGTTGTTTAACATTGCGAATAAGATTTCTTATGGACTGTCTACTAAGCGGGGTATCTTAGTTTTGTAGTATCAGCTTGTGTCTAGAACAAATGTTGAAAATTCTTTTTTTTGTTTTCAATTATCATACCGTGTTATAAGAAATTAAAATATATAAGGGGTAAAAGTACGAACGTAAAATAGAAAAATGCTTGTCAGATTAAAATATAAGTAACTAAAAGTTTTAATTTCAAAAGGAAAAGACCTTTAAAATTGTCATACCTGAAGCAAGGGATAGCCTGAATTTTTGATCGCATATACCTTTGCTTCTAGTTCAAGGTTCAAAATATTAAAAAATATGTTTTTAATTAATAAGTGCTATAATGTAGAGAAAGAATATGATAATGAAAGAATTAAACCATTCTTACTACTTATTCGAGAAAATAATCGAAAAATGCTAAGGGTTAATAATTTTCAAAGAAATAATTTATTTCTTAATGTATTTTGGAAAAAGTCCATCTTAAATGTTCTCTATCGGTATGAATAAGAAAGTATATTTAAATTTAATAATAAATACTGCCAAAAGCACTACCAAAACTAATAAGGCTTCTTCGGTTACGCAAAAATGGCAGTCAGCCAAAAAGACTAAAACTAAAGCAGCAATATATTTGCTGTGTCACTGAATTTTGGGTTTTAGCTGAGGTACATCTGCTCGAATTTCACAACATTGATTGAGTTAATCGCTTCAGTGAGGTTGCTTTTGTTACTTTCTTTTTCAAACAAGCCATGGCCAAAAATCCAAACCAATGGAGATTTGCAGTTGCTAAAAATAACCATCTAAAATAACAAACTGATATTCGATTTCCTTATTTACGTTAAGTTGTGCCGTTTGGGTTTAAGAAAAATTAATAATTTATAAAATATTTTTTCTAGATCAACGTCTGACCGAAAGAAAGATCATATAAAACGTCCAATGAACGCTTTTATGGTCTGGGCGCAGGCAGCAAGAAGGGTCATGTCTAAGCAGCATCCTAATCTACAGAACTCAGAATTGAGCAAGTCACTCGGAAAGTTATGGAAGTAAGTATTCAACGGAAACCATAAATGATTTTAGCTGAGGATTACAAATATCTGAGATAATGTTGGGGGGCTGTCTCATCATCACGCGAATCGCTGGCCATAGTATACACCAAGCAATGCAGTTTAATAAGGAAAAACGACAAATAGTTCTATCTTGGCTTTATTTTTTTATGGTCCATTTCGCGAAGCGAGTAGTGACTTCAGTGCGGAATAGGCCTTATCGTGATCGCCCTTCAAATGATCATTTCACTTTCCGCAAGCATTATGGAACCGATTAGCTTTTGAAGATAATTGTTTTGCCGAGATTATCAGCAATTACTTCTGCGGTTATTAACACGGATTATTTTTGTCTTCATTATTAATCAAGATTTTCTCATTCGATTTACTGAAGTGAATGAGAGCTGTTAGTTAATAATATTCGGACTCTTTTAGAATTATGCCTATTATTACTTAATATTATAATTTAAAGAAATAATAGCAACTGCTTTGTTGCCGCTACTATTATTATTATTATTAATATATACATATTACATATAACTCATTCTTTCATTAGACTAATATGGGTTATATATACATAGAATGGTTATATTATGTGCGGCATTGCTCTGCTGGTGCTTATCTTGAAGGAATTTCAAAGCAGTGAGTTCTGAACTTGCCAATTTCATCCTAGACAAGAAGGAAATATGAATCAAAATAAAGAAAGCATCAGTGTTGACCCGTTATCGAATTTAACTGACCCGTGTCTTCAATACTAATTGTCTTTAATGCTTTTTCCTTCTATTTCTTAACGCAAGGAAATTATGCCGTGATAAGGCTTGTGTGTTTTACGATCTGCTAAAAAATTTATTGCATTTTATTTTTGTTGCAATACAAGTTACTTTTCCATCCCTTCAAAATTTAGCTAGTTCTTAGAAAAGTGTGGATTAGTCATGTTTATTGAATGACCTGCAAAAATAAGTTTAAAATCAAATATTTATTTTGACAATAATGTAAATCAAAGTGTTAACTTATAAACTGCTCCCTCTCTAAAAATCGTTTGCGTTAGGCAGGTAACCGGTCATTATTATAAGAAAACACTTATATTGCTGTTGAACAAGTGATAGATTGATTTTTCTGTATATTATTACGTTGAACAATTACGAAAAATTATATGACAATAAAATAAATAAAAAAGTAAATTATTTCAAATGGAAGCTTGAACTATATCAAAAAATAAAGAACTTTAAAACTATTTACAATACTCCATAAAATATATTATTTAACATAAAAACCTAGCATATGGTTGCTAAGAACTTGGAAATTACGGCTTACTGTGACTTTCACAAGAGCCAAAGTTAAATGCTGCAAGATAAATCTTCCTTAAGGTGGTAGTTAAAGCGAGTGGAGTGCGAAGTAATAATCAGGAGATGCGTTCTCTTAAGTTCTTATAACTAAGAATATCGCAGGACGGTGAGCGCGGGCTTATTCAAAAGAGGATAAAACACCTTTAGCTTTATTTACTTATCGCTATCATTACCCTTCCAGCAATATCTGTTAGAATCTGTTTTCACACGTCACACGTAGGAGTTATGGAATTATGGAAATTTTCGTTAAAAACTGGCGGTTTGTTCTTAAAATTCTTCCATGGAAAAGATAACTTGTGTTTTAAATTTGGATCCAAGTAGTAAAGTATCATTGGAAAGGTATAAATTATTACATAATTAAGACATTTTATGGATTACAAATTTCTGTTAACTAAGCGACCTCGTCAGCAATAAAGGATTTATCCTTTCATTTTCGTGATTAGGTACCTCATAGTTTCCATTTCAATGAATAATAAGAAAGAACGGAAACGTGGAAATCAGTTAGGGATTAGGCTACCTGTCCTACCCTATACACTCGTATATAATTTAGCTTTTCTCTGAATTTTGAACGATTTTCGCGAAAATAATTTGCTTGCTGGCCTGAAAAGAGTTCCATTTCGATATACCTTTTCCGTAATACCTTGCCAGCTGTGCTTATTTTGAAAAGCTTTTGGGAGCACGTGCATGTTTACTTAAGAAAATTCTTCGCTCTAGAATAAGAATCGATTAGAACACGTGTTAAAAATTTGTAGTCTTATCAGTGGCACTCCTTCTTATCAATGTTTATTAAATTTATTTACAGGAATTTGAAAGAAGCTGATAAAAAGCCATTCATCGAGTTTGCTGAGAAGCTGCGAATTACCCACAAACAGGAACATCCCGACTACAAGTACCAGCCGAGGCGGAAGAAATCGAAAAGCGTAAGCAGCAACGGAAAACAAAACGCTCCGCAGAACAACGAATCGGGAAAGATCTTAACGATGCGGGAGAAAAAGAATTTCAGCTGCGGTCTTGATTATTCCTTAAATGTGCGAGCTGAAAATTTCCAAATTAATCATGGTACAGAGTTGGTCCATCCCAGTCACTTGAAGAATGAGGGTCCCTCCCCGTACGCGATGTTTAATGGCGCGAATCCATCATCTAGAACTTCTCTTTTATGCGCTGTCGGTGAGCACTCCTTTCCGATATCCTTGAAGCCCTCTGAAGAAACAGAGCCTTTGAGGAAATTCGATTACGGGAGGCAGATGGGTTCGCCGTGTTCTGCATCGAGCTCCTTGCAATCAGAGGTACACCCGCCAACGCCCCCCGCGACCCCATACACCACTAGTGCCCCAGCGACAGTGCTGCAATCAGCTTCGCCGCTAAAGCGAAATTCTCCAGAAATTCAAACAGGGCAATGTGATTATGTCGCCTACCAAAGGATTATAAACGGCGATTTTTTATCGAGTCACGAAATGAGCACCGCATTCCGGCAAAAGTTCAGCACAGACTCGTTTAGGTCGTATACGCAACATTTGCACCAGCATCCCTACGGCTCATTGGCGGCCTCGATGTCCCCGAACCAGAGTGCGCTTAATTATTTGCATCCGCACCAAATGACCCAAACCTACTTGGCGCCAATCGACACAGACGTCGACCCAAAGGAGCTTGACCAATATTTAGATACGCAACAAGGCCAAGTGCCGAAGAGCACGGGCCCCGGAGCCCTATACCGGCACCAGGACGACAACTTGTTGGAGCTCCAACCTGTTGGGATTGATAAATGCCTCAATGATGAAAAAGCAGATGAAGTCACTTCGCCCGATGTCCCGGAGGAGACCCATTCAAATGGATACTTCCACGAAAATGCCGGCTCATACCCGTATATGTGGGGGAGCTACGCTAATTCCTAGGCCTTAATTAATCCCGCTGCATTAGTGCTCTTACAATTTTCATAAATCAACTTTATACTCCTGTTGCGGTGGGAGAAGTTCTAATTTTCTTAAGTATATTTCTGTACTGTTGCCAAAGAAGGCGAATTTGGTTCGAATATGGTCATTAAACAGAGCACATATGGTAGGTCGTATTAGATTTATTTTCGGCGCTTAAGACGCCGACTGTTATATATTTATGAAAATTCGAAATGTTAAATTAAATTAGGTAGTTGTAAGCTGCAATTAATCATAAATTGAAATATATTGAAATTTAGTTAATGGTGGCAATTTTGAAATGTACAAACGTTGTCTCGAAAATACAGCTTAAATCGATATATGTTTTAGGAAAAATTATAAGATGTTTTAACGTTTTCACGAATATAATATTGTAAGAGTTTTGAATTAAATTTTTATTTTAATTTCCTTTTAGTAACATTTTATTTAAAAAATTGGAGAAATCTTTTAATTGCAGCAATATGCAAACCTTAACACTACCCAGATAATAAACAATCTAGCGGAAAGAGCGTACTTTAAGCGGCTTCTGTCCAAGCACACCTATCGAAACACAAACTGCTTCAATTGCACTTAAGTGTTTTATAAATTTTAACATAGCTTACTTTATGCTTCACTTTTTAAACCTTTTAAAGCCGTTAAACGTTCGTCATAGTACTTTAGCACTAGATTTACCGACAAATCGTTTTAATTATTTTTAGTTTAATTCAAACTTATTTTCACCAACAAAATTCAAGCCATATTTTGCCTTATTTTAAGAAAATAAGAGACGAACTATCGTGGAAAGAATACTTTTAAAATAAACTAACATTGTTCCTTCAAATAGGTTCCAGCCAAGTGCATTTTTAAAGCATATCAAGATTGCTTCAAATAACTTCTAGATGGATGGATGCGCTTTTAATTTATTTTCTTTTGAAGTACTTCGAATTTTTCCACTGGTAATATTAGAGAGGAAAAGTATATTGCATAAATGTATTGTGTCGCAAAGCTCATGAAATGATTAGGATTCGTTTATGGAATTTATGAAATTTATGGAAAAATTTGTATTTTTATGGCATCAAAAAAACGATTGAGAAACATTCCATTTTTTAACGTACAAAGAAATCCATGCAAGTGCTCTAAAATAATTTTATTTAATAGAAATTGGAGTCATAGATGGCATATACATATATATATTTTGTTTTTACCAAACAAGGGTGATATATTTAGTTTGTATGTAGAATATTGGTTTTTTCGAAGTGGATGAAATCCATTTATTCTGAAATGTACGGTACCACAAAGTTTATAATTTCCTTTTTTAAATTTTACTAAAATTGATATTATAATTAATATTAATGTTTAATCTTTTAACATCAAAAAATAACTAAGTATATCAATTTCCCCTAAAATGTATGCATGTTTGAATATGTAAATGTAACAAAGCAGGCATATTTTTCTTTTAACGTAAGTACTGCTTTCAACAATTCATTCTAATCCTAATTCATGAATGTGTGAAATTTCACTTAATTTTCCATCCTACATTATTATTATTTAATTAAAGTAAGAACTCAGAAGAAGGAAGTATGTACTTTAAAACTGTAATTAGGCAAAAGAAGTTCACAAAATTAAGGTTTTCTTTAAATAACTCGTACAAGCTATTGCTGGTGGAAATGCCGAGCATCTGGGACTCTGCTGGTTATTCCCATTGAAGCTTTTGTTAAGCCCCGCCTTGTCAGAAGAGCAGAAATATTATGCTGTCAATTATTATAATTAGAAAACTCTTGAGCGCATTTCAAAAGAAATTGTTGCACCTGATGTTACGACATGTGCTTTATCTAAATCTTACCCTTAGGTTTAGTCCTTGAGTGTGGAGTAATCTACGCAAATCTTAATGAACCCCCTGTTCTTGGTTGGTCCTTAAGACTTTAATCAGTTTCTCGTCCCAATAAAATTTTAAACCTGCGGCTAATCTTGGTGTCGTAGTCAGACAGGATTATTAATTTCTTAGCTAATTAATTAATTACATCTTTAATGGTATAGGTAAGGTATTCTTATAAACTCATTTGGTGATTTTAAAGCACTGATTTTGTAAAAGCCAAATTTAGGATACGCCTCAAAAATATTTAATATTTAATGCCTGCAGGAATTTTAGAATTTTCTGAAGATTTCTTGCTACTTAATGACATTTTAATAAGGGCTTTAAAATAATGCTTTTGTGCAAAATATTCAATTACCTTAGCTAAGTGCAACATCTTAACATCATAAGCCATTCCAAAAAGAGTAGAGGTACTTTGGGTGTATTCTCAAATTGAAAAGTAATTTAAGTCTTAATAAAGGATGCTGTGTTAGTTATTATGATGGAAGATGCCTTTAAAATATTCTGGCTTATGAACTGGCAGAGGTTCGCTTGAGTTGGTAGAGAAGCAAGATGAGGCTAAAATCCTTTGTGAATTTTTACAACAAGTAATTTAATTAAAACTCAACGAAAACTATAATAAAATTTCAAGTTTCGAAACATTCATGGATTAAGTTTACTGAACGTTTAGGGCTCAAAACGTGCGTATATTTGTGGGTATAAAATATCGATTTAATGGCTAAATAAGTCAAGAACAAACCCTTAAAGTTGTGAAACCAGTTTCGACCTTGTATAATTCCCCTAAGCAATTGAGTCCTTGTTATCAAAAGTTTTTGGAAAGAGAATGAAGCCTTTCTTGGTACACCGAAGATTTTTTTTTTACTTGGGTACTCAGTGTAGTCTACAAAACAGAAAAAACGTATCCTTTAAAAAAAATTTGTTTTATTTGTTCTTGTTAAGTGAGAAAGTGTACACAACAATTTCCAGGAGTTGGAGAAAAGGCTCTGCAAACAGAAAAAGTTTGAGTTTTTCTGGGCTTTCTCCTTAAACTTTTTTTTCTTTTTAAGAACTTTAGTAAATGCTGCGACTTTCTATAAATTGTTTTCTTCCATTATTTTTACAGTATTATATCCTTTGGAAAACGTTTAAAAGAAAATATATTGTTAGTAGCGATTTTAATAAAAAGATGTTTGCTCCATTAATAACGAAGAATTCAATTCCATCATTTCAAATTACATAATTTAGGATTGAGATTTTAATAGCCTGTAAAAATTACGTTCACCAAATCTAATTAAACCGAACTTATTGAATGTGTTTGGCACACTTACAGAAATTTTATTTTCCCGACAGTTTTATTACTGCCAAGGATGCCTGGATGGGCGTTTGACTGTAGTCGGATATGAGACTTTCGGTAATAATGAGCTGCTGGAGTCGTAAAAGAAAATTACCCCGGACACCCAAAACCTGCGTTCTCATTAGATCAAAGTGTTCGAACCACACGTTTCGGTCACCGGTCGTAAAACAGCAAATTGAAACTGGTGGCCAAGGATATGTACATTCACGGTTTTATGGGCCTCCAAATAAACCAAACTACAATACTTGGTTATTATTTATAATTTTTGGGTGGAGGCTGATTAACAGTGTCCATTTCAATTTATTCAGGGACTATGCAATCCTCTCTTGTATTAAAATACCCCACATGTTTTGTATGTGAGTAAGTTGGTAAGTAATAAGGGGTTAAAAACACTTTTTTATTAGACCCTAATGCAGTGCTTTGAATTCTATGCGAAATACCCCGAAAATTTAACACTACCAAAAGTATTCTAAAACAAGTTTGAACGCACTAAATACCCCCTTATTACGCTTAAATCAGGGACAATACGCTGGAGTAAAACTTGTTGTTCAAATGAAGCCTGTTACAGGCACGGTACAAGTAATAACGCATCCAGTCCAAACGAAACCGGTATGCATCATAAAAAGGGACGAGGATTCGTTATAATTATTTAGAACAGTGCACAAATCCTAAGGCTATGGGTCTACTATCCAACGAGTGCAAGGAGAGCCTTAATAATATTGCAACAAGATCAAACCCGTCGGCTGTTAACCGTAATAGTATATTACTCGTGAAATACAACACACTAAATTGAAAATTATTACTAATAGACCCATTATCGTTGGGTTCAGAGATCAAAACAGAAATGAGCTTTAAAGGAGCAGCAGTAGGAACATTTTTATTTTTACATCGTAACACGTGTAAAATTATTCTGTTAAAAATGAACACTATATTGAGGATTATTACTACTGGAATAAATGTGGGCGTAACTTAATATAGCAGATATAAAATTTTTTGTAGTAAATGGTGAATATACTAAGACAAAGTATATTTTTAGATATGAAGTGTACATGTTACTTTACTTTCAACGTAATTTTTCAGTAATTGCTATAGTAAAATAAAATTCATTTCTACTATGCACATATTTTAATAAGATGGCAAAGTCTAAAGATAAAATTACACTTGCAATTTAAGAGCTAACTCTTATCAAAATTAAATAGTATTGTAATGCATTGTTATATTTTTTGAATTTTAAATAAAATGAGTGACGAAAATCCTTTTTACATTCTGTAGGGAATGAAAGCAATTGTATTTCAACGAGATAAGAAACTGAGAGACCATCTACATCTTATTTAAATTCACAAAACGTCTCGACAAATGAGTACTTCGCCACTACTTAAGGCTCCTTTATTAAAACCAGAGGGAGAAAATAAGATTTTACCCTCTTTCATAGGGCTTTCGCCTAGTCTGCCTAGTCGTAGCATTTGCAAATTGGCACAATAAACACGTGAATAGCAAGATATCGAATCGAATAGAACTGGATATGAGAGAAAATTTCAAAGAAAACGAAAATCAAAGCAAGTTTTCTTCTTCTGTATAATATTACTTAGCAGGATATCTTTAGGGTATACCCAAAATCCAGTTTTTTTTAGCATTAGCGTGGCAAGATCCTTTCGGAGCAATTTTCAGAAGACATGTCCAATAGAAAATTGAATCAGCTAAGGTGAATTGACTTGGATTGTATTAACAATGTTAACGGTTGCTTTACCACTTTAATTATTTTCGTCTTAACATTGCAGGTAGAAGAGTAGTGAATTTCAAGTTCGCTTAATATCGATTAGATTGTATTTCAACTTCTGATGAAAATGTCTGAGGTTGTTGTTTAGGAAATTGCTTCAGAAAATGTGCCCAAGGAGGATTAATGAACAATTGATACGAAATTTAAGAGTAAAGGTCTTTAAAATTAAAGTAGTAAAAATTGCAACAGAGTAGTTGTGTTTCAGAAGTTTCAGTCAGAATACAATATTTAAATATGTTACATAGCGTTAAAATTTCATCCTTCGTTTTCAATTAATACCGGCTGTGATAACTATTACTGTTGACAACGAAGACACCGTTTCCCTATTTTTTTGAGGTATAAAATGATAAAGGGAAGTATTTTATTTATCACAATTTACAGCATTACTATCAATATAGCCATAATCCTCATATTTAAAATTAAAGCGCTTTTCTGGTTGCCGTAGTAAATTTACGTAATTTATAAATGATGTAAAGTTGTGAATAAAAGAAAATATTTCAGGTTGTGAAAATACATCCTAAAATAAATCCGGCAAAAGTTGGTACACCAATAATTTGCATTGACTTTGAACATGAAACATTTATCTTCTATGTTACGAAAGTTACTAAATTTAAGCGTGACATGAAATCAATATCTTGAAGACATTAAGTGTAGTTAAACGCAATCTAGTCTGTCGAGATTCGAAATATTTCCACTTAAAATTCCTTGGCTTCTTAGGGGTTGTACTGTTTTCATCTCTAAAAAAATTTTGTTTTTAACGCACCCTCCACGTCTTAGTGATTAAATTATGTGGTTTCTCTTTTCGATTTATTGTAGGTGTGTTTCTGCGTGCAGATTTTATTTGAGTTTTTGAAATGCGTTATCAATTCTACATATGTAGGTATGTATTCATAAATCGCTATTTATGACCCTGAAAATTAGGGTGCTATGATAACCGAATTTTACTTATTAACACGCTATGCAATGGGTGTGCGGTCAACGTGATAAATGAAAATAAAATTGATTAATTAAATAACGAAAATATAATTAGGGCTTATAGTCCTTGGGAAATTAATGCAACAAACTATATTAAGCTAATTAATTTCGAATATCATCACAGCCACATCATAGGCTTCTCTAAACGGATTAATTTTCTTCATCAATAATTAATTATTTAATATTTTCATTATCACCGCATTTTTGAGGTGAACATTATTGGGAAAAAGTATAAAGTACTTATAAATAAATCATGAAAGTATGAATAAATTTCTTCGAGACGATTTGCCACGAATTTACGAGCAGTCCTCGAATCGTAATACCGTGTCATCATGCCTTTCTTCCAAATTCTTGTCTAATTTAATGGGCACCTTTTTGTGTTACGCTTTGATATCAGTAGGCAATAGGCCAGTTTTTGATGGAAATTTGTATCACGAAAAATCTAGAAGGGCAAAATATTAAGTGCTCGTCAAACCCTGACCCTACATTGTGCACGCTCAATTGATTGCTATTGCTTCTGGGTTTTCTTGGAAATATTGTTCATGTAGAATATTTATTTTTTGCAGTTTACGAAATCGATCACTTAGAAATTAATATCGAATATCAAAAACGTTTTTGAGTCGTACAAATCGTGTTTGTCTTTAAGAACAAAAAATATAACTTAATACCTTCTTTCATTTACTGAACAAAGAAAGTATATTGGCTTACCCGAAGCAAGAATAAAGATCAATACAAAGATTGTATTAGTCTTGCTCTATTCTTGTTTGCTCATCATTAAAAACATTAGCCTCATAAATAGTTTTATTCAAAATAACTGCATGGCATCAAAAATTTCTGGGTAATAACGATCAAAATTGTTTAATATTTGATAAATATATGGGAAAGTAAATAGGACATATTGGTTTAGATTTGATTTACTTTTTAATTCTACGGACAATTAACATAGCAACTGAAATAAATATAACTTATATATTAAATCGTATCATTTTGATAAAAGTGAAATTGAGAAATATGAATGAATGAAAGCAGCTCCTTTAGCAATTTTGGCAAAGTACGTGTATTTTAAATAATATTCACAATATTCAAGGTTTTACAACAGGAAACACTTAAATGATAAAAAGATTTTGTTAACTAATCAACTTATAATGAAACTACTCAAAATATAATTCATTTAAAAGATAAAACTCTAGTTTTAATATTTTTTCACTATAACATTTTCTAGAAAAACAAAATTTGATACGTAAAGGGTACCATTGCGTAACATTGTTATAGTGCGGCATGTCACACAACAGTGGGGTTTTTTTCATATTTCCACTCAACAGTCAAGTTGTCTGTCTAATACTACATATGTACAAATAAATTTTCTTTAATTGAATCCCATCGAGGAATATTGAAGGACCTCGATAGCAAATAATTTAGAAAGAATGTCTATAATGTCTCGAAGTTTACGTCGAATCAAGTTACAACATTGACAGAAGAAAAACAAAAGAAATGAAATTGAGTACCTCACTCTGCAATGCTTCACTCCTTTTAAGACAGTTCTGTTTATACCTTTTTCAGATCCAAATGCCCAGAAGGGGAGTGGTATAAATATTTTGCCAGTATATTTCTTGGGTGGCTATGATTTATTCATATCACGCCAATAAAAAGAGCTGACAAAATACGGTTTGAGTTCCACAAAAGTTGAACAAAGTTTGGCAGTATATTCTGAGGTACGAACGAGCAGCAATATGGAATACTTTAAAGGGAATCATCAACTCCTTAAAGGGAGCCAAAACTGCCTATTCCCATAATTTTACAGAAAAGTGCCTCAGGTGTGTTACCTTTCGAAATTAGGAGATGTGCCCACCAAGTGGCCTAATATTATGATATAGTCTTTTTTTTTTAATTTAATGCAAATGGCAATTTCAGTGTTAATAGACACTCTTTATTTTTACTTTTGTACTCATTTTAGCATTTTACAGCACCATTCAAAAGACACAAGATGTAAAGTATGTGGGTGTATTTTAATTTGCCCGAAATTCTTTAAAAAGATGAATAGCGCTGTAATAATTAGGATGAATGCTAGGGGATGCTCTTTGTATTTAATTTAAATGCATGGCATTATAGTTCAACAGAACGTAAACGTTGTATAGGCGGCTTAATTAATTCACTTTCCAACCTCCAAGCTATATGTACGTATAACTCATTTCAGGTACTATCTCTTAGCAATGTCTTTTGTAATGGGTATTGTTAAGAGCAACCTACTTATTTATTGCCCATAATGTTCTCGACCGAAGATAAGGCATCAAGAGACTTAAGTGTTTGTTTTGCTCTGGAAATTACCTACAAACTAATCAGTTAAGGCAATATTGGCTCATTTATTACATTCAATTTTAATTACAGCAAATTGTAATTTCTGTATACTGTTTTACTGTCTTTAGACAGAAAATTTATCTATTTCAGGTATTTGTAAAAAGAGAATTTTTAACATTTTAGGAGTTCTGTATATATATATAATTTACGCAAAAGTATATAACGGCTTGCTATATTTCATTTTTTGGATATTTTCTGTCTATCCTGAAAATGCAATATCTGATCTTAAAAACACCTAAATTAAAGGGTTTCTAACAAAATTTGGTATTATTTTTAAAACTTAGTAATTGATAAGCAAAGGCTGTTTAATATTCAATCAGTCAATATAAATCTGATTACAGCACAAGGCGAACTGTTTTTACTTGCTTCAGGATAGAAGACTAAAAACTTCGGAATTTCCTGCAAGACTTCATTATTAATAGATTATTTAATGTTGCGATAATGGAGATTAGAGCTCTGGTATTATAATATTTACCCGTTTCATTAAGAGGTTCCGATTTGTTTAATATTTAATCAAGCACCAAGAGCTAAATCAGATTAATAAGAATGCGTTTGTAGGAAAGGCTACAACTGTGAAGAGACGTTAGGTGGAGCACTTATTATACTCGTACAATATGAAAGGTTCTGCTGTCTCATATTTTTGACTGAAGGTTCAAACAATCGACTTTTCTGGTTTCTGTATTTTATAAGGAACGACATGATGCCGTAGGCGTAATGCATTGATATCATCCTGGTCCCGGATGTTTGAAAAATGTCCTGTGTCAAAAGCATGTCTCGTCGCATTTCATTTTTATTTGACAACGTAAGTAAGGTCAAACAATGAAAGATCTTGGATTACTGCCGTAATAGAGGCACATATTGTGGGCTTATTCGACATAAATTTATTTAGAGGGAATTCGTTATGCAGAATGAAACACAAGAGAGCAATGTCATAAAAAAAAACAAGAACCTTTGTGTTTTACTTTTCTTGTAGACCACGAACGCGTGGATATTATGGTAAAATAAATTTCATAAAATTTAAGGATATCTGGAGAAAAGATACATTTTCTGGAATTTGGTATTTCTAGAAAATTTTGTTTAACTTTGTTTGCTACAGTAGAATGATGTATTTATTTCATTAAATTAGGTAAAACTGAAAATTGCAAAGATTTAATGTATGTATTATTTAATTAAAAATCGAATTTGTATTTAAATATCAGTTCAATTGTAGATTAATTCATAGAAATCTACAAATATGGCCAAATAATGTTTATAATTAAAATATATTTTCTAAAATATTTATTAATACATAAACTTTTCCATAATGTAATGTATTACTGGCAAGCAAATACAAATTATTAAAATGTTATTAAAAATACAAAATTTATAATACGCTCATCCACAGGGAATATAGTCCTAGGGGCAAAACATACAATTACTAGGAAAAGCTTTTAGCTACTCGTTTCATAAAGTTGTTTCGTTTTTTAATTGCTAATTTTACTCCGTTTATATACACGGCACCTCACCTTTTCTCCTTGGACTTTGAGCGCTAATTAAAGTTCCTCCCAAATGCAGTACATCCTTTGAACCCTTAATATTTTATGGAAAAATTAGGAACTTTAGTTTCGTAATGTGCTCTTTGTATGCTATGCAAATCATAAAATGTTACTTGTGCCTGTATTTAGAATATTATACAATGATGATAAAAATGTTATATTCATTATACATAAAAAGTGGTTTATATTAAGTATTAATTATTATTATTATTAAATTTCTTAAGAGTTTAATTTTTCTATACTTTCTTTTGAATTGCCAGAAAAAACTTAAGGTTTCTAATAGAGCTATGAGTAAGTTAATTTTGGACATTAAATTTAACAAGAAATTTGAATTTTCGAATCAATAACCACATGCTACTGCATATATAAAATGTAGTATATTTCATTTTTAGTTGAAGGAGAATATCTTTATTTTAAAGAAAGTTGTTTTAAACTCCTACAATCAATTATTTTTCATTATTAAATAAATAAGATTAATCTTAATTAATTAATTAATTCTCAGGTTGCTTTCTTTCTTTTCTCAGAACTAAGTCCATATGACGCTTTCTTACACCACCCCCAGGTCCCTTGAGCTCTTTAATTTCGAAAGGTCATGTGGTCATGTGGAGTTCTTTAATTTCGGATGGTTTCTGACTAAACCTCTAATTTTTATGTTACTTCTGATAATACTTCTATTACTATTGATAAAAATAATTAGAATAAGATTAGTTTGAAATACTAACTACTTATATTTCATCTAAAATTCTATTTTTAATGAAATTAAACAGGAAATTAGTAGTTGCGGGATTAAGTAGATTTATTTAGTCCTTATGCTAAAGGAAGAAAGGGTACAAATATTATGAATATTAATAATAGGTAATTAGGTACATGAAATACATAAAATATTCATATTTTATATTGAAAGATTCAAAAATCAAAATATAGCATTTGCAATATATCCAAAGTTGGAAATAGTTTGTAATAGTGGCAACATTTTATATGAGTAATTCTTTGAGAGGTATAAAGAATTTTCAAATGACTCTATGCACTCTTATACAATACTTTTATCTGTCCTTTTGCAAATATCACAAAAACGAGAAATTTCTGCATTTATTTATTTATAAATTTGCATCTAATACATTTAGAAAGTACAATTTGTCTTAAGATTAGGCCACAAGTGTAAGTACCTGAATTTGAAAAATTTTAAATAGCAATACAAGTACTTTACCAATACCTACCTTAATTACTTCTACACTCGTATATAAAACTTTTCAAGCCCAGATTCTGATACTTTAATTCTAACATACACATGTACTTAAATACCTCTGCGGTATGATTAAACTTAGTTATAGCAAAAACAAGATATATAAACGCACACATATCTCATGATATTGGAAAACCCTTTTTTATTCAGAGCTCCTTAATCCGATTTAAAAAATCGATAACGATTTTTTTAATTGCGTTGAATTTAAGAGGGACTTTTAAATGGGTACGAAAAAGAATTCAATAAAATGTCTCCTGATTTTTCAATTTTTCCCTCTATTGAAAGGAAAAACTTGATTTCTTTATGAGATATTGAGAGAATATCCTAGCTCCTAAAATTCTGAAATATTTACGGAATTTAAGTCGTTGACCATTTTATGTAAATAACCTGTTTCATTCTAATTCTAATAAAAGAGAAATTCTCATATATGAAAATCTGTTTTTTAAATTATGATGACAGTAATAATTAAACCATGCGAGCTTATACTACTGTGTTCAAAAAGTAAGGTGAATTTTTAATTTAAACTTCCCGCGTTAACCGAATCGGACAAATGAATTTTTTTTTTCAAATTGGTAGGACTCTTGTGAAAAATTACATGACAATATCATCATTAGTGATTTTGGCGATTTGTACGATGTCGAATTTTGTTGAGCAAAGAAGTGCACCGTCGCACACAGCACTGGTTCTTCGAAAGTTTTTCGCCAAAAACTCCACTAATGTCGCTCCACAACCACCGTATTCGTCTGATTTAGCACCGTGTGACTTCTGGCTGTTCCCAAAGCTCAAGAGACCAATCCGGGGAAATCGTGTTGAGTCGATTGAAGAGATCAAACGTGAATCGCTACGCGCATTGAAGGCTATACCTGAGGACGACTTTTTAGTATGCTTCAAAGATTAGAAAAAACGTTGGCATAAGTGTGTTGCAGCTAGGGGGGATTATTTTGAGGGGGACGAAATCGAACAAAATTCACCTTACTTTTTGAACACAGTAGTATGTTAAAAAATTTAAATTTTAGTATATAATTGATTATGAACCACCTTAATGTAAGTAAATATGTTGGGTCTTGTTAAATTTTATTTAGCTTGTAATTCAGAAAATTTTAAAATATATGTATATTTTTTATATACGCATACGATTTCTAGGTAATATGCCCACAAATTTTCTTATAGAGATTTTGGTATAAACTATAATTTTCTACTCCTCTTTACTTTATATTATTTTTGAAGGTATGAGATGGAGCGCTGAAATTTGTAAATTTTATTAGAACATTTTCAACCCTTTGAGATGGACCGATGAAAAGTTACTCTAATTTTGTGTTTATTTGTGTAATGTATGGAAACTTTGCGATTGAAATGGGTACTATTACTTATAGAAATATATCATTATAATTTAGTTATCCACGTTTTCAAACTAATGAATTTTAACTTTAAAAGCACATGTCATAGGGAAACATTCAGTAAATTTAATTTACCTTCAATCTCAGCATATTCTATATCCTTGTAATTGTAGCTGTTTTATGTATCTGGTGGTGGTATGATAAATTCTGTAAGTATACTGCAGCGTAAAATTTGATTGCATTATGCAACTACACAAAGTTAGGTCAATATTGATTAAGTTCACATAAAAAATGTGTACACGATTTTAAGTACTTCCTATTATTTTTGGGGATCCATTTTTGGTCTATCGATTATCAGGTTATATCCATCCTGCACGGAAAGAAGTCGTTAAATTAATTTTCTTACTTTTATATACTACCAGGTACCGCAAAGTGTCCTTGGATCAATAAGAAACTCTATCTCCAATTCTCTGCATCACATCGTGAAATAATTATGACCGTTTTTTCTTGTATTTCTCTTTTGTCTTTTATTTATTATAAATATATAAATATGGAATAATAAAATGCAAACGATCGCTTTTCCTGCTAACATCACAAGCTTAACTCATTCCACGAATTGATTGCTCCAGTTCTAACTTAATATCGAACCTTATTTCCCTTGACGTTTTCCTGCTTTGAATTCGCAACCGGTTGCTCCCATTAATATTTATTTCCGAAATATTTGCATGGAGAGCGCAATTATAAATTCGATGCGATTACGCACCAGCGAGCATAGAATAAAAGTCATTCAGTCAAACTATGTAGTTAGGTGCTCCTTTTTTTTCTGAATGAACAAATCTGGGCAATGTGACCTTTGGTGACTATGGGGATGACAAATTACGACTTGGGAACTTTTCAAAAATTTAACAGAGCAATGAATTTGGGCCCATCCATCAGGGAAGCCTTTACTATCCCCAAACAAAGTTTTACCCCTACCTCTTACCATAAAAATAAAATTTGATATTCAGTCAGCGTAAAACATTTCATAAGGACACGTTGCCCGGGCTCCATCCTTTTTCTGGAGGTGAATATATCCTCATAAGCAAAGACCTTACTCTTAGAAAAATACGAGGCGTGAAGAATTGTTTTCACGCCAACTCTCTCTCATTTGTACTTTAATGCAGATTGTTATTTTTTGAATCAACGTTTTTCTTTTTTTTTTTCTGTAAATGTGTTCCTGATGTTTTCCGGGAGTACCCCGTCATGAACTTTGTCTGGGAAATCTCTTTTCTAATGTAAAAACACGTCGCTTGTTTTAAATCAATTTGCCAATTCATTTCCCAGAGGATGCCAGCAACTAACTAAGAGCTTTGTAGGCATATACTTCGAAATATAGCTATGTATGCGCCGGGTGATGCAGCCAACCCGATTGACCTGAAGGTAATAATATAGGGCTTTTCAATAAAAAGCAATAAACAAATCAATCAGAAATTAACCTTGGAACATAGGTTTTCTAGGCGGCAACCTTCCATTGTACATAAGGCGAAGGTACCGATGAATCTACGGACTAGTTCACCTGCAAAACATGGGAATAGGGCTGAAAGCTCTCTCAGTCTCGAAGCTCGCGAAAGCTTTCAAGTCGAGCAGTTTCCCTAAAGGACAACGCTCCTTATCAGGCTAAGGTAAATTTAGTCCGATTTTATCAATTCGGCCGGTTGCAAGTGGGTACCTCAGGTAAAGAATTGTTTTCGAAAGATACGGGGTTCCTGTCAATTTGTTATTCAATTATTATCCCTAAAGTGCACCGGGTATAAAGTGTTTCGGGCAAAATGTGACAGACAAAGGTCATTCGATATAATAATTAATGCTTTTATAAAAAGGTGTAATTTTGTGCGTAAAACCCGTTATAAAGTAAAATTATAGATTCAAAATGTTTTGGATTTTACGGCACACCAGAGCTGCAAACTTTTTTAACTCTCTGAACAACAATTGCACGCTGAAAACGACCAATAACAACAATAATGGTAATTTAGATCTAGGTTCACAATATGTTTCCATAAACCTTAACGGGGGATAACTTTACCCACTAAAATATAGGACTGTAAATATAAAAGGGATCTCGAGCCCACCACGTCGAAACTTGGAGGACTAAAAACCTAGATATAAGACTATATTTTGAATATCATCACTGGGTTAGCACATCGTGAAACAAAAAGTGCGGAAAATGCCATCTTCTACGGCATACCATGGTTTAAGAAAATATAAAAAAAATGTAAATAAAAGGCATTTTATTCCTCTTTGGATGGAAGGTCTTGCAACGTTCCATCGTTCAACCTCATTTCAGCATCACTAAAAAATTTAAGGATCTCGTTTGCATTAACAGAATTATGGCAATTAACTCTGATCGGGGACATTTACTACAGGATTTTTTTCTTTTTATTTCCAGTCGTTAACGTTCTAAGAATAATATTTGTAATTCAAAACTGCTTAAATTTCCGTAGCATGTATTAGCCATTCGGTATGAATCTGGCTATAAAATTGTTTTAACGAAGTACGTGCTTTTGAAGTGAGCTAGAGCAAATGAGAATCGTCTTTCTGGAAAAATAACAATAGTGACTAACTTAGTTAAAGATACATAACATCTCAAATTAGTTAGAGGTACATAACACTTCAACCTACAAACATATTTATGTTTAAGGCAATGTATCTTTATGACTGAGAGAAAAAAATCGATATTTAAAAATACGAAACGATTGGAAAACAAGCTTTGTGCTTCACATTGTTTTACCCTTTTACTGTAATTGATTAGAAAACCCTCATGTACATCTTAACATCACTCAAAAATTAAATTAATACCTTTAACTCATTTGCTTCATTCGGAAAAGAAGTGGAAAATTGGCCCATATCACCAAAAATGTTTAAGGAAATGGTAAAATACGAAAAATACAAATATAAAATAAATGCATATTGTAATGATATTAAAAAATGAACTTAATAGAGGAAAAAGGAAAATATCCTTAAATTTTGATAATAAGAGACAAACAAGTTTTTAAATTATTTTTAGCCTTGTTAGAAATATTTTATTTTTTAACACTAGAACTACCGGTGCGCAAGTCTGTAATTTTAGTAACTTTCTGCACCTTTAATTTAATACTCTTTCAAATTTGAATAAATAATTATTAATGGAAAAATATTATCAAATATGTCGTAGTTCTTAATTCTATTAAACTGGCATAAATCAGAAGAGAATTATAAAAATATACAATTAAATGAAGGAACAAATTCAGTTCTAGTCAAATTGACTGAGTTTGGTAGTTCTAGTCTTAATATTTAAATATTTTATTTTTTAATAGTGGCGCTTTGTAAATTATAAACGAAATTTTATTTGTAGGCAGTTCATGTAATTTTCTATGATAAATTTCTAATCAGGGAAGCTTTCATTTTATTGAATTTATTGAATTAATTTTGACTATTTAAATTGCCAAATATGTCCTGATAATTAAAATTTAAAACTGTAAAGTGTAAAATAAGTAATATTTGAAAATAAAAATATTAAATAGTCGCACTTCCTTATGTAGCCAATTTAAACATTAAAATCTTAATGAAAGTGATCGAAGAAATTGTCTCAGAAATAAAAAAAACTTGAATTTAATAATTTAATTCAACATAAAATTCCCGAATCGAAATAGATCATAAATTAAAATGAAAGCTGAGAATTCCTCCACAGGTTTTTAAAATGTGGGTTATATCAATCTTATCAGACATTAGACGAGTTACGGGTTTTCATGACTTTTAAATACGATATATATACATAGGAAAAATGCACGCCACTTTTTTCATGACCTATTAAATATTTAAAAAGATATCAAAATCATTTTAGAAACTTATACGTGACACAGGGTGACATAAAGTTAAGAAAATACTCTGCAAAAATGAACTTCCATAAAATGTAAAGAGTGGACTTAACCCCTTCAGGGATTAATTTATTTTTTCATAATTAAACTTATTGTATATGCAAATGTTACATGTGAACTATTCACTGGAATACCTTTTAACAATAAAACCAAAAACAGATAATATTTTATATTATGCATAGCTTTGAAAATATTTGAAGCTTCCTCTCACTATTGCAAGGTTATTTTCAGGTTTTTGTATTACCAAGTTCTTTTATTTTATATGCATCACAATATTTAAAATCTGTTTAACTACAGAGATGTTTATTGAGACATTTTACTTCAGCATTTAGCTTAAGAATGAATAAAAGATCAAAATGCAGTGACTAGAGTAATTTTACATAAAAAGACAAATTTTAAAGAAATGCTTGCATGGAAAAGGAAAATCGTTTTTATTTATTTCTTTTTATTTTTTATTTTTCGTTCCTTGACTAAATTAAACATAAACATAAACAATAACTTTATAAATTAAATAATAAAGAACATAATGCGAATTTAATTTATTTCTTATCTAAAAATTGTGACAAAAATTATTCATACAAGAAAGCAAAATATTTATAAATTTTATTTAATTCATTTTCGTATGTCCTCCTTTATGTTTCTTATTTTCTTATTTCTGTCAATCGTGCTGGTATTAATTCTACTAACTTTTGGCTTATTTTTGGATCAATTTAACACCATTCTTCTTGGAAAGCCACTTTTAGCTCAATTTTGCTTTTTATATTATGGATTTTGTCTAACTTTGCTCTGCAAATGAGCCCAAAGATGCTCAATCAGGTTAATGCCCAGACTTTGGGGAGGAGTTTCAATCACATGAGGGCAATTTTGAATCAACCCCTCATTATATTATCATAAGCTTTATGTTTCGACTCATTGGCTTGGTAAAAAGAAAAGTCTATACCACATTTGCCTTTCTCAATAGCTTCCATTAAATTTCTTTTAGAAATGTTTATATAATCCTTATGATTTATTTTTCTTTCACACACCCCCACACTATGACATTACCTCGTCCTTAACCGTTGAACTTATATTCCTTGAGTTTAAAGCCTCGTTCTTCGTTCTCCATACATTTTGCTGCTTACTATTGTTTCTAAAAATTCCAAACTTACCCTCATCCATAAATAGAACTCCAGAACTCATGTATTCTTTTTATGTATTCTTTTACGAATTTTAGTCTCTTCTTAATATTAACTGTACTTAGAAGAGGTTTACGTCTAGCCAGTTACAGTTACAGTTCTTATATTCCAGGGAATTACATTTTTTACGAGTAACAACAGTCCCATTAAAGAATTTCAATTTTCTGTTTAATTCAACCGCTGTTAATTTAGGATTTAATTTTATTTCACGCTTTAAAAATTTCTCATCAGAATTTGTAATTTTCTTTTTCGTCTGGCATTAGATTTTTGCTCAATTCTTCCTTCTAGAAAATATTTATTGCATATGCACTGAATAGTGTCATGACTTAAATTTAACATTTGTCCGACTTCCCGCAAAATGTTTCCTTTTTGTCGGTAATAAATCACTAATGATCGGGTGAATGTTGTTTGGATGTTTGGGTGAATAGGGACATGGCTTTTCAAAGGGTTTATCTTTTTATTAAGTTGATACTTTTGCGGTTTCAATGTACCCTTTGACCATTTACATTATTTCATTTAAGTTTAAGTTGACTGCGGGTATTATTAACTTCGTGACGAATGTTAATACAAATTACGACGCTTGAAAGTTTTATTTGTGAAGACTTTGGGGATGCCTAAATAAATAATTTTGAAGACTAAATTAAAGGTAAGTTGATAAAATCTATTCGTTAGGAAGTTACCTATTAGGGAGAAAAAAGATTTTGTGATTATTGTAAAATTGTAGTTAAACCATGCGTTTGTTTAACAAAAGTGCATTTCGGGTGAATCGGGACACTTTTTCAAGATCAATCTAGAACTTTGATGATGCGTTATTTAACTTTGTTATTGACCCAAATTTGTTAATCGTTAGTAAATATGATAAATAATTATTTTTTATTAATTATCTAACCTCTTTTAACCTCTTTTAACCTCTTTTTTGTAGTTTCAAATGAAAAAAAAAAAAATTGTTTATAATAATAAACAAACAAATATTGTTTTTCAATTTTGTAAGCAATAATGTCGTTTAGTATTTTTTAAGTAAAAAACTAAATATTGTTCATGAAATATTGTTTTAAACTCAGTTTTATCGACTCTGAAAGTCGTGTCCCAGTTCACCCGACAATTTTTTGAAAAGCCAAAAAGACACTTTTTTTATAAATCAGTTATAAATTGTTTAAATATAATCGTATAACAAAATGACGTCACACAGTCAAAGTTAATGAACCAATTAAAGGGTAAATGTATTAACATATTGAAAAAAAATGTTTATTTCTGATTTATAACGTTTTTACAAAACTAGTCCCGAATCACCCGATTTTCCCCTACTAAATCGCCACTTAAATCTTTAATAAGCACTAGACTATTACAATGAGTACTATAAACTTTCGTAAACATGCTTTAACCAATTTGATAATGATGGAAGTAAAATTAATCTCAAGAAATACGGACTAACCAACTTGTATGAAAAATTGTTTTCATATGCATTTTTGATAGATAATAAACCTATTTGGGATAATTTTTTAATATATCTTATAAAATTACTTACACAAAGTAATAATGGTCTTGTGCCTTAAACACTTTCCATCTCAAAGACATTCGAATTCACCTATGTGGAGTAATAGATAATTTTATTAATTATAATTAAATAATTGCTTGATTAACTCATGAATGAATGGCAGTACCTACAAATTTTACTTCACAAACAAAATGGTACTCATTAACTCATGTAGTTATATTCAAGGCAAAACATTTATTGTGGAGTGTCCGTGCCAGCAACTTTAAGCCCTGCCCTGATGCTTGCATGCACTTTAACATTGGCCACCAGCTTTTTATTATTTACGATAATTGTAGCAAATTAATGAGAGTGCACGCGAATTTTTAAACATTGTAAAAAATTAAATTCCTTTTAATCTTATACTATACATTTTAAAAATATGTGATAACAGAGCCCCAAGATATAAATTAATTAATTTTAATTAATAATATACATATGTACCTAACAGGTCTCTGAAGGTATCGAAAACTCATACTGGTAGCATAATTTGGTTACGAGTGTAAATCAAAACAGTGAACTCCAGCTTTTAACTCTCGTTATGCACTTATTAAACATTCTGCCGCATTATGATCTAAAAAGGTTGCCGGTAATTTCAATAAAATTAACCATATTTTAAAAAAAAATTATAAAATTGAAAAACAACTTTAAATGTCAAATACTTAAAAACATAAATGGAAGTTAATAATTAATCGTAGAAATCATGCATAACATTCCATGTTTTAAATTGTAGAAAAATAAAAAATTTTCGATTGAAGATTCTCGTTAAATACCACAAAAAAGAAACATTTACATGTCAGAAACAATTTTTCAGTTTTAACAAAACGAATTAACCCTTAACTAATAAATATATATTTATAACTATAACATATATAGCGTATTTTGAGAATATTCTAACTTTTCCTTTGAATTACTGCGCAGTTTGAGTGATAAAGGACCAAATATGAGCGGTTCTGATAATTAAGGTATAATAAAAGTTTATTTCTAAAATTTGTCTTCCCTTTAGCATTACAAAAGCTCAGAAGTAACTGCAGGATAAAAAAAGGACAGAATTGTAAAAAAAACGAAATTTATTTTATGAAGTTTATGAACTTAATTTTTGTATGCAAAGAACGGGTAATTTAATAGAAACCCAACATAAAGTAAAGTAAATTACCTTGACAACTATTTATAGCAATGTAAATGTTTACTATTTAAAAGCGAGGTGCTCTTTTTAATATTATGCTTTTAAAAACTAGATAGGAGAGATAAAATTCAGGCTATTCCCAGAACCTTGTAATCTCTAAAATATTACAGCTCGCGAAATGTCTACAATACTTACGTAGGAGGAGAAAATATGGATATTTGATAAACCAACTGACTGTCATTTAAAATTATTTTTCACATTAAATTGGAGCTTTCAGAGGACTTTAAAAGGGTGAATTTCATTTAGTAAATCTTTTCATAGTCATCATAAGATTCGTTGAATTTACTAAAAGCAATTATGCTGACGTAAAATGAAATATTTCATGTCACTTTGTTAAAATACACCAGTTAAGTATATTAAATTGAGAGTTATAATTTCATTTCTTAAAAACAATCCTAGTTTCCTAGATTTTGATGAAGAATAACATATCAAAAGAAGAATAAAATCGGAGTACAGCTCAACAATTTGTTAGCCACTCCAAGCTGTTAGTACGACGCAATTAGAATTATCAGAGTTAGAGAATATCCCAAAGAAAGTAATAAAATACTGAATTCTGGAACTTCAACTTACTGCCTACCTGTCTATAAAATTTAATGAACGCTCTAAAATAAACTGCTTTTGGGATCTTGTACTTTGTTCGTTTTATAAGTCTTCTTGTGTTAACCAATCTACCCTTTTTTAAAGCCCTCATCAGAAATGCGTCCTAAACTGCCTCCCTTGATTTAGCGTTCCACATTTAGGCCAATTGTATATGAATTTTTTATTGCCACTTTAAAATCTTTTCAAGGGCGTGAATTAAAGTTTTTGGTTCTTATCAATTATAACTAATTTAAATTACATTTCCTAGGGGGTTTTACATTTTACAAAATAAGTTATATTAATAGGTAGATATAAAAATAAATATATGTAGGTAATTAGATATACATAATTTAAATTCCAATTATTCAGGTCTAATTAAGAAAATATCAATCAATCAATTAAGGACAACTAAAAATAAAAGTCGTAAGCGTTATCCAAACTGGTGCCAGCCGATGATACCAGAGGTGAACGGCAAAAAACTCTTTAAGACCGTCAGATTATCTTTTTTTCAGGTTAATAAATGAAATCGTATGTGAAGGCATTATTCCATCCCCAAAATCCACCCCCCCCGAATATCTTGCAACATTTAGCCGCAAAATTCGGGCTTTAATAAATGGATGTGTGCAAATGTATTGGACCGCTTTTTGGGAACTTTCACATATCCCCGCCACAAGCAACACACAAACGACCAAAAGCAAATAAAAGTGGTTGTCGTAATGATAAAACTTTGGATCAAATTTTCCTCAAGCGACATTGTTTTAGAAGGATGAGATAAATTCTGGTTTACGTCACAATTTGCACGTATGTTTGCTGTTAATTTTTGTATTTGTTTAATTCTAAGCTTTAATTATCAATACTTTGCACGTATGCAGTCCTACCGCGATGGTACATATTTGAGTTTCTTGTAATGCCAATTTGGTTGATTTTCTTGTATGCATAAGTACCTAAAATAAATAGGGTTATAAGCTCAGGCATACATACGTGTAGAAGAACTTTACAATTGGGACATATTATTCTATACAGTATGCAAACTTTTAGCAAAATACAGAATCATCACAATTATATTGAAATCCAAAAGTAAATTTGCTTGCTTGTTCCACTTTCATACTTCAGCGGTTGAAGTGACGTATGTGAAATGTAGTATAAGCATAGCCTATATAACGGAGATGTATGTATGTAGTATACTTGATATAGCGATACATATTAAATTTGGTGAATTATTAGACCACTTATGCAAACATTTAAGAAGCCAGTACACAGCTTGTAAATATAGAAGATTTTGGTAAACCAAGTCTTCCAAAGCCTTCTAGAAATCTACAAAAGTAATTGTCAATTGCCATTATCCCCAGCACAAATTAATAAATAGATGCACAAACGTGGGGATAGTCATTTTTATCAAATAATATGTGGCCCAGGGCAGTGTACAGAACAAATACTTTAGATATACATATCTCTTATAACATTAATTTTGACAATTCCTGATTCTAAGCCTATACTACTATCACTACTACTTTTAATACATTTAATTAAATCAAAGTCATTTTATGGTTTAAAATACATTTTATCATTCAACATAATCTCCCAGAACTTCAATACACTTTTTCTAGTGAATTTTTAATTTATGGAAGCTGTATAAGAATTCGAAATACGCTTCCATGGCTGCTATTACTGCTTTGTTCGATGGTGAGAATAGCCAGAAGTCAGAGGTCTGGCGAATAAAGTGAAAGTTGCAACAGTTCGTACTTTAATTCACAGATTTTTGCGCTTTTGAACTGTGCGTTATCTTGATGAAAAATGATTTTTTTTCATTTATAAACCATGTCTTTTCTAACTGGTCCAAAAGGTTATAATAATAATCTGCGTCTATTGTTTTACCAGTTTGGAGATAAACGATCAACAAAATTCCTTTTGTATTCCAAAAAACGGATGCTAACACTTCTTGGCCGATTTTGAACCCTAACTCGTTTCAGATTCAAAGTTCATACCACTCCTTAGCCTCTTTTTTTGGTTTAGGATCATGGTTATGGATCCAATTCTCATCTACAGTGATAAAATGACGTACAAAATCTTTTTTATCCTTTCTAAAATCCTCCAATTGTTGTCGTGTCGAGAAAGTCGCACGATATTCAAGTTTTTCCATTATACAAAAAATACTGTGACTTGTCAACTCTAAACAGCTGCAAATATTCGAATGACTTGAAACTCCACACATGTTCATAAAAAGTAGTATCACTTTTAGAAAAATAAAATTACGAACCTAATAGCGGCATCTCTTATTGAACGACAAAACTTATTGAACAGCCTAGTATTAATGAATTAAATCAATAATACGATACTGCAACTTGTATAGTACATAATTAAGTTACGCGTGAAATTTTTATATTTATTAATATAATGCTCGGGATTGAGCACACACCAAACAGACGCTGCTTTCATTTAATTTGAATATGATTTATTTGCGTCATTAATTAATATCGTACTGTACAGAAACATGACCATCGGAAATTGAATAAAACGATTCCTGGAAAATAGTTGAAGAAGTTTTATGAACTGTTAAACACAGACAAAATTTACAAACATTGCAAACAAGGACTTTATTAACGTGAAATCATTGCCTTACTCACTCCCCTTATTGCCGTAAAAACTTATTTAGGTTAATTGGAATCAGAAACTAAGCAATGCATTTGCACTAGAGCATTATTTTCGAACTCTATTATAACTTTTCGGAGTGAAATTCCATTTTCTCTTTAATTTACATAATAAATTATACCCTGCATTATAGGGTTTTATGTGTTTTAGGATACAAAATCTATCCAATAAGGATAACAGAATAATTTATTTGATCTTTTGATATATTTCATTAAATGGAACTAAACATTTTGCGTACAAAGTAGGACTGATTGCTTTTAGTATCATAACAATCAATTAAAATTTGATTGAAAACGCAAAATTAAAATATATGAAAACTAGGATCTGTCTCGATGGAATCAAGAACATTTATTTCAATTCAAAACAAACGTCTGCAGGATACAATACGTAATTATACAAATATAGCAAAACTAAATATCAAATGATTAATGTGGTATCAATGTGGTAATCAAGATATACATAGATGCCTCGTCTTTGTAATCAAATTCATAGCTATTGATCACTAATTTGATATATAATGGTGATGAAATTAATTGAAGCCATACACGGATACCGCATATAATATAATTATTTGGACAACATTTGATATCTGATGATAAATGTTCGATTCCATTGCCTTATGAGCGGTATTAGTGCTTTGGATTATTTAGCTAAAGCTTAATTTTCATATTGCATAATTTACATGAAGTAAAATTTAAAGATGTAGATATAGTTAAGATTTATTTATAAGATATTGAGGTAAAAAGTGTCCTGATTTGAGTAGTGATAGACCTAAATCTCTGATTGCGAATGCGGCACCCATCTTGCAGATATCTTTCTGTAACCCAAACCTTCAGCCAAAATATTGCTCACACTGCCTAATGAGAGATGCCTAGGGCTTCTACTAAATATCTCTCGGTTAATCGATGATATTGAATAATCATATCCTTTATTTTTCCTATGCTTTCTGGTGTTAGTGCAATTTTTGGACTTGCACTTCACGTGGATCGTCTTCAAGACTTGTATGACCATTTTTAAATGCAGCAACCCATCTTTCTGTCCTATTCGAATTGACTTATACAATTTGTTTTGGTGCTATACGATACTCAAGTTTTTCCCTTATACAAAAATATACCGATTACCTTATAAGTAATTACATTTTATATTAGCAATATACCATACAAAATGTGAATTGCAAATTATTAGAAATAGTTCAAATGAATTTAATAAGTAAAACACATAATATTTGTCTTCGTCCAGCTGCAACCTATTCAAATTTACAATACTTTTATTAATTTCACAGGGTGTAGAATTACGTAATATGTCCTATGATGTTGCAGAGTTTAAAAAATAAAAATTAATATTATAAACAGATCTAACAAGTTGAGTATGACAACGTAGTAATTTAATTTTGTTATTAACATTTCTGTTATTAAAAGCAGGATTTATCATTTAGGGTACAAATAGTAGTAATATATTTTAGTGCTTAAGTTATATTTTTTCAATTTATTTAAAAGTCTAGAATATATAAGCTTTTTATATAGTCTGAAACAAAATAAGTTGCTCCTTAGTGCTTTTGATTTTGAAAATATTCGATAAAGACGGTGTGTGACACCAACACGCCAGTTCAGAAAGGTTAATTGACATATGTAAGTAAAATTAAGTAGACAATGTGTGCATTAGAGATTTAATTAAGAAGGATGAATTCCGATATTATGCCATGCTATTATTAATAATGTCTATGAGGGCTTAAATATGTAGTCAATTTTGTTGGGAGCCCCCTCATTGGATTCGGTTTGTTTAAAGCTCCGAGGAAGTGAATTCCTGGATGGTATCTACATAACATAAGTACGTACCTGTGATGAATCTAATGCAGTGGAAATACCACTCGGATACCCTTGTTTAGCTCTATAGACTTTCACTCGTATTACGATATAATGCGCTCAATTTCATTCTATATATACAGGGGTATAGTTGCCACATTTTATATACCTTCCGGAACCTTCATGCATATGCAAGAACCTGTCATGAAACCTGCAGTTTTTGAACTAGCGGCACTCGGCAGCCATTTTCATAAAGACGTTAACTTACGATGGGCACTACTTTATATGCAGTTCGGGTGGAATCGATTTTTTGAGAGGGTATGTTAAATGGATGCTATTTCTAGCACTCAAGGGTCTAAGACTAGAAAATAAGATGGCGGTAAATACAAGGGCTGTTCTAATGGAATTATGCAAATACAGTCTCAAATGCAAGAAGTCCAATTTAATTAAATTCTCAACCCTTCTGCTTGGAGGTGAAAGTTAACCGCTCAAAGTAATTAAACTTTTGAACCGGACGGATATCTTAATAGCACTCGGGAATACGTTTAATGCGCACTTTACCCGCATTGCTCCCAATCTGCAGGGAGAGAATTTTCTGCAGGGTTAAGCGATTTTTATTTAGTAGCTATCTCCTGGCTAATATATTTTACTAAATGAAGTGTGAAATCCGCAGCTTATACTATGTAGTGCTCAGCTTCTGGAAATGGCTTCTAGAGTACAAAAACTAGTGGCAGAAAAAGGATTGCAGCCAATTAATTTATTGTACTACTTGCTATTTGCAGAAACCACTTTTCCTCAGGAAATATTCTTGATGAAGAACTCTTAAAGAGGTTTTCCTTAATACATTTCCAGGGAAACAGAAAGAACACACTTTGACTGACAATGGTTAGAAATAAGCAGCCAGAACAAGTTACTCTCCTGACAAATTAATGTCCTGATGGACGCGCTACAAAATGTTTTCGACCCCGCGGTAACTTTTGTTATCGTGACAAACATAGAAAATTATTTTCTGGCCATATTGCGAATATGTTTAATCTATTTCCTTTCAGAAGGTTTGAGAAATTTTCTATTCTTCTCAGTAAACAAAAAGTTCAAATTTATTTTGTCAGTTCGCAGATATTCTTGCATTAAAGATAAGATCTATTTTTAGAAGTGTTCTAACAACAGATTTCGTGAAAATTATATAAATTATTAAATTCGGAAAATTTAATTGCTAATGATCTGTAGAAACGAATTAAAAATGAATTCGTTTTTTCATTGTGTATTGCTAATGTAATTAAAAAAATTCCTTTATTTAAATAAGTGTCTGTCTTATTAAAGTTAAAAATATGCGCATTGTTATTTGTTATTTGTTTTATAAGAACCTTTTGCCAAGAAGGTTCCTATTTCTTATTTAGGTTGACCTTATTAATTTTTAAAGCACATAATTTTATAAAATTATTCGTTATTTTATAAGTGCACACTTCTGCACACTCTCGGCTTTATCTGTATTTAATTTGTTTTTTGCTAAAGTCGCTCCAAAAACCGTCAAAGTTATCTATAAAGTCAATTTAGACCCGTTTTATAGTATTTATTTACTTCGGAGATTACAGCTCTTTAATAATAATGGTTTTAACTTTGTCTTATTTCTCAAGAAATATAATATAACATTTCAAACCTTCTATTAGTATGTATTATTTTAGATATTTTAACTTGCAAAATTCGGTGATAAGGGGAATTGTAAGAGACAGGAGAGTTGTAGTTTTTCATTAATTTTTAGACATAACTCAAAAACAAAAATTAACCCTCTTTGAATGAATTTCGTTTACTGGAAATATATTTATGCTGGAAAATGCCTTCTACAACTGAGCCAATTTTCTGTAGCAACAGTAGTTATTGCGAAAAATTACAGTGACATACATACATAGGTAGACAATAAAGTCTTACCATAAGGGCTCTTTTTTAGGAACGGAATCGTGAAAAGAAACTTTATAAATTAAAATGTTGAAGCAAAATTATAGGCAAATATTCAATGTTTATTGATTATATTCATGTTTTGGAACCTAACGATTAACATTAGTACTAATAATGCATTTTATTTTCTTAAAACTTGGATGTTTATTAACTTTTATGTTTTTATTATTAATAATAAAAATACAAGTTATTTAGCCTTTTTTATATTTTAGGAATTAATCAAGGAATTTAAACAATGTAATAAATAAAAAATGTTGAGTATACTCAGAAGGTAAAAGACCGAAAAGGGTAATTAGAATTTGGATATTATTTAATACCAAAATTACTGTGTTCTACAAAAGAAGGGGTAATATGACAAGGGATCCAATTTTCTCATAATACGCGTCAATATCATTTTGAAAATTGATCCAAATTGAAGGTAATTCAATTCAACGTAGCGAACAAATTTCTTTTTATTTTTTTTTTTTTAGTATTATATCCTCATTGAAGGCTCCCTTAAATGTACGTACAGACAGCTTAATTATTTAGGTCCTAACCGCCAATCTCAATTGCCGAGCTCTTGGGTTGAATATGACAAAAAAACCGAAATTTAATTTGAGGCGACAAAAGAAGGATACCACAGTGCTCTATAAGATTTCTAAGAAAACGATTTGCAAATATAAAGCAGAGCAGATATTTGTACGTTTACACTTTAACACCATGCGACTTTTTTCTTTGTCGCAAGAAATTTAATTTCCTTTCCACAACCGGTTGGATTTCAACTAGGGAGTCATTCCTATTTTCGTTTTTGTATCCCCTTGTATTTGTATGTTTGTAGTCCCTTGATGGCTTTCATAGAAAATGCTGTCTTGATTAAAATCCTATAGAGTAGGAACTTTATGCTCTGGGATGATACTTGAATAAATAAACTCCTTCAATTTCTCGGTATGCTTGATAAAATTGAATTTTCGATGTGCTTTCCTGAATCTTTTATTGAATTAGATAGAAAATGTACTTTTATGGTTTTTGTTTTCTCCAATTCCCAAAGGGCGACAGCTGTTCATAGTAATTTTTTCCAGTTGATCTCTTCTTTTATTACTATTCTAAGCTATTCTACTTAAAATATTAAGTGCTAATATTTCATATTCCAATCCTTTAAACTATAAACTCACATTTTAAGGTAATTCAAAATTTGAAATTTAATTTTCTATTCTAGATAATTTTCTTTTATAATAGAAATAATTTTGCGATCAACAGCTCTAGAAGCTTTTTATTGATTTATGTGATATACAAGTGAGGGAGGCATACTTGCTTTGAAATTTTCTTCTCAAAGTAGATATGATTTACTTCTACTTTACTTGAAGGCTGTGCTATTGTGATGAATTTTTCTGATGCTTAAAATGGATCGCCTTTAGAATTTAATTAAAAATATAATCCTGTTTGTATTGACATTTTTTTATTCAGAAGAAATGTTTCAAAGAGCTACATACCGAAATGTATAGGTATGTATTGATTTTATTTTTTTTTTTTGTGACCAAGAATGCCTCAATTTGCCTTAAGATTTTATATCAATATTAAGTTCTATTTGAGAAGCTTTAGTGATTATTTTTCTCTCTTTATGTCTCTTTTTAAGGATAAAATGTTCATTTTCTAACAATAATTTTCCATTAGTTCGCATAGTTCGCATTTGTATAACAATAATTTTCCATTCATTCTACATTTTTACAATATTACGAAAGTATGAATGAAATACAAGCCAATATTTAAATTAGCTTTATTATTAGAATTTCGCTATCTTGTTCAATGATCATTTTCAACCATTTAAAATATCGAGTATTATACAATTTCATGTCAATATAAAAACTCGTTTAAAAATTGCAAAACATTACTGCACAAAGCCGCCATATTCATGGATAATGAAAGATTTTTATAAAATAATAAAAAATTAGCACACTTAAAGAAAAATAAAATAGCAAAAGATAAAATGTTCCAAACTAAAACAAATTAATCTATCTTCTTAAAAAGTTATTAATAAACAAAAATAATAATTTTGATAAGCCTTATGAAAATATTCTGCTTTAATAAGGCCTCGATACATAAAATAATATTATTGTGTTTAGAAACACAAATAATTAAATCCCAAATAGAAAATGCCGAAGCTACAATTTGTTAATTAAAAGACTAATGTCCATTATTAGCATTAAGTACTTCAATGAAAACGAGATAATACTCGTATAACGTATTACTTCACTTGGAATAACGAAAATTTTACAATGTTCAAATTTGAATTTTTGTAAAGACTATAACTCTCAAATTCAGCAGCACGCCCGATAGTGTCCAAGTAACGAGTACCCCGCGATAATGCCCATTCCCGAATCTTGCGTAACCTTTTATACCTCTAACCTGGTCATAACTAAATCCTTTGGCGCCTAAACTATGCGCATGCTAGGACATGTTCAATTAAGAAGGTGCCTGTTTCCTATTTTGTTCATTGCACATGTGCGAAGGACTTTATGGCCATGCACAGGGAACCTATGCTTCCCTTCTTAGAATTGCACAAAATGTGAATCGTACTTGTCAAAAGGGGTTCAGTTATTGTTTTTCCCTTTCAGCACTTAATTACGAACAAAACAGTTTGTGCCGTTCCGTCTGAGTTATTTATTACCACAGACATTCGACGCTATTTCCAGATTATCATACTGCTGCTCGTCCTTACAAACACCCGTGCTGCTAAGAAGATATGCTACAATCTTTAATTTACTTATTTAAGACCAAGCGGGATTTCCGTGGCCCTTACATTTTATAGTTTATTTCATTTGCTATGTTAAGGAATTGACATTGCTTAATTTTAAATTGTATTGTTTTTGCTAGATATATAATCTCCTTAGTTAACATGCAATTTTTTTATGAATTGTAGACTCCATTATTTTTTTATTTCTAATTCTGTCCTATTTTTGCAAGCTATTACCATGTCAACAATTTTTTGGCACGCATAATAAATAATCAATACAGCGTCCAAGGATACTTTTGTACGTAACAAGCCCTTAATCTGCATGCCTATTCAGTGACACTCGGTATATGTCACATACGACACTTCAATAGCCAAAGTATGTGGCCCCCTTTTGCTGTTGCTGACACTTTTTTGATATAAATAAAATTGTCTCTTTTTCGAGATCATTTCGCTGCGAAGATAAAGCTGTCAAAGTTGATTTAAGGCAATGACACAAAAGGGAACTGGAAGTCTTTTCTTATTATCGTACTTAGTGTTATAAGTTGGATGAATGCGATACATATGAGAGTATATGTGCAAAAGAATGGCCACCAAAATTGCCTAGAATACTTGGATTGTGGCTGCGCTGTCTCTTTGATTTATAAGAAATATTTATAGAAAGACTTAAGTTACATACTCAAATTATATGTGAGTATGCCATACTTTCAAAATTAGCATTGGGGGTCAAAAAATTCCTTTAAAACTACGAACATAATTTTCCTATACTCATATTTCATAGTACCTTTTAAATTATTTAAAATTTCTCGTATATCTATTAATACATTGTAGCTTTCTTCTTAAACATTATGAATCATACCAATTTACTTAAAAATAAACTTTCTAAATGGGGCAGGAAAACTGACAATTAGCACTTACTATAGCAAAATTTATTAGCAAACTTTTTACTATAAAAGTAGTTAGTTTATAGCCATATTTTGCTATATATTATAATACCAAATACTGATTCAAATGCATCTTAATAAAAGATTAAGAAAAAATAAATAAACTAAATTATGTTATTTCGAAATTTGCCAAAATTTAATCCTTCAAAATGTTGTTCTATAGTCTGCTTCTTTAAAAATTACTCAGCGTAAAAATTCTTACCAAATAAAATTGGTTCACTACCTTCGCTACCAAAGAAAGTGGCATCCCGGCGTGCACATAATGTTGACTGAAGGTATTTCAAAGTAAATCGATTTTCTTGTGTGAACTGAGTATTTGCTTGAGCAAATAATCATGTCCTTGTGTAAAATCTGTAACCACAGAAAAGCAGGCTTAGGAAGGTTATTTGTTATAAATTTCTTTCAAGTACCTTATGCACATTTTTATTTGTTTTTATATTTTTGGTTACTGTATTCAAAAATAAGAAACGTAACAAGCTTTGATGAAACTGTAATGTATTTATGCCCATTGTAAATATATCAGTAATGTTAAGTTATCCCTTTAATGCCAAATGTGTTGAATTTTAACTTTGATTACAACCTCGCACTATTTTATGAAAACATGGGAACAAGGATCGAGAAAAGAATTTTCTTTTTTTTTGAGGTCGCTTTTTATAAAAATAATAAAAAAAAAGTAAATTTTCACTACGATACTGAGTTTTAAGCTACTTCTAATGTATCAGAAACGTATTCTGCCAGACACTTTCAATTTAAGGGTATCGATTAATAGTTATAATTTTTATCATTGAAATTCATGCAAATGACAAAGATATGACATTTCTATTGTACATAAACGTATTTTTAGTCGACAGTTAGTTAGAATTCGGTCAACCTATTCATACAATTACTGCTGAACAATTAGTGATTATGTTTCAGTTTTGAAGCGTTTCCGTACCCATGCGGAATATCGAGATCCAGACAGTTGGTGAATTTTACATGTTAAGGCAACTTCTTACACTGCAATAGTAGTTTGTCGATATTTGGTCTGTAATCGAGTCTGTGAGCTCGACATTGTATTTTTTTATTATTTTATTCCAAAATTGAAATCGAAGTTGAAAGGATGCTTTTCCAAAAACATTCCGAACATCCAAACAGCTTCAACACGGACGCTAGATGCGATATTACCAAATAAACTAATTTGATTCACTTTTGAATCGTTGTAACAAGTGTATTAAGAAAAGAGGTTATTTTGAATAAATAAAACAACAAATTTAAAGATATTTAGTTTTTATTCTTGTTTATAATCCCAGACCTAAAAATTAATTGTCGTATATCATACTGATACTACACCATTTCAATTAAGAGGGATTGAACAGAAGGATTATAATTGCACAATACAAAACTCATCAAAATGCAATTCCTGTAATAGTAATTTCTATTAGTGAATAAGAGCAGTTTTGCAAGCATCACAATTTAATCGGAATTGCTTGTTGAGCACCTTTTCTATTCACATTGATTTTGTAGCTGGTTCCTGCTCATTCCAGATATTTGGTTGGATATACCCAAGAGGCAAAACGTATACCCATATGTGCATACTGACCGGAAATTGAAATGGATTTTAAATTGATTGCTTGCGGTAGTTGCAAAAACGTATTAATATTGAGCACAACTGATTTGAATTATGAATTAACTGAATGAAAAATGCCACTTGATATGCTTTGAATTGGAAAATGAACAAGCACATTTTCAATATTGAAACTTAAAAGACTTTTATTATAAAAAATTTATTTAATTTTCCTTAAGCTAGAAATCATGTTATTACTTTTTAAATTCTAAAGGTAATAAGGATTTTATTATCAAATTCAGCATATAAAGGCAAGAAATTCATATATGGTATTTTTGGTGCAACTCTGTCGGAACTTCATTTATGTATAAAATGTCCATGAACGTGATATCTAGATTTCAGTTCATCCAAAATTCCAATAAAATTGAACTGGTGTTACATTTCTATTACGATAATTAATAATTCTAGGAAGGAATACTGCATAATGAATAGTGTTCTATTCACGTAATTGAGAAAATTTAAATGAAAATTTTCCAAATTCTCAATTAAATTTTCAGGTCACTGATTATGACAAGAAAATAGATTAAAGTTTGAACGGATTTCATTAAATTGAAGATAAATCCGGAGCAATCTTCTTAGGGAGATATTTGTTCTGGAAACTTGGTGCTTTAATTAAGTTAAAACTAAACCTTATTGGAACTGAAGTGGGTGTAGTAATTAATTTTTATTTTATTTAAAATAATATTATTCCATTATAAAGCTTTCTGAATTGAAAAAGTGCTGCGTATATATTTTTTATTAAAATTATATAATAAAAACAATCCTAAGGTAGAATATATTGTATTGAATATTATATAGAATTCCTGAAGAGATATTTTATTATGTCTATTATGCAATAATATTGATTGAAGTTTTGTAATTCAATTTGTGTAAGTTATCTTTCTTAATGTAAGTTTTCAGTCTTTGAAGAGCCCAATTACTAGAAATCATAGAAGTTAATGGTGTTGTCGTTATTGTTCGCATATAAATTGGTAAGAACAATTAAACCTCAAGCAATCTCCGGGAAAATGGAAACAGCGTTATGAATGGCAGCAATAACTAAAGCTGATAATTTTAGAACAGATAGTTTGCTACAAGTCGAAGTCGAATCTATGAAATGGAATAGGTCTTTTAATTGAAAAAATTGTCCTTTAGATTTTATATCGAATTCTTTTTGGCTAATGCCAATTAATTAGTGTTCCTTACAATCGCCTGATAATATTCATTAAATAACGACATATTTTTAAATAGATAATAAATTTAGCTCGTTTTTCTTTTCAGTTAAAACAGTGAAACGTCCTCCTCGAAAGGCTTATGGTAGATTAAATGTAGATTCAGATGATGCTTGTTCTATGCAGAAAATCGAAGATTCCTATGATGAACTGGACAATTTCAATTTAGTTCAATCCAAAGACCAAACGGAAAACACTCAAGAGAATTTTATAAATGATGACTCAGAAGTGGATTTACATGAAACATCGAAAAATTCAATACATCACGAGAAGGAGCTTAATGAAAACACAATAAGCAGATTACAGGCAATTGCGATGTCTGAAGATGAAGATTATGGTATGATATACTCGTATATCCAATTCTCGGTCTCATGAGGTTTATTATTAAGTTTATTGATTTATTTATTATTTCAAATCAGCCTAATCCCAATTTGTTGATTTCAGATGAATCCCTGACCTGCAATGTATGTGACAGAGCTTTTCATTGCCATAGACAATTGGCCTCGCATCAACAAAAGAAACGACATTTCGGGTAAGTTTTGTCAGCCCATCATTTGTTTGCAGAAAACCTTAGGTCCTCTGTGAAAATCTGAGAGTGAGAAAAACCTAATTCTATACCCAATACCGTCAATACACTCAATAAATAAGAAAAAATCAACTTAAGCCAAATGGTGAACGCAGTTTTAGAAACTTTTTATGCTGTATACAATTTATTGAGGGTGAAAAATTTGCCATTGCGAAAGAAACAATAAATCAATGTGAACGTAAGGGCAAGATAAAAAAGGTAAACGAACCTAAGAGAGCAGTAGGATAAAGGACAGACCATTAAATTGAGGCTCCCTATCGAAAAGAAAAATTATTATCATGAAACGGGAAAGAAATTTAAGGTTTGCTATAAATTACGAATCTCGCTGTTGAGGAGCTGTTCGCCTTCGTCCCTCTTCAAGTTGATTTTTTAAATTTTGTTTGAACACATTGCAATTGGGGGCCTCGGGTGGCATAGTTGCCTGAGCAGTTTAGCTATGATGTACAGAGTGTACCATTCCGAGGTTGTGAGTTCGATTCCCATATGGCTAAAAAGTAAAAATAACATAGAAAGTTGCCCATATAAGCTTAGTTCGCGAGTCACGAAAAATAAGAAAGCAATTTGAAAATTAAATTCTAAATTGTATAAAATAAAATAATGAAATAAAAATAAGTTTTGTGGGTGGCGGTGGGACGTATGGATTAAATTCTAAAGAACCGACAAAAGAGAATATCCATGTTCTTTAATAGATATCCCCAGAAGCGTCTCCTTAACCTCTTTAGGCACGAATTTTTTATAGGTAGAAAAAATGGTTCTAAATTGAGTTTGATTACATGTTTACTTATTTTTTATCAAGCGCTATTCAGAATGTCAGAACAAATTTCAAAACAATTAGTGTATAAAAGGAAATTAAGTTCACACATTTGGCAGTACAGCGCTATTAGTACAAAAATAAAAAACCGAATTTTACAAATTATATTGTTAAAATAAAGTAGTAATTAAAACTAATTAAATTTTACACAATTGGTAATTTATATATCAAATATTTACGTTAATTTTCCAATAAACGAAAAGGAAATCTTGCGGCAATCAATGGAAACTTTAAAATATTTTTAAAGCTGTGGTTTTCAAATAGAATAAAATATTATCCGTGCTGCTATACCACAACGTTTTTGGCTTTATTGGTAAAAGAATATCTAGTGTAAATAACCGTAATAGAGATTAATATTTATTTGCTAATTTAAACAGTAAAACTAAAACTAAACGTACGCATATGTGAGTATACCTGAAAAGGTTAAACTCGTGCGTTTGCTATCACAATTCCATAAATAAATGCTTCACACTTCTGCATACAACGAAGTAAAAGCTTTGAAAGATTTGTTAGCCTAGGTTTCTGAACGAGTACACGTGGTAATTTTTATATCGCAAAGGGATAAAAATAACATTTAATATTTATAAAAATCTTGAAAATTCGAAAAATGTTGTGAGTTTATACTAGATGACATGATACGTGCACCAGATAAATAAACGGCTTACATTGTTATTGATCCTCAGTCCTCAAATGGTTTTTCTTTTCTAAGGATAGAAAAACTATCGCATTTTTAGAGCGTTAAAACACTTTTAACGCATACTTGCGAGTACTTTAAACAAATTACCGAAGAGCGTAATTTTCATATCGAAAACCTAAATTTATTTTTATTTTCCAGTAAATTTGTTTATGCTCAATATTTCCATAAACTTTAAAATTGAATCAACCCTTTAAAACTCTTTCATAAAATAAAGTAAATAAAGTTCACATGTTCTTCGACACGTCTCAAAATTCTGCAGTTGATGGGATACATAGAGAGAGAGTTTGATAACTTTCACACACAACTGCCATCAGCCGAAACCCGAGAAAAATATCTAATCCATTGAACGTGATGTACATGATGTAACAATAGATTTTAGATTGAGTAAGATCGCACAATAAAATCAGATTTCACATCCTCATCACTCATGCAGTCGGATACACGCAAGTAAAAATAAATCTTGGCGGCTTGGAAATTTTGGGATAATGAGAACACTTGGTTTGGAAAAGGAAAAGTTCCAACGTTTTTTTTTTCTTTCTACTTGAATTTAAATACTACACAGGAATTAGTTTCAAAGTTTCTTAAATTGATTTCAGAATATTAATTATTTAGACAAATGCCAACAAGCCTTCAAAAAGTAAAGAATTATCTCTTTGGGTTATGTAATGTAACGAACCCCAACTTGCATATATTCTCAAATATCAAGAAACAGAGCACTAATTACTTCTTTTATGACGGGATTTCTTCATTTTCTTAGTAACTGGAGACAAGAAAGCCCCCATAAATGGCATAGTAAAATATAGCTTAAATAATGCGGAAGTGGGATAATGTCTGCATTTTAGAAATCTTGTCTGCCTTCAGTAATAATTTGGGGGGAAGCAAAAATTAAGAAATCTTATTATGTATGCCCGCAAGGAATTGTGATTTTTGCAAACGGAGCATAAGAATTTCTGACTATTTTCATAAAATGTAAGGGGAATTTAGGGCGGTGTCTTAAAATTGATTTAATTTAAAATTTAATTTCAGTAGAATTTTTGACTGCATAGTGCGTTTTGGACTTAAAGCAAGTTCAATAATTTATTATAAATGTAGAAAATTACCACTACAGTACTGGATTACCCAAGTTCTAAAAGACCTAAGTCAAATAATATGAGATAAATAAAAAATCGGTATACTCGTACATAGGTTTTAAGAATCACTGATTCTGGACCTATTATTAATATGGCGACCATAAATATTCCACTAGAAATGGTTTCAATAGAAATAGGAATTTTCAATGTCTGGTTTCTCAAATTTATAAAAATATTCCTTATAGATACTTCACAAGGTTATAGAAGCAAGAAAAATAGCTAAAATTAGTTGGATAAAATTTAATAAGCAATAAATATATCTATGGATAAGCTAAGAACTACCCTATATTGATTCTATTCCATGAATGTAAAACTAAAAGTATTTTAAATATAAATTAGAATTTCTTTAGCAATTTAAAATTGGCATTAATTTAAAGAAATTTAATTCAACTTTAATATACGTTTAACACTTGATTGAATTAGTACTTATTATTTCTAGAGTCTAAACTTAGGGTCAGAAATTGTTTTCACCTGAAAAGAAAAAGGAAATTAATATTTTAATGCAAATTAGCGCTAGCTAAAAGTCTTTAGGCTCTTCTGTAAATTTTCTTAATTCATTCTTTATACCAATTAGCTTGAAACTTTTACGTTATTTTTCTTCTAAGTAAATTGTTGAATTATATAATTTTTGCTCGTTACACCATACAGACATCATCTCCGAGAGCGCCGTTTAAATTTATGTACTTAGATTAAGTCTGTTTGCATAAATAAATAAATAAAATAATATTTTTTGCAGAAGTTTTTAGTACTATACGCCATAAAAACTGCCTTGTTTTGCGTTGCGGCTCAACTTCAAAGAAAAACCAAAGCAGTTAAATAAAACTTCAATACATCCATTAAAACTTGATACATCTGGGCGGACAACTAAACCTTAAAAGAGCAATAAAGAATAATGTGGAAATAGCCCATTAAGACTTTAAATTTCTTTATGAAATATTATTACTTTCTTTTTCGTCTTCATTCAAATTCAAAAAAACCTTTTAAAATGAAAATTTATTACTGAAACGATCTTAAAGGCTTTTTTTTTATAAGCCTTTTTAATAAATTGAGAAAATTTGCCATTAAGTTGAGACAGAATTAAGGGCATTCCATAATATTCGACTTTTCATAAATAACTTTCTTAGCAACTCACCCAAGGCGAATAGGAAGGATATACATTTTTTTTTTTAACAGGGAAAATAAATTTTTATTGAAAAAAACTTTTTCTCGGAATTTTACCCCTATTTTTCTCTATTACTCTTCTTTGTTTTGAAGAAGGGTGGAAGCTTTATTATAATTATGGTTGCGAAATTTTGAATTATATTTAACCTATTTTATTTTATATGAGAGAAAACTTTCATTCTGCTCTGTTCTGGCGGTAACTTACCGCAGTAAGTTTAATGAAGCTCCTCATGACTCCCAGACAAAATATATTTTATCGAGATAAAATTTCGCAAAACTTTTCGGTCAATTATATGCAGCATAATGATCGTTTCTTCAGCAATTAAATAACTAAACATTGTTTAATCATTAATTGAATTTATGTAAGAATTTGGCGTATTCTCAATTTTAGAAAAATCTTATCTCATCATATTATGTTTGAAATTTTTAAAACATTTCATACGAATATTCTCCATCAAACATAAATTTTGACTTTAATTTAAAAGCAATATAATAATTACGAAATTGAATACGAATTCGAAATTTATAGTAGTAAATAGTATTAGGTTCAATATATTTTATTACTTTTATAATTATAAATTACAAATCAAAAAAATGTATAGTTTGGTTATAGTTTAAAGTTGCTGGTTGCCCCGTCTTAAATCTGGGTCTGGTTTTAGCCTCGCCCTTCCTACCTCAAGTATGGTATTGGTCTTAGTCAGGGGTTTCCTGTTCATCACTATTTCATAAGTTGTTCCAAAAATCTTAAAACTACTTCAATAAGAGTCTGACCGCATTTACACTGTGATGAAAATAAGCTTTGCATATAATCATGGAAGGGACTCAATTTCATGAGCATTTTCTATAATATGAAAATTAACCTTGTTTCGGCTCGATTCATGCTGACTTTGTCAAAATCAGAGAAATTTTCTTTCAAGTATGGTAATTTGGTAAATTTAGTTATTTTACTAAGTTCTAGTGATGGGGCAACATTATTATCTTCATGTAATCTTAATGAGACAATCCACATTCTTTTGATGTTCCTTGCTGATGTTAGACCTAAATGTAAAATGACATGAACATTGTTTACAAATTTCTTTGAATCCCTACTCAATTTTTGCTGTTGGGCATGCATCGATCCTTACATTTGCTTAAAGGAATTGATATATGATAGTGCAAATGCGGCCTTTGTGAGATCAACACATGTAAGATTGGTTGGTTTGTCCAAGTATATTTCATAAGAATTCTTGTGTTGCTAAGCAAATCTCTTCTATCCAGGACATTCTATATACGTTTGTTTTTGATAATGATAGCACAAGGTATTTGTTACAAGTATCATATTATATTGCAGTTTACCATGTGTCATATTAAATTATATTGTTATTAAATAGACTTGAAGTGCTGCTGGACTTTGTTTTAATATACAATTTCGATTATATTTCAACTTTTACGATAATAAATTGTATAATAAATAAAATTGATTTTAATTATGTATGTTTCGATTGAAAGCAAAGATTAAACCATTGTTCTTATCATACACGTATGTTCAAACAGAAAATCAACCACAAAAATATGTTACAAATCAATCGAAATACATTTTTTGTTGTAAGCACTTGAGAGAAAAATCAATGGCATTTACAGATACCCGTACAAGTTTTATTCCCTCCTGAAGGAAATAATCTCTTAATGGATTAAATCTCTTACCGGATTATTCCGGTTAAAGATTTTCAGTTCCATCTTTTTCGCAATATTAAGCGGAGTCTTCCTTCAATCTCTTGCCAAATACTGTTTTTTTTTTATAAGGAAGAACAGCCCTTCATCACTATATCAATTTCGTGTTGGGGTGTTCGAAATATCAAGGGGAACCGAACAGTCATACTTTTCAAACAAACACAACGATCTCGTTACAAATTTAGAAGGGAATTCATTTTCGCATTTTTGATTGAACACTTAAAACTTATTTTAAAAAGTTTGGGTTCGATCTATGAATGGGAATCTTTCAGAAAACTTCTTTTGAAGTTTCAAACAAATGAAAGACAAGTTATTAATCTTGTTACTTATATCAAATTAAAAACTGTCGAAAGTTAAAGCTGTCTTTCAATTATGGAAAAGTTCGTGTTTTACTTTTCAGAAGTATTATTTAAATTTTTAAAATCAAAATATATAGATGCGTTCTGTATAAGTTTTTCATATATATAATCTAATTTTTATATATTTCCTTCTAGTTGTAGTGGCTGTGATAGTTTATTCCCATCATTAATGCTTTTGGAACATCATAAAGAGGAGTTTGAACATTGGAGCGAAGATGAAGACAATCGAAGACCATGCTGTCGAAGGAATAGAGGAGATGATTTCACAGATACAGATTCAATAACGAGTGAAGCCGAAAGTGAAGATATGGAAAGACTTTTGTAAAAAAATATATATACATATATATATTTTGATACAAAAGGTATATTATGATGGACCGCTTTCTTGTGAGTTTATGGTGATAAACCGAATATTTTTATACCTACAAATTTTTAGAATTTTTAGTGACACAACTCAAAATAATAATTTAATTTGCTTTATGAGTGATACACACGTTGGCCAATATAGGAAATATGTAGTAATGTGGTTATTTAATATACACTAGAGTCCCATCAAAACCCTAAATCAACAAAATATTCATATCACTCTATGTATTTATTGATCCAATATCATACTCTATAGAAATCAGTGTAAAACTATTTTATAAATGTATAAATCATAACTGTTAAAGAAAAGTACACAAAACAATATTTTTGCTGGCTCCATAAATTCGAGCTTAATCGAATTAAAAATTGTAATATATGTACTATATAAAATAAAGATGTGAAAGAATAATAGAGTGTTTATAAAATTAGCATATGAGGGGTAAATATAAAAATAAATCTTTTTAAGGGCTTACCACACATTTCAAATCCTATTTCAAGGCTAGAAAGAATTTACGTTATAAACTCATTTGCCTAATTTTGTGACAGTATTTCATAACGTGGTTCTTTTCAAACAAGTATGTATTTGAACTCTAAATATTATTGAAGTAAAAATTAATTTAACTCCTAACTTAATCAATTATGAAGACATGAAATATGATAAATTGAGGAAAAAAATTCACGCTTTAAGATTCCTTCAAAAATTAACTTAACCGACCAATTTATTCCCTATTTTCTCCCCAAAACGCCCGAAATATGATATTTCTTCTGGAAATCTAAATCTAATTAAACTTCCCGGCCAGTTTCGCTAATGGCAAAGACGGTAACCTTAATTTTTTGGGATAACCTAAATATAGTAAATTAGGATGGCAATTCTCTTTTGTGTTTTCTTTTATAACAAGTTGGGATTAAGGGCGAAAAGATCGGTTGAGCCAGTTTCACCTTAAATTTGTACTTAAAGTAAGAATCAGTAAAGTTATACAAAAATTACGTCCTTATTCCAATTAAATAGTTTTATATAGCGTAAATCATATAAATAACGAATTTGGAACGGTGATTGTATCGACGACAAATTCATGCCTAAGTATTACGTTTTTTGCAAAGGTAAAGGGCAAACTTATTTCACGCATGATTGGAGGAATAAATTAGGCGTAGAAAAGGTTCTTTCACAAGTATTAACTTCGTGATATATAGAACTCAAGAACTAAGACAGAATTGCTTTAAATGCAATTAGCAAGTTGGAAGACCTATGCCAAATGCTAAATGAAATAAATATTCCTTAACTCTCTGAATTAAGCTCAAAGTTCTTGTCGGCTATTTGATGAATTTAACATTGAGGAACTTGATAATCATTTGTAGAGAAGTGTTACATAAACAAAAGAATGTTTTTAAAGTGAAATTCTGATGATGTTTTTCTTAGAAATTTATTATTGTTTTAATTATGTTTACACGACTTATAACAGTTAATTCTGGGCATAGTAAATTTTACTTTTAGTTTAATAATTCAATTTGTAATTTTGGTAGTTCCAGAGAAAGGAAAACATTTTCATCTACACTACTGATCAAAAAAAAAGTGAGCACAGCAAAATATTCAATAAACTGGTACAATAAGGCTGGTAAAAAGTAATCAGACTTAAAATGTTAAGTATTTCATAAATGACAGCAATAAATATTTAGAAAAATGTTGCTTATATTTGCTAATAAGGTTTGTTTCCCCCCTCTGCTCTTTAAAACTCTCTCTAATCTCCTTGGCATGGACATTACTAAGTTTTCAATTAAAGACGATGGAATTTTATTCCAAGCAGTTTATAATGCTATCCAAAGTTGATTAATGTCATTTATGGGATTTTTATGGATTTCTCGATACATGTGGTCCCATAAATTCTCAATGGGGTTCAAAACCGACTTTGAGCAGGCCCCTGATTCATTATTAGAATATTTTTCTCTTCTAACCAGGTCTTCGTCTTCCGGGCAGTATGGCATGGAACACTATCGTCTTGGAATGTGTGTTCATCACTTCTAATGCAAATTTGGGTACGATCAGATGATAAACAGAATCTGGATCCATCAGATCATAAAATTTTTGTTCAATTCGTGTTTTGATTGGCATTCGCCCATTTCATTCTTTTCTGTTTATGAGTCGTTGTAAGTAAGGAAACTCGCCTACCACGATGGCTTCGAAATGCAATCTCCTGAAGACGTCGTCTGATAGTTTGTCTGCTGACTTGAAATCCTGAAGTTGTTTGAAAATTTGCCGCGAGTTCCACAAATGATGTTTTCCTGTCCTTTAATACTTCCATATTTAAGGCGTAGCAATCTCTCTCCGTTAGTTTTCGTGGTTACCTGATTCAGCCTTTCGGGAAAATGATCCGCGTTCCCTATACAAAGCGATAACCTTGCGCACGCCTGCCGTACTAATGATGACACCTTTTTTTCTCATCTCCTCTCTGATGATACGTTGGGATTTTCCGCTTTCGGGCAATCCAATAATGAATCCTTTGTTTGATTCAGTCAATTGTTTCCTAGAAAATGAACCAAAATACGCTTAATATGAGGCAAATTCATATTTAAAGTATAGAATTAAAATTTGAGTAATAATTTTTTTTTTTTACTGTTTTTTGTATGGTACTTAAAGTCGTTAAAAGCTACATTTGCTTTATTCAAATTAAATAATTTTCTTTACTTATCATTACAATTTTAAAAAAATTAGTAATAACACTTACAGCCTCGCCGGAGCCATTATCAAAAATGATTGACACAACTTTAGACTTTTTCAAAAAGTTAGATCACTTGATTTAATTGCTATTTTTTGTTCATACTTTGCCAAGTTCAATAAAAAACTGCGATCTAGGCATTCAAAACAGGCCCTTTTATATCCGTTACTTAGCCATTTTCCTACAGGTAGAAAAAATATGGAAGGACGCATGTGAGTGCTCACTTTTTTTTGATCAGTAGTGTATATGAAAATAACACAAATGTTGTACGAAAAAGTTTAAGATTATTACCGATTTCTCACACATATTATAATTTAATTGACTAGCACTACTTATTTTACTATTTGTTCTTGGCTTTTACGAAACCAATCACTTTAAAATTTAAAACTGTAGTGATTTCGATTGAAAGCTTATCAAAAAAAGCCAACCTACCATGAAGTTTTTGAATTAACAGTCTCTCTCTCCATACAGTTTTTCAATAATATTGGTAACTTTATTTTAAAAAGTTGTAAAAAAGACATTTTTTAAATTGTGGTTCCTGAAGTTGAAATTTTCTCAAAGTCAGTGGTGGTTTTAAATTTTTGTACAATACGTAATGAAGATTTTAAATAATGAAAAATAAATTAAATAAAAGATAACAACTTTAGATGGGTATGTTAAAAGTGTTACATAAATTACAGGTTTTATATATAATTTCTTTTTGTAAATTTTAGTACAACCTTTAATAAATTATAATTTTAGAAAAAGAAAAGCTTTTCGATCAATGTTATTACAATTAACCTATTTTTTCCCTTGGCATTAAACGAAATATGTTGTACTATGGCAATGGAAAATTTACGATAACTCATAAAATTTGGTGAAGACCACACTTGAAACTTCAAGTTATTCTGAAAATCTGAGACGAAATCCTTTGAATGCCTAATACATTCATGATAAATATAAAGGCTGTTTAAAATCATTCTCGGAATCCCACAAGAGTAATGATGTGGCATTCCAGCACGAATTTATACAGTCTAAATAAAACCGAAGAGAAAGGGTGCTCATTCATCTCAAGACTACATATGTGCGTATGTACATTTTCTTTACAAACAATTCCGCATCAATTATCCCCCCTATACGCCCTCGAGAGCGGTCTTAATTTCCAAAATTCTTGCCAAATTCTCCTTGGAGGGTTATCATTAAATCATTATTTAATTGTTTAATGTATGGGAACTATGTTCATACCAGAATTAAATTGTACTGTTGTTGCTACGCCAAAATAAAGGAAAATTCAACTCAATTTATTTTTCTGTACAACATAAAAATAAATCAGGAAGTGTTTTACAAAAAAATGTTTGTAATAAAATTGCGGCCGCATACAATTATGGGACTTAAAATCAATTTTTAACATCATAAAGTTAAAATTGAACATTTTGAAATTCAGGAATTTGAAAAGCAAAAACTAGTTCAAATATTTCGGTAGTAGTTACTCAGATCCAAAATAATTCGCCCACTTGGTTTTTGATTGTGTACTCGTTACAACGCACAAAAAGGTCATTATTAAAATTTTATCATGAAAACAAACATCCCATAAATATAAGTTTAAGCAAATGAATTAAATGGGGTTTTTAGAAAATATTAAAATTGATTGGTTATAAAATCAAAGGTTGAAACATCTTTTAATATTCAATTCCGAAAATTGATTTAACGATTGTAAACTCCTCAAATTCTTCGGTTTGGCCAGTTCGAAGTGAATTGTTTTGAAAGGTAATGAAGAAGAAAATTAAAGAAACCAGAGCAACTCCTCGCAGAAATTGCGGCAACATTAATTAAAGGACTTAGACCGATTTAACCGAAAATATTAGGGCTTGTTTGCAAAGGATTTACGCTTAGTGGTGCCGAAAGGAATATGATTGATCGTTTTCCATTTCATTTGGAATTTCAATTAAAATGTTCAAATAGAATTGGTCGGCATTTAGGGTATTCGTAGCCATGGTTTTTTGAAAGATGTATCTTAACAATGTAATTAGACAAATTGGAACAATTTCTCTGGCATTGTCCTTCCTTTGATCAACGATTCCATCAAAATGAGCTTAAAATTATAAAGAGACGTTTTACGCACAATTACATAAATATAAGGTACGAGGTTTGTTCAATAAATAAGGTGTCCTTTATTTTTATCAAAAAATACTTATTTATTCATCAACATCTATTTTGTCCCCTTCAAAGTAATCCCTCTAATAATAATGCACTTGTGCCAGCACTTTTTCCAATGCTCGAAGTGTTTGGTCCTTTTTGGTATGGCCTTGAGCTCTTCCAGCGATGCGTGCTTTTTTTCTGTCTAGGCTCATGTTTCGTCGCCAGTTATGATCCTTCTGAAAAAATCTAGATTGTCGTTGGACGTCATTCAATAGATCCTAAGCGATGCTCATGCAACGGTTCTTTTGGTCAAAATTTAGCAATTTCGGAACAAACTTCGCTAACACACGATTCATGTCTAAGACATCTGAAAAACCGATATGCCAATGTCCTTAGCAACTGCTAAGCGGGCATCGTCATTGACATCTATACTGGGCCTTCTGTGAAGAGCTTGTACCACTTATAAACATCTTTTTTTTTCATAATGCCACAGTTCGTTGGAACATTTAATTTTATTTTTCACACAAAACTTTATACAGATGATTTGATTAATTTTTTTCAATAGGAAAAAATTACCAAGCAGCATCCAGCCTTATATCTATCAAAAACTAACTAAATATACAAAAAACAAAAATACGAATGTACGGAGCCTGCGAAATTTGAACCTTATTTATTGATCAAACCTTCAGAGTTTATTAAAAACAAAACAAAGTTTTCTAGCTCCTAAATACTAAATAGTTACTATTTTCAAAATGTGTTTTTTTCACCACTAGTAGAGTACATTCATTCATTCATTCATTCATATCCCGAAGCACGGGACAACGAATTCTTTGATATTGTACTAATTGTAAGTGGAAAGAGTGTTAGAAACTGCAGAAACTCTTTTCCCTTAATAAATAAAATAAAAATATCAAAGTATCTTTTAATTGAACACCATTTCTTATTCGAATATGCGCACTTTATTTTTTTCAATGGTCGTTTTGGTACATACATCTCTATTAGGAAGTAGGCTTTTAGAGCAGTAAATTGTATTAAGTCGTAAAAGCAACAAAATGTTCAACACCAATTTATCCTATAAACTTGAAGGCCTGGAAAGAATCATTTGTCAAGACACAAAATTTCTTGCCACCTTCACTGAACTCTGTGATGCAAACAAATCGATTTATCAACTTGTATAAATTTTGTTTGATAGATGTTTCCTAATTGAAATTCTATGTTATTTTTCTTCGTAAGACAGATACTATTTACTGGTAAAATATTAAATATTTTCGATATTCCCCAAACTTTAATAGTTTATAATTGAATTTTGGACAAATTGCCCGATGGGAATTAAACCGAAATTTTTTACAGCTGCCCAAGAGATTTATGAAAATTTATTGCCATTCAATGCCTCATTCTTGGGTAAAATATGCAAAAACATGCCCACATTATGGCCCAATCTTGGCTTAAAAGAAAAACTTTTTTAATAAATTTTTCCCAGAGGGCATTTTTTTAGCTCAAAAATTTACTGAGGAGAATAGATCCATAAAAAAAATCGCAGGATACCCCAAAAACCGTCTCTTTAATAATTTACGCAATTACAGAGTCTCCTTGTAGCGCCCAACAATAAGGAATAAAATTTGCTCATCCACATTAAAAACGAAATTTTTTTATATTTTTTGAAAGAAAATTTAGTGCGATTCCTTTATAATATAAAATTTGATGAAATTCTCATGTAAGCAAGCACACTTAAGGACCACTCGACTAATCTGCGCTACACCAAGGGCAGACAAATTCCAATAGCGAATGGGATTTAACCACTTTACATTAAATCGGTTTTAATTTATGCGTGTTCAAGCATTTTCTATTTAAAAGGTACCTTTCAGGGTTCCACAAAACGCATAGATTTGCATTTAATTTTATTGAGATTTACATAAAAATCAACACCGGTACGAGGCAATATATTTCTAAAAACCCGTGGACCATCTGGCGCTTGGCTAATGAACAAAATCCTGTTTTTGTTTTGTAGGAGCTCCTCTCTATAAAGAAAGTTATTTTTCCAGTTTCGCGTTGCCACTGAATTGAAACGTAAGGGGGTTTGGGGCTCCATTGAAAAGAGAAATATATTAAATGAAATTTTCCAGGCCTTTTTTTTCCCCAAAATATACAAAATATATTCGAGTTGGTCGGCTTACAATCCTTACATTCTTTTTATTTCAATATGTAGTTAAAATTTTTAGCCTGGGAAAGAGAAGGGTTAGCTGAATTTGAAGGGGAATTTTGATTAAAACCCCCAATTGGTAAATGTATAAATAGTAACATTCCTCGTTTTCTTGTTATAAGAATTGTTGGTTGAGAAATTCACTGAATTTTTACTGCAGTTATGATAAATATACGTTTGCAGTTATCTAAAGGACATCAAATTATTTAATCTTTTCTGAAAATATACCAAAATGAGTATGATGCTACAAATAATTTAATTTAAGAATTTAAATGAGTTGTTTAGCAAATGATAGCATAAGTCGTTTTTGGCTAAAATATCTAAATAAAAATAAAATAAGTTAATTAATAGTACCAAAAAACCTGAGTGTTTTCAAAATAAGGTTGTTCAGTTCCTTTATTCCAGATATTTATAAATTCCAGACACAAAAAATTAAAAATTTTACTATTACTATCCTTATCCTTTAGAAACTACCTAGTAAAGTTAAAATTCGACTTTCTAAAATTCATGCGGAGGCTATCATTGAGAATCAACAATTTTCAACATATGCATATAACCACTTAACTGCTTTTGTGTGTAAAAGGTGGTTATCAACGTAATTTTCGTGAAAACTAAAACATATTCGGAAATATTAAGATTTATATAATATTTGGAAATAAAACGAACAAATAAAAAATATTGTATTAATAAGTTTTATAAAAAAAAACCGTGTCCAGTGCGAACAAAGTGGTCATCGCTTCGTTTTTGCGACACTTTTAGGTGCACATTTTGAAAAGCGGTCAAAACAGCTGACTAATTAACCCTTGTGTTAATAAACAAGTACCCACCGTGTTATATTTGCATGAAAAAAACTGAAAAGAAAGGAAAATTTGATATTGAGATCCTCGTTATTTAGCTCAAAAGCAAGCAAATCATAAATTTAAGTTATTTTATCCGAGCATAATACTTCTGAAGAAACCGCAGCTCTTGTTTTTGACAAATTTACTGGTCTCAATTCTCAAAATGATGGTCATACCAAATAAAGTTTTAGACAAAAATTGGATTTCCCCCGAAAAATAAGGAGCCGAAATATTCTGTAAAAAACGTTTTCTATCCCATAAAAGGTAAGATGATGGCTCCAACACTCGATTTTTAATAGAACTTTACAAATTTCAAATAACACACTTTTTTCTTATGTTTATTTTTACTGGGCTATTATAAATGCAATAAATAATAAATGTTTACTAAATGGAAAGTCTGAAAAAATAAATCTGCAATATTTACCTCCCTACCCAAGTTTTCAAATTGATTAGACAGAGATAGTAAGTATAATTTTTTGACTACTATAATTAGTGGATACGACAAAATCATAAAATAACACCAAAAATAATTGGTTGGTACAAATGAATCTCAAGTGAAGTGGGTATTTATAAAGTTTGTCTCTGTCCTTTCTTGTATTTATCGAGTTTAAGAAAATTTTATAACTCTTCTCTACTATCTTAAGATTTAGTTTTTAGTTTTTTTTTAGTTTTACTAAATCTTTTCTTCTTTTACAGCATACAACATGTTTGAATTAAATATACCATGCGTAATATCTATTACTTTTCGGATGTCTTAAAGTTTGGTAGTTCCTTTTGAAGGTATTAAAACATTTGTGGCGCAAACAAAACAATAATGCATTAAATCTTTTCCGAAATGCTGTTCTGGCTATAAACACCTGAATAGAACAATCAGTTAAAATAAAACACCTCGATTGTTTTATAACTTCTGGACTAAAGATGTGCTACCACTCAATAATAATTATTTATTTGTATAACCAATGTTAATTCCATTCTGTTATGCTACTGATTGCATAAATCATTTATTAATGCATTTTACTACAGACCAGCAAGCGAAACAGCTCAATAATCATTTAAACATCAACAAAGGAGCAGAGGTAATAAAAGTCTGAAACTGAAAACTGGCTTGATACCATAAAAATGGCAAGGAAAGGTTTTTTTTTTTCCGCAAATTTCTGGGTTGAAACTTTCCCCAATTTATGGCATACAGGTATCCAACGAATGCCAAAACGAAGGAGCCTCCAATCTTAATTTGATTGCTCCACAAGTCTGCAACGTAAGAGACTCGGTTCCTTACAAAGTCATGCTCAAGATTACAATTCCCGGTGGAGTTGGCTATTCAAACCAAAATTTTGTAAGATATTTTGAAGGGAAAAAGTTTTCCTCCGAGGACGTTACATTAACAAGGTATGATGAAAAAGTTACGTTCCGTTTTCTTCTCCATTAAACACAGAATGAGTGGAAAGAGAATGAAATTTAACGGCTTGACGACAGGTATAAAATACAGCAAATTATTGGAGAGCTGTACTTTAAGCACTCCACTCTATTTCAGGTTTACTCATAAATACCTTCCCGAAGTTAATGTGAAATTTTAATCACGTAAATTTCAAGAACACAAGAAGTCCTTACTGTGACATGTGATGCCTAGGAACCTCATTTTAATATCTCACTTTGCCACGTTTGCTATTACAATCCAAGTTCTTAGTAGATTTGCTTTCAGCTAAAAGCCGTTAAAGTAAATGCGAGCAGTAATCTGCCAAATTCCACGCAGGATGAAATTTTAGATTTCATAAAATTTTAGAGGGGGATAGACATCCGCAGGAAAGTACCGCAGGCAAAAAGTATCTAAATATTGGCGCGAACTTGAATGCTGATAACATCTTCACTTCCCATCGAAATCTGTAAGAGTGGTGCTTTTATGGGCAATTGACGTTTTTTTTTTGGGGATTATTAAATTTTTCCTATGCGAATTTTCTGCGGTAGCAGCCTTGTTCAAATTTCTTACAATTATAAGTGTGGAATTGGCTGAAGGTCTGTTATTAACCGCTTAAAATATTTTATTGATATTTAAATGAAATGTTGCGGAGTAATTCTTAAACGGATATTCCTATTTAGTAGGCTGTTGAAGGTTATTTAGTACTGCTACTACCTTTAGACCATTCTAAAATAAAAAAACATTTCCCATAAAATCTTGTCTTATATGTATACAAAATAGGATAGTAAAATTTTAAAGCCACATTCGGAATACTTCTAAGTTTATAACCTATGAACGTAGCTTATCTGCGCTTTGAAACAGTGCGTCGAGCACTCTAACAAATTTTTGTTGAATATTACTTTGATGATTTTGAGCCATATACTGAAGGCATATAAAAAATTTGTACCTAATTGGTGCAATAGAACTTAAGGACATTATGTTAACGATTTTGAAAAGAAAGAGTAAAATTTCAAATAGCCATAAATAATAATGAAATTTTATACTTACGTTTTATTAATCAGTAAGTCATAGAGGATAACGATACACATACGTTTCTTGATGCCAGTAAATAAAAAATTTAGACTATGCTCTAAAAGTTAGTTGAAGCATAATAAAATAATTTTAGCTAACTTTTAGAGGACAGCGTATTCTGCGTTATTCAAATCGTTATAACTTTGTGAACTTTCAAAATTTTAAAATTTTCTTTTCAGGACATATATTTAAGATTTAAAAAATCGTTATTTTCAAATTTTTCTGTAGCATTCATAATTTTTAAAATGTTTGTCTACATTTTTCACTTAAATGGGTTTTCCACTAACCGTCTTTAAAGTTTACGTATTTCTTAATGACCACTTTTTCAAAAACATTACTTTTAATTATTCAAATAGTTTCTACTTTTATGTTTTATCATATAAACTTGCCTTATTTAGGTGCCTACTTGTTGATTGTTATCCAAAGAAATGATATCTGAAACAGTCTTCCGCAAATCTTTGGAGTGTAGTAAGTAACTCATTGTGGAAATGATATCCTATCCAGAACAGAAAAAGCAATTACTTAGGGAGGAATAAAACGACTCTATACGTTACGAGTATATGAAGAAGAATACACTTTTATTACTCAATAGGAAATGGAGCAATAAATGGCACACTCAAATGGAAAAAACTACAATTTGGGGAACTAAGAAAAGCTCATAGGTAGTTTTGTTTTCTCTTTACAAAATCCCTCCCAGGTGTAAAATGGTTCTTAAATGCTATCCACCCAGTAGTTAATGCCTTCTTTCATTTCATTATTTCTCCCATGATACAAAGCTATTATAGATGTGAAAATATGCTATTAATATAATTTTATTGAATTTCAGAAAAAAAGGCTTTCAATGAAAACGAAAGTAACGAAATAAAATTTTCGATTCGAGATTAAAGAACACTGAAAATTACTAACAAAAATGTTTTGCTACATTTTTAATTACTGATTTGTATTGTTTTGCTTTTTATTAAATAAATTTTACCTTCTGAGATGCAAGTTTTAATTAGAAAATTAATTAACTGAAAAGAACAAAGTGTAAAGGAAAAGTTTTATAATTAAAGTAAGGGAGACCGGAGCTTAAATTTCTAGTTTCAGTTAATTATGGCCAGATTTTTATGAAATTTACAGAAAATATTCTTAAAAAATTATACTAAAATATAAAATTTTTTATTCAATTAACTTAATATAGCCCCTTAAGGGATTTACATTAAAATAAAGCGTTTAAGATATAATTTAAAATGTGTTTTTATGTTTTAAATATTTTTTTCAAAATAGAAATGTAAAGCATATTTTAATAATAGCGCTTCATTTTAATGTTAGAAATGAGTTTTTATCTACATATAAGGACAAAAATACTCAGAACTGAAACAATTAATTTTAGGTATGATAAATCAATGATAAATGAGAAAAACAATAAATTATTATTATAAATACGCTTATTGCAGTTTTTCATTTTATTATTTTTATGTGGACCTTGAGTAAAACTTATTAAATAAATGTATTTAGTTTTACTTTATAATAATTTGGTATAACAATTGTTCCCTTTAAATAACTGCGTTTTAAAATCTTTTAGGGCATTGGACATTAAAAGAATGGGGAGTAAAGTATAGTAAATGTGTTTCTGCCGGAATGGGAATAAAAGGCAAAGAAAAATGTGTGTCAACTTGCTAATATTAACGATAATGCTTTTATAAGAGTAATATGTAAGTTTTTAAATCTGCCGATTGATAAATATTTTGTACTTCTCTGATATTTCTCGTGTTTTATTTATTTTACTTACAAGGGCGTTGCAACTATCTCAATATATTTTAGGTGTATTTTGTTGACCATTGGTAGGAATAAAATGAATGCGTAATGTCGCAACAATTTTAAACTAGTGAAAACATTTTAATACGTGTCAGGGAAAAAGAAAATATCAATGCATGGAGCATTCCATTTAAAAGGAAACTATTGAAAACGAAACCTATGTCAAGAACCCTTTCATCACTTCTTTAAGTTATAAATTTAAATTCCCCTGTGACCTCCACAAAGGTAGGTATTATTTTTGGTTTTCTTAGCTTGTCTCGGCTACTTGTTAAAAAAACAAAAACTTAATGCTTCGTCTAACCTTATCCCGAATAATCCTTGAGAAAAAGCCTCAGCGAAAGTGCTCAAGGTCACATAATATACTTTGGAAACGTGTTATATTAATATCCCTAGCTAAATACATTTGTGGTTTTTAATAAATGAAGGTCCTTTGAATTGAATGAAAAAACAGATTAAATTTTAATGTATTTCTGTAAATAAAATATATTTGCAGTTTAAACAAACAATTTTCAGAAAATTGAAAAACAATATTTCATTGGAAAAGAGAGACTCAAAAATATGTCGAATATGAAATCAAATTAAATTGCCCGTACAGCGTTTGCCGTATGGTTGAGCATAATGTAAACGATTCTTGGCATCTAATTATATTGAATTTCGTTAGCAATTTAGGCTACGGGTGCAAATATTTTGACTTAATTAAACGAAATGAAGCCAGTTCAGTTTATTTGACGCGACTGCGAGTAAATTTGTTGAAGTGCTTCTTCCTTCTTTGAAATTAAATTTTACGTTTCGTAAAGGGTTCTTATTCAAAAGCATACTTTAAGTTTTTAAAAGTTTTCATTTAATTTCACTTGCCGCTCGTGTTCGTCGTTAACGGCGGCAATTTTAAAAATTTTTTGGTCCACAGATCAAAGTGAAAAGAAAAAATTAATATTCCTTGTACTTTTAACGATATTAAAATGTGACTCCGTTTCACTTGCTATGGGAAGAAAACTCTCAACAGGAAATTGAATTTGAAGTTGAAGGCTATATTCAGTTTATGAGCTTGTGGTTTCGCCAGCAAAAGGAAGTCGCATTTCTTATAGCATCTTGAAGGAGGACATTTGATTTCTTGCGTAGATTTACGTCATGATAAGGTCAGTTCAGAAAAAAAAAAGGTCTACAAATTTAATTTCCGCAAGTGATGTCCTTTGAATAAAATTGCAACTTCGAGAGCTTTTAAGTTAATTAAATTTTCTATCAGGTTTATCTTTTGGAGTCCTCTAATTATCATGAGCCTGCTTTGTAAGTCATAAAGCCACGTCGAACGAGTCAGCAGGGATGCGTGCGTAGGCGCTTAAATGCCCTTTTTGTAAAACAGCTAAATAAATTAAGGAAATCGTTTTATGTGTACCACTTTTGTTTTACGGAAAGTCATTTAAATGAAAATTTAATTGCCACAGAATCACAAATACTAAGGGAAATGTACCAAAGGGTTAAACCGAGTTTTGTAAATAGGTTTAACAATTTTGTAGAATAATTATTGTTAATTAGAAAAGTAAACCCATAAACTATGTAAATTATATTAAATTTTTAATTTAAATTAAAAGAATTACTCGAAATTGTTGATTTCGTAGTTGCTTAAAGTAAACTCTTTGCGAATTGTTATTGCGCGAGTTATCTGAGCCCCACAGAAATTTTAAATGTAGCCGAAAATCTTCAGTATTTCAAAAATAAGTTGATTGTGGTATGTAAAAATTTTCTTAACATTTTTATATTGAAATTTTCTCATATACGGAATGTTGCGTTAAGGTCTGTACAGGGTATTTTAATAGATTTTACATAGTCTGCTTAAAGACCTTCCTGTAGAATCAGTCCATCACCCTTAAAATTACAACCAAACCTCTTGTTTATGGAGGAAATGAAACTAGAAAACACTCTAAAAGTTCTTTGCGAGACGTTGTAGTATTTTGATAGCTCAATTCTAAGAAAATAAAACCGTACTCAAATCCAGCAACTTTTGAAGTTAACATATTTGTGCTAGAACACCACTCCATGCATATTTATCTTTCTTACTGGGGCGTAATCGAAAAATGCAATTTTTCATGATATTGACACCGAAGATCATTAAGACTCAAAGACCACTGTTTGATTTAACATCAACCATCTAAGTCCGATTAAGGATACTGTTTTTATTACTATCTACATATTTACTAACAAAAAGTGTAGTTACAAATTCTTTAGTATTTCGTCCTCATTTTGAATAGAAGTAGTAATTATAAATTAAACGATTTTACTATATTTAATTAATAGACAACAAATTTTTCCAGTCGAGTTATATTTTCAAATAGCTCAAATATTTTTACTTATAAAATATTATCTCAGGTAGAAAAACTTTGTTTACAATTTTCTAATAGAACCGCAGTTTTTTGCTGATTTCTTTTATCAAAAATTATATTATTATATTGTAGAATCAATTATAGTCCTACAAACAAATTAAAACGATATAGAAACTGTTCCCGAAATTACGACAAAAGAAATTTCAAAGTAAAAAGCAAAATTAACATATTTTTGTTTTCTCCTACTAGTGCTAAAAAACTGGGATTTAGCATTACCTATTTAGAGTGTTTAAAATTACATCCGAAACGGTTTTTTAATACTTTCTTGGGTTGATTGGGATAGAACGGATAACAGGGAACACTACAAAAATATACCAATATTTCGTTAGTAGAATATTTATTGTACGCATTTACAGCACACATGGCAGTTCTGTTAAAAACCTAAATAACCTATTAGCTGAAATATAAAAACGAAAACATATATGTATATTAAAACTGTTAAGGCAAAATTTGTTTGTTTAGACATTTAGGCACTTTCGGAATAATTAAAACAATGTTTCTACGTATTTTTCTTCATCGTATTCTCGTGGGCGACACGAAGTCGACGTCGAAGCTCATTGGGAAACTTTTCATAGCACTTTTTGCAAACTGGCTTCTCGTCATATTCGTAAAATTTTGATTTTTGATTCATTTTCATGTCGCAAATAGAACAAGCAAAGTGATGAACGCACCATGCCTTATTGAGCGCCGTAAAAACTAAATTTTGTATGGTATATAAGTGTTAAAATTAGATTTATAAAATAAAATACTTACCATCCCCAGCGATGACTTGATTGCACACAAAGCACAAATTACCAAAGAGTTGATGGTAATGAATCTCACAATAAGCTAAACCTCGTTTTTCGTAGTGGCGATGTCCCAGAAATGGTTTCTCGCATTTAGCGCACACAAAGTGCTAAAGAATATCAATTTATTTGTTTTGGGCTTTTGTGTTATATAAACTTTGTTTTATATTACTAACCTCGACATGCCAATGTTTTCCAAGCGCTGTTACAACTCTTTCCTCAATTGGGCGCCGGCACGCACCGCAAATGGGTATACCCATTTTATCGTGGCATCGAAGACAGTACAATTCGTTCTGAAAATAATATTTAGATTTAACCCCAGATTAAATCAAATATTTTAGTGTAATAAATTCTTACCATGTCATTGGCAGCAAATCCTGGTCTACTCTTCACTTCTCGAGCAGTTGAATCAAGCTCAACGCCACACGAGGTGCAATTGAAGTGATATCCATGGTAGACCTCACCTCTGAATCTTAAAGGTTGCTCATCGATTATACCGCTGAAATAAAAGAACCATTAATACCGCTCACTTCAAATATTACTGGGAATAAAGATCCTTACTGGCACTTGTTGCACACATATTTCCCGAGACCAACAGCCTTGACTTTCGCATTGCACTCGTGACAGAGTGCTCGGTTCTGGTAAAATGAATAAATTAATGAGATCCCTCAAGTGTACTACATTTTAAAATACCTGATTACGAATGAAGCCGCAATCAGCGAGTTCTTTGGCACACATTTGGCAGCGGAAACAATGCGGGTGCCAGTTAGCAGCCATAGCTTTAATGACACGACCGATTACAAATTCGCCGCATTTATTGCAACAGGGGGCAAACAGAACGTGGAAATCGCGTTCGCAATACTTTCTCCCTTCAAATTCGTAAAAGATGCCATCCTGAAAGGGCCTGAAGCACTGTGCACAACTGGATAGAATGGTAATATTTTAATTTATTTATTTTTATTTTTTTATACTTTACACGAAGAACTTACACAAAACATTGAGTGTGCCAGAGTTCTCCGTTCGAGTTGACGATTTTTTCGTGGGGTTCGAAGCCTTCTGCGCACCGAGCGCAAAACATGTTCCCCAAGGACATCGCTGGAGATTCAACTCTACAATGAAAACAGCATAATAAGCAATTAGAAAATGGAAATTGAATTTTTTAACGCATGTTAAAAGTCCTTAACCGATTTAGAAGCAGACGATTGTATTATAATAGAATTGCGGTAATAAATAAACCAGTTGCTAATTGGTAATTAGATTATAATAAAAAGTAGATTCCGCTTCTTTTAAATTGAAATTTCATAACAAATTCATTTCAGTTGAATTCAATTATTTTTTTCATTGAAAATGATTAACCTTTTACACTCGAAGCATTTTTTCATTCATATTACCAGCAACGCGAAGCAATGGAACATAATTTCATATATTAAAGTAACTAAAGTGCGCATAAAAAGAAAGGGAATGTTATTACGTTTTGTTTTGTATTTACGTTATGAAGTGAGAATTATTTGCATCGTCTCCATTTGATTCGATTCTAACAGATTCAAGAATAGGGCCCAATATATTTTGAAACCTTTACGCCAATTTTGTGAAAAATTGATATACTTCTTAAGCTCGAATCCGCTATGGAAGTTGGATATCATAATTTTAAATTTTGTTTGCTTGAGAGGCCCTTGTAGAGTTCCGATAAAGAATAACTGAGCCAATCGATGATACAATGAACCCAGGTTTTACATCTTCCGCCAATAGTCAGTCATTGCATAGCCAAATAATTTTTAATCAGGTACAAATCTTCAACTATTTAAGCTCCTAAAGGTACTAAACAACTTTAGGTCATTACACAACCTGTGAATTAAATTAATTTTGAGACCTGCCTACCACGTATAATACTAAATAATTTGGACACATCGTTTTCTTGAGGGCAGAGCACAATAGAGGGATTGTTCGTTGCTATTGCGTGACCATCTGGCTCAAGAATCAGTTCATTATCAAAAGAAAACACAGCGAACTTCGAAAGGCGGCGGATGAAATCATCTCCATATAAAGCCAAAAGTAGTTCACAGCCACAGCCCACGTAGGATTAATTTAGCTCATCAGCATTAGAGTAGATTTGCGAAATTAGTAAGGAACATTAATATTAAGTAAACGAATCGAGCTCTTACCCAACTATGGGCGGCATTCTATTCTATTTTGGGAAAATACTTTTCGCCAAAAATGTTTCCTCTTTTGGGAAAATCCAGCCTCACCCTAAGCGAGATGAAAAGAATTTCAAATTGTCCTTGTTACTTTGCAGGAAAGTGTCGTTAAATACGCGAGAAATTGTCGATTAACCTGCCTCACCTTTTGAATTACTAATAGTATGCCTTGGTTCAAGTGTAAACGGAGCTAAAAACAAAAATTTGTCACTCGCACACACCCCAACCAACTTTCTGAAACTTGACAGCTGGCCGTGACAGCTTACAGTTGTTATACTTAGCTATTGTGAATTATTTTCATTCGGTTGACTAACAAGCCACCGCAAAACTGAAAAGGTTAAATTCGGTTTTGTTGTGGCGGACAATTCAAAACCTGGAGAAGTTGTTTTTAATCTTGCACTTAAGAAAATTGAAAAACTAGTTAATGTTACTACGCAAATGGAAGGCGTTTTTGATGTGTAACATCATTCCTGTCGCTTTTGGGAGCTAACTTCGTTAATACGACCAACAAATAGCAGAAGGTGCTTATTCTGATTAAATTTTGTTATTAGAATTGCAAAATTGTGTTCAAAATGTTGCTTGTTATTTTGTTAATGTAATCCTTTTGCTGAACGCGTGGGGGTGGTTTTCAAAAATTAAAATTTTCTTTTAGTAACTGTGTCGCAATTTGAAATACCGCCAAACGCCAGGATCCCTCTTATATTTTTATAAATTAAATGCGACTTGTGTGAATTTAATACCGGACTAATATTTTTACAAAATTGTTTCTTATTACTAAAATAAGATGTTACATATCATTGGCGAGTACTGTAAGACTTTTCTTTTTATTTTAGTACCAAAAACTCAGAAGCCCTAAAATTTAACGGTTCCAACTGTTGTCTAGAATAAATTTTCTCAAAATGTTGTTTTACAAAAAATTGCTTCGCTGTAGAATAAATTTTGCAATAGTGCATATTTTCCGTTAAAAATAAAAAATATTTACTAAAAATTTTATTGTTTTATAAGAATTATAAAGTTAGTACAAAAATAAATATTGATGAACTCAATTTCAGTCAAATTTGCCCCAAAACAAATATAAATATTTTATTTTAATAGCGAAGCAGTCTATTTTTTCGATGCAAGAGGCAAGTGTTCCCGATCGCTTTCTTTTATTATTCCAGGAGGCAAGTATCCTAGTAAGGCAGCAGCGTGCTCCTTCAGCATGCGAATCCGTTCCTCTTCGATCAGTTCTTGCCTGAAAGTTATTAACAGTTATAATTAAGTATGTGTTGCGGTTCAATAGAATCAAAAAGATATTAAAATTTAAGGAATCTTTAAAATATCCTCCAAATTAACTCCTAACTTACTAACCTCCTTTTTTCCTCTTGAACCTCCTGTTCCCTTTCTTTAACCATAACCAAAAACTCCTCTGCTCTTCGACGCTTTCTTTCCTCGAGACTTTCCTGTAGCGCTTTACGATGTTCCAAAATTTTCCTGCGCCTCTTTTCATCAGACAATTGATCCAGTTTATCTCTTTCAGCCATAATACGCAATTGTTCCTCCCTATACTTCCTGTCCTCTTCCTGTTCTTCCTGCTTTCGTCTCATTACGTCCTCCCGGTGCTCTTGCAATTTTATGCGAATCGTAATTCTCTCACGAAGTTTCTTTTCCATATCTTCCCGCAGCTTACGATCATCCATAGCTTTCATCTCCTGAACTTGAAGATCTAGAAGCAGTTCCATCTTCTTGCGCTTTTTCTCCTTTAAAGGATAAGAACGATTTATTTAAAACATAAAATAACTTCTTGCCAGTTACCTATACCTTGGTATATATTTAAATGTTACCACGTAGTTAAAAAAGAATATTGTAAAATAATATAGTCGTTATTTTTGAATATCGAGTTAGATATTGATAGAGTATTGTGTTAAAAGTGTCAAAAAACTTGTTAATCTCTAACCAGATTAAGTGCTTACCTCTTCTTCAAATATTTTCTGCCCGATTGCAGCGCTAATTTCTTCCTTCCTTTCCATTTCCCTTTGTTTTTCCTCGTTAATTTGTTTAGCATCGTCAGCTTTTTGCTTCACGATCTTTGCAATTTGCCTATTTTCCTCCTCTGCCTCGCGTCGTTGCTTTTCCTTCCACTCCTCTTGGAACCGCAGAAAATCGGCCATGTCCTTCTGCATGCCGATTTTCTTTGACAATTTCTCGCGCATCTCCTCCAGGTGCTCTTCATGGATCTTTCGGATGATTTCATCGATGATTTCCTTCTCCTTGAGGAAGTCTTGATAGCGTTTGGCCTTCTCCTGCTTGGCAAATGCCATTTGTTCGAGCAAGCCCTCTTTGAACTGCATTTTCTTTTTATACTCCTGTTCTTCCTGCATTTTTTGAATCTCACTATATTCGCCCCTGGCCTTCTCCATGAATGCGTTCTCCTTTCGTATTTTATCCATCTCCGCCTTCCGAAGGGCCTCCCGCTCGACTAGCTGAGCTGCAAGGGCCTTCGAGACATAGGCAGATCTCAGCTTCCTTTCTAGCTCCTTCAATTCCTGGTTACTTTCGCGCAATTGTTGCCGCATTTTCTGTTCCACCAGCCGCTTCCTTTGCATTTCTTTTATCTCCATAGCAAGCCTTTCGGACACATCCTCCTCGGTTCGCAGGCCTTCCTTAGTCTTGCGCTTTTCAAGGATATAATCCAGAATCTTTTCGCGATCAGCCTCGTTAGTAATGAGGTCTTGGAATTTCGTTTTTGTTGTAGGAGGTTTGGGCTTTGTACCGTTAAAATATAGTTTAGATTTTATTTTATCGCCATATGGATCCACCATTTTTACCCACAAACTCCTCGGTTAATAAACAAATAAATAAACACAAACCCGGCGTACCCCGTTTTATCGATAAATATAAATTTCGATTGTTTTTTAAATTAAATTCGCAACAGCTGTCACACAATTTGACACCAAACCTTTCAAATTGAGAATACGAAAACAAGAGGTCTCTTGTGTCGTTAAAATTTCAACTATTGTCTCCTTCGTTTGGCTGTAAAGTGTCAAATTAATTGTCAAAGTCAACACGTGTAGAGCAAGTGGATAATTTTAACAGCAGTTCGTAAATACCGGTGATTTCTTATTTAGAATGTCACAAATAAAGAGCAGAAAGGCGAAGAAAACGTTTGAAAAACGACAACCGGACTCAACGGCTGTAATATCCGAGCAGGTAAGTTAAAACAAGCACACTTCTCATCCTACTAAAAACAGGCAATTTTAGTTGCAAAAACAAATCTTGAACAGGAGAAAGGACCAGAAACCCGAGCGTGGGATAGTATTTATATCAAATCTCCCACACGGATTCTACGAGAAGGAAATAAAGGGCTACTTTAAACAATATGGGAAGATAACCAGAGTCCGGCTCGTACGGTCCAAACGAACTGGCGGCAGCAAAGGATTTGCCTACGTTGAATTTGAGGTTCCGGATGTAGCTAAAATCGCAGCTGAAACAATGGCCAACACGCAGATGTTCCAGAAAGTCGTCAAAGCCGCATACATTCCACCAGAGGAACAGAAGTACAATTACTTCAGAACTTCGCTTAAGTTGATTAAGAACAAGTCAGGAAAAGTGCGTGCTGTTTCTAGAAAAACGCGCCAAATAGACAGATGCGTAAAACAGAATAACAACTGGGATGAAAAAAATTTAAAAAAGCGGACAAAATTAAGCATTCAAAAAATTAAAAAACTGAACAACAAGTTCTCTGATGTTGGTATTGACTTTTCCGATTTATTAATCACCCCTTCAAGACTTAAAACTTCTAAAATTCTTGATGCCAGCCAGTCAAACAGTAGCCAAGATGAGGCCACGGTGGAGAGCAGTTTGGAACATAACGAGACTGAGCATTCGGAGGATGAAGGACCTAAGCCCCAAACTGGGAAATTATTGCTTAAAAAGAAGCGGAAGGGTAATTCCTCAGACGGAAAAGAAACACAGGAAATTAAGAAAAAAGCAATAGCTTCAAATCAAAATACTTCTCTAGGTTTAGAAGCTCTTTTAGGCACCACACTAAATGAGGACTCATCAGATGAAGAGTTTATTCCTTTATCAGGGTCGGAAGATGAGGAACTCGAAGAGGAACTAAGCGGGGCAGAGTTGGAGGATAATGCAAGCAGTGGATCAGAATCTGACGAAGGAGCAGTAAATAAAGAAATTAAGAAACTTGCAAAAGCTCCCAGAATTTCAAAGCCAGATAGATTTGAACAGCTTCTTAAAAGGAATCGTGATTCGAAAGGCATCCAAAAGCCTAAAAAGAAAAGTAAGAAAACAGCAGAGAAGGAAAAATTAAAAGCTACAGCGGCAAAGGAAATCTTTAGTAAGCAAAATAAGCAAAATTTTAAGAAAATACAAAAGAAGGCAAAGTAATTTAAGGAAGCAACTATGCTTAAAGAACTATTTTTTTTAAGATTCTTGTTTATTTAAGTATAATAAAGAAGTGAATGTTCGAATTGATTTTTAATTTTAATTCCTTAATGAAAATCCCAATCTACTTAGACAAATTTTTAGAAATTGTATTTGAATTTTTAAACATTTAATACATTTTAAGCATTTTTACAGTATACTATCAATTCATGTAACTTTTAAAGGTTTTTTAAAAACAGTTTTGTACAGGGGGATGTAGCTCAGATGGTAGAGCGCTCGCTTAGCATGTGAGAGGTACCGGGATCGATGCCCGGCATCTCCAATTGATATTTTTCTCTAAACTCTTGATTTTCTATTATTTTAAATAGGGGGCTACATTCAATTATAATTTTGAAAAACATATTTTGGTTTAACATATTTGAAAACAATGGCCTTTTCAGAACATTTCGGTGCAAGTCCCATGCAAAAATTCGCAGAATTGGCTGCGCTACAAATTTTTGAAGACGATGGGATCGATAACACTATAACAGCTTACCTCATTGGCTTTTGATTTTGAATGCAATTTGTTAAAATTGTACCAAACATTTAGACTTTTTAATTTATATTAACAGATAAATTCATATTCTATTCAGAAACTTCCTAATAGTGTGATGGCACTTCCTTAAATTAACGCATTTACGTTATACATGTAAGGAACATTAATCAAGATATTGTTCTTTATTTCTTTATTATTTTCTAGATAAATCGCACAAAAATAGTGAAGAAAATAAATTAAACAAATAAATATAAATTCGGATGCTTCTTTACATCTTCACTTACTTATCTCACTTCCTTTTGGCCTTCCGCAAGCACTAATTGCATAATAAAATGGTCAATTCGTTTGAGAACAACAGCGACTAATCTTTCCGATCCCAAAGCTGTTGAAGATTATCCTCTTTTATGCCTATTAAATGTTCCCAGAGTACACGAGAATGGCAAGGGGCATAGATTCTGTCGGCTGCCATCAGATCCGACTTTTAAGATAAATCCATCGACAAGCGGTAGGTTTCGCAGGCCATTTACGATGCGAATGGTGTAAACATCCTTACGCGGGCCGGGCCGATCAGGTCCATCACCCTTTGCCCTAGATCCCGGAGGAGCATGCTGCCACCGGCATATGCAACATTTTCATAGTTCAAACACTTGTCGCCTTGTTCCCTAGAGAAAACATGTCTCGAAAGCGTTGAAAATGTGCAGGTGTAGCTGCTGTCCGACATGTGCGATGTATTTCTTGGGAGATATCTCTGTCTTCCAGTGTACATGACATCCCCTCAAAATTTCTTTGAACTTTGGCTACCTTTTTGTTGACAATTATAAAAATATCCAAGGACAATATTTGTTTAGTTTTTGGCATTGAGTTAGTCATCGGCGAAGTGACATCGTGGTACTATAATTATTAGGCGGGTACATTTAAGTCTCAAACAGGAACCGTATCGGTTTTGATTTGTTTTTCTCCCCAAAAATATGTTTAAAACATTATTCCTAGCATAGTATCAAATATAAGTGTTATATAGGGCTTTTTATTTCTCTGTCGCAAAGGGAAAAGTACTTACAGTGCTGCAACAGGAAGCAATGCTAAATACAAACATTTAATTTAGTTTTTTCCCCTAATTTTATTACGAAATTACAAAATATGGGATATATTGTTCTTTTTTCATAAAACATTAGAAGTATTTACTTTGGAACCAATTAACAATTCAATTAACTTAAACAGATTTTAAGAAAGTAACAAATTTCGGTATATGGTTAGTGTACGAAACTAAAACAACCTTTTAGTTACCTCCCTAATGCATCGTATAGTTCCCATTATTTTATAATCTCAGTACATCTTCCAGGCATAGATCCTGTTAAAGTTATAGCTGAAGAGTGAGATGTGCATTCCCATTACTCCTTCAATGTTTACATTAGTTCCAGTTACTGGGGCCCTATTTTTCAATTGTTTGGGTAAAGATTTCTTAAATACCCAAAATTCTTATGAATTCATTTTAGTTACTTTTGAGCACTTACCGAACAGAAGTGTAAATTTTACTAGAATCTTCTAGGATATGCAAATTGGTCCAACAAATCTGCACCTAAGTCTAAAGTTCAACAGATCAAAATTATGTTTTCAGGAAATAAGTAAAAGATCTCATTTCACCAATTTACACCTAATAGAAAAGTATTGAAGTTGTCGTATATTGTGCGCTAAAAGATCAGAAATATTCTTTTCAGTAAGGTAGTAATGTAAAGTTACAATTTATTAAAAAAGTTTGTAAATGTGAACTTTATGAAAATCATCCAAGTAGAGAGTTCTTTTCTGAATGATTTGTTTTGTATGAAATTTGAATTTAAAATAAAATCACAACGTAATTTCGAACCATTTTTATTTATATATTTTTTCAGGTATACATAAAGTCTATTAATATCGTTAACTGCTTAAATCTACTTTCAAGTATTATTTTTGCAATTTAAGTTTTATTTTTCTCCATTTTAATTCGTTTCCATTTCATCCTTCTGTTTTGAAACCAAACTTTAACCTGATACAAAAGAAAAAAAAAACATTAAATATAAATTACTAATAGACGATTTTAATAAATCGATATTACCTGCCGCTCAGTTAGATCTAGTGCGACTGCAATTTCATATCTCCGCAATCTGGTCAAGTAATTTGAATGCGAAAATTCTGCTTCGAGTTCTTTAACCTGATCCTTTGTAAAGGCAGTCCTTTCCTTCCGGCTCGAGGGTGAGGTTTTATTGAGTTTTTTCGATGTCGCACTCGTCGTCACGCTGTCTGCTGCTGCTGCATGAAAAGTAAAAACCCTAAAGTAAACAAAACTATCCCAATTTGTGTTTATTTAAGTGTTCGATGCGAACGCTTCCTGCTTTTCTTTGCGCAATTATTGAATAATTTACGACCCTTAGAATGGTGCGTAATATGATTCTAGGAAAACAGTTTAGGAGGGAATCGGTGAAAGTGTTGTGGGTTTTTTGGTAGTTTTTGGATTACTCATTGATTTTGTTTAATCAATAAATTACGGAATATTACGCTTAATTAACTTTGAGTTTGTATTTTTTTTAGAATATATAACAACAAATTACTTGCTAGAAATTGATGTTATATTATCCTTTCATTTTATAAATTAAAAAAACTAAATATAAAAAGATAGAACAAGTTCGGTTTTCACTTTTTAACAAACAAAATTTATTTATATTATAGTTATTTTACGTCAACTGGAATAATCTTAAACAAATTAGGAATAGTATTTCTTTAAGGAATCTCATGGTTATCATTTTTACTTTAAACTTTCTTATATTTTATTGAGTTTATTAATAGAGCAGCTATTTCATGTTTTTTGGGGTAGTTTCGACCAAATTTTGAACATATAGTATAGTAAATATGTTTATAGAGAAATAAGAAACTAATACGTAACTACAGGTAACCCTCCTATAATACGGTAGTTAGGTTCCTAGAAAATGCCGTGTTGTGTGAAACCGTGTTGCATACGACCCAGAGCTAGTACAAAAAGGGGGGTTACGTTCCAAAAACTTATTAAAAACAAATATTTTTTTAATTCGACATAAACAACTTAATTTTTATTAAAAATATAAATGTATGTACAACACAAAGTAAAAAAAAATATTTTAATCTAACGCAACCATAATTTAATGAATTTATTCGTCGTCACTGCTCAGTATAATCAACCGAGAACGTTTTCTCGGTGGAACGATATCGCCTTCACTTTCAGAACTTTTTTCTCTATTTAAAGTTTTTGTATGTTTTCCCCTCTTAAAAAAATCTGTAATCGAACTTTGCTATTCGTCTCCAGTATTATTGACGTACCGTCCATCTCCCACAGGCTACACGTACGGTTAAGGACCTACATACATTTCCGCAACGCTGTATCTTTAGAACAGCAAGCCTCGCCGCGGCTGTAGAAGTACATACAGTGTTGTATGTACAAAGGATTTGCAGTTTTCTCATCACGTTATAGCGAAACCGTGTTGTAGGAGGGTTCCCGCAATTTACGAATCGTGTTATAGCGAAACCGTGTTATAAGAGGGTCACCTGTACTTTTATATTTGTGGAGTCGGAAGAGGAGGAGGATCTAAAATGTATTGTACCGTAGAGAGAAAATATATCTATTATAGCTACTACAGCAAAATTTATTCGGTTTTTGTGGAATCAATTTTTTGATACACTGATAATAACTACACATAACTTATATAATTATTAAAATATTGAAATATATATTTTAGTCTGCTTAGTTTTACCTTTTTGATAGTGTTTTAATCCAGATTTATCGATACTGCACTGATTTTGGTTTTTTGAGCATGCTGCCATTTGATTTTGACCACTGTTAGAAAATTCCGTCCATTTCACAGTAGGTAATTCTTGTTTTTCCAATTCTTTTAACGTATTATCGCCGCAAGTAAACATATTAAATCGTATCTCAGGTCTTTCGTTTGATCCGTTGCAATAATCTTCTGAATTTGGATAAAATCCATGCCAAAAATACTGATTCCAATTGGCAATTTCATTTCCATTCAAAACTTGCATTGTATTTCTACCTTGAAGAAATTCGCAAGAAAATTCACAAGGAACACTCGAACGATCACTGAAACTGCCACAACCAGAACTTCGAAGATAGTTCGAATTATCACCATTAAAACCATCGGTAAAATGAATTCCATTTCTGTTTGAATCAATAAAATTACCAAAATCAAGTTTTATATCTTGATTTCCACTAGGATGCATTTCTGAGGTTTCTCAATTATTTTTTCACTAATTAAAAATTATAAATGAATCGTATCTCCGAATGCAAATGAGCAACTAACTAGGGGGACTACTTCTTGATGATCAGTAGGGCTGTGTCTTATTCATCGAGATGCATCTCAAAGAGGCAATTCGTTACCAGCAGAAACAGCGATGGACCAATCAGTGATTCAGATGAATCTGATTTGTCTATAGTTTTGTGATTTGGGCTGATCTTTAACGATCAGCTCACATGCCTTATGTGGTGGTAGAAAGTGTAAAGTTTGGTTTGATTTTATTTAGGTTAATATTATGATTGCGAGTTATTCAATTATTCTTCATATCCAAAATATGAAGCAGGCGTAGAGAACATTTTCTTAGATAATTTTATGTGTGAGTGATATTAAGTACCAGTTTTCGTAACTCAATTTATTTTCGAATTTTTTATATAGTTTATCGTAAATGATGTTTTTTAATTTTGCCTTATGGTCACTAAACCAGTTTTTAATATTAGCAAATTAAGTAAATGAAGATTTTTCACTATAAATTCAACGTGTTTTCTTTTTCAAATTAAAACTGTTTCAATTTAAATAAGTACTTTTAATGAAAGTTAATTGTATTAAATTTTAAAATGCGATTTTTCACTGCGTGTGGGTTTAGAGCTTTTTAAATTTTGATTTTTTGTATCGGTTGAACAGTAATTTTTTTACTACACAAAAGATCTTATTGGTTTTTTAGGTATTTTGATCTCTGAAGAAAAAAAATAGTAATCATAAATTAACACTAGAACTACCAAAACCAGTCAATTTGACTGGTACTCAATTCCTTTCATCATTTAATTGTATATTTTTATAATTCCATTCTTATTTATACCCAAGTTTAATAGAATTAAGAATTACGATATATTCAAAAATCTCTTCCCATTAATAATTATTTATTAAAATTTGAAAGCGTATTAAATTAAAGGTGCAGAATGTTGTTAAAATTCCAGACTTGCGCGCCGGTAGTTTTAGTGTTAAGAAAAATTTAGTAAGAAACATCTAATGCCTTTGGTATTAAATGTATTAAGAGCAAAATAGCACAGACGCCCGGCTAGCTCAGTCGGTAGAGCATGAGACTCTTAATCTCAGGGTCGTGGGTTCGAGCCCCACGTTGGGCGAAAAATCGTTTTTCTTTCTCGCTTCTCTGACCAAAATCTCCTTTTTTTTTGTGTAAATATCTTTCCGATTCTCTTTTTTGTAGAGTAGGGGGGCATTTTCATGAATGAGACGGAAATGTGTACAGGAGATAGGAGAAGAAAATGTAATCCAGTTTTGTAGGTCATTCTGATTAAATTTCGTTATAAAATATTCAAAATATTTCTTATTATTTTCTTATTTGAATCCTTTTGCTGGTCACGTAGGATGGATTCTATAATAACAGAATTAAAATTGAAATTTCCTTTAAGTAACTGTCACAATTTGAAATCCCGCTACAATCCAGGATCGCTCTGGTCGCCTTCCGACGGTAAGTTCATCCAGGAGTCCGTAAAACAGCAGTTTTCGTTAAATATGAAATCGGTGTGACGGCAGTTTTATGTTTTCTTCGAGTATAATAAATTTGTCTAGTGGATTTTGAAAAATTCTACATGGAAAATTAGCTTTTAGTCCCGGTCTACCGTTTTACCTTCAATTCGGGTGGAAGAAGCTGATCGTTCGGGCGGAATTTAAACCAATAATTTTTTCGGTTTCGGGCGAATAATACGACGCGATTAAATGCACTGACTTAGTGACTTAGTGTAAAAGTTTTTTTGAAGAGTGGCCTTTAAGTTTAAAGTGAAATGTTTAGTGGAAAGCCACAGCAAAAAGAATACGCGTTGCGGAACCCCGAAGGTTTTTTAAGGTAAAGTACCCCTTTTTAATGAAATTTATTTAATTTTTTATACATCCCCTTGCAGGATTAGCAGCAAACTAAACCGAATTTCATTTTTATAAATTAAAGGCGGCTTGTTTGCATTCATTTGTTTATTTATAAAATTGTGTCCATTTCTTAGTTTACAGAAATGGTTAAATCGAAAAAGATATGCGAACGTGTAGTGTAGCGTAAACACGAAGAAACCAAAAACAATTCCTCGGACAAATATTTTTAAAGAAATTTTTCTTATTACTAAAATATGATGTTACATATCATTGGCGAGTACTGTAAGACTCGCTCAGTTTATTTTTTAATTCAATGTTTTAAGGATAATAAACACTTTTTAAGACTTTTTCGTTCCTACCAAATGATTAGCTTTTATCGAGACCGGAAAACAATTTTATTTATATCCTAAATTTAGGCAAATTCTCTGAAGTTCAGGCAGAAACCAGTTTTTAAACAGTTCTATTTGAAAATATACTACTTCTACTTCTTTCTTTCCTCAATGATAATTTTAAAAGTATTGTTAATTGTTTATTTTAGTTTCACTTTTGTAATTCAATCTTTGCATGTATTTAATAATATATATATATATATAGTTTTGTATGTAGTATATGTGTAAAATTTTAAACTTTCGTAGGTGTTTCATTTCTATGGCTATACCCAAAGCAGGGGCGGATTTACGCATAGGCAAAGTAGGCCTATGCCTACGGCGGCAAATAAAATAGGGCGGCAAAATCTTGCAAATCATGCTTCAATTATTCAAAAACTTTTTGATTAATAAAAATGTAAATATACACAATTTTTTTAATTTCATTTAATTTTGCGTTAAACAATCATTTCAAAAAGACGTCACTTTAATGAAAATTACATATTTTTCAATTTTTAAAATTACAAAACAGATTTTTATTAAGAAAAAAAGGCGGCACTTTGTTGCCTGCCTACGGGCGGCAAATTCGTAAATCCGCCCCTGTCAAAGATCATGAATTACTAGATGGGACACTCGTTTCGACCTTGGTCCCGTTAACCCACCGGCCTTGCAGATTTTGCTAAAAGTGGATAGTAATAAAGGGCTCACTCTTGAGAGGAAGACAAAAATTTAGGGGGAGGCGGAACGAAAATTAAAATCACGTTTCACCACCCAGAGCAGCGCACACGTTCGAATATGTTTGGCCCGCCTTTAAAAATGCACAGTAAAAAAATTTAAGCAGCCCGCATTCGTATACATGCTCTGAGTGTGCTACCTGGCTGTTCCCCATTCTCAATTCAGGAATTCCCTATGCTGGAACATTGCCTGGGGACGGCACTAATACCATGCATGCAGAGGCACACAGCGAGCCCGACAGATTGGCCCGCCTTTAAAAATGCATGATAAAAAAACGCTGTATTTTATTGCCTACACTGTAAATGCTGTAGATGAGAATTTTTGGCTGCCTATTCTTATCTCTTTAGTTCTTATTGGAATTTAGATAAGACATAGGAAGCAGTAGTTCTTTGCTACTTTCTCTAATAGAAAAATTTACCCCAGGCAGTTTTAGAACTTGCATATGGGTTAGAGCTTTAAGCTTGTATAGAGTGTCCCATCTAGTATTTCATGATCTTTGGGCTATACCCTAGCAATTTAATGTTTTTAGTTCTTCTTTTGATCCATTGAACGTATTGATTTTTGCCTACGAACTTAAAAATCTATTTTCATTTATTCAAAGTAGTACCTATAAAAGTAAAAATTGAAAAGAAAACTTGCTTAGGATGATTGTATAGGCTGAATAAAAGAATTCCTAATTGATCCCAATGTTTAGCGTTTTAAAACTATCAATTATCAGAATTTCATTAAATTCCAAAACATTTAAATTTCATGATTGATTTTAAAAATGTTTAAGTTGTTCTATTAAAAAACTTTTCAGGAATCTTCTTTTCACAGGATAAATATAAGTGGTATACATATAATTTGTATCCTTTATTTTTGGACATTCGTGTGGACATTTTATAATAAAATTATTGAAACATCTTAAATTGTGTTTGTTACAAATTTACAGAACGTTTTTACGTAAAATGCAGAATATCGTTGAGGATAAATAAATGTCTCTTCGAGCCCGCAATTAGACCAAAAGAAACTTCTTCAAGGTCTAATGCGAATGCTTGTAGCATTATTTAAAATAGCACAATGTAATACACAAAAAAAAATATATCTTTATGTATCACACATCATCTTTCATACATTTTTGATTCTTGAGGTAATAAATAAATTTAAAAGTGAATTTTAGCCTTGGCTCATAATATTTTGTTTGTGCACAGTGAGATGTGTGGTCATGAATGAATTAAAAATCTACCACGAATTTAATCAGCGGGTGCTGTGACTCAAAGCGCTATCATTTGAGCGAAACCAGCAGTTACAGACCATAAACTCACGTTGAATATTTATCATCAAATAATTCTGGAGTTGATCTTTGTGGTCTCATTGGTTACTGAAAAAATAATGCAGAAAAATCTTACTACTAAAGGAATGACTTAATTTTTGTATATTCCCAGAAAATGTTCAATAGTCACATAAAATACCGTGACTCAGTCAAATGGTGTCATCGAACGATGAACAAACAACAAGGTGTTGGTTATCGCGTTTTAAACTCACGACTCCAGGAGAATATCATCGGCCTTAAAGTAAACAGTTAGCGAGACGGTATCATTCTGCAAATGTTTGGCATATTCATCTGCTAATAATACAAAAAGTAAAAGGGCAAAAATTGCGCTTTAATTTAGCTCAATTGATCCTCATTTAAGGACAAACGATTACCATCCTTTTGAATGCAGATACACCCTTAGAATATAAATTGCCAGAACATCTGCCCTTCCAGGCCATTGTCAACCAGCATGTTGTTAATGATGATGATGCGAACGACAGTGACAATGAAAGCACTTTTCCCCGACAGCCGAATGGTTTGAGCTACCACATAATATGAGAAATAAAAGATTATATTTCGAGTTTTTAGTTGTTTTATTTCTTGCAGAATCGTACCAAAAATGATAAAGTCTACATTTTGCTAAAATTTGAAAAACCAACAAATTCACATAGAAAAACGGTGTTAAAATCTGGATTATCGCACAGAAAGGAACATTTCCATCGATTAATAAAATGTAACTTTACACTGATAGAAAAATTCTTCATTGCACAACTAGCCTAGTTTTAGTAAAAAGGTAGATATTTATTTATTTATGTATGTAAGCCAAAATAAAAAGGTCATATGTAGAATAGTTTCAATGCGCAAGTAAATAAATTACTTGTAATAAGTAAAATTTAAATTATGTAAGCAATTAAATAAATAAATAAAGTATTTGGTTTAAGTATAAAATCGACTATCGTTTATTTGTTCAAAACACTACAGAAAATATTAATGGCTAGTTTTATGTGCCTTCAATTAAAAAGGTGATCTCTTTGCCCGCTTACTCCGTTCCCACAACCAAAAAGTAGTTATCACACAATACATATTGGAATTATTATTTTTTAATTTACATATTGTTAGAAAAAGTAACATTTTCAAAATTTGTATTATTGATTTAACATTTCCAATTTTGCATTATATACAAAAGGTAACATTTCAAATGTTTACTGATAAAAGGTAACATTTCCAAATTTCAGTATGAGATAACTGGTTTAATACGAACACTAAAAATTTTAAACAGGCATGATACTTTAGTATTTATTTTTAACTACTTTTTTACATGGCACATGAATACATTTCACTGTTTTCTGAAAAAAATGAGAAAATGGAAATTTATCCTTTTGTTCGACTATTTCTCATATAACTCCTAATATAATACTAAGGTAAATTCCATTTATGTAGGAATAAATACCCTCATATCGTTGAAATTACTAAGAGTACTTATACTTTAAGTTTTCAACTAGATTTTCTTAGACACAAAGGTTTGCTTTATTTCTACTTCTAGAGCAAATGTAATTTCTTCGATATAAAAAGAAGGGCCACCGATTCCCCCATTAAGCACATAAATCATTCTTATATCATATTTGGACCTCGAAATGGAAAGAAAGTGAAACTTGTTGATGTTTACGACTTCAGCGTGAACATCGCATTTCCTCATTTTTATCGTTACCATCTTGACCCGAATAAGGCTTCGGCAAGGAAATGAGTCAACAACCGAAGGATGACCTAATTTCGTTTGGCGGGTGCCCTTTTGGCTTTTCCGCCCCATTTCCACTCTTCGGTATAGTCCCTAAGGTCGCGCGGGATGGTAGAAAGTGGCGCCTCATCGACTGCATGACTCTCATGCACACTCTGCACCTAGTGACCTATAAATCGCCTGGGCAATGACTTTTTCGGCCGATCGATTCCTTTTCTACTGCATGATGACTTTTTGGACTTTACTCTTTTTGTTGCAAATGCAAAGATGTATGAACAATAGGTTTACTGGTAGCAAATATAGGAACAATTGTTTTTCAAAAATATAAAATCATTCTTAGATTGATTTAGACTGTTTTTAGTAAAAAAAAGAATTGATTAGGGAAATATTTTACTAATGTTAATAAAGCTTTATTTAATTTAAGTAAAAATGTATCAATTTCTTTACTATATGTAACTTATTTATGATCAATTCAGTAAAGTAAAAGTAATTTGATTCTTCTGTTTGCTAAATATATTCTAGTTATTTTATTTCCAATTTATTGAGCCAAAAAAAAACCGCTCAAGGTCGCCGTATTTTAAGAAATCAGTTTTTTATTTTATAATTGTTTTGGATTCTAGTAAATAAGTATTAGATTGACGCAAAACCAACAGCAAATTTGATTGATTTTACATCAAATTCGATTTTCAAGTACCTGAAATCTTAATCATTCTATTGCTATTAGACTATTAGAAGAATCTACCTAGTAAGGGAAGAATTTCTCTTGATCGCTTTATTTAAACTTTAAGTGTCGCTGGTTCGTTGAGTTAAAATTGAGCGCTGCAACTCAGTTTCCACTCAATCGATTTTAACCGCCACTGGCAAGACATACGACAAGATTCGACTCAAGACGCGACGCGTTCATCTCCCAGGCCCTTTTTTCATCTGAACCGAGGTCGCACGACCGCTGTATGCGGGAACGCAATCATTCCGCGGCAAGCGTGCGTTTCCCCTTGCGTGCAATACGAAGCCTCACTCTATGCCGCGCACGCAAATCGCGTTGATATCAAATTCATTGAGGTAATCACCGCGGTGGTCGATTGACGCGGGGCGTATCTGCAAGGGGGCGAATGGCTGTCTCGCGAGCAGCGTAGCGGGCTGCTGCTGTGGAGCCCCGCCAGTTTGCAGTGGGTTCTGCTGCGGTTCGGTTGGTTTCAAATATTTGGGTCGGTGTGTGTTCAGTTGATGGAAAATCGCTCGTCCGCTCGCGAATTTTTAAAATTAAATTATCTTTCGTTCTTGTTTTTTTGGAAGAAGGTGAAAGAGCTGTGAAAGTGTATATTAAAAAAATTGAAAATCGGTAAAATCCTTTTCTGTAGTAAAATTTCTATAGTTACGTTTCCATCGCCAAATCCAATTGTAAAGTAGTCTCCGTGTTTAATCTGTAACGGTTTTTAATAAACTACATCAACTGCATTGCGAAAAAAAAAATTAAATATCATGTCCAGAAAAACAGAGTAAGATCGATACAAAATTAATTGCAATAATTTGTCTGGCAAGCTGCACCTGGCGACGATGAAAATTGCTCCCACACATGAAAGGGTGTCCTAAATTCAATCACACCCTCAGCAACCTTCGTCCCCGCCAGCTGAAATCTTTGGATTGGAAATTAGATCAGAAACTTCGGCACAGTTCTCGGGCTCTAGTCTGTCTGGAGGGAAAAACAAAAAACAAAAAAAAAAAAACACAGCTGGCGCGACCGAGACCACCTAACCTGGTGAACTGCGTGAATAATTAGGTGACGCAAGTGTGTGAATTTTCGATTTTTTTGATTAATCGGGCTCTGCCCTCTGAGCACCTGTTAACAGATAGTTCGGTACGCTGTGCGATCACCGCACCTCAGCTTAGGGGGCGAACTGGATCAATTTGCATTTTCATAAGTCTCAATTCGAAGTTCTTTTCACCTTTCGGCGCACTGTGGCTGGGATCTTTAATAATTTTGTGTGGATTTATGGTATGCGAGAAATTTGAGTAAGTTTCGTTCGCTCGCACGGATAAAGGTAAACAAATTGCTGAATTTGCTAAGCATGCAAAGAAATTGTAAATTCTCAAACTTCAGTAGATTTCACACTTTTTCTCTTTGGGAACATTGCGATAAGTTGACAGAGGTACGTTAATTTGTTTTCACGACTTCTGTCCTGGTGGTTTGGTTAAAGTTCGGGTGTTTACCTATTTTAAGAAACTCAATGAATTTGTACTTATTTAGTAAAATAATATATGATGTACAATATACAGGACCCTTGAGAGCGCAATGAATAAATTATGGTACCTATTCGAAACTCTTCCTTTTCCCCCAACAAACTAGGGGATGTGAAAAAATGTTTAATTGCAATGGTTTAAGTGTAGAATTTGCAACTTTTAAGATAAAATTGAATATTTCCGAAACTATAGCCGATCACCTACAGTGGAGGAAATAGCTATAAAATCACTTACCGTTTTGTAATTATATACAAACTGCTCAGATGTTTTAGAACTAACTTTTTCAGTAGCATATTTAGCGTTACTAAACGTTAATTTTTTTTAGTTTTAGTAAACAGTATTGAAAAGCTATCGAATTTATAAAAATTAAATGTTTTGGAAGAGAAATAGATATAAAATTACTTTAAGCTTTTAACACATTTTATTTAAATTTAAATAAATTAAAAATCTATCTATATAGAGCTACAGCGCTTCTTAATAAGATCAAATATTCTCTTTATCATTGAAAACATCACCAAATTCAATAAGGATGTCCTCTAGAAAGTCGGTGTACTTTTTAGAATTTATCTTATGTGTAATGAAACACATACGAGTTGATCCATGGATCCAAAAAGCACCCCAAATCATTACTGATCCGCCTCCAAAATTACAATTCATTATTGTCTCCTTTTCTTTTCTTAACTCGTGCCAATAAAACTGGCACCCGTCTGAACCGTCTAAATTGAAATTTTTATCATCACTAAAGATGACCTTTTTCCACTTTTGAGTTCAAGAGATATGGTTTTTCCAAAATTACAGCCTCCAATCTTTATGGCCTAAGTATCAGCACCGGTGTTTGCATCCACCATGTTACCTGGTTCGGTCCTGGTCTTTCAGAATTTGTTGCACACGTCGTACTGTTACCGGTAAACCCAGGTTACGCTGAATTTGTGATGCTACCGTAATTCTTTCTCGCGGTATTAACTAAGGACAAGCTCCTAGACGCTTGTTTTCATTGTATTCATTGCCTAAAGCAAAGAAATGTCTTACCACAGTAAAAGACCTGGAAATCAGGCAAGAGTTTTCTCTAATGAATTTTCCCATTTCTCGAAACGCAGAGATTTTTCCCTTTTCTTCTTCTGATAAAGCTACTCCTCTTCGCATCCTTAAAAAATAAACAAATTATGTAATTTTAATTAGAAGTTTGCGTTAAAACTCTTTAGTATAATTAGTATAAAGTGAATTATTTTCAACTCTTAACGGGTATTTATAGCAAAGTACCTAACCTTTTCGGAACGGCAATAGAACAATTGCGTACTACTTAAAAAAAATAATTCAATGAAACGATTATGCCATTACATTTATAGTAGAATACTGAGTGATTTTATAGCTATTTCTTCCAAAATATCTTGAAAGATACGTTTCACTTATCAAGAAAAAATTTTAAACAGTTTTGCAAAATCGTTAGACGATTAGAAGAGAATAAGTTTAAACCAGCTCAATAGTTTTAATAAAACTTATCTAAATTTATCTTAGAACTTTATATTTTTGTTATTTGATATTCCCACCAAAGTACCAGGATTTAAAATATACAAAAAGGATTAAATGAGATTGAATTAACTTATATAACATAAAATATAATTTTAAGGGTTATTGGATAATTATTATGCTTTATATATGTATTTATCAGTATAAAAATTAATTTTTATATATGGTGTGTATGTGTTATTATATTAATTTTGAATATGCACCAAAGTAACTTAAGTAATAGAAATAAAATAATTTCATTTGAGATGAATAGTGAATTATTGGAAGTTTTGTCTTTATTTTTAACGTAAAAATTCACTAATTAAAATAATTAAAGTCTTAAGAATTCCTTTCCGTTCTATACCCATATAATCTTTCTATTTCTTTGATCTTCGTCTTTCCAATTATTTCACTAAATATTTGAAATAGGATAATTTTTTGAAGTGTTTATGCAACACCGATGTTCTTGAGGTAAAATAATACTAATTAAATAAAAACGCTGTTATTTTCGCCTTCGTAAAAAAAATTTGCATGCGGCCATCAACACGAAATCTACATATATAGTGTATATAATTCAAGCAAAGGTTATCTAACGAAGTATCTTTTTAGCCTGATTAACTATTTTCTCAGAATTGTATGTTGTATAATATTTCTAGGAGTTCCTTGCGAGCGGTGAAGTCTCTTTAAAAACAAATTTCCTACGGTTTCATATACGTGACATGTTTAAATACAAAAAGAAATGTCGCTTTTATCTGCCGCACTCATCAAAATAAAAATTTGCGTTCGTGAAGATATGCCAAAATGCAAAAAGATACACTCTTATTTGCATAACCGGCGAGAAACCGGCAATTTGCCTGATTATAAGTACCTACCTTTTTTGTTACGATGATAAAATCTGAGTATGTCCTTGAGTTTCTTTGTAGATAGTCAGGATCTAAACAGAATATTCCAGATTTTCAAGATTTATCTAGTTAAAAGTTTTCCCAGATATGTCATCGCTAAAATGGTAGCTTCATTATCTTTCGTTTGTTGATATTTCGCCAAACTGAATGTCTACTTTTTAGCTCTCATATTTGTAATCTTGGCTAAATATTTGTTTTGTTTCTGTTTCTCTTAGGTATGTAATTAAATATCTATTGTCCCATCTTTTCCACGAACTACTAACTACGCTACTTACTTCTTCAAAAATTAATAAAAAATTATGTGAATAATTCTCTTTCGGCGAACGAATTTAGTTCGAGCCAATGACTTTTAGCACTCGATTTTCCACGACAGTTGGTAGCCACATGCTTACGTACATATCTTTTGGAGGGAGACATTTGCTCATTAAGCCTTTATTCATGAGCGGTCTGCGGTTAATAATAGACGCCACGTCGTCGTCGTGTTGCTTTGACTCTAATCATTAAGTTGCTAG